>OU892286.1:21029552-23429552 GCA_917834065.1 Ceutorhynchus assimilis | reverse complement strand
GTCTGCCGAATTCAACCATGACTGGTAGGTGGTCGGAAGTGAGGTGATGTAGGACTTATGGGTGAGTGATAGGGTGATGTTTTTATGGAAGGCAAAATCCAGAATGCTAGGTCTGCCGTTGCCTATGCGAGTGGGTTCGTCTGGATGCCAGATGAAATATTCTAGACGCTCAGCATTATCTTGTAACGATATTCCCCTTTGGTTGGCAGTAGTGCATAGCCAGTGTTTAGCGTTGAAATCACCTCCCAACAAACCTGGCTGGTCGTGGTCGCTGAATAGGGGATCCAGCTGGTCGGCGGTGATTGCGTGGTTTGGCTGGATGTACGGAGCCGACATAAATGTTTGGCCTTGTATAGGTATTCCCACAAAGGTACCACCAATCTGATAACTCGGATTTAGGATTTCGTAGTGACGAATATCGGTTTTGACAGCAATTAGGGTGCCCCCGCCTCTGCCATTTTTGTCGGTCTGCTGACTCTGAAGTTTTGCAGCGTGTATTTGTACTCTGGTATGAGCATAGATTCTTGTAGTAGCAGGACGTCTATTTGCTGTTGTTCTAGAAATAACTGCAGTTCTAGTTTTTTGGTTTTCACGGAGTTGGCGTTTCAGGTCACTATCTTCAGGAATTTGGCCTCAGGTTGTTCAGCCATGCAGCGTTGTGTTCTTGGAGTTTATCATGGCGTTCAGCTGTTGCTGAAGATTAAACATCTGTTTCATGATAGATTCCAGAGTTGGTTGTTGTTGATGAGTGTCGGTGGGCGTCATCTTTTTCTGTTGACCGCAGATAAAGTTTGACGGAGGGGCGGGCTTGAATTGCTATTTCTTCTGGTGTTTTGTGTGTTTGGGGCACCCTTGGTATGAGGCTAGGTGCCCACCGCCACATTTAGCGCAGGTGGCAGCTGATTCACGTGATTTTGTGCCCTTCTGCACACTTAACGCACTTTGACAATGCTTGGCATCTTGATTGGGCATGGCCAAACAATCGACAACGATGGCACTGAGTGGACCTGTCCTGTGACTTCTGGGTCCTGACTCTCACTTTGACGTTATTGATATGACGGACTTGGTAGATTCCTGTCTCCGAAGCTGGCACTAGGACAAGTACTAGCAGGACCGGGTCACCGTTGGCTTTGTACCACCTGATCACATAAAGGCCGGACTCGTTTTCGCTCGATTCCATGTCCGAATGATTCCCTATCTCCTGGTTTAGCTGCGTAACCACTTTGGAGAGTCGCTGTATCTCTGCGGTCTTGACATCGTCCGCTGTTTTAATGGCACTAGCGGTGAGTTTCAGCTTCTGATTCTCTGTTTTGGCAACATCAAGCTCTTGGCGGAGTGTGGCGTTGTCTCTCTGTACTGACTCCTGTTTGACTGCTTCGTTCTAATCTCTCAGGCCTTGGATTTGTTATGAGATTCTGGCTTGCCACTCGTTTATACTCTGGGGCGAGTGGGACAACTTGGCGTACTGGTCGATTCACTTCCTTTCACATTGAACTATAACTCACTGATTCACAATTCAACTTAGAAAAACTAGCAGAGTGCATGGCACACTAAAAACGGGTAACGATTTCTTTTCGACAACTATCTTGAAAAATACTGTTGCCTCAGCGGATGCAAGCACTCGAAATGGTGCAAATATCGGAAAAGTAACGACCGAATACGTTACTTTTGCGATATTCATACGAAACATCTTACATAGCACAGGTTCATAAGAAAGAAGAGCAAGCCCGGATCAGTCACGTTTGGGTTAGTGTTCAACAAACATATAACAAATGTGATAGACTCATTTAAAATTTTCTTGCTTTCATTCGGGGGAATAACCGTCAAGTTTGCCATTCCATTAGTTATTAGCTCCATTTGAACATCGGCCTTAGTCTCTCGAAGAAGAGTGTGAAAAATTTGGTTTGGATTTTGGATTGTACAAAATTATGACATAATTTGTTTTAAGATCGGTGTGGGATGGGGGAGCAAACTTGACTGACCGAGCAAGCCCAAAGACTGACACAAAAACAAGAATAGAACCAGCTTCAGCACTTTTACGAAAACCTAAATATTAAACATCATCTCAAGTATGTCTTCATTGGTAGTGTGATGCGTGACCCCATGTTATGAGAGCTTCAATTAGAAAACCAAAACTATATAAACGAAATTATCCAATTAAAAAAAAATTGGCAAAGTCAGAGCGTCAAAGCTTAGCGCATTTCTTATCAGCAGTGGAACACTGGTAGGACTCGGCGTTAGACAAAAAGGGACAACGTTTCAATTAAGTGCTCATCTTACTAAATGAAAGTGATTGAACACAGTCGAGCGTCATAATCAAGAAAACAATCCGACAGTCATTAAAACTGCCGATTGAGATGGAAATTACGCGACTGGCCTGGACAGATAAACACCACGCGCGCAGCACCAACGCCAGAGCTCTGGATAGGATAGGAGGTAAGGGTGGCCCCTCGATGCGATAGGGTAAAAATCTGGACCGGACTTAACTCTGACTTGCGACGATAGCAAAAGAAAAAATGGATCGTGTTAAATGGCCATATTGCTACTCACTCTTATGGAAAGTATCAAAATAGTTACATAACAAAGTAGGGTAGGTAATGTGATTATAAATAGAAGGGGTTCATAATGGAGATATTTTTACGAGTCATCAACATTTAAAAAATTAATTTGAAAGTACAAGCTGGTCAATGGCATATAACACTGCTATATTAGATATTATCTGGGATAAATTACAGTGATGAGTACCTATCTGAAAATGACGATTTTGCGACTATAGGGCTTTGGTTTCTTCTTTAAATTTCGATACCCAGATTCCAAAACTCAAATGATTACAAACAAAATTCTGTACCTAAATCCGGACCATTGCAATGCCAAAGGGATCCCAAAAGAAACCGTTGGTGTTCACAATTAATCAAAAGAGGATTGACGGAGAATCACTTTTAATTACTTTTGACGACTGATGATGATACGTCGTTGGGCTTGAAAACCAATTTAAACTTTTTTTTTTGGCCAATAATATCCATAATTCAAGTTGTTAAAATTATGCTTTGCAACAACAATCAGGGCGTGTGAAACAACTACAAGTGACCTCATATCTTTGCCAGCACCCATTGTTTAACCGAGGGTAGGTTAATGGTTAATCCCTTACGGTTAATCAATCAAACGTTGTACAAACAAACGTCAAAGGGCTTAGGAGAGAGCACGAGTGCAATTTTTGTTTGTTTGATTTGTGCCAAAACCGTGTGAAAGTTATCATTTCTGAACTAAAAGTTTTTTTTTTTGCTGCACAATTATAAAAAGAATAAATTCCTATCTTTCGCCAACAGAAACACTAATCCGAACACGGCACAAAACTCGGGTGAATTGTTTTTAAAAAGCACGTAGCATATCTGGTGCTACACATTGGTGAGCGCGCGAAAAAAAGCCCAAACGAGTTTTTACAATTTTTAATGGATAAACGGCGGAGGAAAAGGGGTTACAATGGAAAAATCCTGAATTGGGTCCCTTATCTTCGGCTTAGCACTGTTCGCGTTTTTCCAATGTTATGACTTTTTGATGAGTGTAAACAAAATAACGATATCGCATTTCAAAATTTATTTAAGATTAAATAAACCGCACATGAAAGCGTCGGAGATCATAAAACAAACATTAAGTGTCAGACTTGTAAACAGTTTAACACTTTTTCCTTGCCGATAGGACGGTCCATATTTTTAGTGTCGATAACACATAAATGGAGTTTCGAACGAAGTGCTGATTATTAAAAGATATTCTCGATTGCCTGGAAGACGGTCTTTACTGTGTCAACGAAAAAGTTTCGATGACGATTGTTTCTTATTAAAACAGGATGATTTTATTTTAATTACGATTTGGTGTTGATCCAGCGAATAAATGTTTTCTTGGAGATGACAAATTTAGCATTTCGTTTGAAGTGCCTATGTTTACTAATAATAATGTGCCATGTGCCGATAGCCATATAAAATGATCATTTTAGAGTAGCTGAAATACATTTTATTTATGGACTCTCAAGGATGTTCTCTTGTAGAGACGGTTATGTGACGAATCTCATCTTGATTGTTTCCGAAGATCATTGCTTCCATTTCATCTTCCTCTAATTCATTTTCATTTCAAACTTTTTAAATATTTTTCCGTACATGTCCAGGGATTTCTATCAATATACTTGAAGTGTTTTTGTCTTCTTTGAGCGCTAGTTAGCGTAATATCTCTATAGCTTTTGAAATCTTCAGTGTAACATGAGGGTTATTATCACCATTCCGCTCTCCAATCCTCTACTGTCTTGTATACTTTGTGGAATTATTCTGAGAGCTCCCAAAGTACCAACTCTTGTCATCTCTTCTATTATTTGATCAACACCAACCTTGTACTGTTCAAAAACATTTCAACGTATGGCAAGCAAATAGAACAAGTTTGATTCCTATAAATATTTAGGCCACGAGGTTGAATTAGGAAGAGACAACACAGACAAGGACAAGATCACAGAGTTGAAAGGAGAATAGGATTGACATGGGCAGCCTACGGAAAACTGAGCCATGTGTTTAACTCAGCTATCCTCATGCTTGAAGTCGAGGAAATCTGGGAAACTTTGGAAAATGAAGAATTTTTTTAAATATCCAGAAGCCTCTTAGCATTAACGCACTAAAATTTGATTGAGACAAACCAAAGATAGCGGAATTACGAATTTTTTAATCCAGAGAGACACTAATTCATATTTTTACAATACAGATTATGGCCTGATTTTTGATTTTTTTCCTGGAAATCTGGGATACTTTCGAGAATGAAGAATTTTTTTATATATCCAGAAACCTTTCAGCTTTAACATACTGAAATTTGATTGGAAAATACCAAAGATAGTGGAGTTACGAATTTTTTAATCCCAGAGAGACACTAAGTGATATTTTTACAATACAGATTATGGCCTGATTTTAGATTTTTTTCCTGGAAATCTGGGAAACTTTGCAGAATGATTTTTTTTTTATATATCCAGAAGCCTTTTAGCTTTAACATATCAAAATTTAATTGGGAAAAACAAAGATAGCGGAGTTACGATTTTTCTAATCCCAGAGAGACACTAGATAAGTGATATTTTTACAATGCAGACCATGATCCGATTTTAGATTTTTCTCGTGGAAATCTGGGGTACTTTGGAGAATGAAGAATTTTTTCTTATATCCAGAAGCCTTTTAGCTGTAACATACTCAAATTTTATTGGAAAAAAACAAAGATAGCGGAATTACGATTTTTTTAATCCTAGCGAGACACTAAGTGATATTTTTACAATACAGACTATGGCCTGATTTTAGATTTTTTTTCCTGGAAATCTGGGATACTTTGGAGAATGAAGAATTCTTTCTTATATCCGAAAGCCTTTTAAGCTTCAACATACCAAAATTTGATTGGAATAGAACCAAAAACAGCGGAGTTACGATTTTTTAATCCCAAAGAGACACTAAGTGATATTTTTAAAATACAGATTAATTATGGCCTGATTCTTGATTTTTTTCCAGGAAATCTAGGAAACTTTGGAAAATAAAGATTTTTTTTCTACATCCAGAGGTCTTTTAGCTCTAACATATAGTAGGGTCTAATATGACTTTTCGTTTTTAAGTCGTGTAAAATTGTGAAATAAGTTTTAATGTGTAGTGAAGGACTATAATAAACCATATTGACTTGTTGGCACTCTCAAAAATCGTTTAGATACCTATTTTTATTTTTAACCATATATGAAATGTTGTCATTACTGACTTTTCAAAAATTTGAAAATGTCACATTTCTGTCTTTTCATTTTCCTGCTCCATTACCTGTCCCAGGACGGGAAGTGAGGACGGGAAATTTTTTCCGTTCTCATTTCCCGTCCACGGACGGAAAATGGAGCAGGGAAATATTTCCCGTTCTCATTGTCCTCTTCATTTGCCGACCTCATTTGGTTGCCCCGAATTTTTTTTTTTCAAGAAATTATGGTTAAAAATAAAATAGTATACAACCCTCGACGGGAAACTTTATTGCTGTCTCGCGGTTAAGTTTATCTCGACGCTACGCGTCTCGATAAACTATAAAACCTCTCGACCAGTAATGAAGCATTTCCCGTCTCGGATTGTAATATACTATTTATAAGGGGTTAAAAAATGGCGGGTTTTGAGAATGCTAAGAAATTTATAACAGTAAAGTTTTAGTAAAAAAATCAGTAGTGAAAGTAGCTACAGGGTGTTCCAAGATAAGCATACAAGCAAATTCCTTAAAAACCGATTTTTTCTTAAAAGCCGATTTTCTCACGTAAATACTAAATAGAGTATTATGCCAAATATAGCTACAGCTATATTTTACGTAAAAATATTTTATACAGGGTGTCCCTAAAATCAGCGAGTTAGAGAAGATGTTTTTTAATGAGAATTCCAAAAAAAAATGCTACATCTGGTTTCTCTCTGTGAAATGTTTATTGTTAAGACCATCTTTTAAAATCCTGCAAATTTCTCTATGTTTATTTTGGAACAATTTCTAGATAAAAATCATTCATCAATTTACTTGTGGCGGCCAAGGGTAGCATTTCTTAGGACCTAAAAAGTAATGACAACCTTCTAGCTAGATGAAGAAACTCACTCAAATATTTTGTAAATATACATAACATAATACAGATACAAAGATGCAAAGATTATTCGCTATCTGAACTTGATGACACATCCAAATTATTGTCCAGACTGTTTGCTTCATTATTGGTACACTCAAACTCCGAACATAAACAAGACTCGGAACAAGGTAATGAATTTTTCCTACAACTGCAGTTACCACTACAGCCTTTTTTGGAGCTACATTTAATTTAGTAAATAATAGAATCTGGGGCTGGACCATTCGTTAGGGCTATAACCTGTTACATTCCATTTATAAGCTTCCAGCTATGGTTTTCAGGACTGGGTAATTCTGGGATACATTCGACACTTTTTTGCCTAACAGTGGCAACAAATCTTGCTCTAAAAAGTGAACACACAAGTCTAAGTGTATCTGGCGTTGGAGGAAGATTTTCGCTGTGTTGGTTTTTGATGGAGTATAAGTTCCAACGTAGGTCTGCCACAGTACATATGCATAGACAAACAAATTTTTCTGATGATTTATAATGTTTATCACAAAAACTGGTACTTCCAAGATGGGCGAAGGGTCTGAGAATCGGCTTGTCTTCTGTGTTCAGAAACAATTTACAACATGCACCTTTGTTTTTTTATTTAAATGCCAGTTATATCGGTTCCTGTGAACGCATGGAAACCATTTAAGGCCTCGGCGTGTTCAGTTCCAATCGTTTCATAAAAAGATGTAATATCTATCGTTCTTTTTGTCTTTCCGGATCCCGTTAAGAAAAACACTTCAGTTGATAAAAAATTGTACACTCTAACTAGGAGAACAAATACGTCGGTATCTGGACTTTCGATTGTGAGCCGAATGTTCTTTCCATATTGTCTAGTAAAACGGGCTGCATGAAAAATAAGCAACGTGTCAGCTTCGTCATGTTTATGATAAGTTATAGTCTAGGAGGCAGTGACGATTTTTGGTACTTATTTTCCCAGCTAGAAAATATGGATAGAGCAAAATGCGTCAGAGCTTACGAATGCAAGGCTCTTTTTTTTTCAGTGATAAAAATAATTCTACTAATGAGAAGTGTACTGAAGTTACGTAAACAAATAGTCCCGCTAATCTGAGAGTATGGATGATACGTCTGGCAAGTATAACGTTGAAGAACCGAAAAATTTCAGCCAAACTCACTTTCCACTATCTGAGATAAGCCAAATTTCTATTTTCACATACTTTATGTTCTATTGTAATAAATGTGAAATATTTATGACTGGGAAAATAAGTGTACTTGTATTTTTCATTGATCTTGTGAACCCATCCGTAAATTTTAGCCTGACTTGAAAATACTTGTTTTTTATCACCAAGAGAACAAACTATTTTATTTTCTACTTTACTATTATAGATCCATAATACCTAGGCAACGAAATATGTTAACACACCTATAACAACCTGATCCATAACGCCCGCTTTTGCGGGCGTTATCATCTATAACGCTCGCTTATAATACCCTAAGGTGTTTTTGTTGTTGTTGTTCTATTAATTTGCACTTTACCCTAGGCAGCCACTAAATGTCTGACCGAAAATAAATTTCGGTCTAGCCAGGATTCCTGGTCTACCATCAACGTTTCCCATGTAGTCCAGCGCGTTAACCCACACGACCACCACCGTTGCCTTGCCTTATGAGATGTTTATAGATATATTAATTTATTTCGTTTCTATGTACAGGATCACAGGTACAGGTACATGTCAAAATACAAAACAATATTCTGTCACACAAGTTTAACTGATTTTGTTAATAATAAATTGATGAAAAAACATTGTGTTGAGTAGAAAATAAAGCATTGTATGCACCACGGGGATTTTAAGATTATAATGCCCTTCAGGCGAAATATATAGTTTCGCCTTCGGGCATTATAATCTACATAATCCCCTTGGTACATAAATAGCTATATTATACACCAACTAGGAAAATAAGTACTAAAAAAAATGCATTTCCTGGACTATTACATCTCGGAAAATTTAAGCATTGAAATAACTTCGGTTTTCGTAACTTATATTAATCTTATTCAGTTGATGTTCAGCAATCTTACTGTATGCTAGTATTTTTTCTCCTAGGTACCTTGTTAACTCTGCCTTTCGTGATAAGTAAATAAAAATATTATATAATGAGAAAAATGAAAATCAGTTATCGACCGTACTAATTCAAGAATTTGAAGATGTGACTAGTAAAACTTATTTGTTTTTAGCTCCATATTTCGTCCTATAATGGGAAAAATACATTTTGTAATGTGAAATATGTTTTTCTAATAATTTACAGGAACTATAGTGGCGCCGCGAGATGAGACTTAAGGTTGGTCTCGTCTCGTCTCGACATCTCGAGACGAGACCGTGACTTAGTCTCGGTCTCGAGTAGGTACCAAAGTTTCGTCTCGTCTAGAGTAGTCTCGTCTGGTCTCGAGTTATACAGGGTGTCCGAAAAATAATGTAATCACTTCACTACGTGGTGGAGGACACTTCAAGAAACCCCAGAAAAATAATTTAAAAAATCTAGTGGCATTCTTAAGAAAGTTATTTGCATTTTAATATTTATTGAAATTGGCAACACTGAAAATATCCTGTTGACAATATGTCAGAGAATTAAATTAAATACCTATGTAATTACCTGTAGAATTCGTAGGTGAATTTCCACATCTATCTCTTCATATTACCAAAAAAAATGCTGGAGAAGGATTTTTTAAATTATTTTTCCAGGGTTTCTTAAAAGGTCTCTACGTGAAGAGCTTTTACGTTATTTTTCGGACCCCCTGTAGGTATTCATGGTTTTTAATTTTATATAATAACGGAAGTACAAACTGCCACAGAAAAAAAGCAGTTATTTGAAGAATGAAAAATCACAGTAAAGAGTAACCGAGAGTAACCGTGATATTTCAAAAAATATGAACGTCAATTAAAAAAAAAAAACGGACAAAACAGTTTTTGAAAAAAAAATCATGCACCCTGTAATTTTTTTGTGACTTAAGGGTATGCTTTCTACATACCTTTATCTTCAGATCTAACTTCCAGTTTAGCCGAGAGTGATTATGCTTTAAACATTTTTTTATATTGATCTCACTACTGGCTAAACCGAAAGTGGAATCTGAAAATTAGGTAGGTAAATATGTAGAAATCATTCCTTTAATTTTGAGTATTAAAATTCACAGATTTCATATTCAAATATCCCAAAATAGTCCAATAATAAAGCTATGAAAGAAATTTTTTTATTGTAATCTCAAGACTACACGAGACTCTCGCCGAGTCTAGTCTGGTCTCGTCGAGACTTCACGAGACGAGACCAAAAGCCAGTTTCGTCTCGAAAAGTCGAAACGAGACGAGACGAGACGAGACGAGACGAGACTAGTCTCGAATCTCGCGGCATCACTAGCAGGAACGGAAATCAAACATTATTTCTCGGGCCTGGGCCCGAACTCAGATAACTTTAGGTATAAAATTCTTTTTTGGAAGGAAGGTTTGACGTCAAACTGCAAAAAAAAATGTGTGTGCTGTCAAATATTTCATATACCGGGTGTTTTAAATTAGCCTCTCACCAGTGGCATCTCGCAAATTATGGGAGATTCATTTGATCCTATAAATTTAGCAAAATATGAAAAACAAACACTTGGTATTAAAAAAAAAAAAAAAATTGCAAAAATTTACTAATATGGCTGGGAAACTTTGGACAATGGAGACTGTCCAGAAGCCTTTTAGCTTTAACATACCAAAATTTGTTTGGAAAAAAATCAAAGAGAGCGGAGTTACGATTTATCAATCCCAGAGAGACATTAAGTGATATTTTAACAATACAAACTATGTCCTGATTTTAGATTTTCTTCCTGGAAATCTGGGATACTTTGGAGAATGAAGAATTTTTTTTATATATCCAGGAGCCATTTAACTTTAACATAAGTACTAAAATTTGTTGAAAAAAAAAAGATAGCGAAGTTACGATTTTTTTAATCCTAGCGAGTGATATTTTTACAATACAGACTATGGCCTGATTTTAGATTTTTTTTCCTGGAAATCTGGGATACATTCAAGAATGAAGAATTTTTCTATTTATCCAGAAGCCTTTCAGCTTTAACATCCAAAAATTTGATTAAAAAAAAAAACAGATAGCGGAGTTACGATTTTTTAATCCCAGAGAGAAATAATAAGTGAAATTTTCATAATACAAACTATGGCCAGAATTTATATTTTTTTCCTGGAAATCTGGGATATTTTGGAGAATGAAGATTTTTTTTTATATATCCAGAAGCCTTTTAGCTTTGACATTAAAATTTGATTGGGAAAAACAGAGATAGCGGAGTTACGATTTTTTTAATCGCAGAGAGACACTAAGTGATATTTTTACAATACAGACTATGGCCCGATTTTAGATTTTTTTCGTGGAAATCTGGGATATTTTGGGGAATCTGGGAAACTTTGGAGAATGAAGAATTTTTTGGAATATCCAGAAGCCTTTTAACTTGTACATACTAAAATTTGATTGAGAGAAAACGACAGAGATAGCGGAGTTACGAGTTTTTTAATCCCAGAGAGACACTGTGATTTTCGATCTTTTCCTGGAAATCTGGAATACTTTGGAGAATGAAGAATTTTTTTATATATCTAGAAGCCTTTCAGCTTCAACATACTTAAATTTGATTGAAAAAAAAAGCAAAGATAGCAGAGTTACGATTTTTTGATCGCAGAGAGACAGTAAGTGATATTTTTACAATACAAACTATGGCCAGATTTTAGATTTTTTTCCTGGAAATCTGGGATATTTTGGAGAATGAATTTTTTTTATATATATCCAGAAGCCTTTCAGCTTTAACATATTAAAATTTGATTGGGAAAAACAAAGATAGCGGAGTTCCGATTTTTGTAATCTCAGAGACACACTAGTGATATTTTTACAATACAGACTATGACCCGATTTTAGATTTTTTTCGTAGAAATCTGGGATACTTTGGAATATGAAGAATTTTTTTACATATCCAGAAGCCTTTTAGCTTTAACATGGTCTCCGTCGTACAGGTTCATGCTGTTCAGGTGAACCTTTACTGGTGCGTGACTAGTCAAGAGTCCTGTAATGATTCTCAATCAGCTCCTTCTCATTTGTAGCAGTTCTGCGGCTCTTTTACTGCATGGTTGGTCGATGAATTTCCTACCATGGTTCTGCCTGGAAGTATTCTAGTGTTGTCGAAGTTCTTAATGAATCCAGTCTTTGATGCCGCTTCTGGTCATACTTTTTGGTATCCCTAGAGCCGGTTCTGGCCCGATAAGTTTCGTCTCTGACCCTCTCTTTGCGAGTTCATCAGCTTTTTCATTGCCTCTGATTCCTCTGTATCCTGGCACCCAGATAAGCTTTACCTTATTCTGGTCAGCCAGGGTCCTGAGTTCTTCCTGGCATTCCCATACTAGTCTTGATGACACTGTCTGGCTCGAAAAGGCTTTCAGTGCCGCTTGACTATCAGACATTATAAGGATCTGCCGGTTGGCTGTGGCTCTCTTGTTGTTCTCCGCTGCGCACTGGAGTATTGCGTATACCTATGCTTGAAAAACAGAGGCATGTCTTCCCAGTGCATAGTGATCGCTATAGCTGGCGGAGTTTACCCCTGCTCCGGTACCAGACACGGTCTTCGATCCGTCTGTGTATATACCAGGTATGGTCTTGTTTTTTGGTCTCCGGTATGCCATATTCCCATTCAGTTCTGCTGGGAAGCTCACCTCGAATGGTCTATTAAGGCAGTATCGTTTTGGCATGTAGTCGGTCCTCATGTTGAAAATTTCTCCGCCCACGAGTTTTACGATTGCCATGTTCCCGTCCTTTTGTTGCAGGGTGTTGTCGGCTGCAGTCTGTACGCTCCCATCCTTGCCTTCCCCTGTAACACTATGTGCAGGGGTGGGGTGGGAGGTCTAGGAGGGTCTCCATGGCTGCTGTTGGAGTGGATCTCATTGACCCCGTTATTCCTGAGCAGGCCAATCTTTGCACTTTGCTCAGTTGGCGTATAACACTTTCCTGTTGTGTCTTGGTCCACCACACCAAGGAGGCGTATGTCAAGATAGGTTTGACCATCATGTTGTATGTCCAATACAGCATGTCCGGTCTCAAGCCCCATAATTTTCCATGCAAGCGTCTGGCTATCATGATTATTGTAACCGCTTTTTTGGTGGTGTTTTCCAGATATTGATTCCAGGTAAGTTTTGAGTCCAGTGTAACCCGCAAGTACTCGACCTCGCTCGAAATCTGTATATTTTCACCTTAGTCTAAGAAGTCCCAGGTCTTGTATTTTAGGCCTTCGGGTAAATGCCACGATGGTGGATTTGTTGGGATTAATATTTAGCCCTTCTCTATCCACCCATCTTGTTATTCGGTCTAAAGCATCTTGCATTCGCTCCCTAACTGTAGAGTCGAATTTGCCCCGTAAGATGATGACTATGTCGTCAGCATATCCAAGGGCACGGTGTCCTCCGTCAGTGAGCACCTTAAGCAGGCCATCCGCCACTAGGTTCCACAGGAGTGGGGATAATACTCCGCCCTGTGGGCATCCCCTGTACACCCTGGCCGCCATAACCTACTCTGCGATGGTGGTTTCTACCATTCTTTCGCTTAGCGTGGAGTTGATTCACACGCAGCAGGTGTCCTCAACTCCTTTGTGCTGGAGAGATTTGGTTATTGAGTCAAAAGAAGTGTTGTCAAAAGCTCCCTCTACATCCAAGAAAGAACCCAGCATCATCTCTTTGTTTGTCAGTGTGGTCTCCTCTCCACTATGCTGACCAGCTGGTGAAGCGCTGTTTCTGTTGACATCCCTGTCCGATACGCATATTGGTCTGGGTGTAGCGGTCTGTTTGCCAAAACACCATCCCTAATGTGCTTAATGTGTCCATTCACAAGTCTTTAACATATTAAAATTTGATTGAAAAAAAGATAGCGGAGTTACGATTTTTTTAATCCTAGCGAGACACTAAGTGATATTTTTACAATACAGAATATGACCTGATTTTAGATTTTTTTCCTGGAAATCTGGGATACTATGGAGAATAAAGAATTTTTTCATATATTCAGAAGCCTTTTAAGCTTTAACATACTAAAATTTTATTGGAATAGAACCAAAGATAGCGGAGTACGAATTTTAATCCCAAACAGACACTAAGTGATATTTTTGCAATATAGATTATGGCCTGATTTTTAATTTTTCTCCAGGAAATCTGGGAAACTTGGTGAAATGGAGAATTTTTTTATATATGCAGAAGCCTTTTAGCTTTAACATACCAAAATTTGATTCGAAAAAAACCAAAGATAGCGGAGTTACGATTTTCCAATCCCAGAGAGACACTAAGTGATAGTTTTACAATACAGACTATGTCCTGATTTTAGATTTTCTTCCTGGGATACTTTGGAGAATGAAGAATTTTTTCATACTAAAATTTGATTGGAATGGAACCAAAGATAGCGGAGTACGATTTTTTAATCCCAAAGAGACACTAAGTGATAATTTTACTATACAGATTATGGCCTGATTTTTGATTTTTTGCCAGGAAATCTGGGAAACTTTGGAAAATGAAGATTTTTTTTCTATATCCAGAAACCTTCAAGCTTTAACATACTAAAATTTGATTGGAATATAACCAAAGATACCGGAGTTACTATTTTTTAATCCCAAAGAGACACTAAATGATATTTTAACAATACAGATTATTGCCTGATTTTTGATTTTTTTTTCAGGAATTTGAAGAGTACTTCCAGTTCTGTTTTTTACAGGTAATGACCAACGTGAATTCAGGGATACAACGGTCCCTGTTTGGGAATAGACCCACTGAGCAGTGGACTCAGGCTTCCCGTGCCAATCCTTGACGCGTTTCGTCCTTGTTAGGACTCATCAGAAGGACATAGGCTGAAGCTCCCTGTCCAAGCAAAATTGAACTTCGTTGACCAGTCAGAAACAATTACTCCGAGGGCAAATACCCCTACCGGCGTTGAACTACACTGATTGGTCTGAGCTTTCGTTGGCAATGAAAATGGTTAGAAAGTTTTTACAGGTAATGACCAACGTGAATTCAGGGACACAACGGTCCCTGTTTGGGAATCGAAGTTCAATTTTGCTTGGACAGGGAGCTTCAGCCTATGTCCTTCTGATGAGTCCTAACAAGGTCGAAACGCGTCAAGGATTGGCACGGGAAGCCTGAGTCCACTGCTCAGTGGGTCGATTCCCAAATAGGGACCGTTGTGTCCCTGAATTCACGTTGGTCATTACCTTTAATAACTTTCTAACAATTTTTATTGCCAACGAAAGCTCATACCAATCAGTGTAGTTCAACGCCGGTAGGGGTATTTGCCCTTGGATTAGTTGTTTCTGACTGGTCAACGAAGTTCAATTTTGCTTGGACAGGGAGCTTCAGCCTATGTCCTTCTGATGAGTCCTAACAAGGACGAAACGCGTCAAGGATTGGCACGGGAAGCCTGAGTCCACTGCTCAGTGGGTCGATTCCCAAAAAGGGACCGTTGTGTCCCTGAATTCACGTTGGTCATTACCTGTAAAAACTTTCTAAGAATTTTCATTGCCAACGAAAGCTCAGACCAATCAGTGTAGTTCAACGCCGGTAGGGATATTTGCCCTCGGAGTAGTTGTTTCTGACTGGTCAACGAACTTCCAGTTCTGTTCCAACATATGGAGCAGAAACATTGACAATAAAGAGATAAATTTCGAATATATCCCTTAGATACAAAGTTCCAGGGAAAGAACCAAGGTTACGGACGCAGTTGAAAAAATCACAACATTGAAATGGAACTGGGCAGGTCATGTTGCCAGACTCAGAAATTTGAGATACACTAGGAAAATACTAGAATGAAGACATAGAGACGATTCCTATCGTAACCGAGGACCTCCCCAACAAGACGACATTATGATGATAATGATGAATTAATTTATGTAACTATTGTAACTCACGATAATAAAATCTAGATTGCAATAATAGGATGCAATGGAAATCAGAGAATAATACAAACGACTGACATTCGGGGATAAGAAAATACGAGACGTTGTCAAATCAACGGTAGTGTTATTTTATTTATTTTTTCAGTGGAATTCTAATGGAAAACAAAACTTCAAATTTAAGTTTTCTATTCAAATATCATGCCTCCAACTGCCCAGAATTTCATCTGTGATGAGATTGTGTTTCATGGTCTTATGACTATTTGTTAATAAACTAGTCCCAATATCATCAAAAAGGATTATCTATTTCTATGTCAGAATTATCTATAAATTTCAATAGAAAATGAATAAAATTGCAATGGTTTCTGAAGAAGAGTACCTACTTAAGTATTAATCACTTTCCATAACAAATACCTAATTTTTTCTGCTGGTGAAATGATGTTCACGTAAGAAGTTTCTGGTTGAGACAACAGTAACTTTGCTGATCGTTCCCATCAGCTAAGCACAAAAAAAAAAACCCTCTCATCTCGGAATGCACCGATCCGAAAGGATAATGTGATTAATTACCGAGGACCTGCATAAATTCCCTGGGCCATGAATTTTTCATAAAGAAACAACTAAAAACCATGTCTGCCACAGTCTTTGTGTGGAGTCTCATGATGATGTTGTCATCCTAAACGTCATTCGGAACCAATTTAGCCCGATATGGCATATAATGAAGATACCAAAGGTTCTTCTATAGGTATATCAATCTATATCTTGTCAATGTTTATTGGTTATTGTTCGGTCGGAGCGCCCCCGCTTTGGTTCTCGGACATTAGGCCTTGATGCGGATTGTTTATCGTCGGTGAAATACAATTGAGCACAAGTTTATAATCTAAATTCACATTATAAATTCCTAATTAACTTCGTGCTCCAACCCTTAATTACGCCCCGCGTTTCACTGCAAGATGGGAGTCGATATAAGTAATAACATTGTACGACCACAGAGGGCGCTATTCATGCAAATTGCGATGCTAATAGGCTAATCTTGTCTTTAAAGTGTTCGACACTCTAGTGTTTGTAATTAGCTTTGATGTAGATCGGGGCGATAAAGGCTTTTGCTACTCTACGACAACGTCGTGACTCGGGTGAAGGAATATTTTGTGGTTTCAGGATTTCAGTGCGAGTTATTTTTATTTTCATTTGGGACAGCTTATCGAAAACCTTGAATAATTTATCAGTCTCTTGTTCTAGTCGGTCAGGCGAAATTTTGAAGCGATAAATAAAACACGAAAAAAATCCTCGCACCACCGGTCGTCGTCTTTTTTCTTCTCACGGTTTCAGCTGGCGGCGGATTTTCGGACCTGAGCAGGTATTTTTAGTGATCGGTAGCCGCTGGAATCTTAGTACACCACTTTTAACTTATCTCGGTGGTCATTAAGAATGATCTTTCTACAACTCTTGTTTTACTGCCTGTCCCATTACGATAGCGAGAAATTCTTTTAATTGGCAGTGGCGCCGAAAACCTACTACTACGAACCTCTAACTCACTCAGTCGATACTGCAATTATTATTGTGTACTTGTTAGTAATTTCCTCAAATATTTTTACATTTTTCGAGAAGCTTTCATGAACTTCACTGTCTATGGTACACGGCATATGTAGATATGTGATTACCAATAACATAGATGGGTTTACATTCGACCATAGGATTAAAGGTAAAAGCATTCATATAAATATGGGTCAAATCTCAGATCACCCAAACCTGAGCTGTGACCCATTTGGGTCCAACCTTCCTAATCTAGAAGTTACAAGGCAATCCTACGTGGTATATTATTAAAGTCCATGTTGTTACCCTTGGGTAAGAACTCTGAGGTAAGAACATGTGGTGCTTTATTGGAAATAAAGCCTGCCCTATTTCTGGAGATTTTCAGCTGCTGTTCTGATATTACAATTATTCTATACTACTTCTTCTGTAGTAGGGCGTAGGATGGACGTTGCGATTTCATTCCGCCGTCACTGAACCTTCGTTTTCTTAATGGACCAAATCCGTCCTGGGGTTTTCGAACGAAACCGACGACATTTCTACGAATATTTTTACCCGAAGGAACCCCGAATTCTTGAAAATGTTTATGCTTCCTCTCTGAACAGCCAGTATGCTTTACGACTGTTTTCTTCATCTCAAGTGTCTAGTCAATGAGATATCAAAAGTGTTCAACTATCGATTCTCGCGGTCGCCATCTGCATCGGCCATTTTAATTTAAAATCCCCACAACCGAAACGCATCGTATGGTTACACCGTATTCTAAATCAAACGGACAGTCGATAAATGAGACAGACCGGATGATTTTAAGCCTTTTCAAGAAGATTTTCCACTGATTAGGCGGTGTCTCTTTGATGTTACTTATCCAAGCGCCGCTGTGGACAACTCTTTAAAAGGTATTCGATTTCCGATGCTTATCTTGGGCCGCTTTATTAATTTATTGGATGAAATTAAATAAAACACCAATGGAAGAGGCTCTAAACCTTTTGGTTAACCGCTTTGGTTAACGGAAATACCTACTTGACGATGTTTGAAGATCAAGTTACGGTAATGCTTTGTACAAGTGTTTTGCTTAAATGTAGGATCTTCATAAATACCTATGTAGGTACTGCGTGATAAAATGGAATTTTTGGAGACTTTTTGTAAAGAAGATGTGAAAAAGGAAATCGTTTTTCTACGGAGGCGATGAGATCTTTTTATTCTCCATTAGTTTTTTACTCCATCATTCCATTTTTCCGCTAAATTTTGCCCTTCAGAAATCCTGAAAATATTCTCTTGGAAGAACCAGGAAGTTTGCAAAGTAATAAGAATCTTTTTGGGAAATATGCGAAATAATAAGAGATTCTAGATGTCTTTCATAAAACCAAGATTCTCAAGGTTCTAAGAATTCAGAATCTCAAGATCTGTATAACGTCTTTCTTTGAAAAAATTGAACATTTTTCAAGGAACAATTCCAATCTCAAAGGTTCTAAGAATCTGATAGAACCTAAGATCTTCAGAATTTTGATTCAGAAAAACCAGGGAATGTGCAAGGCAATGACTCAGAAATTAGGATCTACAGATTCTAGAGATTTCATAAAGCAAAGATTTTCATCACAGTACAGTATGTATACAGTGTATGGAACACGAAAATTGGAATATAATGTTAATTTCATTAATATTGACCTTGTCTTGAAGCCTGGAGAAGAAAATAAATTTTTCGAAACGTAGTTAAAAAAACGAAACCACTTGGTTTCATTAGTCCAAATATACCCAAGAACAACAGAATAATATCAACCTTACTGAATAAAAGAAAAAAATAAATAAATAAAGATTTTCAAGGTTCGCAGAATTCAGAAACTCAACATCTGTTACGTCTTCTTTGGAAAAACAGAACTTTTCCCAAAGAACAATTCAAAGATTCTAAGACTCTGACAGGATCTAGGATCTTTAAAATTTTGTCTCAGGAAAACAAGAAAGTTTGCATAGTAATAAAAGTTCAGAATCTTAGGATCCATAGAGTCACCTCAAAGAAAAACAGATGATGGTTTCCTGAAAAAGAAAAACAGAATCTAATAGTCCTAAAAATATATAGATCTAGAATTCCTGAATATTTTCTCTTGGAACAACCCAGGAAGTTTGCAAGAAAATAACTCAAGATTCAGGATCTTTAGAGTCTTTATGGGGAAGTTTCGGAAAATGTGCGTCTCTATTGTTTCTGAAAAGAGAGAAGAGAGCAAGTGCCATAGCGATAGGGATAAAGATCTCTATCAGTTACAGAATACCGCCCCCGATTTCCCATCCAGAAATCAGAATCTCAAGATTTGTAACGTCTTCTTTGCAAAAACAGAACATATTTCCAAAGAACTATTCAAAGATTCTATGGATCTGACAGGATCTAAGATCTTTACCATTTTGTCCCAGAAAAACCAGGAAGTTTGCAAAGTAATGAATCAAGGTTTAGGATCTTGAGAGTCTTTTTGGAGAAAAATCGGAAAATAGGCGGGGTAATGCCATAGAAATCAGTATCTAGATATTCTAGAGGTTTTTCCTTGAACAAAGAATTTCAAGGTTCGTAGAATGCAGGATCTGAAGGTCTGTAACGTCCTCTTTGGAAAAACTTCCAAAGAATAATTCAAAATTCAAAAGTTCTGAGAATCTGACAGGACATAAGATTTTTAAAACTTTGTCTCATAAGAACCAGGAAGTTTTCAAAGTAATGAATCAAGATTCAGGATCTTGGGAGTTTCTTTGCAGAACAATCGGGAAATATGCAAGGTAATGACTCAGATTTCAGTATCTATAGATTTTAGAGATTTTTAATAAAACCTGGATTTTCAAGGTTCGCAGAATTCATCAGGATCTCAAGATCTGTAATGCCTTCTTTGGAAAAATAGAACCTTTCTGAAAGAACAAATCAAAGTTCATGACAGGATCTAAGATCTTTTAAAAATTTTGTCTCAAAAGAATCAGGAAGTTTGTAATGTAGTCAATCAAGATTCTTGAGAGTCTTTCTGGGGGAAAATCAGGAAATATGCGGGATAATGACTCAGAAATCAGTATACAAAGATTTTCCATAAAACCAAGAATTTCAAGGTTCGCAGAATTCAGGATCTCAAGATCTGTACCTAACGTCTTTTTTGGAAAAACAGAACTTTTCCCAAAGATCAATTCAAAGGTTCTAAGAATCTCACAGGATCTAGGATCTTTACAATTTTGTCCCAGAAAAACCAGAAAGGCATAGTAATGGAAATTCAGAATTTTAGGATCCGTAGAGTCTCCTCAAAGAAAATCTGGAATTCCTGAATATTTTCTCTTGAAATAACCCACTCAGGATTCAGGATCTTTAGAGTCTTTATGGGGAAGTGTCGGGAAATGTGCGAGTTATTGACACAAAAATCAGGATCTATAGATTCTAGAGAGAGTTTTCATAAAAACCCAGGGCTGGGATTCTGTAACGAATAGAGATATTTTCGCTATCACTATTGATGTCCCCTCTCTATTGTTTCCGAAAAGAGAGAAGAAGAGAGCAAGTGCCATAGCGATAGGGATAACGATCTCTATATTATAAGAATATGACAGGATCTAAGATCTTTTAAAAATTTTGTCACAAAAGAACCAGGAAGTTTGTAATGTAATCAATCAAGGTTCTTGAGAGTCTTTTTGAGGGAAAATCAGGAAATATGCGGGATAATGACTCAGAAATCAGTAGGTACCTATCCAAAGATTCTAGAGATTTTCCATAAAAGAGATTTTCCATAAAACCAAGAATTTCAAGGTTCGCAGAATTCAGGATCTTAAGATCTGTACCTTCATCGTTGGAAAAACAGAATCTTTTTGAAATAACAAATCAAAATTCAAAAGTTATAAGAATCTGACAGGATCTATAAGAGCTTCAAAATTTTCTCCGAGAAGAACCAGGAATTTTGCAAAGTAATGAACAAGGTTCAGGATCTTGAGAGTCTTTTTGTAGAAGAGTCAGGACATATGCGGGGTGATGAATCAGAAATCAGTATTTAGATATTCTAAAGGTTTTTCATCAAGATTTTCAAGGTTCGCAGAATTCAGGATCTCAAGGTTTGTAATGTAACGTCTTCTTCAAGAATACAAAACCTTTTTGAAAGAACGAATCAGAATTCAAAGTTTCTGAAAATCTGACAGGATCTAAGGTTTTAAAAATTTTGTCTCAGAAGAACCAGGAAGTTTGCAAAGTAATGATTCAAGAGCCAGGATCTTGAGAGTCGTTATGGAGAAAATTCGGGAAATATGCGAGGTACCTAATTACTCAGAAAGCAGAATCCAGAGACTCAAATGACACAATTCAGAATGTCAAGATCTGTAACGTCTTCTTTGGAAAAACAGAACTTTTCTCAAAGAACAATTTAAAATTCAAAGGTTTTAAGAATCTTATAGGATCAAAGATCTTTAAAACTTTGTCTCAATAGAACCAGAAAGTTTTTGCAATGTACCTAATGGATAAAGATTCAGATAAGAATTCAGAATCTTAGGATCTGTAGAGTTTCCCCAAAGAAAAACAGATGGTTTCCTGGAAGAAAATCAGAATCTAATGGTCATATATAGGAATATGACAGATCTAGAATTCCTGAATATTTTCTCTTGAAACAACCCAGGAATTTTGCAAAAAAAATAAACTCAAGATTCAGGATCTTTGGAGTCTTTATGGAGAAGAATCGGAGAATGTGTGCAGATTTTTCTTAAAAACCAAGACTTTCAAGGCTTGCAGAATTCAGGATCTTAAGTAAGATTTCTAATGTTTACTTTAGAAAACAGAACCTTTTTGAAAGAACAATTCAGAGTTTATAAGAATCTCATAGGATCTAAAATCCTAAATATTTTTACTCCAGAAGAACCAATACGTTTGCAAAGTAATAATTCAAGATCCAGGATCTTGAGATTCTTTTGGGAGAAGAATCGGGAAATATGCGAGGTAATGACTCAAAAATAGGGATCTAGAGATTCAAGAGATTTTTCATGAAACCTAGATTTTCAAGGTTCGCAGAATTGAGAATCTCAAGATCTGTAACGTCATCTTTCAAAAAACTGAACCTTTTCCAAAAAAACAATTAAAAATTCAAAAGTTCTAAGAATCTGATAAGATCTGAGATCTTTGAAGAGATTATGTTTCAGAAGAACCAGGAAGTTTGCGAAGTAATGAATCAAGATTCAAGATTTTGAGATTTTTTTTTGGAGAAAAATCGGGAAATGTGCGAGGTAATGATGACTCAGAAATCAGGATCTAGGAGATTCTAGAGATTTTTTTAGTATCCAGGATCTCAAGATCTGTATCGTCGTTTTTTGAAAAATAGAACTTTTCCAGAAAACAATTCAAACCTCAAAGGTTTCAAGAATCCGACAGGGGCTACGATCTTTGAAATTTTGTTTTAGAAAAATCAAGAAGTTTGAGTAATAAATCAAGTTTCAGGATCTTGAGAGTCTTTTTGGAGTCAGTATCTATAGAGGTTTTTCACAAAACCAAGATTTTGAAGGTCGCAGAATTCAGAATCTCAAGATCTGTAACGTCTTCTTTGGAAAAACAGAACTTTTCCGTAAAAATAACTCAAATCCAAAGAAAGAATCTGTCAGGATCTAAGATCTGTAAAATTTTATTTTAGAAGAACCAGGAAGTTTGCAAAGTAATGAATCAAGCTTCTTGAGAGTCTTTTTGGCGAAGAATCAAGAAAAGTGCGAAGTAATGATTTAGAAGTCAGGATCTAGAGTTTTTAGGGTTTTTTCATAAAGCCTTCATGATTTTTAAGGTGCGCACATGAGTTCAGGATCTCAAAATCTGTAACGTCTTCTTTAGAAAAACAGAACATTTCTTAAAGAACAATTCGAAATTCGAAGGTTCTAAGAATCTGAGAGGATCTGAGATTTTTAAAACATTGACTTAGAAAAATAAGGAAGTTTGCAAAGTAATGAATCAAGACTCAGAATATTAAAAGTGTTTTTCGAGAAGAATCGGGAAATGTGTGAAGTAATGATTCAGAACTTCAGAAGTCAGGATTTTGAGTTTCTAGAGTGTTCACATAAAGCCATAATGATGTTCAAGGCTCGTAAAATTCGGAATATCAAGATCTTTATCGTCTTTTCTGAAAAAACAGAACATTTGCCAAAGAACAATTCAAAGATTCTAAAACCTTGAAAACTTGCAAAGTAAGGACACAGAATTCAGGATTTAGAAATTTCCCATAGAAGCAGCAATTGGAAAATGAAGTATTATTATGGTCTTTTTTATTTCAGAATTTTAATGTCCCGAGCCTTTTCAAAGAAAAACAGAACATTTGCTAAAGAACAATTATTTGGGATCTAAAAGTTCTAAGAATCTGACAGGATCTAAGCGGGGGGAGTTTGCAAAGCAATGAATTTAAGAGGTCAAGATCTCGTGGGCTTTTTTGGAAAAGAAATACGGAGTCTGGAAAGTAGATAATGACTCGGGATTCAGGATCTAAAGTTTCGTTTCGTCATAACAACATCAAGGTGTGCAAGATTCGGGATCTGTGGAGTCTTCCACTGCTTCTCCATGAAAGCACCAAGAAATTTTAAAAGTTTGCAGAAGTCAGAATCTCAAGATTTCTAGAGCCTTTTCAAAGAAAACCAGAAAATTTGCAGGAAAACAATTCAGGAACTTTTCGTACGATTGGGTAATATCGAAAATGCTGTGTTTCCATATTATTTTTGAAACCACGTAGAATAGAATTCCTGCATTAGGTGATAATGAACGGACACTGAAAGGGATACAATACAGAATATATAAAAGCAAATGAGCCACTCCAAATAACTTAAAGACAGTAGGGGTATTTTAGTGCTTGAAGTAAACTTTAATGTACTGTAAATTTTGTGCATGTAAAACCGAAAATAAATTCTTTTTGATCGGAGGAACGTACCATACGTCTGATAACGTCTAAACATCTCCTCTGTCTTGAACTTTTTTATGTACCAGAATCTTTCCTTTTTTAACTGTTCTAGCCGTTTCTTCATTCGCTCTCGTTATGGTGTGTGTACCTATCTTGAAAATATTCAAATGTATCAAAGATATCACAACAGTGAAAACATAATATGTTCATATCACAGTATCTAAATAAATAGGTATGTAAAAGTCATTTTTCGACAGAATAGGGAACAATCATATTTTTCAAATTATTTTTTTTCTTATTGCTTATCTTTTCAAATATAAACTACATATGTTTTCTTTTCTATTATGTCCTTATTAAAATAAAAAGAATTTATAAAATTTCAAATTATTTCCGTTGGCGCGAAAACGATTACCTTCAAGATGTCGGTACTTGTGACGTCAACTGTTTGTAAATACAACGTTAAGGTTTGTCCTCACAAGAGTCCCTGACACTTTGCAAACTGTCAGAAAAAATCGCTCGTACCATCGACTGCATTGAATCTTTGCATGGAATGTGGTTTTTACGTGGTGTTTCTGTATTTGGCATATTGTGACATTTTGTGTTTCAAGTTTGTCATGATTGATACAGGATTTACAGAAGCGCAGTCTGACAATCCCTCTATAGACCCATTTATGGTGATTGAATATCAGTGGTGACATGACGTGAGCTGATCGTGGACCAATCGTTCTTCAGGACCCAAGAGTGAACCATGAAAGCGTAGACCACGTTCGTTACTCACGGTCAGTGTTATCTACCCTTAACCTTGGTTTATGAACAGTTGACGTCACCAAAAGCGGCCATGTTAAACGTAGCTTTTCCGTGCGAAACCTTTCAATTTAAAACTATTGATTGCTGTATGACTATAATATCGATAAATTTAATGCGAAACTGCTCATATTCAGTATTTTACAGAAAAATGTGCACCATAGAAACAAAATGAACCATATTTATTTCTTATGAGAATTCCCTATTGCAGGTACTTACCTGTCCAGTTCACTGAATTATACAAAACCTCCTCTCTCCTATTCGTTAAACATTTTAGCGCATATAAATCATTATAAACTTGTGAAGTATTTCAAAGATAAGTAAGAGTCATTTAGTCGGACACAAAGTGTCAAAACATTTTAAAAACCCAACTAATTATGAACATATGGGAGTGCGAGCTAAAACAGATGTACTTTTAGGCTTAGAATTTTCTTGTCTGCGAAAATTCTCCTGGAAATCAAAAACAAAATAGATGCGTGGTTGGGTCCCAATTAGCTGGGTGAGAGAGATACTTTACGAGACGTCAGAATAAATCACCGCTTCTAATAAAAGTTGTCTACTCTTGAACTTCCACCCAGTATATTCTTAACTGGTGGGTCCGCCGATCACAACCCAAAAACATTGTTTCGAATCCATTGACAAAATTTTCGAGATTTCGGACCACCTCGCTGAAACAGGGTTTTAAAACGACCGGACCATGTATCTTTCGCGTTTGTGTTTTGCGACGTCGGACTTTGTATTGTTCAATTTTTTTTCGTGTCTTCTCTCTTTGGGTTAGTCTCTCGTAAAAATTGTATGTAGGCATATAGAATCCAAAAACAATAATGATCTGTTTCTGCCTTGATCTTGCACATATGTCGAGAATTCCCATCATCGATCCAATTTCATGACTCATTTGCAATTTCACGCTATTTTTCCAGACGATCTACTCTGGAAGTATAAAAAAAGAAACAACACAAAAAGGAAAAGTATGAGGCTGATTAGCCGGCAAAGGTGTCTTTTAAGTTCGCAAGACGCGTTACGGATGTCGCAGCTCGTTGACAAACGTTCAGTCGTTAATCATCGAGACGATGTGGCATCAAAGGGGCGCTAGTCCTAAAAATGTTAACGAAAGGGAAGAAAGAAAAAAAGATGGAAAAGGCAGGAAGCCGGTTGACAAATGTTTTCTTAATTATTTTTCGGTCAAAAATGGGACGGGCGACTTTTTGCTGGCGCTAACCTAACACTCTGTTCTATGATCGAATGTATGTCATTTTGAACAATGGAGAAAAGAACAACTGTTTTCTTTAAGGTAACCAGAAAAGTCAACTAGAGAACTAAATAAGGAAACTCATAAAAAATCAGTCTGACATTAATGACAAATAGTCAAAACAGGAACTGAACTGTTAAAATACTTCTCCATCATTAATTACCTAGTTTTTTTACAAAGGTTAAAAAAAACTTAAAACAAAATGCAAGCAGCATATGTCTTTTCGAAACATGTAGGTATATGTACCTAATTTATTGTTTTTTTGAAAGAATTAACTTATGTTTTCAGAATTATATCTTGTTCTTTGCAACATTGCATACAAAAAAGTAAAAGCACTCAAAGTCCCATTACATAACAATGTGAAACTTTTTTTGAACAGTATACCCATTTGCCGTTGTATCCTGGGAATATCATTTTAGGCAAAATTGACCTTTAACCAATTTCTTCCCTTTGAAGCATCTGGAGTCATAGTTAATTAGCATGTACTGTGAATAAGTACTGTAATGAATAATGATGCCCTCCATCGCTGACAAGGTAATAACACCAACATTTATTAATTTATACATCGATCTAACACACATCAACCCTGTTGTCAAGCTTACTGTCTTTGAGTTATTTGAAGTGGCTCAATTTGTTTTTGTATATTTATATATTGTACCACCTTCAGTGTCCGTACATTATCACCTAATTCAGAAATTCTATTCTACGTGGTTTTAAAAATAATATGGCAACACAGCATTTTCGGAATGATCCAATTGTATGGAAAGTTCCTGGAATTGTTCTTTTGCAAATTTTCTTTGAAAAGGCTCTACAAATCTTAAGATTCTGCATTCTACAAACTTTGGAAATTTCTTAGTGCTTTCATGAAGAAACTATAGATTTTTTTAGATCCTGAACTCTGATTTATATACTTTCAAGATCTTGAGTCATTACTTTGCAAACTTCCTTATTCTTCGAGGAGGAGTTTCTAAGGATATTTGAATCCTGAATTGTTTTTTGAAAAAACTCCACAAATCCTAAATTTTGCACACCTTGATGGTTTATGAAGAAACTTTGGAAACTTTAAATCCTGAATCCCGAGTTGTCTTCAATACTTTTCGAATTTCTTCTTAAAATGGCTCACGAGATTTTGAATCTTCAGTCATTACTCTGCAAATGTTCTGTTATTCTTCGAGAAGGCTCTACGAGTAATAAAATTAATTTATTGCTGTTTTTATGGGACATCTCTAGAACAAGAATTCTGTATCATTACTTTGCAAATGTTCAAGATTCTTAGAATTTTTGAATTTTGAATTGTTCTTTCGCATAATAACATGTTCTGTTTCCCCAAAAAAAGACGATAAAGATCTTGAGACTCAAAATTTTATGAGCCTTGAACATCATTATGGTTTTATGAAAACACTGTAGAAACTATAGATCCTCGACTTCTGAATCATTACCTACTTCACACATTTCTCATTTCAAAAATCTTAAATCCTGTCAGGTTCTTAGAACCTCCAAATTTCGAATTGTTTTTTGGAAAATGTTTTGTTTTGCCAAAGAAGACGTTTCAGATTTTAAGATCCTGAACTCATCTGCGCACCTTGAAAATCATGATGGCTTTATGAAAGAACCCTGAAAACTCTGGACTTCTATATCATTACTTCGCACTTTTCCTGATTCTTCGCCTAAAAAAGACTCTCAAGAATCTTGATTCACTACTTTGCAAACTTCCTGGTTCTTCTGAGACAAAATTTTACAGATCTTAGATCCTGACAGATTTTTACTCAGAGCCTTTGAATATGAGTTATTCTTACGGAAAAGTTCTGTTTTGCCGAAGAAAACGTTACAGATTTTGAGATTCTTAATTCTGCGAACCTTGAAAATCTTGGTTTTGTGAAAAATCTCTATAGATACTGACTCCAAAAAGACTCTCAAGATCCTGAACCTTGATTAATTACATTGCAAACCTATTGGTTTTTCTGAGACAAAATTTCAAAGATCGTAGACCCGGTCAGATTCTTAGAACCTTTGAGGTTTGAATTGTTTTCTGGAAAAGTTCTATTTTTCTAAAAATGACGATACAGATCTTGAGATCCTCAATACTAGGAACAGGATCCTCGAAAATCTCTGGTTTCAGAAAATAACTCTATAATCTCTTAGATCCTGATTTCTGAGTCATTACATTAACTCGCACACTTCCCGATTTTTCTCCAAAAAAAACTCTCAAAATCCTGAATCTTGATTCATTACTTCCCAAACTTCCTGGTTCTTCTGAAACATATCTTCAAAGATCTCAGATCCTGTCAGATTCTTAGAACTTTTGAATTTTTAATTGTTTTTTGGAAAAGGTTCAGCAGTGGGATCACGAAACTCGACTCGATATAATCGAGTTCACTCGCTATCGTGTCTATAATTTTATTCACGAACCCCGATCGGGTACAGAATCGAGTTTCTCGATCATGCCTAACTTCAGTTCGGTTTGGAAAGTTTGGCTAGCAACCAGTAAAACCGACACAAACGTCAATCTTGACAATTTTTTTGGTTGGCAAATTCGAAATTCAAATTCCTACCTACATTCCCATGTTAAGTGTTAAAGTGTATCCTCAATTATTGTGCCTATAGGTCTTGAATGATAACCTTTTTGGTCAATGAAGAATGAAGTTGTGTTCTTCAATAACTGCCGCTTTAAAATAGCTATATGAGAGCAATCGACAACCCCAATACAACCCGAAAATCCCCATTTTCTCAAAAATTCAGTTTTACAATGATCTCTTTCTTCTCCACTTGTGGAAAACCCGATTTTTTGAAGCACTAGATGTTCATTTAGAATATTCGTGATGAGATGCACCGCCCACTTATGAACAGTGCTTTGGGCCAAACCAAAGTTGTATTCTTCCCCTAAACATCTTTGATATGCCCCTGTCGCATAAAAACGCAAACTATATAATTTCATATCTTCAAGAGTTATTCCTCTATAGTCTTTCATGTACATGGGGCCTTACAGATACAAACGCGATAAAGTTCCTTGCCAATTTTTTAGATAAACTGAATACTTCAATGAAAATTCTTTCAGGCAGTTCAAATGGTTGTTGATTTTTCCTGAGCTTTCCACGTCTATGAAGCAACATGAGACTTTCCTGCCTTCTTTGCATATAATGCAAGAAGCAACAGCAAGTTTCAACTAGCACTAGCTAAAAATAACAAAAAAAATAATGGGTTTCGTTTACCAGAACCAAAACGGATTGTGAACAGTTTACAAATACCAACAGAATACGTTGGGTAAACTCTTGGTTCTGCTCTACTGAACGATTCAACTTTTCAATGATAGAGATAGAACCGATAGAACCTCAACCTCTGAATGTCATTTCACCACACAAAACACTTCTGAAAATTATTATAAACACTCTTAAATTATGTTTGCAAAAATGGCGACCGTTTGCAAATGTTTGGTTTCCACATAAATTCAACGTAGCGTTCAGCTGATCAATTGCAAGCGTTTACCAACGTTTGTATCTGGTGAACGTGGCCAATGAATTATTAAGGGCCATATAAAAACCATTGGTCGCGTTCCTAAGCACTCAACATGTTGAGTGATTAGTAAGCGGCTTTGTTCCAGCTAGCGAAATGCACAAGGTAGAAAAGTTTTGATACGCAACCATTGACATAACCCATGACATAACCTAATTATAATGAACTCGACTCCTCCAACGCAATCGAGGGATTTTCGCAGAGTCGTGTCTATTAATCGAAGCTCGTGAAAGAAATTTATCGAGTATCGACCAAACTCGATCGACGTAAGTCGACAATCGAGTCTCGTGATCCCCCAGCAGTTTTTCCAAAGATGACGTTACAGATCTTGAGATTCTGAATTCTGCAAACCTTGAAAATCTTGGTTTTATGAAAAATCTCTTGAATCTCTAGATACTGAGTCATTACCTCGCATATTTCCCGATTCTTCTCCCAAAAGAATCTCAAGATCTTGAATCTTGAATCATCACTTTGCAAACTTATTGGTTCTTCTGTTCTTTGAGAAAAGTTCTGTTTTTCCAAAGAAGTCGTTACAGATCTTGACATTTCTGAATTGTGTCATTTCAGTCTCTGGATTCTGCTTTCTGAGTAATTAGGTACCTAGCATACTTCCCGATTTTTCTCCAAAAAGACTCTCAAAATCCTGGCTCTTGAATCATTACTTTGCAAACTTCCTGGTTATTCTGAGACAAATTTTTTAAAACCTTAGATCTTATCAGATTTTCAGGAACTTTGAATTCGGATTCGTTCTTTCAAAAAGGTTATGTATTCGGGAAGAAGACGTTACATTACAGACCTTAAGATCCTGAATTCTGCGAACCTTGAAAATCTTGATGAAAAACCTTAAGAATAGGTATCTAAATACTCATTTCTGATTCATCACCCCGCATATGTCCTCTCAAGATCCTGAACCTTGATTCATTACTTTGCAAACTTCCTGGTTCTTCTGAGAAAAAAATTTCAAGATCTCAGATCCTGTCAGATTCTTAGAACTTTTGAATTTTGAATTGTTCTTTGGGAAAAATTCTGTTTTTTTAAAGAATACGTTACAGATGTCAGAGATTCTGAGTTCTGCGAACCTTGAAAATCTTGAATTTATGAAACATCACTATAGAAAATCTATACCTATCCTAATTTCTGAGTATTTACCTACCTCGCACATTTCGCGATTCTTCACTAAAAAAGCTCTTAAGATCCTCAATATTGACTCATTACCTACTTTGCATACTTCCTGGTTCTTCTCAAAGAAAATCTTGAAGTTTTTATAGACCCTGTCAGATTCTTTAGAACTTTTGAATAATGATTTGTTCTTTCAAAAAGATTCTGTTTTTCAAAAGATGACGTTACAGATCTTAAGATCCTGAATTCTGCGAACCTTGGAAATCTTGCTTCTATGAAAAACCTCTAAAATCTCTAGATACTGATTTCTGAGTCATTACCCCACATATTTTCCGATTCTTCTCCAAAAAGACTCTCAAGATCGTGAACCTTGAATCATTACTTTGCAAACTTTCTTGTTCTGGACAAAATTTTGAAGAAAATCTCAGATCCTGTCAGAATCCTAAGAACCTTTGAATTTTGATTTGTTCTTTCAAAAAGGTTCTGTTTTCCAAAGAAGACATTACAAATCAGGATTTTTGGATAGGAAATGTGGGTTTTATGAAAAATCTCTAGAATCTATAGATTCTGATTTCTGAGTCGCTGCATATTTCCCGATTTTTCTCCATAAAGATTCTAAAGATCCTGAATCTTAAGTTAATTTTTTGAAAACTTACTGGGATCTGTCATATTCTTAGAACCATTAGATTCTGATTTTTTTTTAGGAAAGATTCTGAATTTTTATCTGAATCTTGATTCATTACTTTGCTTACTTTCTGTCTTTCAGATTCTTAGTTCCTTTAAATTTCGAATTGTTCTTTGGGAAAAGTTCTGTTTTTCCAAAGAAGACGTTACAGATCTTGAGATTCTGAATTCTGAGCACCTTGAACATCTTGGTCTTATGAAAAATCTCTAGACTCTCTAAATACTGATTCCTGAGTTATTACCACGCGCATTTCCCGATTTTTCTTCCAAAAGATTCTTGTAAATCATTGCAAACTTCCTGGTTCTTCCAAGAGAAATATTTTCAGGATTTTTAGATCTTTCATATTCTTAGTACCAATAAATCGGTAATTTCTTTTCGAGAAACTATAAGATCCTGGATTATCTTGAAAATTTCAGGTGTTTTTGTAAACTTCAAATCCTGACTTCCGGGTCGTTACGGGTATTAATAGTAGATTATACCACGAGTCAATAATGATAGCTATTATTCCCGAGGATTATTACGAACTGAGCCGCGTTAGCGGCGAGGGAGTAACATTCCGAGGGAATAATAGCCATTATTGCGAGTAGTATACTCTACTTTATTTACGACAAATTAATTTATTTGAGATTTTCAATGAACAAATTTCATCCGTCTCATAATTTTCAATACAAATCCACAAGCACTACACGTTTGACACTGACACTTTTGTGGAATAATGACCATTAATCCCGCTACTCGTCATTAATCCCTGGAGGAATAACATATGTCATTATACTGCCAAAATCACAAATATAATACGCACATTATACATTAGTCGTAAATAAAATTAATTTCATGCTACTTTTATATGAAATCTCTAGAACGAGAATTCTGTGTCATTACTTTGCAAGTTTCTTAGAATCTCTGAATTTTGAATTGTTCTTTCGCATAATAATATGTTCTGTTTTTCCAAAAAAGACGATTAAGATCTTGAGATTCCGAATGTCCTGATTCATTACTTCGCAAACTTCCTAATTTTTCTGAGACAATGTTTTAAAAATCTTAGATCCTGTCAGATTCTCAGAACCTTCGAATTTCGATTTCTTCTTTGGGAAATGTTCTGTTTTTTCAAAGAAGACGTAACAGATGTTGAGTTTCCGAATTCTGCGAACACTGAAAATCTTTATTTTTTTATTTTTTTTCTTTTTAGTCTAGGAAAATTGTCGATTTTCAAAAAAAAAATCCTACCCAAAAGAACTTTTCAGGGATGATAGAGGGAGGGTGGGTGATCATAAAACCGAAAATATCAAACATTCACCCCTCTGGCGTTTTGCGCTATAGGGGTTGAAAGTGCGCCATTGGCGATTACTTGGTACCTATTGATTTTACAAAAAAATGTTTCAAATAAAAGATGTGCAACATTATTTGATCTACAATGTTTATCTAAAGACTTTTTTGATTAAGGGCCGTCTGTGGTCATAAGGGCCGTTTGAAATTTTATAATGATAATGAAATATTTTAACCAACGTGAAAATTTTTTCTACAACACATACAACATTTTTGCTTTATGAAGTTTTTACTCACCCCGCGCCGTTTCTCAATAGGGGTTGTTTAAAGTTTATTTATTTTTTTATAAAAGTTTTATAAGATTACATTTCCTACAATTTTTCCCAATCAACTTTTTTTGTAATTCACCCCCATTCAGCGGGGGGACACTTCTCTCGGGGAAATTTTAGTTTTTAGGGGTATTATATTTTTTTTCATTCTTTTCTCGCCTTTAGTGCATATAAAAAGGTGCAATTAACATTGTACTAAAAGGATTTTTTTTCCACCACCTTTTTGTTTTTAGGGGTAGTTCGCCTATTTTCAACTTTACAAAAAAAAATTATCGAGAAAACTTGTTCATTTTATTATTTTGAGCAACTTTTCTCTATAACTTTTTTTTGCAAAGTTGAAAATAGGCGAACTACTCCTAAAAACAAAAAGGTAGTGGAAAAAAAATCCTTTTAGTACAATGTTAATTGCACCTTTTTATATGCACTAAAGGCGGGAAAAGAAAAAAAAATTAATATATACCGCTAAAAACTAAAATTTCCCTAAGGGAAGTGTCCCCCCGCTGAATGGGGGTGAGTTACAAAAAAAGTTGATTGGGAAAAATTGTAGGAAATGTAATCTTATAAAACTTTTATAAGGAAATTTTTTTTGTAAAAAAATAAATAAACTTTAAACAACCCCTATTGAAAAACGGCAGGGGGTGAGTAAAAACTTCATAAAGCAAAATTGTTGTATGTGTTGTAGAAAAAACTTTCACGTTGGTTAAAATTTTTCATTTTCATTATAAAATTTCAAACGGCCCTTATGACTACAGACGGCCCTTAATCAAAAAAGTCTTTAGATAAACATTGTAGATCAAATAATGTTGCACATCTTTTATTTGAAACATTTTTTTGTAAAATCAATTGATACCAAGTAATCGCCAATGGCGCACTTTCAACCCCTATAGCGCAAAACGCCAGAGGGGTGAATGTTTGATATTTTCGGTTTTATGATCACCCGCCCGCCCCCTATCATCCCTGAAAAGTTCATTTGGGTAGGATTTTTTTTTTTTTGCAATACAAGTATTTTTCGACTATTTTCCTAGACTATTTATACACTTCTTGTCCAGTGAGGAAGATATTATTCTGTTGTTCTTGGATATAATGAAAACAAGTGGTTTTGTTTCTTTAGCTACGTTTCGAAATAGTTATTTATGCAACAAGTGTGTAAAGTGAACCTTTTTTCACAAATGTGTAGTTTGACGCACGAGCCGAAGGCGAGTGCGACAATCACATGAGTGGAAAAAGGTGCTTTACACACGTATTGCATACAACATTTTTTCTACTACCAATAAAATATGTTTGAAAAACCAAATTTGGATAAATACTTTACGCACTAGTGCGTGAAGTATTTTCATTTCACGAAGTAATTTATCAGAAAAATACCAAATTGACAGTTGTCGACATCTGTCATTGACATTACTTTACGCACTACTGTGTGAAGTGAATTACATTACACATTAGTGCGTGAAGTGAAATTTTACCTCTTCTGAACCATGTGTAAAGTGAGTACTTTACGCACGGTAGTATAAAAAACATATTTTCTTCTTCAGGCTCCAAGACAAGGTCAATATTAATGAAGCAACAACCGAGCGTATCAGGCATTTCAGAGAATTTTTGCTTGACTAAGTTGTCTAGGGATAGTCGTTGTTCAGGTGTTAGAGTCGTCACGTCTTGAACGCTACACACGTGAGTCTCCAATTTTTCAGAAAAGTACCATATATCCTGTTTGAGATCAGGAACCAACACCAGGGACTTCCAAAAGTCTACTCCTAAAACTAAATTGTGAGAGAGACCAGGAAGGACTAAAATATCGATAATTTTTGTTGTATGCATCAGGGTGATTGGAACTTGGAAATATCCAGTACTGGTGCAGCTTTGTCCGTTCGCAACAGTGCAGTTCATATTGTGCTTTAACATTCGGAGACCTAAGCTGTTCAAGATCTCGAATCCTGGAAGAGCGACAATAGTGCGCGATGCATCAAAGTCCAGTAGACCTCGCATCTTATAACCTAGGATAGAAATTCCTAAGTATGGTTATAAGTTGCTAATAATAAAAATTATTACCAGCTAAATCTATTCCATTGGCAAATACCTACCCCAATATCGTTAGATCTGCTCATCCACACAAGCTTTCATTTCATGTGTACCTATCTACTGCCCCGCAGTACGCCGATGATTAAAGAATAAGTCCTTGACTAAAGGCGGGTACAATTATAAAACTAATGACAGATAGCAAAAAGTTAACTTGTGGAATTACTACGGAAAGTAACGTCATTCCAGAAGTTAACTGTAAAAATAGTTTTATAATACCCACTCTTAATCAAACAAAGGAAAGATTTCTCTTCATAAACCTTCCTGTGAAAATAAGGAGCCAATACAAAATTCACGAAATAAAACAGCAGCAGAATTTTTTTAAATAATGTTCGATATATTTATTGCAGCAATATTTTACACACGACTGATCTCATCAACAACTGATCTATCATTAATAAATATTCGATATGTTTTTAAAACCTAAAAAATGACATAAGAATGGAAAATGAAAAATTTATTCGCGTGTGTTGAAACAATATTAGAGATAAGTACACAGTATAGAGAGGAAAGTATGGTAATGACGAATTTCGCAGCTAGATCCACAAATTTTATATTCATAAATATTGTTACCTAATATAGCTTTTTTTTAATACATTATTATTATAGCTACACTAATTTATTTATTATTTTTTTTATTATTAGTTTTACATATACATATAGTTACAATAATACAAAATACATTATACTGCCTTGAAACAGTGATTTTATGTACATTGTTTTTCCAGGAATATTTTGGTTTTTCTAGAATCAAAACATGTCTGGAAAATTTCCAATTCTTGGCTTTAGTTACATCAAGATAAAACAGATTAAAGCTAAAAAGCTATAGCATCTGAAAGTCTCTAATAATTGTTTTTATCTATTATTGCACTCTTAACTTTATTAAAATTAATTTTTCCAAAATTATTTATACAAAAGTACGCGACTTCTCATTGAGGAAACTAATAAACACTGACAAATAAAGCCAAGAATAAAACATTACACAGTCTAAGGAGCGCCTATTAACGATCAAAGAATCTAAGGAACAAAAACGATAAGATAAATATTAATAATATAATATATCACATATAGTACAGCACGTCCAAAAAGACAATAAAGGCGTCCGTTTACTATTATTTTATTATAAGTATTGTCCATGTTGGTCTTTTTTTTTTAGCATCAAAGTGTCCAGAATGAATAATTATATTATAAGGTTGACACGTAGAGGGATGCCTGAAAGAATTGTCAATACTCAACGTTTAGTAAATAACTTTTCTTGACTATGCTTGTTTTGATAAATCTGGATCTTACATCAACAAACGGAAATTCTTCTTTGTTTTCATCGTATTAGAGTGAACAAAGAAAGACTTCACAATATTAGAGTTAGAGAAGGCAAAACTTATATTCAACTATTAGTTATCACTTGATAACATGGATGAATAAAAAAAAAAAAACGTTTTGACTTACCTTTCTTTCCCTATACATCCCTCTATGCGCACACTCCGATAAACCCAAAAAAAAAAATATAAACAAACAAAATAAACTTAAACGCAGAGGTAGATAGACAAAGAAACTGAAAAAAATCACTCACAAATCACTCAACATCAAACTTTGTTCAGCGCTATTGGTTTTATCGGACTATCCGCGCCTCCTGCGGAACTCAACGAACTCGTCGTAGACGATGGTGACATGCGCGAAGAGTGCGTGGTGAGACCCAAAGGTAGGCCGCTACTTGCCGAAGACATTGACGAGTTTCCAAGATGATGAATACCACTTGAACCCGCCAAACTTGTCTTGATGGCGTTTTGCTGCGCAGCCAACGTACGCTGATAGGTTTCTAGTAAACTGGCATCCGGCGAGGCTCCTAAGTGCTGCGCAGCTGGTCCATACAAACTCCTATAAAAATCGTGAGGGCGCGCATACGGAGCTGTATGTAAGCCTGGAGGTGGTAATCTAGTTCCCAAAGGAGCCACGAGCCTACTAGATGCAGTCGAATACATGCTGGCAGGGGTAGAGCTTTCGCTGCTCTCTTTGGAAGCCATATCGGCCAGGCTCCAGATTCTGGGTTTGGTGGTTACACTTTGGCTCATTTGGGGTGGACTGCCGGAAGATCTGGGTGGCAGAAAGGCCGGATGGGGAGGTCGTTCGTAGATTTCTGGACTGTCTGGACCGCTGTCGGGTCGGGATTCGCTCCATTCGGATGGAGTATCCGGAGCGAGTCTGGAGTGAGGTGGTCGGTCACCGTCTTCACTTGAAGCGGTACCAGAATCTTTGGAATCTAAAATATTATTGGTTAGATATTATGGGAATTAGAAAAGAAATTGTGAGTGTTTACCTAACAAGTCTTTTCCATCAGTACTCTTATGGTCCTGATCATCATCGTCATTATTATTGTCATCGTCTTCTACCCTATTTCTTGGTTCCCATGTCATTTTGTTTTCTTTTTTTAATCTTCTGCGAGCATTTGCAAACCACGTAGATACCTGGAACAAAAATAACATTGTAATTATTGGTTTCAGTGTTTGTGTTTCACGCTAATACTTACTTGTGTTAGAGTCATTTTTGTAATTATAGCCAACATAATTTTTTCACCTTTAGTAGGATAAGGATTTTTTTTATGTTCATTTAGCCACGCTTTAAGTGTACTTGTCGTTTCTCTCGTCGCATTTTTTCGTCGGGCACCGTTGAGATCCATGCCATATCTGGAACAAGGAAAGTATTTTAATCAATTGCGAAATTCAAATCTGTGTGTGGCAAAAGGGGACGCTATTGCCAAAGTGTTTTCCCCCGAAAACTCTCCAGAGCGATTGGAGAGCAGCCATGTGAAAATTATCCGCGCACCCCTTTAAAATCGCGAATTAGTTATTTCTATGGCAACAACAGAAAGGGTTGAATTATCGTTTTGAGTTGATTTAATGGGGTTTTATGAATTCTCAGTTATTGGCTTTAAGAGTGCTTGCGTTGAGAACGTAAGCTTGAATTTTCTTTTGGTCACTTTTGAGACAACCCCAGATGATGATAGACAAATGAAATTTGTCGAGGACAACTGTACCTACTTGGGAACTTATATACTAGTACAGCAAGATATGACAAGATTACAAGACACAACAGAGCAGCTGGCTCAGAAAGAAGGCCAAGAAGGGTGAAGTGTTTATTTCATGCTTCTAAAAAAATTTCGATCAACAACTTCATGAAACTGAAATGCTTCACAACATGGTTTGTATTGCTTTTCAAGACATATCCATTTGATTGGGTTAGAAACCAGTCAATCCTATCAAATCATACCAAAGTATCCAAATGTTGAGCCTTGAATAGTCAAAAAATGCATTTGGGTATTAGTAATTCAAATTTTCACTGTTCCAGGCTCTTCATTCCCAATCGAGAGCCCGGAATAGTCAAAAATTGAATTGGAATATTAATTCATCAATAAATTAAAATCTTGACTCTTCCAGGCTTTTGATTGGGTTGGAAACCAGCAAATCCATCAAATCATACCAAAGTATCCAAATCTTGACCCTTGAATAGTTAAAAAATGCAGTTGAGTATTAATAATTCAAATTTTAACTATTCCAGGCCCTTGGTTCCTAATCAAGAGCCGGGAATAGTCAAAAGTTGAATTTGGATATCAATTTAATAATTTGAAATCTTGACTCTTTCAGGCTTTTGATTTGGTTGAGTAAATCCATCAAATTATATCAAAGCGAGGGGTAAACCACTAGTGGAAATCATTGTACATTTTGGGAATCACATATATCAATCAATCAAGAATCCCTGGAGCCGTATTCTTGAACTTCTGGGAGGAGAACTTGATCGGGAAGTGGACGTGGTTTACCTCAAAAAGGTACATGTCATATTATTGAAAATGGGACTCTGAAGTGAAAGTTCCGGGAAATTCTGATGTTCCCATCCTCTTACCGAAGAGAAAACGAGTTCCCGCCAGGGTTTCTAACCTCGAGACTAGACGTTGTTCGTTTTCTCCTTCCAAATTCAAGGTTTTCCAATTTTTGTATGTGTTCATTTTTGTATGTGTTGTGCCTTTTCATTAAAATGAATGTAGATTATTTTAATGAGATTATCTTGAATAACATAACATATTCTAAGAAGATATGAAAACACTGCAAAAGCAAAAGAAATAGAATGGGATGTTCTGCCTCAAAGAATTCGAGGATACTTTTAACTCCATGAAGCGAAAGTGAACTAGCTTTCTTGGGAACGTTCCCGGAATCACTTTCTTCCCGGGCAGTCAAGAATAGGGGTCTGGGAATCACCTGGAAATCCCTGGGAATAACCTGGGAATCGCTAGAAATCACCTAGGAATCATCTAGGAATTATTATCCGCAAAACACGATTGAAAAGTAAATAATAAACTTTGAGGAAATGAGATAGTGAATGGGTAAATAAAACAAAAAAATAAAAAAGAGAGGGTGTGGTGGCTGAAGTCTAGAAACGGGACTTCGTATGAAGGGTTGCCGACTAGCTTCCAATGCGGAGAGGGGTGTGGATCAATTAAATAAATAAATATAGAGCGCCACCTGCTTTTCCCTACGGACCTATAGCAACACAACCTGAAATATAAAAGTAAACAAGATGGAAGGACAGAAGTAAAACGCTTTGTTACAAAAGCAATAATACCTGAAATGTAATAGTTATTTACTTAACAAATGCGGAAAGTGATACTTTACCGCATGCAACGGCAGTTGACCGAACGACGCGAAGCGAAATTCGGTCAAGCCGTTAAGGGCGGTAAAGGCACTTTCCGCATGTGTTAGGTACAAAATTTTACCTATGAGCATCTACATCTCCAAAAAAAGCATTGATAAAATTAATTAATGAATCAGATTAATTAATGAAATAAGATTAAATTTAGAAATGATCAAAAATCCATTTTCTGAAAAAGAAAGGAACTTTGATTATAAATATCAAATTCTACTTTACCGCACACTTTGTAGTCCACTTTACCGCATACTATGCTGGAAAGTTAACTTTACCGCACACTATGCTGTAAAGTTAACTTTACCGCATAGTGTGCGGTGAAGTGATACTTTCCATTTTCAAATACGTGCGGTAAAGTGCACTTTACCGCACGCTCGTAGGTAAATTAATAAACAAGCTTACTAAATGCAGTACCTCCGTAAATGGCCATTTAACCCCAGTGTGCAAGTATTTTCCTGTATTCAGTACAGCATGTATTTATAGGATATTAGAGAGATATAGATCATTATTTAAAAGTTGAAGTAACAATACGTAACCTGAAGGGCAAATTTAATATTATGGAATAATATAGGTAATATAAGTTTCATATAATATAGGTAATATAGATAATTAATTAAAATTGAAATAACAACACATAACCTCTGAAGGGCAAATTTAATATTTTAGAAGACTGCGTCGCTGTGGTAATTTATTCCAACAACGGGTTGGTAAGGTTTGATAGGTTCCAGATATTAAGACAATACAACACACTTATCAAACCTAAGTAGTCCCTAATCCCTTAAGGGGAACCTGAAGGATTGGATTGATATCTTCCAGTGTTTCCGATTGCCTGGGACTAGATCAGGACCGCGACAAGAATCAACTGGCCCTGGGCACTTGAAGTTCAGTAACTAGAAGTCAGTAAAGCTTCCAATTTTCTAGCGAATTGAAATATACAGTAAGCTTAACGTTTAACTCTTTACTCAAAGTTAAGGACTAAAGCGTGACGAAAAAAGGCTTTGCTTTTTTTCGGCTAACAAAGAAATCCGCGCAAGGCGCTTTGGTGCTAAAATAAAGGATTAGCCACCCCACATCTATGAGCGAAATTGGACAACTCAGAAAATCGGCAAAATGTGCTTGAGAAATGTTCCCGAACACTTGCTCGTGGAAAGTCCTCTACCTGAATGACCTCTACTTGTCCCTTAGATGTCCTTCAAAAAGGTTGTGTCAAAACTCCAAGGTGAAAGGTTGTGGGGAACTTTGATGGTAGTTGGGCATAGGACTTATTTAAATTAAGTTGGTACCGGTCATTGACCTTATTTGGAGCGCTGTCAATCAAGTCAATCTAATCGGATCAGACAATCAGCTGTTCTAATTTAATGTAAATATTGTGATATTGTTTATTAATAAATCAATTGACTATTTATTTTAACCCTACTAAAAGGAAATCAATTCCATTATTAAACCTCTAACTTGATGGTTCTGGGAAGAATGAAAAGTTTGAAGAAAAGTGTGGCCACAACTATTGGAAAGAAAACAGTGGCTTGACGAAGGTATGCTATTGGCGAATACGCTTATTTCCTTTTATTTTAACCCAGGAAAAATCATCCCGTAACAGAATCCATGAGCATCACATAGGAATCTACTGGCAATCGCTGGAAATCATATGGTAATCGCTAGGAATCACACTAATTCTAACCTAGAAATCACGCGGTTGTGTTTTTGTCTTTCAGATGTTAACAAACTAAGTTGTGACCAAAAGTGTTTAATAAAACAATTAGGTAAGCGCTCTACTCTATACGGTTAAAAATTCAACAAATTATAGGTAATCCTTACACGGTGTCTAAGGTTTGTTCCGACCCGCCATAAAACCGTCCCAAGAACGGTTTCGGACCCACTCTGTATACGGATTTCGCATTCTACACACAAATTTTACGTTTTGCGCATAATCCTGACGGTGGAATGTACGGTTCCCTGCTCGATTGAACAAAGCTTCTATTATCGTTAAACGGGTACGATAAACGCATGCGCATGCATAATGGACACGTCACGGCAATTTTAAATGAATTTATTGCTCGATTTATGCAAGAGATGTACTGTCCAAACTACTGAAGGGGGAGGAAAAGAAAGCAATGTTTGGGATATTTAACGAAGAATGTAGAATGTTCATTGTTTAGAATACCAGAAGAACATAAGAAACTCATAAAATTGATTAAAGAAGAATCTGAAAGAAAAACTAAAATTTTAAAACGACGAATTGAGCAGAATTCAAAAAGCTCGGCCCCAGAACCGAAAAAAAAAGTACTAACCAAGGTACTTACAGAAGTAGTCTGTCTTACTCTGAAACTGATACAGAAGATAATGGCCAAGACCTAGGTGATACAAATAGCAGTTTTTCCAAGAATTTGGCACTACAGCATGTTGTAAAAAGTCAGAAAAATTTTGCAGGGAAGAGTTTTGCAACAGGAAATGAAACTAGAATGACCAGATGATGATGGAATGACCAGATGATGATGGAATGACCACAACATGAGAATGAGAACAAAAAATGGAAATCACCTAGTAATCATACGAAAATATTTGATTTGATGACAATCATTGGCAATCAGCCGCAATTCTTATGGGAATACATGGGAGTCATTGATCAGTGATTGCCAAATATGGAAATCATTGTACATTTGTGAGCATAGTGGTTAACCCCTCGTATCCAAGTATCTAAAAATAGTCAAAAAATGCATTTGGGTATTAATAATTATTCAAATTTTGCACTATTTCAGGCTCTTGATTCCCATTCAAAAGCCAGGAATAGTCAAAAGTTGAATTTGGATATTTATTTAATAATAAATGTGAATCTTGAGTATTCCAGGCTTTTGATTCATCAAATCATACCAAAGTATCCAAATCTTGAGCCTTGAATGACTAATATCAAGAACTATCGATTAATATCATTGTTGTCCCAGATCTACAAAGTATTTAGAAGAATTATCGTGAACAGCCTCACATCTGATATGGGATCTTTCCAGGAGGCTGGATTCCGGAGGGAATATACAGACCGCATCAACCTACTAGACACACAGGGATAAGACGAATTAGCTTGGTGCTGCCAAAGCCGAGTATAGCCGAGCTGCCGAAGATGCACGAATTTCAATAACATGCCGGGATGATCTATCGTGCAGTGACATGGGTAGCAGTCAACTAGTCTCATTGAAGCTTATGTGTCTAGTAGCCTCGTCCTGTCTGTATACGTTTAATCACAAATGACGATCATTCACCTCTATTCGCAGCCTTAGTATTGACTACGATGAGGCATTTGATAGTGTAGAGCTCAGGCATGAAAATCTTATTTTTTTTCCACTCGTGGAACTCTCTCATGGATCAAGAGGGGGCACATTTAATCACATCCTGTAACATTTGAAATGTTACAAAAATATATTTATTGTTCTTAATTATTTTTATATATTTTGGACTCATTTAAAAGTACTATTTCGTACACCTAGCGACATCTATGATTCTTCTGAATAGTTTTCCTAACCTAATATCGAGAATTCTGTTATTTCCGAGAAACCTGTGGCGCTGTCATTTTTATGATTTTGCCAGGTTGACAGACAAAGAAAGAAAAGACAGAACCAATTTTGGTACTTTTGACTGGCCCTTTTCTCTTTTGTCTTGGGACCGAAGCAGGTCGTCCAGATTTTTAGAATTTCAAAAATCTTAAAACTTTGTCTTTGTTTTTGGCCATCGAGCCCATAGTTTTGTAAATTAACTAGTCAGAAGAGTGCTTGATCGTATCTACTAGAAAGTTTCCTGGAAAATCAACCGATTGTTGATTTTTGTGAAGAGTTTGAAAAGTGAGGTTACTATCGGCCGTTCAGGCACTCTCTGATGAATGAGTCCTTATATTCCCTCAATTCATTCAGGCACCTTCAGCAGGACGAAAAATCCGTGAAGGTACTTCTCCAAGTGAAAATTGACAAATTTGAGACCACGCTGTCCTGACTCTCGGAGCAAATCTGGGCCCCCTTCTCAAGGAAAGTTTGTGTCCTGTAAGAAGTTGATTCCCAACCATTATTTGGTTGCCTCCAGCCAGTTTGGTACCTCTAGAGCTCAAATTTGTGAAGGCTTCCCAGGCTTTACAAGGATTCCGTCCAGGCTTGTATAATTACTTACCTATGGGTGTCTTAAACGTGCCATGTTAACTACCGAAACTTATTTTTACCTTTTCTTAATCACCCCCTATCGTTTAGCTTTATTAGCTAATTAATATCTTTGTAAATTCAATTACCAACTTAATTTATTTACCGTCTAGTAGTGTTTAGCTAGAATAGCTAACTAGCGTTTAGAATTAATTATTAATTTAATTAATTAATTATTAAGTCAGCTATTGGCTCTTATTATCGTTTTCTCAATAATTATTTATTATCCAATAAGTATGCATTCTTGTGATTATTATAAATTTATTTTCGTAACATCGAGTACTGATCGATATAATATATTGTGAATTCATTAACCTTTAAAAGGTTAATTTAACTTTTAATTTCAAATCAATAATGTGGTAGTTTTACAAGGTTAACTAATGTTAAATCTTTAGGTAGTTAAATTTAAGTTTTATGGTTACCTTTTTTGAACTTTAAAGATAAGAAGGTAGAGCTCTTCCGGAAACCGTGACCCCTTGATTTCATTTAGCAGGTTTGTATATTTATAACTTTCCTAGGGATTATTTATCACCTTTCTGCATTGATTAATTTGTTTTTTATTGATTTGATTGACTTTGAGTCAAAAACTAAAGGTTAATTTTATTTTGACTTCAACATTTATACTTAGGTAATTCTTATCGTAGTTATCTATTTAATTGTTTTTAAATTTCAATTTTTTTATAAACCCATTTACATTAAAGTTTGGCTTCCCGTATAAGCTGCTTAACTTTTTTAAATTAAAATTGGATACTGAACAATAATCATCTTTAAACAATTTATTTGTTTCAATGTTAATGAACAACAAGTTCGCCATCCGGTCAACAAATTGTTAATGAAAAACAAGTTCGCCATCTGGTCAATAAATTATTGTTTTTAGAATTCCAAAGCTTGTGTTTTTATTGAAGGGGTTGAATGTCAGATAGGTATTAGATTTATTTTACCTTTTCAGATTTTTGAATTTATCTTTTCAAATAATAGCTAATTATTTGAATAGTTTGGCTATTCATTGATAATCAAAATAATTTTATACAAACTAGTGGCGCCCTCTCTTTATTGTTCCAACACCAAGGACCACCCCAAGCTGAAGAACCACTGAGAATAGTCAACAAACACAGCGTTACAATCCTTCGATCATAAAATATATTGACCCAAATGAACTTGCGGGGAAAATAAAAACCAGCTTGATGTTTTCCGTGAAGTGTGAAAATGCTTGAGAACAAATAAACCTGCCGATCATTTGACATGTTTCTCTTTGTTGACGAACATTGTATAGTGATCTAGTTTTACGTTCCTAATAACCACCATAAGTATTTTGTTTTCATGCTCTACTAAAGCGCAATAGTCTTCATTTAGATGTAAACCATACGCTGACAATTAAATTGTCGTCGTAAACAATGCAGTCATTCATAAATAATTAATAATAGTTAGTAGGTCTCATCAATAAAGTAAGTGCTAATTATACAATAATCAAGAATCAATGAATGGGTTTTTAAATTGGTGATGCCACACAGATAGAACACCAAACGTGCTTCTGGAAACTCTAAAAATGGATGGTAATGAAACGCCAAACAGAAAATTGCGTAATTACATCTTATTAAAAAGATTTACTTCTAGCACCTTGTTCTACTAAATTCACTCGATCTGAATCATTTGTATCTAGGTCTAGGTAAATACATTACATATTATAAATAGCCAAAGGTGAAAAACAACGACATTTTCATCTAAAACTCAATGAAATTGCAATTAATCGAAATCAATTAGCAATATCGCCCTTGTAACGTCAAAATATAGTAAAAATTCTGGTGTACAGAGAGTGACTGACAAGTTAATTACACTTTTTTCCCTATAGTCAAGGTATATTAAAATCTCTCCGTCCGTCTCACGGCTTTATCTGAACACCGGAAAAATCCGGTGACATTTTTGACAAAGCGGCAGATGTGACTGATTCGCACGTAGGGGTCGTTAATATTAAAAAGATCTGTCTCGGGTTCGTTTTTTTTTTTATCGCATGAAAAGTCAACGCAATCTGTTAGTGTATATTGTCATTTAGTAGCAGATTAATTAATTTTTTAAATTTCCATTGCAGGTTAAGAAAACACAGGAAATGTAGGCTACCGACTTCGGTACGTGATGGCAAAACTTCCGCTTCCACTTTACACGTTTTCAATGTTGCATAATAAATTTATTAAAATAGCGCAGAACTGTTATTATCTAACTGTTTCTTGACGAGCAAGAAAAACATTATAATAATGCATCTGGGAAATTGTTATTGACAATAATAATTCAAGCCGTAGCTAACACGCAATTCAAAGTACCTATTCCTGATAAATTCGAGCTCGGATTTTTTCCGTGTAACCGAAATTCAGAAACAATAAAACTAGGGGGAAGTGAAAACCAGCGACGAGAGGCATATATGATGAAAAAAAAAAAAAAAAAAGGAAAATTATTTGGCGTTTACGGCTGAGCTTTATACAATACCGTGTCGTAGCGAGTTGTTGGAATTGTCGAAACTGATAGAGAGTTTTGGCAATGAAACATGGTTGTCGTTCGAAGTGCTTTTCCACCGTCAGAGGGGAAGAGAAATTCAAACGCGATCATCAGAAAATTTTTCAATTTCTCAAAGTTTTCTCTTGATTAGAAGTGTTCAAGCTGGCAAACCCTGTACAGAGATCTATAAGCACTCAAAGAGAAAACGCGAATAAATTGAATGAAAAATACCTGAAGATAGAGTCATGAGGTCATGCAAAAAGGTTGTTTGTCGCTTACCCAATTTGGCTTTTGTGGTCTTGTAACTTTGGGGCGCCCCTGGAAGGCTTGAACGCACAATCAATTGTTCAACGGCGAAGAATGGACAAAAAACTCAACGGCCGCGAAAATCTTTTGCGAAAGGAACCGCCGAAAATAAAGTGGGTTCGCACCAAACCAATCTGTCGTATCGATGGTACTGACTGTCGGTTTTCTTCTACCCTTTTGCTAGGTATTCCTAGGAGGCGCGCGCTGCGCTTACATGCTTTCAGCAATAAATGGAACGAAGAATGCCTGCCTCTATTATACAGGGTAGAATTTGACCCACATAAAAGTTAACGCGAAGTCATTGCATCAACATTAACACTGCATGTTATCACATAAATACCACCCTTATTGGAAAAAGTATTGAAACTCTCGACATAACTTTAAAGAATTTAAACAATACTAATAAAGACGAAATTGTTGCTTCATTACAAGTAAATATTGAAACTAGTCAATCACATAGCAATACATTAAAGAAATTTGTAAAACAATTCTCACACGAACAACAAACTGAACGTGGAGCATTTTCAATTTTATAGGTACAGTACAAAAATGGAACATTAGACGCAAATGACGGTGATAGATATGATTCTCACATTCAAACATTAAATGAGAATCAGCACACTATCGATAAATATTTTAAAGATTCACAATGCTCAATATATCGGGATGCATATAAGAGAAATCCATTTTATCAAGAAGGGCAACATCCAGATGAGAACTTAGTGGAAAAAATTCTAAAAAGAAGAGGAGACAAAGTGTAGGTACGTGAAATGGATGGGACTGGATAAGTCTCACAACTCTTGGATATTAGAATCAAATGTATTATAATTTTCATTCAATCGGCCCTATGCAGTAACGACATTGAGTTTAGAGTCAAGGTTGAAATAATTCCAATAAATATTGACTTGCATTTCAATAATGAAAAAAATTGGTATGCTGTAAGTACCCTTGATTTAATTTTATTGAAATAGAAAAACATTGAAATTGATGTCAAGTTTTTATGTGGCAACGTTGTAATTCTTTGTAAAATCGTGAAAAAAGAAGAGTTTTCGAGGGGTTCCTAACCTAAAAATACAAACTGAAAGTTTGTTTTGATTTTCCTAGTCAAGTCTAATTATTAATTTTTACTTTCTTTACCTTTTTTGTGGATTTAGAGTGAGTGGAAATTTGTTCTTGAGCTTATAAAAAAAATGCAAATAGATCATTGGCAAATTAGAACATATGGGTAAAACACTGCTTTTGGGTTTATTTTCTCAAATAGATTTTGAGGGAATGGAAATCCAGAATCGAGACCGAAGTCGAAAGCCAGATGAATTTATTTTGTATAAAGATGGGAATACATAGTGAGCATATACCTAGGTCGAGACTTATGTACTGTGTGTTTAGGAAAATCCATTGATGTGAACATACATGAAAAAAATTCAAGGTTTTCAAAATCTATTTATTTACCATAGAAAAGAGCCTGCAAGTCCTGAATAAATTAATTAACAATCTGATAATGATAATACTTCAAATAAGTAAATATAAACATGACGTTAACCAAAATATGCAGATGTACTTATTTATTATAATTCAAGGACAATAATTTTCCACCAACTGTTTTTTCACAATCACGACTCTGTTGTAAAGAATAGTTTCCCTGGACACGATAAAAATTCTCTTCTCCTCAATTTCTAACTTGATTTTTTCAGCTCCAATTTCGTCATCTTAAGAGCAGATTTTTCTTATCTAGCAAAGCGAAGCTCTACCCTAGTCAAGTTTAAATCATTTCATTTTATACCTTTATTGTATTGTAGAAAGTACCTACATTTTTTAATAGGCAATTGTGCTTTTGAGACAAATTTTAATGTGTTGGAAGGTACATCAGCATCAGCTTTAAAATTAGGAAACTTTAAAAGACAGGGGGCCTAGGTATAGGTACCTACCTATATTAAAAGATTAAGGGAGTGCGAGTATGTGGGTATACATATGGGACTTAACTGCTTTAAGGCCCTATACCTGGGTACTGTAAAGCAAATTGTGTAAATTGAGTAATTTGCACTATGCGGCAAAATATGATTTGATTTGAACTACCCATTTCTGAATTTTATTTTGAATTGATATAAAAAACAAATGCATTTTTCTTCCACAGCTTCACAAAAATGGAATTTCACATAATTAAATAAAAGAAACTCCCAACAAAATCTCAAAAAAACAAATGTTTTAGGTTAAGTTTTGTTGTTGACATCATTTCAAGGTTTCTACCGGGCTAAATTTTGCCTTACGTTAGGATTATTGACTTTTTTTCAAGTTGACTTGGAATTTATTTCAATATTTTTCCTTACTGCATACCAAATATTGAAATTCACGAGGTCACTTGATTTCATTTCAACATCTTGAAATTATAAAATGTCAATAATTGAAAAGTGGACTTACTGCATAGCAAATATTGAAATGTCTGTACAATTTCAATTTTATGTCTCATTTCAACCTTGACTTCAAGTCAATGTCCTTACTGCATAGCCCTGATTGAAACACTACAAGAAGACAAGAATATTGCATATCAAAATTAATAATTTTTCAGTTGTTGATCTTTCACTTTTGAATAGAGATTAAAAATTGGTCTCTATGTGGTGAATTAACACCTCACTCTATGCTCATGAAACTCTCTATATTGCAAAATATTTCGAGACAAAATTGAACCATCATCATTAAAATGGCGAATATAACGTTTATCGTAAACCATTTTCGACTGCGCGAATTGTCGCTATGGTGCTTTTGCGAAATCGCAGTTCCCGTTCAAATTCGGAATAGTAAATGTGTCGTTGTGTGAGGCCAAAATGAAACCAATAAAACAAGTTTACATAATAGAGTAGATGTGCGGCGGTAGAAAAGTACCCCGAAATGAATATAATTGCTAATTCATCGTCATGCGATCACGGCTCTCGGCGTCCAGCCGGCCGATTTCAATTTTGTCGCTCACGTATAAATGCAATTTGCAGCCTTTTATGCAATATGCATTTGATGGCGGACGATTGCGTTCAGTTTATTTATGGACCTGGTAGCGTTTGCTCGTACATTTTTTTTTTTGTTAGTTGCATCATATTAAATAGTTAACAGCGGTCAGAGTGAGTAAATGGCGAGCGAAGCATGTAGTTACACCTAAAGCATTCGCGTTGCCTTTTTTAGAATTTACGGAAGTTTTCTAAGCTCGCTAACGGAACAATGGAATATGCAAAAATAAGAGACAACAAAGGAAAAAAACTACAACAAATATGATAAGAATGGAAGAACAAGAAGCAGAAGAAAAAGGCAATGGAGATGAAGACAGAGATGCGCCAAGTGAAGCCGATGAATGGTGCAGATATTTTCGACAAATTCGGTATTAATTTATTTAAATACTTAGCCATACCCAATACTCTTAATAATTCTTGTTCATTTTGTGGTGTTAGCATTTCTACTATGGCTTTAATATAATCACTACAAGGCTCAATACCCTTTTGAGAAAAATTATGCCCCATAAACTTTACCTGTTTTGTTTTTAACTGAATTTTTTCTCTATTAAACTTTACATTAAATTTTTTAGCTCAATCCAAAACAAGTTTCAAATTTTGGTCATGTTCCGATTCAGATGAACCTGTGATGATGAGATCATCGGAATAATTTTAATCCCTCTGATATCTCCAAATAGCTCATAATTCAATTTTTGAAAAACCTCAGGTGCTGAGCTTATGCCAAATGGCATGCGACAAAATTTAAATCTGCCAAATGGAGTTACAGATGCACAGATTGTTTATCTAACATGACGCTTTTTTGTTTTAAGAGACTTGAATAAATATACAGAAATAATGCTAACTTCACCACCTGTTTCCAACTTAAACTCTAACACAGTACCTTCCACACATACCTTAGATTTCCCTTCTAGGCATGAATACCTATGAGTGCATTGCTCACCCACCACTAGGTGATGGCGTCACACTATGGCTGCATCATGTAGCAACAGGTAGCAACACTTTATGATACAGCCGATGTAGCAAAAATACGAGAGCGTTTGTGAAAGGCCAGTATCTCTTTTTGTATCCACAGCAAAGGCAAACTGGGAAACTATCGTCATCTACGATTTGGCACCAATTCTCACTTTCAGAGCATAAATGTTTGATCTGCACTGCAATAGTACTCCATTGATTTCCATAATGCTTTTGTTGAGCTGGAAACTCTGGGAGTTCTTCAAGAACTTAAAAGCGACCGCTTTCAAGCAAAGAGTTTGCATTCGAGCATTTGAACTGGATTGGATGGGGATAGTTGAGTAACGAACTCAGAAACCCAAAATAAATAAAAGGAAAATGTAGAGTATGTAGATCAATAGTGGGCTTCACCTTAGGAAACCTTGCAAGAAACGCATCATAGCAAAAGGCAAATGCAACTAACCTGGTCGATGCCTTGGACGTGGGAAAGACGAACCACATACAAGCTGGTTTGTCATATAGTGTTGTCTCATAGAAAACATTTTTCAAATTATAATATTGCTAGTTGGGTGTTGGGTGTGTCATTCTTGTGGAAATATAAAACAAAATAAATTTTCATCGCTTCATCGTCTAAAGAATTCCAATACAAATCAGGCCGTTCAAACTTTCGAATGTGATGCAGAAAACGATTGTGGAGATTTCAGTGATAAAACTGGATGTGTCAATGTTACTTGTAGCTCTGCTCAGTCCAAGCAATTCTGTTGAAGAAAGAAGTTTCCACTAATACATCAGCTAAGAAGTTTCCCTGTACATTTTGATATACTATGATTTATTATTTATGAAATTGAAGTTTTTTAGTTGTACTTGTCAGAATAATATAATAATTCTCATTGTAAAAACGTTCAAAGTTTATACATCAATCTTTACAAATCTTTCAGTTCCTACTTCACATCTGTTCTGCGTTTACTTATTGCTTACAAAGGTTACGGGCCCAGATAGGCCAGCAGATGTAATCACAAGAAGATTCGTCAACCTCTGAAACTGCAACAAGAGAATTTTAAAGTAGATTCCAACTGTTGAGATTTTTTTTTTAAAGTTAGGATTTTATAGACATTTTTTCGAGCAAATTTCAATTATGTCTACTACTGTAAGTTATGCAGAAAGTTCCAGTTCAGTTCAGCTCCTTCTTATGATAAGTTAAGAGGAAGTGAGAATTATTGTGATTGGTCGTTTGCCATGAAGATGCTACTTCGTCATGAAGATCTTTGGGTTTCTATAAATGGCTATCCAGAAGGCAATACGACAACAGAAGCAGTAAAAAGTAAGAAATATCAAAAAGCTCTTACAAAGATTTGTTTGATGGTTCAACCTTGCTGTTATCCTCACATAAGAGAATGTGAAAAAGCTGTTAATGCTTGGGATAATTTGAAAGCAGCTTATGAGGATAAAGGTCTCAATCGGAGAATCAGATTACTTCGAACCTTATGTAGTATCAGGTTAGAAAATGTTTCTAAAATGGATGATTACATTAATGAATTTATGACAGTGTCACAAAAACTTAGCGCCATGAATAAAGCTGTTGATGATGAGTTACTGGCAGCTATGATGCTTCAAGGATTGCTCATCTCACTCTGGTGCACAGATCACGAGTGATTTGATCAAATCCAAGTTACTACGAGATACAAAGTGGAAGAATGATAAACACAATTCAAATAAAGCTTCGTGGTCTAAGAAAAATAAAGTCAATAATGCGAAAGACACAAAGCCTCGGTGTTGGAAATGTCGTTCTGTGGGACACTATAAGCAAAATTGTACAAATACAAAAGTCAGTGGACCTTCTACTTCTAATCAAAATAAAAAGTGAGCCAAGTCAACCAAGAATGGAGTTTTTATTATCGCATTAGGTTGTCAACTAAATAGACAAAAATGGTATGTTGATTATGGTGTTTCGTTACATATGACTTCTAATGCTGGTCAATTTTTCAGAATAAAGAAACTTTGGCTTAGAAGTGGCTGTTGCAAATAATAAAATTTTATACAGTCAAGGAATTGGAGATGTATCTATTATTCTGAAGGATAGATCACCAGTCCAGGTTATCTCTAACGTAACCTATGATCAGGACCTATCCTTTAATTTGCTATCCGTGAGCCAGATGGGCTTTATAGTGGTATTTGATCAAGAAGGATGCAAGATACTTGAAAACGTGATTGAAGGTGATACAGTGGCTACAGCAACTGAAATTGGTGGGTGGAGTCTATTGCCTCAATCTAAACAAAACCGCCATTTTTCAAACACAGAAATGTCAAAAGTACTTTGGCACAGAAGACTTGGACATTTAAACCGTATCAGTATGAAACTTCTTCGTGACAAAATGGCTATAGAATTGGATTTTTTCAGTAAAAATCTTGACGATCCTTGTGAGTCCTGTATTCAAGGAAAACCGTTCAAAATGCAACGAACAGAGGTTTCCACTCACGAAAAGTTGGAGCTCATACACATGGATCTGTGTGGACCCAGGCCCATAGATTCTTGGGGAGGAAGTCGGCATATTTGTTTTCTGATAGATGACTTTACGTAAAAAGTTCTTGTCTATTTTCTCAGACAAAAGAGTGAAGTTGTTACCCGCAAAACACGATTGAAAAGTAAATGATAAACTGTGAGACAGTGAATGGGTAACTAAAACCAAAAAATAAAAAGAGAGGGTTGGTTGGTGGCTGAAATCTAGAAACGGGACTTCGTGTGAAGGGTTGCCGACTAGCTTCCAATGCGGAGAGGGGTGTGGATCAATTAAATAATTAAAATATAGAGCGCCACCTGCGCTTTCCCTGCAGTACCCGAAATCAACCGATATAACGAAAGCAGGAAACTTCTACGGACCTATAGCAACACAACCTGAAATATAGAAGTAAACAAGAAGGAACGACAGAAGTGAAACGCTTTGCTTCAATCAGGTACAGGTTTTTAATTAGAACCAGAACGCCGAACGCCCTGGAATACTGAAAATTATTAACACTGGAACCAAAACAAGAACGAAATAAATCGACTAGGAGTACCTAACCTGAGCTGCTTTCTTTTCAGGGGCTTGGGCGCCCCAGGGCGCCCTGGATGGAGATTTTGAAATGTGAACAACCTTTCTATTTAATCGGGGCGTCAAGCCCCGGAGTTGTCTATCCCCACCGCTAGCGCCTCAGCGAGGCGTCGAAGCTCTACAGCTCCAATGTCCGAACTGTCACTAGTGTCAGATAATTATATGATCCTTAATTACCGTTATTTTTGAAGTGTGCACTGACGTGCCCCAAGGCGTCGAAGCCTGGGGTTTCAAAGCTCTGAAAAGAAAGCACCTCTTATGTTCTAAAAATAGTATTTACAATAAATTAACTCAACTTGAGTCCCTTAAAGTAAAGAGTATTGTATAACACTTATAACAGCAATAATACCTGAAATGTAAATTAATAGACAAACTTACTAAATGCAGTACCTTCGTAAATGGCCATTTAACCCCAGTGTACAAGTATTTTCCTGTATTCAGTGCAGCATGTATTTATGGGATATTAGAGAGATATAGATCATTTAATTAAAGTTGAAGTAACAATACGTAACCTGGAGGGCAAATTTAAGATTATGGGATAATATAGGTAATATGGATAATTAATTAAAATTGAAGTAACAATGCATAACCTGAAGGGCCAATTTAATATAATATAGGTAATATAGATAATTAATTAAAATTGAAATAACAACACATAATCTGAAGGTCTTTAATATTGTAGTAGAAAACTGCGCCGCTGTGGTGATTTTTTTCCAACAAGGGGTTGGTAAGGTTTGATAGGTTTCAGATATTGAGACAATACTACACACTTATCAAACCGATTTTTGTTTCCGATGGCCTGGGGCTGGATCAGGGCCGCGACAAGAAGTAACTGGCCCGGGGTACTGAAGTTCAGTAACTAGAAGCCACTAATTGCAATTGTCTAGTGGAGGCTGAAGACAGGAGGTACGACTTGAAATATACAGTAAGCTTAACGTTCAACTCTTTACTCAAAGTTAAGGACTAAAACGTGACGACTAAAGGCCTGAAGCAAATGGACGTTATAAGACTGGGCGTGGAGCAATAGGTAGGTATGTCCAATATTCGGAATTTAACTATATAATTAATAGAAAACTATGCTTTTACATAGGCAATAGAGAAACACAGAGAAGACGAATAAGAAAAACCACTTACCAAAATACTTTGGCCTTCAGGAACTGATCACGTCGCTCTTTTCGGCTCACAAAGAAATCCGCGCAAGGCGCTTTGGTGCTAAAATAACGGATTAGCCTCCCAAGATCTATGAGCGAAAAATGGATAACTCAGGCAAAATATGCCTGAGGAATTTTCCCGAACACTTAATCGTGGAAAGTCCTCGACCTGAATGACCTCTGCTTGTCCCTTCAATGTCCTTTAAAAAGGTTCTGTCAAAACTGCAAGGTGAAAGGTTCCGGGGAATTTTGATGGTAGTTGGGGCATGGGACTTATTCAAATTAAGTTAGTACCGGTATTAATAAATTGATCGACTATTTATTTTCACCCTACTAAAAGGAAATCAATTCCATTATTCAACCTCTTACTCAATGATTCTGGGAAGAATGAAAAGTTTGATGAAAAGTGTGGCCACAACTATTGGATATAAAACAGTGGCTTGACGAAGGTATGCTATTCAGTGAGGCGAATACGCTTATTTCCTTTTATTTTGGCCCAGGAAAAATCATCCCGTAACAAAGTTACAGAAGTTTCCAAGGAATTCAAACAGCAAGTAGAAAATGCATGTAATTTGAAGATAAAAAGAGTCCGAAGTGACAATGATAAAGAATTCTCAAACAATATGAACAGAGCTGAGCAGAGTGGCAGAGTCTTATCGGCACATAAGTTCAAAGGAAACAATCAAACAGTAGTTTCCCATTGGATATCACAACCTTTACCCATTCATGTGCACCATCCTAGCTTACAGCCTGTTACTGAGAACCAGTGCTCACAAGCATTCTGTCAGCAACTATGTTTAGCAAAGGCAGCGCTGACACCCAGAAGGAGAATGTACAGAAGATGACACTCCGTTTATACTTTTAATGAAAGAAACGCAAATTATTGACACAAGTCTCACTTCAGAAGATAATGTAGCTGGAATTATTACTTCTATTGTCGGAATAGAGAACATGATTATTGTCATTACGCGAGAGAAAATTCTCAAAGCCGCATTCAAGCATGTAGATTTACTGTTATTGCACCAGTGATTGATATCGAGGCCAGCATGCATAAATTTCGGCTCAACTCTACTACCGGTAGTTTGAGGGTGATCGCAATATAGGGTCCTGCTCTTGTAATCAGCAACTAATTCTCAGTTTTAACGTCAATACATTGTAATGCGTCAGCTGGAATATGTAAAATCACTTTTCTGCTCGGCTAAATCCTAACCCGTTTTGCATCGTGTGTTCACAGATGATAAAGTCGCCATGATGGATCAGACAGGGGGATCGATGGATGGAAAAAATGTCTTATTAAAATCTGATTATGTTAATTTTTCAGTCGACAGATATAATATGAGAATTTAATGGCTCCCAGGTTTGTTAAATGAGGTGTAAAATGCAAAATAAGGGGCGTGGTAGGTTTAAAGTTTTTTTTTTGATATTCAATATAGAAGATGAGCAAACATAAAGTAAAAAACTCCATCAGGAATTTAGAATGAATTGGAATGAATCTTTATTATTAAAGTCAGCAGGCGAATAAAGATTTTCAAGAATGATCTCTCTGTCTTTGTATTGTATGCCTAATCCCTGGCTCGAGGGCTCGATTCCCCTCCAAACAATAAGTGTAAATGGAAATAATGGCTTTCACTCCCAGAGGTCGCAGTTTCAATTATAACTATATAATCTGATGTATTATTCAACAGCAGTTGACAGCCCAGTAAGATTTTCCCCGGAGAGATTTTTCCATCATCTACAAACTTTTCATTTTGTCGGATCGGATTAAAACCTTTATTTTCCACACAAAAAAGAAAAAATTACATAAATGAATATTAACATGCATCATAATTTGCAACGCTTCACTCGAGCCAGGCCGTAAAAGCTTCCTTTTCCTTTACTTAGACGATTTGGACGGAAATAAATTCGAAAAAACTAAATTAGAATCAGCTAATAATTCATAAATCGTGTTCTTAAAGCCTATGCGTGTTGTCTATGAAAGTCGTTACATATTAAAGAACTATTAATTTAGATAATAGTCGATTGTTTATTATGCCATGCGAATTAACTTTGTGGATGATTTATAGTTCTAGATAGGAGAAATTTGAAAACGCTTGAAAGATTCCTCTTTTTAATATCTCGATTTTGTTAATAATTTAGGCATAATAATGCTCATTGTTATGCAACCTGAACCTGACTCTGACTAATCGGAAGTGTCGACCATTTCCTTTCGGTCAATAGACTTCTAGGGAGCAGATGTTGGTATGGAGAGGTTTTGCAATGCAATGCCTACTTATACAATAATCTTCGATAATATTACATTACAAAACATATTTCTAGAGAAGTTAGTTTGAAGTCCGGTATACTAGAGATGAACCAATATAGGAGTTGGAAAGAATGTCTCAAGGCGCTTCAAAGGTTGGCCAGCCAACTAAAATCCAGAAAAGTCTAATCTTTAAACCGCATGTGGACAGTCAAAGACTATTGAGTGTAATGTCCGGACAGAAAATCCATGGAAAAAAAAATCACATTGCAGGTGCCCCAGTTTCAAAATTAATTGCTACACATAAGTAACGTGATTCATCTCACCAATCGAATACGGACAAAATCCTAAAAAATTAAAGCAATCGTGCCAAACGAAACAAAATTGGCAAAAGTAATCTGTCTAACAATGCAATTATGCAGTAGATGCAAATTAATGCAGAGCAAATTAGAAGTTTTATAAGCGCTTTAGTAGTCAGATTAATCAGTACCTACATGACAGTACAAATGCTTTTTCAGGAGAATTTTCTGGTTTTCCGATGAACAGAATATTCTATTCTTAAACTTAATTCGGAATGCAACCAAAACAAAGCTTATGTCTTCAAGCCAAAAAGACATACCCACTTCATTTCTGACATATGGCAAGTAGTCTCTATCGATTAGCCACTTATGGTGTCCTATGACAATACCCTCCGATAAACGCGACACGTGATAGGAAGTTGTAAATATTGTTGTCGAATAGTTTTTTTAATGTATGCCATTGAATTGTTCTCATAGGCATTAATCTTCACTCTTTATGTATTGTTTTTTTCTATGGAATAAATTTATATACCCACAAAATCCTATTGATATTCCACGGAAAGAAAAACCCTCATATCTTCTAGGCACTAATAGGGAGGGTGTGCGCGAATGTCCATTATCGCCCTAAATAATAAATGACGTACGTCCTTTCTAAAAGACTTAACCGCACTTGGGAATGTCCCTTGGTGGTCTTAAGGCCGGATCAATCACGTTTGAAAAATAGTCCAGACCGGCGAATAAGGGGAAAATAATGGGAAAAAATGGACCATGAATTTTCGGATTACATAAAATGAATAAATTTTGCCCATATTATTGCTTATTAAAAGGCCGCCGATCCGAATGATCCGATAACCTTTTCAAATCGACCCGCAAATAGGCAGTTTATTTATTAAATTATTATTTCAATTAGCTAAAAGTAATTCCAGTCCATAAACATCGGAACATATTTTGTCCTCGGAGGATGTATAAATCAAGACCGTCTAGAATGCAAAGCAAACATCTGTTGAAAGGCAACTGGACGTCGATATTTTGCGCCGATAAGGGACGTATAGAATTTTAATTGATTTTAGTTATTTAAATAAATTTAACGGGTCATAAAGTTGAGGATTTAATGGGCGAACTGGTAAACACGGAAAGTGCTTGTTTTCGAGCGAATTGAAAGTTTTTCTTTGCAAGTTTGTTGCAACTTTGAAATGACAAAGTCAGTAAGTACAACGAGCATCAGAAATGAATGACATGGACGATGATAATACATGTATATGAACGAACAACTTTCAGAAACAGGAAAGAAAGAAGCTGTCATATCCTAGTGATTTCAGGAGAGAGCACAACTAATAGAAATAATAGACGAGCAATTATTTGACAACGTGGATCAAATATCTGACTAGACCAGTGGAATGTGTCACCTTGCTTTGTCAACTCCCGGAGAGGCATAGTAACTTTGGACAAGATAGGTAGAAATTTGCCCAAAAACTTGGCCATTCCCAAAATTCTTAGAACTCTATTTTTGTCAGTCGGAGTTGGCAAATCTATTATAGCTTTTACATAGTTTTTATTGGGTTCAACGCCATTTTTAGAATAAATTTGACCCATGAACTTGACAGATTCTTATTTAAATTGAATTTTTTAACTATTGAATTTAATGTTGTATTTTAAAGCACGTTCTAGAACTTACTGAAGGTTTCTGTCATGGTCAAGCTCATTACTGCCAGTTATAATTAGATCATCAAAGTAAAGGCCCACTCCTCCAAGGTCACCAAATATTTCAAAGTTCTTTCTTTGGAAGACTTCAGGCGCAGAACAAATGCCAAAAGGCATCCTTAGAAATCTATAACGCCCAAAAGGCGTACCAAATGTTGTATAATCCGCGCTCTGATCATCAATTTTCATCTGGAAATAACCATCTTTCATGTCAACAACTGTAAAGTATTTTTTGTCACACAATTTGACAGCAATATCTTCAGCTGTAGGTATCAAAAAATGTTCGCGTTGTAACGCATTATTTAAATAATTAGGGTCTAAGCAAAGTCGCAAGTCATGATTTGTTTTCTCGGCAATTACTAGTGGGTTCAGCCACTCAATAGGAGGTTCAATTTTTTCAATTAGACCTTGTGCTTCGAGTTGTTCTAACTTGCATTGTAATCTGCCATGGAGTGTTTCAGGAACCCCTCTGAGAGGCTGAACATGCGGAATTGCGTCATTTTTCAAGGTTATATGGTGGCTTGTGGGAAACTCCCCCAGGCCATCAAAGCAAGATTTATAAAGCTTTAATGACACTCTCCAAAGATTTGAAAGATACATTTGCTCCCTTACTAATCGACGCTAAACGTTTTAATAAACTTAGAGATAAACAACCTGGTAACCCAAGTAAAGGCAGTTGGTCCTCAGCATCAACAACAATGAAATCAACTAGCGACTCAATGCCATTAACTCTGCACAACAAACTGACCTCTTCAAGGGGTTTGTTCTTAAAGCTTTCGCTACCACATGAAAATAAAGTAACTTTTGTGGACTTCAAGTAATTAACAAAATTTAACTTTTCCAAAATATGCAGTAGTAAAATACTCACCTCTGCTCCAGTATCAAGGATAAAATCTACTTGCCCTTGACCTATGTTAACTTTTTGCTTCCAAACTTTCTCTTGTGAATTAGATTTTTGCACTTTCTTCTTCAATGAATTAATCATTTTAACAGAATTCACATAAAATTGCCCATCACTACTTTCTGATTCATCACTACTTCCATTAGATTCATTCTTCTCTACATCATGCACTTTTTCCTTCAAGCTTTTTCTAGATTTTCTATTCTCTTTTACTTTCATGAGCGACTTATCTCCATTTGTACACACAGCTGCAAAATGATTCCTGTTCTGAAATTTCGCACAAGTTTTTCCCCAGGCTGGAAACAATGTCTATTTATCGCGCTAACTGAAGCTTCGCTTTGTAGCACTTTAACTTGGGTTTTGCTAATCTCAGAATCTCAGAGCCACGACACATTTCTATAGCATTAATCATGTCAAGCTTACTCTCTCTCAAAAGTATTTCCTGAGTATTTTTGTCAGCAACGCCTATCACAATTCTATCTCTAACCATGTCATCTTGGTCCTTGTAGCTTGTCATTTTTACAGCTTTTCTCAGCTCTGTCAGAAAACTGTCAAATAACTGGCCTTTTTTTTGTACAATGCCATGAAATTTAAATCGTTCAAAGATAATGTTGGCTTGTGGCGAGCAATAGTTTTTAAATTTTTGTAATATTAATTTTAAAGATTTTTTCTCTAGCATCTGTATACGAAAATAGTATATTGTGTATTTAGGTTGGAAAGTGACACATTCTCGGCCGACGGTGTAAGGCGCAGTCGAGGCCGGCAAACACCGAAGGCCAGAAATGTGCTTTTCCACCGAAATACACATACTTTTTTTTCTGCGATCGGCTAAATATCTGTTAAATGTTTGTTTTTTTATTCCAATTGTTTAGCAGTACTAGAATCACTTTCCCGGCCTAGGCCGGAAAAGTAATTCTCGTATTGTTATTCATTGATTCCCTAGCAACTATTGAAACATAATTAAAATACCAGAATATTGGGTTTTGCGACCTGTCAACCGGTCAAAAATGCTGACATTTCTTGTCAATCGCAAAAAAACTTTTATGTAACTCAAGGCCATCATCTCCAATGAGATTTAGAAACACAGCTAATTGAATTTCCTCATCTTTATTCTTTAACCCAGTCACAGTTAAGAAAACTTCGAATTTCTGTTCAAATCGCTTCCAATTTTCAGCTACATTATCGTCTAAACTAACTTGTTCTGGTGGGCGGAACAAACTCTCCATTTTTCCTAGACCAATTCAACAATTTTCTAGAATTATCGACAAAAAGTAGCACAATTTTTTTAAAAAACTTCTAGGGTGCAATACATACGGTAATATTAAGTGAAGATCGTCTACTATAGGGTGCAACGAGCGCAATACAGATCACTAGTTTCTAGGGTGCAACAAGCGCACTATTTTTCACGAAATCAAGGATTTCTTACCAACTAAAGCACCCCACAAAATTGCCCGAGATGTCTACTACCTGACCTGGTGATTTCAGGATAGAGCACAACTAATAGAACTAATAGACGAGCAATTATTTGACAATGTGGATCTAATCTCTGACGTTCCACAAACTGGATGACATCAGATCTGTTGTCCTGATGTTGCCACCATGTACTACATAACACATTCAATAACTAACTATATAGAACTAAAGCAATAATACTAATCATCTCACAGAAGCAAATAGAACAAACAAGAAGATAAGATCCTTTAAGTAAAAGGAAACCAAATACAATGGAATATCAACGAATGCATAGTTACAGGAAAACATCGAAGCAATGATACAGTCTTGTATAAGCGAAGAAGAACCAAAAATACCCAAAACAGTAACCAGCTAGAAAGAGAAAATGACGGCTCCGAAGTGATATACCTACCAAATTATCGAAGGATTTGATATAAGCTTAGTTTGGGATAAAAGGCTATTTGAACTTGGAAGCAAACTGATGACAGGAATGCTGGCAATGGCTGTCAAATAAAACCCTCAGCTTGATACTGCCTCAATCTGAAAATAGGTGAGATTAAGAAAGGATTTTTCTGAATGATTATATTAACACGTCGTGTTTATAATTAACCAAAAAACCTTAGCGAAGCCTCGGAACATTGGACGGATCAAGAAAAAAGAAAGTGGCGCCGAAAATGTTGGAGAATATATTCACCTTTTCACTGGAGTGTCAAAGGAAATGACACCAGCTAGAGGATACCGATAACGAAAAACTGGAAAAACAGAATTAACAACTGGGAAGCTGTAGATGAAAATATCCTAATGGTCAACTTGAAACTACATGGCAAAGGACGAAAGAGTCGGCAATAAGCAGGAGTTCTTCAACAAATTGGACGAAATCCTAGTAAATATTGGAAGAAATATAAAAATCATAATGATAGGGGATTTCAATAGAAGAACGGGAAGGACGAACAATAGCCCAGTTGTAGGACCATTTGGAGAACAACTAATCAATGATAATGGCCAAAGGCTCATACATCTCTGTGAGACCCACAATCTTAGAATAAACGATGGATTTTTCAAACACAAAGATATTCTGAAATTACCTGAAAACTATTATGCGACTATGTGATAAGCAAACAACAAACGATGTAAGAGTTCTAATGCCCAGTTTTATAAGCTCAGGTTACCCCTGCCCTGAGAGTTAATCCGCTGACAGATGCGTGATGCTTCATTTTATGAACCAGAGTGTGAGTTAACCCTGCCCCTCCATTTGGCTCGTGGTCACTCTGGAGTTTAGTGGTTGTCACGCGCAAAATGCGGAAATTATAAAGAAATAAAACGAGAGGTTATTGCATAATGTTGAAAAGAAAATAATAAATAATTAATTTGCATTTTGAAAATTATAATAATCTATTTTGTTTGTTATTGGATAATTTAAAAAGTACATTATCCAAAACTGGGTATGTATTGATGCTTGTAGCAATGTTTGTCTGAGATATTTATTTGAAATTTTTGATTAACTCTTCACATTTTTTTTGTGCTTTCCTTTTCGTGGAGTGTAAGGTCCGCGTCAAGAGTAAAGAGTACGGTGAAGTTAAATGCGCACAAACCCAATTTTGAAGACTAACCGAACTATCGTATTGTTTGGTGCTGCTGCCGAAGGCCAAGCACGTGGTTCATTGTCGTACGGCCAGCAGGTATATTTATTTAGTTTATTTTCTATTCAAGTTTTGTCTAAAAAGATACCCCGCTGCTGGTTTCAGCTCACGGCCGAGGTCACGGCAGACAGCGAGAGATAGACGAGGGAGAGAGATCGGACCCGCTTCGCGCAGCTTTCTGTGTCGTCACCGTACTCTTTACTGCTGACGCGAACTCACTCTGCCCATTCAGATGCCACTATTTCCCCCATAGCATCCTTTTCTTTCGTTGTAACTGCATCAGTTTTCTTATTTTCTAAAATGTGCTTGTAGGTTTCTACAAATGCAGTCAGTGCAGTAATTTCTTCTTCCGAGAAGTTCACGCACTCATTCTACTGCTCATCATATCCATTTTCACATAGGTATGGAATTTCGTCTCGAATCTCTTAAATTATATTTACAATACTCGCTCAAATTTTTCACGCCACTACTGACTAAACCAAAGATAAACTAGAGTCAAAATCGATATTGAAATATAAATAAGGAGCAGTTAAGTTGTTTGTTTTTTTTTTTTTAAAGAATGAATGGTTATGTTGTGTCTGAGTTCTTCTACTGTATACATTTTTACAGGGATCTTTGTATTTTAACCCGAGTCTTAACCCTTAGGGTAACTCGAGATATTTAACTCTTCTTTATAAAATCGGACGGAGGAATAAATTGCGGGTCAGATCATTTTTTAGTAAGAGCCAAAATAAAGTTGCAATTTAGGAAAACGAACAAGAACCCAGAGGAACAAAACATTAATGCCAGAATACCTCATGCTCAGAGGTATGGAGATTTCTATCAAATGTCAAAAACCCAGGAACGGACAGAGCTAATATCCAGATTATCAAACCAGAGCAATGGATAGAACACTACAAGGGTCTATTACAAGAAAGTAGACCGGAATATATATTAAATTCTCCGAGACATATTGAACTACATAGAAAAGTTAGAAAAGTAGTTCAGATATCTGGATCCCTATTCTTGAAACAGGGAAGCAGCGTTCCCAGGAGAACGAGAATAAGGACTCTGAAGAAACAGTAAAAAAGACTGTTAGGAATTTTAAGTCAGGTAAAGTTAGCGGCCCAGAAGGGATATACTCCGAAATGCTGAAATCCGGAACTGAGAAGCTCTTTGAAGGAATCACATGTGAGGAAAACCCCTATTTAACATGTTATTTCTTCAAATCCTAACTTTTTAAAAAACGTTTACTGAATAAAAATAAATGTTGCAACCATGTAATAAATGAAGTTTAGCTTTAGGGGAGAACGAGGCCGCCGCGCCGCCACGAGAGAGCGTAGGTACCGAAAGGGTAGAAGACAGAAAAAGAGAAACCAAGTAAGAGGTTTAGATTCGCCATTGTTGATTTTCCAATTTCTTGTATTTGTATTAAAAACTTGATCGTCAAATCAAGTTTGTGTTTTTGTGATTAGTTTGTGTAAGGAGCATTCACAGGTTAGTTGATTAAATGTTATTTTGCTTTGAGAGTTTAATTTATACAAGTATTTTTTCATTTATTTAATATTAGTTTTTTGTTTGTTTATAACATGTGCATTGTTCATGTATTTGACAAACATCGTTTCATGGTGTAAACAACACAGATTAAGGGTAAATTAAAACCAAAGAAATTAAGTGCTGTCTTTTGTGCTGGGATTTTGATTTTGGATTCAGAGCGTGCATTAGGGCCTTGTTGAATTTAGTAACATTTTCCTACACTGACGAGCGAATATCCTAGAAAGCAAATTGAAATAATCAATCTAGAGAGATTGGCTCGAAAACAACTCTATAGCTGCGTAGCTTCCCGTATGGAACCTCAGTGCCTGATGGTGAAACCGGCTAACTAACCAAAAAGACTGTTCAGTATTGATAAAGGTAGTTTTGATTGAATGTTGTGTGTGGAATTAAAATTTTAGCACAAGGATCAAGGATGGTATCTTATTTAAACTTCCATTGAATTCATATTGAATTATTGAATCATTGACTTAAATTATTGATTATTGACTCACAATTATTATTAAAATGACACAGTATCTTTCGATTTTTGACTAAATGGACATCATTTTCTACAAGACTGGAAAACTGCTTTTATATCGTCCATTCACAAAAAAGGAAATAGGCTGGATTGCAATAACTATCGGAGCAAATCAGTCACAAGCACACTAAGCAGACTATACGGTAGAATCCTGCGTGATCTCAGTGAAGAAGATTATAAACAGCAAGAAGAAGAAGAGCAGGAAGATCAGGTACGGTATTTTGCCTGAAACAAGTCATTAGAAAAGAGATCTGCTAGACATTTGGAAACCCACCTCACATTTGTGGACCTATAAGAAGCATAGGATACAGTCCCAGTATCCAGACTATGAAAGCTATTGGAACAATCCAACATCAATCACACCTATATAACGGCACTTAAAGAACTATATAAAGAATCAAAATCAAAAATTAAGATAGGTAAAAAACTTACAGGCATATTTATAGTGAATAAAGGAATACGTCAAGGATGTTGTATCTCTCCTACGCTTTTTAAAATATACGTAACAGTAGCATTGAAAAATTGGAAGAGGAAGATCCATGGAATAGGTATAGAGATAAATGATAGGTGCCTATATTTACTCTTCAGTTTGCAGATGATTAGGTCATAGTGGCCAGTGACAAAGAGGACATGCAATATATGATTAGAAAGCTGATAGAAGAGTACCAAGAATGGGGCCTGAGAGTTCATATAAATAGAACAAAATATCTATGTGTAGGCACCCAGAACGGAAACTTGGAAGTGGACGATGGTCAGGAAATTCTGCAATGCTAAGATAGGTATCACATTTGACAACACCGGAACAGACGTGAAAGATATAGGAAAGCGAGAGCAAGGAAATAACAAAGAAGAGAAAATTCAATATATATGTGACAATGATAAAGAGTAGCCTTCTATATGGAGCCGAGACTTGGAGAATTGCAGACAGACGAAAGAAAAAAGTGGAAGCAGTTGAAATGGATGCTGTTAGAAGATCCATGCGAATAATCTCACGAAGAGAGGGAATAAGGAACGACAATATAGAGCAACAAATGGGAATAGAAGGCATGATAAATCAGGACATTGAAAGGAAACAACGTACCTGGTACCGATACTTAGAACGAATGCCAAATGCAAGATGGCCCATAAAAATGCTGCATTGGCAACCAACAGGTGGAAGAAAACGAGGAAGACCAAAACTGGAATAGCAGAAGACCATACAAAAGTCCATGAGTAAAAGAAATCTCTCATCAGAGGATTGCAATGATAGAAGAGGATAAAAATTAGGTGTCGAACAACAAAGAAAGACGTTCTAAAACGACATCTGCATAAAATGTTTATAATTAGTGCCAGATAGGGTCAAACCTATTGAACTCTGTTGTAATAATCACACCATCCGGTCCCGCCACGTTTTATCGGTCAAGATAAACCTCCTTCGTATAAACATAAACATCCAAAAAGCTTAGTCACTTTAAATTTCCATTACATAATCAATTACCCAATAACAAAAATTATAGTCTATTTGGTTGGTTCATTTCTCAGTCATCTATTGAGACCTATATTCCATCACTCTTAAATTTAGAAGTCAGTTATACAATCCTTATAAAATTTTTGTTTATAAAGTACCCCTAGTTAAAATTTTGAATAGTTTAAGGTTTCAACTTAAAGCTGCGACTGAGTAGATCTCAGAGAATCATATTCATTTTCGATTTTGCTCGTTGGAAAAATTCTCATTAGCGATATACGTGATGCTACAAATAATCATTCATAAACTGTCCCCCATTGTGTTAAAACCGATGTTTTCGAAAATAAACGCGAGTTAATTAGATGAAAACTTGGAAAAACGCCCAGTGGCGGCCTTTTCTCAAAAGGATGCAACCTAACAATGATTGATTTGCTTTCTAGTTTCGGTACACCGGGACAAGAAAAGATGTCTTAAAACAAAAGCTTTATTGTTTTGCGTATTTTCGTTTTGCTTGAAATCTTTTGTGGAACATCGTCTTACAAAACAACGCCAAGTTTTTGAATCATTAGTTATCTTTTCCCTTGTACAACAACAATGTGCAAATACTAACTTACCCATTGAATGGATATCCAGCAAATGCAGTATCGTATGGATGGTAAACGGAAGGATACGGCCAACCGGCAGCGCCTGCTGCTAAATTTTCTTTCAGTTCTAATCCTGCAGCCTGAAACAAGAAGTTTTTTGATACATTCATCTTTGGAGTAAATAAAAACACTCAGTGTTGCGAAAACCCTTCACAACACACAAAATATCTCATATGTACCTAATGACATATAGCAATGAATAAATAGAATTAGGACGATATTATCATCCAAGAATGTATATGAAACAATAATTAATGCATAACTAAAACAATTTGCTATAAAACATAAATAATAACCTAATTAAACACTATTTCCTGAAGGTGGCAATTTATCTGCTAATGAACTTTTTTCAAACTAGATATAATTAAAGAAAAATAATTGAGCATGTTATAGTAACTGCAACATTATTTCCAACAAAATTAATAATAAATTAAATTAAACCATCCGAGCTGTCGTCAATAAAATAGCAAGTCAAAAATGTCAATATAAATGTGAGTCAAATTGGATTACCCTTGCTTTCAGGCTGTAATCTTTTTTAATTCTATTGACGTTTTTATTTGTTGCGACCTGTACAATGAAGCCTTCGACAATATTGTTAGCTTTGAAATAGGAATTTAATTGATATTATTGAAGCTTTATAATTATTATTTATTTTTAGGAATACTCGGTTCTATACCGTAGGTAAATTCATTAGAAACCTATATACCTACGAGCTCCTGAAATATCGTCGATGTAAGTGATAGAACGTAAGATTTTTTAAACTTTCTCAGAAATATGCTCAAAACATGATGGCGTCCTTGCCGAACTGTACCACACATTGACCCACACCTCGGAATATTTGAAAATTTATCATCTCATGACGGCTTAACATTCTTGAATCTCTAGGCCAATTAAAATTTTAATTGTTCGTGTTCTACATTATGCATAATAGAAAACTTTTACTTTTTCTCTAAGTCATTCGCAAGGACCACCAAAATTATTATCTATTGTGTCACATCAACCACCCAAACAACGAAACTTTCAGTTTAATAAAAAGCTCCTCAGGGGGACAAACGGAACTTAAACATAACTCTCAATTTAATCTACAGAAGTTACATTGTGTCCTCGGATCAAGTTCAAAATTGTAAACTACACCCTTGGCTTTCTGTTTTGGTCGAGTGAAAATTAATCCGTCGAGTTGAAAACCAGTTCCGATATAAACTATATTATGATTATAAAACACTCTCGCCAGTATATTATTAATACAATAAAGCTTGTTCACGCACTTAACTCGGTACCTGTCCTCCCACGCAATATCTTTGAACGCGCACACAAACAAAATGTTTTATGTCGCGGTACTCGGTCGTAAATCAGGGATAGCAGAGTGGCCAACGAATATGTGTTTGTGGTGTGTAACTTCATTAACGTCCGTTGTATTAATCATGGAGCCGTTGCGTTGCTTAACAACGAAACCCTTGACAGCAGCACCTTCAACCTTTTTTTATGTCAGGCTTTTTTTTTCTGTAGGCAATGTTTATTAACTTGAAGACCGGGATGTTTGAATTTCGGAGTTGGTCACTATTTGAGAATTCCTTGTGAAAAGAGTGAAAATGTGCGACTGAAAAATAGAACCTGAAAAGTGCCGCAGTCATCCGGCATGAACTTTGGTCGAGGAAGGTACGAATAAAAAATGAGAGGCTTGTTAATAGATGCATGTCAGATATCGGAAGATGTTGAACATTGTATAAAAGAAGCACAAAATCTATTGTCACGAGTCTCCAGTGTAATCCTTTTCTCTCAGTTTGAGAGCATCAATCCATCTCATCTTTGGTATAAATCTTGATCTGTGACCGGCATATCCTTATATGGTCTCCATAACATTAGTTCTGAGTTCCATCTGTGACGTTTCTATTTTACATGGTGTCCTGCGAAACTCCATCTCAGATGCTTGAGTTTAAATTCTGCGTCCTACAACCAGGTTTTCGCTACTATCCATGCATTTCTGTCCGTAAATCTTATGTTCAACAATATCCGCTCCATTGCTGTTCAAGTCTTAAATTCCTATATGGGCTTTAGACATTGGTTGAAATCTCTGCGTCTCATGTGACGTGGATTTTTTTGATACGATTTCCGTGTTGTTTCTTCCATCAAGTTTCAATATCTGTCCTTCATAAATGTATTTGCTGACTTTTCCCAAAGATAGGTTTTCAATGGCAACTATCTTCTTTTTTCTTCAACGTAATTGTTCATCGATTTCAATTCCAATTTTTTTTTCAAACTAATTTTTTTTCCAATGGTCTTGCCAACTGGCTAAACATCAACTGTTACTCTTTAAAACTCTTGGAAATGAGAACGATATTGTGGGCGAACCGTAGATGATTCAATCCTTTACTGTTTGTATGCATGCCATGTCTACTGACTTGAAAACATCCATTGTCAGCAAGAAATGTTTCGGTGAAGGGGTCGTCAAGTACCATTAGATTTGTACACCGTCTTATAGTACCCACATTAAAGTCTTGTATAGATTAGGGACTCATGAATTCAAAAACTAGAGGTGGGCCAACTTGCGATTTTACTGGAGCTGTGACAAGACGTGACTGCTCCAGTCGTGTCACGGTGATAAATAGCAGTGATTTTTTGGAACAGTTTAACCTTGATTGGCCATGCTGGTAATACATATAAATGCTACATTACATAATCGCAGTCCGCCCAGTTCGCAGTCACGGTCGAGAGAGGTATTCCAGTTTGTCCTCTGCAGTAGCAGTTTCTGTTTGGCGTCACCGCGCTGTATCTGCATCGGTGAAGCAGTGACAAAGTCACAGTTCATGAAATCACGACCTACCTCTAAAACTGAGTACTTAAAGTGCATCCTACTTTATCTCCTTCTTTGTTTCACTCATTTATAACCGCATTTGTTGTTTTTGCAAATGTATCCTACCTTATCTACTTCTTTGTGTTACTATTTTCGCTAAAAATACAATCAAATTAACTTTAAATCCAACTTTTTCTTGAATTTTCCGATTTTTCAAGGATTTTTCAATCAAAAAAACTTGTTTAAAGTACGAGGCTTTGAGTTTCCTTCATTTTCTGACAAAAATTTCCAGTTTTCCAATTTTCCACTTTTCTAAGGCTTCTTTATTCGGAAAAAGACTGTTTTGAGTGCGGGGCTTTAAATTTGCTTCAATTTTTCACCAAAAACTTCAATTTTTAGACTTAAATAGTATCCTACTTTATCCCTCTCTTTGTCTTACTCACTATCAAATTATTAGTCGGCCATTTTGAAGTGTCGTGTTTACATTTTTATCCAGGTTTTCCTCGAATTTTCCACTTTTCCAGGGTTTTCTCAGTCGAAAAAACTGGTTTAAAGTATGAGGCATCGAGTTTTCTCCATGTTCTGCTAGAATTTTCCAGTTTTAGATCCATTAATTTACGGTCAAAAGGTGAGTGGGAAAAAATTATTGAAAAGCATGTTTTTGAGGCCTTATTTAAGGAATTTCTAATTTTAAAATCGTTATTAATTAATTATTTAACGGGTTTTTATTTATTAAATTACAAGTAGAATCGTATTATAAATGTATTTTTTTGGAAGTTTTGTGATGTGGCAACACCGCTTGTAGCTTCAAGGAGACCTTGTAGTAATTGTCGCCATTTTTGACAGTCGGCCATTTTCAATTGACAAGTTTACATTTTTATCCAGTTTTTCCTCGAATTTTCCGCTTTTCCACGCCGTTTTCAATCAGGAAACCCGTTTTAAAGTTCGAGACTTTGAGTTTTCTCCATTTTCCACCAAAAATTTTCAGTTTTCCAATGGAGTAAGTGACGAAAACTTTGATTTTTTAAGTAGGCTTTGAATGTTGGTTTTCCATTGAATTTTCTACTTCCAGGGATTTTTTAATTAGCAAAAGATGATTTTATGCTATGAATTTGCTTAATTTTTTCACCAAAAACTTCTATTTTTAGACTTAAATTGTTTCCTACTTTATCTCCCTTTTTGTCTTACTTACTATTAAGCAGGCCTTAGAATGTAATTTTTATTGAAATTTATTAAAAATAAGATTCCAATGCATTATTTTCGGAATTTATCATTTCATGAACATTATTAATTAATTATTTAAACATTAAACTATTTAAAATGAAATTTTTTCCTGTTTGAGATGTGGCAACGTCGCACAATGTCATTTCCCAGTTTTGACAGTCGGTCTTTTTTGAATGTTTTTATCCAGTTTTTCGTCGAATTTTCCGCTTTTCCAGGCCGTTTTCAATTGCGAAAACCGATTGAGAAGACGATACTTTGAATTTCCTTAATTTTTTGCCAAAAATTTCCAGCTTTCCAATGGGGTAAGTGACAAAAACTCTAGTTTTATTAAATAGACTCTGGAATCTGGATTGTCATTTTTACGGGATTTTCTTTGGATTTCCCGCTTTTCGAATGCTCTTTCGATAGGGAAAACCTATTTTAAATACAAGGCTTTGAGTTTTCTTCATTTTCATCTAAAAATTTCAAATTAACTTTTCCACGAAGAGGAAACTTCAATTTATAAATCCTGAAAGTTTCAAATGATTGTGATCAATATAAGTACTTTGTACAAGTGACTTTTGCAGATTTTAATAATTTTTGTATGCATTAACGTAAGGAAAACCTCCCAAATTCAGTTTGGAGCTTCAAATCAACTTCAAATTAACTTTTCCACAAAGAAGAAACTTCGATTCCTAAATCCTGAATGCTTCAAATTACTGTGATTATTGGAAGTACTTTACACAAGTGACTTTTGCAGATTTCAATAATTTTTGCATGCATTAACGTAAGAAAAAGCTTCTAAATTTCATTGGCAGCTTCAAACCAACTTTAAATTACCTTAACCACAAAGAGGAAACTTCAATTCATAAATCCTGAAAGTTTCAAGTTACTGTGATTAATGAAAGTTTTTTGCACAAGTGATTTTTGTAGATTTTAACCATTTTTGCATGCATTAACGTAAGCAAAAGCTTCCAAATTTAGTTTAGAGCTTCAAATCAACTTCAAATTAACTTTTTCATAAAGAGGAAACTTCAGTTTATAAATCCTAGAAGTTTCAAGTTTCTGTGATCACTGAAAGTATTTTGCACAATTGAGTTTTGCAGATTTTAATCATTTTTGCATGCATCAACATGGGAAAAAGCTTCTAAATTTAGTTTGGAGCTTCACATCAACTTTAAATTAACTTTTTCACAAAGAAGAAAATTCAGTTCATAAATCCTGTAAGTTTCAACTCACTGTGATCATTAGAAGTACTTTACACTTGAAGTGATTTGTGCAGATTTTAATCAGTTTTGCATGCATTATAAAATAAAATAAAGTTTCCAAATTCAGTTAGGAGCTTTAAATCAACTTCAAATTTACTTTTTCACAAAGAGGAAACTTCAATTCCTTGATCCTGAAAGTTTCAAGTTACTGTGATGATTGGAAATACTTTGCACAAGGGATTTTCGCAAAATTCAATCATTTTTACATTCATTAATGTAAAAAAAACCTCCAAATTTAGTTTGAAGTTTCAAATCAAGTTTAAATTAACTTTTAAACAAAAAGGAAACTTCAGTTCATAATTCCTAAAAGTTTCAAGTTACTGTGATTATTGGAAGTATTTTGCACAAGTGATTTTTGCAGATTTTAATAATGTTTGCATGCATTAACGGAAGAAAAAGCTTCCAAATTTAGTTCGGAGCTTCAAATCAACTTCAAATTAACTTTTCCACAAAGATAAAGCTTCAATTTATAAATTGTGGAAGTTTTAAGTTACTGTGATCATTTGAAGTACTTTGCACAAGGGATTCCTGCAGATTTTAATCATTTTTACATTCATTAACGTAAAAAAAAGTTTCCAAATTTAGTTTGAAGTTTCAAATTAACTTTTAATTAACTTTTACACAAAAAGGAAACTTCAATTCATAAATTCTGGAAGTTTTAAGTTACTGTGATCATTTGAAGTACTTTGCACAAGGGATTTCTGCAGATTTTAATTATTTTTACATTTATTAACATAATAAAAGGCTTCTAAATTTAGTTTGGACCTTCAAATCAACTTCAAATTAACTTTTCCACAAAGAGAAAACTTCCATTCATAAATTCTGAAAGTTTCAAGTTTTTGTGATCATTGAAAGTATTTTGCACCAGTGATTCTTGCAGATTTTAATTACTTTTGCATGCATTAATATGGGAAAAAGCTTCCTTTAGTTTGGAGTTTCAAATCAACTCCAAATTAACTTTTCCACAAAGAGGAAATTTCAATTCATAAATCCTGAAAGTTTCAAGTTACTGTGATGATTGAAAATACTTTGCACAATGCACAAGGGATTTTCGCAGAATTCAATAATTTTTAGATTCATTAACGTGAGAAAAAGCTTCTAAATTTGATTAAAGCTTCAAAACAACTTCAAAATAACTTTTGCATAAAAAAGAAACTTCAATTCATAAATCCTGAAATTTTCAAGTTACTGTAATCATTGAAAGTATTTTGTACAAGTGATTCTTGCAGATTCTAATCATTTTTGCATGCATTAACGTAAGAAAAAGTTTTTCAATTTGATTCGCAGCTTCAAATCAACTTCAAATTAACTTTTCCATAAAGAGGACACTTCAATTCATAAATCCTGGAAGTTTCAAGTTACTGTGATCATTAGAAGTATTTTGCACAAGTGATTTTTGCAGGTTTTAATAATTTTTGCATGCACTAACGTAAGAAAAAGCTTCCAAATTTAGTTTGAAGCTTCAAATCAACTTCAAATTAACTTTTCTACAAAGAGGAAACTTTAATTCATAAATGCTGAAAGTTTCAAGTGACTGTGATCATTAAAAGTACTTTGCACAAGTGATTTTAGCAGAGTTTCATCATTTTTGCATGCATTAACTTAAGAAAAAGCTCCTAAATTTGTTTTGGAGCTTCAAATCAACTTCAAATTAACTTTTCTAGGTGGTTTACCATTCGAAGCTACTTGTTTGAAAACAAAGATATTGCAAAGTGACTATTGGGAATAATGACGGTACCGAAGGTGGTGCAAATGGCGATGGAAAGATTTGTTCCATAGAAATATCGCTTCCAAAAAACAAACGAACATATCCATTGATGAGATACATAACAAAAGTAGTCGATGTAGCTCCAAATTAAAATGTAGCCGAACATGCTGCTAAGGCTCATGATAATTACCAAGAAGATAACCCTGCATGGGATAGGTAGATGACGTAAATACAACAACAGGCTTGAACTGAAAATCAGTGAATAGGCAACGATAGAAGATTAAAAGGAAGGCGAAGAATCCTTGTCCATAAAGCCACAAGAAACTGAAAAAAAGCTTTCTGAAAATAAATCCTTCTCTTTTCTGCAACAGATATGTGTGTCCTCTTATAGGAATAATTGGGGTTCTATTTTTTTTTTTATCTTTGTGGAGTTTCCAGTAGATTGAGGAGGAGCAATGTCAGCAAGATGTCTATTTCAGTGGCGGTTTTGACAGAGACTTATATTGGGTTGAGACAGACGCAAGAACTTCACCAAAAGCTCAACAATGGTAACAATAATAATTGACAATGAGTAAGAATTCAGTATAGAAGACACAGGAAAAAGGATTTGTGAAATGTTATACAGGAGTCGAATTAGACTAAGATGGAAGCAGCAGAAAAAAAATAAATAAGAAAATGCAGTCAAAACATTTATCGAGCAAAGAAATCTTAATCAAAAAAATTGGTATACCTATGGCAGTATAATGAGCAAAAATTAAAATAATGTGTGAGACGTGAAAGTCTAAGAATATTAGCATCAAAAAAATAAGATATTTTTTATACAGACAATTCCTGGTCCGAAATTTCTAGTGTTTCTGGAAGCCGGCGTTGAAATTTCGACAAGCAATGGCGGAAAGCTTGGGAACTTCGTAAATTATTTCAACTATCTACTTAAATTAATCCTTATAGATACTCGAGAAGTTCTAACAAATCGTTTTAACACAATAATAAATTGTGCTCCTTGGAATGTAAGTAGGTAATCATACGCTAATATTAAAATTATGTGAGAATATATCTCTTTCGATTCCGGCTCTGTGCGGTGGTAAAAAATTCTAGGAAGTAGAATACGATTTCTAGGTAGCCGGGAGCACGCAACGTTAAAATATGAATAAATTTGAAAAAATTATTCTCTAAAAAGAAATGCAATGAGATTCAGATAAAAAGAGAAGGAAACGAAAGATAATTAACCTCATTTTATTATTGCTATTGTGCTTATGATTTTGTAGTAAATTTGCCACATAAATACTTCCTTGATTTGCGGATGAAAATGATACTTATGAGTCCTAATACAAGGAGGCGTCATAATCATATTAGACAAACTTAATGCATTTGTCCCATAACGATACCCATTTATCTGCCCACATAAAATGGTTGAATCTCATCATCGCTATAACAAAACAATCAAGCCTCCATGGGTAGGCAATCAACTAATTGTTCAGCATGTTTAATTAAAATACAGTAGTGGAGACACCTCATTATAAGTCCATTGTTTTGCTTTCGAGTTTATAAATAAATGTATATTTTTCCTCGGTTATATGATTTAATTTATTTGTTACAATATACTATTGTTTTGTTACCAATGTGTTAGATTACACAGGGCCTGATCCAGGCTTCACTTTTCCGCTAACACTTGTAGAAATTTATTGATAATAAAACAGTTATAATGGGACATAAATATTACACGTTGTATATAAACAAGCTATATATCTTTTAGATACAATTTCCCATTAATAAAGTGCTTTTAATAATGTTTTATCGCAATTTATAAGTACTCATTTGCTATAGATGTTTTAAAAATAAAATAAAATAGTTAATACTTACAGATGTGGTATAGAAAGGTGCCTGATCAGCTCCAAGGGCTGGAAAATAGGCTGCCATTCCTTCAGGATACGGCGCACTGTACATGCTTAAAGCTGGCAAACCAGGTACTCCGGCACCTTTAAAAAAAATCAAGTCTTAGAAAAATTCAATATTGGTTTTTATTTGTGACTAGCTGACCCGGCGAACTTCGTACCGCCTCTGAGTTATTAAATATATCTGAGTCAGATACCTATTAAATGTTGTTTTAACGTATCTAGTAGCTGAATTAAATTCAGGTCAAACTAGAGTCGCTTGCCACTGAGTTCAGTGACGCATTTTAAGAAGCACTCCAGAGCTGCTCTAGAGCGCCCCAGGCTGTTTATAGGCGTTCCAGTGTATCAGAGTTTCGCGCAACTGAACTTTTTTTTCGGGATAAAAAATAGCCTATCACTCCTCTCTATTCGATTGACCGGATTAGATCGATCTGGTTCAATTTAGGTGAACCACACTGTGTTCGATTGAGGTTGGATCAGTGCACCTTCATCAACAAAAAAATGATCTAGATCAGAAGAAGTTCACTTAAATTGAACCCAAATCGATCTAATCTAGGTCAATCGAATTCGGCTTATATATAGATACGTGGTATTAAATTCAAGATCGGTCCAGCCGTTCTCCAATTCAAAAAATAATAAAGTTACGTTGGTTGAATGGCAAGCCTGAATAAATGAAATGTGGCAACGTTGTTTCATGCTGTCAAAAAAAAGATGGGTTATGTTGTTATGTAATGTGAATGATTTTGTTTACAATTAAATTAATAATTGAGTAATTCAAAATTAATTTCTTTTTCCCAGATGCGTAACCTATCCACAAACCTTCCTTGGGATGGCCATAACAACCTACCAAAATTTCATCGTAATCGGATAAGTGGTGTAGGAGCGCATAAGGCGCAAACCCAGTAAGCAAGCAAGCAAACAAACATAAATTTTTATACATATAGATAATTACCTGCTAATCTTTGGTAGCCCAACAATTCGTATTGGCACGAACAAACAGTTTGTCCGGTAATCGGATCAGTAAAAATCGGTCGACCTGTATCGCAGCATCTCTGCGCAGGCGTCGGCGGTGTTCCAGGAGTGGGAGCTGATGACGTAACAGCCATGACGCTTGGTGGTGGTGACGTTTGAGATGGACCCGATGATACTGCACTCTGGAAATAAAAAAATATACTTTAAATTCACATGAACCTGATAGACTTGAAACACTGCTTGTTCATAAGATGGCAAGAACAGGTTTATAAAAATTGTAAATTTGAAACATCGGAAAGGAGACGCAACTTTTATTTTTAATAATGGCATCCCGTATTCGCAAGAGTAAGCTAAATAAGTAATTCGATTTAACAGGCGGCCGAATTTTAGGCAGTCGCCGTGAAACAAAACTCCCGCGGCGTCAGGCAGTTATGACTCTTATGCCTTAACGGCATAGAGGCCGAAAACTCGAAAGTGTACATTTCGTAATGGGAGATATGTACACCTCGGTGAGCATTCCGGGACGATTTTCAAGGGGAAACAAGGTGTACGAAGTTGGGTTTTGGGAGGGCGAAGTAGGGAACAAACGTATATACGACCCGCCCTTTTGAATCTAGATTGTTCGAATATTTGTGTCATTTTTTTTTACATTGTTATGTAAAATGTAAGGGCGGGTCTGTATGAAGATACAGAGTGATCAATATTTTATTATTCTCGGCACTTGTAGGAAATCTTTCACGCAAGCTGGTAATTGAAAACAATTCCACCACTGTGTAAAGATACAGAGTGATCCATATGTGATTATCCCTGGCTCTTAATATAGAAAATCTTTCACGGAAGCCGGTAATAGAAAACAATCTTACCCACTGTAATTTGACTCATTTTAGGTTTAAATTAGAATACTTGCAAATAAGAACAAAATGTTGCCTTAAAGCTACCGGCCCATTACTCTCTCGCCTCTTCTGAGCAAAATGCTAGAGAGAGCAATCAATATTTTATTATCTCCGGCTTTTAATGTAAAAAATCTTTCACGAGAGCCGGTAATAGAAAACATTTTTACCCACTGTAATTTGATTCAACAAAAAAGAGCCACTGCATGAAGATATACAGAGTGATCAACATTTTATTATTCCCGGCTCTTCTAGAAAATCTTTCACGAAAGCTGCTAGGTAATCGAAAACAATTCCATCACTGTGTAAAGAAACGGGGTGATCAATATTTTATTATCCCCAGCTCTTAATGTAGAAAATCTTTCACGAGAGCCGGTAATAGACATTTTTTTACCCACTGAAATTTGATTCATCAAAAATAAGCCACTGTAATAAGGTACAGAGTGATCCATACTTTATAATCTCCGGCTCTTGTAGGAAATTTTTCACGCAAGCTGGTAATCGAAAACAATTCCACCACTGTATAGAGATACGGGGTTATCAATATCTTATTATCCCCGGCTCTTAATGTAGGAAATCTTTCACGAAAGCCATAATAAAAAACAATGTTTTCTACGAGTATTGAATAATATGCGTAATATACATCAATTTTCTATTGATCAATGTGAATGATTACTGCATACAGTAAGTTTTTTTTCATTACTTAATCGTTTTCAACCAATAGAAATATCCTGGTCTCATTACTTCACTTGAGAGCCAATCAGAAAATTCGACAAGTTGACAACATACTTCAACCTTCCAATCGGTCATTTTGACAGCTGATTTGGACAAGACTTGTGCTAACCTAACCTCACTTTGTCCTCTTAATGTAGGAAATCTTTCACGAGAGCCGGTAATGGAAAACAATTTTACCCACTGTAATTTCATTCAACAAAAATAAGCCACTGTGTAAAGGTACAGAGTGATCAATACTTTATTATCCCTGGCTCTTGTAGGAAATCTTTCACAAGAGCTGGTAATCGAAAACAATTCCACCACCATCTAAAGAAACGGTGTGATCCATATTTTATTATCCCCGGCTTTTAATGTAGAAAACCTTTCACGAGAGCCGGTAATTGAAATAGTACCTATATTACATATAGAGGTAAAAGGGTTTCATTATTGTCGAGGGATACTGGTTGACCGAGGTGCGAAGCGCCGAGGTCAACCAATTCTCGAGACAATATATATGAAAACTTTCCACCGAAATATGTATAATATTTTATTTTGAACCTTTAATTATTGAAAAAAATAAGGTAACTGACACTTGCACAGTGACATGGACATCTTATGACATTTCAACAATATAAACACATGTGACAACTACTTCTAAACACAAATATTGCACCTGGATTTGTGTTTAGGTGTGAAAGAACAATTTAGCAGATCGAAAGTGAGTTCTCTAGGTCGAAAGTGATTCAACAAAAATAAGCCACTGTATAAAGATACAGAGTGATCAATATCTACTTTATTATTCGCGGCTCTTATAGGAAATTTTTCACGAGAGCTGGTAATCGCAAACAATTCCACCACTGTGTAAAGATACGGGGTGAACAATTTTTATTATCCCTGGTAGACATGCAAGGGTGCAATTACGACCGTTGAATGCACTCGCATCCTTGCATCATTCGAACCAAAGATTTGAACATTCGTGCAAACCGAAAAGGAACAACAGACGACAGCCAAGTGAGGTTATATGTGAAAACATTATTCACATTGTTTTTTTTTTGCGCATTCTTTTCATTGTTTTGTTGTTGAAATCATTCATTCTCAGCATTCAGCCAGCATCAACCATTTGTTCATTGTAATCTCAGAAAATCAAGTTTCCATTTCATGCAAAATCGACAATTAAGTCGTTAATGCTATTAGCAGCAATTTAAAAGCGGAACGCTGTATTAAGTTATTAATTGAAAGTTGTTTTTGAAATACAATACAACGTGTGTTTTACTTTATGTCCATAAAGTAATGGTCCTTCGAAACCGGATATCATGGATCATGGATAAGTGTGGTTCTTGATATAAAAGCAGTTAGTCAGAGCAGAGTCAGCAACAACAGTCAAGGTCAGTTCGTTCCATATTTAATTTTCCCTTTATTCCCATCATATATTTTATTATTGTTTGCATTTGATTCACAACCTGTATCATTACTTACACATAACACAGCAAATAGTGATTTATTAACATCATTTCAAAAATAGGATTTAACAAAATGCATTCACTTTAATAGATTTAAAAACATTATTAAAAGGAAGAGCTTATACTTTAGAGAGTATTCGGAGAAATAGAACTTGGGGTAAACAGGAAAAAAGAAAAAAGAGTTTGGTTGCAGAAGTAGAGCAAGCTAGAGGACAACAAATATCAGCAATTTCCAATGGGAATCACAAGTATTTCAAATGTCAAACCTTGCTCAATCTACCAGTTTTAAGACGGATCGTGAAGATGATTAATTTGAAATTATGTGTCAATTGTTTTCGAACAGGTCATCAAGGTAAAACATGCAAGTATGGTTCTTGCAAGCACTGCCAGGGTAAGCATAATTTGATATTGCATTTAGATCAGCCTTATAAGCAGAATTTCAGTACAGAGGATCAAGCTTCACAACAGGAGCACAAGTCAAATTCAGGATCAATTCAAGTCAACATAAAAATTCAAGTTCAAGTTCAAATTTAATGCAATCAAAGGATACAGGTCTTTTATCAGATGAGTCAAATCATTTAGATAGTCCAAAAATCATTTGTGCTAAAAAATCAGATAGTCAAATTTTGTTGTCAACCGCAAAGCAGTTTCATAACAATTAGATTTTGTGAGAAGTTAGATATTCCCATCCAAAGGCTTGATATTACAGTGTCAAGGCAGGCCTTTCAGGCGCTTTATCTAATATTTAGGGTTCCATACGCTGTTTGGAACTGCTCTAGAATGATTAGAGCTTTGTTTTGGATTCACTCAGAACTAGTTCGGAATCATTCTGCACATGCGCATGTTATCAAAAGCGTTTCCGTTTTTTTAGAGTCGAAATCGAACTGTGTTTAGAGCCTTTTGGATTGTGTAGAGCCATATAAGAACAGTTCTGGGATTGCTCTGGATTTTAAAGCATGAGTAACACTTCTCGGGCCAAAGGATTGTAACAACAGTTTGTTAGCAATCTGCCTTATTATTTAACATTCAACAACACGTTGAAAGATTGACAATCAACAAAAACTAACTGGTATACAAAAGTCAAAAACGACACAGGTACGAGGTAAAATACTTCTACAGATACAGTGAGCATCAAAACTTATATGCAACACGCCACCTCAATTAAAATGTATATATTATAACAAAATAAAATAAGAAAACAAATAGGTACATTTAAATTACCACAAAACAATGGCTACGTTCACCAAAACCAAAACGGATTGTAAACAGTTTACCAATACCAACAGAATATGTTGGGTAAACTCTTGCTTCTGCTGAACGATTCAACTTTTCAATGATAGAACGTCACCTTCTGAATGACAGGTTACCACAGAAAACCCAGTGTTCAAAAATTATAAACACTCTGAAATTATGCTTGCAAAAATGGCGACCGTTTTCAAAACATGTTTGTTTTTAACACAAATTCAACGTAGCGCTCAGCAGAACAATCGCAAACCGTTTACCAACGTTTGTATCTGGTGAACGCGGCCAATATAAAAAGTAAAAACACATTACTGGCTCAATAAGCTCTGCCTAGATTTCACAAACTTTTCTTTTCCTAACGACTTCGTAAACACATCGGAACAGTTATCATTGGAACAAATGTAAATAATTTCTATTATCTTTTTCTGACAAAGGTCTTTAATGAAATAATAATTTATTTCTATGTGTTTACCTCGCTTGGAGTTCTCAAAGTTTTTAATCATGGAAATAGCACTTTGATTGTCTATTTTTAAAGTAACAGGTTTGCATTCGCCAAAGTCTGCTAAAATACCTCTCAAATTGACCACCTCCTGAGCTGCGCAACCAGCTGCTACATACTCAGCCTCCATTGAAGAAAGGGCTACACAACTCTGCTTTCGTGAGTTCCAAGCTATTGGATTCCCGTCATGGAAACATATGAAACCACTTCCACTTCCTTGTCTGCCTATCACCAGCCCAATCTGCATCACACATAGCTTCTAAGCCGCTATCATTTTTCTCATACATCAATCCATAGTTCTTAGTTCCATTAAGGTAGCGCATAATCCTTTTTTCAGCTTTCCATGCTTGTATTGTTGGCTTGTCCAGGTATCGGCTTAAGTAACAAATACTATAAGCGATATCTGGTCTTGTCACCAATGCCAAGCAAATCAGCTTTTTATGTGGGATATTTTCTTCTATAGGTTGTCCTTCATCTATGTGGAAATTTACTTCCATCGGTGTTGCTATCGGTCTACTATTTTCCATAAAGAACTCTTTCAACAGTCGTGTGATCATTTTTGTTTGGGTAATCTTGATACCTCCTTCATTTTTATTTATCTACATTCCCAGAAATGTCTTCACTTCAGTTATATTCTTAACCTTGAATTCATTATAAAAACTGTCCACTAATTTGTCCACTTTTTCTTTTGGTCCCGTTATCAATGCATCGTCCACAAACAATATCCAATAAACATCATCTTTAACATACAAACAATAGTTATATTGTGATCTTCTAAAATTTAGTCTCAATATTACTTCACTGAACTTCATGTTCCAACACTTCGGTGCGTTACGCAGTCCATACAATGCCCGGTTAAGTTTTAAATACTTTGAGTCGCTTCTAAGTCCCTCTGGCCTCTTGATATACACTTCACTGTCCAATTAATTGACCATTTAGAAACGCGGTTGGCACATCTATCTGGCTCAGTACCCAGTCTCTTTGCACTGACACTGAACTGGTGAATAAATAAACTCTTCGCCCTCTTGTGGTACCTGAAAACCCCTCGATACAAGTCTCGCTTTCTTGGTGCCGTCCTCTTTCACCTTAAAAATCCATCTCGTATCAATTGCTTTTTGTAAGGTAATTCGGTTGGCGTCCAGGTATGTAATTTTTCATGAGATTTCAACTCATTGTTTATTGCTTTTAGCCACTCTTCAGATTCACTGGCTTCTTGATATGTCTTTGGCTCTTCCTGACTCTCTGAGAGTAAACAATATGCCACATACAGCTCATAATCATCCAGGTTTTTAGGCTTTCTTGTATTTCTTCTAGACCTAGTTACTGTACAATCTCTCGCTGGTATAAATTCAGGATCACTTGAGCTTCCACTGCTTTCATCTAAACTTTTATATTCTATATATCTTCATCTCCCGCAATTTGTCTCCTTGTTGAGTATTCTCTGCCTCATTCGAATTTCTATATTCTTCTACTGCTATAGGTATATAATTATTTTCCTGCTTCTCTACATTCTTGAATTCCATAATAGACTCATCAAACCCAAACCTAACATCTGTTGATCGAATGATTCTTTCTTCTGTAGGTGACCATATTCTGAAGCCTCCTCCACAATATCCCATCATCACTGCTTTTACTGCTTTTGGATTTATCTTGTTTCTGTTTGGTAACACTATATACCATGCTCGACAACCGAAAATTCTTAATTTGGTCAAATCATTTCTTCCGTGCCAGATCTGTGATGGTGTCGTTCCTTTTGGTAAAACTGATGACGGGGTTCTGTTGAGTTCATATGCAGAACACTTCACAGCTTCTCCCCATAGTGATTTTGGAATGCCAGAATCAATTATTTTTGTTCTTATCATATTTAACAAAGTTCTGTTCATCCTTTCAGATTTACCGTACATCTGAGGACTGTAGGCCATTGTATATTCTAATTTAATTCCCTTTTTTCTGCAAAAATCTTCTTGATGTAAACTCTCCTCCATTATCTAGTCTGAAACGTTTCACCCTTACATTATGGTGTGTCTCTAACTCGAGTACATAATCTCTCAGCTCTGCGAGTAATCATCAAGAATCACATGAAAATATCTTTCTCCATTTACTGTGTTGGGTGTCACAGGTCCACATAGATCACTATGAATCAATTCACCTATGGCTGTAGTACGTATCTCATTGGTTACAAATGGAGAACGCGTGGCTTTCCCTTCAACACAAGTTGAACAGATTCTGTCTGAGGTTTTCAAACCTAGCTGTGACAGAACATATTTACTTGCACGCCCAAGTCTTGTGTGCCATATATCATCATTCTATGGTTAGATTACATTCCTCTTCTGCCCTATCAATGCTATCTAGGGTAAGTATATACAATCCGTTTCTATTCTGGCACGTTAAAGCAAAATTTTTACCTCTAATTGCAGTTTGGTCTTTTTCCCCTAAAATCTGGTGTCCTCTAGATGTTATTTTTGATGCTGACATCCAGTATGCTTTATTTTTGGTACAATCAAAGCCTCAATGTAAACAGTTTGCCCTTGACAACTTGCTTTTAACTTTCCCACCTTGTTTATCTTCAAAACTTCTCCGTTGGCAATGTATACTGATACATTCTGTGGTAAGGTTTTTACATCATGGATAGACTGTTCCAATTCCTCTTGAACAAAATGGTTACTTGCACCTGAATCCAATATAAAAGTTACTTTACCTTTAGGTATAGTATTACATACATTTGCTGCATACAGCATAACTTGATCGTCAACAGCATTAGCCTCTTGCTTATTATAATATCCACTTGCTCCTTGGTTGAAACTTCCAACTCTATGTTCTCTTGAATTATGTACTCTTCCTTTAAACCTGCCTCTGTAATTGCCTCGGTAGTTGCCTCTTATATTGTTAGACCACATATTTCGTTTTGGACACTGTGCTTTAAAGTGTAAGTAAAACAACCTTTGCTAGTTTTAGCTTTAAAACTAACTTCATTCTCCTGACCCCCATTTTCAGCTCTTGAATTTAACTTTATCTCTTCGTCTAAAAGTCTGGCCTTGACAAAATCAACTTTAACGTCACTTACGGTTTCTAAAGCAGTAATAACTGCGTCGAATTTCGACGGTAACGACAGCAATAAATGACAAACTGTATCACTTTCATCTATGTTTGAGCCTTTGAGCTCCCTTATTATTGTGTCGAAATTTAGGAAATGGTCTTCCAACTTCTCATTTATACCTGACTTCGAGTAATTTTCTCCAAAGTGATAACTTCGTGAATGCACTAGTTCTCACAAAAACATCCTTCAAAACAGAAAGCTGTTCCTTTGCAGTTTTGCAATCTTTGATGATGTCCAGATGTTTATCCGAAACACCTTGCACAATCACTGACTGTGGCTTAGTATCTAGTCGAAAAAACTTATTTTTCTCCTCATTTGTTGCTCCTGCTAGTGGTGGATCATTCAGGGCTTCAAAGCATTGTTCCTTTTTTAACAGAGTGACTATACGGAAATGCCAATTATTAAAATTAGATGCTCCCAGAATAGGTACTGCTAAACTAATAAACGCAGCCATTTTTCACAACTAGAATTTTCATTCAGAATGCTGAAACTTTTCGAAGACTTATTTTTGGCACTTATCTTTTCCGGACTGGAACTAACTGAAGTCTGGGCCCATAATCTTTTAAAGGGTGAATAACACTTCTCGGGCCAAAAAATTGTAACAACACTTTGTTAGCAATCTGCTTTATTATTTAACATTCAACAAAACGTTGACAGACTGACAATCAACAAAAACTAACTAAGTAGTCTACAAAAGTCAAAAACGACACAGGTACAATAGGTAGAAGCATTCTACAGATACAGTGAGCATCAAAACTTATATGCAACACTAGAACGGTTCTCTCAGTTCTTGCTCTGAAGGAGGAACTGTTTTCGAATTTTGTGATTTGGGGCTTGTTTTGGTTTTTGTGGTTCAATCGGTTCAGAACTAGTATTAAAACCTCGATTAAAACAGTCCTCCATTATTTTTTGTGCGCAAGTAGTTCTGCGCAATCCCAGAACCGTTCCAAATTTCGAACCAAAACAAAGTTACCTGACTCCAAACCACTGATCTACAAACCCGATTTTGTACAGTAAGATCGATGCGCAAGCCCTTAGTTCAACATCAAACATCAATATAACTTTTGGATGATTAACTCTTAACGGATAACTTCAACTTGCCGTTATATTCTCAAAAATTTAACGATTAACGATGATCGGAGTTGAATTTTTGAAGTAGCTAATTAACGAAGTTAACTTCTCATCTTTGGTAAAGAGACGCATGTTATAACTTATAACACTATCGAATTGGTTTGTTCCTGCAAGATGGCTGTGAATCTGAATTACTTGGCTTGTGAAATATTTAGAATCTACATAATTATACAAATTCATGTCAATGAAATGTGTATTAACATATCGATAGTAAGTATATCTCACACAATTATTATTTGTTCGAAATCGAATCAATTCCATTTCTCATACACTCGGAACGCGAAACAAATACAGTAAGTATATGTTCACAGTTAAATAACCGATATACGATTCCTTGAGAATACCCTCAATAATGGCAAAAGTCGAAATACATTATTCATAAGACCATGTCTTGGCACATTAAAATAAAATAAAACAAGGCAAATCTCTGCCGGCTACAGCGAGTATATAAAACATTGTGACCGGGGGACATAAATAACGCAACTTAAAATATAAAAATCGAGTCCGGCCCGTTCGATCGGTAATTAATTTTTTAATGCGACTTTAATCAATGTTAATTGTTTATTTATACGTTTTAGGATATAATTAAAAGAGTTATTTGGAGTGGTGCAGGCGGTTTTTTCCCGTTGTCCCCGTCTGTGTCGAGTCGTTTGTTCCAGAGATGTGAAGTGGATTGTTAATTTTAATTGATACAAGTTTTTTTGCCAAAGGATGGGATTGGAAATTATCCTTGTATTTTTGCAATTTTAAATTAGTACAACTTTATATTATTACTCTTGTTTCTTATACGGAATGTCTATGGTGGATATAAATTACATGATGGCATTAATCGTAAGTTAAAAAATAATGTCAAAAGCACAAATATTTTTTTCAATAAAACACTTTTCAAACGGAAACAACAAAATATATTTCATATCCCATACGAATCTGTTGTTGACAGAATTATATTTTCATATATAAAAACTGTCTAAAATAAAAATACAATTTATTTACGCGAAGCCCAATATAACCGGCGGAAAATATAATAATAAATACAGAAATTTATAGTCGCTATTTACGAGGAACGTTTTGTTCTATTTGCAAATAATTGATTTATTTCGTTTTTATATACGGTTTTTATGCCCCATGGGGACCCTATATAGCCGCCGCCAACGAAATAAATGTTGAACAACACTTGAAATAAAATTTATTAATTTAATTGTTCATAATATAAAATTATTGCTTTTTGCGTTGAATGAGTGAATTTGAAATAAAATATGAAAAATACAACTCAGATCATGATTTTGTCACCACTCAAACCCATTTTCAAAAGTGGTCGCCCTTTATGTTTCAATATTTTCTTCTGTATACCAACCAAAAGGGTATACCTTAATCCTAAACAAACCATCTATTATCCAACTGCCTGCCAACCAAAGAGGGGTCACCTTTAACTCGTACCAGTTGTGTAAATCTTTTAATTCGGTCGACAAATAAATCATCGGGATTCTCACTCATGCTTTTAATGCGTTTAATAGGCTTATGCATACAGCAAATAAAAAGGTGGCCCTACTTTAGACCACCTCTATATACACCCCTGACAGAACGAGGAGGGTTGGTAATTCGAGTATAATGGTGATGATGGCTTTTGGGAATCCACAACCGTCAGTTGGTGATGGTAGGGATGAATTTTTGTTTATAGGTGAGAAGGAAATATTTAAAATTTATGTCAATGAAGAATAAAGATGTCTCATCCAAGATTTTAATCATACGAATCTTATTGGTGGAAATATATTGGCAAAGAGTTATGAACCAATGGCTAAGGTTGGAACATTCGATTATTTCTAGAGAATCTTCAAGAATAAGTAATTGTGAGAACATCTGGAAAAGATCAATTTTTTTGAAACTATTTTCACAAGTTTAGCATTGCCAGTTCAACCGGAATTCATTGGCGAATTGGCAACATTGGAACTTCACTGAGTAACTTCAAAGGATTAAATTTTACCGAAACTTTTTGCCCTTTGGGCTAAATCCAAAGTTGTGTTGGCAAAACTTGAAAAGTTGAAATAGGAAAGTGTAACAAAGACAGACTTCGACAAATCAAATATTTCACCACAAATTAATATTAAAACCGTAAGAATAAATAAACCGACAGACACTTAATAAGCCGCCCATTAAATCGCCAGCTAATAAAGAATTTTATAGATCATATAGGGCCTATTATGAAAGGATTTTTACGGCGGATTTATGGTCCATTCTAGATTATGGCGTTATTAAAACAGATTTTTTTCGGGTAAATATCGGAACATACGTTTTAGGTGAGAGTTCTGTTTTGGGTTTTATGGGACTGGGTGGGTTGTGAGGGGGTCGTCAAACGCTTCTATGTAATAAAGTTGTTACAAAAAAAGAGCAAATATTTACCTTTCTATAGATTTTGTGGCCATTGAGAATAACTTATAAGCAAATTGAAACAGTAAAGGAATATGTGGGTTTATACAAAATTGAAACAAAAACCCTATTTTAGTTGAGGCGGTTCAGATTATACGAAGAAGAAAAAAGTGTGAAGAACCTGATCAATTTGAGCGATAACATATGCATGAGGGGTTAAGGACAACTAGCAATTTTCTTCAGTCCTCTGACCCAGCAAATTAGCTTCAATCTCTCATAGGCATCTTGCACTTGTATAGAGACAAAATAAATGTAAGCTGCATTATCATTTTTTTTACCAGGACCACAAATAACGGAAATCTCGAGCAACTCAGAGGAAATTTAAGGAAATCAGTAGTCAATCTCTAGATCTTAGGCATGCGCAGTTTTCAAAAATCAAAAAAACCACCTATTTAAAATATTATTTCTTCAAATCTGAACTTTTTAAAAAAACGTTCACTGAATAAAAATAAATGTTGCAACCTTGTCTGCGCCATCAAATTTAGGAGTGACCGCGTTCGACCACAAGGAACGGTACTGCGAACGGGAGATAGAGAAGACGCAACTAGACTTGAGAACAAGCTGGGGCGGTTCCTTTAGACGCGTGTCTGTAATTATTCATTATTCAATTTTCATTTCTATTTTGCATTAAAATTGATTATTCAATCCAATTTGTTATTAGTGCGTGTATACACTGAAAGAAGGATTTAGTAATAATAACCTAAAATTAGTGACTATTACTAAATCGCTTATTGAAATATGGCTTATTAAACCTTTGGTCACAACACACAAATTATTTGTTTAAAATTTGAGAATAAAGCACTTATTTAATGATATACTCTATCAAATAATAGTTAATTAACGCATATTAATAATAAATAAATATTTTGTTCTCTGAAGTTGGTGTTTGCTTCTGGATTTTGTCTTTACTAATAGTAAATTGATCATATTTTTCAAAAATATACGTTTGTTAATAATAAATTCTGGTTTCTTTTGCTGGATTAAACATAACTTTATATTTATTACCAGTAAGTAAACAATATTTGATTCAAATAATCATTTATTAATAGTAAAAAACGTTTATTCGTAAATATTATTTAGCTTTGTTACTGTTAATTTAGAATTATTTACCATAAGTATTTTTTTTCTTTAAGCCCGGTTGTACAATTGAAGCCTATCATGGCTTAGTTAAGCTTTCTGGTACTTGAAACCTTCCCATTTAAAATGCACAGCTGTAAGATTTGACAACACGTTGACAGTAATGAATTTTAAATAGGAAAGTACAAGTAACAGTTAAGCTTTAATAAGCCACGATTTATAAGCTTCGATTGTACCACTGGGCCTTAGTTTGTTCCTGGGAATAGGGCACTCTGAAATAATTAAAAACGAACCGATCTTTTTTTGAATTTATTTTTCTTCGGTAGGCTAGATTCTCACATAGGTAACATCATTTTGTTGAAGAACATAGCAACATGGCGGGTGTATATGCGGCGACCTGTGAATGTACACAGATAAAAATTATTTCTCAGAACAAGAAAAAATATAATCTTGCTTATATCGACTTAAGTGGACACTATACATTCTCATAATGATTATTAATTCTTAAGTTGATACTCTGTGAATTTTCATTTGGAAATGTAATATTTAGCAAATTATTTTTTTCAAATAAATATATGTATAGTCGATTAAATATTATTGCAAATTTAAATAGAGAAATTGAAAATATTCAATATTAAAACAATCATTGCTGTGATACAAAACAATATCTATTCATTTCAACACTTCTAGTATTTTGAGTCAAGAAACTTTAAAAAATCGGTGAGAAATTAAAATTTGTTTAAATACGAAATTATAACCTATTAAATTGAAATTAGGGATGTCTTATCTTAAATAAATATTTTTCTCAATTGATCCGATATTGATATTGTTTCGAATACGAGATAGTTTAAATTAAAAATAATATTCTCAAATTGATGAGCCCAATTTCAAATTGAGAATACCATAATTTCATTATATCCCCCACTACTACCTCCTTCTTTTAACTTGCTGCACGCTGCCGCCTGCAGGCTGCACGCACGAAATCAGAGTCTAGAGCGTATGTACACGTGGAATTGGCCTTGCAATTTTCGCCAGTTTGGATTTTGAATTACCTATTTATTGCCAATGCTTAGTGTTTAGGTGAATTTGTGAAATAATGGAAGAGTTACTGAGTGCATGGGGCTATGAAGACCTCATAGAATCGTTTAAAGGTAAGTTATTAACATTTTTTTTTGTTCGCGAATTCAAATGTGAAAAATTTCCGTTTCCCCTTTACGCTATCATAATAATCGTTAAGGCAATACCTATAAGTTTCCTGTTTTGACAAAAATTACCGAGATATTCTAGAGTATTTTCAATACCTATTTGGATTTTGGAAGTATAGCAGCGGTTTACCAGTCGTTTTAGTGATTTGTGAATGGTTGGTAATTTTTTGTTTCATCTGATTAATGATTGATAAACAAGGATGGGGTTATTCTCCAAATGGATATTAAAAATACTAGACAGGGCGCGTTATTTTCTCATCGATGTATCCACCATTGAGACAGTCATTCCGATTTTCTGTGAACTAGACAAAGATAGACTGCTCATCCATGGATCCACCGGTGAGAATTAGTGAGAAAAAAAACGCGTACATATAAATAGGCATAAAATTTATAAAAAAAATCAATAAATAGTTGGCTTTTCTTTGGACTTGGAATTGTATATTTATTTATACCTAGTAAACGCCAAATAAAACCCGTTGTACCTGAAAAACTGGTTTACCCGAATTTTCCATTTAAAATTGGAAAAATTCAGCCAGTTATTGAAGTGGTTTAAGTAGGTGCAACGGTTTTTGTTATGCGTTTACCATAAAAAATAGGTGCGCTTTCATTGCTTTTCAAAAAATAATGTTGGTAATAACGTAACCTACTGTATTTAATTTTTTCAGAAAGTTTCGGTTTTTTCAATTTTTCTAGGCGCAATAGCAATATATGGAATAGAGTGGGTAGGTGCTAGCTACGTCACTGATGAATTGCATTTCTTCTGTTGACTCTTTTTACCTTCCTCAAATTACCCAATATCTATTTCAAAGAAATTTTATTAATATCTTAATAAATTTTGTAGAAAATGACTTGAATATAAATAACATCTTTGAGTTAACGGAGCCATTAATTAAAGAACTGATACCATCAATTGGTAAAAGAATGGCTTTCCTGCAAAAATTTAACTCTGCAAAGGAATTGATGTTATTGGAAGTTGTAGTAAGTATATCTACCCTTATACATAGCTACCTACTTCAAAATTTTGAAAATATTTTGTATAGGTATCCATATTTCCCAAATAAAACAAAAAACTTTCCATCGACATGACATGAAAACTGGTATGAGAAAATGCCGTTTTAAAATTTCAGCAATTCCTAATACCTACTTCCGGGAATATCCGCAAAATTTCGAAAATTGCGATTCTAGTTTTTATTTTTTCCTGGCTTTATCTTAAGAGATCAAGAAAAATCCAAGATAACTTTCTCAAAGCACATTTGGGTGGAATTTACTGTGTTGATATTATTTTAGAAATTCGACGTTTCGGTATCCAAATGCAATCATTAACCTAATTTTTTCTAATATGGACCTGGATTTTTTTTACATAATTAGTTTCGTTTTGACATTCTAAAATACGTTATACATAACACGTTATAAAATTCCGACGTTTCGACCAAAAATTTTCATCCCCAGGCAAAAATTATTAGTATAATTTTTGATTACGAATTCGAGTTTTAATCCACATGTCAATTTTAGTTAAAAGACGTGATATAATGTTTCTTCTATGTCAAATAAAAAAATCCCAACGAAGAAGCGTTAACAAATCAACAATTTAACATCTCGCTTGTTTGTTATTTGTTGGGTGTTTTTTTATTTGACTAACTAAAATTGGCATTTGGATCGAAACTCAAAATCGTATTCAAAAATTATAGTAATAATTTTGCCTGAGGATTAATATATGGGGACGAAACGTCGGAATTTCAAAACGTGTTGTGACGTATTTTAGAATGTCAGAACGGAACAAATTATGTAAAAAAAAATCCAGGTTCCGTCTTAGAAAAAAAAACGTCGATGAATGGCATTGGGATACTGAAACGTCGGTATTTCCGGAAGTATTAGGAATTTCTGGAAGTTTAAAACGGCATTTTGTTAAGCACCGAAATGCGCAACTTTGCTGTAATTTAACCGACCCTGTATCTCTACGGTTTCCGAGATCCCAGTGATGAGGCTCAAATTTCAGCTACCCTGTGCAGGGTGAGTTTTTTAAAATGTTACATGCTTATATTTTAGAAATGGGTTTAATTTTTTTTGCGAAATTTTGATGACCTAATATGGAGACGGGGGAACATATTATTTGAACATTTCGGCCAGTCACCCCCTCCGCATTTGTAGGGGCGGTGGGTACCTAATATTCAATTTTTAAATGGAATTATGTATTTTTTTTAAAGAAACTCGAATCCACATAAAAATCTAGAAAAAAAGGACAAAAATATGTTTAGTTTCAATAATTATGTCCCCTCGCCACCTTATTATACGTCACCGAAATTTCAAAGACAAATTTGAGCTGTTTGCGAGATCCCCTTGTAAAACTTAAAAAAACTCATCCTGTAGGTATTGGTGTGAAAATTAGGTACCTACCCATTTTTGAAACCTCATCAAAATAGGTCGTACTTTACCCATAGAAAACACCAAGTAAAAACCGTTGTACCTCAAAAACTGGGTACTAGAACTTTCCCATTAAAAATTCACCTATACCAGGGAAGTGGTTAAGATACAAACAAATGTACAACGGTTTTTGTTTGGCGTTTAACATAGAAGAAATTTAAACATGAAAACAAACTTATTTTTCTAGAACATAGAAAATAGACCTCCAACAAACTTATTTTTGTAGAACATAGAAAATAGACCTCCGAGTCCGTCGACGACTAATAATAATAGTGAAGTTTCATCAGCCATAAATACGAATAGTACAACTAGTATAGTTTCGGTGGATGGAGGAAGTACTAGTACTAGTAATAATAATAGTGAAGACTATTTTATAATTCCCGAAGACAACACTCGCATGGCTTTTTGCAACATAGTGGATGCACTTACAAACAACTTATTTCCTGATTTTCATTTGGGAACCTTATTGGAGACTTCTCCCCTTGGGAAATCTATTTTAAAATATTATGAATGTAACCAGACCTTGGACCACACTCACCGTAGCCGTCTTGTCGATATTATTGTTAAGCATATATTCAATTTTATCGTAAAAAAGTAAGTAGATGACTTCGGTTTCTCCAAAAAGTATATCTATAATTTATTAACTGCAGTGTAAGTACAATATAAATTATATGGAATAAAATATACCTGAGTATTTTTTATTCCATAATATCTTCAAATACATAATAAAAAATTGTCATTCTTTGTTGTAAGTGGAGTATCTACCTAATTTATTCCATATATTTTCACGCAATGGCGTACAAGCTAGTTCGTACCTCTCTTGATACCTTATACTTGATCGATTTTTTTTACAAAACTTTTTAGTTACAAGGTTGAGGCTTAATTTGATCTAATTCGATTAGGATTATAAGTTAGTTAGTACTTAGTTTTGTCTGTTGTGTTAATGATCGGTTTCTTTTAGTCGCCTTAAACACGATGACTTCAACCGAATTACTTCTAAAATTATCGATCTCTTTCCAAAAGAATGTCCTTCCACTTACTACATACCAGCTATACCTAAAAGACATTCCAACGTTGGAAAACCAATACTAGCAAAAGGAAGGTTGGTGGATAAAGTTAGAAATCTATTACATAGGAGTGGTGAAGGTTCACAGTTACGGAAAAAGAAAGGAGCGGAAGATCTACCGTCAGCTGATGCTAAAAGACGCACAGTGGAATGTAGCAATGGTAACGTCTTTTTCAGAGATAGGTATCTTTGAATATAATTTTTGGTTTGTTTTTATAGAAGATGCAGAGAGAGCATGCTTGTGGTTGAAAAATAGACAAGAACCTTGGGATGAGGTGATCGAAAACTGGACAAAAACTCATGACTTCCGGCACTGTGACAAAAATGCAAAGACAGTAGCAGATTTCCTGAAACAATGGCCAATATTAAATTCCCAATCGTCACAGGGATTGGTATGTATTTATAGCTATTAAGTATTTGTTCAAAGTTTCGTATAATTTTAGTAAATGGATTCCTAAATCCATCCATGTCGATAAATCCATATAATATTATTTAATCTGTTTTGTTTTAGATCGATATAGATTTCGATCTATTATATCCAAATTGTGGGTTAAAATTGGTTACCAATTGGAAGCATTTTTTTGAAACTGTTAAGAGATTAAGACACAAAAATATCAGAGATGAGACTCCGTTACTTCTCCTTAACCATTTACAAGAGCTAGGAGAGGATCATTGTGACAGTAAGTATATCAATCAAAATTTTCTTACCTAAATAACTTTCTCATACATATTAGATAATACATACGTACTACCTAATATTACTATATACATATAGAAAGCACTTTTTTAAGCTTGACCTATATTTATTTATTTACAGATATTGAAGCAGTTCAGCTCTATTTACTTTCCTATATGATTCCACCTAAGGGGCGTCTATGCTTAGAAAATAAAAAGCACTGGAAGTTTTCGTCGCAGGAGAGCTGCGATAGCCTTATTATACACGCAAAGGTTGTAAGGATTTATTTTTTTAGTTCTCCTCATTTTGCCTTTTTTTTTTAGAATTGTGGTGACATAGAGAGACTTATGAACGCCCAAAAAGAGAAGGCCAAAGCGAAAAAACTCACTCTACAGCCATATGTACTTATCGAAGGACCAACATTATGGGAAATAAGCAACTGTTACATTGTCATAGATGATCTTAAATACCAGGTGCCAACCGCTATGAAAGCGATAGACCTTTGCTTCAAAGTGTTCCATGTGTTCCATGCAAAGTACCCCCCTCAGTCTGATCACATTTGGACTTTGATTCAAAAAGGTATATATAATATCAATACTGTATATGATAAACAATATGCATATATCAATGACATATTAGAAAATCTCAGAGAGGTTGCAATTCCCGCAGTTTAAATATTTTTTTTTTTTTGTATGTAAGTACGGGTTATTCTTGGTATCTGCTTGAAACTTCTTTAATTTGTATAAGTAATTTTATTTAAAATCTTAACGTGTGAATTTTTGATATTTAAAAATGAAGTGTTCAGAGTGTGGTAAGAGCTTTATTTTAATTGACAAGTTTATTTTTCATTTACAGTATTTGCATAATGTATCAATCTTTACATGCACAGAAAGCGATTGCAAAAGATCTTTTCATAGGCGAGGTGTTTTTAAAAAACACCTATATAAAGAACATTCCTATATTTTAAAGAGTAAAAATATTTCCAAAAAAACGTTACATTTTTCTGAAACTGATGTTAACAGTCCCTCATCTACAAACGACTTAACTAATAGCCCGAGTAGCAGTGATCATAAACAGGAACCACAGTATGACAGCAGTGTTCATATTTTTGATAATGTGAATGCTTCTGATCTAGTTAATAAACTGGAAACTATATTAAAGAAATCTGCGGAAGATTTAGTATCGAAATTATATAATAATTTATCCCTAACCCGATCTACTGTTGATACAGTAATACAGTATTTCATTGCGTTTCTGAATAGTGGCGTGTTCAACATCGCAAATGAGTTAATATGCAATCTAAATAAACAACCAGATTCTAAGCTCAGTAATACACTTCATTCCCCAGTACTGAATATTTTCGAAAAAATTGAAAATTGTTTTTCGTTTTTAAGTACTGAATATAAGAGGTTTAAATATTTTAATTCTTGTGGAAAATTTATAAAACCTATACAGTGTCCTATAGGTACATCTACAGAAGAAAGCAGAAAGCAGGGGACTGTTTCGTTAATTTTAAAAGAAATATTTAGCGTATTCATACCAATGCGAGCAGTTCTAAAAGAGTTTTTGGAGTTACCTTCTGTTTTAGATAAAATATTAGACTATCAAAATAGTTTAGTATCAACCAAAACCAACGAGGATTGTATGCTGAATATTGTGCAAGGGGACTTGTGTAAAGATTTACGTTCCGATAAAAATAAAATTATTTTGCCAATTATTCTTTACTTTGATGATCTGGAGGTATGTAACCCTCTAGGAAGCCACGCTGGTTACTACAAACTTGGCTCCGTGTATTACACTATAGCAACTATACCCCCAGAATTCTCTAGAAGACTGGAAAATATTTTTGTTGCACAGATTTTTCACAGCAATGATCGAACACCGTTTGGAAATTCAAAAGTATTTAACTGTATTATTGATGAATTACTTTTCTTGCAAAACAATGGTATTCAAGTTAGTAAAAGCGATAAATCATTAACACAAGTTCATTTCACTCTTGTTTTAATTATAGGTGATAATTTAGGCGTTCATTCGCTCCTTGGTTGTTCTGAGAGTTTCTCCGCAACATATTATTGTCGATTTTGTACTGGTGAAAAATCTGAATTGAAAGTTCAAACTTCGGAGAACCTTGCTTATTTACGTCTAGAACCTGATTACGCTAATCATTCAGAAAACAAATTATTTGGCATTAAAGAGACATGTATTTGGCATAGCTTGAAAAGTTTCCATATTTATCGAAATATGACATGCGATATAATGCATGATCTTTTTGAGGGTGTGCATAGATATGATATGGCTCATATAGTTTCAGCTTTGATTGCCTCTAATTTCTTTAGCCTTTCCACTCTAAATTCAAAAATTAAGTATTTCTCATATCATAATGATGAGAAAAATCTGCCGCCTAATATTAAACAAGAACATTTAAACAATGGAAGTATAGTTTTCTCGGCAGCAGAAATGTTAACACTGGTTAGGAATTTCCGATTCATTATTGGTGACTTTGTTCCCGAAGGAAATGAAATTTGGGATTTCTATTTAAAATTATTAGATATAACAGATTTATTAACATCTCAAACTATTTCTAGTGGGGACGCAGACTATTTGAAATGTTTGATAACAGAACATCATGAAATGTATCTGTCATTATTTGAGGACAACCTGAAACCTAAACACCATTTTTTACTCCACTATCATAGAATTTTGAAACTAGTTGGACCACTCTGCCATATATCATCAATGCGATTCGAAGCAAAACATCGAGACTTGAAGACTAATTCTAACAATGTACGGAGCAGAAAAAATTTACCTTTAACATTGGCTTTGCGAATACAACTCAAAAATTGCTATAGATTTTTGTCTGGCACAGGACTTTCAAATATTATAACTTATGGTTCTGTTTATGAAGAAATATTCGATTTCTCTGAACACAAAGTTGATGAATTAAAAGACAATGTATTTTTTGTACCATGGTATGAAAAAAATGGAATTAAATTTAAATTGAAAGATGTTATTGTAGAGAGTAATATTGATACAGATATTCCACAATTTTCTGAAATATCACAAATAATGATTGATGTGAATAATTCGGAAAAATGTTATTTTGTTTGTAAAAAATTATTTATCATAAAATACAGTCTACATTACAAAGCCTATAAAATCAACTGCTCTTCTGATAAAAGTATTATATGTTTAGCAGACACTATGTCTTTATTCCCAACAAAAATTCACACATTAAGTACCGGAGAACTTTATGTTTCAACGCCAAAAATGTAACTTTATTTTTATTTTTAATATTATACTTGTACGTACCTATAAAGTCTAGAGTAAAGAGTAATATTTTTATTGAAATATTATTCGATACCAATAATATGCCCACTTACTTTAGTTATAGGTAGGCACTTAGGGTAGGCATTCCTAGAGTTTAGTTTATTTTACGTTTCAATCCCAAAAATATAAGTAAGTTTATTTTCTATTTTTATATACTTACCAAAGTACTCGTAAAGTATTATTGTTGACATATTTTAATTGCAATATGTACCAAATCTGTGCCATATTTGTTAAAGAATTAAGAGGTTTTTTTTATTGGCACTTACTTAAGACTATAGGTAGGCACTTAGGGTAGGCATACCTAGACAAGTTTAGTTTATTTTATGTTTCAATACCAAAAATATAAGTTTTTCTATTTTTATATACCTATACTCTTAAAGTATTATTAATGATATATTTTAATTGCAATACCAAATGTGTGCCATATTTGTTAGAGGATAGATTTTTATTTTTTTATATTGTACTCATGCATTATTATTAAGGTGATTATAATATGTATGTAAGTATGTATTTCATTAAGACAATAAATTTGTTTTGTATTAACATTTTTTATCTTATTATTTATATCGTTCACTACTCACAACTTTAAATTATTCAGCTACAAACGTACATTAACAGAAAAACCTCTCGGTGAAAACAGTGGCATATATATGGCCAATATTGTAAGTGGATTATACGCATCTTTGAAGCTGTTAGTTTTTGGGACGTTTATTTTATAATTTAAGTTGTTCCATGATGAATAATGGCAAGCCCTTGAAGGTATACCAAAGAGTAACAACTTAAATTATATAATAAACTTCTTGAAAACTAGTAGCTTCTTTCAAATAATGTGAAATATTTTTAATTTAAATAGAGAAAACTATAGTTTTGCGAGAAGAATTTTAATTAATCAAGGTGAATTTATAATAAAATCAATTTGAAAAGCACACCAATTCCAATTGAACTCGACAATTCTTAAACTGAAACAATAAGTATATCATAACAAGGCTACAATATTTTCAAATCAAAATAATAAAAACTTACGGTGACCATAAAAAACTATTTTTTATACTTGAAAGGAGAATACATGATTTCATGTTAAATTTTCACTTTATTTAAACTAATATAATAACCATTTCATTCAAATCATCAAAACACATAGAATGAAACTATTTCATTTGGTACAATTACATAGTAATTTCAAGAAAAACTAATAAAATTTTACTTTGAGTATTAAGGTTTCGATTTGAAACATCTTAGAAGTTCATTTTGAAAATAACATATACTCATTGGCGGAAGCGAAGCATATCAATTATTTTCAAGTGAACATACGGAGTGTTTGGCTGGAACATACATTTTAAAAATATCAATTTCTCAATGTAAGCATTTATTTATTTGCGCATATATGAGGTTATAATATGCTCAACCAAATCCGAATATTCTTAATACAAGAATTTCTTTTTTTCTGTGTAATAATGAACTATAACTCGATTATCTTCTCAGGTGTAATAGGAAAAAAAGGTTAATACAAAGTTGCTTGGTACCTATTAATTAACTGGCGCTTCTTCAGAAAATATTATTACGTTTGCAGTTTTATAAAACAACTTCAGCATCACCATCACAGCACGTTTCCAAAAACCGTTGTAATTCGACACTGTTGTGTTCCGCCACGCTATCTTCCACGATTTAATAATTATTACACTCAGAGTTGGGATAATATCATTTATAAGTTGACTGTTAACTTTGTATTTCGCCGAAGCACGCCAGAATAATGCAAAAGTAGGGAGTCGGTGGAACAGATAAGAGAAAACATAGGTCAAGGTGTTTCTTCTTTCACGCCTCGAAGCCAAAAGAACGAATAGCTCACAAATATAGGCGAGAGACAGTGCGGATGGTGGCGGGTGTACCAACGTTTGTTTACTGATATTATAATTTATGTATGGAAAATAAGGATTTATTATTAGAAACCAAGGAACAAGTTGAAATTTCAACTAAACTGTGTTAAAATGGAACATTATATATTTATTAATCTATAGTTACCATTTGTTTATAATTACTAAACCAGAACATTCTGTTAATAAATTATATTTATAAAACCCTTGTAAATCAATGTAAGAAATATTTTGTTCATTATTAACAAACATTGTTTGATATAAGAAAATAAGTCCTAATAAATCATGTGTATTTTATAAATAACTATTTTTAACAGTCATATTTTTAATTACCAATTTAATGTATTTCTTACCAATGCATATTAATTATAATATTGGTTTGGTATTTGTAACCAAATTTGTCAGAAACAAATATTTATTTATTATAATCTCGAATTTTTTTTCAGTGTAAGGAGCGTTCACAGATTAGTGGATTAAATGTTATTTTTTTTTGAGAGTTCAATTTATGCAAGTTCCTATTATTTTGTTCATTTTTATGTATTTTTTGTTTGTTTATAACATTTTTTATAACATGTGCATTGTTCATGTATTTAACAAAAATCGTTTCATACTGTGAACAACACAGATAAAGAAGTGCATTAGGGCCTCGTTGAATTTACTAACATTTTCCTACCCTGACGAGAGAATATCCTAGCAAATTGAAATAATCAATCTATAGAGATATTGGCTCAAAAACAACTATAGCTGAGTAGCTTTCCGTATGGCACCTCAGTACCTGCTGGGAAACTGGCTAACTAAGTCGAGGGTTTCTCTGCCGTGCTCTTACCCCTTGTTAGTTCCAGGATGAGAACGGTACGATTTACTTTAATAATAAAGTAGATGTTTCACAAATTTTTCGTTTCTTTTACATATCACAACTTCCCTTAAATTTCCCTAATATTTGCTATTTCGAGCGCATGTCCGTTTCCGCAACGTAGGTCCTATTTGTTTTTCATTTCGTTTTTCAGAAGATTTGTTGTTTAAAAGGTAATACAAATTCTCCTCGTTCAATCTTACTGAACGAACCCCCGGGTATGTTATACTACAATGTCTATTCCCGAAACTGGGAAACAGCTTTCTCATGAGAACTATTGCTCTGTCTTTGTCAGTATTATGGAAATATCAATATGGGCGACGATGACAGAACCTTCGTTTTCATGAGAACGCTTTACTCCTGTTTCGAGAATAAGGACACTGGTAATCAGAAGAAATCGGGGAAAATCATCGATGACCTTGTTTAACTTGGTGAAAATCAAAGTAAAAAAACCGCGAAGAAAACTTTGAAGCTTGAACAGCTAAAAACTATTCAAGCTGCATTGAAATTATTCCCTAAGGATTTTTAGAGGATTTGATTGGCTTCATTTTAAGCATTATTACGTTACGATCGGATGTAAATTAACAAAGATGTGAGGTGAAATGTGGTTCAATGTCATTTTGGAAAAAATCAAACTTCAGAAAATAACATTGAAGGACGTTTATTATTATTATTATTATTTTTTTCAGAGAAGCGTTTGAAGGATTGGCTTAAAATTTTGCAAGTGGATGAAGAAAGGATTGAAATTTGAGAAAAAAAATCAAAATTTGCTTTACGCACTCACCTTAATAAAAATCAAAGTCAAAAGGGTTTAAATCTCTGCAGCTGCGAAGCTATCGAAGCTGCATTGAAAATACTTCATAGAGATTTGTGAAGGATTTAGTTAGCTTCATTTCAAGCCTAATTACGTTAAGATCGGATTGAAATTAACCAAGATGTAAGAAGAAATGTGCTTCAATATCATTTTGGAAAAAATCAAGCTTGAAAAAACGACATTGAAGGACGTTTTATGTTTTTGCGAGGAAAGCGTAGAAGGATTGGCTTGAAATTGTGCAAGTGGATGAAGAAAGGATTGAAATTTAAGGAAAAAAATAAAAATTTGCTTTTACGCGCTCACCTTGATAAAAATCAAAGTCAGAAGGCTTTAAAGCTCTGCAGCTGCGAAGCTATCGAAACGAAGAAAATAAACGCTGATTAAATTAATTTCAAAAAACAGGACCTGAAGTAATGTTTCTAAATCTTAACTAAAGCCATCATGCATTCCATTACGAGCAAGAGAGGAATAAGCAGAAACTAGACTGGTCTGGGCATATTTAAACGACAGACGATTGGTCTACAAATTAGGGGAAGTCAAGAGGAAATCCAAGGAAATCTAAGGCAATCAGGGGAAATCAGAGGAAATTTTAAGGAAATCATGAGAAATTTTAAGGAAATCAATCAATTTCTAAATCTTACGTATGCGCAGTTTTCAAAACTCTTTATAACGTGAGGTTATATATCAGGGGAACTTTTGGGCAATCTTATACTGGATGTCTATTCCCGAAACTTGGAAAAAGCGTTCTCATGAGATCTATTCCTCTGTCTTTATCAGTGTTATAGAAATATCAATATTGGCGACGATGATAGAACCTTCGTTTTCATAAGAACGTTGTACCCCTGTTTCGAGAATAAGGAGAAATCATGGAAAATCATCGATGATTTCCCATTTTCCCCGTAAATACCCTTCGGAAACGACTAAATCACCGACGACATCGTACTAATTTGCGACAGTTTTGAAAAGCTATAGTTGATAACCAAACAGTTGACAAGAGCATCGGAAGACATGGGCTTCATAACGTGAGGTTATGTTATCAGGGAAACTCTTAGGCAATCTTAGTGGATGTCTATTCCCGAAACTAGGAAACAGCGTTCTCATGAGATCTATTGTTCTGTCTTTATCAGTGTTATGGAAATATCAACCTAAAAGTAAAAAATACACGAAAAACCATCATGAACCAGCCTTTTATGCATCCTAAATACCAAAAAATTTGACCTTATTTGGGAAACAGAATTCTCAACCGATTGGTATTACCCTTCCCATAATGATTCTGGATATTATGTCCAAAGAACAATGTCGAAAAAATATCTTAGACTCAAAGGACCATGGCGAGTGATAAAAGCGAGATCCAAGTTGATGGAGCATGCGCAGCATCAAAAGTTACCCATCTAAAATGGAGCTTTACAGAAAACCTTCTAAAACAGAAGTCTCGCAGAAACTCAGAAGTACTACAATGAGGACCTGATGGACACAGATCAAGAAACAGACCATCGATAATTTGAGGTTACACTGGAAACAGGGCTGAAACTTTGTAACAGATAGAGATCGTGATCCCTATGGCTTTGGCACTTGCTATCTTCTTCTCGTTTTTTGAAATCAATAGAGAGGTCACGTCAATAGAGATAGAGAAAATATCTATATTCGTTACAGAATCCTAGCCCTGGTGGCTCAGAAAAGAGTTCGCAGGCAAGAATTAATGGAGGCCTAAATCCAAAGTTGAATAATAACAAGCTGAAGAGGAAGAAGAAGCAGAAATAACTTTCCGATCAATTATCCCCCAAACCCACCATCAGGCTTATTACTTTCAACAGAATGTCTAAGATGGAAAGTGTCCATTGACTTACATTTCGGATCTATCTCAGTCTCACTGATGGCAAAAGTTCAAATCGCAGTTTACTACTTGTTGTAACTTGGACGTTACTACGACGTCGGAAGCATGAGGGTGTGTCAAGTTTTATTTTAGTAAAACGACTGAATTTTGCGAAATTCGACTTCTATTTTTTTTTTTGCAGGGAATATAGTCGACCAACGGTAGATTAGATTGGATTGGTTTGAATGGAGATCTAATATAAAAAAAAAAAAACAAATGTGGGTCATTAGTGGCCGGTCTACAACGTTGGAAGTTCTTCAAAATCAGATTTGCCGAAGAAAATGTACGCTGGTGAAATTAATCCCGAGCAACAGGATCTGGAGTCATGTTTCTAGGTGATTCTAGACAACGTATTCAGCATTATTCAACTGAATGAAAAGAATGCAGCAACTGCGAATTTCTCAAGGTTCTTAGACTCAACTAAAGCTATCAGCCATTCCATTCCGAGCAGGAGAGGAAGCAGAAACTAGACTGGTCTGGGCATATTTAAATGACAGAACATTGAGGCAAAACCGCAAGAGAAATCTGGTGTACAAATTAGGGGAAGTCAAGAGGAACTCTAAGGCAATCAGAAGAAATTATAGGGAAATTAGAGGAAGTTTTGAGGAAATCAAGGGAAATCTCAAGGAACTCAGAGGAAATCTCAAAGAAATCATGGAAAATCTTAAGGAAATCAGTCAATCTCTAGATCCCACGCATGCGTAAAAATCTTTATATAGGGTGAGGTTATATTATCATGCCTATTCTCGAAACTGGAAAACAGCGTTTGCATGAGAACTATTGCTCTGTCTTTGCCAGTGTTATGGAAGTATCAATATGGGTGACGATGACAGAACCTTCGTTTTCATGAGAACGTTGCAATCTGGTGTAAAAAAAGTTACCTGCGGTTTACCTTTCGCAAACGACTAAATCATACTAATTTGCAACAGTTGATAACCAATCAGTTGGCTAGAGCATCGGAAGACATGGGCTTAAAAATTAATATGAGAATATCGGAATTGATGACAAATAACGCCGAAGACAGAAAAAGAACCATCATTGGAAGTCTCTTCTTGGAAAAAATCAGCAAACGAACACATACAACCTAGCACAGATGCTGAAACCTGATGAAAGCAACCTAAAAACCAGCTTTTTATGAATCCTAAATACCTAAAAAATCGACCTTATCTATGGGAAACAGATTTCTCAACCGATATGTATTACCCATATAGGTAATGACTCTGGATATTTACAAAGAACAATGCCGACAAACTATCTAATAAGACTCAAAAAACCATGGAGCGCGGATGATGATGCTGGAAAACTCTTTGACAGAAAAAGAAAAAGCAAAATCTAGGTTGGAAGATGTAGCGTAAAAATTCACATAGACTGCCTCGAGGAATTCCATTGGATTCCAGTAGGATTCCGTGGGATTCCAGTAGGATTGCGTCTGGGATTTCAGTAAGATTTCGTGAGATTTCAGTAGGATATCGTGTGGAATTCCAATGGGATTTCGTTAAAAGTGGGATTCTGTTGTAGGTACACATTCTTCCAGTTGATTTACCCCTCGAGAAATCCCAAAATTAGACTTATCTCTTTCAATAGAAGGTCCTAGACAGGCATAGATAGTGTCCATTGCCATCCAATTTGGATCTATCTCTAAGCGATGAAAAAGGTTCAAACTGGATCGAACTAAATGATAAATAATACTCAACAGCTCCCAAAGCAGTTGAAGTTGAGCGATACATTTCAAAAAACACATTAGGCAAACCAAGTGCACTGTCCTTGAAAAATGTATAATATCCATAACTGAAAATTGTTCAAAGGAAAAATTAATAACGATTATACAGTTATTATTATTTCCTCTAACAATCCAGCAGCAGAAAAGACTAGTCACAGAGCCAGTCCCCTTTTCGAGAAGTATTAAATACAACGAGGCAGATGGTTTTCAACCCCCTATTTTAGGGGTGTTAGTGACGCCGAGTTAAACCCATCAAAATAAATATTAAATCGGTATAAATTCTCAAAGAGGCCCAGTTTTTCGCCTGGGTGGCTGCGTGCGGCGAGGGACAATTTGATTTAAATAAACTGCAATTTTATGTAATTATTCGAAATAGTTTACATTGCTTGTAATAGAAAACTAAAAGGAAATAGGCTACATTTTTGCAAGCCAATGCAAATTAATCCCTTATCTAGTGAATTTATAGACTTAAAGAACACCTACCTAACTGCATTACTATTTATTGTTGGAATTCACCATAAAAATTATCAAGATCTTTAATTGCAAGGGTGTAGCAATTGATACCAGCACCTGCTTTTAATTTATATTATGTATTACCCCCTTATACGTAATCAATGTCCAAGACAAGTAAGTACCCATCAATTTTTCCATTAGCCAAAGCAATTTACTACACATGTTTAGTTATGTACTACTCATAAATTTGCGCAATTTCTGCGATATATAGGCCCGTTTACACCTTGATAGCAACACATTTAAGTGCTACCTGATAAATTTCATATTACCCACTACATGATGGTAAATTGAAGTACTTAGGACACGTTTATGGGATCTAAGGTAAAAATACAAATTTATAGTTTACTTACAAAAAGTCCCATTTAACGGATTACGTGTATATAAAATGCCCACCAACAATAACAGTAATTTTGTTGTGTTTGCAAGTTCCAGGAAACAAGTGCACTGACTATAATGTAATTACATAAAAATATTCGAACTAATGAGGATAATTGACATCGGCTTGGGTGTCCAATAACCTTATTAAATGAATTCGTTTAGTGTAGAGGAAAATTTAATTATTAGTTGCATGTTATTGATTATTAATTATCGACAAGCGCCATCACAATTATTATGAATAAGCAAATTATAATTGTTTCTTAAGGTTTTGTTTTTGATTGCCCTAAGGCAGTTTTTCCTAGGCCAAATACATTTGAATCAAAAACCCAAGATATCGGCTCCACTAATACCAGATCGATTAATATTATTATAGATTATAGAATAATCGTTTTTGAGATTTTTGCGTTATTTAATAATGCAGCGATAATAATTCATATTGTTTTCCATAATATCACGTATTAACGCTAATTATAACGGAACCACCCAAGTCGTTGTTTGTTGCTTTATTCAATGGATACCTAAATACTTTATGGAAAATATTGGTTGTTGCTGTGAGATTTCCATAGCTGAGAAACACTTTTTAAGGCTCACAAATGCTGACCATCCAATACTGGATTAATGAACTATAACTGCAAAGTGTCCACAACTGATTTTTGGCAAGTAGTAAAGTTACATGATTATAGCAAAACATTTTATTTTGTTCAAAAGCAGATTTTTTGCTTTAAATATAGATTGTGAACCCTTCTTCCAATTTGAATTAGAAGTTGAAACATGCACCTACATAAAGCGCAATGAAAAAGACGATGAAAAAGATTTGCTAAATATGTCGTACACAATAAAGACAGAAGACACAAAAATGATTAAATCGCAAAAGTTTTCGAGATCCACATTAGAAAAATCTGTTGATAACTTATGAAAGAAAATACCGCAGAGGAGAAAAAGAACAAAACAGAAATGGAATAACTAAAATGGAAGTCCAGACAATTAAGAGGAAATACTATACATAAAGTCTAGAGAGAAGAACGAAAATAATCGGGAATTATTAAACTTCAAATATGTCCGAAACTCAAGAAAGATTGCTGGGTAAACTCTTATATTTGCATCGAGAAAATGAATAAATTGTTTATATTTATTAATGACTTTTAAATTTATGTGTTGCTAACATGCTCAATTAGTATTTCTAATTGGCTACTATTATACTACAGTCGCACTTTCCCTTTCTAAACGATTTCATGTTTTGTTGCAATACCTTGATATTGGTTGTAAACCCTCGCTGACATTGAAGCAGTGACTATTTATGGAATAGAAAAAATGCAAATTATAGTAAATGTTTCTATTTGTTGACCAATGCTGTTTTTAGTTTTTGCTTCCTCCTAATCAATTTTACTTTTTACCAGTCCACACATTTACATACATTTTGAGTCCATTTCTGTAGGTTTCTAGTATTTTTGCAGTAGGTACCTTGAATTCAAGCACGTCTTTTTAACTAGTGTAGAGAAACTAACATATTTTGAGTTTCGAGCTATTAGACTTGAAGATAGCGCCATTGATTCCATAACAAGTGACAGAATGACACTATTCGATGATCAAAAACTGCGTCAGGATTATATTTGATAAAACATTGTATGCTACGTTTATGAGCGATATTCCTCTATAATTTTTGCATAGTCTACTTTTTTGTGTAAGGGGATTATTAGGCTTTCTTTGCAGTCTTCTGGGATCTTCTCATTTTTCCAGAGAGTTCTTATGAGTTCGTGTAGTTGGAATGCGGCTGTTTATTCAGTCCTAAAGAGTGGAAAAAGGTACAAGAGGAGAAAAACAAATGTGAAAACTTCCGACTTTTACTTCCAATTGGTCCGGAAATGTAATCAATTTCTCTATTCTATGTGGGACACCCTGTAGATTCTATGGGAAATTCTAAGAATATCTCATGTTCAGTATCCTAAACCTATAACTGTACAGTTCTCCTCTTGCAAAAATAGTAAGCAGTATGCTTAGACTTAATTTTTACAGAAAACTATTCAGGTTCAGATTATAGAGGTGTAAAGTAATACGATATTTGCAAATAATTTCAGAAACTCAGTGCACAAAGCCATGTTTCATGATTAAAATTCTTATTCAGAAAACAGTCTGTGCTGAATTATTATTATCATTATTTCATTTTTGAGTTGTGATTATTCCATCAGTTATTTCTTTATTACCGTACCTTAGCGGTCCTAATGTAAGTAGGTATGTAGTACTAAAAAACGTTTGAAATAAGTTTGAACTTTTTTCCCTTTGCTTATGGCTGTGGATTGGTAGAGAAGCCCTGGATCATTTGTCTCTGAATGCAGTTGCTGTTTTGTTTGTATAGAAACTTCATAAATGTTCCACTTTGCTATCTCTTGGATTCGGTCCAGGACTTTCGTAGTCACTTCCTTTGTCTTTTGGTTTGTTTCCACAAATCTGGGTTCTGTTCGATAAATATTCAATTTTGTGTTATACATATAAGGTTCTGACATTATTGAGTTGAAATGGAGGGAATCTTTGTGTCTGTTTATTGATGATGATTCATTTTCCTTCAATGTACTTTCAATTGTAATTCGTAGCATAACAAATCCTTAATCCTGTAAAGATTTGTTCAAATATCTTTCGGTTCTTCACTTGATTGTTATTTGTAATTTCATTTGAGAACAAATTCTTCACATTGCGCCCAGCAGTATTGAGAAGCGATGATCTTTAGGTAATAAAGTCGTAGATTTGAAATAACTTAGCTAGATTTTCCTTAATTTCTCTTCTTTTTTCTCAATTCATAATTATTCTGTTTCTGTAACGTTCATCTTCTTTTATTTATGGGTGTTCAATATTAACGATATTACTTACCTACGTTATGAAGTTTTAGTTTCAAAATTCCCTATAAAGTTGAGTCTTCGTACTAAGGAGTATGTCAATATTTTTATTTATTTTTTTTATTTAAAAGAGCTAAGGTGCATCAACCACATAGGGTTATTAGTACCTGGATACGGTGTTTATATTTTGCTATATGTTACAATCTTCCAGAAAATAAATTAAATTTGTTGTATTCAGGTTGGTTCCCAATATATCTGTCAAAGTGTTGCCAATTTGATGTTTAATTCTTTGAGAAGCGAATATTGTGCACTCTACCAGAAAGTGTTTCACAGTCATGATTTCATCACAAGTAGTACATCTCGGTGGCTCCGTTTTATTGAGGAGATGTTCATGGGTCAGACGTGTGTGGCCGATTCTCAGTCTCGTAATGACAGTCTCTACTGGTCTACTGGCGGTCCACGTTTTATGTGCTGTAACTAGAAATTTCACTTCATCCAGTTTGGTGTTTGAGATATTCCACTTTGCTTGCCATGAGTCGCGCACCAGAGATTTCGCGTGGCACTTAAAGTCACTGGGGGTTGGTCCTGACTGAATGATGGATACCTCGGTTATTGCTCCTCTTGCACAAAAATCGGCTGCCTCATTCCCCGGAATTCCTACATGGGATGGGACCCAAATGAAGGCTACGGTCTTCTCATCATTCTGGATATCGAGAAGAGACTTTTTGATTGAGGCTTCTAGATTATCACTTGGATATACGTTGGTTATTGCGTTTATCGAGCTGAGGGAGTCACTGGGAATTACATATTTTTGTGGTGGGCTTTGCTGTAAGTGTTTAAGTGCTTGGGATATCGCAAATAGTTCACCAGTATATGTGGATGTCATCGGATGGAGCTTGTATTTTAACTTTATTGTGTCTGCCACTACAGCCGCACCAGTGCCATCATTTGTTCTTGAGGCATCAGTGTAAATTTTTGTGCTATGCCGGAATTTGTCCATGATTTGGTGTAGTTGTGTGTGCTTTACAGCTTTGTTTGTGTTATTTTTGTTGTATCTAGTTAGGCTCGGTTTATTAAGGGTCCATGGTGCTTCTAGAGTAACGTTACTTGGGGCCAACTCTGGGAATTTCAGGTTCAGGTTGTTGCAGTACCGATTGTCTCTCGTAGAAGGCTGGTTTTGTTCGAGGTTTGGTGTCGTAGATTCTTTTATATCTTTTTGAAAATACATTGCTGTATGTGAGATGACGAGCGGAAGAAATCTGGGCAATCCTTGTTGCATAACAGATGGATAACATCATTCTTCGGAGTTCCAATGGCGGCTAACTGCTCTCACAGAGCCGACTTTCTATCGGGCTTGTGTGGAAAGCGCCCAAGGCTATGCGTATTCCTGAATTGTGGAGCTTGTCTAAAAGTGATAAGGTGGATTTCGTTGCTGAGTTATAGACTATGCATCCGTAGTCAAGTTTTGCCTTAATGGTTGCTCTGTAGATTTTAGGCAAGAAGGAAGTCAATAGTGTTATTATAAATTGATTAACACTCTTTAGACATCTATTTAAAGGAGTAAATAAATTAGGCACCTCAAAGTAATGTTTCTCTGTTTTAACCTTATATAGCAGATAGGTACCTTGAAGTTTATATATTGTAACAACTCAGGTAAGGTTCATTTCACGAAGGTTCGTACTTATGACATCGATCTTAGAGCAGGTAAAGGTAAAGAGGAGTAGTAAGCTGGAATTGGAAAATAAAGCCGTTTTTTTCCAGGTATTTTGGCACCAAAAAAATGGCGGAATAGGTAATTCAATGCTTTACCTGTATTTTGGTGCCAAACACCTGCCAAAAATTTGGCTTCGCTTTAGTTTCATAAGCAGAATGGCGCGTTCCTACTCCTTATGTCCGTAGGACAGCGCTTACCTGCTCTAAGACATCGATAATGTCATAACTTGGAAAAAAAGGTTTGTCGTAGATTGATTCATATATAAATTCAATAGCGTTCAGATTTTGTATTGTATTGAATGACTTCTGGTTTAAAAACCGACGAATTTGTTTAATTTTTTTAGAAGTTTTATCGTCTGTATGCCACTAAACTAAACACACTGGGAATTTGTTTCAGTCAATTTTTATTTTTTAAAAAAGGAAGGCAAAAGTACAAACCCTCGTGAAACAAACAGTACATCTATATTGTTATATTTAGAATAATATAGATAAAATTGATATTACAAAATTCTTTACGTGCTTTTATATCTACTACATCAAATTTCCCTAATTGCGTCTGATATGATATAAGATGTGGAAAGCTTGGATGGAAACCATGTTCAGAGGATTTACCGTATGATCTTGCTACATGATCAATATCCTTCCAATGTCTATTATGGCGAAAACATCCCTCGCAAAGCATAAAGCACTTGGAATTTAATACAGTTGGTTTTACCTCCAGCTCAGAGGTAGGTACCCAAGTTTCCTTAAGTTAATTGGTTGTCTCGTAATGGCAAACGAATGACGTCATCAGGAAGATCTAATAGAAAAGACCCCGCACACATCTTATGGGTTTTTGGTTTTCCGTCAAACTCAATGAAATTTTGATATGTGGTATATCTTGACTTACTGAGTTCTCATGGGCCCAACCCGATACTATGATTAGTTTCCGAAATACAGGTGGTTTAATGTTCAAGAAATGTACACATTTTATATGCATTCACATCTACCTGTCACCTATTATTAGGTCTGTCAGAGTGAATTTCATTGGTTGTAACTAGTTTTCTGACTGTTTCTGACTGTTTTCGACCAATCAAATTCCCTCTGACAAGTTTGTGATTTTTGCAGAAACAGACCTATTATTAGGTGACAGGTAGATGTGAATACATATAAAATGTATACATTTCTTGGACATAAAAGTACCTGTAACTCAAAAACTAATCATAGGATTGGTTCGGGCCCATAAGAACTTTTTATCAGGAAGTCAAGGTCTAACACATATCAAAATTTCATTGAGTTTGAAAGAAAACCAAAAACCCATAAGTGGTCCTTTGCATTATGTTTAGCCAGATGACGTCATAAAAGTTATCAGGCAACCTACCTCTTTCAAACAACCTTGGTAGGTACCTACTTCAAAAACTTTTTCTGAACTTTTTCAATTAGGTCATAAGTTACAGTATTCCAGATCACTATAGCATATTCTAGCTTTGATAACAAGCGGAAAATGTTCAAATTTTTAGAGTTATTACAGAATCTCACAAATCCCAGCTTCCTTATAGCATCAGCATGAAGTTTTTCGATGATATGATGGCCAAAGGTAGATTTTTTGAGAATAATATACCTAAATCTCGGATCTCTCAAACTCGATCTAGTTTGACATCACAGATTTTATAGACTTTTAAAAAAGCCTAATACACTCACAATTACCAATATTTAGTAATAGCCTATTATCTTCACAGAAAGTTAGAATTTCATCTACATCCCTCTGAAGATATATTGAATCATTTTCATTTGCAATAACTCTTAAGATCTTTGGAGCATCTGCATATAGTAAGAACTCTAAACTACCCACATAATAAGATATGATCCAAGAATGGATCCCTGATGAGGTATTCTTGACATGGCCACATAGCTCTGTGACTGTTTGAGGCCTATCGTTAATGTAGGAGACCAAATACCTAATCAGATTATCACTATAAAAAAAATATATATGAGAGTTGCTTGAGTTTTCTTATAAGAAAATCATGGCACTCCTTATCAAATGCATATGCTAGGTCTGTGCACACAACATCAACCGTAGACCACTGCTTACATTTTCAGCCAAAAACTCCGCAACCACACTAAGATTGGTTGACGTTGATTTGTCCTTTTGAAACCCATATGTTGTTGAGGCAGAATAACATATTTGACATGAATAAAAAGTCGTTTGTGTAGTATTTTTTCAAATATTTGCTTCTATAAAACCAGCTGGTAACTGGTCTGTAATTAGTTATGAGACAGATAGGAGCAACTCTATACCATTCTTTAACTTGTCGGAAAAACATCTTGTATCTAGCGATTTGTTTATTAATATTTGAGGTTATCAAGATATCTTTCCACCATCGTATGGTGGTAAAATTTCCCTGAATTTTTTTTTTCTAGTTAAGTAGATACTTCTTTGCTTAGGGAAAACCGCTATCAGTATCATCAATATGTACCTAGTTGAGCATTTGGAAAATGTTTAAGGAAAAAATTTTCGTATGAGAATGGTACACTGAGAAAAGTCCCAGGAGAATAGTATATTACAATCCGAGACGGAAAATACTTCATTGCTGGTCGAGAGGTTATTATAGTTTATCGAGACGCGAAGCGTCGAGATAAACTCAACCTCGAGACAGAAATGAAGTTTTCCGTCGAGGTTTGTATACTTTTTTATTTTCAACCCTTAATTTTCTGATGCAAAAACTAAAGATTCTGTTATACGAAATTTTCATATAGTGTAAAACTGGCCTTAGAAAAAAATATTTCACTTTTTTTGTCAATGTCATCAATTTTGACGATCTCAAAGGCCCTGTAAAGGCCAAAACAAAAGACGAAACCACAGGAAACCGCAAAATCAACAACCATAGATAAGATCAACAACGCCTTAACGACGGTAGTTTTCGCTCAGTATTTTTGCGGAAATAATAGATTTTCACTAGATTTCTCCCCGTTCTCCCCAAAGAAATGATTTCGGAAAGTGAAGATGAAGCGATGGATTGTACCCCACCTGAATTAAAAGAAGCAGCAGACAGGATTGGAGAGAGTTTGCTTCCAGCAAAAAGCAAATTTCGGTACGAAAAGGCTTTTCAAATATTCGAAGCATGGTGTAGCCAGAAAGGAACGAGAAATACTGCCTCGGAGACCGTTTTGTTGGCGTATTTTGGCGAATTATCTAAGGAAAAGAAGCCTTCGACTTTATGGTCGACTTACAGTATGTTGAAAACCATGATTAAATTGAAAGAGAAAGTTGATATCTCCAATTACGCAAAACTTATAGCTTTTTTGAAGCGGCAAAATCTGGGCTTTCAGCCGAAAAAGTCGAGCGTTTTTTCCAGAGAAAACATTAACGAGTTCCTCACGAAGGCAGCTGAAGAATTCATTAGCATCAAGGTAGGTTTTCAAAAAATATACAAAGAAGATAAAAATGCGAAAATCAAAATGATTTTCTGTATGCTATAGCTAGGTTACCCATTTTATTTTTATCTGGTTTCAGGTAGCGCTAATTGTTGGTGTGTCGGGTGCATGTAGGAGCGATGAACTAGTCAAGATGAAAATGGAGCACGTCAACGTTTTGGAAGGAAAGATCGCTATAGAAATTCCACACACAAAAACTTACACAAGTCGATCGTTTATCATAAGCGATCCAGATTGGGTTGCTATTTTCCACAAATACCTCACTTTGCGGAAAAATTTGAAAAATGACAGGTTATTTGTTCAATGGCGAAATGGGAAATTACATAACCAAGCAATTGGCTATCATTCAATCTCAAAATTTCCACATAAAATAGCTGCTTTTTTGAAGCTTCCAAAAATTGAAACTTTTACAGGGCATGCTTTTCGTCGTACTTCCGCAACCTTATTGGTTGACAACGGGGCCGATCTATTGCAACTCAAAAGACTGGGAGGGTGGAAATCGAGCACGGTTGCTGAAGGCTACATAGAGGCATCTTTGGAGAACAAAAGTAAGACTGCTCTGATGCTATCCTCTACTTCCAAAGGTATTCAGTTGTCCAGTGCATCCACAAGTACATCACATGCGGAAACTCATCCGCAAGCGCAAGAGATAATAGTTCCAAACGAAACACAATTCCAACAGGATGGTCTCAAGATTTCCATTATAAACAACAATGCTAATTTAACAATTAATGTAAATAAGTGAATAGATTTAATTAGTTCCATGTAATACATGTGGTTTTATTATTATATGTGAGAGCTGTATGAAAATTATCAATTTGGAACGAGCAGGGAAATGGGGACGGAAAAGCATTTGCCGTCCCGGACGGAAAATGCTTTTCCGTCCTAGGCAGGCATATGCATTACCGTCCCGATAAATGTCAAAGTCCAGAAATGTGACACTTTCAAGATTTTGAAAAACCTGCAATGTCAACATTACATATGTGGTTGAAAATAAAATTCTTTGCTGGTTTTTTTTTAGCTGTTACAGTGGAAAATGTTTTAGAGGTAGCAATGTTATTTTGCTTCTACAGAAAAGACCACTTTGCTGAAACTACTTTAATGAAACTGCAAAGATATTTCTTATTCCAAAACCAAACTTTGCTGTTATAGCAAAATTAAAATTTTATGAAAATATATCTGCTTCTCCGAAATAGAACTTTTCTAAGATAGATAGATACTTTACTGTTGCAGCAAAAAAAAAATCCTGTAATTTTTGTTATTGTTACAGTAATGTTTTTTGCTACCCTAGCCAAATAACTTAACTAAAAATACCGTTCGGACATTTCCGTGATTTCTTCGGGTCCAAAAATAACCGATAAAATATGTTTCGTGTTCATTTTCTTCCATTTTAGTTTAGTAGCTAACGCCGTACGGTGTGGATCGTGGATGCTGTCGAGTCAAGTCGAGTGTCGGTCGCTGGGAATCTTTTTGGAAATGGTGCCAGCGCATCCATCAAAACTAGCAGAAACAACTCTAGCGCCAAACTTTTCATTAATTGACATTATTTCAGATCAGGTAATTAAAGTTTAGGGGTTTAAATAGAGTTTGTTATTATCTCCTGGTTTTTTTATGATGGACGCGCTACTACATATTTCCAAAGATTTCCAGCAAAATATTTTTGCTATTGGTGAGACAAATGGCTTCCCATGGCTAATAAAATACTTGGCTGATTCTGGCAAGAAATTTTTTGTTCTGAGACAAACGCTTTCCTATTTCAGGAAGCATTTCTAATAACAACAACAAATATCTTTTCTGTCTTAGCAATCTACTTTTCAATAGCAAAAAAGGATGTTTTTGAGGGTATATAACCTCTTTTCTAGGACAGCATAGTTACTTTCCTACGGCAGCAAAGTAGCTTTTCTATGCCAGCAAAGTGACCTTGTAGAAACTGTGAGTAAATTCTTTATAAAGTCACTTTGCTACCGCAAATAAACGGTGCCAGTAAAGTTATCTTTTCGGCGGTAGTAAAGATCTTGGCTGTCCCCTATGTAGCCAAAATTTTTGGCTACGGCAGCAGAAAAATTAGCTATGACAATGAAAAAATTTTCTCAGTGTAACGGCGGTAAACTGCTGAATATACCTAAATCTCGAATCTCTTAAACTCGATATAGTTTGACATCACAGATTTAATAGTCATTTAAAATAGGCTAAAAAATTCACATTTACCAATATTTAGTAATAATAGCCTATTATCTTCACAGAAAGTTAGGATTTCATCCTACATGCCTCTGGAGAAGTATTGAATCATTTTCATTTTCAATAATTATCGAGATCTTTGGAGCATCTGCATATAGTAAGAACTCTAAACTACCCACATAATAAGATATGTCTTAACAAACAACACAAAGAGCAGAGGTCCAAGAACGGATTCCTGAGATATTCCAGACATGGCCACATAGTTCTGAGACTGTTTGAGGCCTATCGTTGATGTATGAGACCTCGTATGAGACCAAATACTTAGATTATCACTAAATGAGAATTGCTTTGAGTTTCCTCATAAGGATGCTGCTAAAACCAACTGGTAACTGATCTAATTACTTATCAGACTTGGGTAACTCTTCCATTGTTTAACTTGTCGGGAAAAGATCTTGTATCCAGCGATTTGTTTATTAATATTTGAAATGGGGTTATCAAGATATCTTTCCACCATCCCTAGATTTTTTTTCTAGTTAAGTAGGTGGGTAGGTACTTCTTTGCTGTAATTGAAAATTTCGAAAATGTCTAAGCAAAGAACTTTCGTGTGATATTGGTAACGGTAAACTGGTGGTGGACACGTACCTTATTCCTCTTTTGACAAGGAAATTGGCTGAATTATTCTTGAGTTCAGATTATTTTCTTGAATGATGTACTTGCAGCATTGTTTTCTGCTATTTGGACCTGTGTTTTGAGTTAAAATTTATTATCCTTGAATCTTCGATATTTCTTCAGGACTGTTTATTTGGCGTTAATTCTCTTTACAATTACATCCGGCTCGTAGGACCAAAATGTTGTACTGTAGGCGTTACTATACATTACGTATTTGTTTTAGTTTTGAATTGATGAAGAAATATATTGACAGAGATGATTTTTTATGTGGGTATATAAATTTCTTTGCATCTAGATTAAAATGAATTCTATGAAGCATATTATTATACCAGATTATCGAAAACCCTTATTAATTTACAATCAGTTATAGGTATTTTACCATTATTGATATTACCTATGTTCATACGAAAAAAATGTAAAAATTTTAGAATTTAATAAAAATGTTACGCTAATCAGGAAACATTTTTTCAAACATGCCAATAAGTGATTATACCACTGACAATACAATGTTAATATTGTTTTCGAAAATGTGTAGGTAATTATAGGAAACACTTTAGCAATAATCAGCAAAAAAAAAATTATATACGTATGTACAAACTTGTTAAAACACTTTGAAGCAAAAACGCCAATAAGTAGCTACTCGTGTAAATTTTAAGTGAAATGTGAAATGATTATTGTTTTCACTCACTAACTACTAATTGCGGGTCAACGTAAAAGGTTTTATACAATCATGTTTTATTTTTATGTCCATAAGGAATTATGACAGCTTATTTTAACTTTTTCACTTAATTCGTGAAAAATACTATAGTTATTTATTGCTTCTTTGATTATTGTTTTTACAACTATGCAATATGATATTTTTTTTATGAATTCATGTGGAAAATTGTAAGAATCTAGAGTTATAGGTTTTCCCAATGGAGATTTTAATTTTTCGGATGTGCGGAACTTATATACTAGGGACATGTCGAGATATCGAGAGTTGCTTCATCAGCAGGCCGCAGGAGAAATAAAAAATATCCGACAAAACTAGAACAGAACTCGACATAAAGGAGATGTTGAACTCTGAAGGATTTCTGATGATGAAGCCTTTGATACATAGGTAGGTACTTGATTATCTATGGTTCTTTAAACATCTCAGTCAATTGTAGGTGTATCGTATACTTAACGTAAATTTCAAGCTATTTTTTGGATCTCTGATAAATGATAACAAGATCTCAAGTAATTTGAACTATTATACCTATCTAATGAGCAAGTAGGTGGTATATCTATTTTTTTGTTGCATTTTCTAAATTTTCAGTGAGCGACGTTTTCAGTGAGCGACGTTTGAAACACTTATGTAAACCACCGCCTCACAATAAAACTTCAATAGAAGTACGGCATTAACAATTTTTTTTTTTTTTTTGTATATATTTTTCGAGATATTTTTGATATTGTTCGCAGAACCTTCTATGACATACTACTTTTTCTATCGGATATAATATAAGTATAGGTAGGTATACTTATAATTTTTCACGTTTCATCTCTATGTAATGATGATATATATACATAGATATTGTTCATTTTTTGATAAATATTACCTGAGTACTCGGTGATGCTCTGAATCCAAACTGGGACATAGTGTCCCAGCCACGAACTTCTTAGTGCCCGGCTTCTGCGAGAAACATGGCAATACCGCCCCCGACAGATCCAGTGACGTGCAATTGGTCCAGAACAGGCAGTGTTACGGCTACCACCAAAGCAAACAGTTCCAAAACTAAATGTTTCAAGTTGTTGCACTGAATCAAAAATACACCGATCACAAAAGTATAAGTTAAGTCACAAGCTGGTGTTACACTTAAGCGCAGTCCGACACTCGTTGACGCGACACGCGTTACTACTGATAGGGTAGCGAAATGTTAAAGAAGTTGTTGTCGAAAGTCGAAAATATACACGTGGCTATAATGATGTAGTCGCGATGTAAAATTCAGTAGCTCGATCGTCAGGTAAATTACCCGGTAGCGTACTTCTTTCGTCTAACCGCAAATTTTTGCCACCGATGATGATCGGCTCCTCCCACCGCGCGCGAGGGAGGTCGGTGGGGTTGGAGGGGCGAGGGGGGTGGTGGGGGGTCGGGTGAGGAAGGCTCAGTTTGTCGGTATGACGCGTCCTCGATTGTGGTTAAATCGTCCTCTTTTTGCCAGCGTCACTTCGCGACTACCGATGTCATGAGATTCTTTTAACTCGAACGACAAATTGTGTGCGCGGTCCGACCGACGTACGATCGGATCGAAAAAATAACGAATGCGGCGGCGGGGAGCAAAGCAAGTCTTATGAGACTACCGACTACACACTGCATTTTTGCGGACTCGATCCTGTACTCCCCTATCGAGAAATATGCCACCACCACAAAAATTTAGCCCTACTTCTTTTCGATCCGGGGCGGGTTTTTTCTCGTCTCCCCACCGCCGGCCGGAACGATTGATGAACTACGGACACGCCTATTTGTGTCGCCCAATGGGAGACAGTGATGGTGTGATGTCTGAGGGAACGTGCGAGAGCGAGCAGCGTGAACACGCGACACGCTCCTCGCGTTTACATTTTGTTGTTCGTTTTCGGTTGTGTTGTCTCGAGTCTTTTCGTTAATGTCAAGCTGTCGATGAGCAGGGCGACGTCGTCGCGATGAATTTCGATGCGATGCTCGACTCTGTTTCGTTGCTCTCCGGTACGTAACGACCGGGAGCGTTTTGCTGGATTAAACTTGCATCGCATCAGGGATGCGGCATGTCGCCAGTCCAATTATGAGATTGCTTGTTTCGCTACTTTATATGCCGTCTAAGCACCTATTTCCTATCTGATTCGAAAGCAATTTTACAACTGATCTGCTTATATCGTTACAATTATCTCATTAATTTATCAACTTACAATTAATTTTGATGAATAAATGTCAATCATTTTGATTTCTAAAAATAAATCTTCGGTTGGGATTTGTTCGGATGACATGACTGCTAATTTTCCTATTTACATTTATATTTACTATAAACAATAAATTACGTGATCAAATATAATATACAGGGCAGTTTAAGTCACCTAACATTTTTTTAATGATTCTTTGAAAAACTTCTGGGCTTGAAGCCAAACCAAACGGTAGTCTTTAAAACCTATATTCACCAAACGGTGTTATAAACGTACAAATTTTGCTACCTTCCTCATCTAGTGGAATATGATAAAATCCATCTTTCATATTTGACGCAGAGAAAATGCTCTTACTCTTACCTTGAAGCTTTCTTCCAATCTCCTCAAATATGGGAATAGGAGGCCTATCTAAACATACATTTTTATTCAAATACAATGGATCCAAACATAATCTCAAACTTCCATCTGCCTTATCCACACAAACGATATTATTCACCCTTCACCCACTCCGAAGGGTCATCAGCCTTCTCTAGAACATCTCTTTGTATCAACTTTTTTAACGTTACTGTCAATTTTGATTTGACTGTACCTGGCAACCGTCTGCAACTGCTTATAGTTCGACAATAATAATTTTTCAGAACAAATTTATACACAAAGGGAGTTTTACCTGTAGTACCCTCAAAACACAACAAAATTTAGCTTGGCTTTTCTTTTTAACACGTTCGCTGTCCAAATGATAACCCATCAGCCAGGCACAAGAGTCCTCCATATAAAAAAACTGATTTCCCATATTTGGGTCATGGGACCCTGTACTTGTTTACAGTTAAAATTTATATGCGAGTGAGACATATTTGGTTCAAGAAAACCTCAAAATATTGCTCCGCATGTTATCAGGCATACTGCCTACCATGCTACAATAAGTCTCATTATTATGTGAAATTATTTTTGTATGTTCCTATAATTATTCTGTACACTAGTCAATGAAAAAAACAAAAAAAAAAAATACCTAAGCTGTCAATGCTTCAAGGCCTAGGTCCATGCCCCAAATATGGGTCAAATTTGTATGTAGGTACTTTGCATAGTTGCCTTGCATACTACAGAGTACCCTGTAGATAACGAGTAGATTAATCGACAGTCCGTCTCAAAACCTAATATGAAATGAAATCCAAACGTGAGCCAAATATGGGACACAAAACTTTCTTACATAATCAATTGGCAATACATAACATTGAGCCCCACGCCCCACTATTTAATTTTATATTGAAAAATTCATTATCGATCAACAGTGTTTCGAACCACTCCGTCTCTTTATCATTATAACTTAAAGAATTTATGTTACCTGCTTCAATAGCATCAATCACCAGCTCACTATCACTTTCGTTCTCGACCTCATGTACATCTGGCCTTCTTCCATTATCTCCTCATGGTTTTGTTGATTTTTAAATTTTTTTCACCCTACTGAAAAATGACCTTCACTATTGCACTTTTTACCAAAGGCAAAACACCGTCCTCTTGCATGGCTTTTTCCGCACCTGAATCAATCAAATGTATCCTCATTCCTTAGACTTTTATTGAACTCCGTTTTCCTTGGATCTACCATGTTTGCTTTATTTACAGCTATTCTCCTATTTATCTCAAAATCAACTTCTTGTCTCTGAAGCCCTATAGCTTGTAATTTTGTGGTTTCTGAAGACCTACATATTTCTTCTGCAGTTTTTAAGTCTAAATCTTTACTTAATAATTTTTCTTGGGGACTTAAATTTCGAATACCTAGCACAATTCTGTCTTTTATCAAAGACTCATCTTATGTTTTAAAGTTACAATGTTTCTCCATGATTTTCAAATCCTTTAAAAAATGATCAAAACTTTCACCTTTTGCTTGAGAGCGAGAAAAGAATTGGAATCTATTATAAGTTACATTACTTCTATGTTTGCAATAATTATCAAAAGCCTCTACTCTACTACCTTCTCGTACTTTTTTTTCTCTGCGTCTGTTAACTTGAATGTATTGAACACATCAATAGCTATTTTACTTTCCTCAGATTTATCTTGTAACCCTGTTGCTAACAGTTTTTTTTCTTGAATTTCTCATAATCACTAGCTAATTGCTGATCAAAAGATGAAGATAAGGGCAATTTTATATCCATGATTGGACTAGTATGTAACTTCTAACCTCACAAATTTACTGGTTTATTTCTTCGTTTATTTTACAATGTTCTTCCAAGTTCCAACTGCTGCTAGCACTAAACCACTATTTTGTCAACACCTGACACCATGTTACTTATTTGTTTAAAGATTATTCGCAATAAAATAACTATTAATGAACAAGTGAACGTTTATTGACCATCTCTGTATCATGTCATGACTGATCTTGGCGCCACCCAAAATTTGACAGATGACCAGTGGCTGTCTACATAAAGGAGTACGTTCAAGAACATGTAACAGTGGCACACCTCAAAAAATCACTATGCCTATTTGAAAAGCTGTAACTTTTGTAATTTAATTCAGATTGTGAAACTTAAAATCTGTTTTTTTTTTTCTAAGATAAAAGTCAAAATGACATTATGTTGGCAATACAATGTAAAATTTTCAATCTTTCAAATTTTTTATGTAGAAAAGGCTTGTGTTGCCAACATAGTTACTAAATTTTTGACTTGGGGAATTATTTTAAAAAAAAACGGACTTTAGGTAGTTTTGTTGAACTGATGTTTTCCAGGATTCTCTAACTTTCTGTGTTTCTTCTACCTCTCCTCTCCAGATAAGTTAAAACATGCATACGTCTATACAGTTTTTCATAAATTACCTTTTTTTTTTTCTGTACTATTTTGCTTGTACTTACTCTTACTTATGTACACTTGGCCAATCATAAAACTGGTACGCCTTTTCACATTGTGTGGTGTTGCGTAAATCGACCTTTTTTATCATATACAGTGTGCGCCATAAAGTTGGGTACATATGGGAAAATTTTTAATTATTCCTTTTTTCAAAAAACTTTTTTTGGGAATCGTTAGGGCATGTTCGATAACCAAAAAATCGATTATGACACATGTCATGCGATTATCGGTTTAGCGGGAATTTTGAAAAAAGTTGATATTGATGTCGAAAAACGGGTAAATTTGGCAAGATATGAAAAAATATTTATAAGAAAAAGTTGTTCAGAATCCAAAAAGAACTCCACATGCTGATTTTGAAGCAAATCAGAGAAAAAAAAAATAAAACTACTTATTTTACCCCCTACCATCAAATGGAAAATCGAAAATATCAATTTTATTTCAAAAATAGCTTTATTCAACTAAACTACATAAGTTTGATATCAAACGAATCGATTGTTTTGCGAAATACACATTTGAAGGTCATAAATTAGAAAATACCGTCCGGTCGTGTCGCTATAACTGTACCCATGTCACTTTTTGCACATTTTCGGGTCATCAGAAAAATAACATGACATGTGTCATAATCGATTTTTTGGTTATCGAACATGCCCTAACGATTCCCAAAAAAAGTTTTTTGAAAAAAGGAATAATTAAGCATTTTCCCATATATACCCAACTTTATGGCGCACACTGTATATATGCCTTTCCTATAGCTTTTGATGAGTCATCATCTAGATAACAGGCTGTCTTTAATTTCAAAATTCTTCAACAATTCATTTACCTAATTTTCAATATTTTTTCTGTACCTATCTACTTACATCTGATTTCATCAACCTAACCTCAGCTCTTTTGCTATTCTTGCGCGTACTACTACACCATCTCTATGAGAAATGTCTTAACTAAAGTAAGTACTGGTCATCGATTTTTAACTGTCACTTTCCGTATGAGGAGCGAGGGGGTGCTTCATATGGCAAAAACAAATGTGACGTCAGGTAACCATTGGAGTTCTAATGTAGGGAGCCACCAGCTCACATTTCGTCCGAGTATCAGATTAAAATCGACGGACAATATACAATAACCATCGTCCATCAATTCCAAGGATAATACCTCAGACTATTAATAAAATAGAACTGGAGACCAACGTGCCATTCAGAAATTGCCCAATGTTTACAATCAAGACCTATAGAACGGCAACACTGTCGCCTGTCGATTTTACCACTACCAGTAGCTTTGTTTTGGTTTCAATCAGAACTAGTTGAGAATCATTGTGCACATGCGTGTTCTGAAACGCGTTTCCATTTCTTCAGAATCGAACTGTGTTACCAGCGTTTTGGTTTATTTAGAACTATATAAGAACAGTTCTGGGATTGTTCTAGAACGGTTATCTCAGTTCTTGCTCTGAGGGAGGAACTGTTTCGGAATTTTGTGATTTGCGGCTTGTTTAACACCCGTAAGCACTGTATAAGACTTGGGAGTTTAATCTCGCTTAGTTCGAAAAATTTACATATAAAAAAGAAGTGCTAATCTGGTTTAAGCAACTAATCTGAGTCCTTATACTGTGCATTTGGGCGTTAGTTTTATGAATTCCGAATCGGTTCAGAATTAGTATTTAGAACAGTTCTCCATTATCGAGTTCAGTTTCATCTTAATTTTTTCCAGCATGTGATAGAAGTTTCACTTACCATATATTACATAGGTACTAATAGCGTATTTCGTTGGTAGAGCAAGTGCAACACTGGTGCAATATTCCTGATCCATTGGCAAAGTCCGCGCTGCACTTTAGTATTTCATTGGGAAAGCAATGCACTGAGTTCTGTTAGTGCGCCACCGGCTAAAAAGCTAATGTCGCACCAATGAACTATAGCAAAAAACTGGAATGCGCGCACATTGCCATATCTGCCCAAAAAATGAAGCCACAAGGGGGAATGTTGTTTTTTTCTGTTGCTCGCTGACATATGACGTTTTCGAAAGTTTTGTCATATTTTCCTTCACAGGTTTCATCAATTGGATTACGTGTGGAAGCAATTTTCGCCATTTAACATAATGAGTGCGACAAAAACAGGTATCCCCTCCGCAGCAGCTGCACTAGGCTTCACGTTCTTCCTTATGTGTTAGCATTCCAGTTTTTGGTTATAGTTCATTGTGTCGCACTCAGTGCAGTTGTTTATTGTTATTTTTGAAATTGAGGTTATTGGCGGTTGATAGAGAAGAAAACAGTCCCAAATTTTATTTTTTTATTGTGTTTTTTATATTTGTCTGTGAAAATGTCAAAAATCGCTTGTTAATGGCAATTGCCTTGATGAAAAGTAGCAGCAGCAGTGAAACCAGTCAATATGAAGAATATTTAGGGCTTCTAGTAAAGAGGGAAGAATTTTTTTTAAAAATTAAATTATAATTATTTATAATAAGCACAAATATCGTTTTTTTTTAAATGAAATTCCATATTTGAGGTTTAACGTATTAGACTATCCAAAACACGTGACACAAATATGGCCGACAAGAGGCACACAAACATTTGACACAAACACAAACCATAACGTCATTAGGTTATGTCATTAATGATCATAATCAAATACTCATCAATTACGGAATCCCTATTGTTTGGGCAAGATTGCTCTACCTACATTTCACTTGGACACCCAGGACCTACCCTTAAAATGTGAAAATATTTATTTGTTACAACAGACAGAGTAACGACCTAGGCGAAAAAAAAAAAAGAAATATACGTATGTGCTTCCAATTTGAAAGCAGATAATATTAATTCATACTACTGTACGGTTGCTCAGAAACTGAGTATCAAAAATAGAAAATCTTCTGGATGGGACGATATCTCAGTTAGGCTGTTGATGTGTTGGCGGATTCCATTATTAATTCTTTCATCTCCTGGATGAGCTGTATTAGAAGATAAATGACGAAGAAGTGGCCGCGGTAGTTTTTTGTGACCTGAAAAAAGCTTTCGATTGTGTCTGTCATGAAGTAGTGCTTCTAGGGGTGTAGTACTTCAGAGGGGTTGGATATCACTGCAGGAGTGCCCTAGGGATCTGTTCTATTTCTAACATTAATAAAAATACGAGTAAAAAGAACGAGTATCAAAACGCAAATGAACAATGAGCACTATTTTTTTGAAAAAAATTTCATGACACATTGAATGACACATAAAAAAAGGGTTTGTGTGCCTCTTGGCGGCCATTTTAATTCAAGTTTGACAGCATCTTGGATAGTTCAATATGGAATGGTGGATGGTGCAGTACGATCGTGTTTCATTGGGACTGCACGAGTGCAGTTTTTTTAAAGTGTCAGTGCAAAACGAGTTTTGCACTTGCTCTACCAATGGAATACGCTATACAGGGTGGGGACTTTAACTGGAACTAATTCGCTAGCGCCTTCGAATAAAATATGAGGACAAAACGCAAAAGCACGTCATTAAGATTTTTTGTTTAAGATTTTTTCACATGAATTTTTTCATACAGGGTATTTCAAGAACAGCTGTACGGTTATCAACTTCGTTTTTTTGAATGGTAATCCCTGTATATTATAGCATTTCTGGATTCTGCGGAAAATTCTAGACATATTTCATGTATAATGTCATATACGTATCTTCAACTGTTTCGGAAATATTCACAGTTGAAAATTGACTTTTTTGCAACTTTGACCGGCTGACGGAATTTTTAATCATGGATTAAATTCAAAGTTGGTGTCAAATAATAGTTTAGAAAAACTAAGACAAAAATGTTTGATCGGTTTTCCTGTAAAATCAACCGTTTAGGTTTTACAGTCTGTCAAAGATGCAAAAAAGTCAATTTTCAACTATCAATATTTCCGAAACAGTTGAAGATAAGTATAGGACATTGTACATAAAATATGTCTAGAATTTTTCGCAGAATCCAAAAATGTCATAATATACAGGGGTTACTGTTTGAAAAAATAAAGTTGATAACCGTACAGCTGTTCTTAGAACACCCCGTATAAAAAAATTTAGGTGAAAAAATCTTAGGCAAAAATTTTAATCGACGTGTTTTTGCGTTTTGTCCACATATTTTATCCGAAGGCTCTAGCGAATTAGTTCCAGTTAAAGTCCCCACCCTGTATATATCCTCTAATTACGGGAATGTCAACGTAAAATGATGTGAAATGTGAAATTTCTCACCGCCGAAATATTAGAAATGATAGATAGATAGATAGATAGATTTATTAAGACAATAAGCACTGCTGCTGTACATCATCAATTACATGTAAAAACAAATACAATTGAAAAGCAATATCAAAATAAAATTAATAAAAAAAAACAAATAAACAGAAGTTACAATATAAAAGATATAAAGTGCGACAAGTGAGTGAACCTTGGTAACGTATGAAGTAGCAGAGGGGAAGACGAAAACCTATACTATACGACGCGACGGGTCCCCAACGTAGTGTATTGCGAAAATTGCGTTTACCCTGACGCGACGACCCGCGTATATGTATATTTAATCTCGGGCCAATCAGAAGGGTTTTGCCCGCATTCCTTCCACACAGGTTCACTCACTTGTCGCACTTTACAAGACACTGTAAAAAATTTAAACAAATTAGACAAAGTGTTGTTACATTGTATTCGTTGAAACTGTAATTGGCCCTTCTAGACGGAGAGCCAGCGCCGAAAAAATTATCTGAATTTACTAAAGCTAGTTTTTGGACAGCTGATTACAATAGTTATGTACTATCGTCACCAAAAGTAACCGGGACAGCATCATATTAGCTCTTGTCCTATTATATGAATTTTATTGTCAAATATTTGTCAAACTATTAGTCTAGGAGGCAGTGACGATTTTCGGTACTTATTTTCCCAGTCACGAAACATGGATAAAATTGTAGGGTTAGTAATTCTAAGCAAAATTCATATATTTTTAGGGGGGGTTTTCCGATGGGTTGAGTCGCAAAATGCGTTAGAGCTTACGAATGCACGGCCCTTTTTTTTCCAGTGATAAAAATAAGTCAACTGATCAGAAGTATACTGAAGTTACGTAAAAAAATAGTCCGGCTAATCTGTGAGTATAGATAATATGTCTGGCAAGTGAAAAATTGAAGACTCGAAAAACTTCAGCCAGACTAACCTTCCACTATCTGAGATAAGCCAAATTGCTATGTTCATATACTTTATGTTCTATTGAAGTGGGTGTGAAATATTTATGACTGGGAAAATAAGTGTACTTGTATTTTTCGTTGATCTAGTGAACCCATCCGAAAATTTTTGCGAAACTCAAATATTCTTGTTTTGTATCACCAAGAGAATAAACTATTTAATATACACCAACTGGGAAAATAAGTGCTAAAAAATTTCACTGCCTCCCGGACTATATGAATAATGCTTCATTTACATTCACTTCGAAGTCCAATTTGTCTTGAAATTGACGTGCTTGTCATATGGCGGTAGCACAGATCCATTTACATTGAAATAAATTTGAAGTTCACTTTGAAGTGCACTTCAAATTTGGGCGAGCTGCTTGCCGAGGGCAAGCAGAAACTTGGGAAATGTCCAATTTTTAGATTATTCATCATGATTCTCATTAAATTCTGACGTTTTGACTTGACGTTTTTGTTCTGCAATGTAAATGATAAAATATCAACATCAAATTTAACTTGAAGTGGAGAGTGAATGTAAATGCTCCTTTAGGCATTCCAACGACTTGTCAAAAAGTGCGTTGTGGCAGAAGTTCATTATCCCGTATATGAGAGTATGTAATTTGAAGCTTTTTAAAGTGCATTTTGTGGTTTTTCTGTGAATGAACTCTGTTTATTTTTTTATTTTTTTGACTTCATTAGTGTTTCCTCCAATTAAAAATGCCACAAACGGGTCTTGAAATTGATTGTGGAAGTAGTTTCAACGAGAGTTTCAACAAGGTAACAAGGATGATGTCAGGCTTTTGTCATTGCTCTTTGTTTCAAAATTTTCCAATCAAAACGTGAAAATTTTTCACTACCACTGTTCCTGCATCAGAAATAAAGCCATTTTCGAAATATTCGTAAGAATCTAAGCTTTTGTAGGCCCTTATTTGCTCATTGATGTGTACTGTCGATCAAAAGGTCATCTGGACATTTTTTTAAACTAACCGTTCGCCCAAATCCCGATTTTTCTGCATTCAAGTCTTTAAATATTCACTCTGCATCTCAAAAAGTATATTATAACATAATAAACTGTAATTAGCTTGAAAATATTCCAAATAAACTGAAGATAAACAAACAAACGTCAAATTTTCCACGGTCGCGATATTGAAAAATCACGTGGTTTGGAGAGCCTAATTAGTCCAGGAGATTATTATGCATTATTTGTGTCCCAGATACTTTTGGTGACGATGGTACATAAATATAGTGCGGTCAGTCAAGCGAAACTTGGGACAAGGACCTAGGGTATCCTGTTGAAGTTGTCGAGATAACTTAGGTAATGCAACGAATTTACTAAGGCTGAAAATCTTTATACATATTATATATTACACATAAATAACAGTGATGTTAGTCAGTCAGTTCAATAGCGGAACTGTGCTGGTCATTCAGCCCCATTAATGAGGTAGTTCAGCCCCAATTTCTGTAAAAAAACAAATATTTTTTTTAAAGTGACAGCGTGACAGTGACAATTCAAAATTGTAAGTTGAAGTATAAATGAATGGGTTTGTTCAGTAATATTACTATTTAAATTTTACATTTAAGCCTAGTTCTCATGGAGCAGAAAATCGCGTTGCGGGTGCGGAATCTCGTTTTCCGTGCAAGAAGTAATTTTTGCCCGTTCACATGAAGCGAGATTCCGGAAGCGAATTTTTAAAAACATTTAGGGTAAAGCCCGTTTTTTTTTTAAAGATAAAACTCAAAATGACATTATGTTGGCAATACAATGTAAAATTGTCAATGCTTTCAAATTTTTTATGTAGAAAAGGCTTGTGTTGCCAACATAGTTACTAAATTTTTGACTTGGGGAATTATCTTTAAAAAAAAACAGACTTTAGGTATTTCACATTATATTTTAGTGATTTTTATCAAATGTCGTACCATAGATCTCACAGGTGATAGTAAATAGTGACAGAGGATAAAAACTCGCGCAAAAGTTAAAAATAGTTTAACTTTTTTGCGGTATCGCATGAAATTGACGTTTCCCCGCTGCAGGACAAATTTTAAAATTTCCGTGTCTTCAACGCGATTTTACGCTGCATGAGAACTAGGCTTTATTGGGGCTGACTGACCAGCACGGTTCCGCCCATCAACTGACTGACTAACATTATTGTTATTTATATGTTATATATAATATGTATAACGATTTTTAGCTTTAGTAAATTCGTTGCATCACCTAGTTATCTCGACAACTTTAGCAAGACACCCTGGGTCCTTGTCCCAAATTTCGCTTGACTGACCGCGCTATATTTATGTACCTACATAACTATTGTAATCAATTGTCCAAAAACTGGCTTTAGTAAATTCAGAGAGTTTTTTTGGCGCTGGCTCTTAGACTATTCGATTCGTTGTTCATTGTTAAGTTTCGTACGGACTTGAGCATTACGTCGAACAGCAAACAGAACAACGAACCGAAAGACGATCCAAACAATAATTTTGGAAGGAGCTACGAACGCGTTTGCAAATCTTGGAGTTTCGGTTCGTTTTTCTGTTTATTGTTCGGCGTAATGTTCTAGTCTGTATATACGAAGCCTATAGACGTGTCTCATATTAACTGATGTGCGCAGGCAGTTGGGGGCAAATAGGTAGAGATTTGACAGTACCTACGCATTACAGTAGAAATGTCACTAACGCCCCCAGCGACGCGCGCATCTATGTTGTCTCCCAGTTCATCTCATTACTTTTAACCATATACACTGTCTCTTTTCATATACGAGACACGTCTATTTAGTTGACAAGTCTGCTGATAGGTATTTTGCACGTATTTTGTGTTTACATATTCGGGAATAACACTTTTATTCTTAGTTTAGATATTCGCAAATAAAATTAATATACTTATAAGCAGTGCCGGTTTAAGGTACTTTTGCGCCCGGTGCTACTTTTAACTAACAACTACATGTGTATGGCGATTGGCGAGTATGCGTCGAAATAGATCATAGGCATGTAGAGGGCGCTAATGTCGAACGTTGGTTCATAACCTTACTTAATCAAAAAGTCTGTTCTTGTTAGGCTCAAAAATATAGGGATTAACAAACACGTTTGGTGCAGAAAGTGTCGGTTAATGCCATGTTGGTGCAACCGTGCAAATTAACAAACAAAGCTAAAAGGATTGTTCAGAACTGATTCTGAATTAAGTCCGAACAAACCTATTGTTTGGTTAGTTTGGATTTGTTTAGAACATATTCCAGGAAATAATGAATAAGGGCCGAATTTATAGTCGTTCCTTGAGTCTTCCTTGGAGGTCGTGAGTTTAGAATGGACACTTGCTACTATTTGACAAGTTAGTCATGTCAATTCTAAACGTTCAAGGCTCCCTTAAGGTCTGAGGAAACCTCAAGGAGGGACTATAAATTCGGCCCTAAATAAACGGGGACTTTGTAAACACAACAGAAATAAATTCAAAATTTCAATTTGTACCGAGTGCGATTACCAAACTTTGACCTAAGCGCCCCCAGCGGCAATTTTAATAACTGAGTTATGGCATGAGGTGCTTTCCAGTGACGCACTTGAGTTACTCGGAGCAGCTCAGGGTGCAGATTCTTGACTCAAGGAGAAGAGCTTTTCGAGGGAACAAATATTTCGTCTTTATCATTCTTGTTTACTTTATACTTTGACAAAACATTGGGTACATTCAGGGCCAGACTTCACGGACGTAATTGACGTAAGCGTAACTAATCACGTGATTTAATTTGTACGATTTCATTGGCGGCAGTGCAGCCATCTTGAATTTTTGACACTACGCTGCCGCTACGCAAAAAGTTGGGTTTTGTTAGGGCGATATCTCATGAGCGTAATTTGATATTTCTGGCGTAATCACGTGATAATATGGTGTAATTTGATTGGTAGAATATCCAGCATTGCGAATATTTTACCAATAAAACCCAACCATCTTATCACGTGATTACGCCAGGAATGTCAACTACACTCAGGCGGTGCCAGCGGCTAAGTACAGTTAATCAGCAGGGACTTTATTCTCGAAACAGGGGAGCAGCGTTCTCATGAGAACGGAGTTTCTGTCTTCGTCGTCCATATTCATATTTCCATAACACTGACAATGACAGAGCTTCGGTTTCGAGAATAAAGTCCCTGCTGAGTGGCTTAGCTTAGCCGCTGGCACCGCCTGAATGTACCCATCGTTCTATCGACGAATTCTACTCCCTGAGTCAAGATTCCGAACCCTGAGCTGCTCTGGCGGAGTAGTTCACGTGCGTCACTGGAAAGCACTCGTATCTATTCGAATTTTGCCAGTCGACTAGCAGACACAGGGTTGCCAGATGTCAAGAGATAAAGGAGTCAACGTTGGTCCCAATTCTATTAGAGTTTCTATGATTAGAGTGAATGCAATTATTGATACAAATATCGTATGTGAGTGTGACTGCTAAAGTTTTTATCATAACCTCTACAGATTTACCGCCCGGTGTCATAGCACCTAATAGCATCCATGTAAAACCGGCTCTGCTTATAAGTTTACCGTTTCTAAGATGCCGTATGTAACTTGATTTTTCTTTAAATGGATATTCGGATTATCCGAGTTTTCAGTTATTCGAGCTGGGTAATACCTCCCCACGTTACCTCGAATAACTGGGGTTCTACTGTATTTCTCTTTCCTTGTTCTATTTCTTGTTTTTCATTCTGATTTGTTCCCTATCTCCTGCTTGTGTGTCAATTTGTTCATCTTTGGTAAGTATTTTATATAATATCCTCTTTCGCCTTATTATCTTCTGTTTTATTGCTGATCTGTCTAGATATTTTTTCATTTTTATAATAAAACTAGCTGAACCGGCGAACTTCGTACCGCCTATGAATTATTAAATACCTATTAAATGTTGTGTTAACGTATCTAGTAGATGAATTAAATTCAGTTTTTTTCAATGGTGAATTTGGCCTTGGTTGAAGAAAACTAATGTTTACTCCCTGGATCAGAAATCACCTAAAATTAAAATTTTACATCATTTGGCTATTGATTTCAAATAGGGTGCCTCGCTTGGATCATAATCGCTCTCGGAGCACTTCCGCAGAGATCTATGATGTCACCGCCCAAATAGCTCTGGGAGCAGTAAAGCCGAAAATGCTATAAGATAATACTGTTATGTCGGTTGAATGGAATAAACGAAAATAAGTTGAGTTATGTAGTGGTGAGAAGCAAAAAAAAATTAAAAAAATTTGGGATGGACCACCCTTATCACTTAGGGGTATAAAAAATAGATTAAAACCTATTCTCAGACCTACCGAATATACATAAAATTTCATAAAAATCGGTAAAGCCGTTTCAGAGGACGAAGGTAACTAAAACTGTGACATGAGAATTTTATATATTAGATTAATTTTCAATAAAAATCACGTCTTGCTAAGGACCAATGTTTTGGCTAAGAAATGATACACAAGTGAATCTGTTTTTCAATATCAAATTTTTTACTGGGGAAGAGATTACAATTTCTCTGGCATACTTTACTGCACTTAGGATTTTTCTATAGACCAATTCATACAAAAGCAGATGATGGTTTTCGACATAGTGGTTATGGTCATCTGAATATATGGTCTCAAAAGTCTCAGAAGTGAGAGTGTAAGGATGAAATTTGGCAACCCAGCAATTGGTTAAAATTCGCCATGATGATATATGTTTGTTATGGAATTAATGGAAACCGAGATATCTCGAAAAGCATTGGAAAGAGTGCTTGGGTCTCACTATACCCCAATATATCCAGGAGTGGGGTCCACAAAGAGAGAACCAAAAATGAAGGAAAAGACACATATAAACCAAAAAAAAAAGAAAAATCCCAAAATACATTGGCCTTTTTTTGGGTGCGCTCCTAAAAAAAAAAATCCAAATCTATATAGAAGAAGGGTTTATATTATATAGACCATATTGGTATACAGTAAAGTAACGATCATTTCAAATTGATCTATGTACATTTTGATTCTATGAGCCGTATAGCTTTTTGTAGAGAAACAAGAAACACAAATTGTTTAAAATAATGTAATAAATCCCTCTTCTTATTTAAGTCATTCGAGAGGGCTACACATGAGGAAGTTAATTTTTTGAGTCAAACGTTGTCCTTAACGACATAATACTTCTCCAATTATTATTCCAAATCTGTAAAAAGTATTACACAATATTCATGTATATGATACACACAGTATGTAGTCAGAAGTTCATGTTTTTGTCGTCACGCGATTACGGTGGCAGCACGTGTTGGTCGTACTCAAGCGAACGAGTTTTCTAAGAGAATCAAGATTCGATTTGAGTATTTTTAGTAGATGCTCCAAGAGGCTATATTTGAAAATAGAAAAAATTGTCTTCCTTTTATAGACCGCACCATTAGATTGTAAATTAACTTAACAGTCAACCAAACATGGTAAAATCTCAACCAATGTCGTTATGTTAATTATGAAAATTCTATTGCTCCATCGTAATATATCATCCATTCGTTCCTTCTTGAGGCATTTAAACCGAAAAAAGTCAACGGTTTATAAATTAACTTTTGTGACCATTAAGTGCAGACTTATTGCCTCTATACAAGCTTGTTAGTTTTGAGCCGTGCCGTTATCTATACGAAGCGGACACGTTTGTGTTTATGAAGGATAAAACACTCTTCAGCTTGCCGCTTGATATCAATTGTGCCCCGCCGGACCTAATCTAAACGATTTGAAACAAACATTACTCAACTGGTACCCAAACGAACGCACTTTTTTTTTCTGAATGGTACTCCAGCATCTTATCCGCCAATGGTACGACTTGGTCACAGTCCAACTCCTCCTTTAATTGCTGGGTTTTGGTATTCGGACACGCCTTTTTCTGATTAAACGTCAATTTGACGGATCGACCGGACCATAGCGCCGGAAGTGAAACAAAAACAACTTGAAGATCGTGGACCCGATCTTGATGGTTGGTTGCATACCCTCCTGCATCCAAAATTATACATCATTAATAATTAGGATTTACTAAAACATTGAATCAAAGTTAAACATTTTGTGTCATCCTTTGTGATATTTTAATGCAACAATTATGTATTTGCGTTATAAAACAATTCGAATGCCCCGGAAATCGGATAAATAGATGTCAATTATTGTTTTTAATCCGTGTCTTAATAATTGGCAGTTGGAAGAGGAATTAAAATTTGCAATTATGCATGGATTTGACATCCAGCTGAAAAGCTTTATGGGAATAGATATTTCAAATACATAGGTATGTATAATCAGTATATAGATACCTATATTACAGGGATAATATGTTATAGGAAATAGATATATTTGTTATATACAGTAGAAACATTCCAAAACTTATCATTCCTTAATCGTGTGAGATAAATGCATGAAATTCAAAGGATTTAGATCAGGAGACCTTGCTGGCTATTCCATTGCATCCCTCTTTTCAATCCATCAAAACATTCAAAGTAATGGGATATCTAAGGTCTGGTGGCGAAAAATTCAAAGAAACTGGTCATTTGTGGTTTTCTTTTTGCATGTTTTTTATACAGTTCATACATTTTTTTTAATTCTCTTATATCTTTGTTGTATTTTTTTTTTTTTAATTCGTATACATACTTCTGAAATCAAAATACTTGTTCGCCAAACGTCGACTATAATCCCTTTAATAAGCCACCCCATTTCTAAGCAGTGCAACATTTGGCTCAATCTATTATCAGAACCCTTTTAATTAATACGTTCAACACTTTACTTGGCTCGGATGTATATTAATTAGACTAAACTTATTGTTCGCGAATCTAATAAGAAATTTCCCCACTTGTTTCTTGAGAGGAAAGTTTGCGTACAGCTACTTTAACAGAACATTATATTGCCGAGGGATCAATAATTTGGATTCTATAAACCTACCTTTAAGTATTTTTTTTTTTTGCTAGTATCTAGAAGAATTACATTACTTTCGAAAATTAAATTTGAAAGTCAAGCCAGAGAAAAGTTTTATCAATTTCGCAACAACGGTAAACAAGCCTCGTGCAAAGTTTTGATTTATGTGCATTGCAAATTTTTAGGGGCTGCGTTCTAGGTAGATTATTTTTAAAATCACGTTCCAAGTTTTTTCTCTAAAAATAATAATATTGCCAATATTTTTGTGAGTCTATACGCATTGAGTAAGCATACAATAGGTAATCAATATCCAATATGGACTTTTTTTTTTGTTGATATAATTCACAGCTGATTCAAGAACACAGCTTAAGGGGGGTGACAATTTTCTCTATTTATGTAAAAGACACAACCCTCGACGCGCCGGGATCCTGCAAAAGGGGTTGTAAGTTAGCAACGAGTTCAATTACGACAACTTGTTAATTCAAAATGTGAAACGTCGCAAAGTTTCGCCCAGAGAGGTTTCGTTCGTAAAGAGGAGAAACTTTTGACAAAAAGAGGGAAAACTTTACGTTTAGTTTGTGTATAAAATAAGTTTGCGCAAATGGGAGGAAGTGGCATCAGTTGCCTGGATTTGTATTAATTAAAATTGAGAAATTCTAGGATTTTAGAGCAAATATTGTCCACCTGCTGAAAATGGGAATATTTTTCCTGGGGAGTAACATGGCAAGGGACAACGGAAACGAAAAACAAGAAGACAAGACTGAGTCTAAGAAATACAACCTAAATTCTTTAGATGATGGTCCATACTTAAAAAAAATTGCACCAAAAATTAGAAAGTAGAACTTCCAAAACCTTGAAATCGATTACCAGCATATTATCAAAGAAAATATTCACAGTGCATTATTTGAAGCCTGTGTTTAGTTGTGTTGTGTTGAAGGCCAGTGTTTCTACGAAGGCGTAGAAGGGCCAACAACAATTATATTTTTTAAATCGACAATTGTTGATCAGATCGACAATTGTCGATTGGACAGACAATTGTGGATTGGACCGAAAATTGTTAATCGGCCATCCGACAACTGACAACTAAGGGCTGTTTTACGAGCGGTTAGTATATTATTACGGTGTCGAGTGCAGGGCCGTAGCTAGAGTCAAATTTGTGATAGGGCATGACAAATTTGACATAGGGCATACACTACTTGCCCCCCCTCCCTTAAATTATAGGTAAACGTTGGTAAACAATCTGGTGGTAATGGCGCCGAAGGCAAATTTTTCAATAAATAACATCTCTGGCAAGTAAACAAAATGGCGCTGATTCTCGCGCCGCCTTGGACCATTCGCACCAAGGATAATTCACACTAATAGTGAAATCCATTGGTAAGTCCAGTGCGCACTGAGTGCATTCGTGTCCTCTTCTACTAGCATGTTAAAGAAAGTGACAGAAATATATGTTTTTTGCACTAATTTCACCAATGGTTTTCACCATAACTACTACTACTATTACAGGATAGCTTATCATCATAAGGCCTCTCTGTGTATATATCAAATCTCAAGCCCCCCATGACGCCAAAGAACCAGTGATACGTAGGCAGCGTGTCGTTTCTCGCCTTGACGTAGGGTGTTTTCACCACAAGTTATGATCCCATGATAACATTTTTCATCATAAATGTATATTCTAAACTACGACTGTTCGCGCAAACAGCTGAAGACGTAGTTGATGATGTCGTCAATAGTGTTACACCATATGGCCGCAATTTCCACAAATGAGGCCGATAAGCAATCCTGTGTAGTAGTGTGTATTATCGTATTATCCTTGCATTTGCACTCTTTCGAAACGAAAAACTTCCTCTGTGTAAACTTCAAACATTGTTGCATACATTTAGGAGTATTCGGAAACACTTATCCCCGCATTTACTCGACTTCAGGGATTTTCATTATCTGCTCTCAAACTTCCTAGAGAAACCTTAACGCATGTTGCGTTTTAAAGGTAGGGCATGATCATTTGAAAGATAGGGCATTGCCCCCCAATGCCCCCCCTGGCTACGGCCCTGGTCGAGTGTTCAAGTGTAAACACTTTGAAGTGAAAGTGATATTCTAAAATAGGTAAGTACTTACGTCAGTTTGCAAATACCGTTACTCGAGTGGATATTTACTGTGGCAGACACGCAAATGACGTCGCAGTATGTAAGTAGTTTGTTCGTTGTGGAGCGATCTTTGGAGGGTACCTACTCAACGTCGTTTGTTGGAAAACAAAATTATTGAATTTTGGAAAAATTATCTTCAATATTGTCAAGGTTAGTTCAGGGTTTCATAAAAACAAACTCCTATATAAACTTCAGATGGCGATTGTGTTGTCAAACTTGAGGACATTTTGTTTTTTACTACTGGTGCAAACAGAGAACCCGCTTTAGCATTTCCTGAAGCACCAACTAGAAAATTCTTACATGACGATAATTCAATTTTCCCAAAAAGTAATACTTGTGCGCTTATTCTTTTTCTGCCCGTGAATAAGGTAACTGATTTTCTTTTAACGTTATCAGAAGGAAGAAAATCGCATCGGAAAATGGAAAAACGTAGACTTCTGTATTTTGTATCCTTTAGTTTTTACTTTGTTGTTTTTCATTGGTTAAATCACTTAAAACACGATTATAACTTTTGTATTCTTTTACAAGTCATCTTGGTATCTGGTTGACATTCATCTGCCCGCCAGTGTTACCAATCTTGAAGTCACTACAAACTACTACAATGTTGCCAATATCAAAATATAAAAAAGTAACATAAACTTAGATTCTAATTTGAACTCAAGTTATAGAACATAGACATCTTCAACTTTTCTCAATCGAACACACTGTATATTATGCGATAAAATAAAGTATCTTTTCTTCCTGATTCCAAATATACTTATATTAACTAGAAGCTTTTGTTTCAAAGACTTTTATTTAATACGATTACAAAAGGTTTATTCTAATAAACTAAAATGAGCTCTTACAGCTGACGAACAACAACAACAGAACTTAGATGACACTCATGACAGACAGGATGTCGAAAAGTCATACATAAATTTGGGGTACGTTCGCGGAACATTTCGATCTTCACATTTGTGAATTGTAATATAACACACCCCCTCAATTCTTACAATCTAGAACTACCTACTTATTGAAATCAAAAATCAACTCAAAACAACATTTCTGAATACTTAACTTAAAATAAAGTGCTCATTCAGCAAACACTAATGTTTAATTTATTTCTAAAATATTTAAACTTTGCACTGCTCGAAATCTCTAACAGAACAAATCTGCTACTTGCTCATTTGTTTGCAAATATTTTAGAGATATTTCGTTTTTGAAAATACTGTCTCTAATAAAATGATGCTTGACGTCCATGTGTTTACTTCTCTTCGTTTCAAGCATAGATGCCATTTTTATTGTTGACTGCGGGTTGTCCTCATAGATTGTGATTGGACAAATACTACAATTGAACATTTCTTCCAAAAGTTGTTTCACGAATAAAACGTCAGTCAAACAGTTTGACAAAGCAACGTACTCGGCCTCTGAGCTTGAAACTGAGACTGTGTTTTGCTTTTCAGTTTTCCAAAAAGTTATGTTACCGAAAACTTTGAGAGCAAAACCTGAAACACTCTTTCTATCTGTGACGTCATTCGCAAAATCAGCATCAAAATTAGCTGACAAAATATTTGACACACTTTTGTCATTGCTTTTTGTATATCTCAAACCAAAGTTTTCTGTACCTTTCAAGTAACGCAAAATATGCTTAAGATAATTCCAGTGAATTTCAGAGTATGAACTTTGAAATTTACTGAAATACGTTATTGCAAAGCATAAATCAGGACGACTACCTAGCATTATATACATTAAGTATCCTATAAGCTCACGATATGGTAAAAGTTCAGAACATTCACCATTACTATTTTCCAAATTAAGTTTATATTGAATACGTATTTCTGAAATTTGACATGTTGTCATTTGAAAAACGTTCAAAACTTTTTGAATAAGCTCTTTTTGATCAATAGTTGAACCAAAATCAGTTTTTGTGATATTTAATCCTAAAAATGTCAACTTTTTAGCATCAGTTAAATCACGCATTTCAAAAACATTCATAAGCTCATCTTTAACTTTACAAATTTCTGATGTTAATTTGGAAACTAAAATCAAATATCATCTACTTGTAAACGTGTATCAACAAATAGGTATGTTCAGAATAGTACAAGCATGGATCACTTTTTGATCTCACAAAACCCAATTTAAATAAGTAAAAATTCAGTTTTTCATACCAGCATTTTGGAGATTGACGAAGTCCATATAGTGCTTCCACTAATTTACATACTTTTGAGTCATCATCGGATTTAAGTCCATCTGGTATTTTTATGTACATACACTGGTTGTTTCAAGTCTCCATTCAAGAACGGCACTTTACATCAAGCTGATGTATTTCCATATCTTCTTGAACACTCCAAGATACGCAATGTGTGCATTCTTGCAACCGGTGAATACACTTCGTCACTTAAGTGTGTTTGCTGGTATCCGCGAGCCACCAATCTTGCTTTCTTTATTTTCTCACCATTAGCATCTTTTTCACGAAAAATCAATCTAGAATCGATCACTTTTTCACTATCTGGAATACTTGATTTAGGCACTAGTTTCCATGTGTTCAATTGTGTTGTTTTTCTTTAATGATGATAACTCTTGATTTATTGCTTCATTCCATCCACTATCTTTTACAGCTTCCTGATAGCTATCTGGAACTTCAGTTGAGAAATCTCCAATTGATAAAGTCATCATCATTTCATAATCGTCATAGCGTTTAGGTGGGACTCTGTGTCTTGTTACTCTTCTTCCATTGTTATTTTTTTAGGCGTTTACATCATTATTTTCCATTTCATCATTTTCACTTTGATTTCACCCTCTAATTCAGATTCATTTTCTTCTCACATATTCTCATCTCATTCTCCTTCACTCTTGTTTCTCCATCCATCATTTTACTTTCATCAAAAATGACATTTCTGGCGGTCACTATTTTTCTGGAATTTGGTTCCCATAAATGATATTCATTATCAGTATATCCCACTAAGAACATCTTACGGCTTCTGGGATCCAATTTTCCTCTTATCTTTTGAAGATTTGGTTTTTGTTTGTGCCAAATTTCAGATGGGGTTTTATTCTCTGATAAAAAAGATGTTGGGGTTCTATTTATGAGAAATGCTGATATGGCAACAACCTCTTTCCAAAAATCTTTGCTCATACTTGCCTCAAAAATCAAGCATCTTGCTTTTTCTAAGAGGGTATTGTAACGTTCGGCAATTCCATTTTGTTCGGGGGTCCTGGGTATTGTGTATTCTAACTTGACACCTTTTTGTTTACAATATTTTTTCATTTCGTGAGAAATATACTCCCCGCCATTGTCACATCGTATTCTTTCAGGTAATTTACCAAATTTGTTCTTGACTATTGCTATGTGTTCTTTAAATTTCTGGCAAACTTCACTCTTATGGGTCATAAAATAAATCACTGAAAAATGTGAGAAGTTGTCTATGAAACTAACAAAATACTTCATACCATCATGCGTTACTAGATTTAAAGGCCCACAGACATCACTAGAAATCACTTCCATTATTTTTTTCGCCTTTCTCTCTTCTGGCAATTGTACAAATGGTTTTCTTGTCTGTTTCCCTTGTGAACAGATTTCACAGATTTTCGAACAAGGATACTTGGAAGAATGCCCCATTCTTCGGTGTAAAATATCTTTTTCTTGCACTGTGATATTTGCTTGCATTTCTGGTATTTCAAAGTTCATAATATACAAATTTCTCATCAATTTTCCTGAAGCTACTTCATTTTCACCATTCAAGACTGATATCTTACTTTTCTCAAAGATTATCTTAAGGCCTTTTCATTCTATTTTCTTTACAGATAATAGATTATGCGAGAGATTCTTACATACCAACACATTTTGCAGCTTAATGTTTAATCCATTCTTAGTTTTCAAGTGCAGTGTTCCTTCTATGTGTGCTTCAACAGAAACGCCTTGTTTTGCAACTTTAATGTAATGCTGAACTTTCTTTGTATCTACCAGATACTTTTCCAAATTTTGAGTCACCAAGTGGTTTGTTGCTCCACTATCCACTACAAAATCAATAGTACCATTTCCAGAGTTATAATTTTCTGAGGTTAAGCATGTTATAAAAGTTACTTCCTGGTCTTCAGCAACATTTGCATTTCTTTTGGGTATTTATTTTGGCCTTCTTGTTTATTCTTTAAACAATCCGATTTCTTATGTCCTCGTAAGCCACATCCATAGCATTTAAATGGAAATTTTCCCTTCTGCATGCCTTTCTTTTTCTGTGCTCCGAAAGCCTGTGTGGAACTTTCACCATGACTTTCACATTTCTTTTGTCTAGACTCTTCTAATAGCAACTTGCTCTTGACAAAATCTAGGGTAACAGCTGCCTGATTCTGACAAAAGTAGATGTCAATTGCTGTGGTCTCAGTTTGATAATTTTCTGGCAAGACTGCCAACACTTCTGTGTCGCTTATGGTTCCACCACAATTTTTTAGTTTTAGTTCCATGACCGTTTTTTCAAATTCTATCAGAAAAGCATTCAACGATTCAGCTGAGTTGAATTTCATATTCCTCAACTTGCACTGAAGTTGCACCTGTGTAGCCAATCCACTTTTCTGATAAGTTCCGCTTAAGGTTTCCATAATTTCCTTAGCTGTGGTTTTCAACTTAATCATCTCCAGCACATTGTCCGCTAGACATTGAACAATCAAATTTCGTGCTTTCAGATCTTTCTTCTTCAATACGCTGAGTGCTGTTAGATCTGTTGCTGTTGGCGAATCCTCCGTCAAGACTCCCAGAACATCATGGTGTTCAAGTAGTAATTTCACTCGAAATTCCCAATCACTATGTCCAGAACCATCGAAAGGTTTCACGATAATTGTTTCACTAGTTGATGCCATATTTACACTTGTCTCCGACTGCAATTACTTAACCTTTTTGTCACCAACAATAAATTCCACTTCAAAACATTTTTCCGCGAACTACTCTATTTCCGCGACTGCCTGGTTACTGGGCCCATAACCTATTAACCAGAGGCTTTTGTTTTAAAGACTTTTATTTAATACGATTACAAAAGGTTTATGCCAATAACAACTGCTCTTACTGCTGACGAACAACAACAACAACAGAACTTAGATGACACTCTTGACAGACAGGATGTAGAAAAGTGATACATACCCAGCCAGCAAGGGTACGTCATATTGACGTCCTTATATGGTGATAATTCGTCAATACTCGTCACCTGACCAAAAACTGACGACATATTGACGTGTGATAAATGCCGTTCAAATGACGTGCTTTTTATCACGTAATATTGACGCGTTTTTCTGGTGATAAATGTAATACACATTGACGTCAATATATATCATGTAATATTCACGTATTTTGCTTGTGGTTCAGTAAACCTGGTTTTTTGAATTAGTTTTCTTTTTTCAATGTGTTTTGAATGTATTCCTAGAATTCCTAGGGTTGTGCCGTGTATACTGTATTCTATAGTGAATAGGAGACAAAGTGATGATACAAATCATTATTTTTTTTCGCATTTGTAACTACTCACGAAAATTTTGATCGAATCGAATGCGAATAATACCCCTACCCTCGCATTTTTTCGACATCCTGTTTTTTAATTTTTACTACAGCAAAACTTTGATGCGTTTGAAAACACATCTTTGAATAAAAATTAAATGGAAAACTCCCATAGTTCATACTCATAGTTCCATCTCTGACTTTCAAATAGTATAGAAATAAACGGTAGAAACTGTGGAAAGGCCAGAAAGGGGACGTATTTGGTTTGTTTTTGTGTTTGGTCAACGGTTTGGTGAAGTTGGTGAATGCGGAAATTACTGTATTCCTTTTATACATCGAGTGACACCGAACAAACACCGAACGAAAAACGTTCAAGCTTCTGACTTTGAGCAGCTCCGAGTAACTCAACGGGAAAAAGGAAAAGAGTAAATACAAATACACTCACTCCTGTATTTTTTTTGTTTCGAAATTCTAGCATTAGTTTAGTATTAGTAAGGGACAACAATAAATATTGCATCGCCGCGTGGGGAAACGAATATGCTATTCAGCGAATTCTATTGGTAGAACCAGTGCAGAAAAATGTTTTTTTATCTCTTTCTTATAGAAGTCGGTAGAAAAGACACGAACACACTCAGTGCGCACTAACCCTTCCAATTCGCTACTGTGTGTGTGACTGTTGACGTTGATTGTTGTGAGGGAGTTTGTTGAGGTTATGTTGTGGTTGTAGCATGGCGTGGTCGTGTTTCATTTGGTTTTCCCTCGCTTTTTGCTTTCTCATTTCCCTCCAAGTTTCCCTCATTTCTTTTTTACGCAAGTATCGCGTGGAATTATTAATTCTTGATATATTTTTCGGTTTTAATTTCTCTTCAGAATCATCCTGCTGCATCCAAGTGAAACGCCTCTATATGAATGTGAGTTTTATTCACGTGTTTGTGTTGAGACTAATAACAATCACCAACCGTAAGTATATGTCTTTTGTTTTAATATACCTTATTTTATATTATAATATACATTATTATTATTGCTTGTTCACCTAAGGGCCAACTTATGGACCAACAGGTAAGTGTCTGGTTGTTACCTCACCTAGCAAGTACTACAAGTAATATGTTTAATACGCCTACAGAATATTTATATTGTCTTTTTTTTTGTAAATATATTTTTCTCAAAAGTGATATAGTGTTGGTTCATTTTCGTTACAGGTCATATAAATTTGAAAAAACAAGGATTTATAGAAAATATATCAGGTAAATATGACGTCATTTATAAAATAGATATCACGCGAATGGAACGTTATTAATACGCCAATATCACGTTAAATAACTCATAAACTTGACGTCAAATAACACGTAAAAATGACGTACCAACTATGACGTCATTCGTCCCAGACATTAGGAAGTCATTTTCACGTCATAATTAAGTCATTTAGCTCGTCATTTCTCGTCACTTGATGACCAGTATTTAACGTCATTTTCACGTGCTGTTGTTACTTGGGTAAATTTGGGGTACGTTCGCGGAACATTTCGATGTTCACATTTATGAATTGTAACATTAACAACTTATATATAGGTATAGTATTATAAAGTTTTGTATATAACATTTTTTTCTATCTCAAATAGTAATGACAAGAAATTAACAATTTGGCTTATCTCAGATAGTGGAAAGTGAGTCTGGCTGAAAATTTTCAGATCTTCAATCTTTCACTTGCCAGACATATTATCCATACTCACAGTTTTCTTAAGTAACTTCTAGATACTTTTCATTAGTAGGCCTATTTTTATCACTGAAAGAAAAAGGGTCCTCCATTCATAAGCTTTAACGCATTTTGTGCCTCAACCCATCGGAAACCCCCCCCCCCCCCCCCCAAAAATATATGAATTTTGCTAAGAATTACTAACCCTACAATTCTATCCATGTTTTCTGACTGGGAAAATAAGTACCTACCGAAAATCGTCACTACCTCCTAGACTATTATGACCTGGGATGTGCCGTAGACTATGAAATCTACTTTACGCGGTTTGTTTACTCGTTGTCTACGTATTGTTTACATCCACATTTTTCCATGTAGACTATGTAAACTATGTAGACAATGTAGACAACAGAAAATTTTTGAATTTGAGTAATTTTTTTGAAAGTTTGCATTGCATTAAATTTATATTGTATCAAATTAGACATTATCTGGAGTTTAATTAACTTTACAAAGCAAAAAACAAAACAAAGCAAAAACAGAAACATAACCTTAAAGGCCTGCCAACTGTCAAAAATTGTATACTTTACGCGTTGTCTAGATATTTTACACGTTGTCTACATAGATTACATAGTTTACATTGTCTACGCGTTGTTTACACCAGACGTAGACAATCTTTGTTTACGCGTAGATGCCCATCTCTGATTATGACGTTGATCAATTATTGAAGAATATGTACTATAAGCAGTTCGTACGTCCGTAGTTTTCTAGAAGTTCGAACATAGATACAAATTGGACTTCCCGTTGGACCTCTTGAATTTCGAGAACGTCATATTCTATGAGTATTTCATTCAAATGCAATTTTAGTTCTTCCTGAAATTGAAATAAAACCTTAACATTACTGTAACGCCATATTGTAGAAGGAGGTAAATTTCGTTTCACGAGGGTTTCTACTTACGCCATCATTTGCATTCCAGCCTTCCTCTTTTAACAAATAAAAATTGACTGAAACAAATTAATGACGTCATTAACATTCGCTGGTTCCTAAAACCAGAAGTAATAAATTTTCTTAAAAAATGATTTTGTCAAAAGACGTGCTCTAAAGAGCGTCTTGGAACATACTTGTTTGGATATTGCCTAACTTAACTTTGATACAAAATTTGAACGCTATTGAATTTGTATAAATTAATGTACGACAAACCCTTTTTTCCAAATTATGACGTCATCGATGACGCAAGTACAACCCCTGTGAAACAAACTATACCATCGTCACCAAAAGTAATTGAGACAGCATAATATTAGCTCTCGTACTATTATATGATTTTAGTGTCGAACATTTGTCAAACTATGAATTTGGGGTTTAGCTTACGTTGATGTCAGAAAATGTATATGTCAAAGAAATAATATTCCAGAGGAGATTGATATGAATAATTTTTTTCCTTGATACTTTTGGTGACGATGGTATAGTTGGTTGCACCAGAGTTTGTACTTACGTCATCATTCGCCTTCCTTTTTTAACAAATAAACATTGACTGAAACAAATTACTGACGTTATAAACATTCGTCAATTCTTAAAACCAGAAGTAATTTATCAAGTTTGTCAACAAAATTGAATTTATATGAATTAATCTACGACAAACCCTTTTTTCCGATCTATGACGTCTTCGATGTCGTAAGTACAAACCTTCATGATGTTAAGAATAAGATTTAAATTAATAATTTGTTTTTGTATTTGGAATTGTTTACTATTTTCATGTTTTATAGAATTATTTGATAGATGGCGCGGCATAACTGTATTGGAAGTGTTCGATAACTTTTCTATGGTATAAGCTAGATATTTGTTTAAATAAGAATTTGAGGTTAAGTTGAAATGTGTCAATTTTTGAATTTATTATCAGCTGTTAGTTTGAAGTTTGGCTGTACTTGTACTACCCATGTGTTCTTTGTTTGTGGTGGATTGTGGAAATAAATTAATCAAAATTCTGCGTTTATTTAATATAAAATAAGATAAAATCCCAACAGGTTATGAGCCCAGGTCCCACAGATCCCTACAACACAAAGCACACAAGTGAAAAATAAAATAAAACCAGTAAAACCAATAAAGTAAAAAAGTTGAAATTAGTCTTGTTCGTGGTGAAGTGAAAAAAGTGTAAAAGACATAAAAAGACTTTAAAATGGCGTCTTCTGATGAAGCAATTCAAATTGACAAACTAACAAATAGTGAAACCTACCAGATATGGAAATTCCAAATAATAGTTTTCTTCAAATCAAGTGGCTTATGGGAAATAGTGAATGGAACAAGAGTTCTCTCTGATCAGGCAAGTGAAACTGAAAAAACTGATTTTTTGAGAAAAGATGCAAGAGCACAGAAAATAATAATCACATCAATTGATAAAAAAATCCTTATGCATATAATGCACTGTGAAAATGCTCATGAAATGTTCGAGAAATTGAAAGGTATTTATGAGAAAATTTCTGAAGATGAAAAATGTAGTTTGTTGCAAAAATTTTTTAATTATGCTTATCAAAAAGACAATGATATGAATATACACATAAGTAGCTTGGAAAATCTGGCACATAGGCTCAAAGTATTGAATCAGGACATAACAGAAAGTATGTTAATTTCAAAAATCCTTTCTACCCTTCCGGAATCGTATAAACATTTTATAACTGCATGGGAGGTCAACATCAACCCCTGAAAAAACATTGACAAATCTAACTAACAGATTACTGGCAGAAGAGTCCAGGCTAAACAAACAAACAGAAGCGAGCAATGATGTAGCATTTAAGACCCTACCTTTCCAAAAAAGTGGCCCCCCACCATTCTAAAAACTTCAATAGAAGTGACAATAACTGTTTTAAATGTGGTGAAAAAGGACATTTTGCTCGTACTTGTAATAAGAAACCTAAACAGTGTAGAATATGTAAAAAGAATAATCATCTGGAGCAAAATTGTTTCTTTCGAAATAAGAACCCAAACCTTCGAAGAAATGCAGAAGACAAAGTTGCTTTTCTTTGTGCAAATCCTGCTCCGTCAACTGGCACAGTATCTTTCGTGATGGATTCAGGTGCATCATCCCACATGACAAATGAAAAAAATCTATTTTCATCTTTCACAGAAGAAGTGTCCAATATTTCAGTAGCAAAGAAAAACCAAACAATGCAATCAGAAGGGAAAGGCCACATAGAGGGAACTGAGTGTGTCTTAAAAGAGGTACTTTTTGTACCAGATTTGAATAAAAATTTATTGTCAGTAAATAAAATTACAGAAAACAATGGTCAAGTAATTTTTTCAAAAGAAAATGTAATAGTTCTGAAGGAAAATAAAAAAATACTAGAAGGAAAAAGGGAAGAAAACGGATTATACACAATTAAATTTAAAAATGAAGCAAAAGAAATTAGTTATTTTACTGAAAACAAAAACAATATAAGACTATGGCATCAAAAAATGGGACATCTAGGATTATCAAATCTTAAAAAACTGCTGGACATGTCAGATGGAATGAACCTGAAATATAATAATTCCGAAAAATTTGTTTGTGAAATCTGCTTAAAAGCCAAACAAACCAGATTGCCCTTCAGTAGTGTAAGAACTCGTGCTACAAGACCCCTGGAAATTTTACACACCGACCTTTGTGGACCCATAGAAGTACCAACATGGGATGGTAAGGAATACATTTTGACAGTTCTGGATGATTTCACTCATTATTGTCGGATATATCTCTTATCACATAAATCTGAGACCGCACAATACATAAAAGAGTTCATAAATGAAGCCGAAGCTTATAAAAACTTGAAAACTTCTAAAATTCGAAGTGACAATGGAGGTGAATATTCAAGCACAAACTTTAAAATATGGTGTAAAAACAAAGGCATTATTCTGGACAATACAGTACCATATTCACCCCAGTTAAATGGCAAAGCTGAGCGATTAAATCGTACATTATTAGAAAAGGCCAGAGCTATGATTTTTGATAGCAATCTTGATAAAGAAATGTGGGGTGAGGCAGTGTTTGTTGCTGGTTATCTACTCAACAGAAGCCCTACTGAAACAACGGTTAAAACTCCAATAGAAAATTGGACTGACAGAAGACCTGACCTTACAAAAGTACAAGTATTTGGATCCAATGCCTATACAAAAGTACTTGGACATTTAAAAAAGTTTGACCCTCGAAGTCAAAAATACACTTTTGTAGGCTATGCTCCTTGTGGATACCGGCTTTGGGACTCTGTAAATAGAAAAATAATAGTTCGAAGAGATGTAGTTTTTGGAACACCAGAAAAAATGGAACATAATGTAAATATGAAAACTGAGATTGAAAGTGCGGAAGAAGAGGATGATATGAATGAGCGAGTGAATGAGCCAGATGAAGAACCAGATGAAGACGAGAATAACAGATCAGGAGAAGGCCAGATAGAAGAAAATCCCGACGAAGAACCTGAGGAAATTCAAACAAGAAGTGGAAGAATAGTTAGAAGACCCAAAATATTTGATGAATATGTAATGCTCACATATGAAGAAGCTATAAATAGTGCAGAAAAGAACAACTGGATATCAGCAATAAATGATGAAAAGGAATCACTGAACAAAAATAATACATGGATTTACGTAGACAAAGAGAAAGCTGAAGGACAGAAAATATTGAGTAGCAAATGGGTATTTCGTATGAAAGAAAATGGGAAATTTAAGGCCAGACTAGTTATCAGAGGATTTGAGCAAGAATTTGGAATTGACTACAAAGAAACTTTTAGCCCAGTAATAAGTATGTGTCCTTTAAGAGTACTATTTGCATTAACTGCTTCAAAGAGATTTCATTTCAAGAAATTTGATATTAAGACCGCTTTCCTCTATGGAAAATTGGATGAACAAATATTCATGGAAATCCCAGACGGTTACAAGAATGAAAACAATAAAAACAATGTGTGTCTACTACAGAAATCTTTATATGGCCTAAAACAAGCTCCTTTAAATTGGAACGAGCATTTCACCTATGTGCTGAATTCCAAAGGACTCACAGCTTTAAAAAGTGAAAGATGTATTTTTAAAAATTCAAGTTCAACCTTATTTTTAGCCATTTATGTAGACGATGGTATCCTTTTTGGACATAACATTGATGAAATGGACATTTTGCTGGAGGAATTGAATAATGAATTTGATATGGTGTCATGCAATAATCCAACCTCATTTTTGGGAATGCAAATAAAAACCAATATTGACAGCATTATTCTGTTTCAAGAAAAATTTGTGCAAACACTTCTGGAGGATTTTGGTATGGAAAAATCAAAATCAGTGTCAACACCAATGGTCTGTAATCAGAACCAAGAAGCAATATCCCCAGCAAATAAAACCTTTCCTTACAGAGAATTAATTGGAAGTCTCTTATACCTCACTAATAAAACCCGACCAGACATCAGTTTTTCTGTGAATAAGTGCAGCAGAAAAATGGAAAATTCAACTGTTGAAGATGTTGTTAATGTAAAACGCATTCTACGTTACTTAGTGATGTGCAAAAATGAAGGCATAAGCTACAAAATGGACTCTGATAGTTTGGAAATGACTGCCTATAGTGATTCAGACTTTGCTGGTGATCTTGACTCAAGAAAAAGTACAACTGGTTACGTGATCATGTTCTGTGGAGGACCGATTGCCTGGTGCGCAAGAAGGCAGCCAATAGTGTCTTTATCCAGCACAGAAGCTGAGTACATTGCTGCAGCAGAGTGTGTGAAAGAACTGACTTATCTGAAAACAGTGGTGGACGAACTAATGGACAGTGACATTAAATTGAAATTAAAAGTGGACAATCAAAGTGCTATTACACTAATAAACAATGGACAATTCAACAAGAGAAGCAAGCATATTGATGTGCGTTATCATTACATCAATGAAAAGGTATCTCAAGGTATTGTAAGTATTGAATATTGTCCAACAAATGATCAAGTAGCCGATATCTTTACTAAACCTCTCAATAATGTTAAATTTGAGAAATTTAAAAAAGAATTAATGTGTAAAATCTGATTTTCAACTTGCAATGTTTTTTTTTATAATTAAAATAAGTTTATTTTTCTAGCATTTAAAAACCAAAAACAAATTAGGAGAAGGTGTTAAGAATAAGATTTAAATTAATAATTTGTTTTTGTATTTGGAATTGTTTACTATTTTCATGTTTTATAGAATTATTTGATAGATGGCGCGGCATAACTGTATTGGAAGTGTTCGATAACTTTTCTATGGTATAAGCTAGATATTTGTTTAAATAAGAATTTGAGGTTAAGTTGAAATGTGTCAATTTTTGAATTTATTATCAGCTGTTAGTTTGAAGTTTGGCTGTACTTGTACTACCCATGTGTTCTTTGTTTGTGGTGGATTGTGGAAATAAATTAATCAAAATTCTGCGTTTATTTAATATAAAATAAGATAAAATCCCAACACATGAAACGAACTATACATATCGGCATTGTTGTGCTCTACCGTTCACCCCTATCTTGAATTTCACAGATTTCTTAATAAAATGTTTGCGAATTGAAATATTTCAAATATATAGAGGGTGTTCCATTTCCAAACACGCGCAACTAACCCAAACTAACCTGTATAAGTTGTAGGAAACAGTACTGCATAAGTGATTTATCCAAGTATGTACCTTCGAACAGCAGTGCTTTAATCTAGTGTGACGTCACAAACACCTAGCTGTAACTTTAAACCTTCCTAACTCGAAAACGGACCATCGTAGGAAGATGCGGTTTAAATATTTATTTTTGGATTTTTTTGCACTAAAACTTCCATTTTTGTGTCACACCCCCTTTAATTGCATCCATCTGTATCCGTGCATTTGAGCAGAAGCAGCCTCAGCACTATTTTTGAAGTTATACACATCTTGTAGAAGACTGAAAGTTTTTCTGGAAAGACGAAGTCTCTGGAGATGCCTTCTAAGAGTCGGTAAACTTATGGATCCTCCATGGATATTTCGAAGGAATTGTAAAATTTCTATTTGCTGCAGCCCCATTTTGAAATATTGGGTTACTTAATATATCTATTTGATTCATAATATCATGGAGACCTGAAATTTAAAATGTTTAATAAAAGGAGTATATCCTTAGTTTGCAGAAGATATATATTACCTTATTCCAAACTTCATACGTTGTGAAATCTTCACACTGAAACACTCGACACCAGACTGACCATTCACCAAAAAGCATTAGTAGAAGGAAAACTTGAAACACAAATCAGGTAATTCAAGAAGAATTTTTCAAGAAATGTCATTTTGCAGTTGTTGTAAGTAGGTATGCATTAATATTGTCGAAGGTATTCACTTAAGAAAAATAAATAATTATTGACTCAAATATCTACACTCACATTAACTCGGCACTCAAAAACCCTTTAAAACCGAAAACAAGATAAAACATGGACGAATCCCCAATAAACAATATTTTCTCCGCGGTCCCAAAACAAATAATCTTTAGGTCAAAAAGGCCGAAACAAGCAATCGAACAGTGATAAAACATAAATATATGCCGAAAAACGACAGGACGTCGGCCCCTTTGTGAAATCCGAACAGTTTGACAAATATCCATAAGCGTATTTGTTGATACTCTTGAGGAATGGGCGGTTGGGGACGTTTTCGTATTTTTGTTAAATAGCCAAATATTTATCGTGGATTAATTTCAGATACCTGAGCCTTAATGAGATTGTTCAGTGAATACGAAAATCATATTTTAAATATTACTGAACAAGCGTAATCAAAAATTCCTTCACTCATCCATAAAGTATGTATATTGCCCACGCAGTATCAATATAGCGTACTTGTCAGGAGCATTCGATCGAACACGTTCGATACATAACATAACTTCAATTATATTAGAATACATATGCATTATATTAGATGGTACTATAGATATGCCAAATAGATATCAATATTCATGTAAACATGGTAAATTCCGTGTTCGAAGCGATTAATTTAAGTTCAGAACGTTGTTAATTAGCAAAATGTATACGTTATGCTAATAACTTGTGTGTCTTTTGATACGTTATTATGGATTTTTGCCATCATTCATTTGACAAGGATATACAATTTTAATATGATGTTAATTTATTTAAACCATTACATATAATTTAATAAACGTGAGATGTTTATTATTTCTTACAAGTCGCTAATCCATGATTGTTATACACGACAAAGTGTAATGTCCTATTGTATATTAAACAACTAAACACGTGCTTGTTCATTATGCAATCCTAGTACATAGATGGTGTTATATCATAAGGAAACACCGGACACAAAAGAAACATACTTCCTGTAAGTAGGAAACAACACATTTGTTGTGAATACAAATTTTAAATTTGATGTTCTATTTTCGTAGATAATAAAGAAAAAAAAGCAGTCCCCTCAATAATGTTCCAACATAACATTTCCATCTAAATGTCCCGTCAGCATTTTTATGCTGTTTTTTTTTTGTGCCCGGCGACAATCCAGCCAAGAGAAGTGTATAACATTTGAGACACGGAGTTTACAAGGGTGCTAGAAACTCTTAGAAAAGACTCGTTGACGGAATTATGAGCACTCCAGACATGAGATATGGTCTTGATATACGAATGTTAGGTATGCGGATTCGGTTTCCTACAAGTGTTTTATGTTAGTTTTTTTTTTATATATGGGTACTAGTGAAGGAATTAGTTTTGTTTTGAAGACCAGTTATACACTCTGTTAGAAATTGAAATTCTAGAGTATCTACATCTGTCCTTATTTGCACAAGAGTTAGGGTCCTAAATGATCAATATTATGGAGTGAAAATATTCGCCGTAAGGTTTATCGTCTTTCCAAGTGTCTTTGGTCCCGTTTTTTCTTAATTTTTTCAATAATACTTGTCTATTACCTACATCTTAATAATTGAGAATCTACTTTAAGCTGCATTATGGATCCTGATTGTTGAGTTATAAGTCTTCCAACACATGTACTTATCCAATATGTAAATCATCTACTTCTAAATCGGTTATGTCAATAACTTCCAACATTTTGATTCGTCTTATCGGTATCACTGATTAAATAAATGTATGTTAATGCAGTAGAAGGTTTGCAGTAAACGTACTTTCATCTTGACATCCACTCATGCAAACCCCTTGGGTCAAAATTTTCAAAATTTGACCCTGAACACCGTCTAGACTTTGGTATCATTGTGTGAAATTTTCCATTTCTTGTTTCATTAGGAGAGTCTTTTTATTTTCTGACCATCACTCGCTTGAGTTTTTGGAAGGAACTTTGAGCTCAATGCGTTTTAAATGTTTGACTTTTCTTTGAAATCTTTCCTTGATTTGACCCATAAAACCACTCAGGTACTGGCATCAATGACCTAATGGCAACTGGAAGAGAGATGTAGATATTCTATCTTGCCTCGACTTCTCAGAAAATCTCCATGAAAATGCATTTTCATTTCTATATTTACTTTTCCCAGATAGATTTACTGTATAGAATTCTTCTCAACTGTTCGTATGACTATATACAGTTTTCACAATTTTTTAAAATAATTAGGCCTAAGCAATTAGGGACATTTTGGCAATAAATAATACGTGAAATTACTCGAATTAGAGAAACTATATAGATCCAGCAAATCTCCAATCCATCTATCCACTGCTAGAACCATATAAGACTTCTTATTCTTTGCATCTTCAAAATCAATGACAAATATAATATTCACAATAAGTTCTGATATAGTAGTGTCAAATAGCAAAACCTTGATGATTTGATTGGTTTCCATCATCATCATTATGATCATTTTGATTTACACCCACATCCCCATCGTCTTTTTCATCAAAACCATTCACTTTATCAATATATAACGTTGATACCTATACTCTAATTACCATGCTCATCATTGTCGCTCTCAAGGACATAGCTATAGCTTTTACATGGGGGGCGGGGGTTTAGAGCAGTGGCGGCTTGTAGTCGACTATGCTGGAAGGTTTCTCAATTTTAGACCAGACGATGTATAGGTAACCTGAAATATCATAGCCCACCGCAGGTGCCACCGCCGGAGAATATCGAAATTTTTTTCGGGTGCCACCACCAAAAACGTTTATTTTTCTTCAAAAAAATAATTTATTCAGTCCAATGGGGGGGGGGGCGACTTGCATATGTGCTCGATTTGCAGGAATCAGCAAATTACAGAAAAAAAAACCCTACAAGTCTGTCATATTTTAAGGTAGGCAACCCTCTAGAAACAAAAACCAACCTAGTGAAGGTGGTACTGGTGGAGCCAACGGACACAGGTATGAAAGAAAGCATACAGCTCCTCTACCAAAAAAAAAAAAAAACTGGAACTCGCGGATATCACCGATGATTTTGGTATAATAGAACTTACAACGAGGATAAGGGGATCCAATCAGGCGACCAGCCAAAAGATTATAAGAATTAATCAAGACAACACGGACGGCAAGTTGTGGGAAGCGCTTGAAAAACTCCGAGAGGAAACAAAAAAGGACCAGTGGGTGGCACTTCACCACATCAAACGAATCAGCATTGAAAAATTAAGGAAAATGGTTGAAATAATTTTCCATAAGTCAGATACAAACACATGACAGCGGCCCAGCAAACGGCGCAACGGGCAAAGCAAAGGCAACACAAAGAAAGAAAGAGCGACATTCGCCTTAATTGTTGACCAAAAAGGAGTTGCCTTCAAGGATCTACTGGAAGGCGTCAAGGGGAAAGTGCAGCACTCGAAAGAAAGTAAAATTATTAAATCCATCTGCCAGACTAAAGATGGAAAGCTAATTATCACAACGGATAAGGATGACGCAGCGATAAGGACATTAGGGCAAAAAATAAGAGAGGTATACAGCGACGCAGAAGTGAAGATAAGAGGCTCAATGGTAAACGCACACAGCGAGGGAATACGGACTTTAGCCTAAGTGAGCTGTGAGCTGAGACCGGACAGGAATAACACCCAGGCAGTAACGATGACCCCACCCAAACAAGAAGCAGAGAAGATAATAACAGACCACTCCGAGATCCGCATAGGACTCGTAAGATGCAGACTGAAAAAAAGATTACATGTTGAGAAATTCCAAAAGTGCGGGGAATACAGCCACACCACAAAAGAATGCACTGGTCCGGAGAGCAGGCAGCGGGAGATGCGCGAAGTTCAGACAGTCCCTAGACTAGCTAAGGAGACTCGAAAGACAGGAAAGTAGACAGAGATAAAGACAAAGGGCAGAAAATCACGAAACTAACGATAACTAAATTCCTCCAGGTGAACCTGAACAGATGTTACGAGGCTCACGACCTCCTCACAGTTCCAGCCAGTCAGCTAGACATAGACGTGTTAGCAGTGTCAGAGCCGAACCCAAGGTCTACACAATACGGACTGTAGCACTACGATCTGAAGTCGAACGCAGGACTGGGGCTAAGGAACAGGGACATCCCTTGCCTTGGGACAGGGGCGAGGGACGGCTTTGTGTGGACAGAGCTCCGGGATTTCATCACCGCAAGCTGCTACCTCCCGCCAAGTCAAAGTACAGAGGAATTCAACCTTGCTCTAGGATCCCTAAGCGAGCTCCTGAATAAGACAAATAAATACTTTATAATAACCGGTGACTTTAACTCCTGGGCAACTGACTGGGGTTTGCACACTACAAACAAGAGAGGCAATATAATGTTAGAGTGGATGGCATCCAATAATCTTGTAATCCAAAACAGAGGAGAGGCAGGTACTTTTGAAAGCCAGGCGCCAGCTCCATAGTACACCTGACAATTACAAGGGGCCGCATAGGCACAAAGATCATAAACTTCATGCGACACCAAGATCCAACGCAGACAACCGGACAAGCATCGATGGAACGTCAGGAAAAGGAGGCAATCGAGAATGTGAAACAGACTCGCCTACCAGACACAGCTGCGCAACTTGATAAAACCATTGCGGAAATCTGCGATGCCGATCAAGTCCACTCACAAAAATAAGAGACCCGTGTACTGGTGGTCGGACGAGATCGCGGAGCTGAGGAAGACATGTCTATGAGAAGAAAACTGACCCGGAACAACCGAAAAGACAACGTAAGATCACAGCTGGACAAGGACAATTACTCAAGCCACAGAAAAAAACTAAAAATTGCCATTAACAACGCGAAAAGGAAATGCTGAAAAGACCTGTGCGATGAAATCAACACAAACTACTGGAGAGAAGGCTACAAAATTGCAACACGGGGACTGAGACTAGCAACAAGCTACAGCCCACTAACAATGGATAAATCCTTGTAAGTCACCAAAGAACTTTGCCCGGTGGGACCAACCAGCGCATGGGAGAAAGCAGAGACAAGAGGAACGGACTTCCTGGAAACCTCGTAGGAGGAATTGATCAACGCAAGCCGTAAACTAAGACCAAACAAAGCACCAGGACCGGACAGCGTTCCAGCTGAGATTCTAAAAATATTAGCAGAGAGTTACCCTGATTCACCCCTCAGGATATTCAACACTACGATGGAACGAGGTGTTTTCCCCACAGAATGGAAAACAGCGAACCTGATCCTAATGGATAAACTCAGGAACACACCGAATGTCCCCCGGATGTTCAGGCCACTCTGCTTACTGAATACGATCGACAAGCTACTGGAGCACATAACTCTATCAAGGCTGGAAGAGAACCTGCGGCTGTCGGAGACACTAAGCAAACAACAATATGGCTTCAAAAAGGGCAGATCCACCATATCGGCGATTCAAAAGGCCTAGAAATAGTGAGAGAGGGGCTTTTCAAGAAAAGCCACAGACATAGACTCATTGGTGTAATAATAACCCTCGACATAAAGAACGCGTTCAACTCAGCATCCTGACAACGCATCGTTCAAGAACTAATGAGACGAGAACTGGACCCTTATCTGTTAAACCTCATACAGAGCTACCTCTCGTATATAGAACCATCATCGTGTCAGCAGAAGGAAAGGAATCAACCTTCCACATGTCCAAGGGAGTACCACAGGGATCCGTTGTGGACCTACCCTGTGGAACATTATGTACGACGGTTTTCTAGAGCTGAATTTGCCAAATGGGGTAACGCTTATTGGCTATGCGGATGATGTGGCAATAGTAATATTGGGCAAGGATCTGGACGCAGTGGCAAACAGTCAATACCACAATGGCAAGCATAGTAGAGTGGCTGCAAGACAACGACCTTCAGTTGGCGAAAGAGAAAACCGAAGTCACGATACTCACATCTAAAAGGACAAACCCAAACAGAACATTCAATATCCTGCTAGGAGGTGAGACGAGAGCGGCGGCCGAGTTCAAGCCCCTGGGGGTTTGGCTGGACTGCAAGCTCTCTTTCTCATCACACATCAGAAAGACCGTCGTCAAAGCGGAAAATGCAATGACGGCACTAGCAAGCCCAACGTAGAGGGGCCCGGAAAAAGGAGACTGTGTTCGGTCGCAAGATCCATATTGTTGTACGCAGCTCCGGTCTGGGAAAGAACTCTGCGGAAGAGAAAGTACCGCGAACTGGTAGAGGGACTCCAAAGACAGGCTGCGCTGCGGATCTGTAGCGCCTACCGTACCGCGTCTACAGGCGCAATCCAAGCAATAGCGGAGACACCCCCAATGGACCTTCTTGCGCAACAGGCTGCCTCAACAGCAAAGGCGCCCACGCTAGAGAAAAAGGCCGCCCGAAGCAGGAGCATTGCTGATGAAAGAATGGCAAAATAGGTGGGAGAACTGCAAGAAAGGAAGATGGACCTACAGGATCATCCCAAATATCAAGACTTGAATGGAGAGAAAGCATGGGGACACGGACTTTTACCTGTCAGTTTCTGACCGGGCACGCTAGCTTCCGAGATTACACATATGATATTAACAAGACAGCAGACAACGAGTGTATTTACTGTGGGGAGACAGACAACGCGGAACATACCCTCTTCCACTGCAGGCACTGGCGTGAGCAGTGAGTAATATGCGAAGAGCAAACGGGCACAATTACCCCAGAGAACATTCTGGTAAAAATGGTAAACAGGGAGGAAAACTGGATAGCGGTCAAGCAGCTGGCCAGGAATATATTGGTCAAGAAAAGTGAGGATGAAGAACATGATAGTGAACAGATATATAGGTAAATGGATAAATAGTCCGTCATATTTATTGAAAAAAGTGTTTGGGCGCTACTGATTTACTAATTTGAAATGTCAAAGTTTTCCAACTGACTGCATGAATTTACGGGACCTTAGGAGTAGTAACATGGAGTTGAAAAATGAAGCCGTTTTTTTTTTCAGGTATTTTGGCTCCAAAAAAATGGCGGTATAGGCAATTCAATGCTTTACCTGTATTTTGGTGCCAAACACCTGCCAAAAACTTGGCTTCACTTTAGTTTCATAAGCAGAATGGCGCCTTCCTACTCCTTGTGTCCGTAGGACAGCGTTTTACCTGCTCTAAATACGGGACCGTTTCGCCATGCGCAAATTTGCAGGCGACTTGCAAATGCATTCTGCTTCTGTAATGCAAAAAGTCGGACTTGCAGGTCCTGCATTTGTATGTTGCTGTTGCAGAGCTTCTGTAATTCAGCACTAAGCCTGGAATATGTGAGGAGCCGCAAGGATTCAGACAAAATAGATGGACTATAGACGCCACATATACATTAGCCGTGTTCGGCATTGTCATATTTTTCGTCAATTTTCTCCAATGAAATATTTGCTCCGAAATTTTGACAGGCACGTGACTGGATCAGACAGTTCCAATTTACATATCACGTGCCTGTCAAAATTTCGGAGCAAATCGACGAAAAAGATGACAAAAATGAACACGGCTATTGACAAAGTAAGACATAGACAGACATTATAAAACTTCTACAGAAAAGGAAAATTCATCAGGATATTGTGGCCATCATCTAAGATCATAACATCGGCAATCAAACTTTTGTAAAAGCAGACAATAAGACAACAAAGAGAATATCCGTTACAAACGAAATCAGCCAGCCTAAGCCCTATATTGTTCAATATTCAATATCATCATGGATCAAATCAAGCTACCTTAATATCAGGGTACTTACGAGATATCATCTGGAGGAAATACGAGTACCAAAAGCAAAATTAGAATCTATAAAACGTGTGTAAGACCAGTAATGACATATATGCCGTAGAAACGAGAGCGGAAAACTGAACTTCCAAGCGCCTGCTAAGAACAACTGAAATGCGAGTTCTAAGGTCGCTAACTGGACACACACTATTTGACAGATTAAGAAACGAGGAAATTAGACATACCTGCAAGGTTCCGCATATTGTAAGATAGACCAGAGAAAGATCTGAAAGAAAAAGTGCTTGAAATTATCATGTAGAATTAATGACTGATGACCGATTGGCAAAAATCGACAGAACCAGAAGCCTAATAGCTTGAGGCTACCCGGAAAACCGCCGAAGCGATGGCACGAAAGCTGGACATCGACATCCCAGGACTAGGGAGTTGAAAAAGACACAAGACTTAGTCCTAACGTGAAGAAGAAGACAAATTCAATCATTTGGCCGAGAGAAAAGTTTGCTGGTTGCAATATCTGTTCCAGAATGCAATCTTTTGGTTGACCCATAGTTTTTCTAGGGAGGAAACAGTTTCGTTGGTTCCTATGGAGATCCATTATTACACATACAAACTTCTTCCGAAAATATGTGATGCTATTTACCCTATTCCTCGTAGACAATATTTCAAATTTTGATGCAAGATGTCTTTCGGCTTCATGTTGCTTGCCACTGGACTACATTTGAATCATGAATATTTTAAGTATGGACTGGCCACCAAGTGGATATTTTATGGGTGCTGATGCAATGATTTCGCGTTAACTTTCTTGTGGGTCAAATTCGACCCTGTATAATGAAGGCATGCATTTTGCGTTTCATATATCGCTGAAGAATGAAAGCGCATCGCGCACCTCCCCAGGAATGCCTAGCAAAAAGGTAGAACAGTACTGACAGTACCATCGATATATACGACGTATTTGGTCTGGTGCGAACACACTCCATTCGGCGGTTCCTTTCGCAAAAGATTTTCGCGACCGTTGAGTTTTTCGTCCATTTTTCGCCGACTCAGGCGCTACATATTACCTGCTCCTTATAAATTTAGAAGTCGTTCCAAAGTCGAATGATAATCAGGTATTCATGAACTTGCTTGAAGCAAGTCCAGATGATTGGAAGCAATGACAATAGTTAGGGGAGAATCTACACACTAAATTCAAATAAAGTTTCCAATGCTTCTGTGGATCCTTATTTTAATCGAGCCTTAAGTACCATGACTCTAAGCATTATATAAACAGAAGACTTGGACGAAAGCAAAATTGCTAAGCTGTGGAAAGCTTCTTCCTTGACCTATACAGCAAGATGTCAAATACTACAGATGAAAAGTCGGACCAGATATTGACGTTCGGAAAGTCAACCAGCAATCCGAGACAAGAAATCACCAAGAGATGATGAAATAACAGCTGAAATATTGGAGACGTTGGTATTGAAATATTTTGTGGAGGATCGAGATTTTTAGTGTTACCTATTCATTATGAGGTAGACGTCGAACGATAGACACGTATGAATTAGGAAAACCGAAATACATAGACTCTTAGTTGATGTTTACAGATTCATCATAGAATTATGAGAGCTAAAATCAAACTCCTGGATATAAATTTGAACGGTAAAAATTGTTCAACGGAAAGAACATCGAGAAGAATTTCGAAGCTTATTGGAAAAAGGCATGGAAGAAGAATCAGAAGTAGATGAGATAAACAACAGGAATTATCAAACAACTTTCACGAGCAGGGAAAAAACTAACAGAGAAAAAAAAAAACAGAAAGTACAATAAAATAAACGCTAGAACAAGGGAATTGATGATGCAAATGAAGTAAAGAGAAATCGATTAAATAATACAGCAACCTCTATATCATCGTCTATCAGAATAAAGTCAACAGGACCATGGGCATAAAAAATGGAGATGGAACAGTAGAAATGTATAACACGTTTTAGCTATCACCAGGAGAAGATGAGGCTGAAATGCTAAAGAAAGAAAATCTGCTACCTTATCGACACTGAATAGATAATTTAACCTATGATAAAGTGCGGAAGTTCCAGTAGGAAAGGATGGCAGCCTTGTAGTTTTGCTCTTCAAAAAATGTGATAGAACTTTCATCAAGTCATTAGGAACTACCATGATCTCGTTATATATGACACATACTCACATACAATTTTTTCGACAAATTAAAATGAATGACTTCTGGTTTAAGAACTGACGAACTTTTTCGTCGTCATTGATTTGTTTTAGTCAATTTCTATTTGTAAAGGAAGGCAAAGAACCCTCGTGAAACAAAGTTATGCAATATAAGTCTTCTGTTACCAGTCATATTGTAAAGGTAAAAGGTTCAAAAATACCTGATGCTGAATATATAACAATCCTCCCTCGTGAATCTTTTTTATAGATGTATTTTCGGCTTAATTTTGCGTTTAGACTTTCTGAAAGTCGTGGTGTTTTGTAGAATAGATAAATTCTGATCTCCCTTTCCTCAGTAACATCATCCTTTTTTCTATTGTTAGAATCTTCTTGTATAGTATTTCTAGTATTTGGAATGTCTATACCAGATTCTTCTTGTAGAGTAGTACTAGTGTTTTGTATGACTTCATCATTCACTTCTTGTATGGTCGAGTTTGTATTAGTATCGGTATTTTGAATGTCTTCATATATATCCTCTTCCAAAAGAACTGCAAGCAGGTATATGATCATTAACCGTGATTTGGGTACCTGGTAAACCTAATTGCAGTATGGTCACGGTATCTACCCCTTTCCAAATTTTCTGTAAATGACTTCGCCTTGTATTTTTATATATCATCCAAAAACACACCTTCCTAATATTCTTGTTATATATCTTTGCCATATCGCCGGCGCCACTTTAGTCCCAAACATCAATCGATTTACTTAATCCCTATTGGAGTTGTAATAGCTAGGATTTTAGCACTTTCATTCATTGGCATATTTAAATAGGCTTCTCTAATATCCATAGTGTTGTGTTTTTCCACCAAGCATGGTTTTCGCAAAAATATCTACCACATTTATCATCTTTAAGTAGGTAATTTATCTATAGACTTCTGAAATTTCTTTGGAAAACACAATTCTTTTTACCAAAGCTTCAACACAACACACTGTTACTTACTCATACTATGAGTTTGTAATACTCTGACACGGTCAGATTTATGTAATACGAGCGGTTTTGCAATTATAAGAATATGGAGAAACCCGCGAATTCTCAATCATTGGGCACTACCACCAATTGTAAACCCGGTTTCGAGCTTGTTATGCTCTCATCAGTGCAATATAGGCGAAAGCACACAACTTAGAGAAACAGTTTTGCACGAGATTCAAAGAAAGATGTAGATTTTTAATACCGTGTGGCTCCCTCTCTCAATAGTCAAACAAAGCAAAAACCGGAAACGACCCATTTGGGCCAGATATATAAAAAAATCAAGATGATGTATGCACTGATGAGAGCATAACAAGCTGGAAACCGGTCTGGAATTGGTGGTAGTGCCCAATGAATTTGGTCAACTATTTATACTCAACCAGAGATAGTTCTTAACAATAATGACAAACTGACAATACAATGATAATCTGGCCTATGATGTATCCGGTCCTGTTATTTTAACGGCTGTGTTATAGCTCAACATCTAATTAGGCCAATGATGCATCATTTTCTGTTATTTTAACAGCAACGTTAAGTTGCCTGTCACTGTTTATTCTATAGGTCAAAATAGAGAGAAGTATAGATGTTGAGCTATAACATAGCTGTTAAAATAACAGGAGTGGATACATCATAGGCCTGATTGGCTGTCTTTATTTTGTCGTATAGAATGAATAGTGACAGATAACTTAACGTTGCTGTTAAAATAACAGAAAATTATACATGATGGGCCTAAATACAAAACTCTCCTGTTACCAGTCATATTGTAAAGGTAAAAGGTACAAAAATACCTGATGCTGAATATATAACAACCCCGAACATGCAACATCACCTCTGAAATAGCTACCATCCGACAGGGTGGGTTTCAACAGGGTGTAAAAACATCTGACCATCTTCTCACCACAAAAAAATTCATAGAAAAATCCACTATAGGACATGAAAGTCGATGAACATCAGCAGCTCTAAAAAGGACTCACGAGAAAGCTCGTTTTTAAGCCAGGATGACATGATCCAAGTGAACTTGGACCAGCCTACTATACTTGGATGTTAGAACCTATTCAACTGGACTCAGTGGCGTGTCTAGACTTTAATAGACGGGGCAGCTGTGGGGAAAGATGGTGAAAGTACAGGACAGGAGAGACTTAAAATTTCAGAACCAGTCAGCCATTCACAAGTTTTATATATTTCTTTTTGAAAATGTCTACATGAAGTTTAGTTTAGTGTTCTCAATAAATCCTCGAGGGGAAGCTGTGCTTCCCTAGCTTCCATAGTAAACACGCCACTGACTGGACTTGGATAGACAGTTAATTCACCAAGTATCGTCCAAACGAGGCGCGCGCAGAGTCCAAGGGTACTCGATTCATCTACAGTTGGACCGTGTCAATCTGGCTCTATAACTATCTACAAAAATGTCACATTGACGGTACCTCTGGAAAAGAACACTAGTAGTTTGCACTGGGAGGAGACTTAGGCTAGTGCGAACTACCTCTAATGGGAAAAGCCCCTCTAGCTAAGTCTCCTCCCAGTGCAAACTACCTTTAATGGGAAACGCCCTTTTGGGAGTATTGAACGCCGCAGACTAGGTCCAGTGCAAACTACCTTCAATGGGAAACGCCCTTCTGGACCTGTCTCAAATCTAGCTTCTTCTGGGAGCATTGAACGCAGCAGACTAGGTCCAGTGCAAACTACCTTTAATGGGAAACGCCTTTCTGGACCTGTCTCAAAGCCAGCTTCAGTCTTCAATCACGTCAAGTGTACAGAGGGTACATAATACAGAGTGGCCTATAACTAGTACGTCCCTCCGTAGAAGAGACGTCATGATACCATTTCTAGGGTAATACTATTATTATTCAATACACATTTTATTATACCAAGCGAGTTTCTCTCTACCTGAACCCCACCTACGCCCACAAGTCACGCTCCTGTTGTGACGTCCCTAGACGAAACGTATAGGGGTTGTGACATATTTGGTCCAGACAGACATGGCAATCTGATATCAACGTAAGTTTTCAGACCTATAATGAAGGATTTATTTATTAAATTGGTCTAGCCATATAGCCTAAATAAAAATGGCGACAACGTACTCACTTCCAGCAGTTTTGAAAAACCATATAGTTGATGACTAAGCATCGGAAGAAATGGGTCTCTAATGATGAATATGGTGGAAACAAAAGTGAAGACAAGTAACGACAAAGAAGGAAGAAGAGTCACTATTCAGAACCCTTTGGAAAGCTCTCATGGATCCTAAAGAGCCAAAAGATTTGAAGTTTTTAACCAATGTGTATTAGACATAATCATATATTTGTAGTGTGAGGCTGAGTGCACGTTAAAAGGAAATTAAAGAGTAAAAAGACTTTGTATTTCGTGCAAAATTTCTATAATTAATATCAGTGCAGCGCGCTTTCGGCCGTAGCCATCTTCAGTGCAACCTGAAAAAATATGCAAAAATTACCCTCTCGAGTGTCAAATTGACATAAAAAATGAAAGTGAAAGTGGACTTATTCAAGAGTTCAGTTGAACTTAGGGCCGGTTTCTCAATATCGAGTCACCCCCAGGTTGGTTTTAACTCCAGGGTTAACGTGTCAAATTGCAATGTTAACCCTGGAGTTAGCTTAACCCGGAGGTGACCTGCTATTGAGAAACCGGCCCCTAATAAGTTTTCTACCAAAGAAAGTTAATTTTTACTTACTTCGTCAGGTAAGTACATGGAGTCATCTCATTGAACATAGAAATGTAAAGGAACGAAGACATCACATTACAACACTTTAAAATATATATCAAAACCATTCCTCTAAAATTAAATATACCATTATGCAACAGGTTTTTTTGGTAGTTTTTTAACAATCTCGTTAGGAATAATTTATTTGTTTTAAAAGACCATGCTGATTTTGTGGTTACGAAATGAGTGACAATGACAAATTAAAGTAAGGTTGTAGTCGCCCAAGAGTGCGGGAGATTTAAAATTTTTCCCAAAAACCAGAAAACTGAAAGGATCCAAAAAATTGAACAGTCCTGCCGATGACGAGCTGACCCTTCTTCGCTATGTAGACTACCCTGATCATCATCTAACCTAATCTAATCATATCCCACATAACAAAATTGCATCCTTAGAATGTAATGAGAATGTTTTTTTTTTTAGGAGGAATGTTCCTAGAATGTTCGCCAAAACCATTGGGAATATCCTGAGAATGTTCTGAGAAAAGATTGTAGAAATACTGTTTGCACTACCCAAGAACTTCCTGGGAAATCCATTAGGATATTCCTAGAATATACCTATGAGATTCTCAGTACATCGTGAAAAGAATATTCCTGGTTGATTCTAAAAATATGCTTGAATATATATTCTCACATTCAAAGAATGTTTCTATGACATTATAGTTATGTTCTCGTTCTCAAAAGAATATTATACCAATATGCTTGAAATATTCTTAGAATATATCACATATATCATTCTCAATATGCATCCTAGACATAACATTCTTGTTTAATTCTAGGGATATACTTGGAATGTTGATTTTCGCTTACAAATAATGCTCCTTTCAGTCCTTTTATATTAAAGTAAAGGCAGTGAAAGAGTTGTTTGAAAAGTTCTCTGGAAAACACAAGTGTTTCACCAAAGCTCCGGTTTCGAGCTTGTTATGCTCTCGTCGCGGTAAGCACATCAACTGAGAGAAACAGGTTCCAAGGTGATTCAAACGCTAGGCAAGATGTAGATCTTCAATAGCGCGTGGCTCCCTCTCTTGGAAGTCCTACAAAGCAAAGGAAAAAGAATATACCTATAATATTTTTAGTAGGTTCTAGATAGAGCATTATTGTTTAATTGTTCAATTAAGATTTTTGAGTAGGTACTTTAGATAATTAGGCGAACAATATGAAAATATTCTTACCATGGTTACCTACCTACATAAACTTCTCAGCACAACTTAGTAGGTATATTCTTAATACTTGATAGAGATATTAGCCGAAAGAACATTTTTTAGGGTACATTATAATAATGTTCGTATGACATTATTCAAATAATGTTATGTAAGGTAGGTTCTTAGCACAATCTTTCAGGTAGGTGCAGAGAAGCAACATTCCTAGTACATACATAAATAGAACGTCCAAAAATGAATATTTCAATCGAAACAATCTTAGAATATTCATTAAACATTCCTAAAAGAACATTCCAAAAAGGACTTTGAGGGAATATTCTGAGAATATGAATGTTCTTTCACTGTTATGTGGGATATGGTTGTCAGACTACGATGAGAATCCTGGAAGACATCAAAAAGTCACCCATATCCAAAACAAATTTCCTAAGAAAACTTTCCCACTCTGCAGGATCATGGCTGTTTCTCAGAACTGATAAAATGGAGACCATAGGCTGCCCAGGGATCAAGCAAGCGGATGGATAGATGAGAGACCATATATTTCTTCAATCATTAAAGCATATTTTACCAAAATATGCAGTGTATGATGACGATGACATATTATTCAACCCAAAATTCCACAAGTTAAGGTTTGCCGGTTTGTCTAAAAGAAAAGAGTTAAACAATACTGTTACTCTAGTCGTGTCGTATTAGTATCAATATCACTGGTACTAAAAAATTATCTTCAAGCCAGAATTATTTCTTCTATGTAGGTACTGAAAGTTCCTCGGTCGGTACCCCGCTTGGTTGAGACGATTCATTATCAGCAGCTGTCAAGAATGCCCTCCTCTTTTCCCTGATTGGTCGAGCTTGTTGACTTAAATTGTACTTAAACGAGATTCTTGAACTTACTTAATAAGGTATTACTGCTCTGAACGGTGTTGCCGGCACCACATCAATAGATTTCCTTGGAGACGCTTTCACTAAAGATATTTTTTGAAACTAATGTGAATTTAAGGTACCAAGAGTAGCAAGACCAATGCTATATGCTCTGCCAACTACGCTTGTAAGAATTAGAAAAACTAATAGTGAAATTATTTTTACACAAGAATTTACTTTCTCCTAAAATTCGATAATTAATTAGAAATCTTGCAACAGGGCAAAAAGAAAAACGACACCTGAAACAATTTCACGATTCTCAATTATTTATTAGCCGGTTTCGTTTCGTGTAATTCCCCACAGGTGGCAGCACGAACTCCAATAAATTTATTTATTTTCCGAGAGCGAACGTCCGCGGCTTTTGTCCATTATTAATATCGATTTCGATTTTTAAAACGGATATTTAGTTTGTTGAAAGAATTGTAGAGGATGTTTAAGGTTCGATTGTTTACTGGCAGTAATTAATGGCAATTCTTTTTTTGTGTCGTACAAACTTAAACTTTTTCCATACTGCAACCATTTTAGTGGGCATAAATATTTTATTTCTCGAGTTTTATTAAAAGATGGAAACCCTCTTAATATCGCGCCAAAAGGATCATTAATCAAAACGCAAAATTGTATTTGCAAATTTGCGCCCCCTTCTAAATTTACATCAATCATGTCCCTGCATTTCCCTTAATAAAGTGTTCTCTAGATTTCAATTTCTGTGTTTCATCAATTATATACCTACAATCATTGTCAGACTTCAAACTAGGCGAGTTCGGTTACTTCACTGCGAGCTAAAAAATTACACTGTTGGCAGAAGCCCATGTGATCTTCGATTTGAATTTTCAAAAATTGATCACGTGGCCCTGTCATTTTTTTGCTTGCTCAGGATTAACCGAACTACACTTATAACAAATCACTGTTAACACAAGTTTCGTTTGATATGACTACTTTATTACGCAAAAAACTCCAACATTTTAAAATTATTTTGACTGATTGATTGACAATACAGTTGACAAATAATTCTACCAGTTTGCATGTGGCGATGGGTAATAGGTAATATAGGTAATATGGAGATATTATAATAAATATGGGTTTGTTACATATAGGGGAGGGTGGGCCACCATGAGACGCCTTCACCATGAGACAGTCGCCATTATTTTTTAGTAACGTGGGCTATTTGTCTCCATTTCACAGTACATCAAGTATTAAACATGTTAGTCTTATTTCTGTTGCAAGAGAAGCTGCACGTGCGCCCACGAATTTTTTGCCGTTTTCGATTTGTTTTCGCCATAGTGAAATTTCTTTTGCTGTAGGTTCAGTACTTCATCAGTCGTTCCCAATATATTTTCATTTTGTTCTGAGGTTTCCAACACAACAGGTGGATATTGATTTCATTGTTTATGTATATTACGAGTTGATTTTTTCACGTTTTACCAAAATATTGCGGTTTGTAACTCAGACCTACCATGAGTACCATGGGCTACCATGAGACACTAAGTTTGGGCCACCTTGAGACGTGTCTCAAATGTTGAGAAAAAAATATTTTGTTCAAAACATGTCACGGGGACGCAAAAGGAAATCTCGAAAAGGTCTGTTTAGTGCCGAATCGATGAAAAGGGCTGTCAAAGATGCGATTAAACATAAATCAAGTTTCTACGGAATGTAGCAGAGAAAAACAACGTAAAACATCAAACATTTGCAAGATATATTGAAAAAACACAAAATAATCAAGAAAAGTTATATTACCGCCGTCGTTACGATGCATTATTTTTGAATAAACCTTATTTTTCTCCTTTTTTCCCCTTTTTATGTATGTCTCAAAGTGGCCCACCTCATGGGCTACCTTGAGACAAAATCAGATTTTTTTAGATTCCTCTATAAAATGAAATTAATAATATTGTGTTAATAATTTATTCAAAAAATGTGTGCAATAAGATGAAAGATTATGAGGTTCACGAAACTGTAGCGAAAAAATTTAGATTACCAATTTTATCCCCAAAAAAGGAAAAACTGTCTCAACGTGGCCCACCCTCCCCTAAATATGGGTTTGTTACACACTTATATTTGTAAGCTGAGTAAAATAAGCGGATGGATCATTCACAAAAAAAAAATCATGCAAAATTTTACACGAAAAGTGGTCTATATAAGGCCACACCAGTTTGTGTACATTTAACACTAAGGTTTTTGGTAAATTTGACGAGAATTTGCGTGAAGAATTTACACAAAATGGTGTTAAACATAATACACCATATCATGTAACTTGTAACTTTTACACTAATTTATGTTAAATATACACACAACAGTGTACATATTTCCAAATATGCGTGTTGGATTTACACAAAACAGTGTTGAATAGGATACACCGAATCGTGTTAATGTACAGGATGGAACATCCTGTTTTTTGTATGATTTTTTGAAGTCGCATTTTTTACGACTAGTCTGTTGAAAATATTTGATATTCCGATAGTTATTTTTATTTTATTTTATTTATTTTTTGATGTTCTATCCTTAACTCTTGTAGCATAACGTATTTAATTTAATGGGTTCATCAGGTGATAATGGTATAGGTAATCACCATTCCTTACAAACCTATTAAATTGAACTGGTAAAACTAAAATTATTGAGGATAAACATTAAAATAAAATAAAAACAGCTATCGGATCAAATATTTTCATCCAGAATAGACGTGAAAATGTGCGACTTTTCCAAAAATCATACAAAACACATTAAAAAATTATTCATCCATGGCGTAACTCTTTAGTTTTTGTTTCCAATGATTTTTATTGTAGACAACGACAAACGAACATCAACCATCCCATCAGCGCATCAGCACGCTTGGAACTGATCACTGTCACACAAAAGAAGGTTAGAGGATGAAGGGCTTGACCCAAAACACTATTGAGTGTATAAACGTTCGTTTACCGTGTAAATTTAAACATTTTTGGTGTTCATTTAATGAGAATGGTGTAAAAAATTACACATTGTCATGAGAGTTACACGGAACCAGGATATAACTTTGATTCAACACTGTATTGTGTAAAATATCAGTTTACCAAATTACTGTTGGTTAAATAGACGGCACATTACGAACACTGGTGTATAGTTTTTACACACAACGCGTTTACCACTTTGTCGTGTAATTATACACGGGATTTTTTTTTACTGTGTTCCAAGAAATAAATACCTACCTACCTACATAAAATATCCCTCTGTTGGTCAAAACTAACGTTTCCGGTGTAGGAGATGGGACAAAGTTAAATGGACCTCATTAAATCAAGCCTCGTTATCCGGAGTTCCGATCATTCTAGTAATCGAAATAAATTTAATTCAAAAAATACGTTGGGGCTTGAATGAAAATACCTGGTCTTATCGGACTTGAAAATCAGTCTCCGAATTCGGGGAATTTTAGGGTTTTTCAAAGAACCCGCCGAAGGAACGGTACGATGTTAGAGTTTCGATTTTACTTTAACAATAATTAGAGTAAACTTCAAATACGCTGCTGGCATTAAACTTTAGCACAAACAACTCTTATCCATAAAATCTAGAAAGCTCACCTAATTTTAGGTCGAACAAAATAAATATTCATACTCTTTGAAGAAATTTCTGAGTTCTGGCTTCCATTATGCTTTCCCTAAAAATATTTGGAAACCCAATTTACTTAGTTCTCCATAAATCATTTAATGAAGCTTTTGTCTCTCGCTGAAAAATACAATTCTTACCGTATACCGCTCCCGCATCCTCGAAACCCGTTTTTTTTTTTCGGAGCTTTTTGTCTCGAAAACCATTTGCCTTTGTCAAGCTTATCTTAACTTTTATTCTTATTGGTTTTAGTCACCATCATTACCTTGACCATCATCAATAACCGCTGTCCTCTGCCTTGTTTTCGAGCCGGGCATTTAATTTAGAAAGTTTCAGGGTTTTGAGGTTTTATTTGTATTTAAAGCATTAAATATTTCACGTATGTGTGCATAAAAAAGCTCCTATTTGCAGATCAATTTTTCAAATCACGTGCCAAACTCCATCTTCATTAACTATCCCTTAGATTTTTCCCATTGCAGAGTTAGGAACAGGTAGAAAAAATGACGCTGGACGTTAAACAAGTCATAGGTCCCATGACGCGGATACCCAAGCTACTGTCCAAACAATGAAACAGGCTACACATGTTAGGGGTACAAGCAAAACACATGTCCAAGGAATCCAAATGGAAGAAAAAATAAACCAAGAACAAGCAACCACTAAGCCAAGACCTCTAGCAGAAGAAGTCTCCACACTAGAAGAGAAACTGTGCCCAAAATGTAAGACAGAACTAAACGGGACCATAGAAATAAGTACTCAGACGGACTTCCAAGATGCTGCACGAATTAGAACTAACATGGATGAAACAGAATCAAGGGAGATCAATAGACTACTAGAAACGGGGGGCCGACTTCGAAGGCCTAGCAAAATTCATAGACAAAACATGGAAGGAAGACGCCTTTAAAGTCACGAAAATTGAAACGGGCAACCCAACGAATTACCCTATGAACTGGGACGTGATAATTATGGCGAACCTCACAGACAACTGCGAGACCGGCCTCATGAAACAGGTCTTTCCCGGAGCTCACCAATCTAATATCGGAAGACTCACAGGACATAGAATTCATCGTAAGTGTGCGTAAAAGCTCAAGACAGGGGGCGGCTCGAGGAAGGTACTTTCGCAGTTCCACAAGATGGTATAGATCCAGCGGTAGTCTTCAAGAAACTTGACCTACTTAAACAAAAAAACAGCAGCCTTGGGCGGAGGAAACTTACATTTGCCGCTGCGGATGATACGAGTATGTCAGAAAAATGCTTGAATCCTATTTAGACACGAGAACACAGACCTAAGGATACTGGTTCCACAGCCTCCTCGACACGAGAGAAACGAAAATCCGAGCAGACCGAGGAAGCAGTTTGAAACGGTCATTGTGAGACCGGAGGGGGAAAGCTATTGTGACATCCTAAGGAACGTCAAAAACTCGGTGGACATAGGCAAGCTAGGCATCAAGATATCCTCCCTAAAAAAGACCGGAGACGAGTCCCTATATCTTAGAGTAGACGGGAGTAAACAGGATGCAAACTCACTGAAAAACGAGATCCAGAAAAATATGACTGGCACTCAAGTTAAGGTCAAATCTACAGAGCAAATTTTCTTCATACTATACATAGACGGAGATACTACCAGCGAGGAAGTAGTAAAGACTATTGCTAGGGTAACCGGCATTGAACGAAAAAATCTGTAGGTTAGAGCGATGAAGACCAGCAAAAGCGGAAATCAATCCGCCACGGTCGCCGTGCAACAAGGCTTTGGCGATAAACTCCTAGAGCTTGGCAAGATTAAAATAGGATGGTCCACCTGTAGAGTAAAACTCAAGGTCCACTAACACGCTGCTGTAGACTGCAAGGGTTCAGATAGATCCAAGAACTGCATGAACTGCGGCAGCACAGGACACCAGGCTAGGAAGCACAGCTGTAATGAAAAAGGGCACAGAATGAACAACGCAGGGTGTCCCAAGTTCCGAGAACTAATCGAACAACATAGGAGAAAGCTGGTGGAGACCTACAAGCTGAATGGACAGTAGTGTTTACATTCCCAGAAACCACAGGACCTCCAAAGAAGATCAATACAGGCCTAATACCTCATCCTCCTTTATTAAAATAATGCAGGTAAATCTCAATCGCTGCCACGCAGCACACAATCTAGCAGAAGTAACCGCAAGGGAAAGGAATATCGACATTCTATCCATATCGGAACCAAACCATAAAGAAATCACGAAGGGAGGATGGCGTACTGACTTAAGAGTGGACGCTGCCCTCAGAGTAACTAATCGAGACTTACCCTTCAACAGCTCGGGAGCAGGAAATGGTTTTGTATGTATTGAATTCAAAGATTTCACTTTGTACAGCTGCTACTTTTCTCCAAATGCAAGCACATACAAGTTTAAAACAGCCCTGGATGCCTTGGGAAGCTCCATAGACCTACTGAAGTCCAAGAGTGCAATCATCCCGAGTGACTTCAATTCCAGCTCTCTGGCCTTTCACAAACGGTAGAGGTGATATACTCACCGATTTTATGGCCTCTAAAGACCTAGTCCTCCAGAATACGGGACAGGAACCAACCTTTCAGAGAGGGCAGTCTTCCTGCATAGTGGACCTTATTCTGACCAAAGGCCAGATCGATTCCAGAATCCTAAATTAGCGAGTTCGCAACCAGGAGACTATGGAGTGACCATAACTACATCTTCTCTGAGGTCCTCAGCACAAGACTTCGCGTAAGGACACTTCCTGGAACCAAAAGAAGTTAAATCTGGAAAGAGTGGAGGAATTCATGAATGGGGTAACAATTACAAATTGCCCGGCACCCCCGAACAACTAGTCCAACTCTTGCACAGCTTGTGCAATGTAGCCATGCCCCGAATATCGAGCAATACGAACAAAAGACCTGGCTACTGGTGGTCGCAGGACATCGCAAAATTAAGAGCTACTTGCCTCAAAGCCAAAAGGGAATTGACTCGGAAAAACCGCCAACAACGAGAAAGAAATGAGGAGTACAGAACCAAATACTCAAAATACAAAAAAAAACTGAAACTGGCCATCATGGAAGCCAAGAGATCCTGCTGGGAAAAGCTGTGCGAGGAGATCAATGAGAACTGCTGGGGAGATGGGTATAAGATCGCCATGAAAAGACTCAAAATGAACACCACCAACAGTGCTTTAACCATGAAAAGAGTCAAGGAAGCCGCAAAGGAGCTCTTCCCAGACCAAAGATGGCATGGATTGACTCCCGAGACGGAGACCAGAAAGTCACAAACAAGGAGGTCACTGAGGCTAGTCTCAGGCTGCCTGATTTGGATGGGGTTTCTGTCGACGTCATTAAAGTGACGGCCACCCAGGAATATTCCTTTACACCTTCAAAAACCTGATTAAGAAAGGAGAATACCCAGAAATCTGGAAAAAGGCCAAATTAGTCCTCATTGAAAAACTAACGAAAGAGAACCAGGTCACACCAAAGTACAGGCCCCTGTGTCTCCTAGATACTGTAAGCAAGCTCTTGGAGCATTTTATCCTCGCAAGGCTCTTGAATCTCAGCGAGACTCTCTCAGCCAGACAGTTTGGTTTCAGAAAGGGCATATCAACCATTCAAAGTGTGCTGGAATTTCTAAGGGAGGTTATATACAAACGAAGCCATAGACACAGGAAGTTGGAGATCATTGTTACACTTAATATAAGGAATGCTTTCAACTCGGCCGGCCCCATGGAAAGAGATTGTGGATGGAATCGAAAGGAGAGATGCAGCCCCATACTTGACTAAACTCATCAAGAGTTACCTGACATCCAGAGATATCATTATAGAGACAGAGGGGAAAAGAGAGAACTTTCATATGACGTGTGGGCACTATTCTTGGCCCCACTTTGTGGAACATCTTTAATGACGGTCTTCTGAACATCAACCTCCCTGCAGGGGTCAAGCTAACGGGGTACGTTGACGACGTCGCTGTTACTGCTGAACAAAGACCTGGAGGAGATTGGAACTAAAATCACAGTGGCCATGACGCGGATCCAGAAATGGATGATCAGCAAACAGCTGATTCTAGCGAAAGAGAAAACGGAGACTGTCATTGCTTCCTCAAAGCGCCAGGTACCTCATACCACCTTTAAAATCATGGATATGGAGATTGTCCTCAGAACGGAGATAAAATATCTAGGGGTATGGATGGACTCCAAACTGAAGTTCCGGACTCACCTACAGAAAACCGCGACACGAGCCAGCAGCGCGATGTAGCCCTAGAGAGGCTGATGCCCAACATTGGTGGCCCAAGGGCAAGCAAGAGAAGATTGCTGTGCTCAGTGGGGAGATCTATCCTGCTGTACGCTGCTCCAGTGTGAGGATCCGCAATGTCGACGGATAACAATCGGGCCATCTATGAGAGGATACAGAGACAGGCCGCAATGCGAATCACCAGCAGCTATCGTATCTACTGTTTCAACAGACGCTTTACTGGTGATCGTGGAATTACCTCCTATAGAACTCCTGGTGAAGGAGGCGGTACAGGCCTCAAAGGCAAACCCGCAGGAGATAACAAACGTTCACAAAGTGGCACGAGACATCACGAGGACTAAATGGCAGGATAGGTGGGAAGCTAGCAAAAAGGGTAGGCGGACAGCCAGGTTGATCCCGGACATAGGGGCATGGATTGACAGGGAGCACGGTGAAACAAACTACTATGTAACCCAGTTTCTGTCTGGTCATGGGTGCTATAGAGATTATATCCTCGAAATAGGTAAAACACCCGACAATGAGTGCTCTTACTGTGGAGAGCGGGATACCGCGGAGCATAGGTACCTTCTTTTCATGCAGGCGGTGGATGGAGCAAAGGGAAAAGTGTTTCCACTCCATCGGAATAATTCTCACTCCAGAGAACACCATAAGGGAAATGACAAAGTACGAACCGAATTGGGAGCAAGTCCGTATCATGGTAGAATCGCATCCTAAAGATTAAAGGAGAGGATGAAAGCAGTATGCAGGAGGCCTTTTAGATCTGCGAGCAGGTGCAAACTACACAACCTTCCTCCCCGAAGTAATGCGAGAGCGGTTCCAGGGAGAGCAGCAGAGCAGTAGGGGAAGGGTTTTAGTGGGTGCGAGTCCTACACAACACCAATGCCCTAGGTGTGCATAACGCATTTCCAATCCCTACTATAAAAAAAAAGATTGTTCCCATTAGAATCCCATATTAATGATTCGAAGTATATTTGAATATATCCAGTCATATGTATGGCACCAAGAAAAATGATCAATACGAATCCATTTTAATTATAGTTGATTTAATATTCAAATGCTCGTTACAAACTTGAAACAGACAAATTGTAATTTCTTTTTTCATGAATAACAATCCCAAAACAATTTTCATCTGCTAGTTCTTAAAACTAAATAAAATTCCAAGAAACCTTCTTGAAATATGAATGAACTTTTATAAAGTAACGCTGTGGGTACTTCCATTCATAAGTACCTTACACATACATACTCCATAAAAGTGAATTATCGTAGCTCATTATACCGGCCAGAGTTACCCAACAAAAAACAAGCCGTTAGTGCTACTTTATCAAAAAAAAAGCCCAAGATTTAATTGTGTAATATTCCTCATCAAAAGCTTTTATGTCCACGGATAAGACTTGACAATGTTGCCTGAGGCTCGTTTTTAATTATATTCTACTTTGGAGCGGTCATCACATCACTAAAACCATTTTTGAGATAAACCAGGAAGGCCACCATGTATGTTTGGGCTTAATTTGATTAAAACCGTAGCGGTTTGAATTAAATTTTCTTAAAATGTAAACAATTCCTAGCTGTTTCGTACCGCTCCCATTAAGGATCCATTAAAACTTGAGTCGTTTTTCTTAATTCTCCGATATCTAGAACCACCTAAAAATTTATTGTGGTCGATTTTAAAAGGCGAAATGTTGTTTACCACAAAGGTAATCTTAAAATTCGTTGTCCGGACAAGAAATTTTGTCTATATACACAATGTGAACAATTGATAATCGTCCGTTTAATTTTGTTGTTAATAATGTTTTTAGTGTCTTTCGATAAGCTGAACGGTTTTGGTTTAATTTTAGTACGTATTTGCTTTTTGGAGACTTTTATTGCTTTAAGGTGGGTAGTTTATTAATTAGTCTTGAAATTCCAATTTGTTTTTTGAAGTAGATACCATATGAATTGACATACGGTCCAAGTGCACTTAGATGAGAACTTGGACTGAGTAAGTCTGACCATGGTTTCTAAAAATTCAGCGAAAACTCTACAACTTGTGTATTTACACCTTTCTTCTACCTGTGAAGGTAAAGGCTGTAGCTGGTGTGTCAATATATAAAAAAACACTCTGTACAAATAGGTGGATTATTGCGGAACTTATGGGTGGACCTCTGCGGGACGAGCGCAGCGAGTTCCGCAGCCATCTACTCACCAATATACAGTTGAACTGTCATCTATTCATTAATACGTTGTTCAAGTACGATACTAACCTGACTCACTCAAATGTCAGTTATTCTCATTAGTTCAAAAACTACAAGTTTCAGGTGAGTGTCTTATTTGAATAGTTCAACAGTATATTGATGAGTAGGTACCTAAATGGCTGCGGGCCAACAGTATATTGGTGAATAGATTGGTGATCACCAATCTATTCAACTTGTAGTTTTTGAACTAATGAGAATAACTGACATTTGAGTGAGTCAGGTTAGTATCGTACTTGAACAACGTATTAATGAATAGATGACAGTTCAACAGTATATTGGTGAGTAGATGGCTGCGGAACTCGCTGCGCTCGTCCCGCAGAGGTCCACCCATAAGTTCCGCAATAATCCACTTATTTGTACAGTCTTTTTTTATATATTGACACCCCACCTACAGCCTTTACCTTCACAGGTAGAAGAAAGGTGTAAATACACAAGTTGTACAGTTTTCGCTGAATTTTTAGAAACCATGTTCAGAAACAAAATTTGAATGTCAGAAATGTGAAATTTTGCATGCTTCCGCTTTTTTCAAATGGGATGCCTTATATTTCATTCTAGATTCTTGAAGAGCACAATGCCCCGATTCCAAAAATATATAATTTGTCTATATTTGATTGAATACCGTAATCGGGGCTACTTGGTCACCTTTTTCTGACTTTTTTTTTGGATTTGGACCAAAATTTTTTTACATACCGACAAAAACATAACTAATTGATTGACGCTTATATAGAGTCAGTTTTTTGCCTGTTTTATTCTGAAAAACTATTAAATTTATTCAAAAATAACTTAAAATGAAATAGGAACTCTCAAAACTTAAAAAAATAATTCTAAATCTTTTATATTTGAACGAAAACTTAATTCTGATAGTGAAAATAATAACGAAAAATTGTCTTACCATACGAAAGTATTAAAATTATAAACAAAAACTTAGAATGAAACAGAAACCAACTTCAAAAACCCAAAAGATAATTCTAAAAATCCTAAACATAGAAAAAACTTAAACTAAATCATAAACTTAAATTTAAAAAGTGGATCTTAAGTAGCTTATTAACGGCTATTTGCACCACTATAACTTAAGGGATATTTAATGCAAGTGGAGCTTTGAATGTGACTCTCGTAGAAACAAAAGTCACATTCAAAAGCTCCACTTAAATTAAATATCCCTTAACATCCCTTAAGTGATAGCGGTGCAAATGGCCATAATGGAACTAACGGCCATTTGCACCGCTATAACTTAAGGGATACCTACTTATTCTAAGTAGAGCTTTGAATGTGACTCTTGTAGGAACAAAAGTCACATTCAAAGCTCTACTTAGATTAAATATCCCCTATAAGTGATAGCGGTGCAAATGGACATTAGTCACTTGGCACAAAATCTTTGTCCGCATCAGAATCATCCTGATATTCCATCGGCTCCGCTTCTGAATCGTCACAATATTCACATGTAAAATAAGGGTCTTTACTTTCATTGTTTCGAAGGCCACAGATCCATTTAAGGCACTGAATACATTTGATCCATTCTTTTCTCCCCTGATTAGTTTTTCCAATTGCAACGACAAATACCACACATTGTATTTGCTTCACCTTCCTTTTATCTCTTACTTTCCTGGAACTTTTTCAAATTCTAAGGCTTTAGTTGTGGAGTTTCATTAGGGTCTAGAAGGTCTAAAGGGACAGCTGCAATATCTGTGACATCTGTAGATTTACCCGCTATAACTTTTTTTTAGGATTGGCATCACTCTCCTCTATGTTCCTTTAAGAGATCAACAACTAATGACAGATCAAGATTTCTTCCGATGCCGTCTTTATCATTGGTGCCTGTTAATCCATCTTGAATCCTCTTTAAAACCTCGTTAGAATTTGGTAGAAAAAGCCCAGTAGCTCTAAATCCAGATATCAAATTTTGGCTCACACTCTCAGATATGCCATTCCATAACCAAGAGAGCAAATTTGGAAATTGCTCTTCGGGAAGATTTCCTGGATATCGGCTTTCCTTTCTGCATTTGTCCAGAATCTTTCTCCAGCATTTTTTCATGGGACTAAATACAGTCACATCAAGTGGCTGCATTAGATGGGTGGCATTTGCAGGAGATGGAGTTAAATAAATACTATACTCCTTACAGGACTGGATTACTGCAGATGAAAAGTGGCTGGCGAGATTATCACCAACAACAATAGTTGTAGCGTCGTCTTTTCGGGTTTCGATTATGTGCGGGAGTATTTTAAAATACCACATCTCAAACAAATTCATATCAAACCAGCCAGACGGGCTGCTGGCATATTTTGTTCAAGGAGGGCCACCCTCTGTCCAGTTTTCGTATAAATTTCCAGATTTATAAACAACCATTGAAGGCAGTAGAATCTCTTTTGCATTTCCGCATACCATAATACTAATGGAGGTACGGGAGTGGTTCTGCACCCGTTCAACCCTTTTAGTGTTTCTTGGGACCACAATCTTTTTCGCTCCTGGATCATCTGTCACATTCGTTTCATCATAATTGTAGATGTTGAAATCTTCCGCATTATTCAGAGCGTCATTAATGTTGGCGAAAAAATTTAAAATGTCTTCACGGTCGACAGAGGATCTCGATCTTTTTATATTTGATGCAAGGCGGATGGAGAGATTGTTTCTCTTTATAAATATATCCAGAAAATCATCCCCGGGAATATTGTCTTTGAATACCTTAACTTATTTTCCTTGTTTGTCAAGGTATTTTGCGATAACACTCCTCACATCCAACCTGGTTAACGGGAAACCCAATTCAGCAACCACTCCAAGTGTCTCCGCAATACTAGTCTCCTCCTCCCTGGAAAGAACTCTTTTATGGCCTACTGGCCCAAGATTCTCTCCAAGAATTTTCCTATACTATGAGTAGATGGCTGCGGAGCTCGCTGCGCTCGTCCCGCAGAGGTCCACTAATAAGTTCCGCAACAATCAACTTATTTGTACTTGAACAATAACTTATTATATAAAGTCAGAATTTATAAGATTATCCACTTTTTGTCAATTTGCCTTTTAACAGGAACTAGTAATGTTACTTTACCAAACTAGTAATATATTGTGATAAGTTATTCAAGTACAAATAAGTGGATTGTTGCGGAACTTATGGGTGGACCAGCCATCTATTCATCAATATGTTGTTTAATTACGATACTAAACTGACTCACTCAAATGTGCGTTATTCTCATTAGTTCAAAAATTACACATTTCAGGTAAATGTCTCACTTGAACAGTTCAATAGTATATTGGTGATTAGATGGCTGCGGAACTCGCTGCGCTCGTCCCGCAGAGGTCCACCCATAAGTTCCGCAACAATCCACTTATTTGTACTTGAACTAGAAGGTATTATATAAACTCAGAATTTGTAAGATTATCCACTTTTTGTCAATTGGCCTTTTAAGAGGAATTAGTAATGTTACTTTACCTAACTAGTAATATATTGTGACAAGTTATTCAAGTACAAACGAGTCGTTTGTTGTTGCGGAACTTATGGGTGGCCGCAGTCATATCTATTCACCATTATGTTGTTCAAGTACAATACTAACCTGATTCACTCACTTGAGAATTTTTCTCATTAGTTCAAAAACTACGCGTTTCAGGTGAGTGTCTTATTTGAATAGTTCAACAGTATATTGTAAAGTAGATGGCTGCGGAACTCGCTGCGCTTGTCCCGCAGAGGTCCACCCATAAGTTCCGCAATAATCCACTCATTTGTACAGGGTGTTTTTTTATATATTGACACCCCACCTACAGCCTTTACCTTCACAGGTAGAAGAAAGGTGTAAATACAAAAGTTGTACAGTTTTGACTGAATGTTTAGAAACAATGGTTAGAAATAAAATTTGCATGTCAGAAATGTGAAATTTTGCATGCTTCCAGCTTTTTTCACATGGGATGCCCTATATTTCATTCTATGTTCTTGAAGAGCAGAATGCCCCCATCTATATTTGATTGAGCAATCTCTCCTATATTTGGCTCCAAAAATTGTAAAAATACTATCCTACTACTGATTTTGTGAACCATTCTACCTGTACAGGTGAAAGCTGCAGGTAAAATTTGAGGTGGGTACTTGGTTTCTCTGATATTGTTTTTAAAATTTTTAGAACCAAATATGTTGGAGACGGCTCATCCAAATATACACAAACTATATAGTTTTGGCATCGGGAAATTGTGTTCTTCAAGAATATAGAGCCAACCCCCTGCCCCTCACTGTACCCGCCACTGAACTGACCTTGGATTAAGCCAGATTGACATTAGCTGGATTTATACAGCAAATAAAATAAAATAAGATAAAATAACAAATAGGAAATAATAGTTAACCTCATGAGATACCCTTAAAGTGTTTATACAGAAAATAACAAATAAAATAAGAAATGCATTAGCTATGTATTTGTCATTTTATCTTATGTTATCTTATTTTATTTAATTTGCTGTATAAATCCAGCTATTGTCCAAGTGCACTTGGATGAGAACTTGGACCAAGTGAGTTAGCAGTCAACCTACTTACTTGGATGTTGAACCTAATCAACTGGACTTGGATAAGCAGTTGATACGATCCAAATATCAATTAGTCCAAAGCCATAGATAATAATATATTTTTATGGGTGACACTTTTATCGAAATATTTCGGTAGGCGGTAGTTTTGCTAAAAAGTTCCCAATTAATGATTGCATCAACCAAAAAATGGGTTCCTACCGGGACCATTTTTCCCAATCATTTAATAAAAAAACTAACCAGCGAACCTCAGCGGGGTTCTATTTTACAAGGTAGTTCTCGCTGTTCCCAGTAGGGATTTTTTTTTATGTTAAATTTGTAAAAACGTCAACAATTTTATTTATAATTTGAATAACTTATCTGCATAATTTTCGAATAGAGCCCGTTTGATTTATTCGGACGATTTTTTCCAAAGAAAAAGAATCTGAATATAAATATACCCGGGGATGACATATTTTCCGAAATGTCTTTATTGATTTATTTCGCTTTTGTCTTTGGACAGGAAACATTTTTATTTTTATTAATAACTTTGTTAGGGCTTATTAATGCATTAGTGTTTTATTTATTCTTGGGCGGCTTTAAGATTGTCAAAACACACTATACATTAATTTAAATTACAAGTCGCTTCTTAATTATTAATGGATTTTCGAATTTTCTATTACAACATTCTCCTCTAAAAATCTCAACATGTTTATTTTACTTAATATTGAGGTGGGTGTTCTAGTCGTTTTTAGAAAACTTTTTGTGTTCGAAACCCTGTCCACTCGATGGGGTGCTATTGAATACAAATTGCCCTTTGGGACATTTTACAATAATGTGGGTTGTGTGATATGTCTATTTTGTGCAAAAAGAAGGCAGGATAGGTTCTCGGAAGTACCCACTATAGTTTTTGATTAATAGTGTTTGGGTTTGTGGTACAATGGGAACAGATTTGTTACTTGAAAGAGGATTTCTCAATTTAGTTCTATCTTGAATGGCTTAACCTAAAAAGTAAAAATAAGACTTTATAATATCTTCAGCAGATTTTGAGTTTAAATGTGAGTACTTAATTGCCTCCTTTTAACATGTTCTTTACTTCTCTTAGATTTACGTTTTTCTGCTTTTACGTAATAATTTCAATATTTTTTAAAGTTCTTATGTTGGTAGGTCTGCTGTTAATAATAATTCATGGACATTGGAATAATGAACCATTGGTCTATTGTAGCATAGTCTGAAACAATAACCACTATCGGATAACCATGTACCTACCTATCGAAAACATTATTTCCAATATAGAAATAGCTGAAGAATCAGAAGGTGATTTGCATGTGGGATTCCGTTGTTCAAAAACTCCTCATTTTTATATCAGAACGACTCATTAATGAATCAATTGTTGCAGAGGTTCAGAAATGGGTAGAGCTCAGTATACTCATGAATGAAATGTACTTTCTATTAGCTCATCAGTTCAAAATTTAATCGATTTCCAGGTCAGAATTTTTCTTATCAATGGGTGAATTACCCACAAATCTCTGCTCGCTCTGCTCGCTCCGTCCGCAGTAATTTTCTCATGAAATTTACTCATTAGCTCAATAACTCATTTATTTTTAATCCAGAATTTTCAGTCATTAAATCAAAAACTCATTAGTTCAAAAACTCCTCATTTTCAAATCAGAACGACTCATTGATGAATTCATGGCTCTGCTTGTTTCGCAAAAATGATTTTCCTTGTGCCGAAAAAAAATTGGTTATTTTTTCAACTTCTCTTTCATGGCATTTCAACACATTAACATTATACAAGGTGTTTCAAAATTGATGTACCAAATTATCATGGCATAAGTACCTATTGTACGTCGAAAATAAATGCTAGTTTCCTATCTAAACATATGTCCGGAAACGCTTCCTTTCCGAGATACAGGGTATTGAAATTCTAAGAAAAAAACAATGTCTCTATACTTTTCAAATCATTCTAGATATTTCATTGAAATTCTGTACACTGCTTTCAAGCAGCAAAAGAAATTTTTTGATGTGAAATTATTTTATTTTTTTAAATTACCAGTGACGTCCGTACCAGATTTGTATGGAAAAAAATGGTGCGCCACTGCTTTTTTCTAAAATAAAAATCATTTTTGAAATTTCCATTCAATTTGTAACAAATTTGATCTCACTTTTTTCCGAAAGATGCACCGTTTGTAAGTAAAAAATAAAATACCATTTTGATGCATTTTGAAATCGCCAAAATTATTATTAAAATGTTAAACATTAAACACCTAAAGTTTCAAATTATTCTTGTGACGTCACTGGTATATTTTTTTTTTAATATTTCAAAAATGACTTTTGCTGCTTGAAAGCAGTGTACAAAATTTCAATGAAATATCTCAGGTGGTTTGAAAATTATGATAAAAAAATAGTTTTTTTTCTTAGAATTTCAACACCCTGTATCGCGGAAAAGAAGCGTTTCCGGACATATGTTTATATAGGAAACTAGGGCTTATTTTCGACGTAGAATATGCCATAAGAATTTGGTGCATTCATTTCGGAACTACCTGTATAACAATCTAATAGTAAAACACCAAAAGCCATAAGGTTTGCACGTATTGAAATGGTTGAAATTAGGGCGCGATCTTGTGAAAGAATATTCGGTTGCTGATCCTTCTCTCGCTTATGTCAATCGACAGAGTCAAATTTGATATCGTATGGAACTAGAAAAAAATTTCCCATAAGCCGGTCAGCTGTTAAGAGTGTTAAGGTATATTTTCCGGCCGCTGCAAAAGGAAAGTGAATTTTCCATATGCCTTGCAGACGCCCGGACGCTAATTTTCCATTTTTTGAGCTCAGCACTGACATAATTAATTTTCAGTGGTTGAAATCCCCGAAAAGAGAAAATCGGTCAACAAAATCTGTCATTAGCTGTAAATTGTAGATTTGTTTGAATGGCGATAGCGAAGAGACGTCCTCTACCACTGCAACCTTGTCAGATTTATTGTGGTATCTCCTATCTGTCCTTAGAGTGCGTTCTTTAGACCCGTCCTTTTTATTAGACTCCAGAGCCATGATACTGGCCACTCCATGTAGCTTGCCGGATTGGGCTTTTCCTCTCCAAGCTTCGCAAACCTAAGTCTGCATAGCGCGTCGCAATGGCACCATACATGTACGACAGTTTCTTCCGCCTCCTGGTAGAACCTGCACAGGCTAACCTCTGCCAGGGTCATTCGTCTCAAGTGCTTGTTGAATTTACAATGCGCTGTTAATTGGCCTACCGTTTTCCTAACAATCTTGCGGCTGTGGCTTAGTAGGTCCGCTGTGAACTTGAACAAACAGGATTTGATAAAATGCTTTGCCTGTTGTTATCCTGGTGTTCGCTGCTACCAGCTCTGGAACTCTCTGTCTATCCAGCTCTTGATAGATATTTTAAAACTGCCTACAGAAATTCCGCAGAATGGTTCTGGGCCTATAATCTCAGTGGCCAGGCCTCCTTTGGCTAAGTCATTAGCCTTTTCATTTCCTGGGTGGCCCTTGGGCCTCATGGCCGGGCAGTGGCGTAGTGACGATGCTCCGGGCCCGTGTTCAAAAATTTTACTGGGCCTTTATTCCTGCGAGATAAAAAAATCAAAGATCTCCTTATTGTACTGCGTAAGTTTTATTCTGTACGTATTCCAGTCCTTTTTCATTTTGGCTCTATTAAATAGCCTTCTAACATCGTATCATTCGTATCTAAGAACCTCCAGGTGTTTTTTTCTTTGTTGTCTTGTTTGATCCGGACAGCTATCCTGATAGGCCACTTGTATTGCCTCGGTCAGGTGTTGTACCGCCAGGTCGATACCCTTAGCTGTGTAGATGGTTACCACGCTTCCCCTGAGTGACTTCTCTAGGGTTGTCTCATAGCCTTGCCAGTTAGTTCTTCTTGGGTTACGTAATTTCTTGATCTCCAATTTTATTAGTAAGGAGCTTATTTTATTACTGTTGTATAGAATACCGGCTCTTTGGTTATTAGCCTCTGTATAGACTCAGTAGCTTACCATCGGGCGGGTTTAATTCTCTGATGGCTCTGTTGTTTAGCCAGGGTTCTTATATGAGGGTGATGTTGAAGCCTTCCTTTTGAAACCTTCTACACAGCACGGCTGAAGCCGCCTTGGCATGGTGAAGGCTGATTTGGATAACCTTTATAATATCCATTTCTACGAAGGAGGGCTGGGAGAGCGACCTCTTTCTCCATGGCAACGTCCCTTTGCTGGTAGACTATATGTCTTTATATGTCAGCGAACTAGTGTCTTTTTGGGTGAAGGGGTCCTCAGTTTCGCCCTCCCGGTCCTCCTCCTCCGGTTCTGTAGCATCGGCCTTCGATGTACTGGCCCGAGCCAGAGCTGCGCATTGTTGGGTAAGGCATGGAATACAGAGGGGTGCTGTCTGTTACCCCCGGGGGAACGTTCGAGATCACACTTGTCCCTGTGACCATCCAGTTTTCAGCACGTCGCCTTCCACCTTGACTTGGAAGAAAGAGAGAATAATCTGAAGAGAGCATGAAAGAAGAGTTGATAAAGGGAGACGCTATAGGAAAGAGAAAAGTAAGGGATCGGATGCCAGAAAAGTTGAAGCAGCTTCTAGATCCAGCTAGGGTGCCTCGAGGATGCCAGATCCCGTACCCACCAGGTGTGAGCCCCTGCAGCTTTGTTGAGGTGTCCTTAGCAACGACTAGCCTGTAAACCCACATGACCAGTCGCTGGGCCCCGCCACCAACGTCCTATAGGAGTTGGTATCAGGAATATTTTAATTCTTATAACTTTGGAAATTTCAAGTAGAGAAATATTCACTATTGGAGTTTTAGCCTGCACATTTTCATGTTCTTCAATCTTCATTTCGATACAAACCGCACGTTGATACCTACTTTATCCATTGACTAAAGGGACGTTTATTAAATATATCTTTGCGGATTCTTTGGAAGGAAACCCACCTATTTGAAATATGATTTCTTCAAATCTTAAATTCTAAAAACGAAAAAAAAAAAGAAAAGTAAATGTTGCAACCATGTATGCGCTGTGAAATTTATGGAAACGGGGACGCGCCACAAGTATCGAAGGGTAAATAGAAAATGAAAGACCAGGGAAGAAGTCCGCGATTGTTCATTATTCAATTTTTATTTTGTATTAAATTGATTGTTCAATCAAGTTTGTTATTATTCTGTGTGTCATAAGGAGCATTCACAGGTCAGTTGAATAAATGTTATATTTTTTTTGAGAGTTTAATTTATACAAGTACCTATTATTTTTTCATTATTATGTTTTTTTGCTTTCTGGGATTTTAATTTTTGGTATTCAGAACGTGCATTAGGGCCTTGTTGGATCTACTAACACTTTCCTACCCTGACAAGCGAATATCCTAACAAACAAATTGGAAGTCTGATGGCAAAGCTAATCCTTCGAAAGCTCGAATATCATTTATGAGAAAACCAGATAAATCTATCTATGAAGAATTGTGTGAAAAAAGCTTGCCTATGACAGACGCGCATTGGTCCTTGGACATCGTTTTGATATTACTTGAGAGGTACCCAATGTGTATATTATCTATATTTCTGCTGCGGTTCATTGCATATAAGTTTTCAAGAAAAATGTTAAGTAGGTACATTAAAAATTGTTTTTACTAAGCAGTCAAAAACTAGTCAACTTCTGTTAAGATTTCTTTATGCTAATATAAAAATTATTGCTCTATAAAAAGTGGTCCTACATACCAGGTCAAAAAAAAAGATGCCAAAAATATTTCCCAAGAAACCTTGTTATATACACCAACAATAAATTTAGCATAGATCGAGATCCCCATTCAAGACAGGAGACCACGTCACGCTGTTAGACCACCATGAAATCCATGTTAGAAAAATGTTTGTCAACAGAGAATCGAAATGTAAATAGCACAAATATACAAAGTGTCACAATTCCCTAAGTTATTGAAGATAATGGCCTTAAAGTGACAGTTATCGATGGGACCGTGTCAGTGAATAGGAAGATCTTTTAATCTGTGGGGTTTCTATTCTTCGGCAGACCGTTTTACCGAGACAAAGTAGGGACGGGAACGTTTTCGCTCTAATACTTTTTGCATTGTTGTAATGATGGGTTATTCATAATATTTCTGCTCAGGAAATGAATATTTTTCAATTAGGAATATTAAGAAAATTTCGTCGTTCATTAAATCCTTCAGTCATCGTCCAAAAAGTCCATAAACCTCTCCCAACCCAGCCAGCGTGCAACCCGAAAAACAAACTGTCCGGCGTGTAAGGTGCATAACTCAAAAGATGAATGGATTCATTGAAACCCCATAGTCTTTTATAGGCAATCAATAATATAAATTGTCCAAATACGAATATATATTTTAATTGTGTAGACAGGGTCTTAATAAATGAGGTCGAAACTGAGAGAGCGTATGCGCGCAGCCCACGCGCTCCGTCTGCTCCAGGTAGGACTTTTGAGTTTTTTTTTTTTTTCGTTTTTAATTGTTTTCTTCTTTGTTCCTTGGACTGTTGTTGATGGTGGTGTGGTTTATGCTCATTACTGAAAATGCACGAAAACATTTAATAACTTGAAACTCTTTGTAGTATGTAGATACAAGTAGTTTGAAGGATAAAGGTAAACTTGCGCTGTACTGATGGAAAAGGGAATTCAGGTTTCAAAACCAAAACGGTTCTCCAAATGTTGACTATAGATAATGGTTTGTCAAATTACATCAGCTCTAAAGAGTTGGGTACGATTCTGTACCATCACTTCTAGCATCCAAAATCCTAAAATCTTACCCATGGGTCCCGATTTAATTTGTCTTTCACATCGGAGATCTTTCTGGGTGATAGGCCGGACGTTTTAATGGCATAACCGTGTCCGAGCCGAGAATTAGGCAAAAAACAACGGAACATCAATTAGACGACTTTTTGGGGGACCATTTTTTATGAATGGCGACAGTCCTTTTTTTGTTTTTCAGGTCCGCATGGTAAAGGGTCGTATATTTTCTGCATTTACCCACTGATGACGCTATCGATTTGACCTTTTTTTTTTCTATTTTGCATTTCGCAGCTATAAAACAAACGGACGGAGAGAAAAAGCGAGCGCGAGTGTTAAATCCGCGTACGCCATCATTAAACCCATCTTCGGTTGTGTTTATATAATTTATAATTACCGCGAAGTGCCCGCAGAGTCAAAAAAGGAGTATCGTGAATAAGTAAAATAATTATTGGCCGAGACAGAATGACTGGCTTAACGGCTGGAACACCGACTGTGCTCAAATTGATAACCTGATGTTTCAGTTTTCGAAGTGTACAGGGGCTCGAACAGTCGTAAAGTTGAGCTTCGATTGCTGGGGCTCGCCGTGAAAGAGAGAGATATTGTTAGGCATTTATTTTAATATTATGGGCCTTTAACAAGTTGACCAACCGACCCGACCGGCAAATTGAGTTGTTACCTCGTGGGCACCATAATTAAAATTATAATGAACCATCACAGACTGTTGATATAATCTACCACGACTCAGAGACAATACCTATGGATCTGAATTTTGTCTGAAATCAGAGTTTTTATCGGATGTGGACTTCCTCATCGTTATCATGTTATCCATCATCATCGTTCAGCACTCTTTGAATTTCAATATTTCTTCGGTTTGTCTGCCAGTAGACAATATCCAATGCTAATCCTTTGATGTGGCCCAGAAACAAGAACCCTACATAAAAGTATCTTGAACATGTTGGAAATGAAAGTTCGAAATATTTATTCTGATCAGTCCTTTAGTTTATTGTTTATACCTATATGTGTCATTATTATGTCAGGTGACAATTTCATTGTTAATCATTGCTAGTATTGTTAGGGCACTTTCCAAAATTTACCGGTTTCTGAACCGGTGCGATACCGGTTTAATAGTTCACTCACCAAACCATTCCAAAATGTATCAACTTTTTACCGGTTGAACCAGATCATCCGTTCCAAAATTGACCGGAATGATCAGCTGTTTGAGACCGGTGAGGCACCGGATCCACCGGGAATTTTTGTCGGATTTTTCGGTTGGAGATTTTTTGACACTTTTTTTTTGACGTACATCAATTATTTTGAATGGGGGCTATCGGCAGTCGTTCGTTAAATTGTCGCAACACAACCGTCATAACCAAAATTTAACCCACCAAAGCGTTCCAAAATGCATCAGAAAAATCTTGTAACCGGACTTACACCTAACTTTTACCGGAATTTTTTGATTGCTACCGGTTTATTTAACCGGTCAATTTATCGGTGAAATTTGGAAAGTGCCCTTTATTAGTAATTCTATGATTAGTTGGCGTCGTGTTGCCTAGCTGCCTGTTTATTGTAATTCAGTTGTTAATTAAAAATTTATGAATATTGTTGAGACCATAGTTTTTACTTCACAAGAAACACTCACATTCCAATAGGTTTATGAGGCCCAGTTATGTCCAGTGAAGTAAAATAGCTGTGTGGCGTGGCCTTGGAACGTGTGTTGAGCAAGATTTCCAGAAGTGCAGAAAATGGCAGTGTCAAATTTTATTGCGAATATTCCAAAACTGAAAGGTCGTGATAACTACGGAGAATGGGCATTTGCTGCAGAGAATTTTTTGATATTGGAAGGGATCCAGAATCATTTTGAAAATGAAGTGATCGCAGCAGCCAATGACACAGATAATAAGGATGGTAAAGCCAGAGCAGATATTAACAATAGACTCATCGATTTTCGTTCATATCAAAGACACACGATCAACCAAACAATTATGGGACAAGCTAAAATCCCTTTATGACGATTCGGGTTTTGCTCGAAAGATTGGTTTGTTACGAACCCTAATTAGTGCCAGGCTGGAAAATGAATCAATGCAATCCTATGTCATTGTTGAAACGGGCCAGAAGCTACGAGGGACAGGTTTCAGCATAGATGATGTCTGGATTGGCTCATTATTATTGGCAGGGCTTCCTGAAAAGTATGCCCCAATGATAATGGCCATAGAACACTCTGGTATAGCCATCACAGCTGACGCCGTTGAAACGAAATTGCTTGATATGAAAGTTGAAAAGGCTGTCAAAACTGGTTCTGCTTTTGCAGGTGAACAATGGTATACCAAACATGATAAATGGCGTCAACATTTTCAGAACAAACGCAGAAATGGCAGCACTTATGAGGGAAACAAGACTATCAACAATTCTGACAAGAAAAATATCAAGTGTTACTCCTGTGGCCAGTTTGGGCACTATAAAAACCAATGTCCTGGTAATGGGAACTCATCATCAGTGGATCAGAGTAGGTCAGACCTGAATGGGCCAAATAAACCTACATAGGCAGAATGCTTTTATCGCCGTATTTCTGAGTGGTGAATTTTCTAAGGACGAGTGGTACATTGATTCGGGTGCTAGTGTGCACTTATCAGTAAATATGGATTGGATTGTGAATAAGGCAGAAAGTTCTCATATAAAAGAAATTGTGGTTGCCAATAAGGATAAACTTGAAGTGTCATGTGCTGGAGAGGTAAATATTCAAACTTTTGTTAATAATAAGACCTATGATGTAACTGTAAAGAATGTTTTGTGTGTGCCAGAACTTACCAATTTACTGTCTGTAAGCCAACTAATAACAAATGGCAATCATGTTAGTTTTAAACAAAATTATTGTAAAATTTTTAATAATCAGAATGAACTAGTTGCGATTGCTTACTTGAACAATGGTGTATATGTTACGGTTAATATGCAAACTTGGCTAGTTTGTAAACTAACCAACCAATTTTCTGGCTAATTTACAAATAAAGTTTAATGTTCATGGTATTTGTTATTCGATAAATTAGAGATGAATAAAATGAAAATTTTTGATTTTTTCTTTTTTACCTGGCAATTCTCACATCCATCAAGGAACAAAGTAACAATTTCTTGGGTAATATTTGAATATTTTTGATTTATTAGCTTCGATGTAACTTGTCTTTCGCCGTGCCTAGTTAATTGGTGAGCTTCTTTAATAATATCAAACAAATCGTCCATACAAGCTAATATTTTGTCAGATGTCTTTCGCCGTGCCTAGTTAATTGGTGAGCTTCTTTAATAATATCAAACAAATCGTCCATACAAGCTAATATTTTGTCAGATTTTCTTCGTTGTAAAGTTGGGAATTATTTGCTTTATTATTATACAGATTTATTAAAGAAGCTTCAAATTCCTGAACCTAACTTTGTTTGTAAATTAGCCGGAAAATTGGTTGGCTAGTTTGTAAACTAGCCAAAGGTTTGGCTATTCTGTGTTACTAGAAAATATGTTTTTCATATTAGCCAAACTTCATTGGATAGTTTATAAACTAACCAGCTCTTCTAGTTTCCTCAATAATTTCAAGTAAATTAGCCAAGACTCTTGGTTAGTTTGCAAACTAGCTGCTATTTTAGTAAAAATTGCGTTTTCTATCAAAATAGCCAAGGGGTTGGTTAGTTTGTAAACTATCCAGCTAGTTTACAAACTAGCCAAGTTTGCATATTAACCATAACATATATAAGTTAGAAACAAAAAAGGTTAATGAATGTTTTCTGACTGTGAATGGCATAACATGGGCACATGAATTCCAGTGATCTCAGTAAGATGAAAAATGATTTATTTGTTGATGGTCTTCTTTATCCAGGTGAGCTAAGAACCACAACACAAAATTGTGTAGTTTATTGTGAGGCAAAGCTAACTAAACTACCTTTTCCCCAAAGGGGCAGCAGAGCTTCTCCTATTCTTGAGTTGGTTCACGCGGATTTATGCGGACCAGTGGAGGTAGCTTCTATTGGAGATTCCCGATATTTTTTGATTCTAGAGGATGATTTTTCTCGTATGGCGTTCATTTATTTTTTGAAAAATAAAAGCGAATCCTTCGAAAAATTTAAAGAATTTAAACTATTAGTGGAAAACCAAACCAATTTAAAAATTAAAAAATTTAGAACCGATAACGGGGGTGAATTTTGTAGTAGAGATTTCAAATATTTTTTGAAAAACTGCGGGATAATTCACCAGAAAACAAATGCCTACACTCCGGAACAAAATGGTTCTGCGGAGAGATTGAACCGGTCAGTTATAGAAAAGGCGAAGTGTTTGCTATTTGATGCAGGACTAGAAACTAAATTTTGGGCTGAGGCTTGTAATACAGCTGTGTATTTGAAAAATCGGTCTCTTACAACTGGCCTAGATAAAACTCCCTTCGAAGTATAAACTGGTTCATGGCTGAACGTCAGCTCTTTAAGCATTTTCAGCAACTCTGTGATGGTTCATATTCCCAAAACCAACAGGTTGAAGTGGGATAAGAAATCAGAAAAAATGATTTTTGTGGGATACAGTGACAACATAAAAGGATACAGGGTATATAATCCCAGAACGAATTGTGTTTACACAAGTAGGGATGTTATTATAATGGAAGAAACTGAATCTGAAGAAAGTAAAGATGATAAAAAGGATACAGATTCAGTGGGGGATCAACTCTCAGAATCTGCAGATAGTGAGGATTTTGCCGAAGATGAAGAGCTCTCAGAGGCAGAGGTCAGGAAATCCCAGAGAATTCATAAATCAAACAGTCAGTTTAGGGATTATGAACTCTACTTGTATGCAGATGATACTGGAAGTTCTAGAGACGCGTATGATAAGCACGAGGATGAACCAACAACCTATCAAGGCCTAATAATCAGCTCTGGGTCCAGGTTATTTCCGAAGAGCTCCAATCGTTTAGTCAAAACGATGCTTGGGAATTGGTAGATGCTCCTGCAGGGTCAACTATTGTGCCATGTAAGTGGGTCTTTAAGATCAAATGTGATGGTGAAAACTTGGTGCGATATCGTGCAAGGTTGGTTGCAAAAGGATTTGCACAAAAACCAGGTATAGATTTTTGTGATACTTTTTCTCCTGTTGTCAAACATAGTACTTTAAGGATCTCATTATCATATGCTGTAAATTTTAATCTAGACATCACACATCTCGACGTAAAGACTGCTTTTCGAAATGGCTATTTACATGAAAATGTCTATATGACAAAACCAGAAGGGTTTCATGTAACAAATAATAATAAAAACAAAGTGTCATAGTTTTTACAAGAAACACTCCGCATTCCAATAGAAAAGCCACATCATTCATGAAATGAAGCAACCATCCTATACTTCTGATAGAGAAACCTGTATGATATTTAGACTTTAGAGACCAAGTACACGAATATCAACTGCAAAACCAGCCTTATGGGGTCATTCTTTTAGGATCTTTTAATGGGAAGCTGAAAGGAGATAAATTCATATCAGGAAAGCAGAAAAGTAAGCTAAATGGTTACTTAAGAAATACATAAATAAACATTATTGATCGCAAAACAGAGATCAAACATAAAATTCCAGGATGTGACTGATGTGAGAGCATAGGTATAGAGGAACGACCTGTGGTAGCGACCGCTGCCTCCTGAAAACAAAAATATCTATCCCAGGCAGAAACACCGCAAAATACAACGGAAAGGAAAAACAAGGAGAAAATATTGTTCCTGAGAAAAACAACCTCAAATCTCTAGAAGAACAAAGCGTGAAGGGGTTGTAGGTACATGAAAAATTTAACAGAGTAGTCTGAACTTCCAAAACCTTGATACGCATTACCAGCATATCAAAGAGGGTATTCACAGTGCAGCATTTGAAGCCCTAGGCAAATACGAGAAAAAATTTTGGGAAGACAAAAACCTTATTGGTGAGATCAAGAGATCGAGAAAGACATAGCAGATAAAAGGAAGAAATACCAACAGTATCTAAATTCAAAAAAGACAGGAGACATTGTTCTGAAATAAACTTCATCCAGTCGGGGACGATACGCATCGTGTCTTGGTCTCCATTCTAGTATTTTCCTAGTCCATTTCACATGTATGACTATGGCAACATTACCTGCCCAATTCCTCAACTGCGATTCTTTTTTTGATGATATGATTTGTAACTTTAACTCTGAGGGATATATTCAACATTGATCTCTTCATTGCGCTCTGTGGGTTCTAACTTTTCTGGTTAGAGTCAAATGTTTCTGCTCCATATGTTAGAACTGGAAGCACAAATTTAAACTGGTGTTTTGTTATTTGTCCGAACAGAAGGATCAGTTCTATAAAATTTTTGCATCAAATAACAATAAGCATGAATAGCAAGATTTCATCCTCCTGAGGAATATTAGGGTTTGTATATTGAATGCGACATTGTATGTATAGGTACGAATCAAGGACCATAGTACAAGGGATTGGTTTCAGATAAAAGGGCCAATAAGTAGTTAAAATAATTATGTCAGCTACATCAAAACACAGCAGGACAAAAACAGAACATATAAAAATAGAAAGTGTACTTCAATTGAAGATGGATCAAAACTGAAACTGGCTGCAGGGAACAAAACAAATACCTACCAGTAAAAACAAACCATCAACCTACACTAGACTATTATTAGATATAAGTATTGAACATAGGGTTCATCCACTGTCCCGCTGGATCCCATAAACCACAGTAGAGACGTCGCTCGCGCTCCGTTGCCCGTATATTTGTCCCATTGTCTTATTGTCTTCGTGGTTGCTCCTCGTGAGCCCTCCCGGTCACGTGATTTATTGCTCGTGTTGAGAACGGGGTATGCGACCGGCGCGGCGCCACTGTCCGGGCGCCCCCTCGTGCTGCGCCCCCCGCCTTGTTCGGAATTTCTATTGTTTCGCGCTCTTGTCTCTCCCCGGAGCCGTTCTTTGCGTTTAATTTAATGCAATTGTGGTACTGCTTTAGGTACTCTTTTTTTGTTTGTTTTTGGTCGAGTAATAGACTACAACTACTATCGAAGTAGGTATCCATTTTCCCACCAATTCCTGCTCGAACATTCCTTATGTTTTTCTCGCATGATCCTCAGTCGGAGTATTAGGAGAATGGCTAACTGCAGGGAATGAAGTCGACTACAAATAATTCAATTGTAACTTTCTCATTGCAAAGTCGATCCAGAAATAAAAATTCTAGTTTAAAGGATTTCTGGTCTTCCAGCAATCGTAAGCTGAGTATTCAATCCTAGGTTTAATCCTATTTGTATCTGGATGTTAGTAAAATAACCACAAATGCTAGAACAGAACCGTCAAGTACAAAAAGAAACTATAAATTTCGCGAAAGTTTGAGTTAGGTACAAACCATCAGTTCGCAGTCAATTCTATAGATATAAGCTTCTGATCCTGTTATTTATGGTATTATCAAAGTTTCAATTCTTGTTGATGTGGACAGCAAGAAGTACAATATTCTTCTTTTCCGCCTTCTTCTCCATCATCATCAGTATCTTCTTCTTTTTTTCATCTTATTCTTCTTTAGTATTAGCGAACCATAGAAGATTTGTCCGTTTTCCGTCTATATTTACGTCTACTTCTAGAATAGGTAACTACATACGTCCTATTATTGCCCACGTGAACAATTTTGGGTAATAATATTATATCCCCCTGTCTGACTTATCTTCTGATTAGAATGGACTAGATGTTTTCTTTCAACTGGTAGATGTTGAAAAATCTCTCTGAATCGTGGACAACTACGACAGTTGTTCAATTAGTAATGCTACGAAATTCTACGAAATTCTTCTCCATACAAACTTTCAATTGATGGAAATCAATTATTAAGTTTCACATTTTTTTGTTGATCTGGTTATTCATACAGCCCGGCTCTCCTCTCATTTCTGGATTTGTATTTGAAGATAGCAATTTTGTATTCGGAGGCCTTCTTGCGACCTAATTTGGCAATTAGGTCGTCTTTGATGATAGTTTCTGTTGTTCTGAATTCGTCTGTGGATAGCTGTTAATAGCTAGTCATGGTCAGTCAAACTTTCTAGATCTTCGTCTTGTTGAGGATGATGTTTCCAATCCAGAACTTCTTGTGTGTTAAAATAGAGTTGAGAACTCCTATATACGCCTTTCAGTATCAATAAATTTGACAACTGTCTATTCAGGAATAAGAAATACGTCGACGTAGAAGGAACGTGTCTCAACGACTTACTCTTTGCTAATGATATCGTCCTCGCAGATAAACTATAATGTTAACGAAGCTTCTAGAGTAGAGAGGGCCTTAAAATGAACTTCAATGGTTTCTTCACGAAATGCAACCTTTCCTTCCGTAGATGAAGTTTGATTCTAACAGATCATCCCTCAAATCCAGGGTTTATTTTTGAAATTGCCTGCAAATTCAATGTTATCACGAATTTCTTCATCGTTACCTATACACATTTCTGTACTTTTTTAAATTTGCAATTTATAGCACAACATTCTTTCTCATAACCAACAAGTAGGTATTTATTAGATGAACTTACGCAGTTTAATGCACATGCACTGTATCAATCTCATCCAAGAAGAACATTGGTTTCAACCTTCCATCCAAATTATGATGGTTCTGGGAGATTTTGAGTGTTGCTTAGGATATGTAGGTATAGTAAGAGTATGTCCTGAGGATAAATTTCACTTTAGGCCTTTTCGGAATCACTGATCCCAGCTGATGTACTTTGTCTTTCTTGAATCGTGTTTATCAAAGAAAGATGAAACACAAACAGCTGATGATCCGATTAATCGGATCAGCGTTTCCGAAAAGGCCTTTTGATCATTTGATCATCGTCTAACTAGAAGCAGAGGTATGCCCTCCTTTAGTATGCTGTTTTTTGGAAAAATTTGCCAGTACCACAGAATCCGATGCGTATATAGCCGTCAAGGAAAATTAGTTGAGATGCACAATCATTTTTGTAACTTTTTCTCTCTTCAATTTTCATGTAAACAAATCAATTATTTCTTCAGTTAAATTTTCCAAATAGTGGTCCGTTCACGAATATATGCCGCATGCTGTTCGTACTCTGTTCGGTTGCTGAACTCCGTACCAGATTTAGTTCTGCATCCGGTTCCATGATTGGTTCCATAAACCACCTGGGCTGGAACTCTGTAACGGATACAGATCGTTCTCCCTATCGCTATGGCACCTGCTGTCTTCTTCTCACTTGTCGAAATCAATAGGGAGAAGACGTCGTCAATAGAGATAGAGAAAATATTTCTATCCGTTACAGAGTCCCAGCCCTGATTGATCTTTTTGCTCTCTACTTTATAGTGACACCCAAGTCATGTCACTCATGATTTGTGTGCCAGCTGACAGAAATGTCGATCATTTTTGTCAATTGGCCTTTCGATTACTAATGTTTTTAGGATGATCGATTCTTTTGTAAGCGTTTACGTTTTGCAACACGAATTGCTTATTCAATATCGTATTCTTCAAATTAGGATTGTTCTAGTAGTTAATTACTTGTTGTTCTTATCATTTTTCTCAGATTATATTGTTGTGTGTAATTTTTGGTACCTAAAATTCTGCTTGATTTCTTCTTGTCATTTGTCGTTACTTTGCCTCATCTCTATTCTTCAAATCTAGGACACTTTATTAATTCCCTGTGGTGCTTCTTTCTTTCTCGTTTGGTAGTTTCGAGAAATAAGATCTTTCTTAAGAGGTTAAATTTTGTCTTCGCCTTTGAGGGATGTTGTCCTTAATGTTCTCAATTATTGAGTTTATGGTACATTGAGTTGCCTTACGTTGCGTTACGTTTTCGTAAAGTGCCATAATTCCGCAAATTATTTCGGATTTTTACAACCATCCATTCGGTAAATTTTCCTTTGCACGTTGTTCCCACAGTGAATTCTGATGTTTGCTATTTAATCATGAGTGAAAAGCTGCCCTAAGGAGTAGAGTAAAGACCACCTCACTCACTTCAGGATTTCGAATCCAGACCTCGATCGAGACTAATCCAGATAATTTTCGCTTGTTATACCTTCCGGATTCTTCTTTGATAGTTATCGAAGTGATAATACTTCTGATCTATATTTCTCCTTTTTATGATAGAATACCACAAAGTGTGCTATTCTATGTTCCTCTGTCATGTGGAGTATCTTGTTCTAGAACAATACCCTAATCTCCCTCGAACCAATAATCTGATAGAATATTAATTTCTCCATACTCATTCATGCATTTTACAAGCATTTATAGAAGCACCAATGCTGTGTAACAATTGGATGATGAATTCTTCCAATGGTTGTAATATTTATCGGGATTCCAACTGCCAATTGCAAGGGTGAGTTGTGTTGGAAGTTTGACAGGGTGAAAGTATTTCATACATGAGCATTTCCAATACTTGAAAAGCTATGCTTGTTACGGTAATATCGTAGTTTTCTGAATAACTGTTCATATTTTTCCATTCTTTGTAGCACCCCTGGTAGAAATGGTAACATTTTCAAAATTTTCTGGGCATTACAAGACGGTTTTTAAGCAAGTTCTTTCCATGAGATGTTCGAGAAGAATGACCTAAAGCTATTATTCTCACAAACCCTAGAGTCATCATATGATGCTCTTATTCATTCGTCACAGGGTTATGAAAGGATCCACGAGAAAAGAAATTCTAGATTCCAACACTGGAAAGATAGAAAATATAGAAAAAGGAAAGTCGAAAGTGTATCTGAATGAAAATTTGATAGAAATGAATGGCACTTTGTAAGTAAAAAAGTACAGATATGCGCACAATAAACGAATCAGGTAAAAATATTAATGTGAATTCTGAATAGATTCTCAAAATGAAGTTCACAATAATGTAGAAGAGATACATCCTTGAACTGTTCTTGTACATATTTCAGTGCAACTTCTACTGTTACATGAGTTCTATATAACATGTTAGAGTAGGTACTTTTGGGACGTTTGTTAGAAACAATTCTTCAAAAAATCTGCTAATTCTACTTTACATTAATATTCAGCTGATTCTTGTTGTAGAGATCGCGAACAAAATTATATTCCATATTAATATGCCTCAGTCATTTATGTTTTTCTTCTGTATCTTCAAATTCTTCAGATTTTTCTGAGTTTCCCGACTTTTCCCTACATCATGTCCCACATCCCATTTTCTTCAATTCTGTAACAATGCTTTCAAGATGCGTGTTCTCGATACTTGACGGTCCCCAGATTCAACTTCAAATCCATTTATTCTTCATCCTGAGAAAATCAAGTGTTTCTGAGAAATTATGATTTAGGCTTTCCAATTTTGAAGAAATTCTCATTAAATCCATGGATTCTATTTTCTTAAGGACATCATAATCTGAAGACGTTGGAATAACCTGACTGTAGACGTTGGAATAACCTGACTGTCGAATTATCCATTGTGTGTGTTTTTGGTTCCCATTTTTTAGTTTTTCCAGGCTTCTCTCCAAACCATAAATTAATTGGTACAACAGAGCTTTGGTTGAGCCCCTGTTTTTTAAATAACCCGCAGTCATAACTGCTTTGAACAAAAACTCTCATCCATATTGATGCGTTTGAGGTTTAACAGCAAAAATCTTGTGTGTTCAATAAGAGTTCTGTTCTTTTTCTGGTGTGTAACGGATTCATGCTGTTAAATGTCATCACAAAATTATTCTTCACTCAATTCTAGTTGATGGAAGTCGAGCCTCTTTGAATCCAATCTGTTGAATAGTTGAGACATCCTAGATATCTTTACTTATAGAGAATCGTCTATTTCGTTATTTACTGTTATACGGCATTAGGCCCATCTACTGTTGGGTATTTTCTTGAAGAAACTTTTAACAGCCATACAGATGTAGTTGATGTTCTATAAGTATATCTGCAGATCCTTTCTCTCCACATAATTTGGCAATGAAGTCGAACATATTACTGTGCCTTCGTCTAAGGATGTGCAAGAGGATTTATCTAATTCTAGGTATTGGTCTTGATGTATTTCCTTATCATAAACCCTATAATTGCCTCCGTGAATGTTTAGTTTTAGAGAGTCTTTAATATGACGTAGTCTATTATATTATCAACATAACATTCGTCGGGAAATATTTCACTAACTTACATTTATAACAATTTCAGTCAAATTCAGAAATCAATCAATCCTATTACTATCTGATCGTGAAATAGTACAAATATCAGAAGTATATCTGAAATCATAGATAGCCGTCGACCACACTCGCTATGCCAGATTCCACAAAATCCCCGCGCGCCGTCGCGCCACACTGTCCGAGGGGGGTCAGAAGGGCAGCAGCCCAAAGGCCCCATGGGGGTAAATTTATGACACGTCTTCAGCGCGACTACCTCATTGTTTGAGTAACTATAACGTTTTTCACTCTTATCTCCGCGTGTATCTTTCTCTATCTTTTGTGTAAAATTTAGTGTTAAGGCCATTTTAAGGAGTTTTAATACCGTTTTTGTATAATATATTTTAGGTTCCAACAACAGAAATTTCTTTGCGCGTTATCTTGATCTAAACCTCATGGCTGTTTTTGTAATATTTAATACTTAATGGGTATAGGTATATTTTGAAATATCATGTTGGTTGGGTCAAACCATTGACATCAATACTTCAAGTTCAAAATACCTTTAAACATTTAAATATTTTGACTTTCCAATTAAAAAATAATTGCATATATTGAAATTGATATTTGTATAATTTAACTTCAACCAACTCTGTCCAATTAAAAAAGTCTTATGGCGGTGTTTCGAAATTCGATCCCCCGAGTGCATTCCTATATCCACTTTTATTATGGGGCCGCACCATCTACCAAAACAAAGACCCTCCGAAAAAAAAAAGAAAAGCGTTTGAAGCAGACCATAAAATCCAATTACTCTAATGGCTGCGGTGCGGTGGCTGCCTGAAATTTGAAGACCGGTAGCCGAAAAGTAAATCTCTTACCGAAAAGGCTAATGAAATCGGCTTTCGATACTCCCTTTCGATGTTCAGGGATTTTATAGCCTTGACACGGGTCAGTCTACGGTCTCCTCCGAAATCCGAAATGGCTTCGGTGCAAATGACACGGGATCTCGGATAACCCATTGTTGATTTTTTTTTTTAACAAAGTCCAACAATTATAATGGCTGATGAAAAAGCCTTATATGAAACATGAGATTCTCCACCACTGGCAATTATCGCGCCACTGAACCGGCACAGAGGGCATTCTTTCCAAAGACAACCCGCAGAGGTACCATAGGAAGGAAGTGGTTCCCTACTGGTAGCCCATACCGGCCTTAAAAATGAGCCATAAAACATAGAAAATGTCAAATATCGACGAATAAATTTGGGAACAAAAGGGAAACAACAAATGCGCTCGCTGTGAGGATGACGATTATATTATTATATCGGGGTTGTCAAAATGTTTCTCTTTTTTTATGAACATTTATTTATGGTTGACGCGAACAGGTGATAAAAGGAGCATGTATAATGACCAGCTGAAAAGCTAAAGTGTCCAAATAAATCTTAGAAGTTTATATTCTTTGGATATGTTAAGTAATATACCTAAAACAGAACAGGTGCTTGAAAGGATTATGTTTCAATATAAGTTGTATGTAAAAATTTAGTGCTGATGATAATAAATACCTACACCACTATACCTATGTTACGATCATTTTCTAGAACCTTTGTTTATCAAGCTTTATTGACCTTGTCTGAAGCAGCCATCTATTACAGAGAAGTTCAACTAAATGGAATCGCCCTCTATTAGAGAGGTGGAACGGGTAGCTGGGACGTCTACGTCTGAAACAAGACGCCAGAAAACTGTTCAACAAGGCAAAAACTAACGATAACTGGGCAGACTATAGAACAGCCCTAGGCAAGAACAACCGCAAATTAAGAAAATCAAAAAGGAAATCATGAAGACGATTCTGCGAGGGCATAGACGAATTAGCCCCAGCACAACGTCGCCAAAAAGTTCTTTCAAAAAACCACACAAACGGAATTGGTCTGCTAGAAAAACCAAATGGAGAACACTGTACCGACCATATAGAAAGTCTAGAGGTACTGCTACAAACTCACTTTCCAGGTTCGGTAATCGTTGAATCCCTGAACCAGGTCACTCCGCCTATCGAAGGGTCACAAAGCTCTAATGGCAGGAGCAAAAGGCTGACTGATGATATTTATACCAAAAACGGTTCGTCGACCTGAGGACGAACCAAAATCATATCGTCCCATCAGCCTAACCTCCTTTCTCTTTAAGATAATAGAGAAAGCAATTGACCAGTACATCAGAAGCGAAACTCTATTGAGAAGACCGCTCTACTCGAAGCAATTTGCTTATCAGCCAGGCAAATCCACAATAAGTGCTTTACACGGCCTGGTTAATTGAAAAGACAATCGACTGCAAAGAGATTGCTCTCACAGCATTCATCGACATAGAAAGTGCCTTTGACAACATCTCACATCAAACAATCGCTAGAGCATTACAAGAATGGGATGTTGAAGTTCCAATTGTAAAATGGATAGAGTCGATGCTGAAACACCGTTACGTTACGGCTGAAATAAACGGAGCATCAGCTACCGCTACCATGGTTAGAGGGTGTCTTCAAGGGGGTGTTCTTTCTCCACTACTATGGACGCTTGTGGTAGACAAAATTCTTACCAGACTGAGTAATGGTGGATACCAGGTCATAGGCTATGCAGATGGCCTGGCTATTATAATCAAGGGCAAACATGAAGGCGCAATGATAAGCCTAAGGCAAAGTGCCCTAAACATCGTTGAAAATTGGAGCGAAAGCGAGGGATTATCCCTTAACGCAAAGAAAATAATCCTTGTCCCGTTCACTAGAAGAAGGAAGCTAAATTTGAAAGCCCCCACCCTTAACGGTACACAACTAACATTTCCCAACGAAGTACTTAGGGGTCACCCTAGACCGAACACTCACTTAAAACAAACAGTTAGAGAAAACATGCTCTCAAGCTACATCAGCCATCTGGTCATGCCGAAATTTTTTGGCAAAACATGGGGGCTAAAGCCAAAGATGGTATTCTGGATTTACCAAACTATAATAAAGCCCATGCTGCCATGGTCACATATGCCTCATTGGGGTGGTGGCCCAAAACCCAGCAAGTCACCGATCAGATCAAGCTAAGAAAGTTACAAAGGCTGATGTCTAAGAATAACGGGAGCAATGTCAACTTGCCCCACCGCAGCCCTAGAGACGCTACTCAACATGCCCCCACTTTACCTATGTGTGGAAAAGGAGGCAATAACCAGCGCTCACAGGCTATTCCAAACAGACAAGTTCAAGCCTGGTGATCTGAGGGGACATCTGCGCATCCATGATTAAATAAAACTGGAGAATGCCAGCAAACCAAGTGACCACATGATGGTCAGAGTGGACTTAGAGATCCCATTCGCAGTGGTAATAAACGACCGCCATCATGGGAGAATAAAGAATTACCACAAGCAGACAATGCATCTCTGTGGTACACAGATGGATATAAGAAAGGAGCTGGACTGGGCATTTCCGGACCTAACTTCAAGCTCTCCAAAGCATTGGGTCAACATCTTACAATATTTTAAGCCGAACTGCTTGCCATAGATATTGTGCACAAGAGTGTCTTAACCAAAGCCTCAAAAGAAAACACATCTTCATACTATCGGACAGCCAAGCTGCCAACCAGGTAACGCTGATGTGGCTGCCTGGTCATCGAGGCATAGAAGAAAACGAAGAAGCAGATGACCTCGCAAAAGAAGGAGCCTCAACACCATACCATGGACCAGAGCCCTACTGTGGCTTAGTGAAAAGTCACATCATGGAAGAACTCAACAAATGGGAAAAAGACCAACTGTCATCATATTGGAAGCACACTCCGGGACTCAGACAGTCAACAAGGCTTATTACCCTTTCAGCAAAAAGAGCTGAACAGCTCCTAAACATGAACAGACCAGAAATTAGATTGGTGGTAGGACTGCTCACATGACACTGCCTGATAAAATATCATTTACGGGTAATGATTCAACAACAACAAGATTCTGCTCAGACGCAATAGAGACCACAGAGCACCTACTCTGCGAATATCCAGCCCAATTCTGCAAGAGACCTAAATTCCTCGAGGTGGCAACACTGTCACCAGAAGAAGTGGGCCAACTGACACCCCTTCGGCAGAAGTCTACGCTTCCTGGAGACAGCTTAAGATGTAGAGTCACGTACAAAATATCTGCAAATTGGCAGTGCTGAGCGGCTGAAAAGCCGAAACGACTCCCCCACATCTACACATCTATTAGAGAGATACATAAACCTCAGCATTTTCAATAGAATCTATACAGATTGAGTATAAAAATGCAAATAGCAGAATGGATTCATCACACGATATTATTTTATTGATAACGAATTGAATAGCTAGGAAATAACAGATCATGGTGTCTGAATAGAATGCTGTATGAATGAAGTGACTTTATTATAGGGTGCCTTTTTGAAAAAAGAAAAATATAAAGTCATGTCTGACTTGACAACGAATATCATATTTACCGATGGAGTGTCCAAAAGTGAAGCGCTTGAATGAAAAAAGAAACTAAAAAAGTAGGTATGCAAATACCAGATAGATACATAAATAGCCTGAACCTGAACCTTCCGTTTGGAGACTGCAAGAAGACATTTGATAGGAGAAGCATTAAAGAAATTAAGACTTTCAATGACTTTGAACAAGACTTCGAGGAAATCTTTATTGCTAAAACAAGAATAACAGTGAAATGGGCAAAATAAGTTATCAGAATCAGATCAAGAAGATAATCTCATTCATTCCGTTATAAAAAATATAATATGGAAAGATCCAGGGAAGAAGAAATTCAAGATTCCAACAGTGACCCAACTTTTCATTCAACATGAGTATTTTTGAATATGGAAATAAATTGAGTGCCATTCACGCTATTCACGCTTGAACTCCAAACTGAAATACCTGTACCTTACTCTCACATTTTTACTACCTTTTATATATTTTTCCTACTTGGACATGGAGTTTATTAATAACGTCGAAGAATTTGGGAACTTGCATCGCCTGAAAGGTAAAATCCGACACCTTACGGAGTCAGCCTCGAGACTTTGGCATGATGATAGAAGGGAAGACAATCTAATTTCTCTTTCCACAAAAGATACCCTAATCTCAATAATGTAATTTTCACACTGAGGGAAGAGAACTCTTTGAACTTAAACCGAAAGTACAACTTCTCCCATAAGAAAGATAGATAGAAAAACCCGAAGCGAAATTTTTATATCTGACGAGAATGATGGAGAGAACTTGCCACATATAGTTGCCTACAAAAGAAATGTGGATGACATTTGCATTTTATGGAATGGAGATGATGAAAGATTGGATTGCTTTCTTAATTTTGTTCACGACCTCTACACAACAACATAACCTTCACAGTTGAAAAGGTATAGTAGATGGCAAACTGTATTTCTTCAGATGTTTTACATATTTTGGGGACATTTCTATAAAGCTAACTAATTTTTTCAAGAAATTGGATATCTGTATTGCCTACAAATAACCTTAGTACACATATTGTAAAGACGATGCTACTGATACAGTCTTTCTAAATCAGGAATATATTCCCTGAATTGTGGAGACTGCCAGAGGCCGTGTATGTGAGACAGTCGGGTAGGATAGTGTCAACAAGAGTTCAGAAACATATCAGCTGGGCGAACAAGTACAGGGATGCATCTTTGAGTTGAGTGTCTCTGAAAATGTCATGCTTCTCTATATGAATGCAAAAACAGTAAGCTAAATCTGCTGCAGAAAATGAAGATAACCTGAGCAAAGAGGAGTCCCATCCTTTCGTGTGTGACTCAGGTTTTTAGCTTCGAAGCTCATTTAATCTTCAACAATAGTTTTTGATTAATTATTTTATCTCAGTTATTTTTGTTGTGAGATGGGGCTTATGAAGTGAACTTTTGAACAATATTCTATATAAAACCCTCTATCAATTAAATCTTAAATAAGAATCGGTGAACACTTACCTTTTTTTATATTCCACAACCACGAGTCTTCAATACTCACGTATACTGCTTTCAGTTTTTAAGGTAAGTCGAAAACACTGTTGTTAAAGAAAACGCAGGTAAGGTACGCCCACGACCGCGGTGTCACCCTATATACAAAACCGATAAGCATCAATTCTCGTCACAAATTTGAATATGTTAATTTGGGCGTCGTGTATTTTTGGTCCTTTTTTTTTAGGTATTTATAGTAATGTGTTCGGGGAGGTCGGTACCGTCCCGCTAACGGGGTGTCGACACGAAACTTAATAGGGCTGTGTGACACTCTGTTGTTTTTCCGACGATTTTCGCGTGCGTGTCTCCGACTTTGTCGCACGAAGGAAACAGTCGATTTTTCACTTCGGTTTTTATTTTCGGTGTACCAATAACCGAACCGACGACTCGTTATACGAATTGATTATTGGCGTGGTTTATTGCCTCTTTAAAGCGTATTGTGATATAACTGTTTTGCACGGATATGCGATAAATTTGGTTTAAAGCTAGAATATATACCTACTTCAACGATATTTACAATGCTATTAGCCATAATAGACCCTGCAAATATCAAATTTCATTATTCTATGTAAGATTTATTTTATTTTTTGCTTGCACCTTTGACTTCTCAAATTAGGTACCTATATCAGGTATTGAAACTATGGTATTTTGGCTTTCAGTGTCTGTCTCTTCATTTTAAATCATTAACATAGGTATTGTCCAAAAAGTAGTCTTTCACAGTCCCTGGACATCGACCTTCTATACAAGCTTCTTCCATTTTTTTCTGTTTTGAGCTTACAGTTGTTGCCACTTTCTTTCCTTCAAATCATTCAATCTTTGCAGTGTCTCGACATTTCTTTAATATAGTCGTCGTGCTCCTAATCCAGGATACGTTTTGTCCATCTAGTATCGTCTTGCTTGGGGATGTGTCCAGCCCAACTCCATTTAACTAATTTAACTAATCGGAATAGGTGGGTACGTCATCATCCACTTTCGTTCTTCTAATCTCTTGTAATTTCAGGGTGTGTACATATGTTAATTACCTTCCTCTACAGGGTTTAGATATTCACGTCCTTGGTTTAGATAGTGGATGGCAATAGTGAGCTTTGAATGTTTCGTATAATATAAGGCCGAAACGTCGGGAATTTTTAATCCAGGAATTTGATTTTTCCCCTAAACTTCACTATTGTCATCCACTTCCTCTACAGGTTTATAGAAATTTTCAAATCCCTCAGAAGTGTCCACGTCAATTGGATTCTTCTAATAATTTCTGCTGTTTGGTTCAATTTGCCAGGCTCGATGTTAACTAAGTGAACATGTTTTCCGACATCACACCAACTAGACGAATCATGATGACTGAGAACATAATTTTTCCAAGTTTATAAACAGTCTTAATTGGGCTGGTTTGAATTTCCAATCCATGTCTTGGAGTTTTTGGATGTATTTTTTCTTGTATGAAGGCTTGTGGCTCTTCTTCGTCAACCTCTATCCATCCACTCTTGGGTGTAGGTCTCTCCTAATTGTTAAGATCTTTCTCTATCCTCCGTCAATGTCATCCATTATTTTCCTGCCACTGTCCTGATGTCATCCACCCATCTTCCCGTGAATCCCGTGCTTCTTGTTGTCTTCAATCCAGGATTCTCCGTGTCCATCTGTCGTCATCGTATCTGGTTATGTGGCCAACCAATCGGCATTGTATCTTCACTACCTGCTCCACAATGTCCTTGACTTTCGTTTTGCGTCTTATCTCCTTGTTTCTATAATTTTTCCTCTTAGTGATAGTTCAAGCATGTATCTTTTCATCGCTCTTTGGGTGGTTTCTAATTTTTTAGCGGACTTTTTGATGAGGGACATGGTCTTTAATCTGTAGGTACACACCTATAATATGCAAGTGTCGTATAGGTACTTTTATTTTTAGGTTTATGGGAATAGATTTATTTTCCAAGATGTATGTTAGTTTGCCAAAAGCTGCCAGTGTTAGTTGTGTTCTTTTTTTTTCCAGCATCCTGGTTTGGTTTTTCTAGTCTGATGTCATGGCCCAAGTTAAATAGTCTTCGACGTTTCCTATCCTCTGCTTCTGTATTGTTATATTTGTATGTTTCTGACTCATTATTTCTGTTTTGTTGTGGTTCATTTTAAGGTTGGCTACAGTTGCGAATACGTCCTTTAGCTGTTGGAGAATTTCGTTTAACTCTTGTTTTTTTTGCTATCAGGAATATGTCATCAGCAAATCTGAGATGGTCTAATATACTAGCTCCGTCGATGTTTATACCTTTGATGTGTTATTTTAGTTTTTTGAAAATGTCCTCCAGGACAAGAGTGAACAGTTTGGGCGAGAAGTCTCCTTGTCTACTCCGGTTTATGGTTCTTTTTTTTTGTCGTCCAGTTTCATTATCATGTAATTGCTTGAGGTTTTGTTTGGGATTGGATCGACATAAAACAACAGAAGTCTGGCATCTCAGATTGTCAACGTTTCGCAATATATTATTGCATCTTCAGGACACTACAAAAAGGTAATGTTACTCTATAGAGTCCTAACAACTATGTTTATAGTATTGGGTACTTACATTTGAGATTGACTTTCTATGTCATTACATGAAACATATACGAAGTTGTTCGGTAGGCACAGATTCACAGGAGACGTAACATTCACATACATGGTACAATTTGAAACTTATCACAAAACATCACAAAAACGTTATAAAAACAATCAAAAATTAAAAGTTAAAAATTAACAGCGGCTCAGCCGAACAGCGAACTGAACATAGAAATGGGACATTCCAATTGGGTAATGCTCAATAAAAAATATAATATGAAAGGTAAAATTTAAACGTAAAGAAACCTGTGGTCACTACTTCCAAGTCGAGGTGTCATAAAGGACGATAGATGTGTTGTTTGGAATTGATACGCCCAATGAACAGTTTGACTATATACTCAATCAGGTCTATGCAGGTTCGTAGGGAAATTTTGACTTTGTTTTCTATGAGATGCCATTTTTTACTCACAATATTAATAACTACATCTGTAAGGATGTTTGTAGATAAAGAAATAACATCCAGAGATATAACTTGGTAGTTCATTGATAACTTAAGTCCTAATGTTTTTTACGAAATCAAAAGAATTTCTGACATAAGTTTCATCCTTAACAAATAAGTCATTCAAAATATTCGCCAGAAAGGCAGTGAGATTATATAGAGGTTATTCCATAAACGATATTATTGGTCTTATGGCCGATATTATAAAACACTGAACCGATGGTTGAGTTTCAACCTTCGGTTGTCTCCATGCAAATTGATAGGATTCAACCGAAGTACCAAAGGTTGAAACTCAACCATCAGTTCAGTGTTTTATAATACGGGCCCTTGAAGGGTTATCATTCTTGTGTATCTTTGATTGAAAATAATTATTAGGGGGAGTGGCATTTGTTTTCAATTTCTTACCTCGTCCGTTTTCAATAAACCTCTCCTTAATAAGAGAGTCAATCATTTTAATATTTTTATTCTGAATTATAATGGTCTGGCCTGGTCAAGCATTTTATACCTATGTAAGTTGGTCACAAAGCATATTTTTAGATTTCTCCAAATACTCAGATTTATTCATGATACGTGTGGTGTTGCCTTCATCTGCTTTAAGTACCACTATTCCTTGTTCATTATTCCTCAAAAATTTTTAACTTCGTTTTGACATGATTTAGCTGTCTCTCCTCATACTCCTGGGGTTTATTTGAACGAACAAAGTTAGTAACGATTTTGATACATTGATTTCTGATTTGTATCTTAATGTCATCATCAAACTTTCTAAAATGCATCCAACATCAACAATAAGATCTTTAATAGGGCATTCATTATAATGTTTTTTGATAATTTTTAAATTGTTCCATGTATGAGAATGTTACGTCTCCTGTGTATACCTATGTACCTACCGAACATCTTCGTATATTTTTCATGTAACGACATAGAAAATCAATCTCAAATGTAAGTACCCAATACTATAGGCATAACTGGAGTTGTAAGATCTCTAGAGTAACATTGACATACCTCATGTTTGTAGTATCCTGAAGATGCAATAAAATATTGCCAAACGATGACAATCTGGAATAACAGACTTCTTTTGTCCAATCCCAAACAGAACCTCAACCAATTACAATTGAAGAATCGACAACAAACTAACCAACTTTTATTTCTATGGTTGCATTTTTATATAATATATTCCTTAATTATGATGTTCGTATACCTTGAATCGATCCGGGCGTTTTCCAAGGATTCTAATACTGCCCATATTTCGATGGGTTCGAATGCTTTCTGGAAATCAACGAAGGCGACATGGAGCGGTACGTTATAGTCGGTGCACTTCTCTATTTTATTTGTTCTTATGGTGTGTAGATGATCTGTGGTGCTAAAGTATTTTCTGAATCCAGGCCGTTCGAAAAGTTGGTATAGAACTCGAGTTTATTTGTTATGCAGTTGGTTATGCTTTTGTAAACAGCTTGTAGAAGTTGGATAGTGAAGATATTGGTCGATAGTTTTCAATACTTGAATTGTCTCTCTTCTTGAATATCAAGATAACTTCGGAGTTGAATCAATCTTGTGGGATATTTCCTTCGCCAATATTTTATTAAATAAAATCTTGGATGTATGTTCTCTTCTTTCTGCTTTAATTCTGTCTTCCCCACACATTTATTGATTTTGAAGTGGTTAAGTGCCTTTCTTAGTTCGGAGTACAATATTTCTGGTATTTCTTTTGAGCCTATGTTAAGTTTAGTTTAGTTTGGCATAGCATTATCTATGGCTTTGCTTATTTTCGTTCTGTCTTGGACGGTCACGTTTTTCTCGTTTCTTATTTTTATTATTCTTCTTCTGCCTCTTGAAATTTTTGTTTTTAGTACTTTCATGTTGCAGTTTTTACTTATTCTATCTTTTATTAGTTAGTTGGTATAGTTTCTATTGTCTTTGCTAATTTTATTTTTCACTTCCTTGTTTAGAGTTTAGAAACTGTCTGTTGTTCGAGCTGTCATTTCTCGTCGTTTTTCAATTTTGAGCAGACGTGTTTATGGTTTGTTTGATTTTAGTGTTTTTGCATTTGTTTTATTGTCCTTATGTTGTTAGTCTTGTTTCTAATTATTCATTTTGATATTCGATTTGTTTTTGGGCCAGGGTTTCCGTGGTTGGGGAGCGTTTTTGTTTGATGAGTTTGTTGAATTCTGTTCTCATGTGTATCTTAATCTTTGCTCGTACTTCGCTGATTTGGTAGTAGACGTCATCATGATGTATTCTGTTTGCGAGTAGACGCATAATTATGTGCTCCACAATTGTCCGTTAAAACAGTGGTATATTTGTGTTCAATCATTATTTACTTTGTGCCTAATAAAGTATAATTTACCAACCCTGAACCCAGCTACATACCAAGTAAGTTTGTGAACTGTTTATTGCTTTTGTTTGGTAATTAAGTCCCAAAAAGTGTCTGACCAATCACACCAGCCTATTAACGTGGATCAGAAACTTACTGCAGGCATGGTCGGCGGTACGTCAACACGCAGTAGATCCGTGTCCCGAATGGATGAAGATGCCATGGAAAAATTAATTTCCAAAGTCTGTACTAATTTTGTGCAGAAGCTTGAGGCTAAGTTTGATGCTAAACTGGACAGCATTAATTCCAAGCTTGCTAAGGTCTACAGATTCACTAACAAAAATTAATGAGTCCGTTATAACCAACAAAAAAGAAATTGATAGCTTGAATATCAGGATGGACGTAAGAGAAATACCCTGCGAATTTGTGGTTTAGAAGAGACCGATGAAGAAAATCTTCATGTAAAGGTCCCGCGTTTCTTTAGTGAGAACCTTAATATCAACTGCACCAAGGACGATCTGGATTACATATTTGGTTTGTCAAAGAGTGATGAGGGGAATTCCCCAGGCACAATAATAGCAGCTTTCATTAGTAATTTCAAGCGGAATAAAATATTTATGGAAAAAAAAACTTCTGAGAGACACGCCTGTGTCAATTTTTAAAAATTTGACTCAAAAACGATTTAAATTACTATGGGAAGCCAAGGTTGATTTAATTTGTTTAGTTTATACTTTCTCGAGTTTCTTGTGTGTTTAGTGCTTCTCTATTGCAAAAAAAAAATAACAATTTTAAGGTTAGATATAAAAACGCCGAGTTTTTAGACAAAAATTTCCAGGTTATGAGATGCGTTTACGTTTACCGGAACAGGGAGCGCTTTAACAGCCTTTTCGCTTGTCAACGTATCTAGTTGCGTTACGGATACCGATACCGATACCGGCGAATTATTTCAAGTAGCTTTATGTCCCTATTATCTAAATATATAAAAATCAAAGTTCACGGGGTATCCGGATATGCGCTCTAAAACCACTTATCCGATTACGATGAAACTTTGGTAGGTTGTTATGGCCATCCCAAGGAAGGTTTGTGGATAGATTACGCATCTCGGAAAAAGAAATTAATTTTGAATTAATTGTTAATTTAATTGTAAACAAACTCATTCACATTACATAACAACATAACCCAACTTTTTTTGACAGCATGAAACAACGTTGCCATATTTCATTTCTTTAGGCTTGCATTCAACCGACGTAACTTTATTATTCTCTAACTTATATCAATTCAAGAACGGCTGGACCGATCTTGAATTAATACCACGTATCTCTATATAAGGTGAATTCGATTGACCCAGATTAGATCGATTTGGGTTCAATTTAAGTGAACTTCTTCTGATCTAGATCATTTTTTTGTTGATGAGGATGCACTGATCCAGCTTGAATCGAACATAGTGTGGTTCACTTAAATTGAACCAAATCGATCTAATCCGGTCAATCGAATCGGCTATAGAGGAGAGTGATATAGGCTATTTTTTTATCCCGAAAAAAAAGTTCGGTTGCGTAAAACTCTGATACACTGGAATGCCTATAAACAACGATCTAATCCGGTCAATCGAATTCGGCTAAAGAGGGGAGTGCTATAAGCTATTTTTCATCCCGAAAAAAAAAGTTCGGTTGCGCGAAACTCTGATACACTGGAACGCCTATAAACAACCCGGGGCGCTCTAGAACAGCTCTGGAGTGCTTGAAATGCGTCACTGAACTCACTGGCAAGCGACTCTGGTATCGGATAAAAAAAAAAAATTAAATAGAAAATCAACAACAAAATTTGAAAAGAAGTGTATTATTCCAAAATGTATTTACATGCTGGCAACGCAGCGGGTCATTAGCTAGTTATAAATAAAAATATGGAATTTTCATTTCATGGTTCTAGGGCTTTTAAGAGTTTTATTGTACCTATACTAACAGAATTTTATTAAGGCTAGATTTATACGTAGGATTATAATAATTACTATTTTCAAATTATCTCTTTCTATTTATTTTTTTTTTTTTTTTTCAATTCATCACACATTTATCATAACTTCAAAAGTTTTATGGGATGGAACACATAAAGTCTGTTTTTTTTTAAAGATAATTCCCCAAGTCAAAAATTTAGTAACTATGTTGGCAACACAAGCCTTTTCTACATAAAAATTTGAAAGCATTGACAATTTTACATTGTATTGCCAACATAATGTCATTTTGACTCCTATCTTAAAACAAAAAAACAGACTTTATGTGCATGCTCACTAGAGAGGTATATGGCAAGTATGGATGCTAGCTTTAAATTCGTTCATTTCAATATACGCTCAATTTATTCTCTGTTTGATGCATTTTGCAAATTTGTTACGTAGGAGGGATTTGACGTCATTGGTCTGTCAGAGACTTGGCTACATGACGGTATACTTAGTAGAGGATTAAAAATAGCAAACTATAACTTGATTAGGAAGGAAAGGGATGGACGAGGTGGTGGTATCGCAATGTATATCAGATGCTCTTTGAAATTTCAGGTTCTAGAGGTGGCACATCGGATTGGTTCGATTGAGCAGCTCTGGATTAGAGTTAGAGTAAACGGAAAGTCAATTTGCTTTGGGTCTCTCTATCGACCTCCGGACTTGAGTTTGAACAGTTGTCTGGATGACTTAAATTATTATTAAATTTATTAAATTATTAGACTTAAAGTATCGGCCCTAAGAAGATGTTTTGGCTGATGTTCTGCCTACTGCTGATTATATAATATGTCATTGGCAAGTAATCCTGGGACCAAACTTCTAAATGGATTATTTCGTAAATATAACTTAACTCAATTAATCAAACAGCCTACTCGGATTACTCCAAATTCTGAAACGCTTATTGATTTACTGATAACGTCGGATTCTCGGTTATGTGGGGATGTCCAGGTGCTTGATATGCAAGATGTCTTAGATCATTGTCTGGTTGCGCGCAGTTGAAGCTAAGAAAGACTCGAATTCCTATTTCATATCGCCCGTACAGGGACTATTCCAAATTTTTTAATGATTTATTCAACATTGATTGGAATATTTTCTTGTCTATGGGCGATGTTAACGATCTTGTTTATTTCTTCAATGGGGAGGTTACAAGAGTGTTTGACTTACATGCTCCTTGGAGGACGTCAAGGTTCACAAAGGCTCCAGCACCATGGCTGACTGACAATATTAGGCTGATGATGAGTTTGCGTAAGAAATCTTTGACTAAATATAAAAGGCTTAAAACTGAGGCTGCAATAGTTGAATATAGACAAATGGAAAATTTTGTAACAACAGCGATACGTAATGAAAAAAAGGCATATCTTGATCACAAATTTAGAATAGATCCTAGTGGATTTAAGAAAACCCTGAAAAGGCTAAATATTTGTAATTGGGCCGAAACAGACTCCAAGCTGAGTGGTGACAAGTGTTCACTAGTCAATAACAAGGACAAGAGACATCCTAATGTTGTCAAAATTTTTAAGTTTATCGAGGTGTCTGATGAATGCATAGAAGAGATTATTTCTGGAATAAAAAGTTCGGCTATGGGTTGTGACGGTATTGACCTCAGGATGCTTTCTTTGATTACCCCCTTCCTCACACCGTTTATAACAATTATAATAAACCAATTCCTTAAATCCAGCATATTTCTGACAATATGGAAAAGAGCTGATATCATTCCTATACCGAAAAATAGTATGCCTACAGAGATGTCGCATTATAGACCAGTCAGTATACTTTCTACTATTTCAAAAATCCTTGAACGAGTGATGCTCAAGCAGCTCAACTTATATATTGGTTCTATTTCCTTATTGCCTATGACTCAATCAGGATTTCGTGCCAAACATAGCACATCAACAGCTCTCTTACAAGGGTGTGATGACATATTCAGAGCATTGGACAAAAGAAAGTGTCTGCCCTTGCTCTCTTGGACTATATTAAGGCATTTGATACCCTGGATCATTCAATAATTCTTTGCACTAAGTTAAAATATTTTGGATTGGGTGAGTCTGCTCTATGCTTAGTGGAGGACTAATTAACAGGAAGGAGCCAGAGGGTTCGGCGCTGAGATTTCTGGTTACAGAAGCGTCACCAGGGGAGTTTCGCAAGGTTCTATTTTGGGACCACTATTGTTCTCTTTGTATACCTGTGACTTCCAAAAGCATTTGAGATCTTGCTGTTCACACCAATATGCGGACGAGACGCAAATTTATCACTCTTTCCATCATTCGGACACTCTGCAGGCAGCTAATATTTCTGAACTGTCTAGTTCTCACAAACTTGTGCTGAATGGATCAAAAACTAGGTTGGTGATCTTTGGGCATGCTCAATGCTTAATTGGATAACTTTGTGATTAGGCTCGGTGGGGCGGCGTTGGAGTCCTCTGGTTGTGAAAGAAATTTGGGCATTCTCTTGGATGGTCAACTTAGATTTGAGGCACATATATCCAACTTGCTACAGGGAGCTTACTACAAACTCAAAATGTTTCATATGCATAAAGATATCCTTACTGCGATGTTTTGTACTGGCCAGTTGCTCTTCAAAGGGAAAGGAATAGTCTGCAAGGCTTCAAAACTCTTGTTTGAAATTTTATTACGGTGCAAGGAAGTATGACCACGTCACGCCTCTGTTTTAAATTTCTGGATGGCTGAAGCTCCATGAAAGATACTTGGTTCATTTATCTACACTTGTTCATAAGATTGTTCTTAATTGGCTGATAAGTATATTTTTTATTTAATTTTTTATTTATTTTTTTATTTCAATTAAATATTTTCATTTTTATTTTTATTTTTTATTTTTCGCCGTCCATACGTGATTTTCTTGTAACAATTGTTTTCATTGAATAAAAGGCATTTATTGAGTCCCTTATAGACTTTGCCCTTATTCTGTAAAAAATATATATATTTTTATATTCCAAATTCCAAATAACTACGTAGTTTCTTCGTTTTGTATTTTTTATCTCTCTTGCTTGGCCGCTACCCGTTCTCTCGCATTTGGGTGGTTTTCAAGAAGGAACATTTAGAATTTTTCTTTCGTTGCATACAGTCGGTTAGCTGAATAATATCAGAACCAATTTTCTTATTTAAGAAAAAATATATAAAAAACTTCTGTTTTTTAGTTCATAATATTTTTTTATATTCAATCATTTTAAACGAAGATAGAACATTTTTCTTGTTTTCTTATTTTTAATGAACCAGCAATCTTAAATAGTTAATTTAAGATCTAACAACAATCGGGACAGTGGAAAAGCCCACGAGACCCAAACGAGACCCCGAACAGCATTTGTTATTGTTGTTGTTATTTCTATCTCTATAAGTTTCCCTAGATTAGAGAAATATCTGTTTGGTATATAATAAGTTGAGAACTGTTTTCTAAACGATGCAGATTGCGATGAGAAAGTGAATCTAGAGTTCTGCAACTGGCGAGTAGAAAAATATGCTTTCGAAGAAATTATAGTTTTTTTTGCCAGTGTTATTTGTGAGAAAGTGAATCTAGAGTTCTGTCATTTCATCAATTTCCTAATAACTGGATACCAGAATATTGAGATACCATCAATCGATGAATGAATTCATATATTGTATGTAGTAATAAGCATTGTACAATTTTCACAGGTAAAAAATAAAAGAAAACAAACAAATAGATCAAAATCTAAACCTAAACTTAATCTCAAATATGCTTTACGCAGCATTAAGTTAGTACCTAGAGACTCATCAAAGTCGTCAGAAAATTAAATGTAGGAATTGTTTAATTTTTCTCTTGGACGAATTTTGAGAATGAGAGCGAGCCAGGAGTCAGAACCATTGCAGATAATGTTATCTTTATGATTTTTTTTTAAACATTTTAACGAATTACCTGCAATATTAACATTCGCACTATTTGCTAAGAGTGGGTCCCAGTAGTATTCTCACCCGCGATTGAAATAATATAGCAACGTTGCCAGGCGTGACGAACTTTGTCAGGTTCAAATATTTCCAGTAGTAGACTAAAGCAAAACCAAATAAAACTTATTTCTTACTAATGGGATGTGAAAACCAAATGTGATGTTTAGGTCAAGGTACAGTTTGACTAGACTCAATCCTAATCTTTGAAAGATGATCGACCGATCTTGCACCTCTTCTTATTAAACCGGAAAGGTCAGAATAACGTTGCCACACTGTAAGCTCTTCTTACCTCATTAACAAGAAGGGTATAGGGTATAGACTTTATTAACTAAGAAGGAGCGCGTGAAGCTTGTGGATTGCGTACAAGAGACGACGCAGATTCGTGTCTGATCTTATCGTCGATAAATTAGGTAAGATAATCACTGCTAGAAGTTGCCTCAGACAAATCTAAATTGCATTGCAAATATGTCATTTTTGAGTTTGATTTTTTTTGCTTCGGCCATATTGGGCATTGATTCAGTAATATTATGTAGGTATATTGCTCAGGTCCCGTTTACACCGGTTCGGATCCATTAATATTGCCCCAAGCATAAAGAAACTTTTGAAAACTTGACCGTTCCGACGAAACGCTCTGGAATCCCATTAATCCTTGAGCTGTGGGTCGGGTTGAGAATAATTGTTTTTTTTTTTTTAGTCTGGAGTATTCGCTGACAAAATTTAATGATAGGTATCGAATATATAGATGTCTAAATAGATAATCTGTTTGGGCAAGACTTAATATTGAAACTTGAAACTTGAGACTGGATAATAGAACAAGGTTTTCCAATGGATACATTTTTAGGATTACTAGCTTTAAATATCTGACATCAGAAGTAGGTTGTTTTTTCATGTACCTATTATATTATTCCTATAGAAATAAAACACAATATATTCAAGATCTGTTAATGGATTTATTTCAATAAAGACAATTATAATCATCATCATCGTCATCATCATATAAGACTATACATCTAAATATTTACAATAATAATAATTATAATAATAAAAACAGAGAAATAGTTTATTGTACAATAAGTATTATTAAATAAAATCAGGCTTAAAGAAGAGCCAACAAAAATATATATAATTAATAATTAGATTTAATAATAATAATAATAATAATATTAATAATAATATAAATCTTACAATTTGTTCATTGTTGATATGGTAATAACAATAAATTGGCTAAAAAGACACAAAATATAACTTTGAAGTAACAATTATTAGGTTTAATTTTGGACGTAGAATTTTTGTTACAAAAGATTTTTTACACAAAGAAATTTAGTAGCTTTTTTGATCAAAAAATAATTTTATCACAGCTTCAAATTGCCATATGATGTGATATGAAATAGGAAAGATATGTTTCGTCACAAAAATCCACGCCCAATTCTTTGTATCCCAGTAACATAGGTACAACACTAGTTTTTTTTTTTTTTTTTGTAATAACGAATTTTTTCCATTATTATTGACAATCAAAATTTTCTGAAACACGTACAAATTAACTGGTCATTTATCAACATATAGATCTACTTTTATAGAAGAAAATGCACGATAATCTTCTTTTAAAGACAGTAAAATAAAGGATCCCAAATTGCCACCGCCGTCTTGGTTTTGTTCAGTATCACAGATAAAATTACTAATAAAAATGCACCTTTTACACAAAATAATGTACATTTTTTTTTTCTTTGCAGTAGGGCAAGTTTTAAACTTGCTGCCGCAATGTTCGGTATAGCTCTTGTTTTGCACTTGACCCTTATTGCTCGATCATTTCTGAAACAAAAAAAAGAATACGTTAAGAATAAATCTACGGCACTGTTATTTATATAGTGTAATAGACAAAGACAAAGCTAAACAGGATTCGTTCGAGCCGATCGAAATCTTTCCATTTGTCAATGTCCCGAAGGTGGCGATAGGGGTTTCATTCATCGCATCAACAATGCGTGGGTGGGGCAGCAGAGAATACACATGGTAATATTTTTGGGATTCATTAATTAATTGGCCTGCTTGTTATCGGTAGGTAATAAGTTTGCTTTGCTTTCAGTAATAATCAGTGTAGTGTAACATTTATATTTTGCACAAAACTAATATTTGTGTTAGTGGGATTTTAAGTCCCCTATTTCGTGAGTTCCTCAAGGGTTGTTACTTTATCTGCAGCCAGGTACTATTACCCCTAAAAAAAAATATACTCTCTCTCTCAAGACGACAAGACAATAAATTGATAGAAGAAAGATGGCAAACTCAATATGTGACAAACCAACAATACGATTATGGTATGACAACCATATTGGTAACATACAGACAGGACCAGGCTACTAGACACATAGGCTTCAATGGGACCAGTCGACTGAGAGCTGAGACCGGGTACAAGCTAATTCCTCTTATTACTCCCTACCTATGTGTCTAGTAGATTGATCCCGAGGGGTAAATCACAGATCAGTTTTTGTACACTTTATTTCGGTTCTGGGGGAAATCATGGATGATTTCCTATAATTTCCCCTGATTTCTGTTAATTACCAGTAAGATTAGCCAAGAGTTTCCCACGGTACATAGAGATTGACTGTTTATTTAAAATTTACCATAATTTCCTTCAAATTTCTCATTAATTCCTTGAAATTTTCCTTGATTTCCTCATAATTTCCTCTGACTTCCTTATGATTTCCCCTGATTGCCTTAGATTTCCTGTCGATTTCCCCTAATTTATACAACAGATTTCCCTTTCATTTTACCCCGAGGGGTGAACCGCAAGTCAGTTTTTGCATGCCAGATTGTAGTTTTAGGGAAAATCATGGATGATTTTCCCCTGATTTCTGCTGATTACCAATAAGATTATTCAAGAGTTTTCCTGATAACATAACCTCAAATTTTCTAAGGCATGTAAGATCTAGAGAATGACTGATTTTCTTAAGATTTCCCATGATTTTCTTGATTTCCCCTGGGTACCTCAACATTTTCCTTGATTTCCTTATGATTTGCTTTGATTGCCACAGATTTCTTAGGATTTCTTCTTGATTTCCCCTTATTTGTACAAAGATTTCCCTTCCAGTGTACCCCGAAGGGTATCAACCAGTTTTTGCACGCCAGATTGCGATTTTAGGGGAAATCATGTTAATTTCCCATGATTTCTTCTGATTACCAGTAAGTTTGTTCAAGAATTCTCCTGTAAACATAAAGTTAAATTAAGTATAAAGATTTTGGAAAACTGCGCATGAAATCTAGAGCTTGACTGATTTCCTTAAGAATTCCCATGATTTCCTTAAGATTTCCCCTAAGTTCCTCAAGACTTTCCTTAATTTCCTTATGATTCCCCCGATTACTTTAGATTTTTTCGAATTTCCTTTTGATTTTCCCTAATTTGTACAACAGATTTCCCTTGCAGTTTACCCCGAAGAGTATGAACCGCAGATCAGTTTTTGCACGCTAGATTGCGATTTTAGGGAAAATCATGGTAATTTCCCATGATTTATTCTGATTACCACTAAGATTGCTCAAGAATCTTCCTGATAACATAAACTCAAATTCTGGGTAGGTAATTTTTGAAAACTGCGCATGCAATACATACAAGGAATAAGATGGCAAACTCAATATGTACCAACCAACAATACGATTAAGGTATGACAACAAGATGTCAACATGCAGACAGGTCTAGGCTACTAGACACATAGGCTTCAATGGGACCAGTTGACTGAGAGCTGAGACCGGGTGCAAGCTCATTTGAAGTTAATTACCAGTAAGATTAGCCAAGAGTTTTCCAAGGTAACATAAGATCTAGAGATTGACTGTTTTGTTTAAGATTTCCCATGATTTCCTTCAGATTTCTCATGAGTTCCTCAAAATTTTCCTTGATTTCTTCATAATTGCCTCTGACTTCCTTATGATTTGCCCTGATTGCCTTGGATTTCCTCTGGATTTCCCCTAATTTATGCAACAGATTTCCCTTTCATTTTACCCCGAGGGGTGAACTGCAGGTCAGTTTTTCCACGCCAGGTTGTGGTTTTAGGGGAAATTATGGACGATTTTCCTTGATTTCTGCTGATTACCAATAAGGTTATTCAAGAGTTTTCCTGATAACATAACCTCAAATTTTCTAAGGCATGTTAAATCTAGAGATTGACTGATTTTTTAAAGATTTCCCATGATTTTCTTGATTTCCCCTGGGTACCTCAAGATTTTCCTTGATTTCCTTATGATTTGCCCTGATTGCCTTAGATTTCTTAGGATTTCATCTTGATTTCCTCTGATTTGTACAAGAAATTTCCCTTCCAGTTTACCCCGAAGGGTATGGATCGCAGGTCAGTTTTTGCACGCCAGATTGCGATTTTAGAGGAAATCATGTTAATTTCCCATGATTTCTTCTGATTACCAGTAAGATTGCTCAAGAATCTTCCTGATAACATAAACGCAAATTCTGGGTAGCTAATTTTTAAAAACTGCGATCCATTGATACAAGGAATAAGATGGCAAACTCAATATGTACCAACCAACAATATGATTAAGATATGAGAACAAGATGTCAACCCACGTGCAGACAGGACCAGACTACTAGACACATAGGCTTCAATGGGACCAGTTGACTGAGAGCTGAGACCGGGTGCAAGCTAATTCCTCTAATTACTCCCTATGTGTCCAATAGGTTGATCCCGAGGGGTAAACCGCAGATCAGTTTTTGTACACTAGATTTCGGTTCTAGGGGAAATCGTGGATGATTTCCTATAATTTCCCCTGATTTCTATTAATTACCAATAAGATTAGCCAAGAGTTTCCCACGCAACAGGGATTAAATCTAGAGATTGACTTTTTTATTTAAGATTTCCCATGATTTCTTTAAGATTTCGCATGAGTTCTTTAAAATTTTCCTTGATTTCCTCATAATTGCCTCTGACTTCCTTATGATTTCCCCTGATTGCCTTAGATTTCCTCTCGATTTCCCCTAATTTATACAACAGATTTCCCTTTCATTTTACTCCGAGGGGTGAACGGTGAAACGCAGGTCAGTTTTTGCACGCCATATTGTGGTTTTAGGGGAAATCGTGGAAAATTTTCGCTGATTTCTGCTGATTACCAGTAAAATTATCCAAGAGTGTCCCTGATGAAATAGGCTTAAACTTTAAAGATTCTTGCAAACTGAACATTAGATCTAGAAATTGACCGATTTCCTTAAGATTTCGCATGATTTCCTTAGGATTTCCCCTGGGTTCCTCAAAATTTTCCTTGATTTCCTTATGATTTGCCCCGATTGCCTTAGATTTCTCAGGATTTTCTGTTAATTTCTCCTAATTCGTACAACAGATTTTCCTCCCAGTTTACCCCGAAGAGTATCAGCTGCAAGTCTGTTTTTGCACGCCAGATTGCGATTTTAGGAGAAACCATGTTAACTTCCCATGATTTCTTCTGATTATGAGTAAGATTGCTCAAGAATTCTCCTGATAACATAAAGTCAAATCAAGTATAAAGATGTTGGAGAACTGTGCATGCAATCTAGAGCTTGACTGATTTCCTTAAGATCTCCCATGATTTCCTGAAGATTTCCCCTAAGTTCCTCAAGACTTTCCTTAATTTCCTTATGATTCCCTCTGATTACCTTAGATTTATTCGGATTTCCTCTTGATTTTCCCTAATTTGTACAACAGATTTCCCTAGTTCACCCCGAAGAGTATGAACCGCAGATTTTGCATGTTAGATTGGAAAATCATATGGTAATTTTCCATGATACCTTCTGATTACATGAATGATAACATAAACTCAAATTCTGGGTAGGTAATTTTTAAAAACAGCGCATGCATTTATACAAGGAATAAGATGGCAAACTCAATATGTACCAACCAACAATACGATTAAGGTATGAAACAAGATAGTAACATACAGACAGGACCAGGCTACTAGACACAGGGCTTCAATGGGACCAGTTGACTGAGAGCTGAGACCGGGTGCAAGCTATTTCCCCTAATTACTCCCTATGTGTCTAGTAGCTTGATCCCGAGGGGTAAACCGCAGATCAGTTTTTGTATACTAGATTGCGGTTCTAAGGGAAATCATGGATTATTTCCTATAATTTCCCCTGATTTCTGTTAATTACCAGTAAGATTAGCCAAGAGTTGGCTACGCAACAGGAATTAGATCTAGAGATTGACTATTCTGTTTAAGATTTCCCATGATTTTCTCAAGATTTCCCTAATATTTTCCTTGATTTCCTCATAATTGCCTCTGACTTTCTTATGATTTTCCCTGATTGCCTTAGCTTTCCTTTCGATTTCTCCTAATTTATACCAGAGATATTCCTTTCATTTTACCCTGAAGGGTGGGCCGCAGTAAGATTACCCAAAAGTTTTCCTGATAACATAACCTCAAAATTTAAAGATTTTTGAAAACTGAACTTGCGTTAGATCTAGGGATTGACTGATTTCATTAAGATTTTCCATGATTTTCTTAGGATTTCCCCTGAGTTCCTCAAGATTTTCCTTGATTTCCTTATGATTTACCCTGATTGATTGTCTTAGATTTCTTAGGATTTCCTCTTGATTTTTCCTGATTTGTACAACAGATTTCCCTTCTAGTTCACCCCGAAGGGTATGAACCACAGGTCAGTTTTTGCACGCCAGATTGCGATTTTAGGGGAAATCGTGTTAATTTCCCATGATTTCTTCTGATTGGATTTTGTAAAACTGTGCATACGATCTAGGGCTTGACTGATTTCCTTAAGATTTCGCCTGAGTTCGTCAAGACTTTCCTCAATTTCCTCATGATTTCCCTTGATTATTTTAAATTTCTTCGGATTTCTCCTAATTTGTACAACAGATTTCTTCCAGTTTTCCCCGAAGAGTATGAACCGCAGGTCAGTTTTTGCACGCTAGATTTCGATTTTAGGGAAAATCAAGGTAATTTCCCATGATTTCTTCTGATCACCAGTAAGATTATTGCTCAAGAATTTTCCTGATAAAATATACTCAAATTATAAAGATTTTTGAAAACTGCGTATACGATCTAAAGATTGACTGATTTCCTTAAGATTTTCCCTGAGTCTCTTAGAATAGCCTTTGCAATTATGGTACATGGACCCGCTGGCCAAAAATCTCTTCATCACCCAGAAGCTTCTCGAAATAATTACAGATGAAAGATTTGTTTCGTATCTTGAAATTCGAAATTTCAATTTGTAAACTAATACCTCGTGGCCTATTATAATAGATCGGTTTCTAATAATGTCCGAGGCCCAGCGTGGAAACAAATTGCCGATTGAAGATTAGACCTCGAAACAATTTAAAACTCTCCCGACATTATCTCTCATTGTAAAGGTGTTTCTTAAGAATGCATTATGTCATAGTCGAAAAGATTGGTTTCGGTTCGGGAGATGGTTCGGCCGAGATATCTGATGGCGTATTGGTAAATTTAATAAGTTTTTGTGGGACTTGGTTTAGAAAATTACCGTTATAAAATAAATTTAGGAGAGCTGAATTGAGATTGATTCTCTTAAAAACAAAGTTCCACTGCAGTGTGTTTGCTTTAAAATATTCTATTTACAATTTAAACCTGTCACCTCACAAATATTCATTGTTTTCAATACGTAGCCTCCCACGTTACCATAAAAAAAACTTTGGGGAATTTATCTCCCCCATACGTCAAATCAGTATAAAGAGAGAGGCTTTCAATTTTTATACATTTTTTTTCTGAGCATAGAAATAGGGGGACGATTTTAGTTTACGTCAACTTTCAATAATTGGAATATTACTCCATACTTGATCTGAGCTGTCACTAAATCCAAAGTAGCCCAACTTACTTATAAATAAAATAAATCAGAATTACTATTTCGACTTACCTTTGAAAAATATATGATCTTGTTCATACCGGTGACACGAATCCGCCGTTTATACTTTGTGAACTGAAACAAAAGGAACTTCAATTAAAAACCAGAAAATCGTGGAATTTTTGAGGGATGTTTCATTTTATTTTTTTGAAAATCGGATAAAAATTAACAAAGTTATGAGGCAAAATGTGGATCAACTTCATTTTGAGAAAAATTAAATTTCCAAAAAACGACATTGAGGCTTGTTTTATTTCTTCATGAGGACAATATTTGAGAGATTGGATTGAAATTTTGCAAATAGATAGAGAAAATATTGAAAATCATAAAAAAAATCAAAACTTCGTTTTACTAGCCTGGTAATTTACAATATTTCCCGATTTATAGTTTTTGAGCAAATTGAGTTTGAAGTTTTTGACAAAATTTGGACTAAAAGTCAAATTTGAGGCTCAATTGCTCAAAAACTATCCGAGCTATCGAACTCAATTTTGCACAGATTTATAGAGAATTTGATGCTCTTTCCAACGATGTATAATTTATTCCAATTTGCTCAAAATTTACCAAAAATATTAATTGCCCATGTCAAGATTTTGAAAATTTCCCAGAGCCAAGATAGGATTTTATTTTTATTTTTGTTTCTGCCTAAAATGGGCATTTGGAATAGATATCAGGGTTGTTTTCCACCAATTTTGACCGGCTCTATCGATTCATAAAGTCAAAATTGAGCAAAACTTAAAAATAAAAAAAAATCGAATTTTTCATAAGGGGCCTTTGAACTCTGATTTCAAAATATTCAAACCTCAATTGCTCATTAACCGTTGAGCAAATTATATTAAAAGTTTCAGCATTTTTAGCTCTTATTAAGCTCTTAATGGCCTGTGATTTACAATATTCCCAGATTTATAGTTTTTGAGCAAATTGAGTTTGAAGTTTTTGACAAAATTTAGACCGAAAGGCAACTTAGAGACTCAATTGCTCAGAAACTATTTGAGCTATCAAACTCAATTTTTCACGGATTTATAGAGAATTTAATGCTCTTTCTAATGGTATATAACTTCGCCCAATTTGCCAAATTTACCAAAGATATGGGTAATTGTTCATGATCATGTCAGGCCTTTGGAAATTTTCTAGAGCCAAAAATAGGATTTTCTCTTTATTTTTGTGTCTGCCTAAAATGGGCATTTGGAACTGATATCAGGGTTGTTTTCCACTAATTTTGACTGGCTCTATTGATTCATAAAGTCAAAATTGCGCAAAACTAAAAAATAAAAAATCGAATTTTTCATAAGGGTACCCCCTTTGAATTCTGATTTCAAAATATTTAAACCTCAATTGCTCAGTAACTGTTGAGCAAATTGCATTAAAATTTCCAGAATTTGTAGCTTTTATTAAGTTCTAAATGGCCTGTAATTTACAATATTTCCAGATTTATAGTTTTCGAGCAAACTGAGTTTGAAGTTTTTGACAACATTTGGACTAAAAGTGAGATTTGAAGCTCAATTGCTCAAAAACTATCCGAGCTATCGAACTCAATTTTACACAGATTTATAGAGAATTTGATGCTCTTTCCAATGATGTATAATTTGTTCCATTTTGCTTGAAATTTACCAAAGATTTGGGCAATTATTCATGACCATGTCAAGATTTTGAAAATTTTCCAGAGCCAAAAGAGAATTTTCTCTTTATTTTTCTTTCTGCCTAAAATTGGCATTTGGAATTGATATCAGGGTTGTTTTCAACTAATTTTGACCGGCTCTATCGATTCATGAAGTCAAAATTGAGCAAAACTAAAAAATACAAAAATCGAATTTTTCATAAGGGTACCCCTCGGGGTACCCCCTTTGAATTCTGATTTCAAAATATTCAAACCTCAATTGCTCAGTAACCGTTCAGCAAATTGCATTGAAGGTTTCAGCATTTGTAGCTCTTATTAAGCTCTAAATAGCCTGTGATTTACAATATTCCCAGATGAATTGTTTTTGAGCAAATTGAATTTGAAGTTTTTGACAAAATTTGGACTGAAAGGCAACTTAGAGACTCAATTGCTCAAAAACTATTTGAGCTATCAAGCTCAATTTTTCACGGATTTATAGAGAATGTAATGCTCTTTCTGATCGTATATAACTTCTCCCAATTTGCTGAAAATTTACCAAAAATATGGGCAATTGTTCATGATCATATCAGGCCTTTGAAAATTTTCTAGAGCCAAAAATAGGATTTTCTTTTTATTTTTGTGTCTGCTTAAAATGGCCATTTGGAATTGATATCAGGGTTGTTTTGCACTAATTTTGACCGACTCTATTGATTCATAAAGTCAAAATTGCGCAAAACTAAAAAATAAAAAAATCGAATTTTTTCATTCATTTGAATTCTGATTTCAAAATATTCAAACCTGAATTGCTCGGTAACCGTTGAGCAAATTGAATTAAAATTTCCAGAATTTGTAGCTTTGATTAAGTTCTAAATGGCCTGTAATTTACAATATTTCCAGATTTATAGTTTTTGAGCAAATTGAGTTTGAAGTTTTTGACAAAATTTGGACTAAAAGTCAACTTTGAGGATCAATTGCTCAAAAACTATCTAAGCCATCGAACTTTGCACAGATTTATAGAGAATTTAATGCTCTTTCCAACGATGTATAATTTATTCCAATTTCCTCAAAATTTACCAAAAATATGGGCAATTATTCAAGACCGTGTAAAGATTTTGAAAATTTTCCAGAGCCAAAATAGGATTTTCTACGAAATATATGAAAACAGTCATAAATTAAAATTCTATACGTTCATGCAATAGTCTCAATTTTCAAATATCCCTTTTGCCCTTTCTGATTTTGTATTACCTTGGAATTTTGAATTAACATAATAAAACCTTCATTCTATAATCAACCAAAATTTTATATGTATATTTTTATCCAATTACCTTTTATAGAAAGGTTTAAACGCCGCATTCTCTCCAACACCACCAGCCTGATTCATCTGTTGCTGACCACCTTGCTGCGTCCGCTGAGGACTGTGGATACGTCCAAAACCACCCAGGAAATTTTGAGAATATTGATTCGACGATGCTCCTATGCAAGGCGCACCTTGTCCTGGAGGTACGTTGCCGGTAATGGTAGGCAGTTTCATGTTGGGAGGTGTCTGAGGCGGCGTGTCAGTCTGGACATCGGGGAAACCTTGCTGGCAGTGGCTCGGTAGAAAACCACTATTCGAACTATACCTGAAATAATTATGAAATCTTGAATACAAATCGTAAAAAAAAATAGAAAAATTCTTACCTTGAGCTAGGTAAAGCGAAACCATTAGAACCCAACCATTGACCTCCTTGTGCGGGAGGTGGCGGAGGAGGTGTCTTACAAGCGGCAGTATCAGCCAAACTCCAAATTTTCGGTTTGGAGGGTGGTAAAGGCACCCCGCAATCGGAACCTTTAATTTCTGACTTCAAACTGTAACCGTTACTGAGAATGTGATGCATGTTGTTCCCTAATATATCATCCTTTCTGTCTTCGTCCGTCATATCGTCGTCGTCCAAATCCTTATTTGATCGTTCTGATTTTATTCGGCCGTGAATATCTGATTATTGATAAAAAAAAAAATGATGATAAATAAATATCAAAAAGGCCCCGAAAGTGGCTAATTTTGGGGAAGAAATTAGGAAACAATGAAGAGACTAAAAGCTGCATCGAATAAAAGGGTCGTTCTATACGATTTTATAATTGAATGAAACCCCAGCCCCTCTGATATAATTAAGGGTTATACAGTTAGGGGAAGAGGTCTTTATTTAAAGCTGTTAAGAGGGTGAAACTTTGCGATACTTTTTAGTCTGGGAGCTTGAGATCTTAATTTAACTCTTAGTGTATGGGTAGTTTTTAATCTGTTAAGGTAAAATAACTCATGAAAAAATTAATTCTCCCAATTAAAAATTCGGATACCCTGTAACATAATTAGGGACTATCATTATTCGTTGTTTCCTAAAAATCCCCCAATCTATTTTCTGTTTGTATGAAGTATAGAACGGCACATTAACTGGCGAATGTGATTATAGGGGGAAGGCAAAAAGGGTGTCAAAATGAAAATGATATTTTATTAAGAGAAAGTGGAGTTTGCCATTTAGAAGGGGGCGTTTTGACGACGGATTTGGGGGTGATATTTTCGGGGCGATGTCAATTATGCGCCTAATAAAATAAATAAAAAAATTACCTACCTGTGTCGTCTCGTTTATCGTCGTCATCTTTGTCTTTGTCGTCGCTGTCGGAGACCAGAGCATCGTCGTCGTCGTCTGTTTTATTTTTCGGCTCCCAGGTCATCTTGTTTTCTTTTTTTAATCGTCTTCGGGCGTTGGCGAACCACGTCGACACCTTCAAGAGAAGAAAGAAAAGGTGAAGAAAGGTCGTTACATCTGAATGGTTTTTGAGATATTTAAAGAACAATTATTTACAATTGAGGAAATTTAGAGTGACTATAGTTTCAAGTTATGAATATGCATTAGGTATGAAGAATATAATAGATAATGATAAAGAAGAATGAAATTATGTGTACATAAATGACAATCTAGGCTAACAAAAAAAAAAACGACTATTGATTCTGAAGTAAGTATTTACTGTGGAAAAATCTAAAGGCCTTTAGATTAAAACAAATTGTTTTCCAAGAAAAAATGGACCAGTGTAGAGATTCTTCAACTTAGGGTTGAAAGAAGATAAAACAAGAGCATCGGGATAAATATCGTCAGCTCAACAAGCAGCTTGAATCTCGACTACAACACCAACACCCCAGACAGCACACAAAGTCTTGAAGGCGTCATTTTCACGTCTGCATTACGTCTGAACGTCTGAAGACACCTCGTTGAAGACGTCTTCAGAATGTCTAAGTTTTGAAGACTTTTAAGGCAGACGTTTGGAAGACGTTTGGTTTTGTAACATACAACGTTTTCAAAAATTTTTTAAGACGTAAGCGCGACGTGTTGTCTTAAATCTCGTTTGTGGACATCTTTAGGATGCCTTCAAAAATATTTCCCACATAATTCGTTTCTCGTTTAGGACATTTGTCTAATAGTGAATACCGACACTTCTGCGAGAAAGTTGTCTGATAGTTTTAATAAATTTCAATTTGAAGACTTTCTTAAAAATTTAAGAAAACGTGTGGATAGATTTTTACATTTTAAACTCTAAGATGGTTGTTTACCAAGTTATAACTCAGGTCTGGACATCTAAGACACTCGTCTGAGAAATGTATGCTCTTTCTTAGTAGTTTAAGACAATAGTCTAGTAAAGTCAGATACTATCTGTGAAACATTTTTGACTGATAAGTTTAATGAACATAGACATTTTCTTAAAAATATAAGAGAAATAAATGGAAAGTTAAGACCAAGGTTAGGACACTGGCCTAAAGGATATTATTATCTGATAAATCTTGGTACTTTCTCAATAGTTTAGGACACTCGTCTTATAGTATAAATACCGAATCTCCTGCAAGGCAGTAGTTGTCTGATAGCTTTAATAAATTTCAATTGGAAGACTTTCCTAAAGATTTAAAAAAACGTGTGGATAGATTTCTACCCTAAGATGGTTGTTTAACAAGTTAAGACTCAGATCTGGATATCTAAGACACTCGTCTGAGAAATGTATGCTCTTTTTTAGTAGTTTAAGACAATAGTCTAGTAAAGTCAGATACTATCTGTGAAACATTTTTGACTGATAAGTTTAATGAACATAGACATTTTCTTAAAAATATAAGGGAAATAAATGGAAAGTTGAGACCAAGGTTAAGACACTGGCCTAAAGGATATTTTTGTCTGAAAAAGCTTGATACTTTCTCAATAGTTTAGGACACTTGTCTTGTAGTATAAATACCGAAACTTCTGCAAGGCAGTTGTGTGTTAGTTTTATTAAATTTCAACTTGAAGACTTTCTTAAAAATTTAAGAAAACGTGTGGATAGATTTCTACATTTAAAACCCTAAGATGGTTGTTTACCAAGTTAAGAGTCAGGTCTGGACATCTAATGGCCGTTTCCACCAACTATTTTAGGGAAGCCCTAACGATAAGTATTCCTTGGAATGAAATTTTTACATGGAGAAATGTCAGTTTAGGGAATACTTATCGTTAAGGCTCCCCTAAATTAGTTGATGGAAACAGCCATAAGACACTCGTCTGAGAAATGTATGCTCTTTCTTAGTAGTTTAAGACAATCGTCTAGTAAATTCAGACATTATCTGTGAAACACTTTTGTGTTCCATAGACATTTTCTTGAAAATATAAGATAAATAAATGGTAAGTTAAGACCAAGGTTAAGACACTGGCCTAAAGGACATTTTTGTCTGAAAAATTTTGATACTTTCTCAATAGTTTAGGACACTTGTCTTGTAGTATAAATACCGAAACTCTTGTAGGGCAGTTGTCTGAGCTTTAATAAATTTCAATTTGAAGATTTTCTTAAAAATTCAAGAAAACGTGTGCATAGATTTCTACATTTGAAACCCTAAGATGGTTGTTCAACAAGTTAAGACTCAGGTCTAGACATGCCTGCAAGGGAGTTATCTGATAGCTTCAATAAATTTCAATTTGAAGACTTTCTTGAAAATTTAAGAAAACGCGTGGATAGATTTCTACATTTAAAATCTTAGATGGTTGTTTACCAAGTTGAGACTCAGGTCTGGACACCTACGACATTCGTCTGAGAAATGTATGCACTTTCTCAATAGTTTAAGACAATCGTCTAGTAAACTCAGACACAATCTGTGAAACACTTTTGTCTGATAAGTTTAATGAACTTGGATATTTTCATAAAAATATAAGAGAAATAAATGGTAAGTTAAGACCAAAGTTGACACTGGCCTAAAGGACATTTTTGTCTGATAAATCTTGAATTTTTCTCAATAGTTTAGGACACTTTTCTTATAGTATAAATACCGACACTCCTGCAAGGCAGTTGGTCTGAGAGCTTAAATAAATTTCAATTTGAAGACTTTCTTAAAAATTTAAGAAAACGTGTATGGATATATCCACATTCAAAACCCTGAGATAGTTGTTTACCAAGTTAAGACTCAGGTCTGGACATTTAAGACATTCGTCTGAGAAATGTACCTATGCTCTTTTTTACTAAAAAAAAAAAAAAAAGATCATCGTCTAGTAAATGCAGACTCAGATATACAAACTGTTTATGAGAATAATCACCAACCACCTAGAAAGGAAATTCGATGATTACCAACCCAAAGAACAAGCCAGGTTATAGAAAGAGCTACAGCACTATAGAAAATCTTCTCACAATGAGAATAGGTATTAAATATTTAATATCACATAGGCTGTTCACCCTAGTCCTCGAAAATATGTTCAAGGAACTACAGTGGGAAAATAGAAAGATCAATATATCTGCGGAGAAAACCTCAATAATTCAAGATCCGCAGATGACATCGTGATATTCTCCCTGAACCAAACAGACTTAGAAATCATGCTGAAAAAATTACTCCAAGAGCCAAAAATATTGGATTAAAAATGTACATATCAACAACAGAGCTTATGACAAATGAGCAAACAGATAGGAACACTTTAGAACTTCAATTAGCCATTTAGAACGTTCCAAACTGGTCCAGCAGCATTTTGAAAGGTTCCAGAACAATTTAAAAACCTCAGAATTATTTCAGAAAGCCTGGAATAGAGTCTTTCGTACTTACAGTTGATTTTACCCGTAGGTTTTATTTTTTTTTCAAGATAACCAATTATCAGTTGCTAATTATTTTCTAGGTGTGTTTTTGAATTTTCACACTTCCATATTTTATGCAATTTTATAATTTTTTTAAAAATTCAGTGGTGCCCTCGCCATTCTGTACTAAATAAACTAACAGCCCACACCTAATATTTTTTTTCGCTGAGCTAACTGAGCATATTATGGACCCATAGTTAATTCATTAACTTAAGGGGTTACATAAATTCAAAGTTATAAAACGAGCAATATAATAATGAAATATTAGTCCTGAAGACGTCTTTAAGATGCCTCTGTGCTTACTGGGCAGTTCTTGTTTGTAATGACGGTCAAGGTAATATTCTGGAAAATGATTCCAGAAATTATAAATGAAACTGGATTATTGACAAGACCACCGTAAGCAAAAAGTCAGACCGAGCTGTGGAAATATAGACATCAAAGACTATATAAATGAACGAAATTGTTGAGACGTGGACTTATTATTGTGCTTCGTATGGACTAACAGAATAAGTGAAGAAATTCTAAGAAATATGAAAAAAGATGTGGAGAATTTCTACACATGAAAAAGTGCTCACTTGCTTGAGATCCCAAATATCAATTACTGCAGCTGATTGTTAAGGGAAAAAAGGAAGGAAAGTGTAGTGGCGGAAGATATAACTTTTTCTCAGCTCCAATAATTGAATTCTTATTACAGTCATTACATTTATAGTTTAACTTTGAAAAGTCAACTACTGCCCTAGTGATCAAATACTCTTCATTCTCTTCAATTCTCTTTCATGATTAAAAATAGTAAAACTTACCTGTGTTAAAGTCATCTTAGTGATAATCGCAAGCATAATTTTCTCTCCTTTGGTCGGATAAGGGTTCTTTTTATGTTCGTTGAGCCACGCTTTAAGGGTGGCAGTCGATTCTCTAGTCGCATTTTTCCTACGGGCTGCTAAATCGTACCCAGCACCATACCTGCAACCATAAATAAACCCTGTAAGAACTTTTGTCGCTTTGCTCTAATAACTCAAAAAAAAAGTAACGCTCTAAATAACATAAAAACATAAAACACGGTCGTTTTGTTATGGCGGCTTTTATTAGATCACAATATAGTGCCCCGACTCATGCAACCTGAATATTATTATCCAGATTTGTGTTTTGTGTTATAGTTTATTGGTACTATTTCTGACTTCATCATTATATAAGGCACGAAAACTTCCCCTAATAAATTGGTTCTTAATATTTTGATATCGTGCCAAGGGTTATAGATAGGAAATATACCTAATAAAGCTTAAATTTGACAAAAAAAAGTTCAATTCCATCTCTGGTCTCCCTAAAAACCTCAGAAAGAAAAAAAAAGTCGAACCACTTTTCCTATTTTCACCGCACGCCTGTTTTTCCCATATAGATACGTGCTGACTTGGGGTTTTCACCCCGTCGGTTGGGGCGGACAGCTCCAACTTTCCCCCTCATCGCTGGGATGCCGTTTAGGTCTTTTATAAGGGCAGATTGATGGTTTAATTGAGTTTAGTGTTTTCCAGTCAATCTGGGGTGCGAATGGGTGTTAGGATTTATGGATGGCTAAGACGAGAAGGCGGAATCCTTGAAGAGGGAAAGAATTATTTACGTTTTACAGTATGTACAGTAGCATCTTGAAATGGTAAAACGGACCAACACATCAATTTTTTTAGGGTGATAAGAAGGTTCCTACCCTACATAAAGTATGAAGAAAATTTTTCAGTGCCTGATATTCATCACTTATTTGAAAGTAGGAGAAACTTTGGATACCTATCTCGCCCCTATATCATGGATTTTTTGGTATAGTTTGAATTAGAATGATGAACGTAAATTGGGACAGATATACAATAATTCTAAAGGAACTTTCATATAGGTAATGAGTTAAGCAGAATGAGACTCGACTCTACTACCAGGAAGATGAAAGTCAAATAAATGCAGGTAGAACTTTTAAATCCTTATCTTAACATCCGATATTGATGCAAATTTGAAACTTGTTGAGTCTATAGAAGAAGATTAGTGGTATCTTATACCAAAATCTCAAGTTGATTTCTTCAAAATTGGAAAATATCCAAAAAATTAACTTTGGCAAACATTCAAGTTCTTTTATAACTGAACTACGCTTTTTTGCAAAAAATTGAACTTTGACAAGCTGTCACAAATTGACTAATCGTCTGATAAATTAAAAATATCTCAGAAGTGTAAATTTGAAGCTTTCAAAATATAGAAATTCAAACTGGAACTTGAGATTTGACTCAGAAGCCGACTTATGGCTTCTTTTATAACTGAACCAATCTTTTTTCCAAAAAATTGAACTTTAACAAGCTGTCACAAATTGGCTAATCGTCTGATAAATTTGAAATGTCGCAGAAGTGTAAATTACAGCTTTCAAAATATGAAAATTCAAACTGGAATTTGGGATTTGATACAGAAGCTGACTTACGACTTCTCTTATAACTGAACTCTGAACTACGCTTTTTTGTAAGAAATTGGAATTTGACAAACTGTCACAAATTGGCTAATCGTCTGATGGATTTGAAATATCTCAGAAGTGTAAATTACAGCTTTCAAAATATGAAAATTCAAACTGGAATTTGGAATTTGATACAGAAGCTGACTTACGACTTCTCTTATAAATGAACTCTGAACTACGCTTTTTTGCAAGAAATTGGACTTTGACAAGCTGTCACAAATCGGCTAATCGTCTGATGGATTTGAAATATCTTCAGGAGTGTAAAATGAAGCTTTCAAAATATAGAAATCCAAACTGAAACTTGGGATTTGACTCAGAAGTCGACCTATGATTTCTTTTATACCTAACTAAACTACTCTTTTTTGCAAGAAATTTAACTTTGTCAAGCTGTCACAAATTGGCTAATCGTCTGATAAATTAAAAATGTAAAAATTGAAGCTTCCAAAATATAGAAATCCAAACTGGAATTTTGGGATTTGATACAGAAGCCGACCTATGATTTCTTTTATAACTGAACTACCCTTTTTTGCAAGAAATTGAATTTTGACAAGCTGTCACAAATTGGCTAATCGTCTGATGGATTTGAAATATCTCAGGAGTGTAAATTGAAGCTTTCAAAATATAGAAATCCAAACTGGAACTTGGAATTCGACTCAGAAGCCGACCTATGATTTCTTTTATAACTGAACTACCCTTTTTTGCAAGAAATTGAACTTTGACAAGCTGTCACAAATTGGCTAATCGTCTGATAGATTTGAAATGTCTTAGAAGTGTGAATTGAAGTTTTCAAAATATAGAAATTCAAGCTGGAACTTGAGATTTGACTCAGAAGCCGATTTATGGCTTCTCTTATAACTAAACCAATCTTTTTTGAAAAAAATGGAACTTTGACAAGCTGTCAAAAATTGGATAATCGTCTGACAGATTTGAAATGTCTCAGAAGTGTAAATTGAAGCTTTCAAAACATAGAAATTCAAATTGGAACTTGAGATTTGACTCAGAAGCCGACTTATGGTTTTTTTTACAACTGAACTAATCTTTTTTGCAAGAAATTGAACTTTGCTAAGCTGTCACAAATTGGCTAATTGTGTAATAGATTTGAAATGTCAAAATCCGATATTGGAAAAAACTTGAAACCTTGTGAGTCTATAGAAGAAGGTTAGGAGTATTTCATGCCAAAATCTCAAGTTGATTTCTAGCCTCTTTTATGGAGCAGTTTGATGGAAATGGTCATGTGGGTATGTCACCATTATGGAGAAACATTAGGAAACGAAATCGATTATCCAGTGGAAAAAGACTTTTCGCATATATTATACCTTTGAAAGTCTGCATATAAGCAAGGAAAATAAATGAAAATAACTGAAATAGAAACAGAATTCTTTAGAGACATGCTACTTCTTCGGCCACTCATTATCCATCTGTGGATATGGGCTTTTGCCAATTCTCGCCCTATGATGCTTCGATTGATGTTCGTGATCATGTTTCCATCCCTAACCTTACACTTTTTCCACTTCTAGGAAAAGTCCAAATGAAAACTTCGCAGAAATGCTAGAAGAGCTCGAAGAAGTTATACTGCAAACTCCAAAGATTGCATTCGTAACCCTGAAATTCTCACAGTATTCATTGAAAACGTGATAATATTAATTGCCATCAGTATTCGATACCGAATGGGCACTCCAAGAAGAAATAAGTATATTTTGGAATTCATTGAGAAAGGAAATCATGTCCTCAAATTAAAATTAAAATAGTAAGTTCCTTTAGATGTTAGCGAAAATTTTAAATCTTACAAATATCTCCTTCTAAATCATATATCAACTTCAAATATTGAACCTTTGTTAATTCTCTTAGCTTCTGGATTCTGGATCCGATCCTGTATACAGCCGCAATGGCCTTTTCGGTGCGTCTACCAAAGCCGCCCCTCGAAAAAAAAGGGAAAGAGTGGCATACAGAGTTTAATAGGGGTGAAACCACTCAAACTATAATCAAAACCCTGCGTGCGGAAAACGAGGTCGATGCATTTTCCCCCATCTGACAGCTCCGCACAAAATAATTGACTAACGTGATAAATCTGTTGTTTTTTTTTTTTCCTTTTTGTGTTTGGAAAAGTGTAAGTGTTATCAGGAGAGGTATTATGGTTTTCTTGTTTTGGCATTTTATTATTTATTTATTTATTTATTATCAATTATTTTTCTTTGTATGATATTTTTTCTAATTTTGTTTTTTCTCTATTTATTTCATAGGTATTTTTTTCTGGTATTCTAGTTAAGTATTCCTATTTTTTCTCACTCTGAATTCCTGAACCTCATTTTTTATTCATCGGATTCTTTCGCGGGGACTTGTTAAATGAGGTGTCCCGCAACATTTGCCAACATCCTATTATAACGCTATTATGCTTTATTTGTTCAATTATCAAACCTATTGTTCAGTCCAGAGAAACGAAATCCGATAATATCTTTTCGGGCGAGGCTTTTTTTTAGGTTTTTTTGCAGTACTGGGTCTTGGGTTCGACACCTTGTCCGAGGATTGAATACATTACAGTTTTTTTTTTAAGGACTTTTATGTATTTCGTATTTTTATAATAATAATAATAATAAATGCCTTTTATTCAATGAAAACAATTGTTACAAGAAAATCACGTATGGACGGCGAGATCTAGCATGGCTATTCTATCTAACCGTCTTTTCTCACAGACTCTAGAAAATACCTTCTCCTCCAAGACAAAATGGCTGGAAACGCGAGCGCTCGTATATCGATTGGCGTATAGGGACGTCTGTCGTCGCGACGCCGCAGGTGGATCGAGGGCCCCCTTTCTATGTCATGGCATTGCACCATTATTTTCCACTTTCGCGGCTGAGAGTCGATAAAATTGGTTTCGGATTTGTTTCGGCTTGTTTTGGAACGCGATTTTTCATTCACGATTTTTCTTTTTCTTTAATAATGATTTTACTCACCCATAGGCAGCTAACGCAGGATCGTACGGATAATACCCTGTAGTTGGTTGTAGCCCTGCACTGGTCCATGCTGACATATCAGCTGCTCCGCTAGCGTCTTTTAAACTGTATGGGTTACTCTGGAAAGAAAATAAATTTTATTATTTGAAATAGGTACCTATGTAGTTAAACATAAGACTATAGGAGTGAAGGTTAAGGAAGAAGTAAGAAGAAGGGTACAAGCATTTCCCAAAAGGTACCTACACTTGAATTGTTAGTTGAGATTGTATTGTCAAAAAGTTACTAACAGACATTTGATTTGTGATTTGGTAAGTCTATACTGAAAAGTCGACTCAATTTAAAAACAGTTTTGATGGAAAGACGAACGTATATGCTGAATTAATGCTTGTTCATGGAATGGTGACTTGTTGACCTAATCCTTTTCTACTGGTTAGTACAGAACAGATCCAGTTAGTCTACTCTGTGTCACTTCCACATCAGCTTGTTAAAAAAACCACTATACATAATGGGATTTTATTAGCTGAAATGACACCTCGAGATCATTGAAAGAGGGGCTGAAATTGATAATGATTAAGACACAATCGAATTAGTGAGCTGAGACCAAATTGATCACTTTCTCAACAATAGAAGATATGAAGGAGACCTGACATGTATGCGTACATGAAGCTGGTAACAGAGACTCGGGCAGAAATGTTGAATATAATAATATGTTGGATATGAAAATTCACTTAGTTTTACCACACATATTATTGTTTTACCTGCACTTTACCTGTTTTTGTGGTGACGTTAATTTTTGATAGATTGTCTAATGTAATGTCAGATGAAATTATGTTGGCAATACAATGTAAAATTGTCAATGCTTTCAAATTTATTATGTAGAAAAGGCTTGTGTTGCCAAGATAGTTACTAAATTTTTGACTTGGGGAATTATCTTTAAAAAAAAACAGACTTTAGTTAATAATCATATTTTCCCGTTATTTCACATCATATCTTCTACTGAAAATCAGTTCCAGTGTATTTATTTGTCCATTAACTCCAAGAAGTTATGGGTCCAGGAGTAAAGGTTTGTGAAAAATAGCTGCAAACTGTAAGTGTATCTTGGATTTTGTTCAGTCATTCTTTGTTTAATTTTTCGTTGCAGTATGAAGTCGAGAAGGAACTCGATATATTAACAGTGGACATAGGCGCCGGAACCATGGGGGCAATGGGGGCAATGGGGGAATGGGGGCAATGGGGGCAATGGGGGCAATGGGGGCAATGGGGGCAATGGGGGCAATGGGGGCAATGGGGGCAATGGGGGCAATGGGGGCAATGGGGGCAATGGGGGCAATGGGGGCAATGGGGGCAATGGGGGCAATGGGGGCAATGGGGGAATGGGGGCAATGGGGGCAATGGGGGCTTGGGCGCCCGTAGTGAATTTGCTATGAGGGCGGAGCCCCCATAGTGATTTTGGCATTGTATGTAGTGGGTGCAATGGGTGTAGTGGGTGTAGTGGGTGTAGTGGGTGTAATGGGTAGGTACAAAAATATTGAGTTCCTAATCCTAACATTCCTAACTATTTATTTTTATATCAAACTTGTGTGTTTTATGTTTTCGTTGTTTTTGCTATACCTTCTTTGAAAAACAATTTGAATATTTTTTTGTTTAGTAAAGTATAGTAAATTTTAGGGGCCTTAATACAAAAAGCTTAGATGATACCCATTACCCAACATAACAAATCTATTAAACAAGTTGGGACGATGCCAGTATTTCACCATCTTAGATTTAGCTAGCGGCTTCCACCAGATCCAGATGCATGAAAAGGACATCGAAAAAACCGCATGCAGTACAGAAAACAGGCATTATGAATTCTTGCGCATGCCCTTTGGTTTGAAAAACGCGCCGGCTACATTCTAAAAAGTTATGGATGATATTCCATATCCCAATATATTAAGCAAATTTAACACCGAAAGATATAACATCCTATTAATAATAGTTATTCAGTATACAAGGGAAAAAAGTATTAAGATTCTAGAGACAGATGTGGTTTGCCTTCCGTCGTAAAGCGGAGGGAGACAACAAGAGCGCTGGGAATGCTGGAGGTGGGACAGCGGAAATCGTTATCTTTCGTTCTCTATTCAACCTAGAGTCTAGAGTGTAAAAATATTAAAAACCAAAGATGAGCTGAATCTTATTCAATATGTAAAAGATCTTGAAACACAGCCCTAGGTTAAGGTCAAAGCATTTAGACTAGATAATGGAGGAAAATTTCGTCATCTTGCATACGAAAGGGCGTATCTAAAAAATCCTAATTTCACAGGAGAGCGGTTTGAAATTTTTGATACAATCAAAACTTCCGCCACACAAATACAATAAGGTTTGCATTGCTGTTAAAGGATTTTTTCAGTCAGAAAAAAAAACAAACAGCAACAAAATATCGACTAAAGACCTAATTAAAAGGGCATGTCAAAAAAACTCGATTTTTTGAGATACGCTTTTTCGTATGCAAGACGACGATTTGTGTCGAGTAGTTTTAGGAATTTTTGTAAAAAGAAAGAAAGGTATAAATTTGGAATATACCATGCCATATACCCCCAAGAGAATAGAGAAGCTGAAAGAATGAATAGAACTCTATTGGATAAAATAAGAACCAAGATTCTAGATTCAGGTATTCCAAAAACACTATGAGATGTTGTGTGTATGAACTGAATAGAATTCCAACTAGAGCTTTACCTAGGGGAGTAACACCCTCGATAATTTGGCATGGACGAAATGATCTGAGTGAGCTCAAGATTTTTGGGTTTGCCTGGTTTACAATTCTACCCAAAGGGGATAAGTTAGATGCTAAGGCAAAGCAGGCTCTTATGGTGGGATATTGTGGTGGTGGCGATAGATTGTGGTTACTAGATGAGTCGAAAATAGTGAGATCCGGATAAGTAAGATTTCATGAGAGCTTGATGGAGTACAAGAGAAGCCAAGATAGGGATAGAAAGCCAAAGGAAAAAGAAAAACAGTCAAACTACTTACCTGATAAAGAAGAGGAAAGAGAAGAGGGAAAAGAGAGACAAGAGGAAAATTATATTGAATTAGGAGATACAAGAAGAGAGGCCTGTTGACAAGGATGCAATGGAAATTCAAGTAGTGATGACAACGAAAAACATAAGCCATGGAATAATAGGACTATAACAAGAAGAACTGTGAACAAACCGGAAATTCTTGAAGACTATGAAATATACAGTGCCTATTATTTGCTCACAGCTACTCCAGATGAGCCTTAGAGTTATACAGAAACCTGTGAAAGAGTAGAAAGAAGCCATAGAAGAAGGAAAATAAATCTCATGAAACTCTCAAACTTGGATTCTAGCAGAACTTCCTGAATGTCAAACACCTATAGACACGAAGTGAATTTTTAAAATAGAAAAAGATGGTACAAAGAAAGCAAGATGGGTTGTAAGAGGTTTCCAAGTAGGTACCATATAATGAAAGTGATGAATTCATTTATGCTCCAGTGTGTAGATTAGCTACAATAAGACTACTTTTATAAGTGTCTTTACAGAATGATTGGTAACTGCATCAGATTGTTCCTACTGCATTTCTAAATGGATTCCTAGAAAATGATGTGTACATTAAGCCACCAGGGCTGGAACTCTGTAACAAATAGAAATATTTTCTATCGATTTCGAAAAGACAGAAGAAGCTAGCGCCATAACGATGGGAATAATGATCTCTAGCCGTTACAGAGTCCCAGCCCTGGGTTCTTATTCTTAAAACAATGGAGCAGCGTTCCCAGGAGAACGAGTGTTCCGTCTTTCTCAATGATACGCAAATGATAATATAAATAACAAGGACCAAACACTATTTCTCTTGGGAACACTGCTCCTCTGTTTCAAGAATAAGGACCCTGAAGGCTTGAACCCAGATGCAAAATATTTTAAACTGAGACCTGCTTTACATGGGAAATGCGCCCAAATATTGGAACATGAAATTTAAGTCCTGACAAGTTTAAATTTTCGAAGATCACAATATGACAAAGTGACAGTGATATTCAAATTACCTAGAAAAGAATGATTGAAAGGCTATTAGAAGAATTTAGAATGGACGAGACTCGGTCATTTGCCACTCTAATGTGGAAAGTGAATTTTCAAATGGATATAAATGCTAGAGTGGTAGATAATGTTCCATATCGAAGATTGGTATGCAGTTTAATGTATCTACCTTTAGTGACCAAACTTGATATCGCATATAGCGTTGCTTATTTGTTCCGAGTTTTTGATAAACCCACTTCATGTGCATGCAAAGCAGCTTAGATAATTCTTCGGTATCTAAGCTGTACTATTGACTATGGACTAACATTCACCAGATCTGACAATGAACTTATAAGTGTATGTGATGCTGATTGTGGTTGGTGATTGATCATCATACTCGCAAGAGTGGATTTGTATGTTTGCATGGAAAGAATCCAATAGCCTGATATTCAAGAAAACAGAACCGTCGCATTATCCTCAATGGAGGCAGAGTATATTTCTGCAAGACTGGCAGCACAAGAACTTGTAAATCTTAAGGGTGTTCTTAAGCTGAGCTTGGAATGGGATTTTAGTGCAGTGCTAGTGCGGTGTTCGTGTAGTGCAGTGTTATATCACGTGATGAAGGTGTAATTGGCGGTGTAACACCGAATACACCTTCATAATATACCGAGTAAGCGGTGTCGCATCATCTTCACACCATCCGGGCACCAAATCATTTCCAAACGCAAATAAAGTGTACACCAAACTTATAGATACGGCACTCTCTACCATTCCAATTTCCGAACTCACCTTTAGTGACTTCACAAGTATAATGGCGTTTCAGATTGGTAGATTCAGTGCGCACTGAGTGTATTTGCATCCTTTTAATCGACCTGTAGAAGAAAAAGAGAGAAATAGAAAAAACTGCACTAGTTCCGCACTAAATGTACCAATCGGAAACGCCATAAGACTATCCAAGGTGCTGTCAAAACTAAATTAAAATGTCCGGCAAGAGGCACACAAAACTTTTGTTTGCTTGTCAAAGTGACGTGTTTTGGATAGGCTGACTATTCAAGGTGCTGTCAAACTTAAATTAAAAATGTCCGCCAAGAGGCACACAAACCCTTTGTTTGCTTGTCAAAGTCACGTGTTTTGGACAAGCTAATGTGTGGAGCAGTGACAACTTGAGTGCCATATCTATGATAAAAAACTGTGACAATTCGAAGCGCAGCAAACATATAGATATGAAATATTATTTTATTAAAGATCTATATTTGAAAGGAGTTAGTTTAGGAGTAAAGTTTAGATCATGTTTGTTAATCCAAATGTACTAGGTGATTAAGTGAAGAATGTGAGTTTAGTTTGTTAAAGGCAGTGTAAAAATCGACAAGTTAACTGGAATCCTGCCCAAATGTATCGAAAATTGTGAGCGATTCTATAAAGTTTGAAAATAAGAGATTCTCCGTTGAAGCTGTTTCTTCAAGCAGTAGGTATATTCTCAAGAAGTCTGCAAGGTATGGAATCAAAGTGCAGTCCATGGTTGAAGCTCGTCCTTGATATGCTATGTGTTTGTAAGTATACCCACAATACCTGCCAATCTCTGGTTCCAATTCGAAATTTAGTCTTTGTCAACTGGTAGATACACTAGTCAAGAATTGATGATGACATTTATGGGAAAACTAGAAGCCATTTATGACTATCAAGCGTCAAGTCGGAGGTGATCGGCTCACCGAACACATGCCCAATATGGCCGACTTGACGCTTGACAAACAGAAATGGCGCGCGATTTAAAATTCAAGTTCTTGTTGAGACACCCTTTACATTATTTAGGCACATACGCTGAGGAAAAATAAACCATACCTAATTCGTGACAGTCAATAACAGAAAACTCAGGTGGCGACCGTTTTGACACCCCACATTATGTAGGTACATTTTGTCGACGTTAATCTGACCTTCCCAATAGAACAGTAGCAGTATTTATTAATGTATAAGTATATCAATCTTCTAAAAATCTGAACATGATGTAGCTATAGATAAAACTCTACTTTTTTGCTGAGTATTTTTAGGTTATAAATAAATCGTATACGTAATCTTTTTCGTGTTGCGGCGCTATAAATTAATCTGAGTCTAACAATCATAATGCTTGTATCAAAATGATTAAGTGTACAAATTGTATAAATTGTTACTATCTACCAAATCCCTTAGTTGTTTATTTAAAGTCCTTGCGTCAGTCACCTGGAAGTGTCGAGTTATGATTTCTCTATATACAAAAAGACCGCCCAACCGATAGGCCGGGTCCTTATCAACTATGTTTGCCTGATTATCAGGGCTGTGATTGACTCTATTGTCGGCATTTTGTTGACGACATGGCAAATAATTATTATCACGTTGTATGTTTACCACCCAGCGATAACGTTCCAGCCATCGAGACGTGACCCCGCGTGAAAATGGCGGTTCTTTGATCACTGTGTCACTCGTTTCCCTGATTAGATTTTAAAATTCGTCTGCACCACCGTTTGGTGACATAATATTTTGTTTGGAATTCAACCGAAATATATATTTTTTTTAAACCAATCCCCGTTAAAACCAATAAATATTTTAACACCTACCTTGTGTCAACCAAGGTACCAATAGAATTTTAAATAAAACCCAATAAAATGCGAATAAAATAAAGACAAGTTTACTACAATAATAAAAACAACATAAACCGATACAGGTATTTTCGAAAAAGGGGGCGCCATTTTAACAACACACGAAGGAGGCGAACCTATATTCGAAATTATCGGAACATAAATATTTCATACGCTTAATCGGGCATAAAACAACGTCGGTTGTTGAGGATAATTCCAATTTTAAAATTCCGAAAGTCCCCGGAACGACACGCACAACACGTCGTTAAGACGTTCTCACAGTGTGCCATCGGCCGTTTCCTTCATTTTGTTTGACATTCTGACGTGAAGAATCGTGAGAAATCGAAATACCTACCACCTCGCCAGTAACAAGACGAATACAAGTACCTAATAATTCCAGAAATGTTCTATTTTTTCAAAGCACTATAGGGTGTCGGACTCTAAATCAATTCTAGCATACAAAAGTGCCATCGACACCAAAAGTATCTGGGTCCTGGACTAATTCTACCATCATTCATTTCAATTTGACAATAAAATTTACATTAAAGTATAAGAGCTAATGTGATGCTGTCTCAGTTACTTTTGGTGACGATGGTACCTAAGTTCTATTTTCCAAATCACTAACCAGGTGTCGTACTCTAAAAAAATCCTAGCACAAAAAAAAAAGAAAAAATAATGAATTGGTCAACTAATTATTATGAACGCAGCTGCCCAAACTGGGTGGCAAAAACCAACGCGCTCAATCGGAGTTATGCGACCGCCAAACGTACCACAATGGGGAATTTAAAAAGCGCATTTTTAGTCTCTTCTTCGCCTCTTTAGGCTGCTTTATATGCCATATGGTGACTTATACCTTGTTAAGGCGTTTTTTTCCGAGCAAACAGGATTTTTTGGTTGCTAATTTGGGGAACTTACACCGGTGTGATTCGGGCGCAAATCACAGACTACAATCACCGCGGACATGATAAATTATTTAATCAATCATTTGATTGAATGAATTGTTTAGAGGTTGATTCCAAATACTTACTAGAGTAATTGATTTGAAATGTCAATCTCCCACCAGTTTTCCAAATTACAGTTTTCTTCTTAACCATTGCTTTTTATACAATTGGCAACATTGGTTAGCGCAGAGGATTATGACAATTATGACAGTCGGTTGGCGGAAGAATATTTCCGGTTTATCAGGTCATTAGTTAGTTGTGACACACTCAAGCAGTAGACGCGACTCGTTGTATAAAAAAATAGATTCGTTAATAAGTAGTTTTATGTGTTTTATCTGCCCAACAACCAACCCAATAAGTCAAGAGTTACTCCCAGCCCATATGTTTACAATACTACTACTTTTTCAATGGATGTACCATGCAATCGAGTTACAACTACCTCTCTCCTAGAAGAGAAGAGAAAATTATCGACAATAATGATAATCCAAACCGAAATCAACTTCCTCGGGCATTGCCGTATCTTTGAAAGGAATAGAGATGGACCCAGACAAGTCTAGGTGGTACCAAATTCGCACAGACCCAAATACTTGAACATGGAAGTGAGTTACTACTACCGGTGGTTTGTCGGAGAATATACTTATGAGAAATAGCGAAGCCGTTACATCGATAAGGTAGGTAAATGAGAGCAATAACGCTCACTCTGTTTGTCTTTATTGTAAAAAAGAACACAAAACTGCCGATAGGAATTGTGCAATCAAAGACAAAAAAATATCAAAACAACAATGGTCAATGAGAATACTTCCTATTTTGAAGTTAGTCACTTCTTCCTACTCCTGCTCCAAAGGAGCAGGAGTAGGAAGAAGTGTCGCAGAAGAGAGAAATACGCGAAGAACACCCCCAGATTGTAGAGACTTTCCTAACCTACAAATAAGAAATAATAATCAAAGAAATAACACTATAGAAGTTAAGCAAAGACACCTGCACGTCCCACAAACCCTCAGAAGACCCTACTCCAATATAGTTTCTAATCTAAAGAGGAAGGTACCAAGCTCCCCCATACAGGAATATGATAGAGAACAACACAAAAAGTATTTGTATATGGATCCAAGCAGAACTCCACAGCAGAGTGGCTCCAGTCTTGGCATGAATTCCCCATCACCGATGATCTTTTCATCACAGGTGTTGCCCATCATGGAATTAATGAGGCGATTTATCACTAAAATGGATTGTAACAGGGAAACAAAAGAATGACTAGTTGAAAGATGTGAGGAAGTACCTCAATCGGGATTAGATGAAAGTGAAGGTGCTGACACGCTATTTTATAATAAAAAAATAAACGCTTATATAGAAGAAAATTTTTATTCAGGAAAAATTGATGAAAATCATTCAATGGATTCAATGGAATCTCAGAAGTGTATTTGCTAATTATGAAAATCTAATATTAATAATAAACACAGAGAAACCTGATATAGTTCTACTTAATGAGACCTGGCTTGGTCCAGGCAAAATATTAAAAATCAAAAACTATATTGTACTAAGACAAGATAGACCAGATGGAAGAGGAGGAATTGCGATTTTTATAAATAATCTCTTATTCTTTCAGAGATTAGATATCAACAATAATTTCAATCAAAGATTTCAAATCATGGGTATAAAGGTAAAGGAAATCTCCATAATCACAGCGCATAACCCACCAGATATAACATTATCAGTTAACAACTTCCAGCAATTATTTCCACAAATAATTCCTCCGTTCATTCTAATGGGTGATTTGAATTCTCAACACCGAGTTTGGGGGACAGATATTGATAATTATAATGGGATAAACTTAGCTGAAATCCTAAACGACTACAACCTGATTATGTTGAATGATGGAACAAAAACTAGGTTTTCCTCTCCAAATCAAAATAAAAGTTGTCCAGACATTACAGTTACTTCGGCAGACTTGAGCCTGAAATGCTGCTGGAGGACTATAGATGAATTAGGAATGAGTGACCATTTTCCAACAATATGTGATGTGAATCATGTAAATCACATTGCCAATATTGAAATAATCCTTTTGAGAAAATGGAACACTAGAAAGGCCGATTGGGACAAATACTATCAAACATTTGGGGACAATTTAAGTTATCAACAAATAATTGATCAAATAACTGAAGCTGCTGAGGAGGCTTTACCTAAAATAAAAATCACTTCATCTTGTGGAATAAGAAACAACTTGAAACCAAAGTGGTGGGATGAAGAGTGTAAGGCCATAGCCACTAGAAGACATATGGCCATGAGGCAATACCTGAATGACATGACAATGGAGAATTTCATATATTACAAACAAATAGCAGCAAAAGCCAGAAGATTTACAAAAAACAAGAAAAAGGAAAGCTTCAGAAAGTTTACCGAGATACTCAACAGAGATATGCCCATTAAGAATGTTTGGAGAATAGTCAGAAAATTTGCCAATAATGATCGAAATTATAGACAGAAATTAATGAATGAAGAATGGATAGAGGACAAACTGGCCCATCTTGCTCCTCCATACATAATGCAAGAGAGTAAAGATATCCAATATGACTGTCAACAATTCAAAAAAGTCACATTGGATGAATTGGAAAGTAATCTGAAGGGGAAAAAAAATTCGTCATCAGGAATAGACAATATGATATTAAGGGCACCTATGTTTATCAAAAAATCCTTGATGAATGCTCACAATGAAATTATTCTGGAGAGAGTTCATATTCCTGAAGACTGGAAAAAGTAGGTAATAATCCCGATCCTAAAACCTGAGAAAAATCCAGACAAGCATGATTCATACAGACCCATCAATACAGATTACATAGTTCTGTCGCTGAAAAGCCAGAACAGGCTATTCACAAAGTCCAGGAAGCGACTCTTACTCTCACAACATGGATGATGGATCATAGCATGGACATATAGATAGAGAAAACAAAGGCTGTACTATTTTCAAAGGGTTTAAAGCAAAATCCTCCAATAAGGTTGAGAGTTCAAAATAAAGACATAGAGTACAAATACTTGGGAGTCATCTTGACAGAAGGTTAGCATGGACATAGAATACATTAACTATAACATTTGGAATGTTACAACAATATATGTATTTATTATTCTAAATTATTTTCCTATATTTTCGACTCATTTAAAAGAACTATTTCGTATACCTAGCGACATCTATGATTCTTCTGACTAGTTTTCCTAACCTAATATCATTGAATCGAGAATTCTATTATTTCCCAGAAACCTGTAGCGTTGTCATTTTTATGATTTTGACAAGCTTGACAGACGAGGAAAGAAAAGACAGAACCAATTTGGGTACTTTTGACATGCTTTTTCTCTTTGGTCTTGGGACCTAAACAGGTCGTCCAGCCAGATTTTTACAAATTTGAAAATCTTAAAACTTTGTCTTTATTTTTGGCCATCTAGCCCATAGTTTTGTAAATTGACTAGTCAGAACAGTGCTTGATCGTGTCTACTAGAAAGTTTCCTAGAAAATCAACCGATTGTTGATTTTTGTGAAGATTTTGGAAAGTGAGGTTACTATCGGTTGTTCAGGTATGTAAATTCCTTTTTCTCTCTGATAAATGAGTCCTTATATTCTTTCAATTCATTCAGGCACTTTGGGCAGGACGAAAAATCCGTGACTGCACTTATCCAAGTAAAAATTGACAAATTTGAGACCATGCTGTCCTGCATCTCAGAGTGAATCTGGGCTCCCTTTTCAAGGAATGTTGGTGTCCTGGAAGAAGTTTATCCCCAACCATTATTTGGTTGTCTCCAGCCAGTTTGGTACTTCTAGATCTCAAATTTGTGAAAACTTCCGAGGCTTTACAGGGATTCCGTCTAGGCGTGTATAATTATTTACCTATGGGTCTCTTAAATGTGCCATCTTTTTTCCTTTTCTTTATCGCCCCCTATCGATTAGCTTTATTAGTTAATTAATATCTTTGTAAATCTGAATTACTGTAACTTATTTTTTACCTATTCTTTATCGCCCCCTATCGTTTAGCTTTATTAGCTAATTAATATCTTTGTAAATTCAATTACCGACTTAATTTGTTTATCGTATAGTAGTGTGTAGCTAGAATAGCTAACTACTGTTTCAAATACAAATATTAAGTTAATTGATTAATTATTATCGAGTCAGCACAAAGAGGAATAAATGTTATGAGGGCACTTACAAGAACTTGGTAAGGAGCAGATCTGAATATTCTCCTAAATATTCACAAGGGTCTAGTAAGATCGCATCTGGAGTATGGGTGTCAAGCCATGCATTACACAAGTCAGATCAACTGGAATAAGCTTGACAGAGTTCAATATCAAGCATTAAGGGTAGTAACTGGATGCAAGAGAAGCACGCCGATATTTGCTTCACTCTCAGAAGATGCAGAGATTTCTCTCAAATTAAGAAGGAATTGGTCATACTCAAAACTGGCTTTAAAAAAAACTCTCAACTGAAAGGGATGCAATAAATAAAATTCTGATAGGTTGGTATGGATTATTTAATCAAGAACCGAGATACTGGCAAAATAAGCAGGCTCCGTTCATGATAGAAGGGATGTCCATAATGGAAGATTCAGAAAAATCTGATATTTACCCTTGCTTTGCTTTTGAACTGGACACTCAATTGAAAGAAATCACTTGGAGGGATTCACATATTGGAAAGTTTGACCCAGATAGTCAACATAAAATTGAGGAGATTTTAAGTGAACATTACCGAGGGTATGAATACATCTATACGGATGCTTCTCTTGATCCTACAACAGGAGAATGTGGAATTGGGGTATATAATAAAACAAGGAACATACGAATTATGGGAAAATGTATGGATCATACTTGTATATGCTCTGTTGAAGTTTTGGCAATATACATAGCCCTTAAATCATTTAAAGAAGACAGTGGAAAAGTCAGTGTGATTTCGGACTCTAAAAGTGCTCTCCAGAAAATTGTAAAGACTGTGGTAAGAAGAGACTCGGCTAGAGAAGTACTTAGGACTAGGAAGTGTTTGCCGGAATTGAAGGAAGGTGGAAGAAACATCGAATTAATATGGATACCGAGTCATTCAGGAATACGATGAAATGATATTGCTGATAGATTGGCTGCCAGGGGAAGAGAAGCAGACAATTACATTAATGAAGAGAGACACTACTCAGAATTTTATAAGGTTTTAAAGGACCAGACATGGGGGGAATGGAATAATCTATACGCCAATAAGTCAAGAATCGCCACCAGTAAATATTTCCATATTGTTAAATCCCCACAAAAGATTCTTTGATGTTCCCGAATTAGGAATATTAACAGACAGAAAGCTGGCACATTTTACAGATTTAGAACAGCTCATTGCCTAACTCCTCAACATCTACACAAAATTGGGCTTAGGGAGGATGCAAATTGTGAATGTGGAGACGAAGGAGACAGAACATATGCTCTTGAATTGCGAGAGAGATAAAAAATGGACCAGTAAATATAGAAGAAATCTTGGCTGAACCTCTGAGTAAGGAAGCATTAGCAATAATGAATTTTGTCAAAAACATGAAAATTTAGGGCCATACTAAAGGCAAGATAAAACTGCCTTTTTTTTTATTTGGTATGCTTGGTATGGTTGCTGCATTTGGGTACCTACGCTGGGAAAGATAGCTAGCTTGTAGTTAATGGAAAGACGGTTTAACAAAGTATTTGATATTTAAGGATTGTTCATGTCCCTTTTAATAGATTCTACAGGAGAGCGACCGCCTTTGTTATCTGGCGAAATTCTTCCATTTTGTATCTTTAAACAGGCAAGTAAGGGTTCCCCTAGATGAAAGGAATGGCCCACTGACGAACACAGTAAAATTCCATTAAAAACAGAAGAGACTTGGCTGACTGTTACTGGAGGACAAGGGGCAATTGGAAATTGAAGAAGAAGAAGAATAAAACATTATGCCTCAGAAATTCATCGCTGAGAGATGGTATGACGTCATCTCTCGAGTCTTAACTTGAAAAGAAATTTTGGTTATATTTAACAGACAAGGTCTAAAAATGCTGAGGAAGACATTACCAAAGAACAAAATGCTAACATGGAACTGGAGATGATGGAGCATGGTTGGTGGTTGGTTAACAAACATGTGGACGTGGATATCGAAAAATTTCAGATCGAGACTTAATAGCTGAAATGCACAGTTATTGGGATATCACCGAAACTTTTCACGCCGACTTTGGAGAATATATTCAAGAAACTAGACATGGCAACAATGAACAGCAAACAATTCATTCCCAACAGTTTTGAAGAGCTAGTTGATGACTTATTAGTTGGCAAGAGCATCGGAAGAAATGGTCCCGATGATAAACAAAGGAAAAACAAACGTATGACAAGTAACGTCGAAGAAGAACCAGCATTAAGAACCTAAATTATTGGAAAACAATTAGCTGAAATTGGATGACTTCAAACTAACCGCAGGATCACACTAGAGACGAGAAGCTCAAAATAATGTTAGCTGGTAAGAAAAGGGAAAGGAAGAACAAGGAGTAAGCTTCACGAAAAGTGGAGAAGGCGTAGTGGAAGAACCCTGTGAATCATACATCGTGTGGAAAAATACACGCAGATGGTCTTTGACAATTTTAGTTTATCTGCTTAATACAACCTCCATAATTGTTTTGATGACGTACAAGAGGTTCAAGGCAAAGAAGAAGCAGAAGAACATCTAATCAAGAAACTTCTTGAATTACGCTGCATCACGAACCTCGTTACCCTCCTCAAATGAAACTCATCCTCCAAAGTTTTCAAATCTTGATTCACACTCCAGTCAAATAAATTGAAAATTACTTAGATTCAGTGAGGAATTAATATTATAACAGAAAAAAAAATACATTTTCCGAAAGTTGTGAGGTGACCCTGAAACTAACAGCACAATTGAAAATTCTCGGAGTTCAAAGTAAATATCTTGCAAGAACGTTAGGCTTTTCTATGTCTTGTATTTTGTTCATATGACTAGTTCCCTTTTTTACCAGAAAATGTATCACTATCCAGGGGCCGGAATGGAAATAGGTAGGTAGAATAGAATAGGTATTGAAAGGATTATGATTAGAATAATCTCGCACCATAAATTTTCATAGGATGTTGAAAAAAAAAATTACTGTTTGTTCAAATAAGGTATTAACATATGTTAACATAATAGGACCGTGTCCTCGTGAAGGATCAAAGGGTATTACTCGTTGTTATTTGTTTCGCATCAGTTAACTAACTGATTAAATGACACAGAAAGAGGTTTAGCTCGATCCTTTAATCAAATTTCCTCCTGATACACTTATCGGGCTTTTCCGATTCAAAATCCGATTATGGCCGCGTTACGGAACGTTTTCATTTCACTTCTCCGTTTTTAGAATCAATAAAACATTTGCATAAATTTCCCATGCACCGGCGATTCGCCAATCCTATATAGATAGATAATCCTTTGACAATTGAACAACGAGTAGGCCGACTGTCAATGTTCGTACAATTGCTTACCGCTTGCCCGTCGAATCATAAAATATAAGACCGTTTAGTGTGGGACGGTGTACTATGTAATTGTGTCCAATATAGGCTTGTTTACGTAAAACAAATTACACCGTGAGAGAGAGAGAGAAATTTTATCGATTCTCACAAGAGAATACACATGAGGGCGATATCAATTTATCGAATATACATATTAATATGAGGTAAAATAACCATCAGGATCACTTCACATTAAACTATATGGTCACTCATTCGCCAGAATCAATTTATCCCAAAGAAGAGCGGCCCATTTGGGTCCTAATATTTCACTTGGGAATTCCAGCGTGAGCCAACATACCAAAAGTTTTCTAAAGCGATGTTACCCAGCTAAGGATACTCAGCAGTCAACAACAACTTCCTGATCCAAAAACGATTAGACGCCAGGCGCAAACTCTATATTATATCATGTGACAATATTTCAGAATGAAAATTATTACAATAATAACTAATAATTCAGAAGGTCGGCTACAATTTATAGCGTGTATAGGGTTGGCTAGATTTATTATTGCATACTAATTTAATAAACTAGGCCGTTCGTGAGCTATGAACTTTTATTTAAATTGAGAAGGTTCGAAATGTACCAAACAGTTGTTATTCGAAAACGACACTCTTTTTTTTATTACTGAACCCTATCGGATTCCGTTAAAAACTACTCATCTAATATACGAGGACATGTTTAGCCGTCATTAACACAGCCAAGTGTCCGTTTTAAGTCGTCGCATGCAACAAAACTGTACAGGTGCAAAAGCTCGTCGGGTATGCTGGCCAGACCTTTCCGAAGTTAATTATAAAATACCGCACCATAATTTTTTAATAATGACCATCGACCGGTATGTCTGAGGCCTGCTTTATTTCTTCCTCGAATTTGTTGCAATAGTGCAAAACTCTTATCCTTTATCGGTCGAATATATCACCATATAATCGAAAATAAAACAGCAAAGCAAAAAACGGGAAAAATTCGAGGATGATATAAAATCGTGACGGTATTCATACGGGTCCTTCGAGCCGTATATTATTGAAAAATCCGCTTCTCACTTTTGACAGATATGATTTAGAGCGTCGCACTTTATTTGAGTGCGTCCTCTAAGGTTTCCCCCTTGAAAATACCTTTTTCTTTGGCTCGATCCGCCGAGAAACGGCATCGGATATCAGTAGCGGAACATTGGTATTATAGGAGAAGTTTTGAACTTTTAACATCAAAGATGACAAGTTATTACGCTTTCATACGGTCTCGGCCATTTACTTCCATAACCCTCCATAGACTTACTCCGCATTCGCTCTTGAAGTAGGTACTTCTTCAAAAACTTTTCATCGTCAAAAATAGAAAATTTGTCCGCACTTCAGAGGAAAAATCAAAAATTCTGCTATTTCATACTGTAGTGCGGTAAAATCAGAGATAAATACGCGAGATAAACTGTCGAGAGAATGGACTCTCCTATGGTAATGGTTTTCTCAGCCTGCGCCATCTACCGTTTAAGAATTAATCCCTATGCATTACTGTTTTGCATTGACGCTAAAGAGGTACCTTTACTTTGCATGAGGCTTTGACGCATTTTATTCATAGATGGCGCTCTGCTCGTATTACTATCGAACTTTTCAAATTTGTTTTTCTGGATATTAGGTTCCTCTGCGATATTAATGTTTGCTTGAATTAATCGGTATCTTGTTATTTACATCAAAAGACAGTTTCTTTATTAATGGTTGAGGGTTTTCTTAACACATTTATTTAAAGGTCTGATAGATGTGCAATTTATTTGATCCATCTATTATGTGTATGTATGGGTGCGCAACACGAGGAAATGCCTTTTTATTGGATAACTAGTTCAACAGTGTTGCACAATGGATATCTCCTTGTCCTTGTTCATTGCCCGTGGTCTGACAAGCATGAAATTAGGGTTGATATTTCACTTAACGTAGCTTGATAAGTGATCGATTTGATTTTCAAGACCGCATCATGACTACGAAACTTTAAAAGTTGTTTGAATTTTTGAGAGGTTTTTATTTGTAAAATACGAGACACGTCATGCGGTCTTTCTCCTTCCGTTTTTATCCCGTGCAAATTTGCTATACGTAAGTCTGACATGATTTGTTCCGTTTTGCCTCGTCTTGCGCAATGGGCGTTACTACGTCTTTTTTTATTTAATGAAGTTTCCGTAATATTTACCTCTGTCTGATAAAATGGATACGTCAAATACTTACGATCAAATGATCAGCAAATAATGAATGCTTTGTTATAAGTAACATAATGTGGCATATTTCTTGTAATTAGAAAGCCGGTAAAATTTTCGCATTAAAATACCAAAATTTACAGTTTACGTCAGTACTGTCAGTACAATGTTTCCACCAGTAAAAAGGTACTCGGTACTTCACAGTTCGAAATTAAATATTATACGTTATTGGTCTGGGGAAACTTTTATAGTATTGGATTCAAATTGCGTAAACATCTCACTTATACTGTAAAAGTTTATTTGTCGAACTTAACGTGAACATCTATCTACTAACTGAATATCAGACTCTAATTTTTTACAATCAAAACAAGGTGAAAAAGCCATAGAGGCGCAGGTTTCGACAATTGTCGTGTCTCGCAGAAATAGAAAAAGATAGCTTAATTGTAATAAATACAAGTTAGAAAGTAAAAAAAATACATGCGCGCGCAACTCGTGGCTGCAGTGTAGCCAGATTGTATTATTGCAGAAAAAATGCAGACAATACAAATCATTATACCATTTAAAAAAAACGATATACCTAGTGTCAATTGTTGTACAGGGGACACGTTCTTATAGAAACACCCTTTATTGTTAGCTATGCTTTTGCGCAATACGAGATAGTGCCTTTTTATTGGCTATCTAGTACAACAAATGTGAGATATTCATTTTGCATGCTGGGGCTCTCCTTATCCTTGTTCATTGCTCGTGATCTGAAAAGGGTAAAATTAAAGTTGACATTCAACTGATGTAGCTTGACAAGTGATCGATTTTCCAGACCGCATCATGCCTATGAAACTGCAAAAGTTGTTTGAGTTTTTGAACCATGGATTACTATACGTTAGTCTAACATGATCTGGTATTTGGCACGTTTTGCCTTGTCTTGCGCAATGAGCGTTGCTGCGTCTTTTTTAATCTAGTGAAGTTTTCGTGTTATTTACCTCTGTCTGATAAAGTGATTGGGTAAAATAGATGGGTCATTTAAGCAACGTGATTCAATATGGCCGTTTAGGTCAAATATTGTGATGACGTTCATAAGAAAAGCATTTGTGTTCTGGCCCTTGTTGTTGTAGATTCCAAACATGATAATGCCAATGTCAAACCTAAAGGTCCAAAATGTGACAAAATAAGTGATTTTTCATTGATTTTCATCACTAACCTAAATTTATAAATAGCACGGTGTTTGACCTAAACGGCCATTTTGAATTTCGTTTGACAGGTCAATGGATTGCCTAATTAGTTATGATCAGCAAATGTCATCGGACGTGCCCTTCATGTGCCGGTATTTTAGAATTTCTGTTGTAATTTATTTTTTGTGATTAGAGAGCCGGTAAAATTTCCGGACTGTAATACCAAATTCAAAGTTTACGTCAGTACATCCCTGGTCAGTACTGACAATGTTTCCACCAGTAAACAGGTACTTGGTACTTCACAGGTGTACAATACAACTGAAGATCTTTGTACTTTGTCTTAGCAGCATATCAATGTCGATAAAATAGTCCAAAAACTCTTCTCAGCAATTTTCTTTCGGGCAGAATTCAGAGTCAGCGACGCTTAAGTAAGAATAAACTCTCCGTCAGTTTTCCTCGACCACGATCAGCTCTACATAATTCCGATAGCGCTTCCTCATATGGAAACGCCCTTATTTGGCCAAATCACGACAAAAATGACGTTTGATTTCAACGGTTCCATGAGTTTTGGACAAAAAGATGGGGTTGATCACTTTACGGCAAACTTTAAAGAGATCAGGTGGCCGTCTAAGAAATAATTCCTAATTTTTGAAAAAATCTTCGACCCTTCGAGCTATCATGCCCTAAATATGGCTTGATTGAGTGCTCACAAGAAAGTATGGTTTGGAAAGTTTCAACCTGTAAATTAAACCATTTAAATACTCTGAACAGACGACGTTATCTCCCGCGGGATAGTACACACTATTATAGGAATGCTCCATTATAGGCCTATATTTGGAATCAAGGTCATATGGTGTTGCACCATTGCCTACGTCATCAATGGTGTCGTTAGCTTTTTGCCCCAGCGGTCGTAGTTTAGATTTAGAATATTTCTTTTTATGATGAAAAATATTATTTAATTTTGATTAACATAATAGGCAAAGAGGAAGATGCAAACGAGATCTAAGAAAGAAAGGGTTGCTTTAGAAAGTTAATTATTTACTAAAATACTAAAACCATGTATGCATAAAGCAAAAGCCAGCGGAATCAGCCTCTGGCGCAAACACCCTGCGTCAAGGCGAGAAACGACACAATGTCATTGAGCGACACGCTGCCTACGTCATCACTGATACTTTGGCTCGAGATTTGATATCTAGGGCCGAATTTATAGTCGCTCCTTGAGGACTCCTCCAATCTTAATGGCCGTTTGCACCGACCATTTTAAGGAAGCGTTAGCGATAAGTATTCCTTAAAGTGACATATCTCCATGTTAAAATGTCATTTCAAGGAGTACTTATCGCTAAGGCTTCTTCAAAATGGTCAGTGCAAACGGACATTAGGGAGCCTTGGACTGGACTTTTAGAATTTACATAGTAAATTTGTCAAATAATTGCAAGTGTACAATTTAAACTAACGACCATCAAGAAATGATAATAAATTTGACCCCTATATACATATACACACACAGGCCTTATGAGGATAGACTATCCTGTGTAGTGTGTAACTAATATCCTTGAGTTGCAGAACTGTCTTAAGGCGGTTACACACGGACGTGGATGTCTGAAAACATGTACCATCGTCACCAAAAGTATCTGGGACAAAAATAATTCATATCAATCTCCTGGACTAATTCAACCGTCATTCATTTCAATGCATTTAATACATAGTTTGACAAATATTTGACACTAAAATTCATATAATAGTACAAGAGCTGATATGATGCTGTCCCAGTTACTTTTGGTGACGATGGTACGTACATACATGAACGCGCAAACAAAAACATCAATGTGTATGCAAAATATCGTCGCGTTTTTGAATGTGGAATCGCTAGAAATTTTGTATGCACGCTCGGATTACTGTAGCAAGAATAGCAAGACTGCTGTTTTGTGCGAGCGTCTGTACAAACGCGACATGCACGTTGTTGTTTGCACGTTGATGTATGCACGTATATGTATCAAGACATCCACGTCCGTGTGTAACCGCCTTTATAGGGCAATTTGATGTTTGACGTAATGTCAATGTTTTAATATTCCCAGGTGGAGCGGTGCGTGGGCATAACAATCTTGACGTCAATAGAGACTGTATTTCATTTTCTGTGAATTTCTAAAGTGTTTTTATCAGTTTGAGATCGTTTTTATGTAATTTATTTAAAGTGAACTACAGTGTTTAGTGAGTTTTCCCATTCATAGCATGTATGTATAATAGCACTTATATTTAGGCCTTTTTACCTACTTGAGGTCTGGTTTGTACCTGTTCTGCCCATACCTATATTTTATTGGTAAATATTCCAAGTAACTTGGTTTTAACTATGAACCATTAAATAAGGAAATGGAAATAAATTAAAATTCATCAAATTAAACTCTGAAACAGGTAGAAATAACACACATTTATATTTAGGCAATGTTTGTTTAGGGAATCCAAACCACGTGACTTTGCCAACCAGCTGGCATTTTGAAATTTTTATGAGGTTAGAATACGGGTTTTGGCGTATCAACGATGTCAGAAAAGTGTCAGATGTCAGATTTTCTTACGTCAACAAGGGCTGAATGTGTATTGATAATCCCAATGAACTATAGCTAAAAACTGGAATGCGCACACATTGCCATATCTGCCAAAAAAATGAAGCCATGAAAGACAGATGCCACAAGGGGGAATGTTGTTTTTTTCTGTTGCTCGCTGTCATATGACGTTTTCGAAAGTTTTGTCATATTTCCCTTCACAGGTATCATCGATTGGAATACGTGTTGGAAGCAATTTTCGCCATTTAACATAATGAGTGCGACAAAAACAGGTATCCCCTCCGCAGCAGCTGCACTAGGCTTCACGTTCGTCCTTATGTGTTAGCATTCCAGTTTTTGGTTATAGTTCATTGGATAATCCCAAGGATGATACACACCTACAAGGATTACTTATCGGCCTCGTTTTTTGTAATCGCCGTAATATTGGTGTATTACCATTTCCGACGTCATAACTAAGTCGTTAGCTGTTTAAACAGTCTACGTCAAGGCGCGAAATAACATGCTGCCTACGTCACAGCTGGTAATTTGGCTTGGTAGGGGAAGGGGCAAGGATTATAGTTTTTGCCTGACAAGGTTTCCTCTTTCGAAATTACCTATGGGTTTTAATAATGATTGAATACGTTGGAATCTCAATACGGGCCCTCCTCAAATTTTATTCAAACCCAAACTAAAACTTGTATCGCTTGGTCTAAATATCGAAGCCCCCTTCAAAGACTTAGTAGCTCCAACTCAATTTTCGTTTCAAAAGTCGAAAATAGTAGGTAGGTACATTCCATTCTCCGCCGCTGATCTCCCGGCCAGAAAAAAAATATTTCCTCCGATCTATATTTATTCCTGCAGAGTAAATCTTTTTGCGGAAAGACTCGAAAAGGGACGCTCGCTCTCCGCAGGGGTTAGAAAAAGATAGATGGGCTTTTTCTCGCCACGGCTATATAGCCAGCTACTTTATACAGAAAAAATGCTCATTTTTAACCGGAGCCCCGAAGCTGAAGAAATGATTCTTTATATTGGCCGTTGAGTCGATTAGGTAGGTATTTTTTTTGTGAGGATCTCGCCACTTGTTGATTGGGAGATTTTTTTACAAACATATCTAATAATTCATGACTAAGATTTTTGTAAATAAATTTTCGAAAAATCAAAGAATTTTTGACAGTAGTGTGTCGAATCAAAGAAAGTTACTGGAAAATATGTTTGGAAACCAAACTAGTCGAGTTATAGTTAATTGCAGACCGGTTTTGAGCTTGTTAGCACTCGTCAGTGCAACATAAGCGAAAGCACGTCAACTTAGAGAAACATATTTAAAGGAGATGCACACGATAAGAAAAGTATATACCTTAAATAGCATGTGGCTCCCTCTCTTCGGAGTTCTACAAAGCAAAAACCACCATCAATCTCCTTTAAACCTCTAAGTTGACGTACTTTCGCTCATGTTGCACTGACGAGAACTAACAAGCTCGAAACCGTTCTGCAATTAACGTCAGAGCAACACTTAAAAACTCATAGTATGAGTAATTAGAGCTTTGGTTGAACAATTTTCCAAAGATATTTTCCAGCAACTTTCTTTATATAAATCTCAAGAGGTTAAGCCCTTTTTGAAAAAATTTGTAACCGATAATAAAAGTGTGATTCCAAACAAAACTTTGTTACCCTTTAAATTCCCATAGACACTGACTGATTCGTTCCTGCTGTCTCAACAAGAAGACAAATTCAAACAATACATAAAGCAAAACAAAGATGGCTTCCACCTTATGTGTGCCTGCGAGAGTCTTAAAACGGGCATCAGCAACAATGAAAAACCGCTTTGAATAAATCGTCGAGCCTTATACGTAAAGACCGAAGTAACAGTCTTACAAATTACCGTACTTTATAACATTCCGCATAAATATATAAGACACCAACCACAACCACGTACAAAACACCCAACAATGCAAGAGTTTTTAACTATTTACATGTAGTCAAAATGCTAAATTAAACAAAGATTAAGGGCCAAGTGTTTACTTGGCACTTAGACCTTTTCGACGGTTTATCTTCTTAGTGAGGGCCCATAAATTTAATGTGGCAATAAATATAACACCTCCTACTTAGGCAGTTATGATTTTTATTGATTCAGTTTTTAAAACGCATTGTTAATTCCCAACAATGGCAGCACGAAATAAAATTGCAGCAAGCTTATTTGTCGATTTCGAAGAGATAACGAGATAATTTGAAGCTATAATAGGTTGTCGTGTATTCCTCCGGTGACAATGCCGTATACCGGCGTTTATTATTGTTATTTTTTTTATTACTTTCGACCGTATACGTCTGCTGGATGGCTGCACGACACCACTTTTTCTGTCATGCAACCCCGTTACACAACAAAAATATCAGGAACATGGTTTTGTGTCGCTTATACCTGTAATTAAATTAATTAGGTGTGTAGAAAAGAAAATAATTAGTTAATCCGCGTTGCTAATTTAGTTAATAATATTATATAGAAATATTTTACACAATTTGGTTTGATAACTTGTACACTCGTTATTTTTGTTAACCGGAAATAATTGCTATTGTACGACACCTTGTTGCAAGAATTAGGAAGTTTTACACTTGCAATGAATTGGTTTTTATGTAACCACTAACATCGAATCGGTAAAGACAAAGGTAGGGGTGGGGTGGCGTTCAAACAGAAGAGTCCCTAGCAGCAATAGTACATCTTTCAAAATGTAACTCCATACTCGACAAAACATACGTTTTCAGGGTTGATGAAATGTACGTCTCTCAGTCAAAAAATTTTCCTACGAGAAGACATTATATTGTATCTTGTCGGACAAAGTAAGATGATATTAGAATCAAAAACATGAAACAGCTTCTCTGTATCTACAGAAGTGACGTGTCAAGTCCAAAATAGTGATGACTCTAGTCAACAATATCAATTACTTAAGCGTCATCAAATCTGAACTCCCATAGACTTCAAAGGGACATCGATAATAACACAATGTATACTTGCTAAAGGGTATTTTGATTTAAATTAGTTACAATGTATAGGTATGTAATGTTGTTCAATACGAAGAGCTTTATTGAAATTTGGTAACATTGTAAAGGGGATGTCTGAACAAGAACTTGAATTTGAAATTGCGCATCATTTCTGTCTGTCAAGCCTCAAGTCGACCATATTGGGCACGTGTCCGGTAGTAAATGTCAATGTTTTCACCGAACACGTGCCCAATATGGCCGAATTGACGTTTGACAGACAGAAATGGCGCGCGATTTAAAATTCAAGTTCTTGTTGAGACACCCTTTCTGGATCTGGATAGTTGCAAAGGAGGGTGAGTTACCTCACTGACACTAGGTCTCGCCTTAGGGCCGCACCCGTTGGATAAATTGCAGGGGAGTTTCAGGTGAGGTGCGCCTCAACCTAGCCATATCAGGCCAGATGTTCCCCAGTATGGCTTGCCGTTGTTGACAAAAGGTTAGGCAGTGACAAAGCACATGCTTAACAGTTTCATCTGCAGCGTCGCACCATTTACACATTGGGGTCTCAGCAACACACAAGGTGTTTATTTATTCTACAGTGTCCTGAGTAAATTCCTTCCAATAGGCGGAGGTTTTCCCTCAATCAACTGTACACTATCCTCGACTCTTTTCCTGCTAAGGAGATCGATCATTGATCTGCCCTGCTTACAAGTATCTAAACTGCGCCACATTATGGCGAGCTCTGAACGAGTGATTCGTTTAACCTCGGCAATAACGGTGTTAGTTGACAGAGGGATCATGAGTTGAGGTCCCATCGGAGCCTTTCCTGAAGCTGCTCTGACAAGACTATCAGCCTCTTCATTGCCTGCGTTGTTATCGTGCTTTTTGACCCAGCAGAGTTCAACGGTGTTCTTTTGAGGGAGTTCTGCCTCTATACACTGCATAATCAGCTTTGAGTTTGTTCTAGCACTGTCAAGGGCCGACAGCACGGATTTACTATCCGTTAGAAATCGCACTGGTTCGCCGTCGGCTATCTTGGCTCCCTGGATGACCGCCATCAATTCCGCCTGGAAGACGGTGGTGTGGTCACCAAGGGTAGGTCCTTATGAGGAGATTCAGTTCAGGTGAGAAAACACCCGCTCCTGTTCCTCTACTGCTTTTCGATCCGTCCGTGTATATTGAGACCGTTGGGGTAGCCTGCGCCTCACCCAACTTATAGACAGTGTAGGATCTTTTTGTTATCTGTGTGGGCATCGTGCGATCCACCGCCGCATCCAGTAGGGGTGCATTTCTGCACCCTTCCGCTAGTACGCGGCAGTGTCCCCCCACCAAGCTTCCGTGCTGCCACAAGCCCAAGGGGTTTAATCTGCAGGCGGTCAAAAGGGCCATCTTTTCTACATACAAGTGCAGAGGTGGCAGATCCAAGACCGCCTCCATTGCCCTTGTTGGGGTGGTTCTCATAGCGCCTGTGATCCCGATATACGCAAGTCGTTGCGTTCTATCGAGTAGGGCACTCGTTATTACTTGTCTGGTTCTGGGCCACCAGACAAGAGCTGCATAGCAAACCATTGGTCTTATGATAGCGGTGTATATCCGCACAGGGCGATTTTCGGTGTAAGGCCCCATGACCTGCTCATCGCCCTGCGGCACTGCCACATGGCCATGTTTGCTGATTCCGTTTTTACCTCAATGTGTCTTTTCCAGCTGAGCTTTTGATCAAGCACAACTCTCAGGTACTTGACCTCTGGGGTCAGCTGTAGACTGGTATCATTTAGCATGGGTATTTGCATACCACTTAGCTTTCTTTTTCTGGTGAAGAAGATCAACTCCGTTTTCAGTGGATTCACCGTCAGGGAGTGCTCCTCACACCAAGATGAAATTTGGTTAAGAGCCGTTCGCATGAGATCGCATAGAACGCTCTTGCCTGTAAGCAGAATGCACAAGTCACCTAGAAGGGAATCCCGCATCATTTAAGCTATGTAGGAGGCTGTCTACCACAAGGTCCCAGAGGATCAGTGATAACACACCACCTTGTTGGCAGCCTCTCTTAAGCATTGATAGTGGTGTCCCCTGTATCAACTTTCACGACTCGCCAGCTTAGCATCCTGTCTATCCCTGTGGCGATGGTAGGTGGAGCCCCATGTCTAGCAAGGCCTTGTTTGATATTATCGAATGTTCGTCTGTCAAACGGTCTGCCAGGGTGCACATTTTCTAATCCAGAGACTGTCAAACCTGCACAGGACTGCGTGGAGAGTAGTCTCCTTGGATTTCCCTGGTATATATGCATGTTGGTTTCGGTGAAGGAAGTTGCGTGCAAGGGGTCCTTCCCTTAAGTTTCGTTCACACAGTTTCTCAAGAGCCTTTACTGAAAAGGATGTGAGACTGATTGGGCGGTATGAATTGGCCTTAACAATCAGTTTTGTCTGGCTTGGGTATAAAGATTACTTTTACCTCTCTCCATTTGTCAGGTGTGTATGCCAGAGCAAAACACGCTCTGAAAATAAGGTAGGATAATATCCAGACCCCACTGTAGGCGCGCCGGATATATCCCGTCCAGCCCTACTGGTTTATATGGAGAGAATTTATTGATTGCTCCTTTGACTTTTAACTTACTAAGCACTTCCTGGGCCACCTGCCAATCAACCTCCGTATTCCGTATAGGAGTGAGAGTCTTATGGTTATTCCAGGTGTGGTTTTCTAAGATCTCACAGTCACACAGCTGAAATGGTGGTATAAGCACCATTCTCCTTTTTCAGCAGACCTAGTGGTTGAGAGTCTTTGGAGAGCACCTTCTTCAGCCGGGCTGCAGCTGTAGTGTTTTTTATATCACTGCAGAAATGAGACGCTCTTTATATTGTAATAGTGTTGAACTCATCGGAAATTCTAAGATCATGAATAGACCACCTGTAGAATCTGATGTTATGTCTCTTGCAATGACTTAACCTAAAAAAATAACGCTTTTTTCGGTAAGGGATGCTGAGAAACTGATAAATTTGTTTTTAATTTTATTTCTCCTTCAATTGAGTTGAAAAGGCATAATATGGGAAAACTTAGATTATGACTTGAAGGAATTGAAACTGTTAAACTCCATGGAAAGCAATGTGTAACATAATATTTGCAACGAGAAAAAATAGACAAATGTATTTAATATATGTAATATAAATTATACAAACTTTGTTACTAACGAAAAAAATAATGATTTATAGATCCCAATCTCCCACGTTCGAAAAATACCAATTCATTAATCACGATCACGAATTTAAATAAACAATAATTTACAAGGAAAAAAAAAGTCCTGCCAACAACAAAAACGACAAAATTAATAACGGAGCGTTGTTTTCTGAAATTAAACGACAGCCAACATGATTTACAAGTTTATAAACATTTACAAATTATTGTTGGTAATCGTGTAGCATAACCCAAGTCGAGTGCGCCATTTTTATATAAGAGAAATTTAATAGCTTAGGTGGGTTGGCATTTAACACGAGCTGGAGTTAAAAGGTTTTGCGACACATTATACCTATTCTTTTTAAAAGGTTATAGTTTTTTTAATATTAGATTAGACATTTTAAATCTTCTCGTTTCTTGCGGTTTTTGAGGGATTTTGGAAAAGGGAACTATACTCTGTTTTTTAATCAAAAGGAGACATAAATGTGTCAGAATGTATTTATTATAGGTAGTTCATTGGCGTGCACCCAGTCATTTCAACATTATGCTGAGAACAGATTGCATGGGCTGTTTCCACTCTACCACCTTGCTCTGTATTTGTTTCTATAATTAGCAATGTCCGGAATAATTCTCGAACAACTACAGGGAACCCTTAAAATCATCATGCAGAAAATGTACCTTGATGATTTTGAATGCAATTCGAAAAAAAGTACATTTATTCATTTTGCAAATGAAAACCCGACCTTGGAGAAAATTCGGGCAGGCATAAAGCAAGATGACAATATACGAAATATAAGTTGGAGCAAGCTCTGGAATACTTTGAAAGAGTTGGGTTTTAATCTTGAAATACACGGAAAAAAATCTATATTGATTGAGAGCGATGAAGTAGTCTGTTGAAGGAGACTACTTAAAAAAAATAAAATAAAAGGTACTGTGATCTTCACAGGGAAAAAGACTTATCATCACCCATATCCGTGGTGAGAATGGGTTTTTAGAAGGTGCTGTGCCCTCTATATCTAACCATTCTGAAGATTATCATGAGGTTATGAATAATATGTGTTTGAGGAATATTTTGAGCAGATGATAGTGTTAGATATAATGTAGGAACATTTTGTTCTCTTCTGCTTGAGTCCTCCATTATCAGAAGTATTTTAATTAATCGTCCCAAATTATTTAACAGGTTATGGGCCCAGCACGCTTCCTTATAACTTATACCCGAATGGTTAGTTATAGTAATGGATAGTGCCCAGGTACCACTCTAGAGAAAGGTAGAAAAAACTCCAATAACGTTCTGCGCAAAGAGAAAATACAAAATAACCTATTTGGCTTTCCCAAAATCTCTTACCTGCGCCCTGCGCTTATGGGTAACAAAATTTACAAAAGACGTGGAACCCGAAAATCCATTGTTTGGCAAAAGGATTTGCTGTATCAAATTAACCAAGTAGGTATAAATAGAGTTGTACTTACCAAAGGTGAATAAAACGCCGAACTCTCAACCCCTATACTCGGATAAGGATTCTGGTCTGTACTAGGATAAGGCGTACCGTACATCCCAACACTTCTAGGATACTGTAACGCCGCTAGCCTGGCCGAATCGTACTGACACGAACATACACTCTGGCCGGTCACCGGATCGGTCACTAACGGCCTGCCGTTATCACAACATTGGGCCGGTCCCGTGGATGAAGTACCGCCGGGCGATAGTGCTCCAGGAAGTCCTGCCGAGCCTCCGGGACTCAGCGAACCACCGCCTGAGGCTGGTGACGAGCCGCTGTTTGTCGTTGGCTGTCCCGAAACCAGTAACTGAAAATAATATGGACTCTATAAATAAAAAACCACTCGATTAATGAAAAATGTTGTGACAAAAACACATTATAATAAGTATAACCTATTAACTATAAGCACTTATTGGATAGTGTTTGTTTTGAATAATCTATCCATAGATTTTGTATTAGGTAAATGAAAATATATTAAATGATAATAATTGTTCATTTATGCGCTAATCACCTAAACATAAATAATTTCGCCAGTGGAAAAAAATTAGTCCCAAATGCACTCCATCCGCATACATCATTTTCCCATTTCGGATTAGCTCACACTCCATCACCCGACGTCAAAATAAACGAACGATAAAGTAGATACCTTGTCGAAACAGATGTTCATTTGCTTTTTTACAAACAAAAATTCGATTTTCTATGGTAATTGGCTAATTGCGATTTTCGCGATAATGGTGCGTAATGTTTAGTTTTGTTCAAATATTATTTCGCAACAGGATGAGCTGATGGAGTGATTTGTATTTTGATGATAATGATTGTTTAGCGGGGGTAACCACTCCTCGTGCATTAACTTAAGTTGTTCACCTCTGAAAGGGGCAAATAAATGCTTTGTTCATGGACTTTTTATGTGGTCAATAGTCAACTTTTCCATTGTCCGAAATGATTTGCAATCAGGAGAATTGTAGGTATACCAAAATTGCCGAAATCATAATATCAAACTTACAATTTTTACGAAATCGTAGTGGTATATTAGGCGTATCAAAACTCCAAAATTGGAGTTTCAAAACATAAACTTAATGAGTAGGATATACAAACCCAGCAGAGAAGATAACATAGGAATAGCTTCAGGTTTGATGATAATGATGAAGCGAATCCAATTCTGACAGGGCTATTTGATTTGCAAATCTTAGAACCCTCGATGTATCTACTACTAGGCTAAGACGCTTGAGATAGACATATTTCCATAGAACAGCTTCAGTGAAGTTGAGAATTTCATCTTTCTCATGGAGAATATCAGTTGGAAATTGAGAGAGAAATGTGCAAGAAGAAGGCTGATAGTTCTACCTTACTGCCGATATCTTTGGTTGGAAAAAACGTGCAAAAGATTCAAATATGTGTTTATGTTGATATGCCAAATCAAATCAAGTAACTTTGGAGTGGACGGAATTTGAAGCCCAAAGAAAAATCTTCAACTATTCCGCAGAAGATATATAGGTAGGTAATTATTGAGGTGTTTCTTTGATTTTGTAATTATATAAGGGTGTTCATTTGTACTTGCTCTACCTGTTCGAAAAATCAGGAAAATCTGCTAGGAGCTGCTAGCAGTATACAAATGAACACGCTATTATCATTGTTTGCCAAATAAAAGTCTTATCCAATTGACCTTTTGTTTCGACGCCATATTGCGGTGCGCGAACATAGTTGCCAAAACAAGAAAACCAAAAATTACTAGCGGGCTGTCAACTAGATATTTTATTATTTCTATTCTGCCCAATACAAGCTAAAATTGATGGCTTTTCTTTCTAAAAACTTTCGTAATAGGCGGCAAATTTAAATTTTAAATGTAATTTATTCACTAACTTTGGATTTTAAAGTTGACAGAACGCTAGTATTTTTTTATTCTACTGTTGGCAACTATGTTCGCGCACCGCAATATGGCGTCCAAACAAAAGGTCAATTCCATATGAAATGTCATTTTTGGTACAGTTTCAAACACAAATGGAAGATTCCACTTTTTATCTGACAGGAATATGGCAGTTATACAGGGTGTCCCACGAGGTTCCTCCCAAATGATCATTTTGGAACGCATCATCGTATGTTCCACTGTATAATTTTCTGTCATATCCTTTAACAAAGCCTCAACATATATGGCATAGCCGATTTTGTAATTTAATTTTCTAACGAAAAATACCATAATATACCATGAGTTACATTTAAGATTCGAAAGTTGACGTCACTTGACCGAAATTGAAGCAAACATGGTAAAATTGGATGACAATGGTAGAAGCGGCACAAAAAGTTACCCAGATCCTCAAAATTTCAATTATATTGGATGACGCGTTCCGAAGTTATCACCTGTGGCCGGATCCTCGGGCCAGGGAGTAGAGCTCCCCGATAGAACGAGTGTTTTGTCCTTGTCAACGTTATCGAAAAGAAAACAAGAATGATAAAGACGAAACATTTTTTCTCTCGGGGAGCTCTACTCCCTGGCCCGAGGATCGGCCGCCTGGGAGAAACGTCGTGGGACACCCTGTATATACAACTTAAACATACTGGAATGGCAAGCTTATTACACTACCTACTACATGATTGTTCATCGGCCTCTATTTTTGGAATCAAGGTCATATGTTGTTGCACCGTTGCCGACGTCATCAATGGTGTCGTTAGCTGTTTGTGCCAGCGGTCGTAGTCGTAGTTTACAATATAGTGCATTTATGAAGAAAAATATTTCATTTTGATTAACATTATAAACAAAGAGGAAGATGCAAACGTTTTAGAATATTAATTAATGTACTAGAACCAAGTATCCATATGAGCAAAAGCCAGCGGAATTATAACCTGTGGTGAAAACAACCTACGTCAAGGCGAGAAACGAAACGCTGCTTATGTCATCACTGGTTCTTTGGCGTGGTGGGGGGCTTGAGATTTGATCTACACAAGCCATATGAGGATAGGCTATCCCGTGTGTGAAATCCTAGCTGGAATAGTGCCTGTATAGCTGTATTCCTTTCAAGAATTTAGAACACTAGAGCTACTCGCTCCGGTGTTAGTCGACCCCGATTTGAGAGGAACAGATGCGCTGGCTTCCGTGCATTTAAATGGTTTAGTTCGGGCTTGAGCACTTCAGTTTCAACAAACACTTTTCGAAAGGAATAAGCGCGTAACGCCCCGGAGCTGTTCCGCAGTTCCTCCTAGGTGTGAAAGGAATACAACTTATGATGTAGACTTCTGGGGTGCGATTTTCGAAACCATTCGAGTACATTTCGTACACGAAATTTGACTGACAGCAATGTAAATTAAATGGGGAGCAGACAAATTTCGTGTACGAAATGTACTTGTATGGTCTCGAAAATCGCACCCCTGTACCGATCAATAGAAATCGTTCACAATGGTTCTGACACCTTGGCTCTGACTGTAAAACGTTGTCTAATATAGCCTAATGTGGCGGCACTGTTGGTTGATGTTCAACGGATTTTTGTACAATTCAAAAAATAATGAACAACCCTGCCGGTGAGGTTAGTTTGACCAGCAACTTCGACAGGGTCGACTGATTGTCAGTTTCCAGAATTTACCACACTACGCTTTTGGCCAGTCTTGCTTTTGTACCTTTAATATATTATATATATAAAAGTATGTAATAATAATAAAGGTTTGTTATCATTAAGTTTGGACTTTTCCTTGAATCACTATCGTCTTTCGCTCGTTATTACCACAGTAGGTAGTTTTATATGTTAATGTCGGGAGTGCGTGATTGTTTTTGAAGTGAACTTCTTAGGCGGCGGTCTGATATTTTCTGTGATTTTTTTTGTTATATCTGTGAACCGTCATTATGTAAGTATGATATTATCAAAAATATATTAGACACGAAGAAAAACAGCTATTGATTACCACAAATCAAGGATTATAAGCGCAAAGAGGATGATTGCCTTTTATTGTTAAGCGCCGGTGCCTCCCTTTTGTTATACGTACAGTGGAAATCATTGCAATTGGCACACACTATGTAAATATCCCTCGTAATGTGTCAAATCTGACACACAGTAATAGCAAAATGCTGCACTAAATAGATTTATTGGTTAGAATTTTGACTTAATACGGGGGATTTTAAAGAGTGTGTGCCAATTGCAATGATTCCGACTGTACTATTATCATTGTGTTTTGTGATTATTTTCGTTATTTATATATTTGTGTCCTGTGCTTTATGAACTGCAATTTCCTCAGAATTTCTTAGGCGGCGGTCTGATATTTGGAAAAGAAATAAGAATGGAGAGTGATCAATGAGTGATATAGAAGACGCGTCACGTTTTGGCAAATTTCGTTACACGAGAGAAAAGAAAAGAGGGACGGAAAAAGACAGCCGACGAACAATTGACACAAACCAAGGATTATAAACTATCATTGTCAAGCGCCGATACCCTTGTGACGTCACTACATTGCCCAAACACAAAACTGTGAAGTTAAGGCTTACAGTATGGCTTTGTTCCAACTCGGCAGGAAACCGTAATATTACCGTCAGGATTCTGCGCAAAACCTAAAATTTTTGCGTAGAAACAAGGTAGAAACCGAAAATCGAATACAGAGTGGTTCCGAAACTGTTCTAGAACGAATTTTTTGATGGGTTGACATTAGAGCTATTTTCGGGTTCGAAAAAAGGACGGTTCTAGAACGGTTCAAAACAATCGCACAGTTTATTATTGAAATTTGTGATAGCTGAGCCGTTGTCATTTTGTTGATTGGTGAACTGTGCGATTGTTTTGAACGGTTCTAGAACCGTCCTTTTTTCGAACCCGAAAATAGCTTAGACATTGCGACATTACCAAACTGTCTGACGTGACTTCTTAAAACTTAGATGACGTCAGGACATAGATCCTTTCTGATTACTAAGAAAACTAGAGTAGTATAACTGAAAGGGTACTAACAATTAAACAACTACAATAATTTCATAATTAATAAAACCAGGTATTCAAAGACAATCTTGGAAATCAACAATGGCAAGGACGATCTGACAAAGGTAACAATATTTACTAATTTGCTGTATCATTATTGCTTATTGGAGCGGATGACGTCATATTCGACGAGTGTTTTGGCGTTTGAAATGCTGCCTCAACACTAAGAATTTATATTTTTTTATAAAAAATCACTGATAACTCGAATGTTCCCCAAAATGGTTTCAGTTAGTTTGTTGTTCTACAATTTGAAAAAAAAAAATCTCCCCATAAAGTCGTTGTTTTACCGTATAAAGGGATTAGGTAATTAAGACATTGTTACAAGTTGTGCAGTTGTGTCATTGTATCAGTCTAATACTGATATGGGAAACTATTGAAGCACAAGATTGCGGAGCAAAGCAAAACAACATGGAATCAATTCAGAAATCAGAATCTGTATGAAGAAACAATATTTTCTTCAACAGAACTTTTTGACGGAATTTCCTAAGAACAAGGACTGAAACAATGTTGTATATTGCCTCTACCCAACGCTCTTCAAATTTTACTTAAGAAGTGAAGTACCTAAAGTATTGCAAGTAAAAATTAACTGTTATGGATGTTCCATCGAATAATAACATAACAAAAACGACCACACAAACACAATGTTTCGCCAACGATCAAATTGTAGTACCTAGTATCTACCTATAGTACCTACTTAGTCAAGATTACAATGTTCTGAAATACATGATCAGAAAATGCTTCGATAAATCCAAGAATCGGAGACCTATGAAAAAGACGAAATATGCATAATGCTTTGTAGGACAACGACAAGATCCAATTCTTGAAGATGAACAAATTATTTTAAAAAATAACGATAATTATGCGAAACTTTGGTATGAAAAAAGATTTGGTGTAGACGTATAGGGATTGAGAACCATTTTGCGATACTTCCTCTTACATTACAGTTATGGACAAAATAAAGAGTAGGTACCTAAACCATAGTTTATCACTTAATATGGTGGCCATTTTTATTTGGCCACCTTATATACCTATATACTTTCTCAGAAAATCCGAATCTGATAAAATACCTATACAGATTTATGATATGAACCCTGATCCCTGATACTAAAAAACCGAGTAAAAAACAGAGTATAGGTTTGTTTGGATATTCGATTTTTCTCAGTTTAATTGAATTTTCCCGAAAAATTTATATACCAAAACAAATCACCGTAGGTACATACAGACGGTTTCCAGTAAACAAAATTTTGCCAACTTGATAAATTTCCATTTAAGGAGACCACTACTATAAGTACACTAATATACCTGCTACGCTCTCGCTTGCTCTTGTTGCTGTACAAGTGTATATAAGCATTTAATAAACCAAAAAACATACAGAAAACCAGGAAACTACCGAAAATACTTAAAAAGAAAATACAGGAAAAAAGTATAAAATATATCACCTGATCTAATTCAAAATGATAAAAGTACGAGTTGGGTGCTAACACCGGGACAAAAGTCTTTGAATGTATTAAGGCTTCAAAATGTAGAAAATACGAATAATACCTTCCTACAAAGTAAGGTAGGCCCATTTGACGAATATCCAAACAAAACTGAGAACTAAGTATTACTTAATTGTTCCGAGTACATAAATTTACCTTATAAAGAATCTTATAATAAGGGAAACCATAAAGGTGATTCAAAATCGCCATAGTATTCTACGTTTCGAGATATATATTTTCAAAGTATCTTTTTATACTGGGTATTTTGAACCTTTTTGATCTTATTTCCGTTGATATATCAATAATTACCAAACTACATTAAGTATACCTATACTGTTTGCCTGTGTAGTAAAACATTATAAAAGATGCATTTAGAAAAGCGTATAGTGTACCTACCTACTGTCTCTCTACTCTAAGAAGTGCGCATACTTTAACAAAAAAGGATTATAGGTATCTATTTCCGTATTCCAGGCCAAAGCACAAACTTTCAAAGAGCTTCGCCGCACTTGTCGGCATCAAATACTGAAAACGGGGAAAGCCCTGAGTGGAAACCAAATGTTTACCATCGGCTCTTGTCTTGTTTGGTTTATCCGCTAAGCGGGCACGTGAAACTCGTTGTCATTTGGTATATAATTAGTTTTCTGGTTTGATATGGAAATATACCGATGAAACATTTCAGTCCCTTATCTATGAAACACATTTGATTTGTGTAAATTTTATAGAAATAGATAGTTGAGTAGGTATATAATATGCCGACGGAAAATCAAAGACCAAAAATGAAGTGCGAATATGAAAAAATTTAATCATCATCATCAACTTTATGAGTTGACTCATAAGCAGAATCAATTGACATAAAATAAAGTAAAATTTTTGACTAACCTGTGATGCCGACGGATAACCATAACCGGCAAATTGTGCATAAGCCGCCATCTTAAAATCCCCTCAACTCCCAAACTTCCGCTCTAAACTAACTAAAAAACGACACTTTCCCCGATAAAATATCACATCAATTTGAATGTCACCAAAACAAAAAATTGTCACTACAACTACAGCACTAGGTAACTATACATGTTTACCTCTAAAGTATAGTTGCTCTATATATCGTAAAAATTGAGCCGCGCGGAATACTCAAAAATGTAACAAAAACGACGTGCCTGAGCTGAGTACACGACGACCTTTCCGAAATTGTTGTCTGATTGCGACTAAAGGTGGTCCCCTTCTGACTCATTCGGATGCCGAAATCACGCCCCCGACCTCTCACTTTGGCAGGCGTGGTCTGAAACCGGCCAACAACTACATGAAAATCGCGGAGCTTATGCGCTGGCGCAGCAAGTCATTGGTCGACAAAGTCGGTAAGCTCCGGTTTTTCGCGCCAAACTCCTCCCGGTTAGATGACGGGAGTGGGGAGGGAAACATGAGTTTTCTATCTTGTTTTATAGGGTTAGTAAAGCTGAGAACAAATCCCCCTTCTCTGTGGAACAACGACTCAAAGTTAAGTGAATTTATTGAAAACACCGTGTTTCTGAGCGAAGAATGAATCGGTAGATCGTTTGTATTTTTTTTTTTTTGAAAAGACAATGTTGCCAATTTTTAATTTTAAAAAACAATACTTGGAGATTCAAAAATATTTAATGGTTGATGATATTGACTATTATTGACGACACGACCATTCATATTGGTATACACTTCAGTAAAATCAACAAACAAATTAAATAAGAATAAACGTATCATCAAATCAGACGCTGAATTCAAAGGGATATTATATTGATCGGGAGTTTTTTTCATTTAATTATTGGGTGTGTATCATATATCACCATGTTTTGTGATAAAACTTGACATCACAGGTACTTTTGTTTTATTTAAATTAGTCAACGAATTTGATACGCCCTAATAATAATCAAATAAAAAAAAAAATATATATATAATAAAACTTCCTTATTTAAAATCCCATGACATATTTACTAGCCTACCGATACCTTGAAAGTAACGGCAGCTAATGTTAGGTGATAACAGGTGTTTGCAATTCCTTTGGATTTTTCTTGTGTTCTTGTATAGGGGGTTTACATAATATATGTACAATATACCCAATAATGTTTTATTGTCAATAAAGAAATTAATACATAATTTGTAGACAAAAATTAAAAATATATAATATAATTCACATCTACTTGTATACAAAGTCAAAACTAAAATATAAAACTATAAACAATGATCTAGTGTGTGGAACGTTTGAAACTCCGGTTTGAAATTAGGTGTAGATACAGAAAAAAGTCATTTACTTTATATAGGGCTCTCTCTAATAAATAGGATTATAGAGCTACGCGGAATTAAGGAAGAGATGCTATGGACTTGATAACTACTGGCAGATGATTGTGCATTTTGGTTGCATATTGTATAGGATAGAATAGAGCTCTTAGTTAACTCGGAGGATGGGGTTGGCAAATAAAGATCATGCTCCGCGTTTCTAAGTATGGATGCAATATGCAATGGCGTTTATGAAATACTGAGGTTTTTGCGGATTAGGCAGACTGATTCTAATATAAATAGGGGGAATAGAGTGTTCACAGAAAGAAATGCTTTGATAAAATGAATCAAATCGACTTATTGAAATGAGAAATACCATAATCTATGCCAAATAAATTAGTTCAATCTAAAATGGAATAAAACAAGAAAAAAATTGATAAATATTAGTGTTTTAAGATTAATCTGCTAATTTCGCTTACGATTAATAACATCAAATTGAAATTAATGTAAATAGATACAATTTTCTTGTTTTTATGTTTAAACTGCTAAATCCCATCAATTTTTTTCTTGAGACATCAAAATTTAGATTGATTACAGAAAACGCTTTTCTTAAATCAATCAAACATTAAAGATTGAATTGATGTACCTCCCATGATTAATTTTCGCAAGAAATTTGCTCAAATTAACTCTAAGATTATATTATTTTAGCTGTACTTGATAATAGTTTAACTAAAGAATAATATCTGATTTATCAACAAGATCAACTTGAGAAATTGAGATTCCTAGTGTCTGGTAGAATAAGTTCCATCAGAGTTATCTCAACAAGCATCATAGTGAAATAATTTCTTACATATTTCACAGATCTATACATTTCCAAATCAAATCAATTAGGAATGAACTACTAGGTACATTGATTAAAAATATTTTAGGTCTTAACACAGAATAATAAAGGCATTAATTTACTTTTGATCTATGGTTTTGATGGGATCAATAAAATAAATGCTCAATATCTATGATATTTTAAATTAATCTATTCCTGTCTGGATTAAGTTATTCATACAATTTACTGAAATTTAGAAAACGAAAAAAAAAAACAGTAAACTGAAAACAATCAAATATATAACTATTTCTATCCAATTTTTGCTACGACTATCAAAAATTTGACTAAATTAATAAAACTCTTCTAGAATCGAGCCATTATTTAGCTAAATCTATAAAATAAGGAGTAAATCAAACAAATACCTATAAGTTTTTTTAAAGGTTTTGGCTATTTGAGTTATTTTTCATTTGAAAATATTTTAGTGTGTGGTGTTTTGTGGAAGGAAGAACGTCTCTTCTGTTTATGTGTAGTGCACGCCGCACCCGGTCCACAGAAAAAACTTGTCCAAGTTGTCTTTGTTTATTTTTTCGTACTCTCACACCCGTACTCGTAGTGCCTCGCAGTGCTAACGCAATAATAAATTATTGAGTTTTGTGAGTGATATTTGTGATATTTGTTTCTTTATGGGAGAGAAATTGAAATTTCCAGTAGAAACGAACATTTCATCTGTTTTTTTTGTAAAAAAAAACCTACTAATAACATAGGGTGTTACAGAGTTTTGGAATTGTGTTTTTTATTTTTATACAAGAAAATTTATATTTTTAATTTGGTTCCTATAAGCTGATTAATTTGCTTTTACAGTAAAGACTCATAGCCGTATGCAACATCATCTTTTAATTTTAAAAGCGCTTTTAGCCTATTTTGTCACTTTTGAAAATTTATATTCTTGAGCAATTGACTTTCAAAGTCGCTTTTGAAGTTAAAAGAGGATGTTGCATACGGCTGTCATTATTTTCTTATTATCTATAAACTATAGGGTGAAAATTGTATTCTTTTTGAGGAGGTTATTTAGGTTAAGTTAGTAGTAGTAGGAGATAATAATAATTTAGTATTCAATATTTTAAACGAATGCAGAATAAATAATAATTAAACCGAAACCTCATTTTATTGTTACTATTCCCCCACCACCAACGCTAATTACGAAAATCAATTGGCCAGCAATCAAATATTGAATGCAAATAATCAAAAGATTTGATAAGTTGCACTCAATTATTAGATATATAACATCAAAATATTGCAAGAAGTAATCAAATTATTTGATAAATTTTATCCTAATTATTCGTAAATTTGCTATTTTTCGTCATATCTTTTTCTAAAATCAATCATATATTTAGCAAATATTATCTACAATCAACTTGAACTGATCCAAAAATTGCTTGATACTATTCAACACTTAGCTAAATTCAAGAATATTATATAAATTATATTCAGGAATATCAAAGGCAAATTTTATTTTATTTTTGCTCATAATAATCAAATTTTGGTTGTTATTTATTGGAACTCATTTGCTGCTACTTATCATGGTTTGATATATTTTAGCAGATTTTAGCTTAACAAGTAAATCAATCTAATCATTTATTGATATTAATCTAAATTTAGATTGACGCTATATTGATCAAAAATTTGATTGTAATACTACCCTACTGGATTAATGGTATCCAAAATTTCTTTCCGTGTTGGTATTTTATATTTATTGAAAAAATCTTGGCAATGAGCTCTATTCTCTAATTTTAGAGAATATTGAATAGCTCTTTTTTGTAGTTTAAAGATACGCTCAAATTGAGTAGCACGTGAGCTCCATTTCAGGGAGTTGCCCCATGATTTAATGGCAAACAAGTCGTTGGACATAATATGGTTCTATGAAGAACTACAATATCAGAGTTGCTACAAAGTCCAAGTGAAACTAGTATCATCAGCAAAAATACAGATTGTTACCGCTGATGTCTAGAACTAGCAATGTCGTTGATACACAGCAAAAATAATATTAGACCCAAGACGGAACCCTGTGGAACTCCATAGGCTATTTAGCGAAATGATTTTTAGGGCCAAATTATGGACCAACTGGTAAGTGTCTGGTTGTTACCTAGCAGGTACTTTCTATTCTCTAGTGCATAGAAAGTACCTGCTAGGTAACAACCAGACGTTTAGCAGTCAGTCCATAATTTGGCCCTTAAGGTGACATTTATCATGATGCAGTTCTATAAATACAATGACATGTGATTGATTTTTACCCTTTTCCATCCCCTGACCTTCGAGTTCCGCTATATCTATAATTTGTATTCATGAGGGTTGGTTGTTCAAATCAAATGGAAATAAAAACTCTCGTGGGACATAGTGTAGATATCGTAAGAAGATATGAATAACCAATAGCTAAGAAAAATCGGAGAAAATAATCATCAACAAACAAAACTAATGCCATAGGATATGCTTGAAATAGGTAGGTAGTAAGTATCTACAATTTTGCACCAAATAAAAAGTTTGATAGAAATAAGAAAACCAGCTCTGAAAAAGGAAGCCCAATCAGGAAATATAATGTTGAATTCACTCAAATTGTATCCACACGTGAAATATTCAAAGAGCTTGAGTTTATTTTTCTCAAGTAGTATTGAATTTTCAGATTCAAGTTCTCATATCTTCAATTCTAAATTCAATATTTTCAAGTTTTCAACTTTAGGCCACCAACTTCTATATATCAAACATAAGCATTTACCTTTAAACTTTTGGCTTTTGGATTCTTGTTCTAACCAGATTGAAATTTCAACTTTTGAGCCGCAAGACTCGAACTCCTATATATAAATCCAGCTTCATCAATTAAGTATTGATCTTTAAACTCCAGAGCTTCTTGATTCGCCGGTGAAAATGCCTAATTTTTATGAGAAGTTATTTTAGTTTTTTTTCTTAGTTCGAATTTAATGGACATCATGAGCTTCAAATTTCAAAGAGCATCAAGCAAGATCCTCAAATTTCGAGGCTAACTTAATCGAGATTTGATTTCATAGTCTGCAAGCTCAAATTCTAGCTATTAAGTTCTAGCTGCTTCAAAGTTTTGGTTTTCAGGCTTAAGCTCTCATATTTGAGCTTTCCAGGTGGCAGTAAGTTACAAGTTTTCTAGTAACTGTAAAATATTCAAAGATCTTGAGCTCATTTTTCTCAACCAGTATTGAATTTTCAGATTCAAGTTCTCATATCTGCGATTTTATTGATTCGAAGCTTAATATTTTCAAGTTTTAAACTTTAAGCCACCAACTTCAAGTTCTATATATATCATGCAATAAGCCTTTACCTTTCAACTTTTGGCTTTTGGATTCTCGTTCTAACCAAATTAAAATTTTAAGTTTTGAGCCGCAAGACTCCGAACTCCTATATTTAGATTCAGCTTCATCAAGATCTTTAAACTCTAGAGCTTCTTGATTCGTTGATGAAAATGCCTATTTTTTTTTTTTTTTTATAAGAAGTTATTTTCATTTTTTTTTTAGTCCGAATTTAATGGACATCATGATCCTCAAGTTTGAAATAGCATCAAGATCCTCAAATTTCGAGGCTAACTGAATCGAGATTTGATTTTTTGATTTTCAGGCTTAAGCTCTCCATATTTAAGTTTTTCAGGTGGCAGTAAGTGTCAAGTTTCCTACACAGAAAAAAAATCATCATCGAGAGTTAAATAAATCATCTATTTGGCCCATATTGAATTAAGTCAATATTGTATATATTTAAAACTATCAAAATCCGCTTCGTTCAAACAAATTTATCCATTTGCCTTAAATCGCCCATTTATTTGAGCACCAATAGATTAGACCAATAACGTATAAATTTGATACAAATGATTCATTAACATTTATCACACAAAATAAAAATATATTTAAGTTAATTAGTTAAAAAATATTACATCAAATCGAGAAATATAAATAATATTTAGAAACACCTACTTAGTTGCTTGAAATAATGTAAATTAGCCAATAAATAAATATTAATTTGTGTAACAAAACGAAATTTGAGGGTTAATTATTACTTTTTAAATTTATATATTTGAAGTAAATTTTTGTTTATTTGGAGGGCAACGTTGTAATTTATTTAGTCTTATGTGAATTTGATTCGAACATGCACTTTTTAGCGGGCTCGTCTCTGCTATAGTTGCGTTCGTTTGTGTTTCTATATTTCAGAATTTTTTTGTTGTTCAGTCTGGTTCTGGAAGTGCTGTGTTGGGCCACGTGTATTGTCGTGATACCGCGGTACCAAACCAAACATTGAACATTCTTGTGATAGAACATTGTGAATAATTTGTGTTTATTTCAGTTTTTGAGAATTGCGTTTAGTTTTGTTTTATGCAGTATTTGTTTCCATTTACATAGATCTAAGTAGCTGTTTGATTCTTTAACAAAAAAAAATTGACAAAACCTTGAACACAATAAACGACGTTTTGTTTTGTACCAGTTAGGTATATTTTGGACTAAGTATACCTACTATTCCTATTTTATACGAATAGCTTCTTTTTTTTCAATTATTTCTTCAATATGTGTTATTTTGTTTGTGAATATTTTTTAAAATAAATTTATTTTTTTTCATATGAGCATCATCCTTTTCCCCTGGACCCTCAAAATGTGGTAAAAAATATTAAATAAGCATCTAATTATTTGAACATATCAAATATTTGAAACGAATAAATGATATATTTATTTCAACACATTTTATTTTGGATAAAATAGATATTCTGGTTTTCTATGAAACAGAGAAATTAAGCCAAATACCTGATCTTTGTATTATACATGAAATGCGTGATACAATTAAATAATAATTTGGAATAACGAATAACCGCTAATCCAAAGAAAAATTATTTAATTTATATATCCCGTTAACTATATGTGTTTACATTAAATAAGTTTTTCTAAAAAGATTCAATTATATTATAACTTTAAATTAAACACATATGAGTTTCTCCTATATCAAGAATATATTTAGTAACATTAACGCAAAATTTAGTTAACTTAAACGTTTTCTTTTTTCTGTGTAGTAAATGTAAAATATTCAAAGAGCTTGAGCTTATGTTTCCCAATTAAGCAGTATTAAATTTTGATATTCAATTCGTTCTCTCCTCATGGCGACTTTTCCAGCTGCATCCAGTTTCTAGAAGTGAAGTATCGTTTTCAAAAGTTTTGGTGTCGCTGAATCGCATTTAGATCGATTGAAATACTAATTGAAAATCATTGGTTATCAAATGGAACGATCGACGATAAAGGTTTTTTCTTCTTTAAAGCCTGAACTCTCGCATCCATCTAGGAGAAATTAAATATTTCATATAGCGAGAAGACCACGAAAAATGTTTTCACTAGGAGCCAAGACATCCTACCTAAATAATAAATTGCCCATTGTTCTCATGCTGCAAATAATTTATCTTTAAGTTTTGATTCGTTTCTTCCTAATTTTTTGAAACCTTATGAGTATGCTTACCACTCAGACAGTTCTCATATTGCCTTTGTTGAAATTCGTGATCATCGATCGGAATCAAATCTCCTGTTTAACAAATCTAGACATTATTGAGTTTAATTCCGGAGTTAATACCTGTAATAACACATTGTTGGATCAATATTCGGAGTATAAACAAGAATTTTAATGAATTATTTATATTTCCCACTAAATATCTACAATTAATATACATTGGTTTTGTAATGAATATTATTGATGAAACCCTTGATAATAACCAGCTATGAATTCTTTAATATTTATGCATAGGTCTCTACCTATATACACTGACGAAAACGAAAAATGAGCTACTTCAGTAATTTAATATAATTTCTTTATTGCTTAAAAAATGAAAATCTCTGTTTTCCCAGCAGACACGCAGTTCTTTATGAAACCAAAAAGATTGTGCTTTGTCCCAACATAGCAGGAAACCGTACAATGTAGCGTCACGATTCTGCGCAAAGCCTAAAATTTGTGCGTAGAATCCGAAATTCGTATACAGACTAGTTTCCCAACCGTTCATGGCACGGTTTTTGACGTGTTGGAACAGACTTTTTATATTTGAATAAAAAGATAAAATAATTCCGTTAAAAACTACGAACATATTCAGAAGTGGCTCCTTTTTCGTTTTGATCAATGTAGAATAATTGTGACGATACCCTGAATCGAGACGATAGGGTCCTGTAGGTGTATATATTATTATGAAGGAATGATTCTTGCAGAATAGTAGGTGAATAGATTATGCATTGAAAAAATAAGACTCTGTAAACATATACAGTCCTTCTCTTATTGCAGCACAAAATGATAGCATTAGAATCTGTTGTTTTTTTTTCTATTATCACAGCCAAAAAAGTAGAGTTCGCTCGAGGGGGGTTCACTCACCAGAAGAGAGTACCTATTTAAAATATTTAAAGTTATGCACTTAAATGTATTTAAACATAATATTTTATTTATATTTGAATGTTTATTTGAATTTATATTTTTATGTATTTAAATGTATTTAGTTATATTCATATGCATTTACTTTTTTATAGTTTATATTTTATTTTAGTTTCAATTTTGTAATTGTAACGCATATGCATCCACAATTAGTTTTTGGACATATAACTGTTCCTCGTCAGAAAATCCGTCAGATGATGACATATTTTTCAAAATTCCTCATAGCTTTTTATTCTGAGTTACCTCTTTTTAGATACAATTTTTTTTTGAAACAGTTTTTTGAAGATTTTGTACTATTTTGTCTGTTAGTATGTAACTAGAATTTTTCCACTCAGGTTCATGGATTGTGTATTAGTAATGCTCAACGTTTATAGAGGATTTATCATTTACTATTTCCAGAATTTTATTTTCATTAATTGAGTTGGTACCATGTGTTGACAAACAGGAAATATTTTTTGTATTTTGCCCAAAATTTCGTGGGAAAATCGAAGATTTATTTGTATTTAAATCTATTTATTTGTATCTAATTCTATTTATTTATATTTAAATGTATTTATTTAGATTTAAATCTATTTCCTTTTGAATCTATTTATCTGATTTAAATGTATTTTTGTATCTTTTTGTATTTAAATAAATATATTTCTCGAATTTGTCTACCTATTTATGGAGTGACCTGTCCCTCGAGTTCGCTGATGCTGAAAATTATTGCAAATTTGTTTTTTTGAAACTTCCTTAGTTAGTTCTTTAACGTCTATTAATATTTTCTATGGAAATTTGATAACCAGTAAGCCTTCTGTACAATAATCTCTAAATATTTATAGGTAGGTACCTATACATACTGCTTCCCCAGAATAGTTTTCGATTTATTCTCAGAATATTTTTTACTTCATATTTCAAAGCAGACTATGGATGGGCTCAGGCCAAGGATGTTTGAGAGAGGTAGGTTGCCTGATAACTTTATGACGTCATCTCGGGTGCCTCAACATAATGCAAATCTTCATAAGGCACCCCAGACGCATCATCAAGTTACCCATTACCAGGCAACCTTTTAATTTTAGGAACCTTGGGCACAGGCAACCTTAGAGTTTTCTAATCTTACCTAGAATTATTTATTGATGTTCATGGTGGTAGACATTGACTGTTTCAAGTTAGCCCCCATAACCCAATTCCATAACTTTTTTTGGTAGAAATCAATTGTGCTAGAATTGTGCCGAATTATGCTGCCAATAATAGGAATTGTGCTATTTTGATAACTGAGTTATTTACAAAAAAGTAGAGGGGGGCTAACTTGACGATCAGTCCCCCCATTTTTTTGAATTCCAAATTTAAAAAAAGTGTTTTCCTTGAGAATCGGAATTGTGCTGAGTTGTGCTGCAAATATTTTCCCTCCTACTTTATTCCATCACGCCATTTTTTGTATAAACATAATGGCGGGGCTAACTTGACACTCAGCCCCCCATTTTTTTGAATTTTCATTTAAAAAAAAAAAAGTTTTTTCTTGAGAATCGGAAGTGTGCTAAATTGTGATGCACATATTTTCCCTCCTACTTTATTCCATCACCCCATTTTTTGTTTAAATATTATGGTAGGGCTAACTTGACGCTCAGCCCCCCATTTTTTTGAATTTTCATAAAAAAAAAATGTTTTCCTTGCAAATCGAAATTGTGCTGCACATATTTTTCCTCCTACTTTATTCCAACATCCCATTTTTTGTTTAAACATTACGGCGAGGCTAACTTGACGGTCAGCCCTATCATTTTTCAAAATTTTCATTTAAAAAAAAAGTGTTTTTCTTGAGAATCGGAATTGTGCTGCACATATTTTTCCTCTCACTTCATTCCAACATTCCATTTTTTGTTTCAACATTATGGCGAGGCTAAAGGGTCATTTACATCCACTTAACTTAAGTTAACGTACGGAAAATTATAATAAACGTACGAAACTGAGAAGGAGTGTGTCTACAATGAAGTTAATTTTCCTACGTGTAATCACCAATGACTTTATAATCCAAGTATTCTTTCGATCTGAAAAAACTGATCGAAATCACTTGAGGTTTGTTTTAAACAATTTTCATACGGTTTTACAACAATTTCATTGGCCCTAACTGTTTTTTGACGCCTCATAAACAAACCCTATGTGATCACAATCAGTTTGTTCAGATCGACAGAATACCTGGACTAACAGACTAGCAATCTGTCTGTCATTCATAATTATTATTGAAATTAACGTACGGATTTCCTTAAGTTAAAGTTGGTTCAACTTTTCCGTGTGTTACGTTAATTTTCTTAATTTTTAAGTGGATGTAAACAACTACATAAGCACGGATGATGATTAAAGAAAAAATGCGATGTTGCAATAAAGTAGGAGGAAAAATATGTGCAGCACAATTCAGCATAATTCTGATTCACAAGGAAAACAGTTTTTTTTTTTTGAGAATTCAAAAAAATGGGGGACTGAGCGTCCAGTTAGCCCCGCCATAATGTTCAAACAAAAAATGGGATGATGGAATGAAGTATGAGGGAGAATATGTGCAGCACAATTCCGATTCCCAAGGAAAACACTTTTTTGTAATTCGAAATTCAAAAAAAATCAAGTCAAGTTAGCTCCTCTCTAATTTTTTGTGAATAACTCAGTTACCTAAATAGCACAATTCCTAATATTGGCAGCACAATTCAGAACAATTCTAGCACAATTGAATTCTACCAAAAAAATTATGAAATTCGGTTATGGGGGGGGGGCTAACTTGACGCAGCTGTAGACATTGAAGCATCTGTGATTGAAGCTATACTTTGAAACTGTCATATTTTTTCTGGGGAAGTGTTCCATAATCGATAAATTAATTCATCTTTTGATCGTAATCAATTAGAACACGTTGACATTGATAAATGTATTCACTCCATGGGTGTTTTGGAGTAAAACTCATACAAAGTTAAAAAGTCCAGAATTGACCTGTCTCGCATAAATAGAAAAAGATAGCTTAATTGTATCTAATAAATATAAGTTGGAAAGTAATGAAAGATGACATGCGCGCGCAACTCGTGGCTGCAGTCAGCCAGATTATACAGTGCGGGCGTAAAGTAAGGAATAAATTCAATAATTATTCTTCCGAGCAATTTTTTTTAAAAATCCTCGAACACGTCAATTTTATTTTTTGTCGAGGATTTTTTTTTAAATAAAATTATTATACAGGGTGGTCGCAGAAAAGCTGGTCAGGTAGTAACTTAATTTTTTTAAATGGACACCCCTATTTTTTTTACATTTTCGGATTTCTGATACAATTCTAAGTGTTTTTCATGAAATATTAGGTTTTACAGCCTGTCAAAGTTGCAAAAAGTCAATTTTCAACTGTCAATATTTCCGAAATAGTTGAAGATAGGTATAGGACATGTTTCATGAAAAACACTTAGAATTTTATCAAAAATACGAAAATGTGAAAAAAATTAGGGGTGTCCATTTAAAAAAATTAAGTTACTACCTGTCCAGTTTTTCTGCGACCACCCTGTATAATTATTTTATTTTATAAAAAATGCTCGACAAAAAATAAAATTGACGTGTTCGAGAATTTTTGAAAAAATTGCTTCGACGAATAATTATTGAATTTATTCCTTACTTTACGGCCGCACTGTATATTGTTTCAGAACAAATGTAGACAATACAAATGGAACATTATAATATTGAAGAATAAGTGATATAGTGTCAAGTGTTTTACAGCGCCTTAAGTGCCGGTACTTTTGCTCTCATTTGACAGCCGTTAAAAATAATGGGTGGTTAGAATGTGGTCTAACCATATCGTACTTATAGACCTTGGCCCATGCAAAATTTTGACAACGTATGAAATTCGTTAATCGAGAGCAAAATTATCGACCCTACCCTAAATCAGACAAAAGAAGATCTTTAAAGTGTATGTTAACATTGTTTGCACTTTTATTTGATAAATGCTTCATCTGTCAACATCGCACAATGAAATTGCAAAGGAATAGATGTCAAGTATAATCTAATATAACCTTGAACGACACTGTGTTGAGTTCAAGTAATACGTGAAGTAGGTATCAGTTTATAGGAATTAGAGTGGCAATAACCTGATTGGTAGATATGGGTTGAGGGGATTTGAAACTCACAAGAGAAGATATTTACTGTTTGAACAATTGATATTTTTCCATTAAGGTATTCAGCACCATAACGAAATCATTATACATGGAGTGGATCCGGTAAAGGATGTCCTTTTTGACACTACAGAATCTAAAAGGTTCCTTGTGGACACAATCGATCGTAGATATGGAAGTTGGCTGACACTATTGAAGGAATTGACAAATTGTTAAATTAAAGTGAAAATATTGAAAAAGCAGAGAAAACCCGAAAAGCCAGGCATTAGAAACCCATCCTACAATAAGTCAAATACCATACACATACAAATGTATGTAGACACAATCTAAAATGGCGCTAAACAAATGAAATTATGGATGCCGACGAGGTGTTTGCCGCACACAAACATTGTCTAATCTGTAAATATCACAATTACCTTTGTGTAAAGATTTAATGGCAATTTACATAATATTTGTAATTATGCAAAAACAAAGCAAATGTATGTGACAAAACGAACAGGTAAAAATCATAACTGTTACCTATTTCAAATTGAAGTGATCGAAAAATCTGAAACGCCGGCAACGTGGGATATGACACGAAACCCCGTCCAACGCACAGGAACGATTTTTACACGAAAATGCACTTTACAATTTCAAACAGAGCCCGAGCGTGTGTCCCGGCGACAAGTATTAAAGATAGGGATATGTTTATTAAATGAACAAGACATAAAACTTAACTTGAATGGGCAACGTTGATAAGATATTATATTGCTTTTAAACTGTTTAACTTTAAGTTTTACAAAATGTTAGACATGATTTCATTTTTTTGATATTTCCAGCTACTATGTAAGTACCTACTCCTACTATTTACTTTATTAACTTAATTTTTATTTAGAAACCTGGCTAAGCAACACACAAATGATATAGGCTTTAAGACTAGGATAAATACAACGACAGTTGAGTCAAAATATAACATGCATGCAACAGAAGCAGGAAGGTTTTAGTCCTATATAGAGACATTTAGAAACTCATCAACTGTATAAAAGGCAGGCTGAAGTAGAGTGCTCCCCTCAAATGGCTTCGGAACCGTTAAATATCTGAGATGTTTCTCTGATAGTTGCAGGAAGGTGATTATAGAATTTCACGCTGTTGTAAATTATTGAGTTCTTCAAAAGAGTAGAGTGCGGAATCGGTAGCGGTAAATTGTGAGTCTATCGTGTGTCGTGTGGAAAAGGCAGTTTGGTGTAAAAGGACCGAAGATATGTGTTTATGTAAGAGACTTACCGATTCATGTAGGTATAAAAAGACATGTCAATGTTAAGATGTTAAATTTTAATTTTTTAAATAAGGGTTTGCAGTGTTCCACCGAGGAGGCACCAACGATAAAGCGCACTGCTCGCTTCTGGATTTTAAACACTGATTGAAACAGGTATTGGCTACAACAGCCCCAAAAAGGTAGTCCATAGGAAAGGTGGGATTGTATCAATGCAAAATACACTGATTTTGCTATGGTTGCATCCAAATTTGTGGCCACAGCTCGGACACAGCAGCAACCAGAAGCAAGTTTCCCGCCAAGTGCGCAGTGACATGCGATTGGGATTTAAGATCAACGTCAAGTTGAATTCCAAGAAATTAAGTATTTAGAGAGGATTTGATGGAGAATTCAGCACAATCAATATCATCAACATTACATCGGAACCCAAGCACCCGAGTCTTACCAAAGTTAAAAAGCAGTCCATTTGTATCACACCAACACTTAATGGCCCTGATGTTCCCCGAAATCACCCAAATCAGCTCACCAGAACTTCCCCCGTGCCACACAACCATTTAATCATCCCCGAACGCAGTGAAGACTCCCGATATATCAAGGTAGAGAAGATCATTGATATAGATGAGGATACGGTGATACGCCGACTGCGATGTGAAAGATATGATTGGAACCACCTCGAGTTCACATCCCTAAAGCCGTACAGCTCTAACTTCCTCGGAAGGGTTCTGTGACTCACATAGTCAAAGGCCTTTGAGAAGTCACAGAACACCTCCGTGGTAGCAAAGCCATTGTTGTAGTGCTTCAGGAGTTGTTCCAGAACGCGAAACATGGCATCATGTCATCATCCCTTCTTAGGAAGGAATCCAAATTGGGCGGAGTTAAGAATTTTATGTTTTGATAGGAAGTCCATCATACGTTTTTTGAGAAGCTTCTCAACAACTTTGGATATTGTTGATAACAATGATATTGGGCGTTAATTTGATGGCTCTTTATTGTATCCCCGCCCTTATGTATCGGTACTACCAATGGATCCTTGAGACTAGGTAGAAAAATGCCCGATGAAAAGGACAGGCTGATTGCTTCCGCTAGAACACCAAGGGCCTCCTGGAAGTTTCCTCAAGATTTTTATGGATATACCATCTGAACCGGCTGTGGACTGTTTTCTAATGGGTTTAAGAACAGATCCTACTTCATGGATATCGGTGGGAAAAAATGAAAAAGACTCGTTGACATGCAAGTCTCCGAAATAACTCAATGGATCAACATTCGAGTTGACGGCTGCAATAAGATTATCAGCGACAGTGCAGTAGGTGAAAGCTGTTTAAGTCTTCAAGATCAATGTCAATTTCTTGAAGTCAAACGCCTTTTTTTACCTGTAACCTCTCCCACGATGTTCCAGGTTTCCCTAGATTTATTAGCAGCATTGCGTAAACGATTAGAGTAGAATAAGTGTTTTAGCAGTACGGATAGATTTCCTATACATTTTTCTATATTTGTAGTTCAAGTTCAAGATAAAAGGACTATCAACAAAGTGTTTTCTCATGAGATTTAAAGATCTTAAGTTAGCTGCAGAAATCTTTAGGCCCTTTGTCATCGAATATTTTCGGTTACCCTGATTACGAAGGGGCCATAGGGGAAAAGATTTATGTATGACATTACTCAGAGTAAGATCGAATTCTTGAAGAGTATCTGTCTAGAAAGGATGGATTGCCAAGGGATGTCGTTACAGGTTTGCTTAAAATGAGAGAAATTTTCCCTGCTAAATATTCGGCCTTGCTTTTTACGATTCTGAATAGGCCTATCTTTCAGGGGAAATGAAGCTATAATAGCACTGTGATCTGAGAGACCAGGGTCAGTAACAATACAATCAAGATTAGAGTAAACGTAGTCTATCGTAGTGGAGGTGGTGTCTGTGGTCCGCGTGGTTTCATTACCATTTTTAAAGGTGGTTTGACAAAACTTAGATAAGACGTAATAATTAGGTACATCGAAAGGTTCTCCCTCCTTTAGCCAATGTTCCGTAAGAAGGAGTAGAAGGACGAGATGAGGGTATTCGTTAGTTTACAGAAAGACAAACAATTTATCGGCCTTACCCCTTGCTGACTGAAAATATAGATAAATGAGTTTCAGGCTCTTCAGCATTGAATGGGAAAATTTTATTAGGTTTCTTGTGTCAATTGCTTTGTAGAAATATTATGTTCGAGGTCATATTTTCTCTTCCATTCATCCATATAGTTTCTTTTTTAGCCTGATATTATATATTTTCCACTCGATTTTCCATCTTTACCTATAGAGCTGCCCCAATCCTCGCCAGAGATCTCTATTTTAAGCCACGTGTCTTTAAGTTTAGTCCCGCGGTTAGTTTGAGGTCATCGATCCATCTCATCAATTTGAGGTCTTCCTCTTGATCTGTAGAGGTAGGTAATGAACGTTTTTTCCATGAGACTCCATTCTCTGAACCCCACTGAAGAAACGATCGTTCTATGTGGCGACAATGAGGTCAAATTTAAATGTTTCATCTCTGATACTTCACTTCATTCATTTTCCTAGAGATTCTTTAAACGTTCCATGTACAATATTCATTGACCGTTTTCGTTGCCTAGTTCGTCTCCGGTTTTCGGTCCTTTTACGAGGCTGTTGATTGAATCTTCCAACAATCTACAGTTTTTCGGGTAATTAGCCCCTTGCTTCAAACCGATACTAGAACGGCCTGGTAATTTGTCGACGGGGTTGTCTTGTCTTCTTCTAGCCTTCGATCAGCCAACATCTAGCTACATTCAGCAGTTCCCAACCGGTGCGTCGCGACCCCTAAGAGGGTCGAATAGGATTTTTGGAGGGGTCGCAATGCCAATATTAATGTACAGGGACGTGTTCCGAAGTTATCATCTGGGTAAAACCTCGCTGGACACCCTGTATATATTTCTGCATTTGGCAACACACTTTTGCCTGCGCATCAAACCCTGCGCGGCGTTGCATTGGCCTCACAGGCGAAGCGAAAAGTACAGGTTCTGAGTGTTGTGGCTCGCATGTTTTTGAACATACCTATGCATAATGGCCGGAGCACCATAAACAGGACTTGTGTAAAATCTAAAAGAGGAAATTGATCATCACCTTCAATCCCTTGGGAATAAAATGCAGCGTTATTTTCTGGAGCTATCTGAACAAAAAGCTGCAGTAGTGAAGAACCTGTTTCATGCCTCGTTAGATGTTGCTGACGTTCCTGATGAAGTGCAGGATGAATTTTTACAGCTGAGGAATGATTCCTCAGCACTTGCTATATTGCAGGAAAAACCCTTGCTCGAATTTTGCTGTGTCATGCATAGTTCATACCCTAATGTCGCCCTGCTTTTTTTACGAATACTTATACCATTTGCATCTGCCGACCTTTGTGAAAGTGGTTTTCCAACTCTTTCGCAAATTAATACAAAGGCCAGAAATAGACTAGACGGTCAAGATGACATGAGATTGGGTTTGAGAAAAACTCAACCAAAAATTTCAAAACATGTTACGCAGATGCAAACGCAGTCATTTGTTTATTATTTATTGATGGGTAAAGGGGGTTGCGACCTTATGAGAAAATCTGAAAAAGGGTCGTGACTAAGAGAAGGTTGGGAACCAATGAGCTACAAGGAAAATAACAATTTTGGAAATATAGCGAGTGAACGAGGACGAACCTTTAAGTATAAAAGTATTGCATTCTATCAATAACTCAGTGATCAAATCATGAAAGTAAGAAATTCTAGGGAAATAATATTGCTGAGAGGCTTTAATGGACGAACAGGAAGAAAAAGAAACGACAAGGTAGTAGGAAAATTTGGAGGGAAGAATTTAAAAAATGCTGAAGCTGATTCCTGACCTGAGGGTTGGCTTCACAAAGTTGGCAATAATAGGCCATGGTACAAATGTATAGTTGTGAAAATAAATGGATAAAGATTAATATAATTTCTAATTTTTGTTTCCAGAATCCGGAACCTTTTCTTTCCTATGCATATTTAGTCTCCTGGAAATGGTATCCGTTCCTGTTTGTTCCCTTTTCCCTTACTTTACAGATACATATTTCCATAGTTATTAATCTTCTTTAAACTGGAGCTCACGTGGTGTGTGTGTGATGACGACTTCGATAACACCTTGTGAGTCAAAATTGCCTAATGAATTCATACTTATTTGAGTTTTTCTATTAAAGATTTCTTCAATTTTGTTTACCTTTTCCTCTATAAAATTCCAACAATAAATACAGCAACTGCAGATCCTGTAAATTTTCTAATTTTCAATATTTGAATTCTATTTCCATTTGTTACTAGTTCCTGTGATGATTTTTCCTCGATTTTGATCAATATTTTAATTCAATTTCAAAATGTAAATAAATCCATTATTTTTGGGGTTATGTTCCCAAATCATAATATAATCCGTTTTCAAAGTGTATCTACCGAACTACTCTGTTCGGCTATTGAAGTCAGTGCCAGTTTTAGTTCTGCACCCGGTTCAATCATTGGTTACATCACCGGATTGCTCTGTTCGCTCCCTATTTTACTCCAGGTCCTGTTCTTCAAATTATGATTGTTCTATTGGATAATTTCTTGTTGTTATTATCATTAGTCGTCGGCTGTTGTAATTATCCTCTGATTATGTTGTGTGCAATTTTTGGTGCGTGGGAATACTATCAATGAATTTTCGACATATGTCATAATTCTGCCACTTGTCTATCCTTCAAAATCTAGGACAGCTATTTAATGATTTGTGGGAAATCGAAATCTTTCTTTCACGTTTTGATTTTCTTCGAGAAAAGGTCTCTCTTGAATTTTTTTTCTTCGCCCTAAAAGGGATTTTGGGCCTAATATTCTAACTAATTGAATTTACAGCGCATTGAGTTTTCTTACGTTGAGTTTAATTTTGGTAAGCGCTATAATTTTCGCCGATGTTATCGAATTTTTAAAAAAAAGCATTTCGGTAAGTTGATTTGCACGTTATTTTTTTTCCCACAAGATTCTGACTTTCTCTATTTGCTCATTAGTGAAAAGCTGTCCTAGAAACACTATATTCCATCCAGGATCTCGAATCCTGACAAATCCAACGGATAGGAGTATTTTTGTGGCAGATAAAACCCTATTTCCAACAGGTATAACATAACCTTATTAACCTCAAATTTTCTTTGCAAATTCGAGGCACATTTTCTTTACTATTAGCCTATACGAAACACGTGACTTTGACAAACAAACAAGGTTTGTGTGCCTCTTGGCGGACATTTTAATTTAAGTTTGACAGCATCTTGCCTATCCAAAATACGTGACTTTGACAAGCAAATAAAGGGTTTGTGTGCCTCTTGGCGGACATTTTAATTTAAGTTTGACAGCATCTTGGATAGTCTAATTGAAGCTTTATTTGATTTTATCTAATTTAATTAATTATCATCATAAATGCATTATTATTCAATTTTTCTATTAAAATAATTTTCAAGAGCTATAGTTTTTATCAAGTGAATTTGCTATTTAGGACTAATTAAGTTACATTTTAATTTCATTTTCTAATTCTGTCTATTCACTCACTATGGCTCAATTGCAAATGCAGTGTGTTATAACAATTTTTCTCTTACGGTGTTTAGTAACGGTTACATTGTGACACAACCATACACGTACAATTGTAACCGAGATTGTAACGGTAAGGCTATCAAACCCCAGCCTAAGCCTTCTACTTGGACGGTTATACAAGCCTTCCAGACTGTAAATTTGAACCGTAAGATTGGTTTGACCATCTAATCACAACCAGTAGCCAGGACTAATCTGGTTGATTGTATCTACTGCTACCATCTGGAACATTTTGGTATTTAATTATCCTATCTATATTTTATTGTTTATTTACATTTTGTCCTTATTTTGTACGCCACAGTGATCACTAAAGTATTTCAGGGAGTAATTCAGTGCTTGTACCAATGTGGCAACCTTAATTTATATATTTCAAATTAGTATTAAAAAAAAGATCGGAAAGTAGTTAGCCCGACATTGGTGACCAATTAGTTGTTGAGGCGACGTTGGCCCGACGTCAAAAATGTTATTATTTGAGGAGAAACGTAAAGAGTCAAATCTATTTCAATAATGTATCACTTCAACGTTATCCCTTCAAAGTTATTAACGTTTTTTAGAGGCTTTTCCACTTTTTATGCGAAATGAATGGCAAAATTGTTAAAATGTACATATGTAGAACATATCTAGTTTTGAATTTCTTCTTGTCTTCATTATAAATTACTATGAAATAATTATTGCAAATACATGTAAAACACAATCGCCTATTATTTCTTAATTAATTCAATTTTTTTCCATGATTTCATCTAATATTCACCCGAGTATAGGAAGGTACCTCATTAGTCTAGCTTAACAAAATAAATTGTTGCAATCTTCTTTTGAGATAAAAGATTTGCGTGTGATTTATGACGTAATTAAAACAATGTTACACACGCAAATCGTTCAAATTTAATGTAGGGAATCATTATGCCATAAGGCGAAGTGAATAAAAATTAATGGCAACATCGCACTCGAATAGCCCATACATCATTTTTATACAGTTGGTTATTAGATAGGTATTTCTTACTTGTTTTACAAATATGCTATTTCAATAAATTAATTTAATAAACGGATTTATCGCTAGGAAAGTGCACTTTTTCACTTTCGACGGTGCGGGGGCGGGTTTAGTTTCAAATGACAATAATAATCGGAATCTGCATAATATATCATTAGAAGGACAGTTATCTGTAACATTGAATATCCCACGACTTAGGACGTTGTCGGCCCGAGCCCTGGGTTCAAAATTAAACATGGAATTCCGAGACGTATCGAATATTTATTAATTGTCCGATCCAATCGAGCACAAGGGTAATAATTTCGCAAAACAACTTGTGCCGTGTCAGCCGGCTTTATTATTTATCTCGGATGTTTTCCCAATCAACATGAATTCCTTTATTCAAAGTTTAAGATTTTTCACCCATGAGTTCAGTGAAAAATATAAATTCTTGTGATAAAACTGACATCATTAAATCAAACTCTGTGTGCAGTAGTCTAAAACAATTATAAAAGTCAGATAAATTTCAAAAGTCAAACGAAAAGACGGGCCTAATTTATTTCGGGTGCATTTACACATAATCCCCCGTATATGTTTTATAATTAAGTCTGAAGATTAATACCGAACTTTTTTTTTTGAGTTTATTATTTATTTTTTTCCGTCGACCGATGAATATTTAAAATTTATAATTTTATTTTATAATTAAAAAGCTCTAAATTTAAGAGATAACAAAGCATCAACTCGGAACGGAATATTCATAAGCCTTGTTTCAGGTTGTTAATTATTGCCTAATTTTAATTGTTTGTTTATTTCTGTAAATAATTTGGTTTCTACTGAATGCACTATGTTAGGCGAAAAACTACGGTCTCAATGAGTCTCATCATTCGTCCAACTTCTTTCCATTTGAGATGTATGTTGCATGACATTCATGATATGATGTCCATCACATTACTTCATCCTTCCTTCTGCCAAAGTTTACTTCTGCCAATCAACGCTTCTGCGTAGCCTTGTTTTTCGCTTCTTTCAATACCACTTAATACCTTGTTCCGTTATTTCAGGTATATTGCTTCAGATCCTTATTGGTTCAAGATTTTGGCAATATTAGTGTCGGTCTTGAATATAACTTTCTCTAGAATTTCTAGGTGGAAGATCGTCAGATAGGTCTTGGTCCCACGATAACTTCAAAAGCCAAAGTGATTGTAACATAATTTTTGTCACTACAATTACTGGCCCGAGAAGCCCTAACGGATCAAAAACTTTCGCTGTTATAGATAGTATCAAACGTTTGCGGTAATCCTTTTTGTGTTGGGTGGAGGACTAGCTATTCGAAAGGAAAAACAGTCATATTTGCATGACCAAAGTAAACCAAGAGTTTTTCCATTTCCTGATGAATAAAAGTAAAAAGTGTCTGATGATGAGATGTTCGATTTCAAGTTGTTTATAACTTTTTCGGAATTGGATCTCCATTTTCGTAATTCGAAACCCTCTGATTTTAGTATAGGAGAGAGTTGGTCATATATCGCAATAGTATCACTTATAGGACGTCATCGATATAAAAGTCTCGAAGTAGTACTTGGGCTGTTTGAGGGTTTGAAGATTCATTTTCAAGTGCCAATTGATTTATACAGCGAGCGGCCAGGAATGGGGCACTTGCAATCCCATACGTCACAGTGTTTAGTGAAAATGACAAGATGACAGAAAATAAGTTGCAAAGGTCTAAAGTCCTCCTTTACTAAAATTTGCCGATACATTTCACAAATGTCGTAGGCATGTTGACGGAAGCGAATATAAGAATGGGAAGTAGATCATCTTGACTGACTTTGAATATCTAATGCTTTAACATTAACAGGACCTGATATGATCCATCTAAGCTTAGTGTTCTGGATAAAAGGCATGTTTTTTCCTAACGGAACGGATTCGGAACACATAAACCTCCAAAAGTTGTCCGCGCCTATTAAAAGATCTATTTTACATGGTTTAAAGAATTCTGGATCTGCAAGACGAACATATAATCGTAAATATTGAAAAAACCTGGGTGACATTGGAATTTTATCAGTGATTTCTGGAATTATTGAAAAATGAAGTGGTATAGTCAATTTCGAATCAAAGGATTGAACGTTAATAATAATGTTGCAAGAACGTTTCAAATGTGACTTTGAATTACCTATACTGCAAAGTTTATTTTATGTTGGGGAGTTTTCAATTTCTCAACAAAGTGATTGGTAATGAAGTTTGGCATCGAGTAGAGCCCTGCAAGCAAAATCAGTACCTTCATCATCTCAAAACCTTAACTAGAGCGGTAACGAGCAAAACTTTGCCTGCCATGCATAATTACACGCACTGTAAACTGGATCTTCCTGATCAGTTTCTGAACATACATTTTCTAGAAGGACTGGAGCATTACCTAACTAGAGAAAGGGCATGTAACAAATAATTGTTTTTTTCACTACAACTTTTGCAATGACCGTACTGAAAAAAAGTGGTGGGGGGCTGATTATTATTGTTCAAACCTCTGTAACTACGGAACGGTTGTGGAGCAAAATTTTTCGATAACGGAGCAAAATGGAGCAAAATTAATAGAATAAGAATCCACAGTCAGAAATGGAAAAAAAGTGGTGGGGGGCTACCATTAACTTAGCCCCCTCCACCTCAAAATCGATGTAGTCTCTAAAGCTTAATGGAGCAAAATTATAGATAACTTTTCATCTAAAAATTTTTAAAGGGGGGTGGCTAAGTTAACCGACCTCTTGCAACCGTCTAAAGAATGACCATGCTGCAGACACTTTGGATACAGTTTTAGTTCCAAAACCTTATCTCGTCTCTGAGATGCTGTAAGAGAAAGTGTTGCTGGTCAATCAAAATTACCTATGTTTAAGTTGGTGCTGAGAAATAATTGAAAGTAAAAAGTTAAATGTGTCATGACAACAACAATAAATAGTGTGTGTGTCATTACTTTGTTAAAAATCTAGAGTAGCACATTTTTAGCTCCGTTCTCTTTTTCCATATCAAAGAAGTTTATTGAAGCACACGGAAGAAAGAGTTGTTTTATTACTACCACAAGCTTCCTCACTGAAGAAGATATTGTTGAAAATATAATAATATTTGTTGGACGATTATAATATGAGTTTTTTCGTTGGACATAGATGAGCCCACAACATAAAAAGAGGCAATAAGTAAGTATGCGAGTAGATGGAAGGAAGCAATAAATGAAGAAATGAGCGCCTTAATGAGAATGGCATAAGGCAGTTGATAGAAAAATGTGAAATAATAGAGAGTAAATGGGTTTTCAAAGTCAAGAAGGAGAAAGAAGGTAAGATAAGTAAATTTAAATGTCGACTAGTAGCACGGGGATTTGAACAAACTGTTTTTGAAAACGTATATAGTCCGGTTGTCAGGTTAACTATACTATAAGAACTTTTTTGGCTGTGTGCGTTCACAAATGCTGGACCGTTTATCAGATAGAAGTATGTAATGCTTTTTTACATGGAGAACTGAAAGAAAAATTTGTATATGTATTTGCCACAAGGTTGTCAAACAGATGGTAAGATTTGTAAGCTGGTGTAGGCATCGTGGTGGAATGGTAGAACAAGCAGTGTTGTTAAATTAAACAGGATTTGACAAGCTGTGGTTTGGCATTGGCATTAGTGAATTTTAATCACCACATCCGTGGCGGTGCACGATTTTGGTGAATTTAGCAACACGCGGTATATGGGCTAAAGAAGGCACCACTCTACTGGTTCCAAAAATTTGACAACTTTATGACAAATCATGAACAATGGGACGATTATTTTAAGTCAAAAACAGTATTTGAAGGACGTTTTGGAAAAGTTTGGCATGTCTGAGTGTAAACCTGTAGGTACACCAATGGATTGTAGCTTTGATTATGACTCTTTGAGGGTTGATAAATCTGAAAACTATGGTATTAAAAACAAATGTAGACAAATTATAGGTAGTATAATGTACGCTATGCTTGGAACCCGGCCGAATTTATGTTCAACGATTAGTTTATTGTCAAGATATCAGAGCTGTGCCAGTGAAATATTATTTGTTTCATTAAAAAGGGTCTTGAGATATATCAAAAGAACACTTGAACTTAAGTTGGTCCATAAAAAACGAAGCGACAGACTTCTTTTAGGATTTGCTGATGCAGATTGGGGTGGCGATACTACTGACCGGAAATCAACAAGTGGCTTATGTCTCTATGTCTATGACAATATTGTATCTTGGAACTCGAAAAAGCAAAGTACTGTCGCAATCTCAACCACAGAGGCTGAAATCATAGACCTAAGTTTTTGTGTAAGTGAAGCTTGTTGGTTACGTAATATGTTGTTAGATCTAAGGCTGGTAAATGAATTTAAAGTAATTATTTATGAGGACAACCAATCTGCAATTTGTTCCTGCAGCTCACATGAGCAACTGAAAAGAATTAAGCACTTAGATATACAGTACCATTTTGTTAAAGACAAGATCAAGGAAGAAATCATAGAATTAAAATATGTTGCAAGCAGTGAATAAATTGCAGATATTTTCCATATGAAGCACCTTCAACTAAATTGACATTTGAAAAACTGAGAAGTTTTATACTGAATTAAACATGGTTAAAAGTTAAAACTTGGGGATATATATTTTTTGTTGTTGTTAGAAAGTTTTGATTGAGCGGGGGTGTTGCTGGTCAATCAAAATTACCTATGTTTAAGTTGGTGCTGAGAAATAATTGAAAGTAAAAAGTGAAATGTGTCATGACAACAACAATAAATAGTGTGTTTGTCATTACTTTGTTAAAAATCTAGAGCAGCACATTTTAAGCTCCGTTGTCTTTTTCCATATTAAATAAGTTTATTGAAGCACACGGAAGAAAGAGTTATTTTATTACTACCACAAGCTGCCTCAATAGAAAGAAACTGAGAACATCTATACATTCCATGTTGTTTTTGACATAAATAGCAAACAAATTTACTTTTTTGAGTTTAATTTCCGGTTACATTACCTGAAAATGCCTTGATCTCTGATCTACCTAGGGGTTTGCCAGGGAGCTTATAGGCTTTACCCTATATGCATACTTAATTTTTCTAAAAAGTCGGCCCTGCTTGTTAAAAATGTTTTAAATTCTTCAAGTGTAGGTAATTCGGCCCCAAATTCTTGCTGCTCCCACTCTCTAAGCGATCTTGCGTCCAATTTGTTAGTGACCAAAAATAACTACCCAAGTTTTCAAGACATTTCAAATTTTTTGACATTGAATCGACAACAATTCGAAGCGCCCCTGAGGAATCCGACTTTATGTCATGAATGTTAAATAGTGCCTTTAAATATTTATGCATTAGTAGTTTTTTGTTGTCAAACCTGGTACACAAAATATCTCATGCAACACTGTAGTTTTGCTCAGAAAAATCAAGAGCACTTAAACACTGAGCTGCAGAACCTTCCAGATATGAGCGCAAAAAATGAAATCTTTCAATGGCTGTTAGCGCGGGATCATTATGTATGAATTAGTTAAACAAAAAGATCTCTAAATTCAAACCATCGTTCGTATGATCCTGAAAATTTTGGCAATGTTATTTAAGGAAGACTTACGCCTAATGGTGGATTAAAAGATTGAATACTGCTGTTATGAGTAACTTGAGCGCTCTTCAATTGACTATTAATTGTAATAAAATGTTTTGCTTTTGAAATTATTGAAAAATATTGGCTTTCAAAATTCTCTAACTTTAAACTGTCATAGTTAGTTGGGTCTAAGCCCTGTAATTCAAAATCTGAAGTAGAAAATTCTTGAAGTAAATGAGATTCTAAACTGTCTATTCGCATTTGAAGTTCAGCTAGTTTTGGACTATCAAACTCACTCAGCTTCAGTTTTTGTAAAAATGTAGAAAATCTGGATAAACTAGTTTTTAAACCTGCTCTTTTACGAACTAGAGCCGAAATTTCTTCTTGATCAGTGGGAAAATTCACTTCACTATTATTAGATGGATTATTTTTTGGTTTACTCTTTCTTCGAGACATGTTACTGGTATAAAAGTTATAAAAATTATCGAATGGGCAAACTTGTATAAGCAAAATGTGCAAAAGGTTTTAAAATTGAACCTGATTGAAGGAAAACGTTCTCTTAGGGCCGATACTTTTGATCTCGATTAATGAATTTGACACGTGGTTAAATTTAACATGGTTTTGCATGGGTCAAGGTCGGTAAGTATGATATGGTTAGAGCACATTCAAACTCCTGATTTTCTTTAACGGCTGTCAAATTCGAAAACAAAAGTACCGGCACTTAATGTATTAAGAATTCAAGACTTTGATTTTAGCTAGAAAGAAAATAAAGGCATGAACCCTGGAGCTATAAAGCACCTATCCTAATTTAATGTATATCCTTGCTCTAGTTTAAAGTAGTTTTTCACAAAAAAGTGTAATCTTCAAATACCTGGTTATAGTGACGGTTGTCCACACTATTTGACAATCACAATTGACAATTCGCAACACTCTTTCGAAGCCTTGAACTTCATTGTCACCACAATATTAACTAGAAAAATGGCTGTAACTTGCCTGAAATATCCGGCTTAAAGGACCAAACTTTATGTAAAGACTGGTTCAGAGGTCTTCTCAAAACTTGCAACGAAACTCGTTCTGAACAAAAACATGACAGTCTGCAGGAAAACGCAGTGGACTGTATAAAGACAACGCATAAACTAATGAAACGATGGTATACTCAACCTTTCACAACTGCCTGACTACTAGGCTTGGGGCTGAATCTGAATCATATTTTAACTAATTGAAGTAGGATAAATTGAAGTAGGTATATTTTACTTTCGAGAAAGTTTTTCAAAAGATGTCATTCACCAGTTCGTCATTTTTCCCGTCAATTCACCTCTGGAATTCAACAGGTGGTCTGCTCGCGTACTTTTTAAGTTTTAAATGAAGTTGAACATTCATTCTTATTGAATTTAATGCTTAACACAGTGACCCATCTCTGATTGACGCGGATAGTAGTTCCAATATAGACAGCATTTGCTCATCATCCTGGAATATAATTAATCAGAGTTGCATGAGATAAAGCTTTGGCCATCCATTGTGCAGTACCTATCTTCTTAGGCTTAAGTACCTACCAGAATAATTTGGTTTTGATGTTTGAAAATGTATTAACGTAGCATGTGCTATAAACTCCAACATAATAAGTCCTGCAGGTGTTTATCACATTCGTCCAAAAAATCGTCGTATTACGACACCATACACATTTTAATAACCATCACTGTAAATTTTTATTAAAAGATGATAACAGAAAGTTTTTAAGGCCAATCAAAATTACATTAGCGCTAGGTCTGGCCGCTGGTAGATGTATAGATTAGCTGACAGCCGCGTTTTTATGGGCCCGTTCCTACCAGACTAATTTGTATTATACGTTTTATATTAATTGCTATTTAAAGGAAGTGTATCCTATCTATATGAGAATCTAATCGTTTTGAAAAAAAAATAAAAATATGTATGTATGATGTGTGTGTATGTCAGGCCCCCTTAGGGCTTTTTGCATTTATCAAAAGAATATTGATAAATGAGAAACAAATGTTAACCATAATGACTTAATTTGTTTATTGTGTACATAAGTATGATGGAATACATTTATCAAGTGTGGTATTGGGGAAAAATTATCGAAATTTAAAAACAAGCACGTGATTTTTCCAGTTTTAATTTATAATTTAAACTTCATCAACCACTAAAAACTCGATTAAATTTTCACGTGTACCCATGAAATTAAAATCACATTTGTTTTGCTACACTCGTAAACCAAAAATGTCGCTAACAAAAACTGACTAGGCCAATAAATTTTTATATTCCACTCCGGCGGGAAAATGCCCAATTTATTTATGTAAAAAAATATTAATCGCGTCCATATTCGATAAACGCGTTTTGCATTTTATCCCCGCCGTGTATTTAAATATTATTTATTCATTTTGTTGCGACATAATAATTGTCGAAATTTATTTTTGGCAATTTTATTCTTTCGCCCCATATATAATTGCTGTTCGGGTTTTAATGCATATTTTATATTCGTTTGTTTATTTTAAATTTATTATTAGAATATTTTACTTTTTAGCATCCATGCCCTATAGGTAGGTACTATATTCAAACATTATGGAAAATTTTTAAAAAATTATCTTCATGTATTCACTACTTTGCAGTGGAAAGCAAATATTTATTTAAAATGAAGATATTTATTATGGATAGATTTCTTTCAAATCGAAATTTCAAATTCAAAAGGAGAACTTAGAGGTGTGTTATTAAAGCTTAGAAGAGAAGAAAAGAAGAACATAAGAATAGGGTTATGTTATTGTTATTCTTATTATATTTGTTTCAGAAGGTATCCCTGTGTTTTTATTCTCATCAAATTTTACCGATTGATCCACCATTCTGCCATCGTTGTCATTTTGCATTTACTAAAACAAGAAAGCTAACTCATCGGTGAAGTAACCGGTGAGAATAAAAATGAGGGGTATGTTGTAGTAATTTTGAATGTTGCTTTTTGACTTTGATAGATGTAATATAGTGTGTCAGATAGTCTGGTTTAATTTCACAATGTTGCAGAAACTTTGTAAGTGTCAACATAGATGGCGCGGTGTGGCCTGGAAGCTGGCAACCCACAATACATGGCGCGCAGTCGTATGCCGGTGGCGAGTGGTTTTGACGTATGAGGTGGCTATGGAGGATTCTATAGAGACCAGTTGTTTATTGTTGTTCTGTTCATTTTGCTTTTAATTAGAGAAAGAATTATAAAAGAACACGGTTCAATTTTATTTATTCTCGTTACATATTAGAAGTGGGATAACCCATAAGCTTTACCGACTGTAAATTGCGGAGGACACGGATACAAAGCTTTCAGACAATGGATCGATCGCAAAAAGATGAACATTCAAACAAAAACCCTAGAAAACTGCGAGAACCGGACTACAATAACGAGTTATTGAAAGACGAGTGCTCTGAAGATGTTTTGAATTTGGAATTGAATGAAGAGAGTGACCAGCTACATGCCCCCAGGTGAGTCTGAGCATGAATTACGTGAAATATTATTGCTTAGGCGTGAAAATCGTCGCTTGGTGCTTGAGGCTGAAATTTAGCAGGAGGTTCAACGTAGGGCAGAGGCTCAAATGGCAGCCTTCCAGGAAACCATGGCGAAGGTGATTGCAACAGCGATCACAAATCTGCAATCACAAGCTGCGTTAGCGCCAGTGCAGTCTCCGAGAAATCAAATCCAGGCGGAGGCACTTGCGAAGGCGCGAGAGGTACTCTCTCCATCAATATCGAGTAATCCGGAGAGACCTAATGACAGCACAAGCGCACATACACCAAGACAGGGGCAATTGGAACCATTAAAGACAAAAGGAGTGTTGCCCTATTTTGATCCTGATGCACAGAGTTCAACTGAGGCCTGTGATAATGTGGAGGAGTGGTTGGCCCTCGTGGAGCCGCTAGCTCGTACTCATGGCTGGGACGACGATGGGAAAATTTTACAGATTCATACATGTGTGCGTGGTGGAGCTAGGCGATGGTTCAACAACCAGTTAAGCATTGGAACGGGAGGGAGTACAAGAGCGTTCTTGGCAGGAGTGGAAGCAACGATTGCAGGAGGCATTTCCCCGTATATACGGTTATAGGGAACAACTGGACGTCATTTCAAGGTCAAAACAACCTGACGAGACTTATACCTGCTACTACCGTAGTATTCTACGACTGTGTGAAAGGTTTGGCGCCTCGTCTAGTGACACCGTTGCTGTACTTATAGGTGGACTGCCACATCACCAGAGGACCAATGCGGAAATGCTTGAGTGCATCATACCCTTGGAGCTACATAATCGCTTCCTCTGTAAGCTAGATGCTCGTACAGAGTTAAGGCAAGGATCTGACAGGCGCGAGCGTCGAGAGGAGTCAGGACACCGGGCCAAACATTTCTTAGATTCACGTGCCCATGTGAAGGCACCACGAAACGATCATAGCTTTAGCAGCCAGGCACGAACACTGAAGTTCAACAGGGAGCAAGACCAAGCAGACTCACGATCACGGAGGTTCATTGTTTCAACTGCCAAGTAAAGGGACATCTAGGACGCGACTGTCCACAGCAGCGGTCCGACGACCGTTGCAAATATTGCAGAGCGGAAGGCCATTACATGCGGGACTGTCCTAAGAAGCGAGCGCAATAGAAACGTAGCGGCGGCAGAAGCAGGACCAAGGCCAATCAGAAAGGTAGTACGGTGAGCTTAATACACAAAACAGTTCCTTCTTAAAGAAAATGGGCCGTAACTTCAGATTGTGCCCCGCTGGCCGTGTACATTGACACGGGTAGCGAATACAATGTGCTGTCGAGTGCCTGTGCACGACGGCTGTTTTTACCTACTGAAGCCACCAATGTAGTCTTACACGGGTTTGGAGGTGGCAGTACAAGGGCATTGGAGAAAGTGTCCTTGTCCATTTCAGTTGACTAGTGTCAATTTGAAGTGGACACATACCTAATATTGATTTGATTTTAGGGCAATCGACACTTAATGGAGGTGACTTAATCTTAGAGGTTCGCGGCAACAACGTGGAGTTTATAGACTTGGTTCAGCAGCTAGGTAACATGGAGGTCACGGAGGTAACCGCAAAAGCAAATGTAAAACTAGTACGTGGAGTCGTACTGAAGCCAAGGAGCACTACTATTGCCGAGGTGTACGTAGAAGGGTGTGAGCAGAGCGAGGTGCTTTAGAATCCTGCCAGAATTTTTGGAACAGAACGAAATCCTGTTGCTGTTGCAGCGATCACCTTTAAAGCGACAAAAAAATCTGGCAAGGTCCTTGTCACGAATTTAGGAGAACGTGGTATGGCCGGAGGGAAAAATTATTGCTAGGGCGCATTAGTGGGCCAAACACCGGAGCAGGGAATCGCGAAGGGCATGGTAAGCTTTATATCTAATATTAAAGAGCAAATATCTGTATTAGATCTGGGAGTGCTTGATGAAAGTGAACGTGATTTATTATTCAGTGTACTTAACGTATATTCAGAGTGTTTTGCCGTCGGTGAAAATGATGTAGGTACTACCAATCTGGGTGAGATGGAAATACATTTGACAAGTGACAAACCTATAGTGAGGCGTGCTTACCGGTTGGCCAGATCGGAGCGTGTGAAAGTGCAGGATAAAATAAACGGATTACTGACTAACGGCATCATAAAGGAAAGCGAGTCAGAGTACGCCAGTCTACTGGTCATAGTCCCAAAGAAAAATGGCGACATTAGGCTGTGTGTCGACTACCGGGCGTTGAACAAAATTACTGTTAAAGACAGGTACCCTATGCCACTCGTGGAGGACCAACTAGACAAGCTGGCTGGGGAATGCTATTATACAACACTGGACCTAGTGGCAGGATTTCATCAGGGACATCAGGTACTTATTGATCCTGCATCCACGCATAAAACAGCGTTTGTTACCCCAGACGGGCACTACGAATATCTTCGAGTACCTTTTGGTTTGGCAAACAGTCCAGCTGTTTTTCGGCGAGCAATTAACAAAATACTAGGCAGCATGCGCGGACAGCAAGTGCTGGCCTACATGTATGACCTTCTAAAAAAAAACCTAACAAAGTGTTCTTTTCTCAAGCAGCAGCTCGACTATTTAGGTGATGAACTGGAGATAGAAAGATCAGGGCAGTTAAAGAATTTCCGGAACCAAAACAAGTCCATCAAGTGCGGCAGTTCCTGGGATTGGCGAGCTTCTTCAGGAAGTTCATTAGAGATTTTGCGGTCAAGGCAAGATCTTTGAGCCAATTGACAAAGAAAGATGCGTCATGGCTATGGAGCGAGAAGCAACAAGAGGCTTTTGAGGACATAAAAAGGGCACTAGTGGAAAAACCCGCTCTGGCAATATACAACCCCGGTGCTGAAACAGAAGACCATACAGACGCCAGTAAAATAGGGCTCAGAGGGATGTTATTGTAGAAGCAAAGTAGTGGCCAGTTGAAGGCAGTGATGTATCACAGCCGCGTGACATCGCCAGCAGAGCAGATGTATCATAGTTATGATCTAGAGACCCTGGCAGCAGTCGAAACGATCAAGCGTTTTCGAGTGTATCTGGTAGGCATACCGTTCAAGCTAGTTAAAGATTGTGCTGCTCTTCGGGCAACTTTTGAGAAAAAGGACATGATACCAGGAGTAGCTCGGTGGTGGTTGAGCCTCCAGGAAATGGAGCTCGTATGCAACATGTAGACGCGCTGAGCAGGATCCCAGTACAAGTCAGCGTCATAGTTGGAGAAACTGACTGGTTTCTGACCGTTCAGGTGCAGGACGAGGGAGTCTGTCAGATTTATGCTAGTCTGGAGTCAGGATTAGCTGATGAGCAGCTCAAGGCGGACTTCAAAGTGAAAAACGGGAGAGTTTATCGTAAAACCCTTGAAGAGGAAAGATTGTACGTGCCTACGGCGGCAACGTTCAGCCTATTGAGAAAATGTCATGATGATATGGGTCACCCAGAGGGTGAGGCCTATTGGGATGAAGTGTTACCACAGGTGGCGTAGGGCATTAATAACACAATCCATAGCGTCACACGGCAAGTGCCATCAGATCTGATGTTTGCGTACAGTGGAGACACTGTTTTGGGAGATATACCACCTGGAGAGGTTATATGGAGGCGCGCATCGAGGGGGCAATTGACCGGGCATGTCCGTCATCGAGGCGAATCTTCCCAGGAAGATCGCAATAGGGGCAATCAAGGAGATTACATGTGCTCCCTGCAGGGAGCAATTTGGTGAATTCAAAGATGTCCATCAGAGGCGTCAAATAGCTAAAAGAAGACTTGACCTTAGGGCTGAGAAAATTAAGGAGACGTATAATAAACGGCGAAAAACTACCACCGTCTATCGAAAAGGCGACTTAGTGTTGTGGCGAGGGAGCAACACGTATACCGTCACTAAATGAGTAAATTCAAAGCTCACGGGGCGTTATGGGTATGTGATAACAATCGCTACCAGATCACAGCTGTCAAGGAAGTTCGAGGGTATAAGAATAGAAGATTTCTTGTGGCCGCAGACTCGTTACGGAAATATAGGAGTACGGTACTGGTGGACGCATCAGGCCTGGCTTCTCCTGAAAGGATGAATGAGCAAATGCATGATGATGATTTGATTGATTTGTTGGAATAGGCGAAAGATGAGGGTGTCAGTAGTAAATGAGCAATGAATGGTGTGAGATCAAGGAGTTATAGCGGTTGCTATCGGGGAGCTCTTTACGGAGTATGTGTTAATGAGGACATTAATGTTTTTTTTTTCAGAATGGCCGGATGTTGCGGAAACTTTGAAGGTGTCAACATAGATGGCGCGGTGTGACCTAGAAAAACCGATAGCTTTCGCTTCAAGATCATTAACAGCTAGTGAACGTAGAGAGGCTTTAGCTATAATTTTTTCAGTAAATCACTATTACATATAATTATATGGAAGAAAATTCAAATTGATCTTTGATAATAGCTCGCTTACAAGAATTTTTCACCAGAATGCGAAATTATCAGCTATAACGTCTGCCAGACTACTCAGATACTCTTCGTTCCTTTCAAGTTTCGATTACGAGGTAGAATACAGAAGAAGTTGTGAACATACGAATGTGGACTGCTTATCTCGATCACCAATTGATCAGATTCAACAATCAACTGACAAGTTTCTTAATAAAGAAGTAAATCAAATCTGTTATTCAACCATTTTCGACATATCAACGTTAGAACTAAATGCTGAAAGTATCCGAGTCAAGACAAAGAAAGATGAAGTCGTATCGAAAATAAAATCTTATTTATTGACAAATCAATTTTCAGAATTTAATTACCTACTCGAAGATGGAGTGCTTTTCAAGGGACAAAGAGTTGTTATACTGACTAAATTTCAACCTTTAGTGTTAACAGAATTGCATTGAACTCACAATGGAATCACAAAAATAAAGCATTTGGCAAGGAAGTATTGTTTTTGGAAAAAAATCGATAGGCATATCGAAACATTGTGGTTAAATCATGTGATGCATGGTGCCCTAATTCCATCCTCTCCAGTCAAAGCTCCATTGCACCACTAGGAGTTACCTGAACAAAACTGGGATCGTGTACATAAAACGATTAAACTTTTACAAGATATTTTTCCAACACACGGATTTCCAAAAGTTATGTTATCCGATAATGCTACAATTTTTGTAAGTAGTATTTTCAAGTCGTACTGTAGGAAATATGGAATTTTTCAAAAACTTTTTGCATCGGGCTATCCAGCTACTAATAGCCTTGCTGAGCGCGATGTTCAGACTCTGAAAAATCAATTAAAAGCTATGATAAATAAACTTACAAGTATGACCTAGAAAATTCAAGAAATTCTACCAAAGTATCGAGCAACACCTGTTGCTGATGGCATTTCACTAGCTGAAATGTACCTACTTAAATCGACCCTTTTGAATCAAACTTGACGCTATTCGACCAATGCAGCATGTAAAAATTCGAGAACAATATTCTTCACCCCGTCAATTAGGCGTGGGAGATAGAGTGCAAGTTCGTTTTTATGAAAATAATGAAATGTCCTGGAAATTTGGATATATTACACAGAAGTATAGTATTCTTCATTATCGAGTACTTTTAGATTCCCTGAAGCGACATATAGATCAAATTCGAAAAACGTAAGTTCCAAAAAAGCGAGTAACTTATGCCGATATGTGCATGAAGAACCAGAAGACACAAAATCAGGTTGCAATAGCGTAATTCAGTTGCCAATGATTATTACAAGTCAAGCCCAGCCAATTCTAGCAGAAATCCCTGAACCAAACCCTACTTTTGTGCCACCACCTAACTACGAAGATAGGCCTCGAAGTCCTCGAAGATCTCAGAGACTGAGAGAAAAACCAAGACGTTTGAAAGATTTTATTTTTTAACATATTTTTTTTTTTTGTAGGTAAACATAAAACAACGTGGGAGACTGTTATATTATATTCTTATTATATTTGTTTCAAAAGGTATGTTGTAAGGTATTCACCAATAATTTTACAGGTTGCTTTTTGACTTTGATAGATATTATATAAGGCGATTTCGCCTCAGTTTGGTACCCCAGTTTGGTCTGTCAAACAATCAATTTCGGATGAAAGAATGACAACTTGGGTACGCGTCTTAGTCTGTCAAATGCTATACCACAGTTTGTAACTGGGTAGTGGAGGTTTGATAGCTTTCTGTCTCACTTTGAAGTACAATAATTCAATTCTAAGTAAACATGTCAAAATGTACCAAACGTCATATACCCATTGAATTCGGATGAGATTGTTGAGCTACGTCACTCACGTACCAATTGGTTAACCATTCGCCTTTCAAACAGCAAATGAAAATCTGGGGCGAAATCGCCTATGGTGTGTCAAATAGTCTGGTTTTATTTCATATCAAATAAGAAAAGATTTTATAAAAGTTATGATGATTTACCTATACTTATGATTTTGTTGTTCTAGTCATGGAATCTATTTTATCTACAAGCGTTTGGTTATGACGCTTTCACATAACCATTTTTCTACTATTTGATATATGTCATGAGACTCATAACACAACTAGTGGTGTTATGGACTTAGGTAATGAATCTATAACACAACTTTTTTTGGTGATTTGACAAATGTCAAAGTTAAACCTGTAAAGGTAAAATGGAGGTAGACAACTCAACTATTAATAAACGAAAATAATTGAAAAAACATTCTTATTTTTCGTTTTGTAGATAAAACGTTGTATATCACACGTGCGTTTAAACATGACTACAAAACTCGTGTGATTAGAACGACTCGGTCTACGACCTCGTCGTTCTAATCTTTCACACTCGTTATTGTCATCATGTTCTTAAGCGCCCTTGTAATGTTAATAACTATTATTTTCTTTCCTTTGAATAAATTGAAATTATATAAAAAGAAAAAGTTGTGTTTGCTTGTAAAGTGCGTGTTGTAAATATCATAACCAACCTGGAATGCTAGAAAATGATTGTGATTTGATATCTTCATCATAATGGTACAAATTACTAAAGTCAATGAAGAAAGAGCGCCAAAAGTCAAAACCGAATAAAAAGCCTTTGAAAACTCATAAATGCACCACAAAGAAACCCACCATAAAATAATTTGTATCACTAATCTCTGTTTTAGAACCATGAATGGGTTGTTATATTTGACTCTTAAAAGTAGGTACCTACACCCATCCAATAATGACCCTTCTGGTAAAAACCTGGGGTTTTCCCACCCATCAGTACTTGTTTATAGATTACTCTAAGCTTCTTACTTAGCCACAAGCTAATCTATTCCATTCATCCACTGAGAAGGGATTTCAAGGGTCGAAAATAACCTGGCTGCAAAGGATTACGACTGTAATGGGCAAGGATTTGGGCGGTTTGTGTATATTTCAAACGAACGGTATTAAGATTTGCATTTTATAAAAAGGACATTTCCAGTGAATAAATTAAAAGAGGCATTAACAAAAGACTCAAATATTCTTGCGCCACATCATCGTAAAACTTGAAAACCCACAAAGTTATAAAAAGTTACGGTAGGAAATAAAAAACAAAGTGGGTTCGGTTCTTGAGGCGCCAATTTTCACATTCACACGCCAATGTGAAAAAACAAAAACCTTTACGACTCATAGGCTTCATCAACTAGACCAATAAAAATCCTTACCCGAGTGTTTTTGGATGAGCTATAACTTTTCGTGGCGCCAAAAGGTTTTCAATTGGTACCTGCGTTCCTCTTTCAAATCACGTTCGAAATGGACAAAAATTAAAGTTTCCGATCGAACGCGTACCACAATTGAAACAATTAGCCATTGTTTAATATCGTACAAATATCGTTGCACTGTACCGTATAGGCTGTTGTGTATTGTAGAGTCCAAAATGAGGCTGCTGCCGTATACAATTAGCCACAAAATACAACAACACCGTGTTGTAGGTCCCCATTCATATCGAGAAACAATGTGTTCGTGGCCGAGAATTTAAATATGACTTTTTAATCACCTGTAAAGAGATATAGACAATGGGCTTGTAATGAATTTATAAGGTATTATTATTTAGTTTTTTTCAATGTTCCCTATGAATTCTTAAGTAGTTAGATACTTACATAGAATTGATTTTTTTTTTGACTCGTGCTCTCATAGAATCTTGAATTCCTCAGATTCTAATCATTATTTTGACAAATTGAGAAACCAACAATAAGCACTGCCCGCCGTGAATCTACGAAGGACATTTGTCATGGAAGATGGTTCCGGTTAAAAATAATTATTAATAATGTTTTTATTTTAATTTGTGCAATTTAAATAATGATGCATTGTCGGTCTACACAGCCACTAAAATCGTTGAGGTCAGCATTAAAAGTCAAGTAGCGTTAAAGGCTTTACATAAAATTAGAGCTGGATTTGGAAGGAAATAATTATTTTTACTTAGTACAAATAATGTTGGAACAAATCTTCTTCTTCGTCAATTTCCAATGCGGCCCCTTGTCATCCAACAACAGTCAGCCAGGCCAGCTCTATTCTGTTTTTAATGAAAGTCAGTGGGCGTCAGTGGGCCCTTTCTTTCATCTAGGGGAGCCCTTACTTGCCTGTTTAAAGATAGGAAATGCAAGGATGCGCACTGTGGCGTATACAGTACTAGGAAGGATTTCGCCAGGTATAATAAAGGGGACCGCTCTCCTGTAGTATCTATTAAAAGGCACATGATCAATCCTTAAATATCAAATACTTTGTTAAACCGTCTTTTCATTAACTACAAGCTAGCTATCTTTCCCAGCGTAGGTAGCTACCCAAATGCAGCAACCATACATTACTAACAACAAGCAACGCAAAATAAAATAAAAGGCAGTTTTATCTTGCCTTTAGTATGCCCTAAATTTTCATGTTATTATCTTTGACAAAATTCATTATTGCAAAAGCTTCCTTACTCAGAGGTTCAGCCAAGATTTCTTCTATATTTACTGGTCCATTTTTTATCAGCCTGGAGTATAGCTGATTTCCTTGATTTCTTCTCAATTCGCAATTCAAGAGCATATGTTTTATGTCTCCTTCTTCTCCACATTCACAATTTGCATCCTCCCTAAGCCCAATTTTGTGTAGTTGTTGAGGAGTTAGGCAATGAGTAGATCTTAATCTGCAAAATGTGCTAGCCTTCTGTCTGTTAATATTCCTAATTCGGGAGAATCAAGGAATCTTTTGTGGGGATTTAACAATATGGAAATATTTACTGGTGGCGATTCTTGACTTATTGGCGTATAGATTATTCCATTCCCGCCATGTCTGATCCTTTAAAACCTTATGAAATTCTGAGTAGTGTCTTTCTTCATTAATGTAATTGTCTGCTTCTCTTCCCCTGGCAGCCAATCTATCAGCAATGTCATTTCCTCGTATTCCTGAATGAGTGGGTTTCCATATTAATTCGATGTTTCTTCCACCTTCCTTCAATTCCAGCAAACAACTTCCTAGTCCTAATAAGTAAGTCTTAACTCGAGTCTCTTCTTACCCCAGTCTTCACAATTTTCTGGAGAGCACTTTTAGAGTCCGAAATCACACTAACTTTTCCACTGTCTTCTTTGAGTGATTTTAGGGCTATGTATATTGCCAAGACTTCAGCAGAGCATATACAAGTATGATCTATGCATTTTCCCATAATTCGTATGTTCCTTGTTTTATTAGGTATATACCCCAATTCCACATTGTCCTGTTCTAGGATCAAGAAAAGCATCTGTATATATGTATTCATACCCTCGGTAATGTTCACTTAAAATCTCCTCAATTTTATGTTGACTATCCGGGTCAAACTTTCCAATATGTGAATCCCTCCAAGTGATTTCTTTCAATTGAGTATCCAGTTTAAAAGCAAAGCAAGGGTAAATATCAGATTTTTCTAAATCTTCCATTAAGGACAGCCCAAAGTCTATTCCTTTTATCATGGATAAGGCCTGCTTATTCTGCCAGTATCTCGGTTCTTGATTAAATAATCCATAAAAACCTATCAGAATTTTATTTACTTCTTCCCTTTCAGTTGAGAGTTTTTGTGAAGCCAGTTTAGAGCATAACCAATTCCTTACTAGACCCTTTTAAATATTTAGGAGAATATTCGGATCTGCTCCCCACCAAGTTCCTGTAAGTACCCTCATAACATTTATTCCCCTTTCTGCTCACTTGTTAATGTATTCTATGTATGATGTCCATGCTAACCTTCTATCAAGGATGATCCACTCTATCTCTTTATTTTGAACTTCCAATTTTGCCTTAAACCCTTTGAAAATAGTACAGCCTTTGTTTTCTCTATGGATATGTCCATGCTATGATCCATCATTCATGTTGTGAGAGTGTGAGTCGCTTCCTGGACTTTGCGAATAGCCTGTTCTGACTTTTCAGCGACAGCAAGAAGAACTATGTCATCCGCATATTTCAACAGTGTAACATCCCGAGCCGAGGTATTACTAAAACTTGCATTTTGTTACTGTAAATTAAATATTATAGTGCGGGCTAAGAGGAGAACCTTGAGGTAATCCCATGTGCGTCAAAAACTGTGGCAGTAGTCAATAACACTAGGTTATCAATGAAACCCCTCTTCCTTTCGGAAAACATTTTGGCATGGTTTGAAGTACCTATTGTATTTTTTCCAATGAGTGTTCAATTCTGGTTTTGATGATAACTTCCAGTATTTTATCTGAGCAAGTAGCCAAGGCTATGGGTCTGTATGAATCATGTTTGGATTTTTTTCAGGTTTTAGGATTGGGATTATTACCTGCTTTTTCCATTCTTCAGGAATATTAACTCTCCCCAGAATAATTTCATTGTAAGCATTCATCAAGGATTTTTTGATAAACATAGGTGCCCTTAATATCATATTGTATGATATATTGTCTATTCCTGGTGACGAATTTTTTTTCCCCTTCAGTTTACTTTCCAATTCATCCGGTGTGACTTTCTTGGATTGTTGAGAGTCATATTGGATTTCTTTGCTCTCTTGCATAACGTATGGTGGTGCAAGATGGTTCAGTTTGTCCTCTATCCATTCTTCATTCATTGATTTCTGTCTATAATTTCGATCATTATTGGCAAATTTTCTGACTGTTCTCCAAACATTCTTAATGGGCATATCTCTGTTGAGTGTCTCCGTAAACTTTCTGAAGCTTTCCTTTTTCTTGTTTTTTGTAAATCTTCTAGCTTTTGCTGCTATTTGTTTGTAATATATGAAATTCTGCATTGTCATGTCATTTAGGTATTGCCTCATGGCCATTTGTCTTCTAGTGGCTATGGCCTTACACTCTTCATCCCACCACTTTGGTTTCAAGTTGTTTCTTATTCCAGAAGATGAAGTGATTTTTATTTTAGATATAGCCTCCTCAGCAGCTTCAGTTATTTGATCAATTATTTGTTGATAACTTAAATTGTCCCATTCCTCCCCAATTGTTTGTTAGTACTTTTCCCAATTGGCCTTTCTAGTGTTCCATTTTCTTAAAGGGATTATTCCAATATTGTCAACGTGATTTCAATCATTCACTTCACATACTGTTGGAAAATGGTCACTCATTCCTAATTCATCTATATTCCTCCAACAGCATTCAAGGCCCAAGTTTGCCGCCGAAGTAATTGTAATATCTGGACTTTTATTTTGATTTGGAGGGGAAAACCTAGTTTTTGTTCCATTATTCAACATAATCAGGTTGTTGTCGTTTGAGATTTCAGCTAAGTTTCTCCCATTATAATTATCAATATCTCTCCCCCAAACTCTGTGTTGGGAATTCAAATGACCCATTAGAATGAACGGAGGAATTAATTGTGGAAATATTTGCTGGAGGTTGTTAACTGGTGGGTTATACGCTGTGATTATGGAGATTTCCTTCACCTTTATACCCACGATTTGAAATCTTTGATTGAAATGATTGTTGATATCTAATCTCTGAAAGAATAAGAGATTATTTATGAGAATCGCAATTCCTCCTCTTCCATCTGGTCTATCTTGTCTTAGTACAGTATAGTTTTTGATTTATAATATTTTGCCTGGAACAAGCCAGGTCTCATTAAGTAGAACTAGGTATATTAGGTTTCTCTTTTCTGAGGCTACTTCTTCATACTCCTGCTCCTTTGGATACTTCTGCCTAGCTTCAAAATAGGAAATATTCTCAGTGACCATTGTTGTTTTGATATTTTTTTGTCTTTGATATTCTGCACAATTCCTATCGGTATTTTTGTGTTCTTTTTTACAATAAAGACAAATGGGACCTTCCTCTTCACATTCCTCCTCTTTATGCTCTGCTGCACATTTATGCGGATCGATGCAGGAAAATCATTGTCAGGTTCTCGATACATACTTTTTTTTCTGGATGTCTTTAGTCACAAAAGTTTTGTATATTGTTTAAAAAATAAGAACTAAATATTTGAATACTTCAAATTTTGCCGAGACCCAAACAGGTCAAAAAATCAAGTCATTTAGAACAGACAATGGTGGAGAGTAATAATGAATTATCAAACGATTTCAAGTATACCGGCATTCAGCATCAGACTACAGCCCCTTATAGTCCTCAGCAAAATGGTAAAGCCAAAAAAACAATTATTGTAGAAAAGGCTCGTTATCTCTTGATCGAATCAGTTCTTTATAATAATTTTTGGGCAGAGGCCATCTCTACTTCTGTGTACATTTATTTTTGAATCGTCTGCCAACTGCGTAGAGAAAACTCCTGGAGAAATTTGGAGTGGAAATAAGCCAACAATGAAATCTTTGAAGATATTTGGTTGCGGAGCTTTCTCTCACATCCCAGTTGAAAAAAGAAAGAAGTTAGACCCAAAGGCCCATTTCATGCATCTTCGTAGGTTACAGCTTGGAATCTAAAGCCTATATAGACTTTATGATGTTGAAAAAGGAATAGTTTTTATTTCAAGAAATGTCCAGTTCATTGAGTCTGAAAGAGGATCTTTATTGTTGACCGACGAAATCAGCACGATTTTTTCTATTTTCCTGAAACAACTGTTGAGACCTTGGCACCTCAAGTCGAAGAAGAAAATCAGCAAGGGAGCGATGTTAGCACCTCTTCTGATGAGTATGTTGATTTGTCTTCAGACACTTCTGGAGAAAATAGTGATCAGTACCTTGAAGATGATCCCATGATATGTTTCTGAAGAAGTTATACAATAACAACAAGCTCCAGTTCAGAGAAAACAGCGAAATAAAAAACCTCCCGAATCATTAAGAGATTATGTAACATATGTTACAATAATTGAACAAGAAAACGATCCTACAACAGTTCAGGAAGCCCCCAGTCGATCAGATAAGGCAAATTGGCTAAGTGCTATGAAAAATGAGTATGAAGCCTTAATCAAAAATGGAACTTGGGACCTTGTAGATTTACCACCTAAGAGTAAGCCTTAGGATTGTAAATGGGTGTTTGAAACCAAGCGAAACGAAAATTGTCAGGTGACACAGCATAAAACTCAACTAGTAATCAAGGGCTGTGAACAACGAAAAGGAGTAGACTTTGAAGAGACGTATTCACCCGTTGTTCGTTACAGTTCCATTAAAACATAATCTAGACATAGATCAGCTAGATACAGTAACAGCGTTCCTACAAAGTGACCTCTCAGAATAAATTTATATGGGTAACCCCGAATATTTTCACCAAACCAACAAAGTTTGTCGTTTGAAGAAATCCTTATATGGACTGAAACAGGCCAGTCGCGTCTTGAATCATAACTTAAATGCTTTTCTAAAGAAAATTGGTTTGAAACAATCAGCGACTAACTCCTGTATATATTTCAAAATCACTACAAAAGTAATGTTAATTTTAGCGATTTACGTGGATGACATGATTCTATTATCTAGTGACAAAAGTGCTAAAACCGAATTTATTGCTCAAATGATAAACAATTTTAAAATGAAAGACTGAAAATAAAAAGATATGGATTGATCAACACCCATACTTGGAACAATTGCTAAAAAGATTCATAGTGGAACAGTCTAATCCTGTTGATACACCTTCAACTGCATGGTGAGAAGTTATCAAAGGATCAGTCCCCAACTACTGAAGAGGAAATGAGAAAAATGAAGGCAGTTCCATATGTGGGCAGTTTACTTTTTGATGCACAAATTTCCAGGCCATATATAAGTTATGCGGTCAGCTTTGTTGAGCAGATTCATCCAAAATCCGGGACAACCACATTGCGGGTTGCAGTGAAGCGCATACTCCGGTATTTGAGGGAGGATTCCGATTAAGTATTTTGTTAGTATGGCTGACGTCTAGCGTCTAGGGGACACAATATGAGTAAGTTAACCCAGATTTTAACTAAGTATGTTGCAGTTGAAACCTTCTTCAATATACAAGGTGTCCCATAATCAGTGCATCAAACTTATAACAGATTAAATCATATGAATAGGCCATTTTCACTGAGACACATTCTGTCTCACAACTCCAATAATTTCGATTCGGTTCTGTAACATAATTAGACTCTTATTAAAGCCAATTAAATACCCTACAAACCTGTTAATTACGATTTTAATTTGTTTCCGACAATATTGCAGCTAAGAATCTTCAAAATTGAAAAACTGAATTGAGCGAACAGAAATGGAATTTTTTTTAGAAACGACCCTGAGACACATTTAGAATCACAGCAGCTCCGTTAATTGCAATCCGATCCTAACGTAGGTCGACTCTAATTAAAGCCAATAAAATTCTCTATAATCATGACAATTACAATTTGATTCGTTTTCATCAGTATTGTAGCTGAGAAGTTCCAAAATTGAGAAATTGAGGTGAGCGAACTAGAGAAAGAAAGGAATTTTTTTTCAAAAACGACACTGGGACTAATCACAGCCATCCTCCTCAACCAGAGCTGTCAAAGATACTTTTGAAAAGTATCTAAACTTCATTCCACGAAACCAGATAGTAGAAGTAAACAAACAGGCGGAGCTTAAAAATTCAGAGAAGGACTGCAAAAATATGAATTACAACCAATGACATTTATTATTGTCAGGTTGTCATATGAGTCAATAGGTTTTGGTGTCGTATTTCCTAGTATTTTACAATTATTTAAATAGTGTTTGGTGAATTATTGTTAATTAGTGAGCAATTTAGATTAAATCGATGTCAAGTTCAACAGATTCGGCTGAAGACCAAAAATAAAGATATTCAGAGAATACAAATACAAAACAACCTAAGACGGTCCTGTCTAGGGCGGAGTATAATCCTTTTCTAGCCAATAAAATTCGACTTACCTGTCAAAGTTTGTTTACTGTCACTATCTCGTCTCGCGAAATGAACTTTAGTTACAAGATAAGTTCCTTTTGGAAAAAGTACCTATCTGAAGTTACTTTGGGTATTTAGTTACTCATTAAAAATAGTTATTTAAGTATTAATTTTAATTACCGCCCGAGATTGTTTGAAGACCGACGCGTAGCGGAGGTCTTCAATATTCGAGGGCGGTTAACGACACTTAACGCCCAAAATACTTATTACGTTTTATGCACGATCGGGCTATTCCAGTTCAAAAACTTAATTTATAGAATGGCATCCAATTGACATTTTCAAAAATAGAATTGTCTTCCTCCTATAAAGGCGCGTTCCCAATGAAAAATTGGCAACTTTTGTATTTGCAACGCTTCCAAAAATCACAACTCTTATTTCCATGGTTATCCACCACCGCACATTATCTATAACAATTATTATTATTATTATAGTTGGCTGGACTACTTGTTTCTAATGGTTGGTATGGTTGTTATGGTGCTTCTCAAATTGTTTATTTGTGTTAGTTACGCAAAACTCGCTTTCAAACAATACGGTTGCAAGCTGCAAATACGCTTTTTTGAAATTTAAGGAGAAATATGAGTGAAAATAGTGATAGTGAACTGGAAAATGCTTGGAATATTGGTTGTGACGCTGTGATTCCGGAAAAATCAAGGCAACGGTACGAAAAAACCTTTGAAATCTTTAAGAAGTGGTGCGTTGACAAAAACTGGGCTGTTTCGGAGAAAGTGCTTTTGGCATACTTTGTACACCGAAATCAGAAGTTAAAATCACCTGGAAGCTTATGGGCTGAGTATTCCATGCTGAAGGCGACACTTTTTCTGAAGGAAAATGTTGACATTTCGAAATACGCAACTTTAATTGCCTTTCTGAAAAGAAAAAACGTTGGCCATACACCGAAAAAATCTAAAGTTTTCACAAAGGAGGATTTATACAGGTTTCTAATGGAGGCACCAGATGATAGATACTTGATTTTGAAAGTGAGTTAATTTACCTGTGTTTTTAACAATGCAAAGAATTAATTTGTTGTTTTTTCGTAGATAGGCATGATATTTGGTGTAGCTGGAGCATGCAGAAGGGAGGAATTATGTAATTTGACTTTACAAGACATAGATAATCAGGAAACGTTCATTTTTGTTAAAATACCCAATACAAAAACCAATATTCAAAGGAGTTTCACCATCACTGGTAAAGAAGACCAGCGAGTGGATTATTTGGAGATTTGTAGGAAATATATCGAACTACGACAAAAAACCGCAAAATCAAACAAGTTATTCTTAAAAATTCGAAACGGCTTTTGCACTAATCAAGTTGTAGGAAAGAATACCATAGGAAAATGGCCAGCACAAATTGCCACATTTTTAAATTTGCAAAATCCTTCTCAATACACTGGACATGCTTTTCGCAGAACTTCTGCGACGCTTCTTGCAAATAGCGGCGTAGAAGTATTAGCTCTCAAAAGACATGGAGGTTGGAAATCCTCGACGGTTGCCGAGGGTTATATCGAGGACTCCATAGAGAGCAAATTGAAATTCGCAGACCAAATTTTACACCAAACTCCTTCAACAAGTGGTAAGACTTCGATCCAAACAACATCCAGACAACTAAACGATGAACCTCATCCTGTTTCTCTGATAAATGATACAGAAAATACGGTTGTTCTTGATAAGCACATAAGAAAAGGAGGTGTTGTGATAGATAATTCACATAACTGTATATTTAATTTGTATGTTAACAAAAAATAATAATATTTAAATTCTATTAATATTAAACCTATGTACTATAGTTGTTGAGGTGCATAATAAATTATAATTCTTGTTTTATTTCTATTTCCATAGTTGACAACACGGATTAAATTGAACTAGTGGCCTCCACCAATATTCGAGAGTGTTTGATGACACGAAAATAGCGGGCGGTAAGTTCAACTTACCGCCCGCAAACGCGGGCGGTAAGTAGTACTTACCGCCCGCTCGTGCATAAAAGGATCTTAAATACGTATCTTAAGTTACTTTTCAAGATACTTAATAAGATACTTATTAAGATACTTTATTATTGTTTCCGTATAGCAGGCGGAAAAACCGATTAAGCTATTGCTGTTTTTGGTCCACAAGTTTGTTTTTGAACTTGAGATTTTTCATAGTTCAAAAATCCCAAATTCGAGAAGGTTCAATTCTTCTCGAGTATATTGTAGGATCTCCAAACCAATACAGCTTCTCATATCGGTGGATTGCTCCACATAAACACTGTTTTCTTCAAATTCGAAAAAACCATTGTCGACAATATTTTCCTTATAAACAGGAATCGGGATATTAACAAGACTTCAGCTTTACTGGCCAAACATATCTTAATATCTGCTCTGTTCCAACCGACAATGGAACCGTTCCAGAACCAGTAATTTCACGGTTCTCATTTTGGTTAGAACAGAGCCAACTCGCAGAAATCCCGTTAGGTCTGTTCTCACAGGAGTCTCTGAGAGTTTGCAACGAGTCACTCATATTGCATCCCCCTTTCCCCTGATGCACTTAATTTGCGTGGGTTGCAAGAAGCCCTTTTAGGTAATGTTGATGTAATGTAATACTCTAAAGTAACTAAGATACTTTTTTCTGACAGCTCTGTCCTCAACACTGTTCTACACGCCGTCTTTCGACTCAAAATTGCTCAGCCAGCGAATAAAATCTAAAATATGTAAAGGTCAATACACAAGGTATCGCATAATTAGTGCATCAATCATCAAAGTGGGCCATTCACAGCCATTCTTCCCAAAGTTCCCAACATAATTCTAATAACTTTTCTATTTGAAATCAATCTCACACAGATTAAGTTGATGAACTGAATATCGAAAGTATACATACAGTGTGTCCGAAATTCGAGTCTCTACATGGGGATTTCGCTTATTATGAGAGATACAGGGTGGCTCAAATTAGGAAAGTTTTAGGGAATTTATTGCTCATTTATATCCTGTTGTTAAATTTGCTTCAAAGTTTTCTGTTTTCTAGAAATCCGAGAAAAACTGAAAATAGCCAATTTTGTTTTTTGTCAATAATTCATAAACCCTTAACTTTAGACTTTTCTAACTTTAACATTATTAAGACACTTTTTTGAGACGGATATTTTCGTGATTTGAAAACATTCCGATCGTTGCTTGTTTTCGAGTTATTAACCGAAATTTTCTTATTTCTTGTGGCGGCCATCTTCGATTTCAACAAAATAATATTCTGCGAAAAAAATCCTTTAAAATGATATATTACAAGCTATGAAAACGTTTTGCAAGTCCTTCAAAATTAAAGTTAGAACCGATATTTTGCTAAATTTGGCAACAATGCTGATTTAATACCTATAGAATCGGTATTTTTAAAGTCTTCTGGTAATTCTACTGGATAAAGAAAAAATAAGTAGGTAAGGTATTCCACATGTTTTTTTTGTAATGTAAACAACATGAATTACAGCTTTTTCTCCTTTTTTCTTTCGGTTTTACGCCTCGGGAAAAATTATACCAATTTGGATATTCCAGATACAACCCTTGTTTTTGCGTGAAGGACGAATTTGCACTCTCAGATTTTCAGTCTTTGAGAGTCTATTCGACCTTTTATTATTTTAATAAAATATTCTTTAATTGTCCAGCTCACAATACTAGGGATGTTAGAATGTTATTAGATAACCATTTTGAAGGGTTATTTCAAATAATGGACCAGTGGCTTGGCCGGCGAGGTCCCCGGACCTTACGTCTTTGGATTTTTATTTATGGGGGCATATTAAAAATGAAGTTTACGAATATGATCCACCCGAGAACCAGAATATTTTGGAAGAAAGAGTGCAAAATTGCTTTAATTTTGTAAACGGAAATACTCTAAGACGCGTAATTAGAAAAGTTTTAGACAACTGCAGAAAATGTTACAGAGCTATTGGTCGACATTTCACCCATTTAAATAATGTGTGATTTTTGCTGAAAGATTGATTTTTTTTTGATACATACCGATTTTAGTATTAAATTTACATATTTATTGTTTGTTTTTTTCACTTCACTATCCCTTACTTCATTTCCCCTTACTTCTTTTTTCTTTATTCAGTAAAATTGCCAGAAGACTTCAGAAATACCGATCCTAATATTAAGTCATAAAATCTGTTTTTTTTTTTAAGGATAATTCCCCAAGTCAAAAATTTAGTAACTATGTTGGCAACACAAGCCTTTTCTACATAAAAAAATTGAAAGCATTGACGATTTTACATTGTTTTGCCAACATAATGTCATTTTGATTTTTATCTTTAAAAAAAAACAGACTTTACTTATTATTTATTTGCTTTTATTCTTATAATTATTATGAGCAGTGTTGCCAAATTTAGCAAAAAATCGGTTCCAACTGTATTTTGAAGGACTTGCAAAACTTTTTCATAGCTTGTAATACATCATTTTTAAGGATTTTTTTCGCAGAATATTATTTTGTTGAAATCGAAGATGGTCGCCATAAGAAATAAGAAAATTTTGGTTAATAACTCGAAAACAAACGACGATCGGAATGTTTTCAAATCACGAAAATATCCGTCTCAAAAAAGTGTCTGAATAATGTTAAAGTTAGAAAAGTCTAAAATTAAGGGTTTATGAATTATTGACAAAAAACAAAATTGGCTATTTTCAGTTTTTCTCGGATTTCTAGGAAACAGAAAACTTTGAAGCAAATTTAACAACAGGATATAAATGAGCAGTAAATTCCCTAAAACTTTCCTAATTTGAGCCACCCTGTATCTCTCATAATAAGCGAGATCCCCATATAGAAACTCGAATTTCGGACACACTGTATACAGTAGCAGACCCTTCGAAAAAAATTAGGGAGAACATGTCAACATGTCAATAAGAACTGTCCTTGTTGCTTCCGTTGTGGTATTCCCAATGTTACTGCTGTGAACTTGTGCAATAGAAATACTATACCTAGCAAATTTTAACAGAGATATAGGTACCTACATAATATGGACTCCGTGATTGATGAAGCGCCGCGTTTTCCAGATTTGAACCTATTGGACTTTTTCTTCTGAAGTACCTACGGCTATCCATCAACAGTCGTATGAACTCATGCATAGGTCAGAGCATTTTTAGCAGTTTTAGGTAAGTTTAGTTTAGGTTGGTATCAACTATCAATGTTTCTAAATTCAACCTTTCTAGAAGGACAATTATTCAAAATACGATCATTCAGTGTGTTCATCAGATTTCAAAAATCACACAATCACAATATCATTATGAAATTCTATTATGTTAAAGCTAGAAGCAAAAGGTTATACTTTGTTTTAGGAATCCAACTATCACGGTACCTACGAAAGCAGCAAGCTTATTAGATATCTACCTACCCATAATATATTCAAATTTCTAAGCTTCATGTTTAAAAGAATGTCAACAATGCATCCCATCTAAATACCAATGGTCAAGTAATAATAATCAATAATTCCTCAGCAGGAGGTCATAAAAGCACCCCATGAGGCATATTCAATATTCATTCATAACTATCACTCGACGGCGACGTTTTGTTGGTTTTTGACTTGGCTAGAAACCATGTCTTGTGGGCGTGGTTGCCTAGTGTCTTTCTCCAGTGAAAAATTCTCCTTCAAATAACGTTTATATCCGAGGGGGATTTCAGTAGTGGAACTGTGTACACTAAATTACCACTTCTGATAGAAATTACCACAAATTACCAATAATTTCCTCCAAATTACCACTTTTTTTCTCTATTACCTCTCATTGCCTCAGGAATTACCACTCAATGCCACTCGAATTACCACTTATTACCACTAATTTCCTTTAAATACCACTAATTACCACTCTCATTACCACTAAATGCCACTGAAATTACCACTAAATACCACAAATCTATTTTAATTTTCAAGTATACCTGATATTTAGAACTCAATAACATGTTGCTAAGTAGGTACATGATAATAATAACACTATGTAAATTTTTATACGTCTTTAGGGTATTGAAAAATATAATTGTGTACCTACATTAAAGAGGGGGTGTGACCCTAAAAAACGACTTAAGCTACCTAAATCAAGAAAAAAATTCTAAGATCTCTCGTGAAAACCGCAGTCCTATATTCGAAATAGTCTCCGAGAAAATTCCTTATGAAGATCCAGGAACTTGTGATGTCACAACCGCCGAAATCGGAGTCTTCTGTTTGTTCAGTCGTCAGTGAACCGTACCTATACTTTGAGTGGTTTCAATTCGCCCTAGGAGATAATTTCTTTTGTTTTGGGAAAGTTTTATACGTGCTAATACTGTCCCTGATAATCCAGTGTGACATCACAAACACCTATTTGTAACTTTAAACCGTCATAACTCGAAAACGGACCATCGTAGCAAAATGCGGTTTGAATACTTATTCTTAGATTTTTTTGTACTAAAACTTTCATTTTTGGGCACACCCCCTTTAAGCTGCGTAGGTATTATTGGGGGTATTATTTTAGCGACCTTGCTTCTAAAATAATATGTAATAATTGGGTAGTGGAGAAAACTTCCTAAATATCCTATTTATTACCTTATATTTCGATACCTATAACAAAGTGGCGACAAGAAAAAAATAGTTATTTACATTACAAGTGCGTTTATGAACATAATTACAATAGCGAGTGTGAAAGATTCTAATCACACGAGTTTTGTAGTCATGTTTAAACGCACGTGTGATGTACAACCTTTTATCTACAAAGGGAAAAATAAGATTTTTTTTTTCAACCATTATCCTTTATTAGTCGTTGTATACCTTCATTTTACCTCTACAGGTTTAATTTTGACATTTGTCAAATCACCAAAAATAGTTGTGTTATGAATTCATAACCTTGTCCATAACACCACTACTTGTGTTATGAATTCATAACCTAGTCCATAACACAACTAGTTGTGTTATGAGCCTCATGACATAACGCAAATACTGGAAAAATAGTTTTGTAAAAACGTCATAGCCAAACGCTTGTAGATAAAAACAATTATATCAGAGTTCGAAAAAAAATTAGAATAAGTGCATAAAAAAAAAAACTTTAGTCATCATTACTTTCTCTAAAAAAACACTTTTTCATTCTTATATTGAAATCAAATCCATGAAAAAACTGTTGTGCAATAAAAAAAATTAATAAGTAAGTAAATTATTTCATAACATTATCTCGACTAGACTTGGGAATATGAAATTTAAGGGATATTAAAAAAAAATAATTCAACATCACTTTCCAGTTTTGACAATAGTTTATCTCACTTGCACCATGAGTTAAACAGAGGTTTAAATTTTAACAAAGGTTTTTTTTTCGTAACTGACTTGCACCGCAAGTTTATCCTTGTTTAAGTAGGTACCTCTAAGCTGCTGTTAAAATAAACCCCCAATTTTGGTGGTTTAAAATCACAGTTAATGATTTTCGGGTCTATAGTGCCGTCCAAATAAAAACGGCTTTTATACAGGGTGTCCCACGACGTTTCTGCCAGGTAATAACTTCGGAACGCGTCATCCAATATAATTGAAAATTTGAGGATCTGGGTAACTTTTTGTGCCGCTTCTACCATTTTCGTTCAATTTCACCAGTTTCGCTTGAATTTCGATTTCGATCAAGTGACGTCATCTTTCGAATTTTAAATGTAACTTATGGTATATTATGGCCTTTTTCGTTAGAAAATTAGATTACAAAATCGGCAATGTCATATTTGTTAAGGCTTTGTTAAAGAAAATGATAAAAAATTATACAATGGAAGATATGATGATGCGTTCCGAAGTTATCATTTGGGACAAACCTCGTGGAACACCCTGTATATATATATATATATATATATATTTTTTTTTGGGAAAAATTCCATCAAACAGAAACGTTTGAGCTATTGATGCGCAAAATGCATATTTTCCATCAGAAAATTTCAATCAAAATTGAACACCTTTCAAAAATCAACTACGAAAATTCCCTACCAATTTGAGACCAAATAAATTGGTTGATATAATCCACAAGAAAGGGAGGCTGCATTACTCCTAACCTCCTTAAGTACCTATTATTGCTTGAAAAACGACCAATAACTTTCAACGTTGTTAGTAAGAACACGAGTACAAACTCCAAGTTATGGGATCTTGAAATTTAAATTATTCTTTGGTCTTCGATTGCTCGCTCCGCTCGCCAAATCTCAAAGAGAAGATCCTTGGAAATGTAAATCTACCAAAAAACGTAAACGATTGGAACCGAGTTCGGAATCAAGTTCAACAGCGACTTCAGAACATTTGGACTTTATTTCGGATTCCATCTAGAAGACGAAAATATGAAAAAAATACGAAATTTTACACGCCTTTGCAGTCAAAATTAATACATACACCTCAAAAGTCTGTAAAGCTCTTCACGAATATTTGCGTATTTGGCTCGGTATTTGACATCCATCTCGGATAGGTGAAAATCTAGAAAATTGAAACTAGAGAAACAGAGAGACGAGAACACATAAACAGCCAAATATTTGTAGCCATTTGCCGAAGGTGTGATGGAGGCCTAATATAACAAGAATGCATTCTCTCTACTTTTTCTTTCAGATTTAGAAACACTGAAGCACAAAACTGGACCTCAAATGAAACGAGGCCTTGAAAGTTTCAAAATGAGTAGTAAAAACGATGCTCATAGATGATGTCGAACCAAGTGTTGAACTATTGCAAGGTTGCCACTTCTCATGTAATGAAACCTCAAATGAAACATTCTTTAGAAAATAAAAGTTGATGTTTCTAACTGACCAATAGGGACTCAGAAGAATATTTTACTTAAAGCTTAGTTGAATAGTTTAGTTGAAGCTCTGTTACTCCTAAATTGAAGCAAATTCAAAGGCATATCATAATTTTATCACTACAGAACTTCGAGTTATTACCACAAAATTTCCTTAAATTACCCCAAAAATTTCCTTAAATTGCCTTAAATTACCAAAAATTTCCCCGAATTACCACTATATTTCCACTAATTACCATATATTTCCACTCAATACCACTATATTTCCCCTAATTTCCAGTCATTACCACTCATTTCCCATAAAATTTCCACTAATTACCACTATTGTGTACACTAAATTACCACAATGAAATCCCCCTCGTTTATATCCTAATACACTTTTAAGTATACCTTCCACATTTGAATCACTATTTTTTACCTTTCAAAATGCTAATAGCCCACTTTTTGTAATATAAACAGGCCCTGCGGTCCACCTGGTAGTGCGGGCCTAATAACGGGTGTATGTTGGTCCTAACACCTTACGAGCATTTTGAATTTTGACAGCCCGATGATTTTTAGGAGAGATAAGGCGGATATTATATTTTATGTGGCTCGAATGTTTTTTTTTTTTTTTTGGGTTCTAATGGTCGTTTAGGGCTGCGGGAAGTCACTCGTGGATGAATTTGACAATAGATGAACTTTAATGGAGAATCATAAATTTTGATATGATTTTGGGTGGATGTGTTCGAGCTAAAAGCCTAATGGAAATATATGCTAGATATTACAATTTTCTTAAAGAAAAGTCGAAAAACGGATCAAAGCCGTATATTATCAAGAAGTATTTATTATCTTGTAGGCTTGAAAAATGTCAAAAATGACGAGAACTTGAAAAGGCATTAAGTATATCCAGGAACTAAAATAAATCTATGATGATAACTTTACGTACAGTTTCTGAACTAATTCTAAATGAAGTGTAGCTCAACTTTTGTGAAAAAAGTTGTTATAGTCCCTGTACAAAAGGTGCGTTTAAACCTCTACAGGTATACCATGATGTAATTAAATTGGACAATGTGGTAACTCAGTGAAGTAAATGTACGTGAACATTATCGGGTGTTGTACAGGGACTGACTTTGAAGTTACATGCATAATTTAAAAAAAAAAAAATCGACTCAAACTTACTTAGCTCCATATTGTTGTGAATCACTAACTGCCCCAAAAATACAGTGAAAACTTTTGTTTTTTCAAAAACTAGTGAAAAGCTTCAAGTACCTAACCAAACTAAATATAGTAGGTACCTACACTATATGAAACCGATTTTCAACTAATGCATTTGCGGAACTCAAATAATTACTCTTCCCTTTTATCCCTACTCAAATTGTCCCTACTTTTTATACTGTCAAATTCCTTGCCCACAAAGAATATTGTTTACGTCAGTTCAATAAAACAGCCAGAAGCCGCAATTTTTGTGCTACAGGGATAATTTTAACTTTTTCCGGTCTTTTCAAATTTTTGGTTTCAAATTTCTATTGTCCAACGATTTGTTGATGATTTTGTTGTTGATATATCCGTTTTTTCTGTATTTTTTTCACCTTTTTGCAACGTTAGAACTTCCTTTTCTAAGGTAAGACTTTCAGTGGCATTGGGTGGATGTGGCCAAAACATTTATGTTGTTTCCTCTGCATCGAGGCCCGGATTTGATTTATTTAGTTTTTGCATAAAGAATCCAAAAATACCTTTTTTTTTCTTGGTACAAAAATTTCAATATTTGAATAATATTCCATCAATTTACTGATTAATATTAATAAAAATCAAATATAAATACATCATAACCACTTGAAATCTCAGAACATACAATTTCTTAGTGCTATTGAAAAATCGCGGACAAGCTTTTGAAGGTTCGCGATTTCGCCCCCAAAGCCGGCCCTGGCTTTGCCCTTAAGTCATGGTGCCCTCATTGATTATTTTGTGGTTTCTGACTTTATGCGGTATGCACAAGGGACCCTCCTATAAACCTATTTGTTCTTATATATAGGGGATTTTTTAGGATTCTCATTACAAATACTGAATTTTTCTTGTAATGAATTTTTCGTTTTAAAAAAAAAAATATGTGACAATATTCTTACAGGTAGTAAAATCATAAAAAAGGGGATTTTTTGTTACATGTTTGTTGCCATTTCGAATACTATTGCTCGGTAGGATAAATGAAACCTTTTGGGTCTAGGGTTTCATCAAGACGAGAAATCTTGACTTGAACGTAATTTCTTGACTTGACTTGATTCAAGATCAAGAAATTGAACATGTCTTGACTTGATGGGTTCTTGAAAGCAAAAGTCTTGACTTGAATTCAAGATATCTTAAAATTTCTTGAAATTACTTGAAAAGAAGCTATCTTTGTTTTTCGCCGCTTCAATAGTTTCGCAGTTGCAAAGCTTCAAAGCCTTTGACTACAATTTTTGTCAGGATGAGACAGCAAAAGTAAATTTGAAATGTTTTTCTTAAATTTTAATTTGTCCTCTATCCACATGTTCCTCAAAAAAAAAACGTCACTCAATGTAAGTTTTTGGAAATTAGAACTTTCCCAAAATGACACCAACACACATTTTGCCTCACAACTGTGTTAATTTCAATCCGATCCTAATGTAATTCGGTTTTAATTAAAGCCAATTAAATTCCCTACAAATCTCTAGTGAATAATTTCAATCCAGCTTCAATAGTTTTGCAGCTGTAAAGCTACAAAATATTTCGACTACGATTTTTGTCAGGATGAGAGAGCAGAAGTAAATTTTAAATTTTTCACATAAGTTTCGATCTTTTTTCCATCCGAATACAAAATTTCAATTCAATCCCTCAAACATTTTCCTCAAAAAAAAAGTAAAACGACTCTCAATGTAATTTTTTGGAAATTTGAACTTTCCGAAAATGTCACCAACGCACATTTTGTCTCATAACCTTGTTAATTTCAATCCAATCTTGACGTAATAAGGCTTTGATTAAGGCCAATTAAATTGTCTACAAATCTCCAGTAAATAATTTCAATCGAGCTTCAATAGTTTTGCAGCTGCAAAGCTTCAAAGTCTTTTGACTACGATTTTTGCCAGGATGAGAAAGGAGAAGTAAATTTTAAATGTTTTACCTAAATTTCGATCTTTCCTCTATCCAATTGCAAAATTTCAATCCAATCCCTTGAATATTTTCCTTAAAAAAAAATAAAACATCCCTAAATGTATTTTTTTGTAAATTTGGACTTTCCCAGAATGACATCAACACATATTTTGCCTCACAACTTTGTTAATTTCAATCCGATCTTAGCTTAATTAACCTTTAATTAAAGCCAAATAAATTCTCTACGAATTTCCAGCAAATGATTTCAATCCAGCTTCAATAGTTTTGCATCTGCAAAGCTTCAAAGTATTTTGACTACGATTTTTATCAGGATGCGAAAACAGAAGGAAATTTCAAATTGTCTACCTAAATTTCGATCTTTGCTCTATCCAATTGCAAAATTTCAATCTAATCCCTCAAACATTTTCCTCAAAAAAAAAAAAATAAAGCCTTCCTCAATGTAATTTTTTGGAAATTAAACTTTCCCAAAATGACACCAACATACATTTTGCCTCACAACTTTGTTAATTTCAATCCCATCTTAATGTAAGTAGACTTTAATTAAAGCCAATTAAATTCTCTGCAAATCTCCAATAAATAATTTCAATCCAGCTTCAATAGTTTTGCTGCTGCAAAGCTTCAAAGTCTTCTTACTGTGATCATCTGGAGTTCAAACGAACGCTTTGGTCCATAGCTGGGTTCGGCTTTCTCACTCCGTGTACTCCCGTGACTCCGTTCTATTGGAAGGGTAACTGCGCACTGAGTTTTTTCGACTCTTTTTCTACCAGCTTGTATAGGAACGAGATACCCTCATACATATGGGAGTATGGTATCCTGATCATAGCCAAAGGCTATTATTGCAGTCTGCAACTTGTATTTTAATACGTATACTATTACAGCCACTTATAAAACTGTTCATTTCAAGAATTTCTTGTCAATTTCTTGGTTTCTAGACAAGAAATCTTGATCTTGAAATAGGGAATCTTGACTTGACTTGAAAACAGTTTCAGATTTCTTGACTTGAAATTTTCTTGAATTCAAGTCAAGATCAAGTCACGAACAAGAATTTTCTTGAACATTGTGAAACCCTATTTGGGTCGGGTAGTTTCAGTTGACCAGGATGTTTATAGTTTCAGTCGTTTAAATTATATGCAGGGTGTACATGTTTCATATTAGCGAGTTTGCTCATTCAGTAGACTTTTTTTTCTGAACATTAATTTCGTTGCAAAACCTTTACACTTTATCAATATTTGAAAAGCTATTTGACTTTGATATCAATCTCATTATAACATGTACAGGATTCCATTCTAACATGCTTGTCCAATTATATTTCGTTTTGGATCGCTCTAGTAAATAGCGGGCGGGTAATCAGTCGTGACTTTGCTGAAGGCAGGTCTACTTTCGGGTTCTACCTACTTTACCTTTTGATACAGAAAGATAAATGATATCCATAAATCTTGTTCTTATTGCATCCCATGAAACAATTAAATCATCATCATCCTACCAACCCGCAACGAAAAGCGTGGCAGAATATCGAAAATTATGCAAGGGAAATGTGAAGCCTTAGATGTAGGCACATACCATAGGCAAAGAGAAGTATAAAGTCGAAATTTGGGTTGGTTTAGGAATAGAAAAGAAAAAACTCTTACTCTCACCACTTACCACTACACAAAGTCCACATTGATTCCAGATTGATCAGTAGTAAGTAGGTATAGGGTCACTTGAGCCTGGGAACTTTTTCGCAGAACCAGCAGAAACCAGCTAAACTAACACAAATTTCGTTGGTTTTCACTGGTTTTGTGCTGGTTAAGCTAGTTTCAGCTGGATTTGTTCTGGTTTAGCTGGTTTTGTGCTAGTTTAGCTGGTTTCAAGCTGGTTTCGAAAAAGTCCCCAGGCTCAAGTGACTCCTATACCTACCATTTACGATTACCCACCCTACATGTGACTTCGGAAAAGGTTCTAATGATGAGAGGGATCGGATGTCTCAAACTTGTGGATGATATCCATATCGTTCTTTTCATCAGTGACTCAGAATAATGAAGTGATGGGTCTCAAAATGAAATCCCAAAAGATCAGAATAATCGTCCCGATGACTGCAGACAGCAAGTACTCTGGAGTACGATTACCTAGGGCTTAAAATTCAACTTGGAAAGGATAATTAGATCACAATGGCCTCAGTGGTTGGCATTTGGAAAACTCGGTTATATCCTTCGACAATCGGCTAAAAGGAAAATCTACCTTGCATGCATCTTACCAGTGGCGAAAGATAAATTTCTGTTCAACACTTGGAAAAATTCCACAGCAATGGAAAACCCCGATAGTGACTCCGTCATTCAAAAAGGGTGATCGAAATAGACCACATAACTAAAGGCTTAATAGTCTAACATGCAATCCACCAAAATGCAGGGAGAAGATAATTATCAGGGAACTGACAGCGTTTATTTCTTTGAAAAAAATCTCATACCACCCTCACAACACGGATTTCTCTCTAAACGTTCTAAAACAACAAATTTACTCGAATGTCTCCAAGACTGGACAGACAACCGTGATCATTCTCAACCCACAGATGTGATCTACGTTTCGATTATGAGAAGACATTTCCACATAATCTACTTTTAGGAAAGTTGAGACACTTGGAAGTGAGAGATCAACTCATTACAGTGATAGAGGAAGAGATAATTTATCAAGTTTAAGTAAATGGAGTACTGTCAAATCAACATTTTGTTAGTAGCGAAGTTGTGCAGGGGTTCGCTCATATGGGCCTTTTGCTTTTCACATCATATTTGTTTGATTTTGTCAGTCTCATTGAATCTAAAATGAAAAACTTAGATTATGAAAAGCTTCATACAAATTCGCTAGTACAGTGAGGAAAACCATCTATATAAAATATTATTTCTTTGAATCTTAACTTTTTAAAAAACGTTTACTGAATAAAAGTAAATGTTGCAACCATGTAATTCTCTGTGGAATTGAGGAGAACGAGAGCGCGCTGCAACAGAATGGTACCGAAGCGAAGGGTAGGTAGAGAATACGCCACTAGTTTAGAGAACAAACTGGGCTGGTCCATTAGACGCGTGTCTGTAATTATTCATTATTCAATTTTTATTTTTATTTTGCATTAAACTGATTGTTCAATCCAATTTGTTATTAGTGTGTGTGTCAAGGAGCGATCACAGGTCAGTTGAATAATTGTTATTTTATTTTTGAGAGTTCAGTTATTTATACAAGTATCATTTTTTTCATTTTTATGTTTTTTTTTGTTTGTTTATAACATTTTTTATAACATGTGCATTGTTTATGTATTTAACAAAAATTGTTTTATGCTGTAAACAACACAGATAAAGAGCAAATTAAAAAAAAAAAAACCTAGATAAATTATGTGCTGTCTTTTGTGCTAGGATTTTGATTTTTGGATTTAGAGCGTGCATTAAGGCCTTGTTGAAATGACTAACATTTTCATACCCTGACGAGAGAATGTCCTAGCAAATTGAAATAATCAATCTAGAGATATTGGCTCAAAAACAATTATAGCTGGGTAGCATCCCGTATGGGACCTCAGTACCTGCTGGGAAACTGGCTAACTATCAAAAAAACTCTTCAGTATTGGATATAGGTAGTGTTGATTGAATGTAGTGTGTGTAATTGAAATTTTAGCACAAGAACAGGGGCGGTACCTAGTTTCAACTTTTATTGAATTTAATGACTCACAATTATTATTAAAATGACACAGTATGTTTCGATTTTTGAGGAATGTTAGATCGAGGGTTTCTCTGCCGTGCTCTTCCCCTCGTTAGTTCCAGGATGAGAACGTTACGATTCACTTTGATAATAAAGTAGACGTTTCACAAATATTTTCGTTTTTTTACATATCACAACCTCCCTTAAATTTGCTATGTCGGGCGCATGTCCAGTAAGTAAAATTGAGTAAGTTTCCACAACGTAGGTCTTGTTTGTTTTTCATTTCGTTTTTCAGAAGATTTGTTGTTTAAAAGGTAATAAAAATTCTCGTCGTTCAATCTTACTGAACGAACCCGGGTATGCTATACTACCACAGGGTGTCAAGTTATGAAGTAACCCCACCTGTAATTTATCTATTTTCGATCGTACATAAAACAGTTACAGGTGGTGGTACCTTATAACTTGACACCCGGTACATGCAGGGCAGGTAAGGGCTGACCTAAACACTATTGAAGAATGGTCTACAGATTGGGGAATGAAGCTGAATGAGTCCAAATGCACAGTCTTAAGAATCAGTTCAAACAATCTGTGACAAATCAAAATAACTAACTTCAGTCAGACCTGAAATGAAGGAACCACATTTCAAAGATTGCTAAAAGAGCTAGTTCTCTTGTACAGCAGAACTACGAGACTCCATACATAAAGAGATTGACAAGACTAAAACTAAAAACTTTAAAGGAGAGAAGACTTATAGAGGAGACTTAATCGAAATACACAAAACTGACTAGAAGAAACTTTCTGAGCAACAGAGTTGTTTATCCATGGAACGCCCTGGAAGAGCAGGCAGTGGCAACACCAAGTGTCAACGCGCTCGAAAATAGACTAGACAAAGAACTCGAGAATAGTGGCAATAGTGCAGTTAGAATGACACACTACAGTGCATAAACAGTTTTCAATACACCTACAAGGAAAACGGATTTTTAAACGCAGCAATAGCTTCATCAGCTATTGGACAAATTACATGATTACTTACAGCGCCATCCGCCTCCGAGTCTGAAAAACAGAATCCAGAACCAGGAGATTAGGAAGAAAGTGTGTGACATCGTGGACCGAGTGCCGAGTGGTGAAACGGAAATGAACGCGCGGCTAGAAACAACTCCAAATTTCAGAGCTAATCTTTGAGCATTTTGGTTGTCATTAAAAATTGTAATGCACTCAATAGTACCCAACAATTCTGAAATCAAATTTTTAAAGTAAATAGCTTCGGTGATAGCCATATACTCGGCTATAGCACTGCTCCGAGCCACAGTATTTTGTTTCTTACACTTCCAAGAGACAGCACTCCCTGATAATTTGAAAATGAAGCCAGTATATGACTTTCTGACATTTACATTACTTGCAAAATCAGCATCTACAAAACCCATGATATCTAAATCATCGTTTTTATACTTCAAGCAATATGATTTAGTGGCTTGCAAATACCGAAAGATTATTTTGACATGTGTCCAATGCTGTTCAGTATAACAATTATTGAACTGACTGAAGAAATTTACAGCAAAAGTGATATCGGGTCTTGTCAATACTGACAAATACATTAGGCTATCTAAAAGTTGTTGATAGGGTAGTTTTTTATCACAAACATTGGATCTACCTGAGCCGCTTTCCAGTATGCACATTGGCGCGCTCTGGAGCGCTCTAGAGCACCTCGGGGGCGCCACGCACTAGATTTGTACTGTTCCAGTATCATGGCGTGAGACGCCTGTCTTAGTGTCAAATATGTCAAATTTTAAAAATAATTATCTGTTTGTTTGTGCAGTTTGTCTTTTTATTTATCAAAAATGAAAGAGAATCAAAACTATATATTTTAAAATGTTCAATCTTGAGATATAACAAGAAATAAATAGATAAATAGCCACTCACGGATGTGACAGCTGATAGGTTGACGCGTACGTATAGCTCGGGGGCTCAACGCCACGAGTAGCTCCGGGCGTCACACTCCCATACTGGAAAGCGGCTCTTATCAAAAGAAATATTTTCGTCCATTGGTGTACCTACAGGTTTACAATCGCTCATGTTGAATGTTTCTGAAACTTGTGAAATATATTGTTCTTGGTCCAATGATATTTCTTTTTTTTTTTCCTTATCAATCACAACTCTCATGCCTAGACATTAGGTGCTTAATTTGAACTTAATCCTTGATTTTGAAATTTGAAGCTAACTGATCCTTTAGAAAAACTGTTTCTTGCATAGAGTTGGAAAAGATGAAAAAATCAGCTATTACGGTTATGAAACTGTTTTCACGCTTGATAAAGATACAAGGCTCATAACCGCACTTTTTATAATTCAAATTTTTTAGAACAATTTCAACCTTTCTGTACCATACACGTGAAGACTGTTTCAGTCCATAAATCGTCTTATTCAATTTCAATGCCTTATAATTATGGTTACTCGAGTCGTTACAACTAAAGCCTTCTGGCATTTCCATGAAAACGGTTTCCTCCAGTTTTCCATTCAAAAAAGCTGTAACAACATCTAAAGGTACGGTTTGTTAGGGCAGTGCGCGACGCACAACTCACATTCGGTCGAAAGCCACGCACGTCTGCTAAAATCAACCGAGTGTACATTATATGGACCGGTTTGTTGGGTTTGCGCAGGTGAGCGCGACCTACAGCGTCAGCAGTGTGTTAAACAAATTCTGCTGACGTTTACGTCGTGAGTTGTGCGTCGCGCATTGTCCTAACAAACCGTACCTTAAATGAAAAATATTTAAGTTAAGTTTGACAGAAATAGCAAATAAATAGTAGCCTTAATGATGAATGTCTAACGACTGGGGAAAAAGTTTCTGCCTTCTTTTTGAATAAAGCCCTTTGCAACTAACCTAGCCCTATAAGTAATATGTACTACCATCACAATTCAATTTTCTTTTAAAGACCCATTTACACTTTACCGGTGTCTGACCTGAAGGAAGGTCAACCATATCTCACGCACAATTTTCACTAAAGCTTTCAATTTCACTTTTCATGGCACTTATCCACTTCTGGCAGTCCGGACTTGAAAGAGCTTCTCTCACAGATCCTGGATCTCTCACTGAAGCTGGAACCTCTTCAGAACAATTTTCAACTACAGCCAAATAGCTAACAAAATCTTCAAATATTTTCGTTTTTTTTTTCTTTCTGATTTCTTGAAAGTTTCTGATGTGCCGACTTCTGGAGTGGTATTTTTAAAATTTTTAGGAACATAAGTTTCGTCACTAATCATCTTCTATTGTGTCTTCCGATGATAAAGATATTTGTTCTGCTGAATCCCACTCGGAATTCAAACTTTCTTCACCAAAATTACTTTCTTTATTTATAGTTGTCATGGTAGTTTCTGTAGGGTCTATTTCAGGTTCTACATAAAAGTTCCTGTCATTAAAGCCTTAAGGTCCTTTTTCTTGTAACCTTTTGTAGTTTCTGAAAAACCAATTAAATGTAATTTGACAGACTTTTTATCCCACTTTCTTCTTTTTTCTTTTGGAATATGGATCATGGCAGGGCTTCCAAATATTCGAACATGACTCAAATCTGGCTTTCGGTTGAAAAACATTTCATAAGCATAAGATGTTTTTTCAATGTTATGCACTACCGACCTGTTTCTTAAATAGCAAACCGTGTTTATTGCTTCAGCCCAGAAGCGTTTTTCTAAGCCTGCTTCATACAATAAACACCTAGCTTTCTCTACTAAAAATCTATTTAATCTCTCCGAGAGACCATTCTGCTCTGGAGTGTAAGCATTAGTTGTTTGATGGAGTATGCCCTGTTTTCTTAAAAAAACATTTAAACTCAGTACCAACATACTCTCCACCATTGTCTGTGCGTAACACTTTGATTTTCCTACCCAGCTGTTTTTCAACTAAGCACATAAAGTTTTTAAATTTCTGGAAGGTCTCGTCTTTATAGAGTAGACAAAGGACATACGGCTGTAATTATCTTGGAACTGCACGAAATACTTTGACCCACCTATGGACCTTGTGTTCATGGGCCCTGCTAAGTCGCTATGCACTACATCAAGGAGCCCTGTGGCCCTAGTGCCTACAAGCCCAAAAGATTTACGAGACTGCTTTCCTTCGCAGCCAATTTCGCAATTTTTTTTAGTTATTTTTGCTTGATCATTATATTCAACTCCATCTACTAGACCATCTCTCATTTTATTCAAATAACTTGAGTTGATATGCCCTAATCTTTTATGCCAAGTTCCACTTGTGGCTACTGCTTGGCCAGCAAATAAGCATTTATCAAAGGTATTGATTTTATAAACACCATCATTTTAAAAAGCTATAGCTACCATGACTTTTTCTGCATTGTAAATCTTACAATTATCTGTGTCAAATTCAACTGAATTTCCATTTTAAATTAGTTCACTAACAGACAATAAATTTGTAGACAAATCAGAGACATAATGAGCATTTTGTAATATTTTGTATTTTAATTTGAAAAGTTTGCTTACCAACTTTAGTCAGTATTCCAACTTCACCACAAGCTTGCATCTGAATTATGTTGTTATCAGCAACTCTGATGTCTTTGAGTCCTGGTTCTCGCTGATTAAACAACCAATCTTTCCTGCAGGTTAAGTGAATACTCGCACCAGAATCTAAATACCATTCAGTGTTGTTTTAAAACAAATCTCATCATGTGAATTTATGTTTTTATATTTGTTGACACTATCACTTTGACGTTCCTGCCGATTCCAATTTCCTTTACTTATGAAGGCACCGGCTGTTGGACTCATGTTGGCATCTAGCTGCATATCGAGTAATTTAGTTTTAATCGAGTCGGTGGTAATAGAAATCCCACTATGCTCCAGCGCCATCACCATTGGGTTGTACCCATCTGGCAAACCTGCCAAAAGCAAACTGCCAACCAAGGTTGAATCTAATTTGAGGCCGGTCCTATCAAGCTTTTGAGAAGTCTCAATAACTTGATTGACGCGTATTCTTCCATTGATGCACAACTTTCCAACCTTAATGATATCAACATACGGAGGAGGCTGATTTTTCTTGAAAAACATTTGTTTTCATACAAATTTTTCAGTTTATTCCAAACTTCCTTAGCTGTAGTTGCCTCTTTTACGTGCACGTACAAGCTAGAGTCGAGGGATAACAAAATCTTTGCCTTGGCCTTTGCTATCTGCAGACTATCCGTTTCTGTCCCGTCAACACAGTTATTTATACCTTCAAGCACGAGAAAATTTTCCATCGCAAATGACCATCCCTCGTAATTTTCACGGCCTTGGAGTTTCGGAACACTAGAAAGATAGTTGACCGCCATTTTATAGCCGCACCGCACTATACACTACTGTACAGTTCAATTTCAGGAGCCAATATCCCCGTAACAACTACCGAACTTCAACGTACTTCTATTTTATTTTCGCAATACTATTAATAGGATGCTCTGGGCCTGGGCCACATAACCTGTTCAACTTTTAGGGGGGGAAATAAAACACGTGAGGTCGATTTGATAACTCGCAAAAGACTGACTTTTATTATGTCAAACAATGAGTGTCAAAATATAGAAACAATAGTTGAAGTGGACAATGTTGCCAACTTATTAATATGTTTAGGTACATTATCAACATAAACCACCCCCACAAATTCCTCCAAATTCCCTGCAAATTCCCCCAAAATTCCTTAAAATCCTCAAAATTGTTCGTGATACGGAATAAATTTTTCTATTTTTATTACGCTCAGTGTTAAAACCAATAAATTTCACCCAATTTCCCATACATTCCTCCAATTTCCCATAAATTCCTTCAAATTCTCCACAAATTCCCCACAAATTCCTCTAAACTTTTCACAGTTTTGGCAAAGAATTCCTAGGTGGTTTGCTCCTTGAAGGTGGATGATCAGAAGGAAATTTTGATTTTTTCCTAAATTTCAATATTTTCTCTATCCACTTTCAAAATTTCAATCCAATACCTGAAACATTCTCTACAAAAAAAAAAAAAAAAAAAATGCCCCTCAATTTAATTTTTCGGAAACTCACAACTTTGTCAATTTCAATCCGATCTTAACGTAATCAGGCTTAAATTAAAACCAATTAAATTCTTCACAAATCTCGTCAATAGTTTGCTTTAAAGCCTTTTAACTTTGGTTGTCGAGCCAATTTTTCAAACACTTTCCTCAAAAAAAAAAAAATATAGAACATCCTCCAATGTCGTTTTTTGGAAGCTTGAATTTTTCCAAAATGACATTGACACACATTTTGTCTCATTACTTTGTCAATTTCAATCCGATCGAAACGTAATTAGGCTTGAGATGAAGCCAAAAGCCTTTTGACTTCGATTTTTGTCAAGGTGAGCAGGTGAGCGCGTAAAAGCAAATATTTATTGAACAAGGTCTATGAAGTAAATTACCCCCTCAAATTCGCATGCAAACAATTCCTCAAATTTCCCGCAAATTCCTTCAAAGTCCCCGAAAATTCCTCCAAATTCCCTGCAATTTCCTCCAAACTGCTCGCAAATTCCCTGCAAATACCTGTTACAAATTCCCTGAAAATTCAAAAAATTGTTTTTTATTACGCTCAGTGTTAAAACCAATAAATTCCCCCAATTTCTTATACATTCCCACAATTTCCCATAAATTCTTTCAAATCCCTACAAATTCCTCTAAATTCCCCATGCGGTTTTGGCAAAGAATTCCAAGGTGGTTTGCTCCTTGATTAAACATGGTTCCTGAATTTATGGCGTTGTAAAACACTTGACACTATATCACTTCTTTAATGTTATAATGATCAATTTGTATTGTCTACATTTGTTCTGCAACAATACAATCTGACTACACTGCAGCCTACGAATTGCGCGCGCATGTCATCTTTTATTGCTTTCTAACTTGTATTTATTAGGCGATTCAATCCAGCTGTCAGATAGGGAAATTCAATATGGCGTGGCGGCCAAGCAAGTTTGTTTTGAATGTGTTTTTATGCGTATTTCAAATTATTTTGCTTAGAGTTTTGCTTGCAACTTTGATTTGGACTATTTAATAAAATATTTGTTGACTAGGTACCTAAACTAATAAATCGAGCAGATTCTAGATATTTTTTTCTGTTTTTTGGCCCATGTGTGGCCGCCACGCCATCTTGAAAGTCACGTGGTTTGAATTGCCTAATTATAATTAAGCTCTCTTTTTCTAATCCTGCGAGATAGGTCTATTATTAGTAACTTACAAGTCCGAAAAGTGACTTATTGAAGTCCGAGTTTTATGACAATTCATCTGATTGTTCAATACAGAAACTACCGGTGACTAATCACTAAGGGCGAGACCTCTCGGGCGTAATTGACGTAAGCGTAACTTATCACGTGGTTTAATTTGTACGATTTCATTGGCGGCAGTGCAGCCATCTTGAATTTTTCACATTACGCTGCCACTACGGCAAAAAGTTGGGTTGTGTTGAACTTTTTGGTGTAATCCTGGCGAAGTTGTGACGTTTGTTTTTGTTTGTTCTGATATATGAGGTGGGTTCGGCTTGCTCACTCCGAGTGACTTCGCTCGCACTCCAGCCGTTCAGGGTATTGCTTTTTGGCGTATTAGGAGTGACTCCATTAGCGTTCCACTATATGGAGTGGAGTAAATGGAGCTCACTCCAAAAGTTCCAACTCGGAAAGAGAAATTTTCAGAGTAGCATGCGCAGAGGTGAAATGTAGAAACTGTCCTGTCAAGCTTGTGTTGTCACGTTGTGGTTGTTGTTAATGTTGTTAAGAAAATTAAAAATCGTTTATGTGTGGATGCGGATGCGAGAATTGGTAAAATCATCGAGTAAAATAATTGATCTGATTTTGAAATTTATTCAACATGATAGGAAAATTTCCTTGATAAAGTTAAATAGACGCAAAAGCATTATATTATTCACTATTGTGGAGAGATTGAAGTTAATTTATAGTACACGAAAGACCAAAGACAAAAGTGAAAAAAAAAATCGGAAACCCGGAACGTTGTAAAGTCCCAGTTGACTGTTGTTTTGGAACAAAACATATCATTCGTGGATTAATTTTTCACTCTAATCACTCCTAGATCACGTGACAAAAATCTGTTCTTACTCCACTCCAACTCCGTGCTAAATATTCGAACCCCGCTATGATAGGCCAATCACAGAAAACCACAAAAAACCAAAGAAAATGGACTACAACAACAAATTAGTGAATTCTAATTACAACCTGGCAAAAAATAAACAAGATATTCGGGTTAGAAAATGTTTTTGATTTGGTTTTGATGCACTCCATGCGGGATGTTACGCCAAAATTGGCGTAGAATTGACGTTCATGCTGATTGCGTTAATTATGCCCGTGGGGATTCGCCCTAAAATTGCGTCGCAAGGTATGTTCACTGTTCACTGCCTCTCACAGTTAACCATCACTCTCAAGTGTCCAATAACCGGGATATTCACTTTTCAACCAGTGTATTTGGCAATTTTGCTACAAATTACAAAATTTAAATTTTTGGAGTCTACGCACGCTTTTCATTGGATATATCTACCTACTAGGCCAGTGCAAATAATTTTGAATTTGCAAAAATTTTTATAAAGCTGCAACTATCAAAAATAGTTAGCGTTAGTACTCCTAGTAAACATACCAAAAGTCCCCATTCGTCCGGTTGTTGCGTCATTAGAAAAAACAATCCGCCATCTTGAATTTCGGCACTTTTCGGAAAAAAACGTGAATAAGTCAAAAACGGTACATTTTATCGAAAAAACTCAAGAGAGGAAAATTGAAGAGAATGAAAAAATGAAGGAGGTTTCATAAAAACTGAATGCGTACCATAACGTAGTAACAAACTAGAATTTTTTGAATTTTTGGAAATTTAGCAAAATCAAGGGAACCAGACCATAATGCAGTTAATGCATTTTTTCAATACCAATAAACAAATAAAATTACCTTTTAACATTTATTTAAATAAAAAAACACTGTAAAAGTGTTACCTTTATATTAATTTAATTCAACTACCCTCGTATGAACTAATAATGAGTAATCGCAGATTCAATACAATCATACTATTCAACGCAAAAAAATTGACAAGGTTTTGGCCAAAAGACAGGATAGGTAATAAGCAAATTTAAATTGACAATTTAATTCATACGCAAAAAATTCCATAAGGATTGGTGTTTTTGTCATTATTACAGCGATTATTCCATTCATGTGTTAGAAATCCCATAAGACAAGTGACGATTTTCAGAATTACAGCGAAAATTCTCTTTTCCATTTGTTTAACTAGAGAGAATTACAGCGATAATTCTCCCATGTTATTGTATACATGGTTGTCATGCTAATTTTTGATACAAACAAACGGTTCCTGATAGCAACCATCTATTTGTATTGATTGTTAAGATGTTCAAATCGTTTAATACATATTTATTTCCATATTTTTTGCATTCTCATACGTGAAATAATCCTCTAAATACCACTTGAGCTTTAAAATGAACCAGATAATTTTTCACTCATGCGTGTTTTCTCTGCAAATTTCACTCGTCCTACGGACTCGTGAAATTATAGAAAAAACGCAATCGTGAAAAATTATCGGTAATTTTGAAGCTCTCGTGGTATTATTCCCGACTATTTCACTAGAGTGTATTACACCGGTTATACAACTCATTGTACATTATTCCCATATGACACGAGAGGCTTAAGAAGTGATAAACCTTTTGGGATTATCGCGCTTGGTGGCAATATTGTTCATTTACTATTAATAATAATGAACATTAATAAAGTATCAAAGTTTAGTTCGTTGTATAACCTTTTGAATACCACTCGAAGTTTCAGGATTACCTAATACTTTTACCCGACACTCAACGTGTTACCAGCAACACCACTCCTCCTTCGGAGTCGTGGTGTTGTTGCGTAACGCGTTTCGTGACAGGTAAAAGTATTATCCGGTAATCCTGAAACCTCTTGTGGTATCACATTCGACAATAAAGTCGGTATTCACCTGACAATATTGCTACCTGGACAATACCAACAACATGGTATTTCAGAGAGAATTTCATACATCTGTCAAAACTGGTATTCCAACAATAAATTGACATGTTTTGATTGTTGATTTGAACCAATCAGATTGTAATTACGAGATAATTTGCACTAGTGCAAGTTATCAGATAATTGCATACTAACTGGTGCGAAACTGGTGTTTTGACATTTTTGGACAAAAAATTTAAATTTTTGATTTATGAAATTCTCTCATTAAATACAACTCGTGCAATGCAGTGGCGTAGCCAATCCAAACATGGACGTCGGCGACATCCGAATTGCGAGGCCTTTTTTATGTAGGGTGTCAGTGGCGGATCCACCATAAGGGTGGGGGGGGGGGTGAAGTGGGTAATTACCCTCCCCCTAGAGAGGCCCAAGAAAATTTCAATTATTAAGAAAACACACAAATTATTTTTTTTGGAGCTCAAAATACGTTTCGAGCGTGGCACCCGAAAAAAAATTCTGCGCCCAACTGATGCGGTGGGCATCATACTTACTTGCTCCTACTTTGGGTGTGAACCCCTTCAGGAATAGACCACGACCTACAAAATCAAATGCTGGACGGATTTTCAAAATGCTGTAGAATTAATGTACAATTCAGCGAAATACTGTACAGGTTATTCCGGTTATTCACTATATTTTGACCCCCCACCTGCAACCTTTACCTTTACAGTTAGATGATATCGGGTCTTCAAAAAAAAAAAACAATCAAAGATTGCTATGGTTTTTTAAACGTATGTCTTAGCAATATTTGTCATTAATTTTGTCAATGAACTTTAATGTCAAAATGTATGTCATATCAAAAATCCTGACCAATAAAGAAACAGTAATGCGACGTACGTTTTCGTAATCAAAGCAATCTTCGATTGGTTGTTTTTTTGAAGATCCGATAGTTGTAAATACAAAAGTTGTTCAGTTTTAGCTAAATTTTTAGAATCCATCGTCAGAAACAACAAATGATTGTCAGAAATTTGAAATTTTGCGTAGTTTAAACTTTTTTCAAATAGAATGCCCTATATTTTGAATATATAGAACAGAACCAAATATAGGGCATTCCCTAAGTCCCAAAATCTCAGTTGCAGGGAATAGTTTAGGAAGCATTGTACAAGCAAGAGAGAGAACGTATTCACTAAATACTAGGCAATGGATGAGAATAGAGTGTGACCAGTACAACTTTGATGCCACGGGAGTAGAGCAATAGAGGACGACGTATACCTATACTCAATACGAAGCGATAAAAGTTTCACTTTTTCCACGTGTACGGCGCTGCACATTTTTTTTTTAAGTGAAACCAAGTGAAACTTCTTAAGCTACGTTCTGATATTTGGACGAGAATAAAGAGTGATTTGGAAGACGTTTTGGCAAATTTCGTTACACGAGAGACGAGAGAGAAGAAAGATATAACGTAGAGAGACGGAGAAAGAGAGTCAATGACAATGACAGCCAAAGAACGATTGACACAAACCAAGGATTATGAGCAAAGAGGATTGCCTATCATTCAGGCCTATGATGTATCCTGTCCTGTTATTTTAACGGCTGTCTATTTCTGTCCCTATTTTGTCATATAGAATAGAGAGTGACAGATAACTTAACGTTGCTGTTAAAATAACAGAAAATGATACATCATAGGCCTGATTGTCAAACGCCGATACTCTGGTGACGTCACTACAGATGCGCGTCTCCCTTTCGTGTGGCCCTAAGTCTAAAAATTCTATGAGGGAGGAAATAGTTTCTAAGAAGTTCCACTTCTTAACACGTGTACAGCCGGAGTCTCATGCATCCGTTTTCCGACGAAAGATGTCCGAAAAACCTTCTATTTTGACATATTTTCATACGATTATGTCAGAATAGAGAGTTGTTCTGACATTTTTCGTCGGAAAAACGGATGCATGAGACTCTGGCTTCCAATGTTACACATGATTTTTTTGAAGTGAAACTTCTTAGGCGGCGGTCTGATATTTGGACGAAAATGGGGAGTGATTTATTTGGAAGACGCGTCACGTTACACGTAACGACACATAAATTGGCAAATTTCGTTACACGAGAGACGAGAGAGAAGAAAGATATAACGAAGAGAGACGGAGAAAGACAGCTAATGACAATTGGCGAGTTCGGAAACGACATCGCAAATGCGACAGATTTTTTTACACGTGCTTCAAATTGATTCTATAGTGGAGATCGGTTAATCCTCAGCGAGCAAAAAGATGAAGGCCCACGTGATCAGTTTTAAAACATTAAATCGAAGATCATATGAACTTCTGCCAACTGTGTCAAGTTTCAGCTCGGGAAGGATTATCCGAACTCGACGTATATGAGTTAAACCAATGAACTATAGCCAAAAACTGGAATGCGCGCACATTGCCATATCTGCCCAAAAAATGAAGCCATGAAAGACAGATGCCACAAGGGGGAATGTTGTTTTTTTCTGTTGCTCGCTGACATATGACGTTTTCGGTAGTTTTGTCATATTTTCCTTCACAGGTTCCATCAATTGGAATACGTGTCGGAAGCAATTTTCGCCATTTAACATAATGAGTGCGACAAAAACAGGTATCCCCTCCGCAGCAGCTGCACTAGGCCTCACGTTCTTCCTTATGTGTTAGCATTCCAGTTTTTGGTTATAGTTCATTGAGTTAAACACATGAAAACTGTCATAATTTTCATCTTTTTGCTTTTGGAGTTTTTTTCCGAACTCAGCTAAAGACAGCCGACGAGCGATTGACACAAACCAAGGATTATAAGCAAAAAGGATTGCCTATTATTGCCAAGTGGCGATACCCTTGTGATGTCACTACAGATGCGTGACTGATGCCTTTTGTGTGGCCTCTCGTCTTTATACCCCAACTCATACGCAGTCTGAAAGTTGTATGAGGGAGGGAGTAGTTTTTAAGAAGTTTCACTCCTTACCACGTGTACGATGCTATACATATGATTTTTTTGAATGTTTTAATAAAGTTGTAAAAGTTAGGAATGTCACCCTTCCCCCCAAACCAGAGGCCTTCTCTACGTCCCTGGAGGCTGCACGTGGGGGGTCAAAATATAGTGAATAACCCGGTAAGTATGGTCACCCTATTTTCGACACTAAAAGTAGTTTCGAAAAGAAGCTCTTTGTGACACTCCTTTTTTACTTATCGGAGGTTGGTAACACTGGCTGACTGATGGCCATCGAATTGTCATTCGCGATTTTAAAATAGAAGATTTCTTTATTTGGCATGTAGTGTTACCAACCTAAACATATGAAATTAGGAAATATGAAAATAAAATTTCCAAGAAAAATTTGTTTTTTTTAATTTATCAATACCAAAATAGAAAAAATAGTATAAAATATCCGTTTCATAAGACATTTTATCGCACTCGCCCTTTAGAAAACTCGCCTCCGGCTCGTTTTCTAATATAGGGCTCGTGCGATAAAATGACGTCTTATGAAACTTGTATTTTAATGTACTATTATAATTTTTGACAAATTTGCACTCATGCGTTTTTAACTGAAAAAGGCACCTGACGGCTTGTGATTTTGTCAAAAATGTCATTCGCGAAATTACCAAGCATTAAACCATAGAAAAGTAATTTATATTCTTGATATAGAAGGCTCACTTCTGTTGTAGTCGGCCAGTGACATTTCCGACGGTGCTGCCATAGCGGTGTAGTCATTGAACTAATATTTGGCGGGCCGGTTGAATCTCGGTTTTAAATGACTGGTTTGACATTTCAATTATTTCAAAATAAGGCAGTGCTTCAAAACTTCATAAACTAAAATTTTATTCATTTTATTTTCATATATTTATGTGAGAATCACTCAAAGAATAAAATAGTTTATAATCTATTCATAGATGATCTGGCGTATCTGACTCATGAGCTGACTGGAGCACTTTTCAATCTGCTTTTTGAAAATGTCCATTTTTTTTCAGTTAAAAGGCTGTCATATTTGATCAAGTTATTTATAATTCCCTCGAACATGTATGGAACATCATACAGTGATACGATTTTAGGTTGTTTATTTCCAAAAAAAACCAAAATTTCTGTTTCTGTGTTGTTTTTGATGTAGGTTTCCCTGGTCTGTGGTTGCAATTCGCTTTTGGCTTATTCATTTTTTTGCCGCCTGGTCACACACTGTGGCAACAACTCTTAAACCGGCTGCTTATGATGATGCACTTATCATTTCTTTCACAGTCCTGGAATTCAAAACAATCATCGACAATGCGCTCAACAAATTAATTCAGATGACAAGATGACATTTGCATTATGATGTTAAATGGATACCTGCGTTTTTATGACTGGTTTTTATATACACGGCGATTCTATGTCGGTCATTGTCATTTTCTATTCACTAAACAAAGATAGCTAACTCATTGGTGAAGTCAGAGATTAGAATAAGAACGAGGGGGACGTTAAGAAACGGCGATATGGGCGCACAGCGGTGTAGTCACGAACTAAAACAAAAAGTGGCGGGGATGAATCCAGTGAATGTTCTATTTAAGAATTTATAAATCACTTTTCTATGCATTAAACTTTCATACCTTTCGAAAATTTTGCCGACAAATATTTTTCTCTTGTGATATTATATATGAAAAAAATTTGCCCTAACTTTTCTAGCGACAAAACTGAACCTAGCTTAACATGACCAGCAAAATTTGTCATTTACGTAGGTATCCATTAAATTGTCTTACCGAATTACACTCAAGCTTTTTTTTTGTTGAAACGGAAACTTTACTTTATAATTCGAGTTTTGTTGTATTTAGGTAATTTAACTCAAACTGCCAGGCAACAAAATTCTCATTGAAATATCAAGTTTACTTTGACAAAAAAAGGCTCTAGTGTAATTGTTTATAAGTGACAATTAACTTTCTAATACCAAATAACATAATGAGAGTGAACCAAGGCCTTTCTGTTACCATTCAACAGTGACTACAATCTAAAACTGGGATACGATTTATTCCATCTTATTCGAATTGCTCTTCATCTACGGAAATTTGTTTGTTGTCACAAGAAATGCCATCACAATTACCACATAGGATTGAACACGGAATATTCGACTTTATACATGTGCATAATTTGTTACATCCTGACTTGCAGTTGCAATATATCATATTCAGAACAAAATCAGGTGCCACTGCCTTTGACATAGTTTTTAGAACCAACATGTCTTTTTTTTCATCCCAACCCCAATGTGTTGGTTCTTTTTTATTATTAAGCCAATATTGAATTTGTAAATAAGTCCTATAGTAATGATTCTCATCAGCTCCGTCTGAAGTTAGAGGCAAAGTAACTAACTCAAAATTCTTGCTAAGAACTTGACGAGATGTAATGGTTTTGTATTTATAATATCTCAACTGATCTAAATCATCAATCATCAAACATTTTGTTTTGTTCTGCGATTTTCGCGCCTTAAATAATTAAATTATCAAAACCGAATAATTAACAGAATTGAAAATTCATAAGTTGATAGATCGCTATGATACAAAATTACTTCTCATTGTATCTGATAGATTTTTTAATTCTCTTCAATTTTCATGTCTTCATTTTTTTCAAAAAAATTTACCGTTTTCGAGTTATTCTCAATTTTTCCCAAACAGTGCTGAAATTCAAGATGGCGGACGACTTTTTTTGGTGACGCAACAGTCGGAGGCATGGGGACTTTTAGTATGTTAATAAGGGGTACTAGGGCTACTTATTTTTGATAAACGTAGCTTTATAAAAAAAATTGCATTTTCAACATTGTGAATTTCATAACTGCACTGGCCTATACCTATTGTTCCATTGAAGACCGAATGGTTTGCATAAATACGTTAACTTTATAGATCAGCAATAAATAATTTAACTCTACTTATCATCAATATACAATTTTTTTTTTCAAAATAAACGGTTAATTAGTTAAAACCGAAAATTAAAAAAGACCCTTCTTCATTATAAATAAATAATTTATTCAAAACTATTAAGCGATCACATCACGCGCCGTCAGCTTTTAACAAACATCCCATCAGAGTGTATTAATAAAAAGTTAGTTAGCGGTGGGTCTTCGCAGGTGTTTTCTTTGGCAGTCAGTACCCGTCAAAAACGTCAAAGCGGGCCCGGCCAAGGGAAGTAAGTACGTGTCTTGACCGCACCACTACGGAAGTCAATTTAATTACCTTTTTATATTTTAGGTACCACACGTGTATTATTAAAAACTCTTTGAACCGTTTAGTTTTGAATATAGACGGTGGGAATGGGAAAAGAGTAACTACTCTAGTTGTTAGTAGTCGAAACTAGTGCAGGTACTAGCACTTTGAAATACCTTAATTACAAGGTTTTGCTGATCAGGGCTATATTAAAATGTTCTTGCAGTTTAATCATAAAGGCCTTCATATAGGTACCTCTGAACAAGAAAAGTTAAAAGTTGCTTCCTGCTTTTGGAAGAAATTCCCAAGGCCTTCAATTTCAACTAAATTATAGTGAAAATTTCAGGAAAAAAAGTGAATTGAAATCGTTAGTATCCAATTAGTGAGAGCAAAACGTAAGAGGTTCTAGACACTGCACAAACGAAGCCCGACACTGAAAGAAATATTCTTTTCTTATTCGTTTATGTAAAAATTTGACCTAAAATTATTGAATTGGGTAATGGTATTTCATAATTCAATCCACTCAATTGAATCTCCAAATATAAAAACCAACAAATCCTCGAAAAGCTTCCCCTTTCAAGAGATCAATTAAGAATATCAACGTTTAATTAAATCAATTCGCCTCTCTTCTCTTCGTTTTGCTTTTTTGTACTTTTTGCTCCTTTTGCTTTCTGTGTGTTCCTTAATTAATTGGCTCCTTAAAGCCCAGTTTAAATGTTAATCGAAGATTTATAGCCGATTGTAAGGGGTCTCGGGCTTTAACTGATAAAAATTACAAAGAGATACCTTTTAAAGGAACTTTATCTTTGAATGAGTAATTAAATTTTCCGCCTGTTTTGATGATTTTTTGAAACGGAAAAAAATATGGAAATACAATACAAACAATAGAAGGTATGTTACATGTCTCTGTGTTCAAATCAATGATGGCAAACATGAAATTTCATGTTGGAAAAACTGAAAAAACGAATCACGCAAAAAATGGGGCTATTGTCATTCGGACGTGCTTTTCGTGCATAACACGACTACCAAAAGATTTCTGGTAATTAGTCAAAAACCTTTGACACTTTTTTCTTTGATATTCAAGATTAAAAAAACGCTAGTATACGTTTGTGTCCTCAAACTCTAAAAACAATAAAACTATTCGTTTGTAAATTTATAAAGGAATAATAACGATTCAATAAATTTAAAGTACATTCAGTTTAAGTTTCTGTCCAGTCAAGCTAGCAGCTGTTTTTCCATAAATTACGTTTTATTGATCGCGCACTAAGTAATAAAATCAGCATAACCGGCATCTTGAAAATTATTTGTAGGAGTTTAAAAAGTCTACCTATGATTCTTTGAAAAAATTGTCGTTGCATGACTTAAAAAAAAAGCGGAAATAGGAAAATTGTTAATATCTATGGCAGGTCATCTATTTGACCAAAGCATACATAGCACCATGGAAATGGATAGCGTGTTGAAATTATTATACATATTTCAGTTTCGACCGAGCTTGGCTCGTTAAATGTAATTATTGTTATTATTAACAAAGATCGGTGCAGCAGATTAGTTTTTTTTAAAATTATTATTGCTTATTATTATTGTTTGAATATTTGAAATATTGAAACATTTCATAGATAAATCCTTATTGGGCTTACCAAGCAACAGCTTATTGTCATACTTCATATTCATGTCATTATGCCTTAAGTAGGTATAGACTAAATCACGATAGAAAGTGAAGTTGACAGTTCGCGTTGACATTTTTAGTAAATTTTTTCTTTAGGTTGTCAGCATGCGTTAGCGCTTCGATTCCGTCAGCTGGAATACACGACAGGGTCGTATTTAGAAAGTGATATACATTTCAGAATAAAAATTTATTTTCAATTTCTTTAAACGAAGTTAAGTTATTAAAATCCAAAAATCCTAAAATTAGAGTCTAAAGTAAACACTTATAATAAGAGTAAACACTTAAATCCATACAAAAGTCAGGTTTGAAACGCAACACCGAAACACAAAGGCACAGAACACTACATAAAAAACCAAAAAACCGATTGCGATATTAACAAATAAAAAAATAATGCAGAAAACGGCAAAAAACTATAAGATTTCACACAAAAATTCGAAATTCAAAATTCAAAGACCCAAATCTGTTATTTTTATGTGTCAAAGCAAAATGTCATGTATCATTATTTGATAGTTGTCAGCACAGAACGTTGTCAGAAAAAGGGACAGATCTGGGGATTTTATTTATTTTCAACTGGTGAAAATAACGGTCAAAATTCAAACTTTCTCGTGAATGTGACTATATATCACGTTTCACATTGTGTGTCTTTTTGAACTTTTGAAATTTAGATTACGAACTTCTCCTATTCATACTCAACGAGCCCCAACCAGTATAAAATGTGAATAAGCTTCAAACGTTCAGTTCTTTTGGAAACACGTATTCATCAGCCGAATTTGAGCACTCTATTTGTTCGGAGTAAGATGCTCAAGTCCGCACCGTAGAAAGAAAAGAGCTAAACAAATAAATAAAAAACCAGTGCATATCATCTGTGTACCTAAAGCCTCCCATGTATCAGTTTTAAGTTCTATCTGTATATATAATCTTTCTTTCTCACCTTCTCAGGTAAACGTGGATCTTTTGGTTCCTTGGTATCCATGAAAGCTTGCCAAGAGTCAAAAGCCCCTGCTGCAGGGCCGTATCTAGACCAAAATTTTGGGGGGGGTTAGGCAAAGTGGCAAAAAAAAATTGTTACACTAGTAATAAAAATAAAAAATAAATAAATAAGTATTTAATAAGTTTTGTTTGTTTCTAAGTTAAATTTTTTGAATTTTAATATTTTTCGGGGGGGGTTTGAACCCCCAAAACCCCCCCCTAGATACGGCCCTGCCTGCTAGTTTTAACCTATAGTTCAAGTTCTGCTATTTGGTGGTTTTATCAAGTTTCAGTATCTGTCCAAGATAGATTCGCTTCCCAACTGACTAGTCACTGTAGCCCTTGAGTTGAAAGAGTACCCTATTGCCATCGGCAGATGATTGTAGTTTCTTTATACAACTACGAGGCTCTTATATTTCTAGTACTTTCCCACTTCTCGAGGCATAGTAAAGTCCCTTCACTGTTGATGGGATATACTATTTTCCTTCTTTTAGCATTCCATCTTGTCCTGGTAAGTTGTTGTTTTCCAAATCGTCGATTACAGAAAGCTTAACTGAGAAAGACAGCTACCCATTATCCAAAATGTACGATACTTACAATACAGATTCAAATTGGTTTTCTACTATGGACTTAAAACGCGGATACTGACAAGTTGGCATTGACGAAAAAGACAAAAAGAAGCGTTCTCCACTAAGAAGTAGTTTTTACCAATCCAATGTTATGCCTTTTGGACTCTGTAACGCCCCCGATACTTTTGAAAGGTTGATGGAAATCGTACTACGAGGACTTACGTGGAAAGTATGCCTTGTCTACCTGGATGATGTGTTAGTGATGAGAAGAACTTTCGATGAGCAAATACGGAACCTAGAAAAAGTATTTACTCATAATCTCCACTGCTCTAACAGCGCGTTGATTTTCTTGGCCACGTAGATTCACCCGAAGGAATTCATACTGCCGAAAGGACAACCCAAGCAATTCGTGAATGGCATCGACGTTTTCTTGAGTTTTGTACATACTACAGACGATTTGTAGAAGGATACAAAACTTCCAAATTCACTAAAAATAAAACACCATGGCTTACACTTACACCGAATCTTAAAAATTTATGAAACAAAGAGATGGTGCACTACAGTCGTATGATGACTGGGAAAACTATAAACGTTTGAAAAATATCACTGTTTCGATGGTAAGACTAAGAAGGGAGAAGAGGCAATATCTAAATACTTTGTGCGCTGAGAATAATTATAAAAGAACTTGGAAGGCCTTGAATTCTTTCAATATAGGTTCTGATAAAAATCTTCATTTCCCTGAAAACATGTCAGATCCAAATGATATTTACAACTTTTTCGGTTCATTCTTGCAAAATGTTTCAGACTGTAGTACAAAGATTGATTTTTATAGAAATAGTGTTTTTGCTGAATGCTGATAACCTGACATTTCCATTTAAAATGGCTACATCAGATGAAATTAACAAAATTGTTCATTCTTTTCGAACAAAATGCCTCTGGCGTCGATAATATCTCATCAATAATGATAAAATACTGTAGCCCATTCATTGATTTATATATTACCCATTTGATTAACTGTTGTATAGAGGCAAGTTATTTTCCTGATGAATGGAAGATTTCCATTGGTAAACTTCTGCCCAAAACCAGAAACCCGTTAAGTTTCAGTGATCTCAGAATTATTAGCAGCTCACCTGTCCTCTCTAAAATTTTTGAAAAATTTCTATATAGTCAAATGTTCAATTTTTGTGTTAATAATAACTCATAGTGTGGTTTCAGAAAAGACTACAGTACTTCTGTAGCATTAGTCACAGTTACTGATGACATAATTACAGCTTGGGCTGAAAGACTGAATACTGCGCTAGTACTTTTAGATTTTTCCAAGGCTTTTGATACGATCAATCATAACCTTTTATTGGCTGAGTTAAAGTACTATAGTGTTCTTGAACCATCCCTCAATTTAATTCTGTCATACTTTTCAAAGCGATTTCAAAAAATAATTTATAAAGATAAGTCTTCTGAAAAAGTTCGAATATTGTCAGGTATACCTCAAGGTTCCATTTTGGGGTTACTTTTTTTATTGTATATACCTACTTCTGATATCTATCTTAAAATCATTGAAACATTACAAAGTGCAGGCTTACGCAGATGATTCACAACTTCATTTTCATTTTGATCCCAGTAACTAGGTATTTGCATGCTTCTGACTTGAGTAACGAAGACTAAAAATTGCTGAACAAACTTTCATTGGAACATAATTGAAGATATAAGTGGATAAAGGATCTACGTACATTTTTTTAAAAATTGATTTTTTTCAGTGGATGAAGGTTTTAAGTGCCTAGAATTCCATTGGTATAGGTTTCGTTCGAAAAAATTTGAAAATAGCAAAGTTACAGAACTGATAAAGGATTTATGTACAGATTCTTTGATAAATTTAATGGATAAAGGGTCTATGTACCATCATTTTTTGATCATGAATCCTTCATCCACTAACTATTGTACTTAAATCCTTTATCCATCAGAAAATCTATAAATTTTATGTGAGTATTAGAAAAACTGTACATAGCACCAAATAGTGAGGTTATGTTATTTGGTGTTTACCTTTATTGTGATATTTCATTTGCTGATGCTGAATATTTTATCAACATTAAGAGTTAGTGAGTGTGTGAAAATCTCTGCTAACGATGTCAAAGAGAACCAAGCTAATATTAGAACGCGCAAGAAACGCTTTCAATGGTAAGTTTTTATTACTAAATAAAAAAAACAAAATATTAGGTATTAGGTACTCTATGTGACGAATGGTTTGGTAAAGTTTGTTGAATCATATTTAATTTATCTCTACTATAGCCTTCTTTAAGACTATTTTCAATTTCTTAAAGATTCCAACACCAAAGACGAGAAATGTGAGAGCCCTGGTCCATGCAGCACAAAATCAAAAAACTTACCTTCTCTTCGTAGGATTTGATTTATTTCTAAAATAAATACCTATTCACGTTCAAGGCAAATTACTTTTCAGATTTAAATAACTCATCTTTTTGTGCCAACGAAGATGAAAATATGATAGTAGAAATCCCATGGGAAAAATGTCAATACAACGAACAGACTCCTATTATTGTAGAAGAAACTGTTGATACTATTATATCGAATGTGACGCCTGCCAGAGAGATTATACCTGGTAGTAATTTTCAATGTATGTGCAATATTATATTGCTTAAAAATATTTCTTTGCAGGTTGTGAAAAAATGCATTCTGAGACTATGCTTACGAATACTGATGACGGAATTCCTATCGAATATTCTGCAGTCCCTAGTCTAACCAACGTCACGCCCACCAAATATTTTGGTATATTTACTTTTGCCTGATATTTTACTTACATACATAACTTTTTTTCTAATAGATTTTTCTGACAACGGTTCTTCCGATGAGTACGTACCTAGCAGTTCAAGTGACGACAATAGTAGTGTTTCTGACGAGGATTCTGATTATGTTGACAAAAAAAACAGATGCCAAAAAAAAAGATGTATTTCTGAAGCTACGGAGCCAGAAGTGTTGAATATGTCACCAGAAACAAGAAATAGGCGAGTATGATGATAACATCTGGCTCTCTGCCACTCGACACCAGCCGGACGGAGCACTCCGAACAGTCGGCACGAAACACGGCTGTCAAGGGATGCCTGAGAAGAGAAACGGAACTTAGCCACAGAAGGTCAATGGTCAAGCGTCAAGAAATGACAGGAAGACCAGTTCGCGCTCTTTCGGAATGGACCAACAACAAAATAAAATACACAATTAAAACATTGTAATTCTATTAATTTTTGGACATTTTTATTGTGAAGAACAATTGAAAGTAAAGTGCTTTCCTCAAATTGTTTTTGTGCAAAGTTTGTGACAATAAAATCCACATGGTTTGCAATGAAAATGTGACGGTAAACTTGGTATCGGTTATAAGAGATGGCGCCGTATGCGGGCTTATTAATTTTTTTTCATAAATAAGTAAAAAAAGTAATTTTTTTTTTGTTTTTTTTTTTCGATTTTTTCGATTTATTATGTTAGGATAGACAAAGACAAATCCAATAAAGCAAAAATCATAAAAATCAGTCCAGCCGTTCTCGAGTTATAAGTGCTTACACAAAACCCAACTGTGTTTTATATATATATAGATTCTTATGATTATATGATATGATTTGATAGCAGTAAACCAAAGAATACATTCCAAATAAAACACATAATTCTCACAATACAAATGAAATTAAAAAAAAACAAAAATATAATTCCGAGTAATAATTCTTACAAATTAAGTTTAATAGGTTTTTGTATGAGTCTCCCTGATCGGGTTACATAAGGTCTGTCGGTGATTAGTTGAATTGTTAAAGACATTTTAGGTTTACCTGACCATGAAGTACTGTTACTCAAATCTAAATTACCCTCCTGCTCTTCTACACCAACAATTTTTTTAGAACCACTAGTACCTACCAGTTACTACGGACATACCAGGAGAATGAGGTTCACTATTCTGTATCACACTTTCCAAGCACAGCAAGAGTTGATGGTATCGCTGCATTTGGAACACTAGGCTCGCTTGAGTTCCCTAAAAACTTGGAAGTATTTGATTTCTATTATATGGCAAATCGAAGGAATGTTCCTGTTGCAATTGACTCTTGTGTATTGGCAACAATGGATCATTGCTTGTTTCCAAAAATGGTTCTATTTGGTCAATATGCACATACCTAATCTCATTATCTAGATTAACCAGGTAGGTAGTTTAGCTTACAACTTTTTGTACCCATTTTTTTGAATTGCCCAAGTAGATCAACACTAATAGTCTTTGACCATCAATGAATCTTCTCAAGTTCGTACATGAAGTATTTTTGTGCCTATTCAAAAATTCCGGCGGACGAAGTGAGGAAACTTGTCTACTGAGCTTTTTCACGGGCAACATGTAGGGATGATAAGAATGAAGATGCTTGCTAGAGGTGAAGTTTGGTGGCCTTTAATTGATCATGATTTTGAACAGTTTGTTAAAAAATGTGAACCTTGTTTGGTTCATTCACCGTGTCCAAAAAGAAACAACTATTCCTTGGCCGAATATACTCTTCGAAATTTTGAGAGAGATCATGTTGATTTTTATCAAAAAAATCATAATCTGACATGACAGACACACTGGCGCCCGTATCAACTTTCATTTCAATGTTTCTACCGTTTATTAAAATGTTTTTAGATAAAGGGCTATTTACCATCAACGAATTGAGAACTTCTATAGGGTCTTCATCTTCCTCCCATTTTTCTGGTAACGACTCGGGTTCTTCTTGTGATGATGTGGCCGATGTCAATCCTTTAACTTCCCTAGGCTTCTTACACATTTTCTGGATGTGACCTTCCAATACACAAGGTTTACAACGACAATTTCTCACTGGGAGTGTCAGGGACCAAGCCAACGTCCACAAAGATAACAAGCTTTTGTGGTTTGAGAATTTCTTTATAAAACTTGAATCGCTCTGCGATCACCAGAGTCACAGGAGAAAATAACTTTCCAGTTTGGCTATAGCCTACTCAAACTTAACTGCAGTAGGTGGCTGAGGGGCTAAAAGATTATTTAAAATTTCATACGCCTTTGGGCCAATTGAGGTTATGAAATAACTCAATTTTCTATCATCGGGCAATTCATTCACAATAAACAAATCATACCCCGCGATCTTTGAATGTACCACTTAGTTCGATAATTAACTTGTTTCATGCCCGGTAGAGGCGCCACCAATTGACTTGCGCATGCGTTTGTAGTATAACATACCCGGGTTCGTTCAGCAAGATAAATCGGAGTGAATTTTTATTACCTTTGAACAACAAACCTTCTGAAAAATGAAATGAAAAACAAATAGGACCTACGTTGTTTATTATTTTTGTTTGCGAAGGTGCATTGAGCCAGCGTTTTCGGCAATTAGCTTCACTAGCGAAAAGGTTTAGTATCGACAGCGTACCTAATACCGTACTTACACGTTCTGTTCTTCCATACGTCATATTCATCTTTGTCACTAGTCTCATAGATGTTCGTTCGTAGACGTAGGCTGAACTAGGTTTATGACAAACATGAGCATGAAACTAAATAATCTTAATATTGTTAAGATAAGTGGGAGTGTTGATATTGTACCTAAACATATTGATAAGTTGGCAACATTGTCCACTTGCAACTATTGTTTCTATATTTTGACACTTATTGTTTGACATAATAGAAATCAGTCTTTTGCGAGTTATCAAATCGACCTCACATGTTTTATTTTCCCCCCTAAAAGTTGAACAGTTTACCCCTTGTGTTTAATAGTCTAGGAGTGTGTGTTCCCGATATTGACTTGTTTAAAAAAAATTAGGTAGAATATCAATATTTCCTGATATAAATTAAAGTGTATATATTTTTCCTGGACCAGTAAGAGCGACGATATTAGATTACCTACTCAATTTCAAAAACTCGAACAATTTTTAATTCGCATACAGTACTCGCTATCGGTAGGTATCCATATCTCAATTATAGCCTTCCCGAGAACCGAAGCAAATAAAAATTCAATAATTAAAATACCCACGATTGAGTTACCTTCAAAATTTTTGTTGGCAATGTTACCCGATATACCTTGTCCAACTATAAACCAGCTCCCTATAGTGAGTCAAATTAATTTTGACATTTATCGTTCGTATTGATACATCTACATTTCCTTCCATTAAGTAAACAGTCAAAACCAGTATGTTGCAATAATTCTGGTATAATTCGAAACCGAGTTAATTAAAATCGGTGAGGTTTATTGGCAGAAAAATTTATGGCTTATGCAGTTTGGACTGGATGACTAAGTGCAATAGGACACCGCAAGAAAAATAACTTTCAAGCGTGTTGGATGAAATTATTGACCTGTAGGTGGTCCTGGCCTATTCTTGAGCATTCACCTCTTGGGTAAGCTCTCAACCATAAACCTAAAACTTTTGGCATTTTCTCTATTCAGTTCCAAAAAGTAAATAATCAATATCGCTGGAAAATCCTATCGATATTGACCATCAGCAGATGATTTTAAGGTTCCCTCTAACTTAACAGGATGTATATAATCGAAAGAGATAGTTTTAATAAAAACAGTAACACCGCATTAAGAACCATTAAGAACAATGGCGCTCGACCATTAATATTAATGAAAATATGGCGACCCACACAAGGGATTAAAAAGGCATTAAATTATTTTTAAATACATCTTGGTGTCTTTGTTTAAGTCAATATTGCTTCGTCTGACAAAGTTCATTTACATTAAAAAACTGTGAGAATTAAATGAAAATTCTTTAGGCGCGGACATTATGTTAGGCAATTAAGAAAACTCATTCCCAAATAAACCTTTCATATACCTACTTTAGACAAATTTACCAAAACAGGCTTTTCAGGAGGTGGCACCTAGAACCGCTTCTATAAAAACTCATAACTTCCTATAAATAGTGGCCTAAGTACCCAAACACCTTGCGAGTCATGTCCCATTCTTAGGCGACCTCACGTCTTGACCTTCTTTATAAATTGTTTGCCCGCATACCACGGGTCACTCTTTATGGTCTTTTAACCCATGAGAATTAAACGGGGCTTTAAAGAAAAAAAATTGCGGTAAACGTTATATATGGTGGCATTATATTCCCGGGAATGACTTTTTAATTTTCTAGAATGTGAGAATATTATATTATTAGATAGGTACTTATTTTGTATTAATTTTTTCGTGGCTCTTAGACTTAGGTTTTGAATGTTGCCCACTTCTATCAGATGACTGTTGGAGTAAACAATTCCAACAGATTAAGTTTTCTGAATACACTGTTTTAGTTAGGTTAGGTTGATAATATGTTGATTGTTCATAATAGAAACGCTTTTACTGTTCTTGGAAATTTGCGTTTATTTTAAATGCTGGAAGCTAGAGGACACCTAACCGATTAATCCATAGTTCATTCTTGGTTCTTGGTCTGCGTGGAAGAAGGTAAATAGTCAAAAGGTTACGGGCCCAGATAAAGCTGACTGGAAAGGGTAAAAAGGGTGTAAGTAAATTTGAAAAACCTTGTCCACAGAAGATTGCAGTTACAGTGAAGAGGAACTCATCCAGTGTCCAGTGTCAAGAAAAGAAATATGTGTAAACAGTACCCAGTATAGATAAAATCATTTGATGAGAAAGGATTTTCTAATTGGGAATTCAGAATGAAGTTGCTTCTCGAGCATTATGGAGTTTTGGAGGTGCTGACAAAGGATCCGTTTGACGAGCAATCATCTGAGTAGGTATGTAAAATTTAAAAAGGATGATGTCAAGACTCGTAACTTGATAGTCAATAGTTTGGCTGATAATATACTCGAGATGGTGAAAGGTAAGGCTACTGCCAAGGAAATGTTATCAGAATTAAGTGGGACATATACAAAGTCTGGCATAGTCAACCAAGTACAAAGAACACTTAGAACATTAAGATATGAGAGCCAAATTTTAATCCAAGGGAACAAAATTGGAAAAAGAAGGAAAATGAAAAGAACTTTCCATTTAGATGTTATGGTTCTGGTAAAAAGGGGCATAAGAAGGTAGACCTAAGTTAAAAAATAGTAGAGGACAATCTCATTGGGCTAAAAGCGAAAATAATAGTGAAAGTGATGAAGTTGCATTTATTTCTAAATTTGAATCAGAGGCACGAACATTGGCTTGTTATGCAGCAGGAAAAAGTGAAGTTAACTTTGTAGTTAACAGCGGTGCTACAAATCATCTTGTTAACTCAACTGTGGGATAAAATTGTCTAATGTAAAAGAAGTGAATCATCGAATAAGAATAGCAAAAAAGGATGAAATTATAATAATGTTGAAATTATAGATTTGAAATGGATTTTCACAGAAAAAGAAAGAGATGAAAAAGTAATAAAGAAGGCAAGAGGTTTGATGCAATCAGATTTGCAAGGAGAAATATATTCACCAGTCCGAGGATGCTAACCATCAGAATTCTCTTATCACTTAGTGTGCTGTTAGGCATCTGCTTTATATTTTAGTCTTTTAGGATTGACATTCACCTGGAGGGTTTTTAATAGTTAAGGTGAGGTTTTCTGGCAACTGGTTCGTGGATAGCCAGGTGGATAGAAAACCAGGTTGGTAATGGTAATAATGATACGACATGGTGGCAATCGGTGATCTTCGAAGACCATTTTATACCCAAAAGGAATATCATCTTCGAACGCTACCAGTTTAATCCAAGAGTCCAACGTCCAGGTGAACCTGTTGGAAATTTTATTACAAACCTGCATGGACTTGCTGAACATTGTAACTATGGGGCTCTTGAAGAGGAGCTCATTAGAGATAGAATTGTTATTGGGATAGCGGATGTCAAAGTTAGTGAACGGATGCACCTAAACGAAGCCTTGCAAAAAGCAATTCAGATGGTGCGCCAGGTTGAACTTCATGGAAATCATGATAAAATTATGAGACAAGACCAGGCGGTAAGTGCAATTGATCAAAGTTCTTACAGGTCAAAGTGGAATAAAACCAGAAATTTGCCTCAAAAATCAGAGAGAGAAGGTAAAGACAATGTAAAAGAGAAGAAATGTGGTTACTGCGGTATTCCTACATGCGTAGACCACGAAAAATGTCCAGCAAAGACTTCAGTGTGCAGATTTTGCGACAGAAGGGGACATTGGAGTATTATGTGTAGAAAAAAAAAGTCTGTAAGGGTTATTGTTGAACACCCTGAGTCAGAGAGCGGCAGCGGAAGCTCAGATGACGAACATGATCAGCAGCTTCTACAGGTGACAAAAAATGATGACAGTTTCTTCATAGGGCAGGTCTACACTGATCATAAGGACAGATGGTACCTATGTAGATTTTTTTTCAGACCATAAGTTAAAAGTTCCTTTTTTTTGTTGACACTGGGGCAGATGTAAATTGTTTTCCTCATGAAAAATTGCCTTGTGAATATACTAGTAAAATTGAAAGGTGTGATGCAGTTGGGGCTGCGGATGACCATAAACTCGACACCGTTGGTAAACGGAAACTTGATTTTACCTATGAGGGTGTTAATTACTAGAAGTGAGACTGTTTATGTAAATAAAAAGTTAAGACAACCCATACTGAGTAGAAATTCAATGATAAAGTTTAATGTTCTGAATTTTTCTAAGAGAAATATAAAAAGTGTAAACGAGATAAATTTTGATATTGTTTCTCAGCCTTCAAGTCAAAATTATTTTATATCCTACTGAACTATTAAAACCATATAATACCTTGGTTACGATAATCATAAACAGGGTCTTAACTCCCAAGGGAGTTAAGGATTTTCATAACTCCCAAGGGAGTTAAGGAAGGGAGTTAAGGATATCATAACTCCCAAGGGAGTTAAGGATTTCCATAACTCCCGCTTTTACCTTGAATAGGTAACACTTTGACAAAAAATAGAAATTTTGATTTATGGCTTATTCCTTTATAAAAATAGACAGAATACAGTAAATTCAGTAGGATATAAAATTATCTATATACCACGGGAATTATCAGGAGTTAATACCCACGGGCAATTGGTGTCCCTCGGGCCGGAGGCCCTCGGGACACAAACATTGCCCTGGGGTATTATCACCTGCATAATTCCCTTGATACATAAATAACTATTTCAAGATTCAATTTAGAACTAATTTCTACAAAGTTCCCTGGAATATTTTGTGAGATAGGAGAATTTAAGAATGAAATGTGAATTAAAATTAAGCCCGACGCTAAGCCTTTTGTACAAAGTGTTCCTCGAACCGTCCCTTTACAACTTTTGCCTAAATTAAAAGTTGGAAATTGATAGATTGCTAAAATTAGGAATTATTGAGCCAATGGGGTAGTATACTATTTATAAAAATCAATGAAAAAACTGCTCGACATTATTCTATAGGCTAAATGGTGATGGTATAGTGGGATACTAAATTATTTTCCAGCATAGTGTCTATAGAATTAGTCAGAGAAAAACAAACTGTAATTTGAATTTAGCGCCACAGCGGCGACCAATAGTATTCATGCCGCTGACCATCTGGCAACGCTGCTCAAAATGACAGCTGACTTCAACAGTTCAACGATGTGTGGTGTCGTGTGAATCGTGTGATATGTGACACTGTCATAGACTTGTTTACGTTGTTTGATGTAGTAAATTTGATGTTTCGTTCTTGACAGTCAATGTCAGTGCAAATTGTGCGTTCTCAAAACCGTGATGTGTTGCCAGATTGGAAAAACTAACTACGTCACGAACTTTTATTTTCACGTAGGGGCGGGGCTAAGGGGAAATTTTGAAAATAAATTTCCAGGCTATTGCGGTTTTTACAAAGCAACTGATTACACTAAATAGTACGATACGTCGAGTATATCACTAGGTAGTAGTTAAAAATCACTTGTATACTACCCCATGTACGTCTTTGTTGTGACTACACCAAATTAAACGAAAGCGTTTTGCGGTCCCACCTCTTCCAAAAATAGAACACACGTTAGCTCAATTAAATGGCTCAAAATTTTTCACAAAACTCGATGCAACCAGCGGATTTTACCAAATTAAATTAAGTAAGGAGAGCCAATTGACAACTTTTATAACGCCATGTGGCCGTTTTTTCTTTGAAAGGCCCCCTTTTGGAATCCCGTGTGCGCCTGAGTATTTCACAATGAATTTTGTTGTAATTTTAGCAGGTATTGAAAGATGTGTAACACATAATATGGATGATATCTTGATTCAGGCGAGCACTCTGGAAAGGCATGATGAAATTTTAAATAAAGTTTTGACTAAGCTTCATAAGGAAAGTATCACCCTGAACAAAGAGGAAAATGTCATATAGCTGCAAGAACTGTAAAATACTTGGGCCATGTGATATCGGAAAATGGAATTTTGATTGACCCAAACCGAGTGAAAGCCATACGTGAATTTCCTACACCTAAAAATAGGACAGACCTATTGAGATTATTAGGCATGATTAATATCACGGCAAAATACATACATAATAGATCAAAAATACTAGAGCCATTGACAAGTTTACTAAAGAAAAACATTGAATTTTTATGGGGACCGTCCCAAGAAAAGGCATTCAAGACACTAAAAGAGGTTTTAGAGAGTCCACCAAACTTGACATTTTTTGATGCTAACAAAACAATAATAAATTAGTGCTGATGCTAGTTCTTTTAGCATACGTGCTTGTTTAATGCAAGAAAATAAAGAAAGCTCTCTAGGAATTATAGGTTTTGCATCACGATTACTAAGCTCAGCACAACTCCGCTATGCTTAAATTGAAAAAGAGGCCTTGCTCTCACATTGGCGGCCGAATATTTTTTCGATTATATTTCTGGAGTGCCTCGCCTCATCTTCGAAACTGATCATAAGCCTCTGCTTCAGATCCTTCAAACTAAAAATTTGTATAAGTTAACACCTCGTTTACAGAGATTTCGCATGCGTCTGATGCGATATAAATATTCGTGGATCGGTCTATTAACACAGATCACCAATGTTGTGACACATTATTCAGAATGTGTTGAACACCGTGAAAACCATAGGGAGACCTTTTACAAGGATAAAAATGTTACAAGTCCTTGGCAAAAACTTGGCGTTGATTTTTATAAGTGTAATGATAAATGATATATGATAGCCACTGACTATTTTTCTCGGTGGTTTGAAATTTTCACTTTAACAAGTATGACTGCAGAGGCTATCATTCCTAAATTAAAAGAGATTTTTGCAAGGTATGGAATCCCTGACTTAGTTAGAACTGATTGTGGCACACAGTTTTCTTCAAAATTTTTAGGCTTTGCTAAAAGTTATAATTTAATTATTCTCACAACTAATAGTCCTCATTGACCTCAGAGTAATGGGGGAGTAGAGAGAGCCGTAAAAACTGCTAAGCGCCTTATCAAAAAGAATTGTCATGAGGACCTATTTTTGGCTTTATTGACATATCGCTGTACACCTCTTGAGTCTGGTTTTTCGCCCTCAGAACTCTCAATGAATCGGAAACTGAAATCAAATTTGTCTCAGTTGCCAAGCTTGCTAGAGAAGTCATTAGACACGAAATCACGATTTTTGGAAAAAGAGATTAAGGAAATAAAAGAGAAACAAGAAAGAAATTGCAACAAGAGACATAAAGCCAAGGATTTGGAGCCTTTTATTATTGGGGATTCTGTATGGGTGGTTGATGTCAGAAAATATGGGAAAGTCGTGGAAATTAGTCCAGAGCCAAGGTCATACGTTATTGAAACTGATGTTGGTAAATACATATAGACGAAATAGGTGGCATTTGATTTACGCTCCATTTTATTTTCCTAAATCAGGCATCCCTTCAGAGAACCATGATTATATCAATAATGATGTTATTCCCCCTAGTGTACCCCCGGATATTCCCAGTTTGTTGCAGGGTGATGGTAATTTATCGTGCAGAAATAGTGGAACGCGAGATAATGAAAACGCGAGTGTCACAGGGAATGCGTCCCCATCAGTGCCAATCAAAACGGTGGATGACACTGATGACAGCGCGCCAAACCTGGATGATGCTTCCCCAAAAAGAATGACACAAGGCATGCTTTCACTTAAGTTTCTTGAGATAAACAAACTTCTTTCTATATTATGTTCCAACAGATGAACAAATTGCAGATGTGTTTACAAAACCTTTAGGCAGAGTAAAGTTTAACTATTTTAAAGATAAACTCAATGTTGTGGAAAAAGTTTAAAATTATCAAAAATTTTCATTAATATTATTTCATTAGTTAGATAGATTTTTTGTTGTTGTTGTGGAATTGCAGAGGGATGTTGGAGTAAACAATTCCAACAGATTAAGTTTTCTGATATGTTCTAGCGTTATGAAGACTTCAAGCACGTTAAAGCAAAAAGAATACGGATCAAGAGACGAAGCCTCGTATCAGAAATTCAGATGGTAATTAGGAATCACCAACTCCATCTTAAGATTAGTTCACTTTCCGTAGCGGAGAAGAATGCGGAAGTCGTTGTACTATGCAAAGCAGGAAACTGCAAAAAGTTCCCATCAGACTTTTACTCCTTCTGTGCAAGATATTAGGAGGAACCATCAACTTCCGGAATATAAATCATATCGGTCGGAGAAGAATGCTAATAGCAACGGATGGATTTCCAAATGGTGCTTGAAGTGGAAGATGGTTATCAGCCCAACAAAGAGCAAAGTCATCCTCTTTCAGAAAATAAGACATTTGACCATACTGGTCAATATATCAACATCGTTCACAACAATTCACATTTTTTTGAAGAATAGTTTCTTAATAAAATTGGAATGTCTCTAATTTCAGATTAATAGTTTTTGTTTGGACACATTCCAATTTTCTCCAGACATTACCCTTGAAAAAGATCTACATTAAAGTGTTAGAGACATGCTAGTGAAATGTTTTCAGGAATATCTTTTCCGGAATATTTTATTTTGGAACGCTATGATGGTCTAGAAAATTTCCCTCAAGTGAACGCGTTAATAAAGTATAGAATGTTTCCTGTTCATAATGGTAAATTATTTGACTTAGGTACTAATTTAAAGGAATAAATTAAGCAATAACAAAATATAAGGAAACTTACCTGGTGTCCATAATAATCACTAGGTCCCGCTTCGGGATGTCCTCGCATACCATGTTCAACGACATGATGTCCTCTCAAATCCTCAGCATTTTCAGTTAACCCTTCCAAATTTGGACCCGGATGCGACATGAGATCTTGCGTCTGATGTATATCGGTCATGGGATCGTGATGATGAAGGTCAGACATTGTCACACCCATCATTAAAGGTGAAACGTGTTGATCCCAAGTTTCTTCCATTATTATTTTTTTGTTTTTATCACAAGAACACTTGTTCTACTTTAAACCGAGCGACTAATTTCAAAACAAACTCTCGGAAAGTCGAAGTGGAACCATTCTATTATATATTGGGTGCTTTAACTAATCAGGCTCGCTTCGACGTCGATGACCACTTGACAGTTTTTAAGGGCTGTTAAAGACGACAGTTGTGATATGACGGCTCATTGTGGGTCTTTAGTCGGAGTGGTGCTCTTCAGAGAATCTGAAGTAGGATCTTATGGGCCACGCGCTCTTTTGTTAGTTGTATGTAGGCTGATGGCAGGCAGGTGGTTCTAGTTTTTTTTTTTTTCTATTCGTGTTTTTCTGAAACAATTAAGGATTTTTTCTAAATATTATCTTCCAGCGCGGAAATTTTCAGACGTTAAAGTTAGAATTCTGGTTCGAGAGATAGGAGTAAGTTGTGCAAGAAAATTATTTTCATATATAAAAGGAATTGAAGGGGAATAAAGGGAATATCAAAATGATCAAGATAGTCAATATAGCTGGTTATACTCTCATCTTTCGATATTTTGATGAAATGTGTCATGAGCAGAGTAACTTGAGAAATTCTATAAGTCAACGGACTACATGATCTTTCTATTTTGTCTTTCAGACATGGCACAGCATCCAATATGGATATTCGGTATTTAGTTGCTCTAAAAAATTACTCAATGGATAAAGGAGCCAGAGATAATCAAAAGTTGAACTATTACCGATTCTTTGGAAAACCTTCATATAGAGCCAATCAAGAGGCGATAATAGTCAAAATTTGAATCCACTCTGGATTCGCAAGAGAATTTTTCTAAGGGCATTCAAAGCTCAAGAGCCGATAATAATTAAAATTTCGAATGTTCATTAGCAGCTCTTAAGTTAATATCGATTAAAATTTCTGCTTCCGCGGCTTCTAATTGGCCATAAATAAATTATCCAATGGATCAAGAGCCACAGATAATCATAATTTGAACTACTATTGGCTCTTGAATCTTTGGAAAACCTTCCTAGAGCCAATCAAGAGCCGGTAATAATCCAAATTTGAACTTTTATCAACTGTGGATTCACAAGAGAATTTTTCTAAGGGCATTCAAAGCTCAAGCGCCGATAAGAAATAAAATTTTGAATGTTCATTAGCAGCTCTTAAGTCTATTTGATATCAATCAGAATGTCTTCTTTCGCAGTTTCTAATTGGCTCAAGAAAAATTATCCAATGGATCAAGAGCCACAGATAATCAAAATTTGAACTATTACCGGCTCCTGATTCTTTGGAAAACCTTCCTAGAGCCAATCAAGAGCCGGTAATAATCCAAATTTGAACTTTTATCAACTCTAGATTCGCAAGAGAATTTTTCTAAGGGCATTCAAAGCTCAAGAGCCGATAATAATCAAAATTTCGATTACTCATCAGCAGGTCTTGAGTTGAAATATTTGAGAAAGCCTAGATCAGATACAGTTGAGTCAAGAATTGACAACCGAGCATTAATACGAGGTCGGAGGTCGTCCAAATTTTAATTGGGCCTTAGAAAATCAAGAAATGACCAAATAATCTTGAAATTTGAGAATCAGCATATAGGCAGAATTAGTGAATTAGGCCGTAAAGCTACGAAAATTCAAGAAAAAATCTGGGAAAAACGGAACTATCCACAAACTAAGTTTGTCTGGCGGAGTCTACGAGCTGATTGATCCATATTTTTTCCAGAATTTTAATGAAGCTGGTGAAACGGTTACTGTAAATGAGTTTATAGGATACATTTTCTGTGAGGAACAAATTAAATAGTTGAGATGTCCAGAATATGTGGTTTCGATAGGACAATATCCTCCCAAAGTCCAATAAGAGTTAACTGGCCGCCTAGATTGTTCAGGCCTGTAGACTCAATTATTATTCAGCTCATACCATTTTCTCAAAAAAAAATAAAAACAATATGATAAATGGTTGGTCATATACACAACAATATTTAAGTATATCCTTATTAGAGGTAGGTACATATTGTTGTGTTATAGGAGTCTATTAAAATGGGCAAAAATAAAGGTACTCTGTGATCTACAAAAAATGTAGGAAAGTGGGATTTTCTGCTCGCTCTTAAAAAAAAAAGAAACATTGACGTGCTATTTTGAGTTCAATATTCATTTAAATGGATTCAGGTAAGAGAATCAACTTGAAAATTAGGTTTTCAATTTTATTGCATGGAATTATCATGTCACCGTGTGTATTGGAAAACTTCAGCTTCACATTCATTTATAGTAGTCGTTTTAAAAGGAAAATAAAAGGTGAGTATTGAAACTTTTCTAGGGTCCTTACCTAAATGAATGTAAGTAAACTCTATCCTAAAAAAACATCATCAGCCCCTCAACACTTAAGAAGTTCATAGAGCCGGCACGAAACCGAATAGAGCGTCCAAACTTTCGCACGCCAAACTTTTCCGCGTCGGTCGAGCAAAAAGAAAAAAAAAGCGCGCGAAAAAAGACAAGCGCCACCGCGGGATGAGGGCCCCTCTGAAAAATAAATTAACGTTCCGGCAAGGGCGTCTCGACGCACTTCCCTCTCGGTACGGTATAATATTAACTTTGGTCTATACAGTGTATACCAATACTGTTATGCTCATATATCGTTTTAACGTGGTAAGTGTATGGGCCTGATCTAGCAGGCCGCCTGCGTGCGGCCGAACGCTTTCAGTGACCGCCCCGTGCCGGCGGTGCTCCCCCTCTCGCTGATGCCCCCCTTCGTGGGGGCCCCGCGGGTCCGACGACGAGCGAGGTATAATTAGGTTTTGTGTAATGGCTACGGGGACTCGTCAAAATACACCTGTGGCCTATTAGCGAAGACCTACGAAACAAGAAAATTATATTACGTAGAGAATAAAGTCTACATAAAAAAGTTTCTATAGTAGGATATTTCAAGCTGGAAAGCACAAAATTGAAAAGTGTTAACATCGATTGCATCGGGTCTGACACCTGGTAAACGACCAGTAAAGTCTCACACCCAAGAAAACCACAATCTACCAACTCTCCTACCGAAGCTGCGCTCCATACCAAAGATAAATTGTTTATTTTTCAAACCAGAAGAAGTACAAGTGGCCATTTTGTCTTTAAAAGCAGAATCCAGCTCTGGCCCTGACAAAAAATTCTATCGTTTTTTATAAAAAAATGTTCAAAAGTACTTTGCAGTTTGCAGTCCCATAATATCTACTATTTCACAAACCACAGTATGAATGAGAAAAATGGAAAACATCAATTGTAGTCCCAATCTTCAAGAAAGAAGACAAAGTCCAGCCATCTAATTACAGAGAACAATCAGTCTCACCAGTATAATCTGGAAATATGGAAAAATCATAGTAAAGGAACACCTTTTTTGCTAGAACACGACACAATTCCAAACTCTCAACACGGTTTTTTGCAAGGACGGTTTACCTTGACTAACCCACTGGAGAGGTTCAACAAGTGGACTCGAATGGACGATAATAACATTGCAATGGATGTTGTTTACATAGATTTTGAAAAGGCATTCGACACACTCAAAAAAATCTTGATCATAATATCAATGAACTGCTTTCATAAATTACATTTTCATTGATTCAGTGAAATTTTCATTAATCCCAGGTACAGAAAACTGTAAGTATTATGATTTCATGAACAGCTATCATTAAAATAAAGAATGAAGCTTCATCAAGTTATGAATAGTCATCTACATGAATCTATGTTGAATAGTGCATCGGTTACAAGAACTAAGTTCATTGATATTATGAAATTAAACCTTGATATTAAAGAAAATTTCTTTGATGGGAGCTTCCACGGAATATTCATAATATAAATGAATATTAACATGAATAATATGAATATGGTTCATATGACCTTACTAGAAAATTATCCTTTTAAGAACGAAATTCATTGATACAATGTACGGCTCATTTAAAACAAGCAAGTATTCCTAGAAACAAAGCTGCAACCATTACATCAAGATAAATCATAAATACAATGAAACAGTTCATAGCATTAATGTAGACAGTTCCTAAGCACATGCGCAAAGGTAGCTGCAGTCGGGCAACGACATAGAAAAATATGTTGAAATAGGAATAATTACATTTCTATTTTCTGGGTGCACTGCTACGTACTTCGTTCAAGTCGGTTTTTTCGGTTTTGTATTGTTCGAAGTGTTAAATAGAAAATCGATTATACCTGTCGCCGGTTTTTTCTAAAGGTAAGTTGTATACCTCTATTACCTCTATAATATGTATACCTATTATGTAGGTAGGACTTGGATGCCTTGCACGGAGACGGTCTAGTCTCAAAATGGGAATGCGAAAGAAATGACCTACAGATTTAAATGTCATCCGGGGAGAACGTGAAAGACAAAAGCGTCAAGAGCTCCTCAGAATTTCTAAGGAATACTGAAGTCTCTAAAAGTAAGTATACTCAATCCCAAATCAAGTTGTAATTTTTTTAATCGATATATTTTTGTTAAATGGTTTTGTTTCACTAGGTAGAAAAGCAGAAGATTCAATACCGCAGCTAGTGTTTCATAGCCGAGGCAAGGAAACCAGCCAAAGCATCAAATCTTATTTTCTGATGTGGCTTGTTTTAGAAACTTTGGATGTTGATAGTTCAAAAACAGCTGGAACAAATATAGATATAATATATATTTATGGAAACAGGATTTAAGGAGGATTTGAAAGATAATAGAATGTACGGTTAGTGTCATTTAAAATAAAAATACATAAGTAGGTACTTAGATTTTTAAATTTTCAGATTTTGGGATGCCCATTGGTTTGTTTGACAATTCTGGAAGATGATACGAAGAAACCATGCGACTTTTGCATTAAAAGCTTTTTTCCTATTGCTCATATTCATCAGTACAGGGTACACGCAAATATAAAAAATGACCCTTTACCCCATTTAAAATCATAAGTATATTTAAGGCATAATTCATGAAATTATTTTAATAAAAATAAAGAATATGGTATATATTATTGAAAACGTCATTATTAAATATAATGAATGCAATTCTTAGTATTCAAGACTGTGATTACTAAATACAATGAAAGGGTTTCATCAAATTATATCTGGGCTTCATTAATATTATGCCGTCTGTTCATCAGGGCAATGAAAAAGTACATATAAACTAAGAACGATGTTTATTGTTACTATGAAAAGTTTCATTAATACAAAAACCTTACTACATACCTTAATGTTCGTTGTTCATACACAAGATGAATCGAAATAGGAATTAAGAAATTGTTCATACTTCAATAACCTAGAGTTCATGTAATCAAAGAAACCGTTCTTTGGACCGATTTTAATGAATTGTTCATTAAATCTGAGAACAACTTCTTTTTATTTATGCTACTATTTGGTTGAGTGCAAGGTAACATTTTTATTCTGATCTCTGTTGGAAGTAACAAGATTCTGGTGGGCAGTGTATACAATACAGGTGTCTCATCTGTGGACATGTACGAAGGTTTATGTTATCGCTCATGCATTTGCTGGATGAAACAGATTTTATTGAAGTTTTTCTTTCTAGGTACCTAAAATTTCATGAGTCAATGGGGTAAATGGAACATCTCCGTCAGGAACCATTACAAACGAGGCTGTGGTAATTTCTGACTGTGCAGCCTACTTGGGGATGTTCCAGAACATCCAAACTCCAAATGTGTATGGTAATTGTCCTGATTTGTTGTTTTCAAATCATATTGACATAAATGTTTTAATCTGTGATATGCCGATGCTCAGGCTGGACACACCACACCCAGCCTTTTAGTGTTTTTTTGAGCTGAGCAATTCCATACCAAAGAACTTATGTTAACTGTAGGTATAATTATTTTTATTTTACATACCTATAAATGTGCTAATTATAGAGAAATTAATTTGTTTTAATCTTGTGTTGCCTGGTCATTCATTTCTGGGTGTGCTGATATTGATTTGGTTGATGGTTATTCTTATTATGCCATTGAGATGTTTACACCTACATCTCGGTATAAAACACCTAAATTCCCAAAATGGATGGATCAGGACTTAAAGTCTTCAATAATTGAAAAGAAAAAATCACACAAAATTTAAAAAGTACAAAAGTTGGGCTTCACACTGGAAATATCAAAATACTTGAAAGTCAATTGACTGACAAGAAATATTTTTGGAAATATGTTAATTCAAAAAAAGGCAACTCAGAGTACCCACAGTGTATGTTACTTGGTGAGCATTTTAGTAATGATCCACAGAGAAATAGCATAAATGTGTTAGTTTGGAATTTTTATCTTTAAATGTGATTGATGTTTTTAATAGAATGTTTTAAAACCCAATTTGAGGCCTGAGCCTGATGGCATACCTGTTGTTTTAGTGCAAGACTGTTAATTTGTCCATTCTGAAATTTTATGTAAGATCTATAATCGATCAATAAGAAGCGGTATATTCCCTACTTCTTGGAAAAGTTCCTATGTTATACACCAGTTTTTAAGGATGAGAACAAAGCAGACATAAAAAACTACCGTGCCATTTCTAAATTCTAAACAATGTATATTTTCTAAAATCTTCGAAGCCATCATCTCAGATAAAATATCCCCTCATTTTAAAAACATCATTAATGAAGATCAACAGTTTCTTACCTCTTAAGCTATGAGCAATGTCTGTTAATAGCTTTTAGGAATAGGTATTCGATTTCTCGAAAGCTTTTGACAGAGTTGATCATGGCATTCTAGTAATGAGACTTGCCTCAATTATAATTTTTGGAGATCTTCTTGATTGGTTTAAGAGCAACTTGAGAGGATGTAAGCAGTCTGTAAAAATTAAGAATTTCATATCAACTGAGATCACAGTAACTTCGGGTGTAACACAAGGTGGGCATCTCTCAACATTCCTCTTTAATGTTTTTATTAATGATGTAAGAGATGTTTTTCGTGTCTGCCAGTTCCTCGGCTTATTAGCTGATGACTTAAAGGCTTTTAGAATGATTGTTTCTCCAAATGATTGTCGGCTATTGCAGGCAAATCTAAATAGATTCTCTTCATGGTGCAAAAAATAATAATTTAATATTAAATATAGATAAATGCAAGATTGTAACTTTTTGCAACACAAAAGATTTTGTTCTTTTTGAGTATTGCCTGGACTCTGAACCACTAGAAAGGCAAAGTCTAATCAAAGATCTTGGGGTATGGTTAGATTCTGAACTCACTTTTAATAACCATATAAAAATTATTAGCTTGGATATGCAAGTTGCGTATGGAATCCTCATCATGCCATACACAAAGATAAAATAGAAAGAGTCAAGCGCAGGTTTCCAGAGAGAATTGGATTTAAATTAGGAATACCTTATAGACTGTGAGATAGGGGCTGTTTAGTGGAGTCATTTTTTTTGTCTGGCATTTTGAGGGCTGAATGTGGCTACTAAGCCGATGAGAATATGGCTGATTTTAATGCCTGCCTCCAGTTCGAAAAATTGCAGAAGAAAAAAATTGATTTACATGAAGAATTTTTTTTTAATGATCTCAAATTTTCTGGCTTTAAATAAAAGATTGACATTAATAAATAATTCACCCATGAAAAATACCAGAACCGTACCGGCGAAACATTCTGTGGACATTTCGAACAGGAGGCAGGCATTAAAACCACTTATATTCTCATCAACTATCTAGTCACATTCAGCTCTCAAAATGCCAGACAAAAAAAAAATGACTCCACTAAACAGGCCCTATCTCAGGGTCTATAATGAAACTTCTAAATGGATAATGCACACCTAACATGGGATTTTTGGGCTTTATGGATTTTGCCCATTTTTTGATATGTTGTAGAGGATTTAATTCTTAACAACCTTTAAATGGGACGAAATCTTGTAGGTATTACGGTCTTTGAGATATGAGCGTTGAAAGATGAACTTTTTTGCGACTTTTTGTGTGGAGAGTATACGAGAAACTGGTGTTTATCAGTCAAAATATTTCACGTCACTAATGGCGTTTCCTAGTGGTAGATTCAGTGCGCACCATTGAGGTAGTATATAGGGGAGGAGGCGACATCACCTGACCAAAAGCTGTAGCGGGTCCGCCATACTGGTGCTGGGTTTGTGTCATACTCAATTTCTGATTTCGAGACGTAATACGTAATTTTTGCTTATTTTGGTGTTTTTCCGACCTGCTTGTGTTGTGTATGAGAGAAGTATAATGTCTTCATGTGCAGTAAGAAGTTGCTGAAGCAGGTTTAACGTAGAAAAGAAGAAATCAACGGGAATATCATTTCATAGGTGAGTATAAACAACATTCAGGATCGGACTTCAAATTTTTTGTTGTAGTTTTAATATCTAGTTATGTTTTGAGAATGCAGATTGCAGAAAGAAGATATTTGAATATTAGAATGGCATACCTGACAAAAAATAAACCAAATAAACCCATTAGTGAGAGACATCAAAGCAATAAGCCTACATTATTTAAGGGTCAATGAAATTTTTATTTAGACAATAAGATTAAGCGATGTGGTAATTTTTTTTATATCCTGCCTTTATATTTTTGCTAACATTTATTAAATAGTTGTTTTTTTCGAAGTGTTTTTGTTAAATAACGATATTTTTGTTCCTTCTGTATTAGAAATGTGATATAAATATATTTTTTCTACAACTGTCAAAAAATGATGATGTTCGCACACTCATGACAGTTTGCGAAGTGGCACTTTTTTTCTCAGGTATTGATTTTTTAACGTTCCCATGACGCCGTGCGCGAACTAGCTATTTCGCGCACGTGTGCGCGAAATAGCTAGTTCGCACACTGGGTGTCATGGTGACACATATCTGTCAGGAAATCAAAAATAATTAAAATTCACCTACCTTTGATTGAAAATGCAATTTTGGCTTCAAATGATTGATATTTAAATGGAGTTGTAGAAAAAATATTGTTTGCAACTCGGGCGCGAAATACTTTGGTGATCTCGACTATTTTTTTAACTCGGCTGCGCCTCGTTAAAAAAATCAGATCTCGATCACCAAAGTAGCATTTCGCGCCCTTGATACAAAAATAACTATTATTCCATCGCGAATGGTAAACTATCATTTAATCGACTCGAAACTCGTTAAAATAACACTTTATTTGAAGTAGTGAAATCGAACAATTTTTACCCACTCATTTGTCAATTTTACCCACTCGTACGTCAATTTTACCCACTTGTTCAGATCTTTTATAATAATTATAGTGTTTTTGACAGAAATCTGTTATGTTGCATGATTGACAACACCAGAAATGTGTCAGTTTGTTAGGTACTTTGTCAACTTGTCATAATCTATGTGAAATTTTAGCACATTGTAGTTTATGATTTTAGTAATTGTGATAAATAAAAAGTTGCTCAAGAATAAAATAGAATATTACACACGATGGTAAAAAAGCTTTACCTGTTCGTGGAATTAATCCACTCGCTCCTTCGTCGCTCGTGAATCAACATTTTCTACTCACAGGTAAAGCATCTTTTTACCGTCTTGTATAATAAATAACTAATCCCCACATTAAGAAACAATTTTTAGAGTTTGAATTTTAAATATATTTGAGCTGAATCCAACCCTGATCATCCGGCCATATTGGTGCTGGAATAAGCTCCAAAAAATTATCCCTTTATCAATGCATACTCGTATATGGCAACAGCGTCTCCTTCTATATACTATCTCAATGGTGCGCACTGAGTGTATTTACATCCTTCTAATCGAACTGGAGAAGAAAAAGACAGATATAGAAAAAATTGCACTATGATTTATTTTTTTCCAAGATAGATTTTGGCATTGTCAACTTTGAAACATAAACAATGCCGCTAATGCCGCTTATTGTTTGCTATTGTAAAACTGATGTCAACCTGCAGAAACACCTCATTTTGCGACCAATCAGGGTCAAACGTTATTGTTTATGTTTCAAAGTTTTCAATGTCAAAATATATCTTGGAAAAAAATAAAGTGTAGTTCCGCACTAGATCTACCAATCGGAAACGCCATAACAAATGTCAACATAGGCTAAGGCCAGGACTGCACTGACGCTAACATTGACCCCAGTGCAGTCCCGGCCTTAACCTATGTTGACAATAATTTGTAAGTGACGTAAAATATGTGAACCTGTCAATATTTTGACTGATAAACACCAGTAGCACCAGTATCTCGTATACTCTCCACACAAAAAGTCGCAAAAAAGTTCATCTTTCAACGCTCATATCTCAAAGACCATAATACCTACAAGATTTTGTCTCATTTAAAGGTTGTTCAGAAATAAATCCTCCACAACCCATGTTAGGTGTGCGTTATCCTTCAATGCCTTTGGAAAGCTTAAGAAATTTTTTTGACATCTCAACACGTTATAAAATTGTTAATAACATCATTGATGCACCAGATCTTCTTGCGACCATTGGGCTTCATATTTCTCCCTTTAATACCAGAGATTGCTATTTAAGTTGACTCCCACAGAACCAATTATGGTTTCAATTCCTCGTGTAGAATGTGTCGATTAGCTAATGATTTACTAGATGATAATGATGTTGATATATTTTGTGATTCTTTAAATAAGTTTTGCAGAAAATTTAAGGAAATTTTCTTGTATAAAACTTTTGTTTATTTTAATTTTCGTTATGTATATTGTGACATGATTTATACTTTAAAAATGTAACTTTTGACTATAATTGTAAAATGCTTAATGCGTTAATGGAATTTTGAATTTTGTAACTTTCCAGCGATTACGACTGAAATTAGAACACAACGGAATACGAAGCAACCTAGCTCCTTAGGCTCAGTTTCACAATTGGTGTTAACCTGCACTGGTTATCAAGCCAATAGTTGGGGGTCAACCACATCAAGTTCGCAAAATGAAGATCGACTTAATTTCCTGATGCTTGACAAATGTTTGTTGCTCAACCTCACATTATGCAACAGATATATTGTGGGTTACCAGTGTCTTGTAGTTGTAGAGTAATCAGTGATCTTCTCCAAGGTAGAAACTTCCCAGTAAGAGTAGGCACTGTTCTTTCCAACAGCTGTGTAGTATCGAGGGAGTGCCACAGGGCTCGGTGATTGCATCCTTGCTATTCATACTATACATAAGTGCCCTAACAACAAACCTTGCCTGTGATCCTGCATCTTTTGCTGACGACAGAAATTCCACATGCAGAACAAATGACCAACACCCACAAATGCAAAATGATCTCAATAAAATAAAGAAATGGACAGAAATATGGCAAATGCCACTAAAAGAAACAAAGTGCACTGTACTTTACATAGGAAGAACAAATCCTCATCACATAGGAGCCACCGAGTTGACCCCAGGGCCCAGTCGAGAAGCAAAAAGACTTAGGCATTCTTGTGACCAAAGACCTCAAATATAGGTATGACCTCAGGGTATGACCACAGGTATGACACACCCTCACAACTGTTGAAAAAGTGAACACCTCAAGTACCTTATAAGGAAATTTAAATATCTATCCAGATGATCCATAAAGCTTTCTCTATACGGTATACATAGGACCAAAATTAGAGTACATGCAAAGTATATGGAACCCATATTATGCAAAAGAAATAGCTCCTAGGAATAGTGCAGCGAAAAGTGACAAAAATCTCGATTGACTCTCTACTTAATACTAAAGTTTCTAAGACTACCTACCACGTGGAGACCCAATTGAAACCTATAAAATAATCCAGCGGACACTACAAATGTAATATCTAAATCTTTCCTTTAGCTGAGAACACACACCTAAGAAGACATAAAAAAAAAACTAAACAAGAAAGGAAAAACGCTCTAAACTATTACGACAGAACTACACATCAAACAGAGTGGTCTATGCATGGAACAATCTAACCTCAGACACAGTAAATGTCACCAGAGTAAACTCATTCGAGAATCATGTCGACAACGATCTCAGCGAATTCGGATACCTAAAACCACCAATGTGAAAATCATACACAACAAAAATGAACTTGAAGAAATCAATAGTTTCATCGGCTCTGTTGTAAACATAACAATAACATTAATGATAATAGACTTCGTTAAAAAGATCCAAGTATCTATAGAAATAGAGGTTGTCATCCCAAGCCTAATCGGCCTCCTGCAGCCCTGCACCCTGCGATGGTGTTTGAGATTCTCTTTGTGTCTGATGTATCTGATGGACTAGTTCCTACTGTATATTATGTTGAACGGAGTCTTGTATAATCTGGATTTTGCCACTTAAGTACGCTAGGACTCTTGATGCCTTCAATGCTTCTTATCCAAACCTTCTTCTTCAACCTGTGATAAGGATCAATGTGGATAAGAGCTTCTCTAAATTCTCACCAACGAATTCTATTTTGAGCCACTTGTCAAGGTGTCCTGCGAAACGATTGGTGACCCTTGATGCTACGTCCTCCAACTTCGTTCTGGTTTGTCCCCAGTCTTTTCCTTTTTGTCGGAGAGACATATTCAACATTATCCGCTCCATGGCCCTTTGACTCTTACATGATTTATCAACATTGTTATGTGAATATCCAAGCCTAAAAACGGTATATTAATATGGGTGATGACATTAGTTGAAAACTCCGCGTTGCAGGTAAAGTTGGTTCTTTAGAATTGATGGCTTGCCAAACCTGCTTTGTCTGTCGTTTGTTTTTCTTTTTCCAAAGACCAGTTTTCAATGGTGATATCCTATCCTCTTCAATGTTATTTTTCATCATTTTTGTTATCGACATATTTATTGATGGAATGATATTGGTTCTAGCTGTCCTGTAACTGTGGCATTTCTGCAGATGTTATGCATAATCTTTCTGTATCGTTAGTAAATTCGAGAGTTTTCATGGCTGTTCGATGGCCGATAGCTCAATGCTATGCCTTTTAATATTGCAAGGAAGCGGGTTAGAAAAGAAGATGGTATAGGTATTTGTTCACCTTTTCTATGAGAATTTTATGGTAAAGAGATAGTCAGAAGTATTTCCGCACTCTTTTAATATAGAATAAATAGTCGCTTCAGTGTTGATAGGATTGCCTTTTTTTCCCTTCTTTCACTTTATCTTCTTTTGGTGATTTGCTGTTTTCGGATCGTTCATTGTTTTGTCGATCTCAAACTCTTATTATCTCTGGTATGTGTTCACAACCGTAATTTGGCCACGTCGAACTGTAAAAGTCACGATAGAAGCAGAAGCTTTTCATACTGAAATGCTTTCGTTCTTGTCTATTTTCTTCTGTTTCATCTCTATTTTTTGTGCTCATGGTTCTCTTAGTTCCAGTACCGAGTCATGGTTGTAGGTATTTTAGATCTTCATTCTAACTACTTATTTGCCTCATCAATTCCATTGCTTCCGCGCTTATCGTAAGCTCGTTTTGTTTTTATAATATATTATGTAATAAGTAGGTAGGTAGGTAGGTACCTATTTTCTTTCCCGTTCCCAACAGTATTCCGTTTCATCTACCATGACATATTGATTCTTCTTGCAAACATTTTTCCAGTGGGCTTCAATTCTTATTCACTTCACGCACTCTTAGTTGATGGGTGCCAAACTTCACTCTCTGTTGAACAACTGCTTCCCTTAAAACTTCGTCCTACATTGATTTAGCTTTGAAACCTCTATGATCACTGCCTGACAGACATTTTTCTCAAAGATGTTTCCACTCGTACATAGAGAGTAGTCATTGTTCTAGGTATTTACAAAGTTTATTTTCTCTCTCATTTCTGGATCTGTATCTAAATTAACTAATTTTATATTAAAGTCACTGATGGTAATAGCTTTAGTTGCTCTGTCTTCGTCAATTCTATTGGAAACGACCCTGAATTTCTGAATGCATGTCATTTTTTATCATCAACGGGGCTTTATAGAAGAGTCGGTTTCCTGAGTTCAGATTGGGAAATGCAGCTTTTTTCTCTTTGCTACACTTCGGAGAGTTTCAGTAAGTATATTTCCATCCAATATCTTCCAAAGTTTTTCTCCGTTCTATAAATATTCCATCTTTGGCCATATGAATATGATATTACAGTTTGATATGTTTAATATACAGGGTGTCCCACTAAGGTCGGCCAGGTACGATATTATGAAGACCATAGACCTTACGTAACTTGAAAACGAATGCAGATATTGAATTGCGATTTGCGCCAAAATGTAGATATTTTTTTGCTCTTCAAGCACAGCAATACAAAAATTATATTATGCCATTTGGATTTTTCATGAAAATTAGAAAAAACTGGATCTTGAATAAACAGCGCCCTCTAGAAGACGCGGTGGGAACTATCGACCTCGAACGAAGTGGTGTTCTTAAGAACAATGAAATTCTCTTCCGAATAAACCCAAATTGAATGAGTTTGAATGAGGGGTATGGAAGATACAGCAATTTCTAAACAAAATTTTTCACCAGCTTCCCCCACCCTTATTAATGAAGATACAAAAAAAAGCCTAATAACCAAACTGGCGCAAAAATTCCGTAAGGTCTATGGTTTCCATATTATCGTACCTGGCCGACCTTAGTGGGACACCTGGTATATATGAAGTCTAGCGGCGTTTCGGTCCACCAGAATCCTTGAGGCTGACTCAGGCAAATCCAGAAATATCTATTTTTAGATATATATTAAACTAGATATTCGAAAGCTCAAATCCACAATGATAAAGTCATGAACCTCTACCAAAGAACAGGACATAAAAGTGACCACAGAAAAACGAACTGGACTATTTACATCCCAACCAACAAGAAGGATAATTATATGTGTTTAACCCTTAGATTAGGGAGGAGAGTGGATACCGCGCATCCTATAGGCGCACTGATTCGATTCTGTTACCACGCGGCCATTGTTTATGTGGCAAACAAAGCGAATGCAGTGTTCGTCATTTTTCGTGTATTTTCCAGTGAAAATCAGCAGTGAATTGAACAATAGTGAATTTTACGATGGTGAATTATTCAGCCTATGGATTTAAAAGTCGTAGCGAGAAAAAGAAAGCAGGATATTTTTGTATTGATAAAACCTGTTTAAAAAAATCCTATCTAGTCATGTTTTATCTTATATATCAAATTGTCCCGAAAAATAAATAAAAATGCAGAAAACTATTCAAATAGCACCTCATAAGGTATTTTTATTAATCTGTAAAATTAAATTTCTTATTATTAATACCTTAAAATAAAAATAAATCGAAAATTGAGAATTATCGGCGATGTGGCAGGTGGTAACAAATGCCGTTGAGTTGATACGCATCCACTCTCTTTCCTAATCTAAGGTTGAACCGATTATCTTAAAGCCAAAGCCTCCATAAAAATGAACACCAGATTCGAGAAAAACAAATTTATACAATATAACGACAAAAATAGGTATCCAATTCTAGCATAGTGCTCTCATATCAAGTTACCCTCGGAACTAAATTAGACGAACTCCTAAGAGACATTTGCAACTGGGAATAAAAACAATTCCAGCATTCAAGTCATCATAAAGAAAGTGTGCTCAAGATTCAAGAATAAAGTTCAAGCATTATAATTTCACATTTTTTCAGAAACTTAAATAAAAGCAACCTAAGCAACTAGAAGATTTTGAGTACTTGCATCAAAGATTATAGAGTTTGGATCTCAAATTGGTGCTCTGCCCTTCAGGAACGTATATCAAAGTTCACCATCCCAGTGAAAAGACTGAAATATTAGAAAGACTCGAGCCTCGAGACCCAATTTGTAATGCTCGAAGGGCTGAAAATATCGAAACTATAAGCAACAATAGAAGATTTTGAGAAATTGCATCACAAATTCTAGAATTTGGATCTCAAATTGGTGCTCAGCCCTTCAGGTATGTCAAAGTTCATAATCCTAGTGGAAAGACTGGAATATTATAAAGACTCGAGAAGATCTACTTTCTGAATACTCATTCTAAAAGCTTTGAGACCAAATTTGTAGTTTCCAAAGGCTTGAAAATATCAAAACTTTAAGCAACTAGAAGATTTTGAGAAACTGCATCACAAATTCTAGAATTTGGATCTGAAATTGGTGCTCAACTCTCCAGGTACGTCAAAGTTCATCATCCTAGTGTAAAGACTCGAGAAGATCTTTTTTCTCAATAGTCATCCTGAAAACTTAAAGATTCAATTTGCAGTACCCAAACAGCTGAAAATATCGAAACTTCAAGCAACTAGAAGATTTTGAGAAACTGGATTAGAGATTCTAGAATTTGGATCTCAAATTGGTGCTCAGCCTTTCAGGTATATCAAAGTTCATCAACCCAGTGGAAAGACTGGAATATTAGAAAGACTCGACAAGATCTTCTTCCTGAATACTCATATCCTAAAAACTTTTTGTAGTGCCCAAAGGGCTGAAAATATCGAAACTAGAAAATTTTGGAAAATTGCATCACAGATTCTAGAATTTTGATCTCAAATTGGTGCTCAGCCCTTCAGGTATCTCAAAGTTCATCATCCTATTGTAAAAACTGGAATATGATGAAGAGTCGAGAAGATCTTTTTTCTGAATATTCATCCTAAAATTTTTGAGATCCAATTTGTAGCGCCCAAAGGGCTGAAAATATCCAAACTTTTAGAAACTAGAAGATTTTGAGAAATTGCATCACAGATTCTAGAATTTGGATCTCAAATTGGTGCTCAGCCCTTCAGGTATGTCAAAGTTCATCATCCTAGTGGAAAGACCGGTTTATTATGAAAACTCGAGATCTTCTTTCTGAATAGGTATACTCATCCTAAAAACTTTGAGATCCAATTTGTAGTGCCCAAGGGGCTGAAAATATCGAAACTTCAAGCAGCTAGAAGATTTTGAGAAATTGGATCACTGATTCTAGAATTTGAATCTCAAATTAGTGTTCAGCCCTTCAGGCATGTCAAAGTTCATCATTGTAGTGTATAGGGACTGCCAAGGGAAAATATGATGTAATTTTTAAAGATTAGGCATGATTCATGATAAGAAACATTAAAACCATTATCAACTAGAAATAAATCGTTCATATGGTTCACGACTTGAATTAAGAACTGATAGTTGCATAGCTAAGGACAACCACAGATCAAAAATTCAAAATGTAGTATCAGATGTGAGGAAACAGGCAATCAAGTCGAGAACTAAGGACGCCTACTAAAACAATTATTTTGACAGAATATTTGGCGAAAGTAAAAATTCCAAGCAAATATGGAAAAATACTGAAGCCTTTCTTCAATTTAAGAAACTCAGAAAGCATTTGATTCCGTAGAAATTCTGAGACCTTTTGAAAAATCGAATTACAACCATTCAGAGCGTTGGGAAGATCCCAAAAATGATAACGACCCGATATCCAAAGGTCAAGTATTCTAAGTATAGGAATTGAGGCTGTGAAGAAAAAGGATGAAATTCCTGAGGAAACTTCAAGTGGAATATGTCCTGGCAAAGCCCAAGCCGAAATTAATGCTTCACCTAACACAAAATTGAAATGCGCACCATGCTGCCCATGCTCATAGGTATTCTAAATAAAATCCATAGAAATTATACAATCCAATCTGTAATTTTTATTATAGATAAATGTATTCCTCATCATGAAATCGCTTACATTACCATTTATCACATTTTGCCACGATCCGATACGTTTTTGACCGTTCCCTATAGAGCGCACTTTGCCCCATAACATTCGAGAGAGCATAGGTAGGCGAATGGCGCTCAATTCTATAGGTGGAATTATAGTGAAATAGTTTCGGAACGAGTGTCCGATTGGTCAAACGTGAAATTAACAGTCAAGTCGACTTAAGGTTGGACTGGTCACAAGAAATTAGAATATTGCCTATAATAAAACTAGCTTGAAAATGAATAAGCAAACCTATCTATAATGAATATTCATTAACAATCTTGCTAATTGGTTAACAAACAATGAAAATTTAGCTTTACAAAAAAAACTGAAAAGGCATATTATCCTAATATGCGCATAAACATATATCAGTTTCTGGACGAATCATCGCCCGTCAGCACCCCATAATTAGCTATACAGCGTCCATGTTCTTTTGTTAAAAACCTACACAACTGAAAAAATGTTTCGTATATCCTTAATTGCTCACGGCGCATACAAATATTTTAATTAGGGCCAATTTTGCATAAAATTATGCATATAGAGCGTTAATTAAGATGCTGCTATCTTATCGTGATTTTTTTTTCATTGGGTTTTTTTATGCAGCAGACGAAAAAATTGGTCTTGACAAGGTGTTCTGATGAATCTGATGCGATTAGGTAATTTAATTTCGGTTTTAACAACTTATTACAAGATTGATTGGCGATTTATATGAAGAATCTATAATGCATCTTCTCAAATTATGATAGAATTTAGTTCAATTATGTGTAAATGTGCAGGAAATAATTTGCCCCATCTTTTTTTTTTTGGTTTGCGGAGAAGGCTTAGAAAAGGGAGACAGGTTCTGTAACAGGTCATTGGTGTTCAACCAGTTATAATGAGGTATATTGTATGGATCCCTTGATCTGTGTGTCTCCTGATCTTCGCTGCTAAATTTGCAGGTGGTTAGTCCCTCATAACCATATATATTCCGATTGTATGTATGATATGAACATTTTCTAGTTGGATTTTTTTTTTTACTCAGAAAATGGGCAAATACATTATAAATCTTTTATTTTGATTTCTTGCCCCTAAGAATTCGCTCTCAGCAAAAAAAAATCTTCTCGACCAGAACTAATAACCATGGTTTCATGGCCCATAGACAGGAGAGATTTCACATTGATTAGGTACTGCATTTTTGATAAATAAGCTTCTTAATTGTTTGGCATACAAAAAGTATTTCGATGTTTTAAGTGCATAAAAATAATACAAAAAGTATCTGGCGGTGTTTTTTCAGAAATGATACCTAATTGGATGAAGTTAAGTACCTACCTACTGGAAATATCTACTTAATAAATATGCGTTTTTAAGCTACATTAGGGATGTTTTCTCGTGAAAACACAAATCATATAATATACTGTTATTTGATAGATTAAAGAAACTATAAATTCCCAATAATGAAACGCATAATATAGAATCCTACTAATTCAGTCTCAATATCAATTATACGGACTATAAACAAAAACTCCACTCATTTTCTTAGACCAAAGTACCTACTGCTAATAAGTAGGTAGGTACCTACTTTTAATAAGGTCGAGGTAAATGGGGTCAAAATTTCAAAGTTGCCTTGACAGGCCTAAGCATTTAATGTGCTTAATAGCTATTTTGTTGACTCAGCGGTCTATGATATCAAGATTATGAAATAGGTAAATACCTACATAATTCTATTTACTTATACCTTTATTTATACAATATACAAATACTTTGCGTCTCAGGCTTAGGTACTAGCAACTAGAGTATAGATATCAGTAGGATTTTTTTTAGATGGAGTTTTGGTTTTTATAAAGTAAAAGGAATTAATGTTTTTGAACAGTGATTTCTCGCAACAAAAGAACTTAACATGCAAAAAGTTCATTTATACCTGACTGCGTTTTCAAGAAGCGAAAATCTCCAATTAACTACTTAACAAAAGACACACAAAGCAACTTAAAGCTGTCCAATTATGCGGCATTAAGCGTTAATTGTCTTATAAAAGGTGAACTGAAGGCACCGGAGGAAATGCATTTTTCTTAAATTACGGAAAAACTACTAGAAAAAGTAATTGTCCCCTTAATGTAAATGTCATGTCGTAGACCATATTTACCGGACCATTTAAATGGGAACTACGCCATTCTAATTTACTCGCTTACTGTTTTTCGTCGCGCTGGAATTGTGAATAAATTGTTGTGCCTACTTAGTACTTATTGTAACGTGGGATCTTTTCGAAAAACATCAGCTGTTAGGAATATTATATACATACCTACCCAGAATCCGAAGAAATAAAGGCCTATGATTTTCACCCGGTTGTGTTGTAGTCTTTTGTAGTCTATATCTAAAATAACAACTATAGATAGAAATTCCTATTGTTATGGTTGAAATAAAAATGTCTCATACATACACTCATACTTAAGAATTTTGTTGGGCTTTTCGAAGTTTTTTCAGAAGATCTGTAAGTTGAAACCAAAATTGGAATGTATTAACAGATGCATATTAACACTTAACAAGGGATGAGAAATTTCATTGAACTGAAAAAAATCTAATAAGAGTTGGATAATGTTGCTCTAAAACTTCCAAACTTTTAGATGTACCGTACCTACTAGGTACTGAGTTCGAATTTGAATTGAAAATATTTGCTTTTCACTTATTATTGGCGTAGCATTATCCATGGAAATTTGGCAGGTTGACCCTCGTATAATAATGACGGTATGTCAAATTCCAGACAGTTTTAAGTGTGGTTTACATAATTTCGTAGGTGCCGCGGTATTAAAATTTTCTGGCCTATATGGCAAATCAAATTTGATACATTTTTCAATAATGCTATATTATAAACGGTACCTAACTATTTCGCGTACCTGCAAAATCTAATGACATTTTTTGAAATTCGGCATTGTCAAATTTCTTTCGTATTGAAGATGCCGAAAATAATCTCAGAAGAAAAAAAAAGGGAAATATTAAAATGTCATGGTTATTTAAAAAAAAATAAACCAGAGGCTCTCCAGGGAACAATTGAAGCCCAACTTGCAGATATATTTGAGGTAGGTATAACTTAAATGTACCATCGTCACCAAAAGTAACTGGGACAGCAACACATTTGCTCTTGTCCTATTATATGAATTTTATTGTCAAATATTTGTCAAACTATGCATTAAATGCATTGAAATGAATGACACTAGAATTAGTCCAGGAGATTATTATGCATTGTGTCCCAGTTACTTTTGGTGACGATGGTACATGTGAAGCCATTTCTTACCCAACCAACATTTTCCCTAAATTTTAGGTGGGAACCAGGACTATTCAAAGAATTTTGACTGGACAATATACAATCAAAAAAACTTTAGGCTGACCAAAAAAGACAGAGACTATTATGGATCGAATGTTTAAAGAAGAGATACAACGACAAATTTGGAAATACAATTCTAAAATGAATATTTTACATTACAAACATTACTGACATACATAAAAGAAAATTTGGAATTTAAGGGAGGGCAAACAAGTTTATATAAAATTTTAAAATCTATGGGATATAAATTTGAAGCAGTAAATGGACGCAACATTTTATGTGAGCAGAAACATGTTCTTGCTGCCAAAATTACATTTTTGCGGAAATACCTCCAATATAAACATTCAAACGAAAATATCAGATTCGTGTATTTAGATGAAACTTGGATCTACCAAAACGGATCTCAAGTTCGTCGATGGATACACGAATCTGATATGAAAAGCAACCCATCCAAAATTAAGTCAAAGGGGAAACGTTTCACTATTTTGCATGCGGGGAGTAGTTCTGGGTTTATAGATGGGTGCGATTTTTTTCTAGATTCAAGAAACAATGACAGAGACTACCACAATACCATGAACGCGGACATCTTCCAAAAATGGGTCGTTGATCAACTAATTCCTGCATTGAATATATCTGAAGAGAATAATAGTAATAATCATGGACAACGCTCCATATCATTCAGAGCAGAAGGATAAACCACCTTCATTCTTTTCAAAGAAAGACAAAATGCAGGAATGGTTGATTAAACATAACGTATACTTCGACACAAAAATTACCATAAAACAACTATGGGACAACAATCGATCCTGCAAAAGGAAGATATTTGGAAAGAGAGGACCAGGAAGAAGAAAAATATCATGACGGAAAAATCTCAGAAAATTGTTTGATAAAAGCTCGCCACAACTCTTCCATATTGCTGCGATGCGAATTAAGTGGACATCGCCATAATAATCGATGATCGCCGACATTCATAAGGGATAGGCACGTCCAGAAGAAGAAGAAATAAAAAAATAAAAATAGAAGAAATGCCGTTGGACCAAACCCGAAAATAAAGTTACTGCAAAAACATATTTATGCTATTGAGCTTACTGTTATGGTTACGTTTAATTAATAAATTGAATAATTTTACTATTTGAATTTACTCAGATATTTTACACATTCTGGCAACTCGGCTTTCTGTTTCATAACCCTGAAATTTGAAAAATAATTTGTTATCAAATGTCATTATTATACGAGGGTCAACCTGTCAAATTTCCATGGATAATGCTACGCCAATAATAAGTGAAAATGGTATATATACCATGACTGAACATTGATCAGCCCATAACTTATCGACCATACAGGTTAAGCTATTGTCACGATATCGTCCGCCAGACTGTCAAGAATCGACGGTGAAAATACTCGACTCTAGCGAATTATTCTACTATAATCGAGAAATAACATTATCGTGTGTGTTCTAGATTTTACAGGAATAGATTTAGGGATATATATAAGGACGGGTTTTAGCTTGCAAGTTTAAGTTTCAGTTCGACTGTGATACGATTTAAATAGTGATTGTAAAGAGTTTGATTGTTGAGTTTGCTAATAAAGTAATTAGTGTCAGAGTGTTTTGTTAAGTGGAATAAATTATTGCTGTGTTAATTGGACTTTGATTTTTGGAATAAACGGAACGAACGACGAACCCAAGATTTTTGTCAGCAGGCAACCCAAAGCCGCGACATTGGTGCCAAGAAGTGTGATATAAAGGACTGCAGAGTGAAATCCAATTGCGGAAGTGTGGGGACACTAGTGTAGTGTAAAAACTGAACACTAAGTGAACACTGGGACAGTTAGTGCAGTGCAAACAGTGACAATCACAAAAAGAGACTCAACCGATCGTGTGAATTACCCCGGAAGTGACTTTATACTCGATTTAGACTGTGATAGTGAATCTTCGAGTGAGTTCTAGAAAATTCTATTTGGAGTTCAAGAAAATTCCAGAACATTCTATTCTAGAATAAAGCAAGTTATCCAATTTGTGACTTCACCGGTGTGTTTGGAACTTCGAGCAAAGACCAGAAATGATATTTGAAGAAAGTTCGAGGGAAATTCTAGAACGTTCTGTATATCCCTATCACAAGACAACAAGCCAAAATGGACGAACAAAAAGTTGAAGAATTTCTGCGCAAAATGTTGGAACTTCAAGAGACCAGACGACAGCAAGAAAAACAAGACGAAGAAGCCAGACGACAACAAGAAAAACAAGACGAAGAAGCTAAACGACAACAAGAGAAACAAGACGAAGAGGCCAGACGACGAAAAGAAAAACAAGACGAAGAAGCTAAACGACAACAAGAGAAACAAGACGAAGAAGCTAAACGACAACAAGAGAAACAAGACGAAGAGGCCAGACGACAAAAAGAAAAACAAGAAGAAGAAGCTAGACGACAACAAGAAGAAGCTAAGCGACAACAAGAACGGCAGGAGGACCAAACCATACAAGGAACTGTCGCTAACCTAGACCAGAAGATTGAACAAGTTAAAGACGATGTGCAAGAAGTTAAACACGACGTTCAGGAAGTAAAAGCTGAAGTCAAAACCGATGTTCAAGAAGTTAAAGACAATGTTCAAGAAGTTAAAGGCGATGTTCAGCAATTAAGACAAGAAGTGGAGGACCAAGTTCAAGCACTCGAAGATAAGGTGCGTAAATTAGAAATACAGTCCATCAATCCAGTTAGTGTTGGAGCATTCTCCAGTATGAAGATAAAACCACCAACTTTTGACGGTTCTACATCCTGGACCATGTATATTCGACAATTTGAAGCTGCTGCAAACACCAATGGATGGAACGACCAAGAAAAAGCTACAGCACTAATAGTGGCGCTACGAGGACCTGCCTTAGACCTTCTTCAGTCCATTCCTTCAGTCTACCAACAGAATTACCAGCATCTAAGTCAAACTTTAGAACTGCGCTTCGGAGACCATTACAGACAAGAAGTATTCAGAACTCAAGTCAAATCAAGAGTTCAAAAACCCGGCGAGAGTCTACAAGAATTCGAATCGGAAGTTAAAAGGCTAGTGAGTTTGGCGTTTCCTGCAGCTGGGGAAGACATACAAGAATGGATGGCAGTATCTACGTTTATTGATGGTCTCCGGGATTCAAAAATCCAGGAAAACCTAAGAATGTCCAAGTTCAGGAAGAGTAGCGAAGCCCTTGTCCGAGCATTAGAACTGAAAGCAATCTTTGGTGCTTCAACACCCAGAATACGAGCAGTGACCATTCAAGACCCAAAGGATGAACAAACGTCAAAAGAAGATGGTAGCTTCAAGAATCTTATGAGTAAGTTCACGGAAAAGTTGAAGAAACTAGTACTAGAAATTAGACAAATGGAAAACGACTCCAAACAAACACCAACAACAAGAAACCGAGTAAAATGTTACCGGTGTCAAAGGCTTGGACACATGCAATGGGATTGTAGACTAAGGATGTCCTCTCCATCTAGGAATCGTTCTCAAAGCTTTTGGAGGTCCAGAGACGCTAGTCCTAAACATCGACCTGGAAACCCGCATGAGAGGAACACTAGTCCAGCTGTGAGAAGAACGGGCCTGATTGTTGATGACAAGTGGACTACGAAACAAATGAGAGAAGATCAGGAAGCAGACCAGGACATTGGGCAAATTCTACATCTTAAAGAAAATGATCAATGTAGGCCAGAATGGAGAGAAGTGTCAAACAAGAGCTTGATTTACAAAGCGTTGTGGGCCCAATGGAACTCTCTGGCCGTAGAAAATGGTTTGCTCAAAAGAGTTTGGGAAAGTGCCGATGGGATATCCACTAAGAGCCAACTGGTTATCCCAAAAGACCGAGTGGAAGATGTATTAAAAGAAATACACGACGGAACCTCAGGGGCACATTTCGGAGTTAACAAGACTTTGGACAAAATTCGGGAACGTTTTTACTGGGTTCACTACCATGAAGACGTTAAAAGCTGGTGCCGAAAATGCGACATCTGTGCTACCAGTAAAGGCCCTAAACTAAGATCTCGGGGGGCCATGAAACAGTACAACGTCGGTCTCCCATTTGAAAGAATAGCGATAGATGTTGCTGGACCGTTCCCAGAGTCAGAGCGTGGTAACAAATACATCTTAGTTATCATGGATTACTTCAGTAAATGGCCAGAAGTTTTCGCTATTCCCAATCAAGAAGCCATCACTGTTGCCCAGGTGCTAGTGGACGAAGTTTTTAGTCGTCATGGTGTGCCACTAGAGTTACATTCAGACTAGGGACGAAACTTCGAATCTGCCATCTTTAAGAAAGTTTGTGAGATCATGGGCATTCGTAAGACAAGGACAACACCTTTACACACTCAATCTGATGGAATGGTGGAACGATTCAATAAGACCATAGAGGAACACCTGACAAAAGTGGTCGCAAAGAACCAACGAGATTGGGACAAGCATTTGCCTCTCTTTTTAATGGCTTACAGAGCGGCTGTTCACGATTCAACAGGTGAAAGTCCGGCTAGAATTGTTTTTGGAAGGGAACTCAGGTTACCTTGCGATCTGATGTTTGGAGTACCCGAAGAAGAACGAAGAGAAATCCGAGATTATGCCGACGAAGTAAGGGCACGACTTCTGGGTATCCATGATTTTGCTCGGGAGCATATTCAACTAGCCAGTGACCGAATGAAGACCAGATACGACTTAAAAGCCAATTCGGTCGGATTTCAAGAAGGTGATTTAGTGTGGTTGTATAACCCAGCAAGGAAGAAAGGAGTATCGCCGAAATTGTCTTCAGCATGGGAAGGACCCTATAGAATAATCAAGAGGATCAATGATTTGGTTTATCGAGTCCAGCGCAACACCAGGAGTAAGATGAAAGTTGTACATCTGGACAGATTGGCGAAATATCATGGACGTAAAGTTGATCGGGACGATCAACCTTAAGAGGAGGGCAGTGTCACGATATCGTCCGCCAGACTGTCAAGAATCGACGGTGAAAATACTCGAATCTAGCGAATTATTCTACTATAATCGAGAAATAACATTATCGTGTGTGTTCTAGATTTTACAGGAATAGATTTAGGGATATATATAAGGACGGGTTTTAGCTTGCAAGTTTAAGTTTCAGTTCGACTGTGATACGATTTAAATAGTGATTGTAAAGAGTTTTATTGTAGAGTTTGCTAATAAAGTAATTAGTGTCAGAGTGTTTTGTTAAGTGGAATAAATTATTGCTGTGTTAATTGGACTTTGATTTTTGGAATAAACGGAACGAACGACGAACCCAAGATTTTTGTCAGCAGGCAACCCAAAGCCGCGACACTATTCTGACAAAAAAAGAGTTCTAGAAAAATGGATCAAAGGCGATTTTCAGCCTGGAATGGTTATTCATCGGTAAATACCGTGGTTATTCTTTTGGTTGACAACTTCGACAGCCAAGTGTGACGTCATAGCCCCCCACCACTCAAGAATCATAACCCAAGGAACTGACCGCTCGAATGATTTGGTTATGCGGTGTAGGATTATGTTTATTATCCTTATTTGCTTTTTCGTTTCAACACTGGTTTCTTGTTTAGGTACAAAAAATGGAGCGGATTAGCGGAATCTCTCGTTAATCTCGTTTATCGAATAGACTTTCTTTGGGGATGATCTAAAGCTCGATCTAAACATGGTGAGTTTCAGTGAGTGTATACTTCTTCCATTGTACCCGGTCAAAACAAAACTGCAAAATCACAAAACACCAATACCAAACCCGAAAATAATAACAATAACATCAGAAAGCTGTAACCAAAAGATTAACCCAAGCGAATGTAAATGATATAGACCGAATTGTCTTTGCGCAGGTGAGCGCGACGTACAGCGTCAGAGAACTGGTGTACGTCGTCCTGCAAATGTCATTGGCTGGACCTTAGAGCAGGTAAAGCGCTGTCCTACGGACATATGCAGTAGGAACTACTCCTCTTTACCTTTACCTGCTCTAAGGGCTGGACAGATTCTGCTGACGTTTACGTTGTGAGTTTTGCGTCGCGCACTGTCCTAACAAACCGTACCTATTCGAAAGGAAATGAAATGAGGAATTTAAAAATAAAATACTTTCCAATGGAAAACTGTTGATGGGTAAAGAAATTTGTGAAAGTTTCAATACATTTTTCATAGATAGTATAAAGGACATTGCAGAAAGTATAACTCACACCTAAAGAAACTGTAGAAAACATAAGTGTCCAAAGTAAAATGGAGAAATTCGGTAAATTAGAAATGCGCGACCTAAGGAGAATTATAAGAACAATCAAGAATAATGAAAGTGCTCCGGTAGACGACATTACCATTAGTATACTCAAAGCAGAAATGGGAAGTTTCCAGAAAACTGGAAGCAAGTATTGTGGTGCCTATAGAAAAGAAGAATGCTATCATACGATGTGAGGAGTTTAGACCAACTAATATGGATCTGCCATATGAAAAATTATTGGAACAGATAGTTCACTACATACTTAGAAACAAACATTATTTTCACAGAATATCAAGCAGATTTTAGAAGTAAAAATTCTTATGAAAGTTCTCTACAAACTGTTCTGATTCACTGGAAAGGTGCTTTACATGAAGGGAAACTTATTGGAGTAGTGTTTCTAGACTTTAAACGTGCCTTCGAAACTATAGAGAGAAACTTACTCTATGGCTTAAAATGGAAAGATACGGTTTTGATCAGTCTATTTTACAATGGTTAGAGGACCACTTACACGAGAGACACAAATGACAAGACATGGAGGTATTTCAACTATGAAACAAACTGAATATGGTGTGCTAGAAAGGACAGTGCCTGGTCCTACTCTGTTCATATTGTATATCAATGACATTATACAGGTAATTAAAAAATGTAATTTAAAAAAAAAAAAAAAAAAATTGAATCTCAAAGTTCGCCATTTAAACTTAAATTTAAAAAAAAGTTGTTGGCCTAGCCTCCAAATTTTATTTTTATTTTTATATGTACTGTGTACACCAAATACAAAATTACTTGCCATTAGGGCCTTATTTACGTTTTCATACCAAACATCGAATATTAGCCTGCTGTGTTCCGATACACAAATTTAGCAAATTAGTGAAGATGTTAAAATGTTTATTTACAACCACATACGTAATGTTGACATTTCTGACTTTTCAAAAGTTTGAAAGTGACACTTTTTTGAATTTTACTTTCCACCCGGGTGGAAAGTGGTCCCGGGTGGAAAGTGCTCACTTTCCACCCGGGTGGAAAGTAAGTTCTCATTTTTTAAAATGTTTAAGACGAGTCCTGCATGTCAAACGTTTTTTTAGATGAGTCAGAAATTGTCAACAAATTTTTAAATTTTTTTTTAGTATTTAGTCGAAATTAGGAGGGTTGTAATTGTTGTAAATAAAATAGTATACAAACGTCGGTAGGAAGTTTCATTCCTGTCTCGAGATTATAGTTAACTTCGACGCTTCGCGTCTCAGTTAACTAACTAATCTCTCGACAGTAATGAAACACTTTCCACCTCGGTATGTAATATACTATTTTATGGCATATTACATACCACTGGAAAGGGGGTAAAATAGAGAACTTTTTAAGAGAATTTGAAGATCACGATCGACTTTAGTTTTTTTTTATTGCATTCGAAATTTCACTTTTCAATTTATTTTTAACTGTTTCAAAAATTTTATCAGTTAATAATAAAAAGACTAGACGTTAATGGCAAGTAATTTTGTATTTGGTGGAACCATACCACAGTAGGTACACATAAAAATAAAAATAAAATTTGGAATAGCCAGGCCAACAACTTTTTTTTAAATTTAAGTTAAAATGGCGAATTTTGAGATTTAAGAAAAAAATTAAAAAAACGAAATTAAAAAACCCCTGGGGGTCGAGGATGAGTTATTATGGCTGAAAAGTTAGCAAATCGTCCCTTCTTTCGGGCAGTTAAATTTGGCAAACGATGCACCAAACACCCTGTATAATAATTCACTACAACTTAATATTGAAAAAACAGAAATGATGTTTATAAAAAATAAAATTGACCATTGAGAGAGTGCCGCAAATTAAATATCTGGGGTGTACCTATTATAGATAACTGTTTGTCATCTCTTTCAGAACTTTAGGTAAATCGTCAAATTTAACAGTTTATAAAACAAATATTGCTTCTCATATCTATTTTTGCTCCACATTGCTGTTTCTAATAAATCAGTCACAACTGGACGCTCTTCAGAAAAAAACAAAATAAAGCTATGCGAATTATACTGGGCCGTAACCCGTATAGATAATAGAAGAACTGACATGTTAAATTCAACTAAGTTACCAAGTATTAGGCAGACTATTACTTGTAATACCATGATATTTATATAATAAAATGTTGAAATAATATGTTACCAAATCATTTACTTAGTAACTGTAAGTTTGTTAGGGATATACATGAACACTATACTCGTTCAAGAAATATTTTTCATCTGTCAAGAGTCAGTTCTAACATAGATAAGGACTGATAATTTAGAAAGATTTTGAAAAGCTTATATCACTTTATAACCTGAGATAAACCTTCGTCACAAAATTATTAAAAAACAACTATGGGGACTTAATTAATACATCCATCTAGAAGTTCCTTAAAATGTTACCATTTTGAGAGATTACGGACACGGAAGTTCTTCGATTACCATTGTCAATATAATCCGATTGAAATGGCTTGGGTTTTGTGAAAACTTTCACAACTATACTCTCTGTCGAAGGATACGGTTGCGAGAGTATGGCGTGAGTTTCTTTCAAAATTTACCTCAGACATCTTGTAAAAGCATTTCTAAACAGTGCGAAACAATTATATTCCGGAAGACTGGACAAAATGGGAACAATAATATTCCTCCTATCATCATTTCGCTGATGGAATCAGATTCAGAAATCTTATCTGAATTCGAAAAAGAAACAATTTCTCTAGGAGAAATTATGGAAGTTGACAAAGTGCTACTTTCCATTTGCAAATATAGGTACGTGCGGTAAAGTGCAGTTTATCGCACGCTCTAGGTAAAATGAAAAACGTATAGAACTCCCTGAAAAGCCACAAGCAACGAATTTACACGAACTCAAACGAATTACTTAGTTTCTTTTAACTTTTTATTTGAAAGTTGCTGAACTCTTGCCAGTGTTTAATTTTTTAGTTCAAAGTTATCTTTTAATTTTCAAATTCAGTTTAATTCTTAAATTTTTTAATTCGAACTTAAAATAAGTGGGTGAGAAGCTTCATTAATCAAGAATCAATTAAATTAACATTTCCAATAATTGCAATTAATTATCATCTATAATTATATGGATAATGAAAATAAGATAATAATAATTGCCAGTTTCCAAGAATTCAACGACGAAACAAACGCAGGCAATCATTTTCATTCAAGCCGAGTGAGAAACGAGAAACAAACCCACCCACAGGTAAAAATGCCCAACTAACCCGACTCAGTTGCGGTACTTTTCTACCATAGTGTATTGAAAAAGGACGCACAGCCTGTGAAGCGTTCAAATTTTTGAGTTGGCGACAAGTATACTTCGCATGAACACAGCTCGGGCTCGCAGCTGACGTGACGTCATTTACAAAAATAAATAAACGGCGAAATGGCATCCTCCGAGTTTAATTTCCAATTAATTTTCGATTATTTTAAGGAAAACGGCGGAAAAGTGAAAAACCGGGACGCGGTGCGCTATTTCAAGAGATATTTGACCGATCCGGCAACAAAAGGTGAGAGTAATTAGCGAGATTATCGCCCCTGGGGCTTGGCATAGGCAATGTTTACGTTGATTGTTTTGGTTAGATTACCTGTTGATTTTCGATTCTAATTGTGTGATTGATTTGCTAATTTAATTATTTACTAAATGAGAGAGATTTCCAAGCCGTTTAATAATGCAATCATCCTAGTAAACACCTAAATAATTAAAATGACTAATATGGCATAACCTCATAGTTTGTTTTGTATGGCTCTCCCCTGAATATCTAATCTAAAAAGATACTCTAGTCTGGGTGTTAATCAAGTGGCTTTCAATCAATACCTATTATCTTGTGTCTAGAGGAAGAGAACTACCAAGAGAACTACCCTAGGAACTACCTATAACGAGACCTATAATAAAAATGCTGATAAAAACTAATAGGAAACTAAGTACCAAAGTACCAACTCATCAGTTATTTGGATTTACTAAGTAGGGTAGATACTCAGTTCTTAAAAAGGTGCATTTAAATCAAACATAAAAAATTAAGCAAACAAAATGGAAATTACAAACTACTAGTTGGTCCACTAAATATATCAGTAATAGAAAATACCAAGGGGTAAACCGCTAAGAAAAATGTGTACACTAATTCCCAGGATAGTAATTAATTCCTCTAATTCCCCTAATTCCCTTCGAATTTCCCTGATCTTTCTAATTCCCAAACTAATTTCCCTAATTTTACTAATTCCCATAACTAATTCCCTACTAATTCACCAAATCTATCACAAAAATTTGGTCACAAAATGGTGTAGAATAAATCAAGAATATCTAGATGTTTGCCCTATTACATGTTAAAATAGAGAAGTCTGTAAAAAAGCTGGGGAAAAAAAAATTACATGGGTAGCTTCTGTTGAGGTGATTTATCCAATGTTTTCCAACGTGTTTTCCTTCTACTATCTTTTTAATCGTTCAGTACCTACTTACTATTCCGTTAGACTGATCTAAAAGCCAGCAGCACGATGACTTTTCAATGATTGAAGAATTTTTACCAAGAACGTTGAGGTTTATACAACTTGTTTCCAAAGTATCACATCCGCGATCTTCATGAGAAATTTCCAAGATTTTTTTTTAAAATTAAGTCCATGATTATAAGTATTGCCCTCATTACTAACATTATTTGTGTTTGCCACATCTTGGTCCTTTTCTTTTTCTTCAAGGTTTTCGTCAACTTCAACGTCGCCTTCCTTGATCTCTTTGTTTTCCTGTGTATATCTGATATTTTGTGTTTGGTTTAATGAAGGTACCTGCATATATCTCCCATCGCTTTCTTTAGCATTGAGACCGAATTGTCTCATATCCTCTATGACATTTTGTAGAGTTGCTTCAACTGTGGGTAGCTTTGATAATTTTTATATCCAAATTGAGAATTTCTTCTTTACATGGTAGTTTTTGTTCTGGCATTTTTTTTTCCATCAAGTTGAAGGAAACGAGTAGGTACGCATATGTATTTGTTCAAATATGTGTGATGTCTTGTACATCATTCTTCGAGTCATTCTTCTTTTTTTTTTTCACTGCTGCAGTGGTACCACTCCCAATCTGGAACTGGCAAAGAATGGAGTAGTTCTGTATCTTCTGGGATTGTTTTGTTTTTTTATTTTTTTATTCAGGAGCTAATCAAGACATCAAATCATTATTTAAATGCATATCTCTTAGAAGGCGATTATCCATCTGAGGAATAAATCCGAGGGAAAATCCCAGTATTAGATAGGCATATATTGCTTGTACTCCAGTTTGACTCTATATCTTGATTACTTCAGCAGAAGTGGCAGGAAACGTACCTTTTTGACTCAGGCCTTCCAGGAATCTATTCTGCATAGTTTGAGCTAGTAGAATTTTTGAGTAGTCGAGTTAAATCAGGCACAGATTCATCAGTCTTTTGGACAGTTTCTATTTCACCTATGTTCTCCAAAAGTTCCTGAAATAGTTCATTATTTCTACATACTTACTAGAAGAGTCTCTTAACGAAATTTGGAATTTTATATAGGAGATAAATTGGTTCTCGATTGGTTTGGAAGCAAAATTGCGCAACATAAAAATGGCATCACAACTAATAGAATCTATTACCGTATTATCGATCGGAATACCGTACCTTTATACAGTTCTATATTTTTACCGAGAAAAGGTTTATTCTTGGATGAGCAGATTTATATTTCGCTGGCCGAAAGGAAATAATTTTTTTTCCATTTCTATCATAAATGCAACAGTTCATCGTAAACAAAACGCAATAAATGCATGTCCTTTCAAGAAAAATTATAAAATAAATAATATAAAACAGATTGATGAAATCCATCTATGTTTCATTGGATACACTGAATCCCTAGCAGTTCTATGTGATGCGACGAAGTTCCCGACTAATTCCCCAAATTTCCTGACTAATTCCAATAATCCCCCAGTAATTTTTCTAATTCCCCAATAATTCCTCTAATTTCCTTCTCATTTCTTTAATTTCTTACTAATTCCTGAAGACTGTACACCAAAATTCCCATGCGATTTACCCCTCGGAAAATACCTATCTATAGAATAGGCTCGTTACATACAACATACATTTTAATTTTACCTGAAAACGTCTTTAATACCTACTTACCTTGTAAAGCAAAATTCTGCATGAGAACTTCTAATTACCTTATAAGCTTCGTAGTCCGCACTTTGAAAGACTATTGTTAATATTTTTGCATTAAAAAATGTCTATATCTGGTCCCCAAACTACCAGGTTTTTATAAATATTTTGGAAGCAGGGGTTCAAAGACAGGTTTTTAGACATAAAGTTTAGGAATTTCTGTTGAAAATATTAATTTTGCTGAATTAGGTGCTACCTTCCTGCTTCCTACATTAGAAATCCTCAGGAGAAATCTTGGCATATGCTTTTTATGTAAAATCCTAAATAATTTAATCGATTGTCCTCCTCTGATAAATATTATAAATATTCATGTACCTTCAAGATATACAAGACATAATGAAATGTTCGATGTATTAAATCATAGGACAAATTATGGCTATTTAAGTCGTATAACGAGAATTTGCAGGGATGCCAATCAACTGCCAAGAGAGGTAAACCTCTTTAATCTCTCTTTGAAGGGGTCGAAAACAGAATTCAACAGTGTGTTCAGTTATTTGGATATTAGATTTTATTGTTCGATTATTAATGTGTTTTAAAATTATTTATTGCTGTTATTGTTCAGAATTTGTGTTGTTTTTGATGATACTGGCTGGTCCAATAATAAAGAAATTGAATTTGAATAATGTAAAATGTGAGTATACCTAATATGTAATCTTCGACCATTGAACACTCTCTCTCTCTAGACTAATAACGATAATAATGTGCTATAGAATTTGTATGGTTCCAGAATGAGACCAGGCCCTAGACCAGGCCCTCTTTCTCGCACTTATGAAAATAGAATGTTTATAAACCAGTCTGTTTATGTTTTGGGTATCAGAGAGCTGCGTTCGAAAACCTGGTTGTTGGTGTGGAAATTATTTCAGGGAGTGCATCTTCAAAATGTGAGCTTAAATTTCACTCTAGAGTATTCGGTGCGCACATCAATACGTGTCAAACACCCTTCCGAACGCCGAAAACCATATGATTTTAATCCACACTTCGCCTTTCCGAACGGCAGCTGTGTGATTTTTATACGACACACCAGGTTCTCGAACGCAGTCAGCTGATTTGTAACAAGAAAGTTGAGAACACCATGAGAACACAAAACAATTACTACGTTATTGCCAGACTGTAAAATCTTTCTTTAGAAGTAGGTACGTAGTTCCATTTAAAACCAAATTGAGTCGTGATAAAATGTATTTTTCTTTCAGGATTATTTTAAGTATAGACTTAAAAAGTCGCAAGTATATTTTTAATAATATTATAAGCAGACAAATTTGAAATAGATACTTTTCGATAGATGACGATATTCATTATTATCGAGATTATTATTCGAACAGGAAAAAATTCGGCAACAGGGCCTTTTTTCGTTTTGTTTATCGGATGAATCACCCCTCTGACCCCGCTACCTCATTATGGAACAAAACAAATATGCTTGTTGATCCCTCTAGCAGTTTAAAGCTCGATGTATGTAATACATCTTAGGTGAATTATTCTGTGCATATGTGAGCACCGAGGTGAGCACAATTTGCAATTTTTTGCAAAAAAAATTTATTCAAGAATCTCCATCATATTTCTATTAGAAAGAGTATGTAAAAGGCCCTATTGCCAAATATGAAGCTCTATGAATGAATATTTTTTGAGAAATTTCGAGAGAAATTTAAAATTGAAAATCATCAACATTTCAAATTTTCAGAAATGATTTTGACACACTTGACAACAGTGCGGAATTTCCAGTTACACGAATTGACCTTTTGTTTGGACGCCATATTGCGGTGCGCGAACATAGTTGCCAAAAGAAGAAAACAAAAATTACTAGCGGGCTGTCAACATTAAAAGCAAAAGTAACTGAATGTTTGATCCTCACTATCCTTTTTGTTTGTTAACTTTCTCTCTCTGATTCTATAAACAATAAAGCCTAGAACTCGTAACCGCGAAATTCGCTCTTTTTTAAAAGTGCTTCGACAAGTTGACGTTTGATTCACGCATAAAACGTCAAATTAACGAAGCAATGTCAAAAAAGAGCGAATTTCGCGGTTATGAGTACTGGGCTTTAGAAAGAAACCGAAATTTGGTGAAGTGAATAGGTAGATATTTTATTACTTCTATTCTGCCCAATACAAGTTAAAATTGATGACTGTTTTTTTCAAAAACATTCGTAATAGGCGGCAAATTTAAATTTTAAATGTAAATTATTCAGTAACTTTGGTTTTTAATGTTGACAGTACGCTAGTGATTTTTTTTTTTACTTTTGGCAACTATGTTCGCGCACCGCAATATGGCGTCCAAACAAAAGGTCAATTGATTAGATATTGACAGTAGATGGGTTTTTTCTTTTGTGGAACAATAGGTTTCTACTAGAGTATCTAATAAATTCAAAAGCCAAATGCTTTTATTTGGGAAAAAGAATAGTCTTGAGAATAGCATATTATGTGTAACCGACTCAGCATTTGAAATAAATAAACGAGGAAGTTAGCGAATATGATAAAGAATAAATAAATAATGATAATAATAAATAAGTTTCAAATAGCAGTAAACAAAAACTGAAACTGGATAAAGCTCTATTAAAAGTATTTAACTTTCGTACAATTTATGTGACTGCGCAAAACTGTACAGAGTGTTTGTTTATAACTGGAACATTCAGTAACTTTTTTAATTATTGATAATCAAGGGCATGTTTAAATTGGAAATTTCTTGGTAAATTGCAACGCTATTTTTTTGTCGCCTTTGGTATACAGGGTGTGGCAATAAGGACAACTTTTCTAAATAAAACATCCTGTATATTTTTGCATTTTTGAATTTCTTTACAAAAACACCAAATTCTATTTAAATATCTTTTGTAGTTCCTGAGCATTGAAAAAAAAAATGTTTTTTCGACGCACCCTGTATACTTATGGCAACAAAAAATATCGTTGCAGTGCTTAGGATCGTTAAATTTACCAAGATATTTTCCAATTTCAACATGCCCTTCATTTTCAATAATAAAAAAGTTACTCCAGTTATACATATAAACAAACACCCATTACCATACTAAGAATATTTGACAACATCGCAATTTACCATGTAATCACATCACAACGAAATAGGGGTTTTCGCGCGCGCTCAATTTTTTTAAATTTAATTTGCAAATTCATATTCGTATAATATCAAAAACTAAATCGTTTTGAGAAAAAAATTCTAAAAAAATATAATCCAAAAATGTGTAAATACCCACTACCCACTACCTTATTCAGTTTTATCTCGTGTCCGACGTGAATCGATATGTTTGTTTTTATCTAGCTCATAGCTCATGTGGATTCGTCGGACGAAGCGAGACAAAGCTAGACAAGTCTTGGGTCCTGCGCAAAAAAAAATCAATAAAATAAAGGATGTCATTGATAGGTACCAGGTACCTATAATCGGTGAACTCTTGTTCCCTTGCATGATGAACCTAAATGTTTGTCTCCATATTCCCAAATCTTTCTTAAAATGTGTATTTCTAAAAAACCATCAAGCTGGCAAAAGAACGGATACATGCAAAAGATAAAAAAATGCCGAGGAAACTTTCGTCTATGCCAGGCTCTTGATGATTTTTCCTTTTTCGCTCGATTGCTCTTTAAAAAATTATTAATCGAGGAAACTTTTGTCTATTGCAGGTTTTAATTTCTCTTTAAAAAATTAATGAAGTAGCGTTGGAAGTTTTTTAAACCTTTTAGTCCCAGAGACGGCTGCAGAAAATATGTCGTCATAAGGTGGAAGAGCTAAAAAAATATGGATTTTAGTTGAGGCCCTAATTAAGAGAATACGCGAAGGTTTCCTGTGAAAATCCTGCCGAAACAGTGTTTTTCGAAATTGTTTATTGGATAAATAATAGGCTCGTTCAGTGAAGTTTCATTAACCACGTTTTTTGATATTTTTATGAAGTATTACTCACATATAGTACACAAAAAAAAAATCAGCTCAATTGGATAAATATTAAAAAAGTTATGCGGCTTTGAATATTAAAACATTATGACTCAGAAATTAATCGCTGAGAGATGCTATGACGTCATCTCTCGAGTCAAGACGGGCTAAAGGCCGTCACACGACCAACGTGAGAGATGCAGTGACGTCACCGTGTGTTTCAAAACTTTCAAATTTGGATCGTTTTGATAATTTATTTAAATATGAACAAGGGCTCAGAAAATTATGAAATTTTGCAAAACTGCTAAACTCAATACGCTCTTTTAGAATATGTATTAAAAAAAATATGCTGTACGAGCCTATTGCAGTAACAATCTTTTAGAGGTGGACATGTAATGAAATCACCATGTTGTAGGGGAGCGCGAGATGAATTCAACCATATAAGGTTGCCTGCCCCCACCCTGCCGCACACCCCCGCAACCTGGCTAAGGGGGTCGTTTTTTTATCAATAACTATCGTCATCAGGTGGACGCATAAATTAGGTCTTAAATTAAAGGTCTCAATCTCCTCTTTCCATTGAACTAAGGTTGCCTGCTCAAAACCTGCCGAAAAGATAAAGTTGTCTCGTTCAAAGTTTCCCGGTCCAGGTATTTGCGGAGCGCGAGGTGTTTAGTGGCGGAAAAGTCGTCTACAATACTCCGAAAAGAGTTTTCATTATTGCTCCTTGTCACTTTGCGTTACTTCTAACATTTAAATTATTGATAAAAATTTATAGAACAACATAATACTCAGATAAGAGTATTTGTCCATTCCAGGTTCTCGATTTCTCTCAGTTTCGGGAAATTTGAAGTAATACAAGAGCCGTGAATAGAGAAGGAATAAATGAGCGGGAAAATTAATGAGAATTAAAAATTGAGAAAAATTTAAAGATAAATTGATTGACAAGTAGGAATACAAGTATTTTCTCTTATTCCGGCTCTTGAATTCTCTCAATTTAGGGAAATCTGAAGAACTTCAAGAGCCGGGAATAGACAAAAATCCAGAAGGAAAATAATGAGAATTACGCATTTCAACGACCTGTCAAAACTATTTCAAAATGGCGTCCGGGCGGAAGTTCATTATTCCGTATATGACAGTACAGAATTTAAAGCTTTTTAAAGTGCATTGTGTGGTTGTTTTGTGACTAAACCCTATATATTTTTTTTTAATTTTATTGACATAAGAGTTTTTTCTAATTGAAAATGCCACAAAGGTGTCTTGTAGTTGATTTTGGAAGGCGTTTCAACAAGGATGATGTCAGGTTGTTTTCAGTGCCCACCGTTTCAAACTTTCCCAATTAAAACGTGAAAATTATTTAGTACCACTGTCCCTAGTGTCCCTGAATCTAAAATAAAGCCATACTCGAAATACTTGTGAGGATCTAAGCTTTTGTAGGCCCTCATTTGCTCATTGCTGTGAAAACTGTAGATCAAAATGTAAACAAATGTCAACTACATAGACATTTTTTCAAACTTACCGTTCGCCCATATCCCGATTTTCCTGCATTAAAGTCTTTAAATAATCAGTTTGCATCTCAAAAAGTATATATTATAAATAATAGTGAATTGTAATTAGCTCGAAATTATTCCAAATAAACTCAAGATAAACAAAAAAACGTCAATTTTGACCTCCAGACGCCATATTGAAAAATCACGTGGCTTGGAGAGCCTAATTGGAAAATGAGAAAAATAGAGGAGAAATTGGTTCTCAAGTAGGAATATAAGTATGTTCTCAATTCCAGACTCTTGAATTATCTGAATTTACAGGAAATTCAAAAAAATTCATGAGAGCAGGTCAGTTTTCGTACTTCAGATTGCTATTTTAGGGGAAATCATGGATGATATTCCCTGATTTCTTCCGATTACGAGGGGCCGAATTCTCGTCTAGGAGAGTAGAGCTCTCTGATAAAACGAATGTTTTGTCCTTGTCAACATAATTGAAAAGTAAATAATTAAAATGATAAAGACGAAAAATTTGTTCTTTCGGGCCTGAGAATTGGCCCCCAGTAAGATTGCCCAAGAGTTTCCCAACATAACCTCAAATTATAAAGTTTTTCCTTTGATCTCTTGATTTCCCCTGATTGCCTTAGATTTCTTCGGATTTCCTCTTGATTTCCCCTAATTTCTACACCAGATTTCCCTTGCGGTTTACCCCTCGTGTTTTCCAATGCATCCCTGTCGATTTTTTCGAGAAAATCTCTACTTTGCCACGCATATTTTGGATTCAAAATTGCAAGAAAAACCACAAAACGATCCTCAACACTTTGCTTTTTCTATTGAAATATTGGAAAAAAATTACAAACAAGTCTAAAATTACATTTTCTAGACATTTTCCGCGATATTTAATTTTTTCTTAACCAATTTATGTATATCCAAAGTGAGCTTAAGGCGGGTGACACACTGAAGAAATGTCGCCCGCCTTATTTTCCTTCTTCCTGAACGCGAACTATTAGAAATTTTAAGTGACTAAGGCCCGTTTTATTTATCAGATAAACTTGCTGGTAACTATCTGCAAGCTAAATGTACCATTTTATAATTCTATTGGTCGGCGGATAACTAGCCGACCAACAGATGGCGTTTTTATCCGGCAGATTGCATCTGTCAGTTTATCAGAAGGTGAATAAACCGGCCCTAAGCTAAATTAATGTTGCGTATTTGCGTGAACATGCGCAATGTCCAAAATAAGTGTGAAATATAGTTTCCTATTTTCTTGTGATAATTTACTTTGTATCAATCAAAATCTATCCAAAGGAGTCTTAAAATACGCGTTAACTATGGGACTCCATATTTCGAGATATATGATTGAATCCTGTTTCATCTTATAGAGCATCAATTTCAAGTCGGAATCAATAATTAAACATTTAAACCTGTGAAGTATTGTAAGTTATAAATGATTTTGAAGATCTGTGACGGATAATCCAGATTTTCAGACTGAAAATTCAAGCTTATTAACACGGATTCCGCGGGTCCACTCAAACTCTCTTTGTTAACAACATTAACAACAAATTTCATTGAACTAATTGACTACAAAATCTACCGATCACATATCGTTTTAATTTAACTTTATTCAACAATTATCAGGTAACATACAATTTTCTTCTAATCACCATCCATTTCTGAGCAAAGGTTTCAATTTCCTGACGAACATTCCCAACTTCTTCACGTATTTTCTCACTCTCATCGCACGTTTGAATTTATTATCTTGGTGCATGCTGCAAGTCTGTAGACTAAAAATCCTAGACACACTGTATAGCCTCGACCTTAGCTCAATTTCTTAATTTTTTCAAAATAATAGTAAAAAATTCTTTTTCTAACTCAAATTCCAGACGAAAACAGAAGAAAATTCAAAGAATACGTCAACACTTTAGCCCACACAAGACTAGAAGGCGACGAAAAAGTTCTCATCCTCAAATCCAAATACCTCAACAGTCAAGAGCTTTCTTTACACTCATCGACTAGTTCCCTAAACTCCAATTTAGCCCCGAACGATCCCAGAAATAATGTCGGGCTACCTTTGTCTCCTCTTGGTAATAACAACAATGGCAATTTTCAACTGTACAGTAGCACTAGCTCACTTTGCACGCCACCGAGACAGCCTCCTCCTTACCGAAATCCCCCTCCTGTATCCTCACCGTCACCATCTCTGGATAGTGTTAGCTTGAGCTCTAATTCAACTCAAGATGACCGACCTTTGGCTCCTCCAAGACAGCACAGAAGTAACTCAAGGTAAGATAATTTGATGTTGAAAATTACTTTTTATTATATTGGTATTTCTTAGAGGAAATCTATTGGATGCTGAAAACTTGAGCACTCCAACTAGAGAAGAAAATCTTGAAAAAGGTGGCTTGAGTGTGAAGGAACGAACGCAGCAGTTTAATCGGATGGCTTCTGTGGAAGACGACCTAAGTCCACGAGTTTCAAAAAGTGCTGAAAAAGATAGAGGCAAAAATTGGGTAAGAATTTCAGATAAGTGTTGAATCGTGAAATGTTTTTAACAGTCTGTTAATGCAGTTGGCAGTTCGTCAAACGTCATTCAAGTTGTTCTGAATGAGCCGAGAACATTAATAACAAAATATACACAATACCAGTACCCCGCAGTGGTTCTATAGTCAGTTGCCTCGTTTCAAGTTTGCAAGTCATTTGACAGCTAATAATCGTCGAGATCCGTACCAAGTTGCTTATAACATTCGTTGTATGAATTTTAAATCGGCCTCGAGGTGTAAGGAAAAAAAATATAGCTAGACGGGGTTTTTAATTTGATCAAAAAAACGATGGTGTGACCAAAGGGTGTATGTATATCGACTGCGCCACTATTTGTCGCGTGTTAAGCGGCAGGTTATGCTCTCCGCATTTGAATATTTTTGCAATTAAAATAACTCCGGGCGCAGTATAGTGTTTTCGGTCTGAGCATTTTGTTTTTCCTTTTTCATGCTACTACATAAAATTAGTATTGGGCTAATTTATGGTCGTCTAGAAACATTTTATAATGGATTTAATTTTTTAAATTTGCTGTGGAGATTTAATTATATTTAAAATAATTTTAGTAATTTTTAGGTTAAGTATACATATTATAATAATTTACGTAAGTACATACTTTCAAATCTTGTGATACAGTATAGCAAGACGTCAAGTCCCTGCTTGAGAGTGGAAGATGTGTACAAACTACAAAAAGTGCAAAATTCCTGTATTCGTTTCTCGCAACAAATACCTTTTAGACATCAAATCTCCCCTCACTTAACGGAGATTGAGTTGCTAAACATGAGAGAGGACAGAGAAGATTGTTGCATTTGTGGTATTTCATTCATAAGTTAATGCCAATGGTTACTTAAATGCCATCATACCTATATGAAAAACTCATAGTTGCGGTCAACAACTTACATACATGTGAAGCAAGTTTTAGTGGACCCGCGGAATCTGTGATAATATTTTATATTACGCACACTCCATACAAAATGAAAAAACGACCCATCCCGATCAGTCACCAGACCCATCAATCGATCGATTTTCAAATGCCCAGGCATCCTGTTCACCAAAACCTATAAAAAATCAATTATTCGGTACCCCCCGAGGTACCAAAGTGACGTGCGCCCTAGGGGGGCCCGTCTATGGGCTGCCAATATGGTTTTTTATGGGACTTTGACTTGTCATGGCCAGGCGCCAGTACTGTTTTTGAATGTTCGATTTTTTTTTGTGTGGGCGCGGCCCCCTGGAAAAGGGTTTTGGAGAAAAGAGTGAATTTATCGGTTATACGTGTGGCAAATTAGTGTTTTGTCGGTATATCTTTTCTCATGATTAAGACCTTTTTACATGCTGCAAAACTACCTGTGAGACAGACGCGAGAGACCTTTCTAATCGAGGGGGAATCCACCTAGGTACCTAATTTTGTACACCAAAAATTCTAAAATTCTGAAAAATGCTAATTTTCATGTTATTATTGTCCCAAAAAATTCTAAAAATTCTAAAAAATTGAGCATGGGCAATAGATAAAAATTCTAAATTATTTCTAGTTCAATTCTAAAAAATACTAAATAATTCTAGAAATTGCTAGAAAATGCTAGAAAATACTAAAAAATACAAAAAAAATACTGATAATTCGGAAAAATTCTAAGAAATTCTAAAAATTCAGTTTGTAGGTACAGGGTGCTGCAATTTAGAGTGTTTCAACAGGAAAAACATACTTGCAGACCAAATAGAGGAAAATTGACTTAGACGTCATGGGATCGATTTTTGAGAAACGTCAATTGTCAAAAACCGTATCACGATATCTTCAATGGTACCATTGATACAGGGCGATTTTCGATTTTCCCCTATTATGAAAAATAATTATAAGTTTTTTATTTGTCAATTTTTTTTATTTCTGTAAAAACATTATGGAGACACTTTTTTGAGCACAATCCAGTGGCGGATTCAGTTTTTTTCTATATAGCTCCGATTTTGAGATATCGACCAAATTCCGATATTTTCAAATGAAACACCCTATATATTAATAGCTCATTGGATAGCTCTGTTTTTCCTGATTTCAATGATATAAAGTTCGATAGGTTTATCTCTAACAGTTTTCGAGAAAAAAAATATATCTGTTTTTGTCGGAAGGACCAATGTGTTAGAAAAGGATTTTATATGTGCAAGGAGAATGAGGAAGGTCTCTGTCTAACACATTGTTTCTTATGACATAAACAGATATAATTTTTTTTCTCGAAAACTGTTAGAGATACCCTATCGAACTTTATATCATTGAAGTCAGCAAAAACAGAGCTATCTAATAAGCTATTAATATATAGGGTGCTTCATTTGAAAAGATCGGGATTTGGTCGATATCTCGGAATCGGAGCGATATAGAAAAAAACCGAGTCCGCCACTGGATTGTGCTCAAAAAAGTGTCTCCATAATGTTTTTACAGAAATAAAAAAAATTGATAAATAAAAAACTTATAGCCATTTTTCATAATAGGGGAAAATCGAAAATCACCCTGTATTAATGGTACCATTGAAGATATCGCGATACGGTTTTTGACAATCGACGTTTCTCGAAAATCGATCCCATGACATCTAGGTCAATTTTCCTCTATCAGGTCGGAAAGTGTGTTTTTCCTGTTAAAACACTCCAAATTGCAGCACCCTGTACAGGGTGGCCCATTTTCGATATTTTAATAGGCTATATCGAAAACCAGCAGAGATATCAAAAATCTGGGAGCACATTCTCGAGCTCTTTTTTTAAGAAAATAACAATGGCAAAGACAAATTACAACTTGATGCGTTTAGGAAATACAGGGCACTTTTCAATTTTTTTCCAATTTCAAAAAACTCTCTAATTTCCTTATTATTTAAGATATCCAAAAACGGAAAATACTTTCTAGGGGCAGTTTTTCAAGGAGAATCCAGTGGCATGACCAATTTTTTTTCCAGATGCCACCGATTTTGGAATGTTGACCAAAGTTGTATTTTTTTTAAATAGGACACCCCGTATATTATTTTTTTATTGAATAGCTCTTTGTGAGCTGATTTCAATGACATAGGGTTTTATACCTTTATCTCCAATAGTTTTGGAGAAAAAAATTAATTTCGTTTTTTCCATAAGAAACAATGAGTTAGAAAGAGATAGTTGAACTATGAATCGGCTACAAATTTCTTAATTCTTAATTTAATTTTTCAGTTCAGTTCAATTCGAGCCTAATCATTGGGATCTCGGAAACCTACGGGGAAGATACGGGGCCGGTTGAATTATGGCAAAGTTGCGCAATTTTATGACCAATGGAATGCCGTTTTAAAATTAGAGAGATTCCGAATACTTTCCGGAAGTATTATATATTCGATATTCGAAAAAAACCGAAATTTTGTAAAATCGTTTTTATTTTTTCCCGGGCTTATTTCAAAGGCAATTTTAAAATAAAGGTCACTTCATTGTTGTCACTTTTTCTCCTTTAGAAGATGGTGCTACTAAATTTAAAATCCGACGTTTCGTCTTCAGGCGGCCATCTTCAACTTACTTTTTTTCAATACGGACCTGGATTTTTTATTTGCGATTTTGTCATTGGTCCATTCCTACAGTGACTCTATAACCCACAGTGGCGACAATTGCTGTCTTATTTTTGATTGGTTCAAAAATCCCATATATTTATATTGAAAACGCCGCCATCTTGTTCCCAACCCCTTGTTACTTTTAAATATGAATATATGGGATTTAGGTGAACATCCATCAAAATCATGGAAAACAACGTATTTGATGGACCTAATAATGGTCATCAAATACGTCGATTCCAATTTTTTATGATAGATGTCCATTTAAATCCTATATATTAATATTTAAAAGTAACAAGAGGTTGGGAACAAGATGGCGGCGGGACCTCTATTGTCGCCACTGTTTGTAAAGGTTTATTTAGCCACTGTAGTCCATTCCGAGCGCACCCACAAAAACATTTTATCATGGTTCCTGAATTTTTGTAACCATGAATGGGATTTTTTTTGTTATTATTATTTATGGCGTTTCCAATTGTCATTATCATTCTTTAACATTGTCAATTTAATTTCACACGTTCACAGTCCATTTCTGTGATCCATTTTTATCAGACTATTTCACTAGAGTGCATAGAATAAGGTTTATAGTGGGTATAGAACGGACAGTCCCGTTATACGGGTCGGACAACCATTTGTGGCGCCATCTGTTGTCTATGAAATGAGCTCATCGCATTGTAGCAGCTTGTAGAGCAGTTTGCTTCTTATTTTTTTTAGATTTGCTTTTTATTAATTTTATAATAAAGACACAATTTGATACAAATTTAACAAATAATGGTTTATTACAAAGAAAGAAGAAAATTATGTTGGCTTCTCTGAACTTGTCAACTAAGTCCACACTTAACAACACAGAATTAAATAACAATAATAGTCTTTACACTAAACATAACACTGTGAAAGTTCACAAATACACACAGATAACGCTCTATCACTACGAAACACTTTTTCAACGAACAGAAATATTTAAGCAACAATAAGAAGCACAACGTTTTCCAGCTCATCGTTTTGTCATTATTTGTCATTTCATGAATTTATGTCGGTTCATGTCATAATTTAATTAGTAATCACGTCACCCTTCTTATGAAGCAGGAAGCAGAGATACCTTGGAGATACAATCAACAACGCCTACGCAAATCAATTGATAGCGCCTCTACCGGGCATGAAACAAGTTTATCATCGAACCAAGTGGTACATTTGAAGATCGCGGGGTATGCTAGAGTGTTTTACTCTGGCAAAATGTCATAGGAACAGCAGGTTTCCTACTGACAAAACTCCTACCTGTTTCTACCAGGACAAAACCAACATGATGGTTTTTCAGCAACGAAATTGCCAAGCAACAAACTTTCATACCAGTTGAAAATTTTGCCAACAAATTTTTTTCTCTTGTGGTATTATACAGTGACCGCCAAAAAGTTTGCAACAAATGGGAAAATATTTTATTATTAAGATATCACAGAGAATGTTACGTGTATGGGATCAATTCAGCATACCCATCAATAAAAAAAGCACTGTGACAGATGTCATGTGACCACAGTTATGACGGGAATTTCAAAAAGTTCGCCTTAAATATGTAAAAAGTGGGGTTAGATGACCAAAAATCGAAAAATTGTAGAGAGAAAAGTGGTTCAGGATTCGATTTTACGTCTATGTGTCAACTTTTAAAAGAGTGCAAGAATTTTTAATAAATATCTATTTTTTGGCCTGTTTTCTGGTAATTTGGAAAATATCAAAAACTTTTCGCTTGCTTCACATAATTCAAATCGAAACTAACAAAAAAAAAAAAATTCAGTCATTCTGCTTAATGGTCCCGCAAAATATTATAAAAAATACAAAAATTCATTTTCAGACCGCTCTGACCTTGTTGCAATGACCTATAGAAAACAAAAAATTGAAATAACAAATTTAGAATTATCATAAAATCTTTCTAAATGATCCATTCCTCTTTTCTAAATTTAATTAAGCCAATAGGTATTTTATTGAATTTGCTTGATAATAAATAAAAACTTTATCACAAAATTATTGCCAGTGTATTTTATCCAATATTTCATACTTTGATGAAAGCCGTTTCAAAATTATTACAACGTTATAACCATAACTTAATTAATCAGGCTGAAGACCTCTAAATCTACAAAACGTCACTAAGAAATATTGCACACAATAAAAAACAGAAAACAAGAAAATTACCGGAAATCAGTAAATCAGTGATATCTGCACACAGTTTGAGAAAATTTTAAAGTATCTAGGCAGTAGATATCGCCGCACGGAGAGGCAAAAAACGTTAGCCTAATTAGACTCTATGTGTCCCCCGTTGTGTTCCATACATAACATGGTTCTTCTGTTAAGTTCTCTATACACGTTTCTCACCATTTGCGGAGTTATTTGAGCTATGCAATTTCGGATGACGTTTTCTAAATTCGCAACATTTCTGAATGGCCGATGTTTATATACCATATTTTTTAAATTCCCCCATAAAAAAAAATCCAAGGGAGTAAGATCGGGCGAGGGTTTTGAGAATAACGACCTATCTACTTCTGGTGAACGTTTCATCTAACCATGTTCTTACATTGAGTGTAGAATGAATACGTCTTGTTGAAAATATACATCTCTTCTTTGCAGTAATGGCATATTGTCCAGAACATTTGAAAGTTCTGTTTGCAGAAAATGCAAATATGTTTCCGCATTTAAATTGTCATGGAAAAAGAATGGTCCTATTATTGAGAAATTGTAAATTCCGCACCATACATTCACTTTAAAATGGTATTGATCTCTACATTCTATCACAAATTCTGGATTTTCAGTGGCCCACCAACGACAGTTCTGCGAGTTAACAATTCCGTTGGAAGAAAACGTAGCTTCGTCAGAGAATATTATGATTTTGGAGAAACTTGCATCCTCCTCGATCATTCCTTGAAACCATGCACAAAAGTTCAAAGGGGTATCATAATCACGATCTTTTAGGACTTGGACAAACTTTGGTTTTTAAGGATGGAACTTGTTTCTTTTTAAAATCCTTCTGACTGACGTTTCTGCAATAGTTGTTATATTGGAAATATCACTCACTGGTATCTGTGGTGTTTCTGAAACTGTTAAAAGTACATCCAAAGTACCTTCGTCTCCAGTTACCGGTTGCTCATGAGAAACTTTGTACTGGTTTTCGACAGAGCCTGTTTGTTTAATTTTTTTTATTATGCGCGACACTGTGGAATAATGAACCATTTTGTCTGGATGTCTTGCATGGAATATCTCTGCTGTCTCTCTGGCTGTCTTATAATTATCTCCGTGAATAAGCACTATTTCGATTTTGTCGGGCACTGACAAGGCTGGAGGCATTTTTAACACTTAACAATAATAATTATAACCAACTAAGAATTCAAAAATATACAACAGTAGAAATCGCAATGTTTTAAAAAACAAAAATATGCGTGAAAAAAAATTAACAAATTTATACTTATTTTAAACGCTATAATCTACCGCGCAAAAATTATGTCATTACTGTTATGTCCAATAGCGCCAAGGCACATTAATAAAAGTGGTGAAAGCGCGGTCTGCGCGTCCTTTTATTTTACATGCTTTTAGAAAAGGATGCCGATAAACTCAGTGCGCGCTGATTGACAAATGGAAATCTCTCAAAAAGTGGGGTTATGTTGAGGATGCGCCTAGATGTAATGATACCCGACCAATGAACTATAAACTAAACATACCTGGAATGGCCCGGCCTATCTCTAAAATGCGGCACATTGAGATGGAGAATGTGGGGGATCCCTATCTTTATTTACCTTATGGACCAATTATGAAAATCTTTCCTTGTCTAAAAAATATTATTTTTGAGGTTAGGAATATACACCAAACCTAACAGCAATGCAATAGAGAGGGAAAGGTATCCCCCACTAGATAGCTTTCTTTGGACGCACTAAGAGAGATAACAAATGCCATATCCGACAACGGTCGGTGCCATTCCAGGTAAGTGTAGTTTATAGTTCATTGTACCCGACAGACGCTGATATATCTCTCTTTTTTGCCCTAATGAGTGAGTGTGTGTCGAATATCAGACGTAGGTTTGGTTTATACAGGAGCTATGACGTAGGATCAAAACGCCAAATATTTTCGTTCAAATAGTGTGTCCCAAAACTCTAGTTTCCCAATCATTTTTAAGAAAGTAAGGTTAGTTTCACCAGGGTTCATACTTGACCTTGAAACTTGAAAAAAAAAGGGTTGTCGTAGATTAATTCATATGACACATTCAATTTTTTTGACAAATTAAAATGAATGACGTCTGGTTAAGAACCGACGAACGTTTTTGACGTCATTGATTTGTTTCAGTCAATTTTTATTTGTTAATAAAGGAAGGCAAATGCTGGTGGCAAGTACAAACCCTGGCGAAACAAACTTTAAGTAATTTTTCCTGAAATTTCTTTTGATACGAATATTTTTTATTAACTTCATAGATGAAAATAGATAATCGATTTCCTTGAAATTATACCTTGTCCACTATCCTATTCAACAGTTTTCTCAAAGTGTGTGTAGACATCACTTACTGATTTTCGTCAATTTTCTTGCCTTCTGTTTTTTATTCTGTTTGCAATGTTTCTTACCAACATTTTGTAGATTTAGAGGTTTTCATCCTGATGAATTAAGTTATGGTTGTAACAATTTCAAAGAATGAAAATGTTGAATAAAACACACTAGCATTAATTTTGTGATAAAGTTTTCATTTATCAAGCAAATTCAATAAAATATGGCTTAATTAAATTTAGAAAAGAGGAATGGATCATTTGAAATATTTTATGATAATTTTAAATTTGTTATTTCAATTTTTTGTTTTCTATAGGCCATTGCAACAAAGTCAGAGCGGTCTGAAAATGAATTTTTGTTTTTTTATAATTTATTGCGGGACCATTAAGCAGAATGACTGCACTGGTTTTTTTTTTTGTTAGTTTCGCTTTGAATTATGTGAACCAAGCGAAAAGTTTTTGATATTTTTCAAATTACCAGAAAACAGGCCAAAAAATTGATATTTATTAAAAATCCTTGTACCTTTTTGAAAATTGACACATAGACGTAAAATCGAATCCTGAACCACTTTTCTCTCTACAATTTTTCGATTTTTGGTCATCCAACCCCACTTTTCACATATTTAAGGCGAACTTTTTGAAATTCCCGCCAGAACTGTGGTCACATGACATATGTCACATTGCTTTTTTTTATTGATGGGTATGCTGAATTGATCCCACGTAACATTCTCTTTGATATCTTAATAATAAAATATTTTCCCATTTGTTGCAAACTTTTTGGCGGTCACTGTATATGAATAAAATCGTTTTTGTCAAACCTATAGTTGTTTGACTGGTCCTTCGAAATCAACAAAAATGATTCCAGAGGAACGGAACGTCGGATTTCAAATTTAATACGGCCTTCTTGTAGAGAAGAAAAAGTGACAAAGAGAATGTGAAATTAGTTTTTCAAAATGTTTTTAAATGAAATCAGGGAAAAATTTGAAAAATACGAGAAATTCATGTTTTTTTTGTAGTTTTGATTTTTTCCTGATTTTATTTAAAAATATTTCGAAATACTAATTTCACATTCTCATTGTCACTTTTTCTTCTCTACAAGATTTCGAAACGGCATTCTATTGGTCATGAAATTGCTCAGCTTTGCCATAATTTAACCGACCCCGTATCTCCTACGGTGTCCGAGATCCCAATGATGAGGCTCCAATTTGTTACACCAAAATTCTAAGAAAGTTTCCCGCTCGGGGGAACCCACCTACCTAATTTTGTACACCAAAAATTCTCGAAAAATTTTAAAAATTCAAAAAAATTCCAAAAATCCCTACAGATTGCGCAGTGCGCAGGCTCTGGAGCATGCGCAATAAGTGAAAATTCTAAATTATTTCTAAAAAATTCTAATTCAATTCTAAACAATTCTAAAAAATTCTAAATAATTCTAGAAAATGCTAAAAAAATACTGATAATTCTAAAAAATTCTAAGAAATTCTAAAAAATTCTATCAGTTTGTACACCAAAATTCTAAGGTGGATTGAAGCTCTCAAACGCCTGCAGTTACCACTGATTTTGTTCTGTCAGATGCTTTTGCAAATTCAAAAAGATTATGTTAAAAAAATTGAATCTATATGCTCATATTAGAAAAATCTCTAATAGGGTCGTTACCTCCTGTTATTAAAATTATACTGACCATTATTTTTTGATATAGTGAGGCCTAAAACTTGGCCATGTCATATTGGTTTTATTGAAAATTGTTTCCTGGATTATTTAAATTAATTTAAAATTTAAACATTTTTTGTCCTTGTCGAATTGTTGGTCTCTTTCTCCCATGACGTCACTAGGCGGGCATGCGCAAAGCAGTTGTAAACAAATCCATCAACATATGCAATTTTGTGAGGTTATGTTGTTTTGTTATTATTTTGGATTGTCGTTGACCCTTGTTATACTTTCATTATTTTTTGAGCTTCTCAACGGTTTTTCCGAGGTTTCAGGAAAAATATTTAAAAGAAACGTGTAATAAATTCAAGGTAAGTCATTGTTTCTCATTATTTGATGTTAAGGACTCAAATAGAGCATGCATTTCAGTTTCAGTGTACCCACCTAAGGCCTACCTATGTTTATATGTTTTGTGCCTTCTTGTAAAAACAGTAATCTAAATTCGAAGAAAATCCCAAACCCCAAAAATGAACAAATAAGAAGAAGGTGGTGTTTAGCTGTGGAAAGAGTTAATATATTGTCTAGTATTTCTGGTGGAATTTATTGCTGCGAAGATCATTTCAATGTAAGTAAACTTAGTTGCCAAATTTCCTTTTATAAACACCTATTTTCTGTTTTACATTATTTCAAAAATATGAACATTATATTATGTTTATAGATGGAACAAGATTGTGATAACTAGATGCAGTTTAGGATGACAAACTGCAAATTACTTATGAAGAAAAAAGTGGTTCCACATATTAATTTAGGCAGAATCCGAGTTTGTGAAGAAGCTGAATAAAAGAATTGCCAGCTTACGAATCCATATTGAAAGAGTGATACAAAGATTGTGAGAATTAACAATACTCGAAGGACATTCCTGCATTGACCATCAGCTTGTGGCAAAAATTGATTATTTAATAATTATTGCTTGTGGAATAGTGAATTTGCCATTAATCAAATAAATTTTATGTCGAAGCTAGAAAAAAATGCTTTTTTCTACTACCGTGCGTAAAGTACTCACTTTACGCGCTATTCAGAAGACGTAAAATTTCACTTCACGCACTAGTGCGTAAAGTAATTCACTTCACACACTAGTGCGTAAAGTAATGTCAATGACAGATGTCGACACTGTCAATTTGGCATTTTTCTGGTAAATCACTTCACGCACTAGTTCGTAAAATGAAAATTCTTTACGCACTAGTGCGTAAAGTATTTGACTAAATTTATTTTTGTACACATATTTGATTGGTAGTAGAAAAAATTTTGTATGCAATACTTGCGTAAAGCACCTTTTTTCACTCATGACATTTGTAAAAAAAGGTTCACTTTACACACTTGTTGCATAAATAACTATTTTGAATATATTGTATAAAAAAAAATACCTATTACTTTTTTTTACTGCCAAAATAGTACATTATACACCTAGAGACTAAAGTGGTACTTTTAATCCCGAAGTGAGGGCTATAATTTGTTGAGGGATTAAAAAACACTTTAGTCCTGAAGTGTATACACTATCATATGCACTTTAGGGATTAAGAATTAAAATGGTACTTTTGATCCCTCTAAAGTACATAAAATAGTGTATACATCTCAGGACTAAAGTGTTTTTTATTCCCTCAACTTTGGAGTACCCTTTTATTCCCCGTTCCATTTACTCCACGGGAAATGAAGTAAAAAGTCAATCCCTTGGGAAATAAAGTGAAATTTAATCCTGGGGATTAAAAGGGTACTTTTAATGCATAAATAATGTAAAGAAGAAAACTACCAGACTCCCAAATCAATCATATATTTTTATTCAAAATGACTGAAAATACATTTTTCTTCCAAAATTCTTCAGCTGATTCAATAATTACTTTAATAAACCTAATGTTTAAGTCTAATTCAAAAATTGTCACTTCATTATCCTCTCCAAATTTGGGACTTGCCACACAAAACAGTCCTTTTTGTCTGTTACACAATAACATTTGTAACTGAAGACTGAAGTTAGCACATGTATTTCGTCATTATATTTCCATTTTCCTTAATGTAGTTTTTCACAGTCTCCTTCTTGCTAGGGCATTAAACTTCAATCACAAATTCTTTGCTTATTCCATCTGGCGATGCTCCTAACAGAGGATATTCTGCTGTCTCTTTTCAACTGCACCTAGACAATAGCATTGTCATACCATAACTGGCTCTCGCTGCCTGCTACTAAAAATGTAATATAATAATGGGCCAAAGCTAAACCAATACAATATTATGACAATATTTCACTACCCACCTTTAGGTTTTGACTCCTCTTATTTCTTTAAATAAACCGTATTTTTGGCAAAAAACTCTTGCAACATCACATAATTTAGTTCAGGTAAATTTTCGCTGGAGGCAGACTAGACAGGCGAATCAAAATAAACAAAATAACTGACATAACCTCTAAAAGAAGACAGGAGATGGGCCAGTGGCATTGCAGCCAACTAGACAACTAGGAAATTTTGTCAGTGATGCAAACTTAAATTTAGAAATACAGTGCGCAAGCGCGCCTTGTGGCGTCATTACAATTTAAAAAATAACGAATAATAGTAAAATTTCAAATTGAAATATCTCTTTAAATATTATTCTAAAAAATGCGGGAAAAAAACCAAGAATAGATTTTGATGTGCCTAATTCAATGAAAAAATTTAAAAAAATCATGGAACGACCCTATTCACATCCAACATTCTAGCAAGAGAAGATAATAATTAGTAATTATTCGCTAATAAGCGTCCGATTATTGCACGTGACGTGTAGCGTTTTAAATCAAAACCAAAAACTATTTCTGACACGTTATTCCCAGCGGGCTAATAACAGCACGATTATTGTTGGTGTCCGAATTAAAATAATGAGCAATCGGCGCGAGCCTAATATTTACAGGACTATTAATTATTTTAGGCCCGCTTGCCAGTGACAAAAAGAAGTGAGCAAAACGATTCGAGTGGGTTAGTCGGTGGTCAATTGGGCCGAATTTAAATGGTTCTGTAGGTTTGTTTTCCGTTTGAAGGACAAAAGCCTCATACTAAACTGGATGAGGGCGCAATATCAAAATCAACAATGATTATATCTCTGTATATTTGCCAGTGGTGAAGCGAGGCTTGAAATTTTAATTTAATTTCATATGGCATCTGACACCGAAAAGTTGATAATTTAGTGTTTTTAATTCGAGTGCTGGGGGCGTTAGAAATTAATATTCAAAAAGGGCAAAGGAAAGAGTATTATTTGATACTTTTTTTTTTCGAAATTGAGGTTTGGCTCGTACCAGCGCCAGCTCATAGATGATGAAGTGCTGTTGCTAAAATGTGCGGACAGCCGAAACACATACACATACATATATCGTCGACAAGGCTGCTTTTTTTTCGAGGTGTTTTTTTTTTTGGTTTTGAGGCCGTAAATATAAAATCGTTCCTCTCTTTCGCTCTCGCACCACCAATCTATAATTAGGCGATAAATCGCCGACGGAAACAAATGACGACAGTCGGCCATGTAGACCAATAGCCCGCGCAATTTGCGACTCCAGTAATTCCGTGGTAAATAATCCACGATATCGGTGACAACTGCTACACGTGGGGGTAAAAAGAGGAGTAAGTGGATTAGGTTTGAACAATTTACACTGCATCACAAGAATTTCGAGCAACATCTGGCTATTTTGGTTGTGTAACTAGGAACATGTTTAATTATAATTGTAATAACAGAAAAAAATATCTATTAATGGGATTCTAGTAGATGAACACAGAAAGCGAATTCGTTTCAACCGAATGAGCATGCTGAGTTTCAGGGAGCAGTGAAGCAGAACTCATTCAAGACATACTCCATCGTCATTATTGATGATCATCTAAGATAATGGAATGTGCCAACTAGTCCTAGAGGATAATTTCGTTGTAGAATACTCCAATTCTGTTCAGATTTCTCAAAGAACTACCAGCTATCAGCACTGTGTGCAAGACATGTGTCAAGGAAGTGGTCACATTAATAATCATTGTCATAGAGTTTTTGTATCGTGTCTCCGCATTCTAACTAATAAAGAGTTATTCAATTAATAAAGTGAAGAGTTCTTACTTACCGGAATATCAAGAGGTTATGGGTCCAGATACCCTTAAGATTATCTAACTGGCATTGGACGGAAACTTGAAAAAGGAAAAGTTAGGTAAGAGATAGGGGCAGCTCACAGTAAAGAAAATTAAAATAGTGAAAAAGGAAAGATGGCAGATAAGTTATTTTATGTAAAACCCTTCGACGGAATAGCATATTAAAACTGGGATTTTAGAATTAAATTATTGCTGAACAACTGTAAAACATGTGCTAACTTTACTGAAAATTCTCCCGATCCAACAAATGTGATTGAATATGAAAAGTTTATGAAAGCTGATAGTTCAGTGTGTCTCAGACAACATTCTAGAAATGCTTAAAACTAAAAATATAGCCAAGGAAATAGTAGACTGTTTAAGTAATGCATGAGAAAGGAATTCCATCACAAGTAACTTTACAAAGAAAATTACGAAGTTTGAAATATAATGAAAGAAATCCTTTGACACAATTTTTGACAGAATTTCACCAAACCATTTCTGAATTGAAGTCAGCTGGTAGACAGATAGATGAAAATGAGGTAATTTTACAATTATTAGCATCCGTTCCAGAATCATATCAAACTGCAACAACAGCTATAGATATAATGTTTTGCCAAAACCAAGCAGCAGTGAATTTTGAGTTTGTAAGAAATAAATTATTAATGGAAGAAGCTAGACAAAATAAAACGCCACTAGAAAATTATCGAAATTTGGTATTTGTGAATAACAAACCTGGTTACATATGGCTATAAAGGAGGTGGTAATAATAATTGGAGATCTGCAAGAGGAAATTACAGTGGAACTGGAACTAGAGGTGCTGGAAATACGAGAGAAAATGTTGATCGTAATTTTCTATTTCAATATCATCATTGTGGAAAAACGACATAAAAGATCAAAGTGTTTTCTCATTTGCCAGAAAATCAAAAAAGATGAGAAGGATATAGAGGTGTTCGTAGAAAAAATTATAATTCTCATGGTGGTGAGAGCTCAATATCCTTTTCAACGTTATGCGATGATGCAAGTGAAAAATCAGTGAATTTGTGCCAAAATTCAAGACTTATAAAATTTTTGGTGGACAGTGGTGCAACTAACCACCTAGTTGGACAAAATGTGGAAAGATTTATAAAAAATTTACGAAAAGTTGGACATAGCATAAATGTGGCTAAACAGGGTGAATTGTTAAAAACACCAGTTGAAGGTGAGCTCAATGTAGAATTAAAGTCTGGTAAACCTGTGGAAATTAAGAATGTATGGGTTTGTGAGAATTTATTATACAATTGATTGTCTGTACCCGAACTTGAAAAAAGTGGCTTTAAAGTAATTTTTGAAATTAAGGTGTCAGTTTTGAAAAATAACATATTAGTTTTTGAAGGCAATCTGGAAGGAAATTTATACGTAGTCGCTTTTTCTTCAAATACTGATTTGCAGAGTGCCAGTGCTGTCATTGATAATAATGATAAAATGCTATGACATAGAAAAATAGGGCATACATCTAGGTTGCCAGTCCCTGGAATGTATAAAGGCCAAGCTATCTAGGTTACATTACGTAGAAATATCTGACGAGATAAAATCAAAAAGAATGGCCAAGCTATCTAGGTTAAATAAATAAAAGCAAAGTTTTAGAAAAATTTGAAAGTAGCTATGATAGAAGCAAAGTTTAACACTAGAATTTGTAAATTATAGTTGAGTCTGGAATGGGATTTTAGTGCAGTGCTAGTGCGGTGTTATATCAAGTGATGAAGGTGTAATCGGCGGTGTAACACCATCATTTTGAGCCGAGTAAACGGTGTCCCACCATCTTTACACCATTCGGGCACCAGATTATTTCCAAACGCAAATAAAGTGTACACCAAGCTTAGTCCTATCAATTAACGAACGCCACAGTGTCAATAGTGTAAAAAGTGTCGACACTTTCTACCACTCCGAACTCACCTTAAGATGCGATAATTGTGGGAGTATACATCTGGGGGCCGATTCTCGGGCCAGGGAGTAGAGTTCCCTGAGAGAATACATTTTTTGTCTTTATCATTCCCGTTTACTTTTCGATTACGTTGACAAGAACAAAAAAGTTCGTTCTATCGGGGAGCTCTACTCCCTGCCCGAGAATCGGGCCCCGGGAGCTTTAAAAAAAAATTGTAATAAAAAAGGAATTAGAATACAATATACAGTGGCGTTATAATCCTCAGCAAAATGGCTTTGCGGAAAGATTCAACCGCAATATCATGGAAAAAGCTAGGTGTTTGATTTTTGATGTAAGTAAAGAGTTCTGGGGAAAGAGCCTCAATTTATTTAATTAACAGAACACAAACTAAAGCTTTAGAAGATAGTAAAATACTTGCGGAAATTTGGTTCAATTAAAAAATAAACCTTGATAAAATAAAATTATTTGGATGTACTGCTTACAGTTTAATCCCAAAAGAGACAAGAAAATCCAAATTAGATGGGCATCGTGAAAAATTATGATAGGATATGCTGATAATGGATATAGACTTTGGGATGGAAATAAGCAAAGAATAATACACGGAAGGAATGTGATATTTGAAGAAACAAATTAAACAACGGATCAGCCAGACATTTACATTGAAAATGGACAAGAACCAGACGAAAAGAACCCTGTAACAAAAATTAACATAAAAGAATCAAAGGAAACACCAAATAAAATACAAGAAATGAATGAGGAAATAATCAAAGACGGAAATGAATCAGAAGGAGAAGAATTGAAAAGGAGGAAATATTTAAGAAATCGTCGTGTACCCAGATATTTCGATGAATATTACTTAAATCTCGACTTTGATGATGTTAATTTATTTGCTGCCTTGTCAGCGGCAAGTTTTATATCAGATGTGCCACAAACATATTCACAAGCTATAACGACAGATCAAGGATGGAAAGATGCAGTTGAAGAAGAGATGCTAGTAGAAAAACCAAAAGACAAGGAGTATAGACTCAAGGTGGGTGTTTAGTGAGAAAATTATCAATGCGGTGAAGTGAAAAAGAAAGCAAGATTAGTAGCTCGCGAATCTAAACAAAGTGATTTAAGTAACCGAGAATGTTATCATTGTATGATTTGTTTTTTATTCAGCTTGATGTTGAATCAGATTTTCTGAATGGAACGCTGAAAGATGCAGTCTATATGCAATTACCTGAAGGTCATAATGTAAGTGAAACATCAAATTTAGTTTTTCTACAAGCATGCGTAAAACGTCACTTTCCCGGACGCATTTTAATTCGGAAACAATCTCTTTCCCGCACACGTACCTGAAACACCTGTGTAGAATTTACTAAAAGCAATCACAAACTCACCTGCTTGAGTCGCAAGGTTATAGGGTTGCTATGGTTATCTGATTAAAATGTTATCAAAGTTAATGAAACAAATGGTACTTTTAGTATCCATATAATAATAAATAAAAAAATTTTAGATTGTTATTTAAAATAAAATTTAAAAAAATATATAAAGTGTGCGCTCGTAGAAAAAATCTTGATCTTAACTCTTGCGGAAAGTAACTTTCCTCACATGTTAGTTTATAACTATTGTAAATTACAAAAAGCCTCTCCAATATGTTGGAATTTTTTTGTTTTTTTGTAAAGTTTGAAATGATCAATGGGCTCTTTCACTAATTTTTGAAATTGGCATATTTGGATAAAACAACTAAAAACAGAATTTTCTGTATTTTTACTTTTGAAAAATTCATAGTCGTTCTTGAGAAAACAGAAAAAAAGGAAATACCTCCAAATAAAAACCCAGAATTTATTTGTATGACGTCGCAGCTCGCAATTTGACCGCGTTGCCACTAATTGTTAACATTGAAAATTTGTAATAGATTTAATTCTGAAATGTTCGCAAAATATCATGAAAAGTATAGTCTATTTTTTTGAAAGCTGTTATAATCAAACTGTCACTTCATCGTTTATTGCAGGTGGTTCATTCACTCTTGAAAGGATTTAGGGGATTTAAATTGGTTGAGTATGATTGATTATACCAGCTTTCAAAAAAATAGACTATAGTTAAATTAATTAGTTATGGATTCAAGATTTTATCTTTTTTATTGAAATTATGCTTAAGCACAATTTAATACAATTTTTTATGTTTAGTTTTTTTTTTTTTTTTTACGTTGCACTACATTTAGTCACCACCAAAACAGCGCATTCGAACCTTTACCTGCTTTTACTACAGGGTAACACAGCCGAGGCGGTCAGCTCTTTGCAACAACAAGCGGAATGAAATTTTTTTTTTGTGACGTCAGCAAATCGGCGCGTTTTGTATCATTTTGAATTTCGCCCATTGCAAATGCCTGTAAAAAACTTATTTAACCTTGTAGAACATTTTTTTTTGGTATATATGCCTAAAATAGTCCCACCTTTGGGATTTTATACTTAAATTACGTATTTAAATTTTAGTGAAAGAGTCCATCAGTTTACCTTATAGAGAGCTTATTGGTTGACTTATCTATATTGTATATTATGCTAGCTTCAAGACCCAATTTGAGTTTTTGTATAACTTATTTTTCACAATTTCAGAATTGTTTCACAAAGGAACATTGGCACGTATTAAGATATTTGAAACGTTCACAAACATATGGATTAAAATTCCAAAATTCAGTTCCAGCATTTGTATATTCTGAAAAATAATATTACAGATAGGAAGATAATTTCCGGATTTGTTTTAAAAAGTAATAACAATCTTATAGAATGGAGAACAAGAAAACAGACTGTTGTAGCGTTTCTAGTGCTGAATCGGAGTACATTGCTTTGTCTTCTTGTTAGAAATACTACATACATATAGTCTGGCAAGTGGTAAGTTGATAGAGACGAAAGAGGGAAGAAAAGTGGGGCGTAACTTAAGAATATTAGGCAATTCAAACCACGTGACACTCAAGATGGCGTGGCGGCCACACATGGGCCAAAAAATACAAAAAAATATCTAGTTTCTGCCCGATTTAATAGTTAACGTACATGGTCAACAAATATTTTATCAAATAATCAAAATCAAAGTTGCAAGCAAAACTCTAAGCAAAATAATTTAAAATACGCATAAAAACATATTCAAAACAAACTTGCTTGGCCGCCATGCCATATCGAATTTTCCTTTTTGACAGATGGATTGAATTGCCTAATTCACTGAAACCTTAACTGACACCACTTGATGACAGCCATGTCTTTAGGTTCAGTGGCACCGGAAACACAAAGGAAATGAACCAATAAAATTATTAGAATTTTTTTAAAAGTTTCGCCAATAACCATGCCACTGTGCTGTCGTTCCGGTATAACCTTAGGCTCTAACCAATAGAAACCATACCTCTGAATAATCACGCCTCTCCACATCCATCATTTCGCAATGTTGCCGGATTTTTTTCTATTTCAAAATACCACACATGCCCATATAGCAAAAAACAAAAAATGTCACCAACATGTTTATTACCGTTTCCGTCAAGTTTGGTAAAGCAGCAAATTCTATTGCAGTTCGCCGTTTGGCTAGCCAGACAATAGATGCATTACCATTTATGTTTCCAATGGCAAATTGATATTTTTCAACAATTAATTTACCTGTAGACGTAAGTTAGTTTTCTACCAGAAAATTATTAGTGTCATTAAGAATTGTCATTAAATAAAAAGTGCCAAAAATGTTGGTTTGAGCTTTTTTATTTGGTTCAATAGAGGTAAAAGCTTCAAGAAATAGTTCCGGTTTATTTAAATTTATATTAAAGAATGGCATAAAAGGTTGGGTCATCAAAATTTAAAATATACAGGGTGGAAAATTAAAGAGGATCCACCTGGATTTTCTCGAAAATTTTCAGGAAATTAAAAAAATGCCGAAACACGTCGATTTTGTTTGCAAGGGGGACACTTTTTGGCTATTTCAAAATGTTTCTAGGTTGCACCCTCAAAACTTGAATAGGGAAACTGGGTCGAGTGGTACCTTGTTTGGGAGGTATTTGAGATGAATTTACAGATCTGTAATTTATTTCGAAATCTGACTACTAGTTTTCAAGATATTCGCCTCGGAAGTTGCCATGGGGCGAAAAGAGAACGTGTGTTTCATACATTTCTACAAGAAAAAATTGAAATTCCTGAAACACGTCCATTTTGTTTATTTTGTACCTTTGTTTTTTTGTTAGTTTGAACCTTTTGAACAACCTTTCAAACATGACCCACTTTTCATTTTTTTACGAAAAACACGTTCTCTCTCTTGAAAACTAGAAGTCAGATTTCGAAAAAAATTACAGATCTGTAAAGTTATCTGAAATACCTCTCAAACAAGGTACTACTCGACCCAGTTTCCCTGTTCAACTTTTGAGGGTGAAGCTCACCCCGGTAAGGGGGTGCAATCTATGAAAATTTTGAAATAGCCATCAGAAAGTGTCCCCCTTGCAAACAAAATCGACGAGTTTCGGCGTTTTTTTAAATTCGTGATAATTTTCGAGAAAGTCCAGGTGAATTCTTTTTAATTTTCCACCCTGTATAAGAGAAATCCTGAAGAGAAATAATGTTGAATTTACATATTGTGAAAAGGATTTTTTCTACTACCGTGCGTAAAGTACTCACCTTACGCACTATTCAGAAGATGTAAAATTTCACTTCACGCACTAGTGCGTAAAGTAATTTACTTCACACACTAGCGCGTGAAGTAATGTCAATGACAGATGTCAACAGTGTGACTTTAGTATTTGTCTGTGTGTGAATGATTTTTTGACCGCAGCCCAAAACAAAACTTCAAAAACTGAGCTTGCCACGACGCTCTTATTAATATTACAAACTCTTGCGCGTAACTGATTAACAATGCGACTCCGTGGTCTCTTTTACATATTCAAGGAAAAGCCTAGAATTCCGGAGTCGTGTTCGACCAATCAGAATTGAATTCTAGATTGCGTTCGACCAATTAGAATTGCTATCAAGTGGCGCGGCATATTGGGTGTTGTTGCTATGGAAAATTTTATACCTCTATTATTTAATATTTAAAATAGAATATTCTGGAGAATATTATTATATTCGAGAATATATTATTTCGCCAGTCTGGTAAATTACTTCACGCACTAGTGCGTAAAGTGAAAATACTTGACGCACTAGTGCGTAAAGTATTTGGCTAAATCTATTTTTTTAGACATTATTTGATTGGTAGTATGCAATACGTGCGTAAAGCACCTTTTTTCACTCATTTGATTGTCGCACTCGCCTTCGACTCGTGCGTCAAAATTGACATTCGTGAAAAAAGGTTCACTTTACACATTTGTTGCATAAATAACTATTGTATGTGAACCATGTCTTGCCGGAAAACAGCATCGATTAAGTTTTGAAAATAGCGAATCAAGGGCCACTGCTCCTTTGGAGTTGGTGCATGCTGATGTTTGTGCGCCTATGGCGACAACGTCATTGAAAGGCTCTCGCTATTTCCTTGTTCTCAGAGACGATTTTTCATCATTCAGATGTGTATATTTTTTAAAGCAAAAATCAGAGGTCAAAACATGCATTAAAAAATTTATAAATTTAGCAGAGCGAGAAACAAGTTTTAAAATGAAAATTTTAGGAGCAGATAATGGTCTGGAATTTATAAATAAAGATGTCAAGGAAATGTTGGATGAAAAAGGCATTCGGCACCAAAGAACTGTTGTCTACACAGCTCAACAAAATGGAAGGGCAGAACGTGAAAATAGAACCTTGGTAGAAGCAGCAAGAACTTTATTGAACAGCACTGAAAAATTAAATAAAACCTTTTGGGCTGAAGCTATTAACACTATTACATACACACTGAACAGAACAGGTAACAGGTCCAAGTCCTCAAAAATATTCCACTCCTTTCGAATTATGGCACAAAAAAACTGTAGATATACACAATTTCAAAGTCTTTGGCAGTACTGTATCCGTGCACATTCCTAAAGAAACAAGGCTGAAATGGGATCCAAAGAGCAAAATGGAAATTTTTATTGGATATGGAGGAGATACAAAAGGATTCAGGGTATATATTCCTGAGAAGCGAAAAATGGAAATCCACAGAGATGTTATTTTCTTGCCAGAAAAAAACTAAAGTAGAAAATAAGACACATAGAGCAATAAAAATGATGGAAGAAAACAATTTAGAAGTAACAAATGACTTGGAATATATGGAGAATAATGAAAACAGATCAGAAAACAGTGAAAATTTGGATGAAAATGCAGGAAATCTTATTGAAAATGAGAATGAAGACAGTAGATAGTGTGTATCAAAGGCAGTGAGGATAATGAAATTGATGAAGAAATTGTAAATAGCAGATCTAAGAAGAGAACGGAGAAGAAACACCAGGTGTGATGACTATGAAATGGATTTACAATAGACACAGTGTTTTTGTCAATGAGTGATAATGAAGAATTTGAAATTAAAGTGTGTTTTTTTTTAAAAGATAAAAGTCAAAATGACATTATGTTAGCAATACAATGTAAAATTGTCAATGCTTTCAAATTTTTTATGTAGAAAAGGTTTGTGTTGCCAACATAGTTACTAAATTTTTGACTTGGGGAATTATCTTTAAAAAAAAAAACAGACTTTATGTGTTATGACGATGCAATGGCTTGTTTAGACTGTAAAAATTTGAAAAAGGCAATCAAAACTGAAATATGTGCGTTGGAAGAAAATCAGACTTGCTTTCTAGTGAGTGAAGAAGAGGTTGGAAATAAAGTTATTGAATGTAAATGGGTGTTTAAGAGAAAGAGAGATGAGTTTGGAAATGTTACAACATATAAGGCAAGATTGATGGCACGGGGTTTTCAACAAACTGGTATGTACATACATACAATTCTGATGTTTCTAGTCCTGTTGCTAAATTACCCTCAATAAGGGTTTTCTTAGTAATGTGTAACAACTTTGAGTATAAAATTTATCAATTAGATGTTTGCATTGCATTCTTGAATGGACTTATAGATGATGATGTGTATATTTCGTTGCCTAAAAGTTTTGATGGGAACGAAGGAAAAATCGCAAAGCTAAGAAAATCCTTTGGACTCAAGTCTTTACCAAAGAATTGGTACAAAAGATTTAATGATCCCATGTTAAGCATAAATTTTAATAGATCAGAAAATGAATATTGTATTTACACAAAAATCACAGAATATTCTAAACTTTTTATTTTGCTTTATGTTGATGATCTCTTATTGGCAGGATCAAATGAAGTAGAAATTAAAGATTTTAAGCAAATTTTAAACAAATATTTCAAAATGAAGGATTTAGGACCCATAAGGCATGTTTTGAGGATGTTAATAACACAAAGTTTGTCACAAAATCGAATATCAATAAACCAGACAACGTATCTTAAAAACATTTTAAAACGTTTCAATATGTAAAACTGCAAACCGTGTAATACATCAATGGAACCAAATTTTAGACATGACGTTTTAAAACGCGAAAAATCAGAAACTGTAGAAATTGAAAATAGATGTCGAAGTGCTATAGGCTCGCTGATGTATGCAATGTTGTGTTCTAGACCAGATTGCTGTAAATGCAAATTAGATATGAGAAAGTGGATAATGATGGTGCATATTAAATTGGATATTTTGATATTGGCTGAAAATACAAGGGAAATTTTAGACAATCCCAGGAAAAATGCCACTGAAGAGAAAGACTACATCAAGAATCAATGGAGCTGAGAGATATACAAATGGCAAAAGAAAATTGACGCCAAAGCACACTCAAAATAATGATATGGCTTTTAAACAAATCAGCTCATTCACATTGCGTTGATATTAGGTGTCTTTCATTCATAATATGAGAAGGACTCTCAAGTCAAATTCTACAATGTAACTGTTTTCGAGTGTGTTGTATTAATACGTTTATAAAATTGTATGTTGTGATGCAGAAAACAGATTACCAGCCAGGTATATTTGGATTGCAATGATGCATCTACCTACACCATTTGAATTACGCACAGAAAATTACATATAATTGGTTAATTAAGTGGCAAAACAACATTAAATAATACAAGATATGTTAACATTTCCAAGTAAAAGTACGTAGGTCAACACAGAACTGTTTAAGACTTTGAATTTGGCGAAATTATACATTGTTTTTAACAATTTTATGTCTATATAAATTTGTTTATAATAAGCCTTGTATTGCCTGGAAATAGAGAATAAATAATCGTAACCTTGGGTGTATCTAACGCAAATTTGAATATTAACTAAGTTTAGGGTTAGACATGGATTTTGTGTCTTTGACCTAAATATAAGCCTAATGATACGTCAAGGAGATGACTTATCCATCATAGCTACCAACATTACATGCCACATTAAACGTGTGATAGTATTTAAGGCTTCAGTCCGATTTTTCCGCAAACAGATCAGATCACCGAAAAGTGACTTTGATAAAAAGTAAATATCTAAGATGGCGGTCCGTGGAAGGGGGGCACGTGGGCCTGCGAGCTAATTTGTGTTCACAGCGGGGTTAAATAAACACATACAGACATGGTTCGGCGTTCCGATGACTGGGCACATTCTGAGCGAACGCATCATTAGTCATTTGGCGAGATACGTTATCTCGGTGACGAGGTGTACTTTTAGCGGTGATTACAACAGACTTCGTGCTTATTGAATTCGTTATGCCGTCTATTTCGGTGTACAGGGTGAGACTTCACTTTTTATTCGTAACCGAATTTCAGTTTAAGCAAAATTCCTATGAAACCGTTTACCCAAACTTCCACTGACATCTTTTAAAGGTCTGTGACTAATGAGGTAACTAATTTACAAAGTCCACTTGAAGCAATATTATTTACATTACACTAATGTGAATCAAATCTTTGGATTTAGACTTATAATTAGTGGTTTCATTCTCGCCCTGTATATGGCTTGAGAAAGAAACTTGATATTCAATTAAATCTTTCAGTATCGTACCTTCTCTTAAAACGGGCCGAAGAGTGGAATGACTGGGCGCCTCTCGAAATCTATTAAGTCGCTTATAAGCAACAAATTTAATAATGACCATGGTGAATGCTATTAAGAACGCTTAAGGAGATTGATCGATCAAAACGTAAGGTCGTAATAGCGCCCTGGTAGACCGCACGCTGCGATTCCGAAGCGCGTTGCGTGGAATTTTGTGGAAGTCCTTTTTTTTTAGCTTGATTTTGCTGAGTATTACTGCGGCATGTGTATATAAGAAAAACTAATGCATGCAGAAGGAAAATTCAAGTTGCCAAGCTTCGTCACGCGTGTCGTATATATGTAAAAGTTGTAATTTAAAAGACAGAACAGGCCGGTATAGAGTCAAGTTAGTAAATCAATAGGCCGATTGTGACACGCAGTTACAAATAACGCGAAAATATGGCTACAAGCTAAACTCGAGTTTAATATGGGCAGTTAAAAGATCATATCGACGATCGGAGTTATGACTTAAGGATCGTTAGCGAGAAGCGAACAGGCAGCAATATACTGGGTGATATAAGAAACATTTTGCTTTCATTATAATAAAACAGCAACACAAAGTTTTGTGTAAAAATTCAACTAGCTTTTTACTCAACATCTTTTATAAGTTTTTCTAGATATACAGATACGGTTTGTTTTACGTTATTTGGGTATTTAATTTTTTTATTAGGAAAAGGTTTTCACCTTGTATATTGACCAAAAGTCCAAGACGAGAATATCACATTGATTTACGTATATCGTGTGACTACAACGATACAATCTGTACGTTGAGCTGGTCAACATATTTATTGGTACCCAGTTACATGGTTATCTTTAATGCGCGTTCTCTGGCTTGAAATTTAATATTTTTCGGCTTCTGTCGAATTAACTGAGATTTGTAGTTTGTTTCATTGGACGATAATAGACTTTCTTATTTATTTGCTTTTTGTTTCAGGGATTGGACGATACTGACGAGTCTACTTTGACACCGGTAAGTGAAAATATTGAAGATACGTTAGTTATAGTTACAACGTTGGTTTGTGCGCAAGTTTTAAATAATGACATTATTATACTGGTTCTTTATATAACTTTGCAAATAATAACATACCTTATTTCATTACTGGCTGTCGCTATTTCCAGTCACTATTGGAACATGCCATATTTCTTTAATTTCTTGTAACATCACTATTTCTAGTTTTGTGGCAATAAGTATTTCACTCCACAATAACTTTGCAAGAACCGAACTACCTTTTGATTGTGGTAACATTGACATACTAGCATTAAACCTAACATCTAGGAATTTGTCATTCGTTCTAGTGTACAGACTAAATGATTCCAAATGAAGATGATCCAAAACTCTCCACAAATACCATAACAAGCCTTGCTGCCAACCACCAAAATCCTATTATAGTTGGCGACTTTAATCTTCCCAGAATTTCATGGCCACTAGCGGATCTATGTCTATTGAGGGTTGGGGCAGCTCTTTTAGGGAAAACTCTTAGGTCTACGCCAGATCATTACCAAACCAACCCGTTACAGAGAGGATCAAACCCGATCACTCTTGGATCTGGTCATAGTCAATGACACACACCTTATAACCCATTAGAAAATCAGACCACGAACTATTTAAACTGACACTGCGAGCAGGACTTGTTAACACAGATCCAAAAACAAGAGTACATAGAGTGAAACACATAAATTATGAAGATCTATCATCATATATTGCAAATCAACTGAGAAGAAGTTCAGTAGTTTCTGATGACAATATAGATCACATAATATGAGCCAGTTTCCACTCAGAACTAGAGACAATATTAGATAACAACACCGAATACAAAATCAAGAGAGTGAATAAACTAAAACCATGGATAACTAACAACCACATCCGAGACTGTAGGAGAGAAAGGGCCTTATGGAAAAGGTACTTATGTATCAACAATCCCACTAAATACAGGGTACATCGCAGCTTCTCCAACACTCTTAACAGAAAAAATCAAAGAAGCTAAGCTGGCATACATTAACAGCCTAACAAACGTCGAGAACACCAAAAAACTACACAATTACATTAGATCACAACTGAACACCAAAGTAGGCATTCCTATTTCAAAAATTCCAAATGGGGAAATGTGCACAGACAATATTGGCGAACGAGTTTTCTAAAGTATTCACGACGGAGGCATTAATTCCTGAAGATCTCCAAATAAATTTCGACAGGATACCGGATGAAATCACAATTATCCAAATCACAAGCCAAGACATCCCTAAGAAGATAAAAGCCCTGAAAGTAGCCAGCTCTCTAGGTCTGCATGGAATATCCTTATTAGCTTTTAAAAAGTGCTCAAACAACCTTGCTGTTCCCCTATGCAAAATAATGAATATGTCACTGGAGCAAAAAAGACTCCCCGCCGCTTCTAAAGTTGCATCAGTCACCCCGATATACAAAAAAAGTGATAAACTAGATGCTGGAAACTACAGGCCAATAAGCTTGCTACCCATTGCAAGCAAAATTATGGAATCCATGGTCGCAGAAAATCTGAGAGGTTTTCTTCAACAAGAACAATTGAGTCCAACTCAACAACCTGGTATCAAAACAGAGTATGCCTTCTTGACTGTCATAACAACTGGACAAATCATTATTGTGTATTAATGGGTCAGTACTGGTTAGTGTTCAGTAACACAATGATTTTGGACTTCTGTTAATCAAAGACTTGATCTGGTCAGCACATGTGAGAACAATATGCAAAAAAGCTAACAGCAAGTTATTCCTCCTGAAGAATGTCTTCCCAAACACCCCCCAAGAAGCGTTTACAAAACTGTACAACATATGCAGGCCAATCCTAGAATATGCAGGTCTGGCTTGGCACCCAGACCTCATTAGAAACGCCAATAGTGTTGAACAGAGAAAAGCAACACGATTGCAACTTGGTTGGAGGAGACTTACATATGAGGAAAGACTAGAACAACAAAAACTGCTGAGCTTCCAAAATAGAAGAACAAGAGGACACTCCACACCAACATTCAAACAGTTAAGACACCTCTCTGCCTTGAACACAGACAAGAGAGTAGATACTCCGGGGTCACAGTGAGATCACTGCTATAACTTTTGAACCCTTTGTCTGATTTGGCAAATTTTTCATGGTAACTTAAAATGGTGTTTTTAGAGTACCCTGCAAATTTTTAAGGGCAACTGCTATAGCAATAGATACCCAGGGACATCAAATGCGATGTCACAGGACACCTTACTACTGTATAGTGTCCCGTAGTTACTTGCAGTGACCCTGACAGCACTTGCCACTCATAAGAAAATACGTGTTACAGATTTAATTTTTTTTTCCACTCCATAGGACAGTGCCCAACATATTGACGGTTTGCTGCGAGAAAGTAAACATGAGAGACCGTGTAGTCATACAGAAATTATTTATTCTTGCACAGTAGGGATTTTCTAAAACTTGTTTTTTTTTCGACTGCTATAACAGAACTGCCTCAGATAACAGTCAACATTTTAATGCTAAAGCAGCTACTCTTCGCGAATGTCTGGTCATAGGTTGAATTGTGAAGTTCCTCAGAGTTTTGTGTTTGAACCAAGGTATTCTGTGGATGACCCCCTGCGTGCAAGTTCGTCAGCCTTTTCGTTGCCTAGGGTACCTTTATGTCCTGGCACCCACAACAATTTGACGTTATTTTGGTCCGCCAAGTGGTTGAGTTCTCGGCATTCTATTACCAGTACAGAGTATGCCTTAGGGTTCTTTAATGCCCCCAGTGTTGCCTGACTGTCTGTGAGTAAAGTGAGTCTCCTGTCTTTGCAGGCCCTCATATTGTTGATTCTTGCGAATTGTAGTATTGCATATACCTTTGCCTGGAAAACAGATGTATGTGACCCTAGAGAGAAGAAGGTCTCGCATCTTCCTTCTTGACTGTAGAACCCTCGGTAGAACTCTGCACCTCAGTCTTTGACCCGTCCCCGTGTACCAGGTCTGGCCTTTGAGATTGGAGATTGCATGTTGGTTTTCCCATTCCTCTCTTTCACTAATTAGGACTTGGAAGGATATGTCGGGTGAGCATTTGGGAGGTGCCTAGTCCGTTATCATGTCGAATACTGTCAGATTTATGACCGTTTATTTGTGTGTGGCCTGGTTAGTTTGCTTAGGTTGTTTCGTTGTCTGTGGAGGCCCATCCTGGCTTCCGCCTGAATCACAATGTGTAGCGGAAATAGGTCTAGTAAGACTTCCATAGCTGTTGTTGGTGTGCTTTTCATGCACCCTGTATTGCCCTGCCAAGTCTCATTCTGACTCTGTCTTGTTGTGTCTTTGTCCACCATATCAAAGACGCATAGGTTATTGCTGGCTTTACAACCGTTGTGTATAGCCAGTGCATCATGTCCGGCCGCAGCCCCCAGGTTTTTCCGAAAGTTCTCCTGGCTAGTATAAGTACTAGTTCTGACCTTTTAATTACTTTGTCCAGATGTTTGTTCCAAGTTAAGGCGATGGTTACCAGAAAAACAAAAAACTATAAGATCAAGAGATGTAAAAATGGATGAAAGCATCATGAAATACAAACATACTGAGGAAAACCACCTATTTAAAATATTATTTCTTCAAATCTCAATTTTTTTTAAAAAAAGCGTTAACTGAATAAAAATAAATGTTGCAACCTTGTATGCGCCGTGAAGCGTACTGGGGGTACCAAACCGAACGGGAGCTAGAGAAGAGGCGATTAGGCATTAGAGAGACTTGAGAATAAGCTGGGGCTGTTCCTTTAGATGCGTGTCTGTAATTATTCATTATTCAATTTTCATTTCTATTTTGCATTGAAATTGATTGTTCAATCCAATTTGTTATTAGTGTGTGTATAAAGAGCGTTCACAGTTAGTGGATTAAATGTTATTTTGTTTTTGAGAGTTCAATTTATGCAAATTCCTATTATTTTGTTAATTTTTATGTATTTTTTTGTTTGTTTGTAACATTTTTTATAACATGTGCATTGTTCATGTATTTAACAAAAATCGTTTCATACTGTAAACAACACAGATAAAGAAGTAAATTAGAACCTAAGAAATTATGTGCTGTCTTTTTGTGCTGAGATTTTGATTTTGTGGATTTAGAGCGTGCATTAGAGCCTTGTTGAATTTACTAACATTTTCCTACCCTGACGAGAGAATATCCTAACAAATTGAAATAATCAATCTAGAGATATTGGCTCAAAAACAACTATAGCTGAGTAGCTTCCCGTATGGGACCTCAGTATCCGCTGGGAAACTGGCTAACTAACAAAAAAACTCTTCAGAAGAAAATCAAGAAAATTTATGAACGGTATTGGAAACAATAAAGAAAATGAATCAAATTCCAGAAGTGACAGTGAAGGCAGTGATAGTGAAAGTTCCAGTTCAAGTGATGAGAATAGAGAATGTTTGCCTTTCGAACAAAAAATGTCAAGATATGGAAGATTAGTAGTTCCGCCTAAAAATTTAGAAGATTACGAAGTTTACACTGCATATTGTTTATTGACCGAGACAAACCCAGAACCCAAAAATTTGGAAGAAGCCATTAAATTACCCGATTGGCAAGAAGCAATAAGCAAAGAACTGAACGGTCATTAAAAATTGGGAACTTGGCAAAATGCAGAGTTATCTAAAGGTCAAGTAGCAATAGATAAAATCAAAGATGATGGTACTGAAAAGGCTAGCAGATTGGTGGACAAAAGGATTTCAAGTGCCCTATAATAATAGACATGAGGTTTGTTATGCTCCAGTTTGCGGACTATCAACAATAAGACTACTGTTCTCAGTTTCTGATCAAAAAGATTGGAAACTTCATCAAATAAATGTTCTAACTCCATTTCTGAACGGATTTTTGGATACATACATATTTATTTACTTAATAGATACTACTTCAAAATGTCTTGAACTGAATCATGCGTTATACGGTCTGAGCAATGCTCCAAAATGTTGGAACATTAAATTTAACCAAGTGATGGAAAAACTTAGAAAACGGATTAGAAGTCAGACAATGTGACATGATATCAAGACTTCTCAAGGAATTTAATATATAGGAGACCAGAAATGTTTCTACACCTATGGAAGTCAATTTCAATATACAAGAAGATGAACCAATTGTTGTGCCATACCGAAGATTAATATGTAGTCTAATGTTTTTGTCTTTGGGGTTAGTCGACCACATATTTCATACAGTGTTGCGTACTTGAGCAGGTTTTTGAAAAAACCAAGAAAAAGTACTTGGGAAGCTGGTATAAGAGAATCCTCCATTACTCCTACTACACCAAAGATCATGATCTATTGTTTCAAAAGGGGAATATGAATGAATTTATTTGTTTGGGCGATGCAGATTGGGAAGGTGATCGTAGTAAAACCAGAAAAAGCGTGAGTGGTTACATAATATGTTTTCATGCTAGAAATTCCATTGCATGGCATTCACTAAAACAATCATGTGTAGCTCAATCATCCACTCGAGAATTGATGAACAGTAAAGGACTTCTAAGCGAATTCGAAATTTGTGAACCAGTGGTACTTAAAATTGCCAATATAAGTGCAATCTCTTCAGTTAATAATTTTGAAAATTTTAAACGTTCTAAGCATATCGACATCAAATATCATTTCATAAAAGATTTGTGTATGCGAAAAGAAGTTATTTTAAAATAAATTCCGTCAAATGCAAATATATCAAATATGTTTACCGAGGCTTTGTATAAAGAAAAGTTCATAAGATTGAGGAAAAATATTTTAGATACGTGATTTGTTAATAGCAATTTGAATATTTTGTTTGCTAGTTGAAACATTCGAATTGAAAAGGGGTGCTCATCGGATTGCATACCTCATCGAAATTACTGATTCCGATTCCAACAGAACGACAAAGTTTGCCACACAGTGGATGCATTGTTGTATGTTTTGCGTGAAAAGGTTCCAGGTCACATTTCACGTTTTGGTGACGTCAATTGGCCGGCAACATCATGCGACCTAACACCCTTGGATTTCGTCCTGGGGTCCCAAGTAGCACATAATATGGGGTAAACATCGTTTTTCAGTTGGGCCAATATTTATTCATTTTTGTTGTTAAATCAACACAGTACCAATATTGGGGCAACGTTAGTTTTAACTATGTGGAAACAATATTTAAAAATAATCTTGCACCAATATTGTTTTCATAGATTAATTAACTCTTCAGTAATTTGGATATTGGCCAAATATTAAATTTTATATTATCGAAACAATATTGTAATATAATATTAATTCAATATTGGCATTCAGTTTTTTATTGATATTTAAATTCACTTCAAAAACTTTGGACTCCCAATATTTATTTTCAATTTTTTCACAATATTGATATTTTTTGAAAAGCCCAATGAAGGGCCAATATTTACATACTAATTTTTACCAAGGTTAGATTTTCTGAATTGAAAATGTTGGTCCAATATAGGGTATTCAATGTGCGCATTTGGTATGCTGACCAAAAAATAGATGGAGACTCTGTCTTCACTTTACCTGTTTTAAACCTGGTTCCGGGATGAAGCCAAAAATTGGTTGTTTTCTCTTTGCGGGACCCTGGCGGGACTTAACCGTGCTGATGAGTTGTGATACAGCGAAACGAATCCACGGATGGTCCGGCAGAGAGAAAACACTTCTTAGTCGGTCCTTATAATTGGTCCGTTACCTTAATTGAATATAATATAAAGCCAAGATTTACATACGTCTTCGGGCCAATATTGGTAATTTCAATTGGCTCTATATTGCATAAAGTTCTTGCTATGATATTGATTATTTCTTTTTGGGCCAACATTTGGTTACGTTATTGTACCAACGTTGGTATTTGTTTTTGGGTATATATTGACATACGTTCTTGGACAAATATAGCAGAATGTCCACGGGCCAACATAGAGAATCTGACTTGGGCCAATAAATCGTAGTTATTGTCCCAATATTGGCCCAACATGGGAGTGCTACTTGGGGTTGCTCTAAAAGTCTTGTCCACGCCAATAAACCCGAACACAATTCGGAAATTGAAGTTAGAGCACCCTTTATTTATATTTCTAGGAAAATTCTGCTTCAAGCGTCTCAGATAAAGTGGAATTTTTTATTTTATTTTTTCTGGAATTCATGGAAGCCTACCAAAACCTTGTTTCTCGTGCAATTGCCTCTGTAGTTGCTTTTATCAAGTATAGATGTATTCGGTAACTTTGTGACCCTCTCAAAAACCAAAAGGGTAGATATAACTATTTAAATGAGGAAATTGGTTCGATCTGTTTGCTTACCTTTTTCTCATCACTTCAAATTCAAAGTCTATAATTCTCTGGGACATAGGCCAGCTATTTGGAGTACTATTAACCAAGTCTTAAGATCCTGGACTATCCTGACAATTGATTAAATTACCCTTTACGAATTATTTATGTGTTCACCAACTTTTTGAATGACTTCTTATATGATCACACGCCATAAACCATCAGCGCTAAATAATCTAATAATTTTAATCGAACAACCGACAGTGCTCAATGCATATTAAGCAGGTAGTACCTCCTTGTAATTAATTCATTATGTATTATTATGGGCATATTCTATTCAGATGGGTATCTCTTGGGCCTTTAAATTAAAAGTCCCTTAGCGATGTTTAAAAGTACGTGGCAAGCGTTTATTAGTGAAAAATTTAATTATTAGGCTAACGGTTTTGTTTATTTAGATATGTATATTAGTAAGGTACAAAATATTGATTTCAATATTCTTTTCCTGTTAGAGAGACAGTAAAATTCAAAACCTGATACATTGTATATAGCTATAAAAATTAAATAACATGCCTTATAACAACAAGTTTATACACCCAATTAACTTTATATTTTCTCATTATTCCAAATTAACAATAGTACTTACTATGTTCTATATAGAGAAATTGTAGTACCACACCAAACGACCCGCCTCTACGCCATACATATTATTTTTCTAATGTATTATGTCACGTGTCCGATGTTGTTATAAAAATTAATCGTTACCCTGACCACTATATAATTTAATTAAGTGGTCAATTGTTTTGGGAATGGAGCAATTAGTAGAAAGCGGCGTAGAACAAACAGGCTTTATGGATTTGTACTTAAATTTATGCTTTAATTATATTAAAGTTCCATTGTTTGTAAGGAGCCAAAATTGCCTAAATAATTCATACTTATTTTAGTTTTTCCATTCAAGATTTCTTCAATTTTGTTTACCTTTTTCTCTATAAAATTCCAACAATAATTACAGCAGTTGCAGATCCTGTAAATTTTCTAATTTTCAATATTTAAATTCTATTTTCATTTGTTACTAGTTCCTGTAATGAAATGATTTTCCTCGATTTTAATCCATATTTTAATTCCATTTCAAATCTGATTTTCATAATAAACAAATCAAATATTCATTTAATCAAATATTCATTTGTGAAAAATATTTCCGGGGTTATACAACTCACTGTACATTATTCCCATATGACACGAGAGGCAGTGGCGTAGCTATCATATAGCGGGAGTAAGCAACGCTTACGGGCCCAAGGCCCGAAAGGGGCCCGTCCAGTCGTTCAGATTCGATAAATCTGGCAAATCTGTCCGGCTTGCTCAAGAAGATGCACCAGCCGGCGCATGCGATGTGGCAATGTGACGTGTTACTGGTCATTACTAATCCAAAAGCAGAGTGACTATTATGGCAAATTTTTATGAACAAAATATCGATTTTAACGATGTCGACCAAGGTAAATCGAAAAATGTCAACCATTTTGACTTTGACACATTTGAACTCCGAATCTACATACAAGTTGAAAATGTCATATGACATAATAAGCCATATGAATAAAATGTAGCAAATCCTTTTACCTCCATCTCTTTGTGCCGTATTAAAGCTGAATATGTTTATCTCAAAAAATTTAAGTGAAAGCATTTGCTTTTGTTTTATTCATATGAGCCTATATCATAAAATATCGAAATCTGAAAAATATGAGTGCTGCCGTTTGGCAGGGTTGTGACTGTGACAGGTGTCAAAATGGTTGACATTTTTCAATTTACTTTGATCGACTTCGTGGAAGCCAATATGTCCATCAAAATCTGCCATAGTTACTCTGCTTTTGGATATTAGATTCCAATATTTGACAGCTAACCTCGCCTCACCTGTCATATATACATGTTGTGCCCACGCTAAAAAATGTTACTTACATCTCCAATAAAATATTTAAATTTCATCCCATTATCATGGATAACCAATTTCCATTCGCAAATATTGCGCGGTCCTTCCATTGCCTCAGTAAATGCTGAATCTTTTCCCATTATGGCTAATATTCAAACCTTAGATGGCACAAATGAAATTCGAGAATTATTTGCTGTTACCACTACTGATAATCTGGATATAGAAAAATTATCTGATAAAATTGATTCGTTAAAATCTTTCAAATTCAGCTGATTTAGGTTATTTTACTGATCAAAATATGACAGATGATATAAGATTCTCTCCAGAATTTTGTTTAGGGTTCTCCTTTCATAGGGGCCCCGTGAGATTTTTTGTTTACGGGCCCGAGAGTGTCTTGCTACGCCACTGACGAGAGGCTTAAAAAGTGATAAGCCTTTTGGGATTATCGCGCTTGGTTGTAATAAAGTTTAGTTCGTTGTATAACCTTTTGAATACCACTCGATGTTTTAGGATTACCCAATACTTTTACCTGACACTCAACGCGTTACCAGCAACACCACTCCTCCTTCGGAGTCGTGGTGTTCCTGCGTAACGCGTTTCGTGACAGGTAAAAGTATTATCCGGTGTATTATAGTAGTGCCTGTGCCGAATTTAGGGATGGCTGCCTAATACTGGAACTGATCCCGCGGAACTGATCCAAACTGATCCACTGCAAAATAAACAGGTCCAAGTGCGAGTTCGAGTACGGACCACTTTTGCGCTATTTACGTTGTATGGACTCGGACTCGGACTCGGATTCGGACTTGGACTTGGACTCGGACTCAGACTCGGCCTCAGAAGCGGACTAATTGGATCGCGCCGCGCCGGCGCCGGAACAGGGAAAAGTGCGGACTCGGGCTAGAGAGACGGAGTCAGAGACGGCGAGTACGGAGTACACTACATTGATAGACTCGTTTCGGTCAACAGTTCGGGATTGTCAGGATCACGCCGCACCCGCTGGAACGGAGAGAGTACCTGGCGATAGGATATACATGGAACGGAACAGAGCAAACTTATCTAGGTGCTATGATGCTAGATGTTGTTTAGAAAATTTAGCAACCCTCTTGCTATTTTCGCCAAAATGGGAAAAACCAGTATTTCACTTCGGTTCATCGATTCTTGGTTCGACTCGGCCGGATTCGAACTTGGAACTGATCCATGGAACAGGTATCTGTTTGGATCGGATCAGTTCGGAACTGATCCGTAAAACTTGTTGGATCAGCTATCCTTAACCGAACTACTCTGTTCGGCTACTGAACTCACTGCCAGTTTTGGTTCAATCATCGGTTCCATACACCACCGGATTGCTATCCTTGCTCTCTACTTTATAATGACACTTGACGCTTAAGTCATGTCACTCTTGATTTGCATCTCAGCTGACTTTTGAAGTGTCCTTAATTTTTGTCGATTCGCTTTCGATTAGTAATGTTTTTAGAATCGTCGATTCCTGGTAAGCGCTTGCGTTTTGCAGCACGGATCGCTTACTCCATGTCGTATTCTTCAAACTATGATTGTTTTATTCGATAATTCCTTGTTTTTATTATCATTAGTCGTCAGCTGTTGTAATTTTTCTCTGATTATATTGTTGTGTGCAATTTTTGGTAAGTAGGAATTCTATCGATTAATTTTTGACGTTTGTCGTTATTCTGAATCCCTACCTTTGGGTCAGCTAATTAATTTTATGTGTTGCACATTTCTTTTCACATCTGGACGTTGGAGAAATAAGGTCTTTTTTGAAAAATTGAATTTTGTCTTCGCCCTTGTGGGATTTCGACCTTATATGCTCAATTATTGAATTTATAACACATTTAGTTGCCCTACGTTTTCGTAGAGTGTTATTATTTTCGCCGATTAATTCGGATGTTTACAACATCCATGTGGTAAATTGCTTTGCACGTTTTTTTCCCCACAGTGGATTCTTACTTTTTCTATTCAATCATTAGTGGAAAGCTGCCCTGAAGAGTAGAGTGAAGACGATCTCACTCACCTCAGGATATCGAATCCAGATTTCCAGAGTATTTTCGTGGCAAACAAAGCTCTATTTCCAACAGGTAATAACCTCAAATTTTCTTTGCAAACTCGAGGCACATTTTCTTTACTATTAAAGCTTTATGATGTAACCAGAACTATTTATAAGTAAGTTGACAAAAATAACCAACCACCTTAATCAGGTTATGTCTAGCTAAATTACCTATAATAATAATTTTGCCACATTGGTAGAAGCACTGAATTACTCCCTGGAATACCTTAGTGATCACTTTGGCGCACAAAATAGGGACAGAATATAAATAAACAATAGAGAGTTATTGGATGTGCATTAAGGACAAACAGTATTTAAATTAGCCTTATTTTGACATCTACGCATGCGTATTTTGGTCTGAAAATAAGGTTTCCCTTAATAAGGTTAATGCTTGTCTTTATTTGTGTATGATTAGTGCGAGGCAGTAAACTTCCCTTATTTCAATATTTCTGACATTTTTGACTACTTTGACGTTTCACTTTTCGACGATGACGTAATTTTACTTAGAGAATTTGTTTTTTACAATAGTGTTTCATTTTACTGTAGGAAACATCAAAAAATGGGTATCAGCAAAAAATCAAAAACAAAAATAAAAAGTTTTTGAGGTTGAAATTTCTAAACATAGCTATCAACTGTCAAAATAAAAAAAATACAAAATAAAGTAATACTCGTAACACCTACTACAGTCTTCCAATAACTATTATTTTCTTGGAAAAATAGTGGTGACGCACTAATAAAAAAGCGTAGTTCCTTAATACTGCGAGGCAGTATTTAATAGTTCCAATAACTCTCTAAAAAAATATAAATAGGATAATTAAAGCTAGTACGATACCAAAATGTTCCAGATGGTAGCACTAGATACAATCAACCAGATTAGTCCTGGCTACTGGTTGTGGTAAGATGGTCAAACCAATCTTACGGTTCAAATTTACAGTCCGGAAGCATTTTTCCGTTTCCTATTTGGTTACCGCTACATGGAGCGCTAATCCTTTAGGACTTGTAAAATTATATCTGGCATTGCGTTTCCTATTAGGCCAGCGCACATTGACTACCGCTACATTGTGCGCTACTCCTATAGGACTAGGACTTGTCAAATTATATCCGACTTCGCGTTCCCTATTAGACCAGCGCACGTAAATTAAATAACTACGCTCATATTGCCAGCCATGCTACATGACTTTCGACATTGGGTTGGTTTTTAATAATAATTAATAAAACAACTTGCAGAGTTTAACTTTTTTGTAGCAGTAAAATTCTTTCCAGCAGCAATAAAAACTTATGAATAACTTTTCCATATAGTTGCAGGCAAGCACTTTGCCGCGGTAGAAATAGTTATTTATTATACAAGGGAAAAAAGTACTAGATTTTAGCGCGAGGTGTGGTTTGCACACCTCGCGCACACAGCGAGCGCTAAAATCTTACTTTTTTCCCATGTATAATACACTATTTTTTTCTGTAACGGGAAAATCTCAACATTTTCCATCTATACATTATTCCCTTTGAGAAAAAAATTTGACTGGTACCTGTTACTTTTTTCCCTTGGGAAATAAATTGACTGGTACCTGTTACTTTTTTCACGTGGGAAAAAAAAATCACTTTTTTCCCATGGGAGAAAAGGTGACATTTTTGCCCCTGTCAACAAGTACAAAAAGTCTATTTTTTTCCCGTCACAGAAAAAATATACTTATTAATAATAATAAGGGTTTCTAATGTAACAGAAAAAAAATATTAGTGGCAGGTAGTGGTACTTTTTGCTAACTTAAGTGCGTTCTACTACTAGAATAGGATCGTTTCTCAATTACAGCTAAAATGTCTGCTATGATAGCCGACAATCCATTAGTAAAGAATTTTTGGCATTGGTGTAGAATCAACAGAAATAATAAAACGAGACCCAACGAGAAATATTACAAAATTATTGCACCACCTGTAATCACCAATTAACCTCAAAAAATGACAACGATAATGCAATGCAATGGATATCTGCAGACGATAGTAGAGGGTGTGCGCTGGTCTAATAGAAAACGCGACGTCAGATACAATTTAACAAATCCTATATGATTTGCGCTCCATTGTAGCGGTAGAGAATGTGCGCTGGCCTAATAGGAAACGCGATGCCAGATATAATTTTACAAGTCCTAAAGGATTAGCGCTCCATGTAGCGGTAACCAAATAGGAAACGGAAAAATGCAGTCCGGAAGGCTTGTAACCGTCCAACTAGAAGGCTTAGGCTGGGGTGTGATAGCCTTAGTGACAATCTCAGTTACATGTTGGTTTACTTAGATTTCATATCAAGAAGGATTAAGTATTTTGTTGTATTAAAATCAACTACGCCACTGTAATATAAAGAGAACATCCTTCTGAGCGGCCAATTTTGAAAATTATGTAATTAGAAAGAGTATAAATGTATGTAAATTGATAACGTACAATTAGCGTTCGATAAAAATAGAAAACAAGCGTCAATTTTGTCGTTGTAATTGTTACAAGTGCAAATTTTATTTTCTTGAGATAGGAAACGAATTCACGAATCGACGAGCACTTTTTTTGTTTAAATTTGAAAAAAACAAGAGGGGAAATGCAACAAAATTGTTCTCATGGTACACTTAACAACAGTGTAAGGCAACAGTTATTAAATTATGCAAAAACATTTAAATACAACGGCGCATAGGCACGAACATTTTGCTCCGATACAAGGCACCATAAAGGCAGATTCTTCGATATCGATAAGGCCGGAGCTTATTAAGAAATTTATTAATAATGCAAGAAGTCGTGTATACAAATGGCTTTTTAAACTCGATGTAATATCGAAAAAAAAAAAAATGAAAGGGGAATAAAATAGTTTGGCGCTAACGGATTCGTAATTACGCTATTAAATGAGGTGTATAGAGGTGTAAAGCCTTTTTCTATTAAAAAATAATTTTCGAATTGATAGTGCTTCATTATAAAGTATAAAATTGCGTGATAGAAAGATTAATGAAAAAAAGCCGCGCTTTTAAATATTCATGGGATTAAAGTTTTATGCATTGTTTATAGCTGGAACCAAAGAAATGTCAAGAATGGTACGTGACTGCTAGTAGAGGAGATTGTCAAGAGTTGCTCAGGCTAGCCAGAGATGAACCGAGATTAGTCAATAGAAAGGTAAGTTCTTTTACATTTTATATTGCATTTTAATTTTCGACAAGAAAATATATAGAACATCATTCCCAGCACCTTTGACACCATTTTATAAAATGATCCAATGTTTTGTGCCTGAATTGGTTTTAAACAAAAAAACGGATATCGTTAAATTACCCTTCTGTAGAAAGTCCCAATAGACTGTCACGATTCGATAACTTTTTGACGATTTTTACAACGCAACTTACTCACTTTATCTTTTTCCATGATACATTGTTACATACATTATTTATTGCTGAAGTGCCCATGCAGAGTTTTTTCTTTTATTTATGAACGTTGCAAAATGTATAAAACACTATTGTTCCTCTTACGTACTCGCATGACATTTTAGAAGTAGGTACACACTAATAATAAATTACCAGAACCATCCAGTTACAAAATAACTTTGGCTGGTTGGGTGGCAAACGTAAAACATTGTCCTACCCCTTAAAAAGGCAAAAATCGAAAACGACGTTATAAGAGTTTTGGGTTATGCCTAATTAAGTACATGTGTTCCATCTTGGGTTACACCCGTCATTAGTGGAGCAAGATGTATGGCCATGTTTGAAAGTGTTGAAGAAATTCGTTTTATTAATTATTACATATGTAACTTTTTCTGACGTTTATGTGCGTGTGGGAAGGCCGAGGCTGTTCGGTCCCCAATTAACAGATTTCGAATATATATATTTTTTTCGTCCTTATAATGTTCACCCAAGATACTTTTGGTGAAGATCATCTATGGAACATTTTTAGTAACATTCAACATTGTATTTTAAAGATTTGTCTATTTGTGTCATCATTTACCCTGTTTCAGCATGTATTTCCTACTATTTGATTTTCTTCTCTGCTAGTTTCATTTTCCTGCTTCTAAAAGTTGTTCGATTGTTGATTATTATTAACTAGTCCACGAGTTAGAGTTTAGCTCTTAGAATTCTATGGTGAATCTGTAAATGTATAAGTTGGGATGAAAGAAATGAGACTCTAGAACTGATGCAGTATAAATATATTTAAGAACTGAAAAACAATGATATCGTTAAACATTGTCATGCCGACACAAGGCTACTGCTTGTGTGCACTTGACAAGGCTGACAAATAACATTTTAATAATAACTACATAATAATATCGGGTCTTCAAAAAAAAAAACCAATCGAAGATTGCTTTGACTACGAAAACGTACGTCGCATTACTGTTTCTTTATTCGTCAGGATTTTTGACAGGACATTTTGACATTAAATTTCATTGACAAAATTAAAGACAAATATTGCTAAGACATACGTTTAAAAAAACCATAGCAATCTTTGATTGGTTTTTTTTTTGAAGACCCGATATAAGTCTACAAGACAACACTTATTCTAATATCACACTTCTTCCCTCCTATAAAGTTTTTTCGGTGGCTTGACAACTCGACCATGGGCCTTATTCTGTAAGGAACAACCGTTCGATTCGGTAGAATTTCTTCGATTGTGACGTCATTTTCGGTTTAGTTTTTGCTCGTTTTCGCGCTACCAAACCTAAAATGACGTCACAATCGAAAAAAATTCTACCGAATCGAACGCTTCGTTCCTTACAGAATAAGGCCCCATACCTTGTCTTAGGAAGCGTAGTATGCTCTATATATCTTCTTTTCTGTTACACAATGTTTTGGCATATTATGCTTATTGACGTCATGCTCCGGTCTATGCAAGGTTTGCTCTGTTCCATTAATGTCTCAGGAACAACATCTAGATTAGAAGAACCAGACTGATTACATTTTTCACTATTATTATTAATATCAAGTAGGAATGTTAGGATTAAATTTATTTTGTGATACCTTCAAATCAATTCTTTTACGTCGAACAACGTGTCCATTGTTGTCCCCTACCAAGTAATACCTTGGTGATTCATGCTCTGACAACACTTGACCAGATTCCCACTTTCTTTGAACATGATTAAAAACGGTTACATCTCTTTCAGGGCTTAAAGGTTTCAAATCTTTAGCACCTCTGTTGTAACACGTCTTATGGATATTTTGTCTTTGTTGTAATTTTACATCCATATTCTCACACGATTGAGGATTTAACATATCAGAGTTAATCGGTAATTTAGTCTTACATATTCTGCTCCTCATGAGTATTTGTGAAGGTGAATACCCTATATACTTCAGTGGAGAATTTCGATACTCTAAGAGAGCAGTCTCAATCTCACCACCTGCCTCTAAACATTTTTTAATTATGCTTTTTACTCTACACACCCCTTTTTCAGCCAATCCGTTTGAACGAGGATAGTTAGGGCTACGCGTTTTAACATCAAAATATCACTCAGTTGCAAAGGCTTTTAAATTCGTAACTGTTGAAAGGGATGTTATCACAAATAACCTTATCTGGAGAGCCATGAGTAGAAAATATTGTTTTCCTACGAGCGTGCGCAAAGTAGTACTTTTCCGCACGCATTTCCGGGCTCAAAGTTACACTTTTCCGCACTCAGTGCGGATACAGGCCTTATCCGCACTGAGTGCCGAAAAGTAATTATAATTGTCAAGCAACAATAAGTGCACCTGTCGACTTTGACACATGATGACAAATTTTTCCTCTGTTTCTATATCAGCCAACATCTATACAAACACTAAATATGAATTAACTTTGACACATTGTCAGATTTGTTCTCTATTTACATGCAAAAATCTACAAACTTTCTCATCAAATTTAAACGCTTTAAGATGAACAGCTCTGACGAGGATTTTCTGTTATTTTTTTTTTGTTATTAATTTTTTGATAAATGCATAGGTTCCTTTTAAGTTAATTAAAAATAATTAAACAAATTATCGTTTTTTTTTTTAAATTTTGTTATTACCTACCTGATATGAAGCTCGTAGGAAAAATTTTGTTCCTAACACGTGCGCAAGTGTCTTTTCCGCACGCAAACACGTATCCGAACTCCGCTTCGCGTCGTTCGTATAACTGTGCTTGCGTGCGGAAAAGTCACACTTTGCGCACTTGTTAGGAAAATAACTATTTCAGCACTGAAATTAAGGCCTTTGCTGACTTATCTTTAATGGTAGGTAACTCTAACCAATTTTAATATGAATCATACACAACTAAATAGCTTTGATGACCATCTATGTATATAAACGTGAATTTCACTCACTCACTCACTGACTGACTGACTGACTGACTGATTAAACACGAAATCTCGAAAACTACTTAACCAATCGAGATGAAATTTTGCAAACAGGTAGGTAATAGGTTGGAGATGCTCACTAAGAAATAATAGCAACATGGCCTTAAGCAATCGCCTTAAATAACCAAAAATAAGAAACAGTGTGGTGCGGGAGTGCGGGAAAAAAAGTGTAAACAGAAACAGACGACGTGTCAGCTGTCAAATTCAGAAATATGACAAGCAGAATCAAATTCATAGCGATTTCCATTTGCAGAATCAGCGCAAAAAAAAATGTGTTTTTATATTTATATTTTCATGCTTTCACCAGAAACGATTCGGAATCGATTCTGAACAAATTCCACCGGTCCCAGGCTAAGCTAACTTCAAGTTTGAGACATGACATTCGCAATTCGTTCACGTATTCGACAGTCTGGAGCAAGGTTCTGGAGTTTTTGTTCGGTTCCAAAACTGTTCGCGATAAAATAGGAACCTGAACCCATTCACAAGTTGGGTTCGGGTTGCTCACTCCGATTTACTCCGATCGCACTCCAGTCGTTATCTGATAAGCTAAAAGGTAATACCCAAACGGCTAAAGTGCGAATGGAATCACTCGGAGTGCACAGAGTGAGCAAGCCGAACCCAGCTATAACTGGGCATGCGCTCTACGATAGTCCTCAATTAGTTTCGGACTGGTTCGGAATCGGTTCAAAATATGATCCGCGAACAAAGCTATTAGCAGCGAATGGCACTTCAAAAAAATTTAACGTCAGCTGTCAAAAAATAGTCTTCATATTCTGCAGCCACAAAGCAGAACAAAAAATGTGGTTTACAGAGAGATGCTGCAAAAATAAGAGTTACATGACCATATGTCTAACGCAACTATTCCCTTAGCTCTTTGAAAGAAGATTACCTAATGCTACCTACACCCTACACCTACAAAATTTGTATAGGGCGTGCGAAGCCGCGGGCAACAGCTAGTACGTAAATATATTTAAACCAATTCTTTGCCAAGGCCGTTCTGGAATAGGGCAAGGTAGCAATGTTTTTTTCTGCTGTTTTTTCGAATTTGCCTCACAAATCTTACAGGTTTTTATGAAATTTTCGATTTTTTGACTGATTCCAGGCAAATAGAACAGTTTACGTGCCCTCATTTTTGCCTTTTCTATTCCAAAATGACCTTCATGCGATAACGAAAGCATTTCTTTGCGCATTTTGAATGGAACTACAACTTTATTGGAATTAAACAAAATATCGTCACAAACACAGAGATTGTCTTTTATTTGAAAATATTTTTTGATATTTGCTAGGATTTTTCCCTTCCCATGACATGACTAGCCTTGAATCATTATCATCCTTAACAGCATTCCTTAATTGTGATTTCCGTTGTTCTGACATTGGAAGATATTTAGTTATTAAGTGTACCACATATTCAAATTCTCCATCTGATTTAAGGCCTGTTTCACATAAAAAAGCACGGGACAATGCGTCAGCAATATATAAATATTTTACTGGCTTATAAGACACAGTTAAATTATAATTAAGCAAACGTAAACGCATCCTTTGCAACCTCGGAGTTATTGATAATAGATCTTTACGGAAAATAGCCTCAAGAGGCTTATGATCAGTATTTACTTTGACATCAAGGCCGTAGATGAAGAAATGAAATTGCTGGATACTAAAAACAATAGCCAGCATTTCCTTCTCTATCTGCGGGTACTTTTGTTCTGTCACACTCAAACTTCTAGAAGCAAATGCCACAGGATGAACATCTTGGAGTAAGCATGCTCCCAAGCCATCTTTTGAGGCATCTATTCTGGTCAAAAAATGTCAAAATCAGGGCTGAAGTCAGCAAGTGCTTCAAACGTCTTATGAGTCTTCATGTAAATTAGTCCACTCCCAAAAAAACTCTTGTCTAGTCAATTTTCTTGAAGGGGCAGTAATTTTAGCCATGTTTGGGTCAAATTTACCTAAAAATTTGGCCATGCCCAGAAGCCTCGATAAATCCGTCTTATCATTTTGCGTTGGCATTTCCATTATAGCTTTAACATAAGTTTCATTTAATTTAATGCCATTTTTTGAATAAATTTGATCCATAAATTTCATGTGTTTTGATTTAAATTGAATTTTACTTGTATTGAACCTTATACCATATTTTAGAGCCCGCTCTTATACCAAACGTAAATTTTGATCATGCTCAGTCTCATTATGACCAGTGATTATGATATCATCAGAATATATGCTGCCTTTAATATATCCAAAAATATCATATTTTTTTTTTATGAAATACTTCTGGAGCTGAGCATAAACCAAAAGGTAATCTGCAAAATTGAAATCTGCTAAATGGTGTGCTAAATGTACAGTAATCTGTACTTTGTTCATCAATTTTGACTTCAAGATACCCATCCTTTATATCTAGTAATGTGAAAAATTCTTTATTACACAACTGTACAGAAATTTCATCAGCTGTTGGTATTATCAAGTGCTCTCGCTTTACAACTAGATTAAGATATTTTGGGTCCAGACAGAGGCGTAAGTCTTTATTTTTTTTTTATTTTTAACCATATATGAAATGTTGTCATTACTGACTTTTCAAAAATTTGAAAATGTCACATTTCTGTCTTTTCATTTTCCTGCTCCATTACCTGTCCCAGGACGGGAAGTGAGGACGGGAAATTTTTTCCGTCCTCATTTCCCGTCCACGGACGGAAAATGGAGCAGGGAAATATTTCCCGTTCTCATTTTCCTCTTCATTTGCCGACCTCATTTGGTTGCCCAGAATTTTTTTTTTCAAGAAATTATGGTTAAAAATAAAATAGTATACAACCCTCGATGGGAAACTTCATTGCTGTCTCGAGGTTCAGTTTATCTCGACGCTACGCGTCTCGATAAACTATAAAACCTCTCGACCAGTAATGAAGCATTTCCCGTCTCGGATTGTAATATACTATTTCTCAGCAATTACTAGTGTATTCAGCCATTCAGTAGGTCTATCAACTTTTCGAATCATTCCTTGACTTTCAAATTGTTCTAACTTAAATTTTAATATGTCACGTAAGACATGAGGAACTCTTCTGAGGGGCTGAATACATGGTATCGCATTTTCTTTTAATGTAATGTGATGTTCACCCAGAAACTCACCTAGTCCATCAAAAACATCTGGATACTTTACTAGATCCTTTACTGAATTAAATTAAACATTAGCATTAGCAAGTTTTTTCACTAAATTTAAATCGATACATGCCTGTATAGGCCTAACAAAGGAAATTGACCTTTCAAGTCAACAACAATAAACGAAACTAATGCAACTCGGTTCCCAGCCTTACAAGACAAGGAAATTTCACCAACTGGCTTAATTTTAAAGTTCGAGCTACCATATGCTACCAGTGTGACTCGAGTTGCATTCATTTTGTTTTCAAAATCACGACCTTTCAACATTTGCACAGGCAAAACACTCACCTCAGCACCTGTATCAAGCTTAAATTCAATTGACTGCTTACCAATCAACACTTTGGGTCCACACAGGTCCACATTGCACTATTGGCCGAGTTCGTTTTTGTCATATTTTTCGATTTACTCCGAAATTTTGACAGGCACGTGACTGGATAAGACAGTTTCAAGTTACAAATCACGTGCCTGTCAAAATTTTGGAGGAAATCGACGAAAAAGATGACAAAAACGAACTCGGCCATTGTAAGTGCTGACAGATCCAATTTTTTTAAATTCATTGACATAGAACTCTTCACTTGTGTCACTCGAATTACTATCTTCTAACATTTGACCTGCTTCCACTTCATGAACTTTTTTGCCTTTGTACTTTTTATACCCACTCTTCTTGTCGTGAAATGAATCTGGTTTCTTTTCTCCTTCCTTTCTGCAAACTCCTGCAAAATGATTTTTGCCCTGTCTTGCCAAAAGCAGGACATTTGCCAAAACTTTTATGTTCATAACCACAATACTTGCAAGTTGTTCCACTAGCTTGTTGAAAATTTCTTAAAGCATGAACCTGAGTATCATTTTGTAGAATTTTTGACTGGGATTTACTAACTTCTGTGGCCCTGCAAAACTCGACAGCTTTATCCAGAGTTAACTTAGGTTCTGCCAACAACCGTCCTTGCGTCATTTTATTCAGAATTCCCATGACTATTCGGAAGAACTGAAAAACAATCACATTATTATTAAACATTTTCATGCCAACACAAGGACACTGCTATTAGCTTGTGTGCACTTGACAAGGCTGACAAATAACATTTAATAATACCTACATAATAATATAAGTCTACAACACAACACTTATTCTAATATCACACAGTAAACAACTAAGACATCTTTCAAGAGAATGTGTTTTGGGTTTTCCAATTCCTTCGACTTCTACCTCATCCATATCAAGTCAATTCCCAATCCACCACAGAATATTTCAATAGCAACCTTCAAAACTTGTTTCTATGTAACTTAGTCCCAACTGTGTTGAATTTGGAAGTAAATTGAGGAGTGGCTTTGACAAAGTTATAATTTGTTTTAAAGCAAACTGGCAGTTAAAAAAAAAGTTCTTTGGACTAGAAGATAACATTCCGCAATACAGAAAAGAACCTATTTCTTCGTTTTTTATTTGACATTAAATCTATACGTAGTTGAATATTTTGGGCATCCTGTACCTATTGATTCTTACTGCATATGTCGAAAAGTATAGGATTATTTAGAGGTATCCGCGGCAAAAATAAATCAATCCTCCGCGCCACCGCCGCAACCCCTTTCGTTTACAAACGCCCTTAATTAAATACCATTTCCTATTCGTGTGTGTTAGGGCCAAATTCACTGTTGTAGAAGCTAATCAAAACATTCATGGCTACAGTATGTATAACTTTAACGAATGGCACTCGGGGGTAAAATAAAATGGATTGGTGGGTCCTTTTTTTTTCAGGTGTAGTTGCATGAAATTTGTTGAGGGTCATAAGTCTATTTTTATATACCCATTACTAACTTATGCTGTATGACAAAAAAAAAAAACAGAATATCCGCTCTAAAACCGATTAATCATTTTGTCATCAATGGATTCTGAAGAATTTTAAAAGGCGTCAAACTGGCCTATGGTTGACATGTGCTTTTGACCATCGCTGGCGCCAGAATTCTAAAATGAAATAAATCACTCGAAGGGTAATTTTGAAATTTGATATCTTAAAATCATTAGTTTGGTTTAAACTTATCACGCCAAAAACAACGAACTATATAATGATTATAATGGTAAAGGTCAGTCGTCGCTGGCACTTTATTACAGGAAAATTCATCTTTAAAAAAATGAAAATTGAACATTTATGTTAATCAGGACGTTGTAGCCTCGTGTCGAGCAAAATCGCAGTCGACAGTCAACTGTTTTATATGATTAAGTACCTTACGACACGAACGGGTTGCGGTCATAACGTCTGACTTTTTTTTTCGAATAGTTTTAGCATCTCTGTAAATTTTGCAGGCACTCCTCGTATATTTTAAACTGTTTGACGAGTGATGGCGCCAATGACGGAGGCAGGTGTCACATTTTAAGGGTCCAAACATCCGTTTCCAACTATCTGGGCCAATTAACGCGCATGGGAAGTTTTTCGTTGATTTAATGCCGTTTTGCCAATGTGACGGATTTTTAAACTTATTTAATTCAGGACCTTGCAGATTGCAATTTGGAACTTTTAACTTATTTCGATACCAAATCAAAAGTATGAATTTTGAAGATTTTCTCAGAGAATGACGCAAATGATTCCCATTTTCTTCAGAACATTTTCCATCAGTTTTAATAAAATCTCTCTTTCCGAATCTTATATTCCAACCCTTGAAGGTTTGCAGAGGAAAAAGTCTAGAGTTGTCAAGTCTAATGAACGAGGAGCCCAGTGTATTCCCAATAACTTTGATAATCATGCGATCAGTGTTTGCTTTTGCTTACACCTAAAAAGAACACTTACTAAGTTAAGAATGGAATACTTAACTTAGCTACCTACTTCTCGATACCTAACAAAAAAAATCATTAAGTTATCCTGTTACTTGGGACTTCACAATATAAAAGATCATCCATATATTCCACAGAAACTTATAATTAAGTAGGCAAATCCTTAGGGTCATGGGGGGATCTGAATATCGAACATTTGAGAGTATTGTTAAAAATACAATGAAGGGAATGTTCCAGCAGGAACCTCTTCATTCTCCCCCTATTTGAATGTATCATAATCTGAGGTGTCCAGGACGATTTTTTGTTCCAGACCGGAGAGTAACTTCTGTCAACTACAGGAGGCTATAATAACCTCGTAAGAACAAATGTCCCTTGAAAAGGAAAAACACCAGAAGATATACCTCCTGGTGGAATAAAGACCTTTCATATGTTAGGACGAAAACACCAAAGCTGTATAACAGAACGAGATAAACAGGATAGTGGGACGACTACCATTCCAACTTACCCACGTGCCAGCAAGACTTCAAAAAAATTGGTTCAAGGATCCTATAAATCCAGTTGGGACCCTTAAAAACCAAACACAGAATCTGGAAGAAAGACTCTGCAGATCGATACTGCACACTCATCTCCCGGAATCAGTTCAGTGGCGCATCCAGAGTGTAGGTCTGGGGGGCTAAACAAAAATCCAATACACGCTTACTTACCGCCGGAGGCAGCTTGCCGCAGGATCCCCGAAAATTTTTTGGGGGGGTGTCACGCCCAAATTATTACCCATAATTTAGTTTACATAGTTTACAATCCAAAAATCGATGTTGAGAAAACATCGATGTTTTTCTATCAATATTTTCTTAACATCGATATCAGCTTTCGATGTTTCATCGATACCGAAAAATCGATGTTTTCAGTTGGATGGGCATCCTTAGTTGTAGGGTAGGTAAGAGCCGAATTTATAGTCGTTCCTTGGGTCTTCCTTGAAAAAATTTTGAAGGGGGGGAAAAACATAAAAAATGCAATATCTCGAGAACGGACCCCCTTTGCGACCTAAATATGACGACCCGAGGGCTTTCAGCCCGAGTTGGTGATGTATTTAGTCCCCCCCCCCCATCGATGGGGGGAATTAATTTTCAAAAAATCGCTGAGGCCGAACCGCTGGTCCGATACAAAAGGCCCCTATCTAGAAAGCAAAGCCTCCTAGAAGGCCCCTAAAAATTTTTTTGGGGCCGATTCGGACAAAATTTGGAATGTAGGTAAAAAGGATCTGAAAAAGTTGAAATATCAAGTTTCAGCCCTCTACGACTTACCGGAAAGGTTTTAGCCCCGATCCCCCCAATTTTGAACAAGGGCGTGTACGCGCGCCCTGCATTTAATTTTCCGAATTTTGAAAAATTGAAATTTCCATCGGATAGAAGAGCATAAAATACGTCGAAAATGTCTCTAGGCGTTTTTTTGCCCTGATGTTTCCTAAGCCCGCAAAAAAATTAAAAAAAAAAATTCTCTTGGAAAATTTTGGGGACCTGACACGGCGCCACTTTTTCGCTTATAACTTTGGTGATTTCGAACCGATTATCTCGAATCAGGTTTCTTTTGAAAGAGTATTAAATTGCCTACAAATTTGTTTCGTATTGATATTCCAGGTTGTTTCTGTCTCCGAGATATAAGCCATCAAAGTTGAAATTTCTCTGGAAATGTATAGAAAGATTTGAAGTCGATTTTCTCAAAAACGGTGCCCCGTGGAGGGGTAACTTTAATAAGCTTTTTTGTAGTTCTTAATGAGATCTACAAATTCCAGATTCAAGTTGCTAGGATGGCTAAAAGTATTTTTCAGGAACCTTTAAAGGTCGTGAGTTTAGAATGGACAGTTGCTACTATGTGACAAGTTAGTCATGTAAATTCTAAACGTTCAAGGCCTCCTTGAGGTCTGAGGAAACCTAAAGAAGTAACTATAAATTCGGCCCTATTTCTCAATAGCCAGTCACCACCAAGTTAGGCATAACTCTATTGCAACTTGACACGTAAGGGCCGGTTTCTCAATAGCGAATCTTCTCTGGCTTAATTCTAACTCCAGGGTGAGCTTGTCCAGTTGCTTTCTTTTACCTTGGAGTTATGCTTAACCCGGAGGTGACCTGCTATTGAGAAACCGGCCCTAAGTCACGTTTACCCTGGAGTTAAAACCAACCCAGAGGTGAATCGCTATTGAAACCGACCCTAAGTGTCGCGGCGCCGAATGACAGACATTTGACGTCGATAAAGAAGACAACAGTAAAAAAAGCGCTGCTGCCATATCGCACAAACACTCTCTGCCGTTAGTAGTATTTTAATTGTTTTCCAATATATTTTCTGTATTTTCAGTATAAAAACTAAAAATTTGGGTAGGTTAAAAATATTCTAGTTTCCTGGGGGGGGGGGTAATTACCCCTATTACCACCCCCCCCGTTTATGCGCCCCTGAATCAGTCGAAATCGAAATGGAAAGAAACTCACCAATTCATTCATAGTAATCACAAAATCAAGACAAGAGAACTGGAACACAGCAAAAGAGTTCATAACCCCTAAAAAAATAGAATAGGCAATAAACTCTTTTAAACACACACTTCGGTTTTGGAACGACGTGTTTCATCGTGACGGTGAAAACCGTCGTGTTTCATCGTAGTGTATGGGGCCCTGTAGAAAACCGTCGTGTTTTTCTATTACACACTTCGGTTTTAGAGCGACGTGTTTCATCGTGGCGGTGAAAACCGTCGTGTTTCATGGTAGTGTATGAGGCCCTTAAAATCTTACTTGACTGTATGGAACTGCACTTGAATAGCTGTCTATTATCCGTTCACAATCCGATGTCCACAGGTAGATACAGGTAAAATCACCTTTCAATGCTATTGGATAGGGAAAGGTGATAAATTTACCTGCACCTGTGGACATCGGATTGTGAACAGGATATACATTGTTTTCTCTCTACACAGAAAACACACGGTTCAGTGGTTATAGAGTATATGTTCAAATCACTAGACATATTCAATAGCTTCATATTCTTTCTGTTAAGGTGTCCTAATCGTCTATGCCACAAATCACTAGATTCTTTCAGGTACACTCGAGTATACTGGTATTTCACTAACTGCTCGTCCAACTGTATATCCACTCAAAGTAGTCTTAAGTTGATAAATGCCATTTACTTCGAAACCAGTGGCTAGAATTTTGCTAAATATTACCCTGTGACCTTTTTGCACAATTTTATTTATAGAAAGTAAATTGACTGCTGCATCAGGAGCATACATAACCTCTTTTGCATGTTTTATTTTATTTTCACCATTAATCACCACCTTGTGTCACTATACTGAGTACGGAATTGTTTGCTGTCTTTATGTTTACACCTTCACTAGACACATTGTCGTTTAACCACTGTATATTTTTGGTTAAGTGCACTGAAGCACACGAATCTAAGTGCCATGCGTCCTTCTGTACTTTCTCTGAGGATAAGCAGGCCAGAAGGGCTGTGTTTCCCTTATTCTTATTGTTGTTATCTTTATCACTTGTTTGGCACCCCTGCATTGAGCTTTATAGTGGCCAATTTCACCACTTTATCTCATTTTTCTTAAAGTTTCTGGTGAAAACGTTTTAAGAAAACATAGCTGCATTCTTATTTGCAGACTTTGGTTCACTGGTACTTACTACTAACTTAACCTTCACAGAATCACCAGTTATCTTAGCCCCACTACTTTCCAGGCCCATAATCATCGGCCGGTATTCGTCTAATAGTCCTGCTAACAAGAGAGTGTCTACCTATTTATCTTCCACAAATACAGAATCCTCTAACTTGGTGGTTACTAGCTTTCTCAGAAGACCAACTCTTTTCGATTCTTCAAGGTACCTTCTCCAGATTTTCCCAAGTTTTTTTTTGGATGTTTTGGCTGTCTTCAGGTGTGAGTAGTTCATTTCGTCCATCGACAGAATGATTTTGAAAAGAGCTTTTTTTGTCTTTCTTATCGTCGGTCTCTTCTCCCTGTTACGCTCAAATTTTGCCTTAATACGTAACTGAGATTTCGAATGAATTCGGTAATTAATTCAGGTATTTGTGGGGATATTTAGAACGCTTTATACCTGAGGATTAATATGTTTCAGTGATTGGTAGGTTTCTCATTGGATTTTACTAGATTTCTACCTCTTTGATTGAATGCGAAACAATATCTAGTTGTTGAACAAGGGTATATTTTTCTAGGTAATCCTTTGTATTGAGGGGACAGGGTAGTTTTAGGATAATAAAACCCTACTAATAGGATCGAAATCCATTTTATTCAACTTTCGGACGTTGTCTGAAAGGCCCAAAATGTCGATCAAAAGGTTTGTTTACTTCCAAATAAATATCAATTGAAAACACTTACGAGTCTCGTATTTTCCATCATTAAAAATTCTGTAACATCACAAATCACTTTCACAGCCTTTAAATCGCTTCTCCACCCTTATTTCCACTATTTTTTACATTTTCCCGGTTATTTATTTCCGCAAAATAAGTGTGGTTAAGGGACACTTGTGGATCCGTTTCAGACAGCGCTGTTGTCGAGGTTTCTTGACCACTGTGGGTAATAGAGTCACTGTAGTTGCGACCACTGAACGACTGGTCATTTTGATAGTTTTTAGTCTAGAGACTGGGTAGATGCTGATTAATAGGTTTCTAATTAAATAATAAGTGTTAGGGGATAACGATTTTGGGTTTCGTTTGTCATCAATATGGTCTGGGTTGTTCCGTTCCAAGCTGATTGTTCCGTTTTCCTGGTCAAGACCGGCAATCTGGCACCAGAGGGCATCTTGGAAAAAAATAGAATTCTGGGGAATTTTTCATAGGAGCTCACCTAATAGATTGCTGAAGATAAGGTCGTTCTTTTTAAATTCGCACGTTGAGCAAACAACAAGTGGCAGAGTTTACCAACGGTCCTTTTGCTGCGTTCCTGGGAACATCCACCTTTCGTGGGATTTTAGAGGCGTTAGAAACTCAAGTGGTTGCTGGCTTAATTGGTTTTGGAGTGAAACTAGGTTTTGGTCTTAAGTCCCCGTATTTGTAAGCCAACCACTCAGAATTTTCTGGAGACGAGAATCTACGCCATTTTGTTGAGTTGTCGATGCGAAAAGAGAGCACGTTTTGTTCAACTAGCCTAAATAGTAACCAGGTAAATTTAAACGTTTTTATCTTTCTGAATTTACCTTTTTCGTTATCAATATTTAGATTAGCATATCAGTAATTTTTGTAAATATTTGGAATTCTATAAAAAAAAGGCAATTTGACCTCCACGAGGGGCCATTTGTCAGTAAAAAACTCAACAACTCATTAAGGGGAATTGTTTTCAAAAGGAAACTTACGGGTTTCAGGGGATTTTCGTATATTAATTTTATAATGGATGTATGAATATGTATTAGAAGTATATGAAGGAGTTCTAAGAATTTATACTCTTTCAGGGGTTTAGGTTTTAGGACTTTAGATTTTACCTTACCATTGGGTTCTTCTGATTCGACGGTTTGCTAGTCTCGAAGTTGAGGTGTCAGAGTACCCAAAATACTGACTTGAAACCGAAACTTACCGTTTTTAAGAAGGAAAGTCAATAGAAGTTGATGGGGTCTATTATCAGGGCTGTGAGGCAGCAATGAAAATTGATAATTGATGTTCAGACTGCAGGGAGGACCAGAAAGGGGTGATGTTAATTTATTAACGTTTCTCAATTATTATTTTTAACAATTATTATTGGTATTTCTTATATTTAATTTGGTACATTTTCAAGCTTGTTTTACTGCCTTAATTATTACAATGGGTGTACTACACCAATGATTTTTAATTGACTATATTTAACATTTTTGTACAAACCCGCCCCGGTATACCATGGTATAAGCGTGCACAGGTTTTAATTAATATTATTATTCTTTTATTCCTTAATTGTTCTCTTTTGCTCTCATTGGGGTAAGGTGGTCAAACATTTATTGATAATTCTTGAATTTATTAGAGTATCTTATGAGACCATTACAAATTGGTCAGCCCTTTTTGTAATTCTGACATTTACATTTACGTTTAATAATAATATATACTGTGGTATTTTATATAGTATATTGCCTTCTATTGGTCTTTGTAATGCAGTTTCAGGTCTAAACATGAACACCCCTCCCCCCCGGAACATATTAAATAGTTTTATACTCATTGTTTTTATACTCTTATTTTACCCCTACTGACCTCAACCAAACTAAGGTAAAGATGTTATTAGAGGATAGGTACATTTTTATAGGAATTTTGGAGATCAGGGACTTTCTGGTTTAAGTCCGCGAATTTTAATTTGTAAACCAGTGACGCCCTATAAAGCTAACTTTCAATATTGAACCTACTCCCACGCCACTGAGTAGCCGCGAGCACTTTGTTGCGCTGGCCGCATTCCTTAAGGGTGGGTGTCTTACTGTACCTAGGCCTATTAGGATTTAGGCCGGCTTCTCATGAGCGTAAACTTGACATAACTGGCGCAAATGCTGATTACGTGAATTTTGGCGCAACATTCTCATGGAGTGGAGAATTTACGCCGCGTATGTCAAAATTAAATTTTTTTTTTTTTCTAAATTTTGAAATATTTCTTTGAATTTTGATTGTAAAAATTTGTATTTATTTTCGCTTTATTTCTAAATAGTTACAAATATGGACAGTAAATTACAAAAATCCAGAAAACGAAACGGTTTCAACCCTAACCTCTAAAAACGCTGAATTTCTACGCGAAAAGTTGAACTTTGCTCAACTTTTGGCGTATCTGCGGCAGAGTGTCAGCGTATCCAATATGGCGGCACTTTGGCCAATTGGAATTCTGCATTCAGGTACGCTGTCACGCCATAAATGTCAAATTACGCTCATGAGAAGCCGCCCTTATTTATTCAAATATATTATTCAAACAGTTCAAGAGTTAATTTTTGCGCAACATCCCAGTACCACCTTCCATAGGTCGTCCAATTCAAGAAGTGCTTCCATTGAAAATTTCCATTCACCGGTCGTGTTATCAATTGACGCACGAAAGACGAACCGCTGGCCATTTTTGCGTGTTAACACAAAAACAAAAACGCTATTACTTTTTCTTTTAACCAAACTATAATCACTATGCTGGGCCCATAACCTATTTGGGTATTTTCTGTGTAGGCCAATGAAGCAATACCCTGATGGAGACAAAGTCTATAGAAAGTGAATTGAGCGTTTTACGCTAGGGTTACGAACCCAGTACAACGAATATTGAATAATAATACTGACAGACAAGGTGATCTATATGTCAACTGTCAGTTGTGGCTGAGGCCCTGACTGGAATACTTTAACACTAATTGACATCAAAATTCTGGATCTTGATCGTAGTTGTGATGGATATCTCTCAATTGGTGCTACACTGTGACTCGAGCCAATTAATTTTCTCTATATCGAAATGGAAGATTTTATTCGTCAAAACATACTAGCAGCATAAGTTTCTTATTGGCTGGCGTAACAAAATAATTTAGATATATCTTGTTACGTTAATCATCAGTGTATTTCTCTTTAGTCAATCTCCCTGGTAGGTACAAGTTCTGGAAAAAAAAATAAGAAAGTTTTTTTCATTGCGTCATCCTGTATATAAAAAAACTCATCAAACACCCACCCCCACAGGAGACATTAACGTGTGATTCTATTCTAATAATACTAAAATAAAAATTTCCAATTTTTTTTTGGCGTATCTTAAAATTTATAAACCGATTAATATCGTTGACAGTTGCCATTCCTCAGAATAGCCCGTCGTATTAACAACTGTCATGGGATATTTGGAAATGGATGCTTCCAATTTTTAATAAGCTTAAACCAGATGACAGCCTGGATGTCTCGGGTATTTGCCAACTGGGAGGAGGGTATTAGAACATTTTACTGTCCGGCAATTATTTTAAAATAAATTGGATGCAACTGGTAATCTATACGGCTATAAGACTTGCCATTCAACAATTACAAAAATAACCTTGCTAAATTATGTATAAATCTGTTCCACAGGAGCTGCTACCTCATAATTTGATACTATTAAAAGCATTAGATATTCCTGATAATAAGCTATAGAACAGAATGTAAACAAAATGTATACTATTATACGGTCTTATCTGTAACTACGTAAAAGCTATCATTACCACGGAAAGTCGCAGAAAAATTTCAATCGCGAAAGCACCTTAGCGTATAATACTAACCATTGAGATGGTATGTTAGTGATTTGCATACAATATCAAGTTTCTTACGGTTATGGAACAGCTGATATCGAGAGGTTTGACGGATGAGCTGCAATGTTAACGAACTACAGGCAAATAAAAAAATCAAAATCTAAGCTCTGAACTAATTCGATAAGTAGTAACGTTGTTGGGTGTATACAGAAAAAAAAAATCTAAATTAATTGCGGAGGGCGTTAATAAATGACCGAAATGACATCCAACAAAAAAACAAACGTAGGAAATCTGGTGCATGTCCACGTGATTTACCGTAAGGCCAATCCCACACCGTTTTTAAATGACAGCACAGCCGGGACCACCCCGATTTAACAGCGAATTTTAGCAGGAATTAATGTTGACGTTACGTTATAAGACTAATAATAATTAAAAATGGTTATCTTGGAATAATGTAGTTTTTGCAACCAATCCATCATTGCTTCTTGCGAAAATATATATTATTTATTAGCAGATGCCTAACTATTTAATTGTCTAGACAAACAGAAATTTGTTCGATGGTACTGAAAGATATACCCCGTAGGGTGGAGACTGGATTTATCTATATCCCTGTATTCACCCCCGGAGCGATGCCTATCTTTCGGTCGAATCTTGTTTTAGTCTCGACTAAAACAATTGGAAACAGATAGTGTGTCGTTTTGGGGTGGTACCAATTCAGGGGTGGAGAGATAATTTTGTCAGTATCTTTGCAAATATTTTATGTTTGATTTGAGAAGGCGAGTTTTGAGGTAGCAAAACCCTAGAAGCCTCAACTCAGTGACACTGAGAAGACTTTACATCGAAATGAATTATCCTGTAGAGCAGTTAAAAACAAAAGTCCCAATTAAGTAGTCTGTCTGTTTTGGCTGGTCTTTTTCTTATATAATCTGTGAACCCTATTAGACATCTTGGAAATATGGTATGAAGTGCTGGTATAGTTTTCATGAGTTTGATGAGATGAGAAAGTTCGTTAGCAAAGGTGCATACACAAACAGCGAACAAATTATGGCAAATTGATTCGCTTGATTTTGTCCGGCGATTGTTGAAAGTTTCTTTGTTGTCCACAGAAACGTAGTAAGAGGTGTAAAAGGATCGTTTTCCACTAAAATGCGGTTCACGAACATCTTTTTCATTGTTATGTTAGATGAGAATGATCGATTGCCAAATTCCGATAATAGATAAAGGAAATTGATCCATTTGATAAGCTTACTGAGGACGAAGACTTTTGAGAGCCGAGAAGTCTGCCAATTTTGACCCTACCAAGTTAATCTCATAACTTTGGGAAGAAACAATGGTTCTGGTATAAGTAACAGATTACCCACCTGAACTAGGATCCATTATCTTAAGCCCTGTGCAGACCGTAAGTCTAGAGCTCTATGATCTCTGTTCGTTTTATCTGTTCTATCCACTCGAACCAGTTCCGATGTTATGAAAGCGCGTCTTCGTGTGAATTCGTCAGTTTTTTTTGAACCATGACAAAAGTATCCTTGATCATTTTCCACTTTGAAACAGAGAGGAATCACGTGAGGACTTTACATTGCACTTCCATGGCGGCTCTTGTGCAGAAACGTCACCAACCAAATCTCAAATTATCCCAATTTCTTTGGATCATCTATAGTCTTCTTCCTTTGGATAATGGAGGTGAAAAAGGCATTATTTAGAAAAGTGAGATTACATAGTTTCGTCCTAGCAAGGTTGGTATGTTTTCTTCAATCCACAAGGATGTTAAGATCAAAGAAAACTATTCATTTCATTTTGGCACATACCTCATCTCTTCACAGTCGAGGAAATACAGAGAAAAATCAAGGCTGTTGCACATCTCTAATAAAAACTTTGAAGCATAATATTTTCCAATTTTCTTTCGTTACTGGCAATTTGCTAGAAGTTGGAAAATCTCAACACTTTTCCCTATCCACAAATCAGGCGATAGCACTGATGTGAATAATTATAGAGGCAGATCTCTACTATCGCACATTCCTAAAATTATGGAATCCATTCTAATAGACGATGTGTATTCATGCTTTAGTAACTACATTGCTAACGAACAGCACGGTTTCTGCAAGGGAAAATCCACTACTATATCTTGCTGTCTACCAACGAAAGCTTTGGAATCAGGAAAACAGGTGGACGTGATATTCACGAACATTTCATGCCATATAAGTTGTCACTAAAAAAACTCTCAGATATGGGTTTCGGTGCACGTTTTTTGAAATTGATAGAATCGTACCTAACGGAAAGATGTCAAAGAGTTGGTGTGTGCGGTGCGGTATCCCACGAGTTCATAGTTCCATCCGGAGTCCCTCAGGGATCGCACATCAAACCGATTCTATTTGTTCTTTTCTTAAATAACGTCATCCAACGATTCCAGTCATCCCTCAGATTACTATACCCTGACAACTTGAAGTTTTTCGCAGTTGTGGACGGACAATCTACCTGTTTCCAGCCGGATTTTGAAAGGTTGGTCGTTTTGTGCAACTCAAATCTTGTTAAACTCAATGTTACAGATGTTTTTTCACCAGACCATAAATCCTATACTGCCCACAAATATCATCTACAACGCCAATCTGGAAACAGTCGACACCTTCAGAGACCTCTAGGAGTCATCTTTGAAAAAGACCTGTCTTTCAACAAACATATTGTCAACATAGTCGTAAAAAGTTCTAGACTTCTAGGTTTCATCAAACGAAACACCAGAGACACTGTGTCACTGTGTCTCAGACACATATGATACGAAGTGCATAAGGACGAAACCCACTGGCACAACGCCACGCCATGCTACGCCACCCCACGTCATGTGACATAGGTTTACATGGGACAGTTTGTGTGCAAATTTGTAACACGCAACGTGATGACACGTTCATTTTATTCTATACATTTTATTCAGAAAAATTGTCAGTATACCATCAGTAGCTTTGAGTACATTATGGAGTATAGAAGCAGTTCGTCTAGTGACTTAGTTTCTAGGAAAATGTGCTGCTGCGGCTCTGATTTTACAGAACAAAAGAAAATAAGAATCTGGGTGCACAAAATAAACAGGAATCGAGAGAAATATGGTACTTTCCATGTATTAATGAGAGAACTGGAGGCAGATCGTGGATACCATATGTACTTCCGTACGGACAAAGAACAATTTGATTATTTACACAAAGTATTTGATAAATACAGAAACAAATCGCGGCGGGGCTAGAGAGGCGGCCGCAAAACATCTACACGCGTGAGCATCATCAGGAGATTTGAAATCGTCACACGTCGGGTGACTTGGCGTGCCATGACGTGGTATCGCGTGTGGCAAGTGTGTACGCGGCACATGAGGTGGAGCGCTTACCGAAATAACGTGGCTTATGAAGTAGCGTGTGGTCTAGCAAGTGGCATTCCCCTGATTACGTGCTACTAAATGCATGCATAAGCCACGTTATTTCGGTGAGCCGCCTAAGGTGGTTTACCCCTCATGTGGCTCCTATAGAAGACGACCCATGGACAACAAAGACTTAATTGTAACTTCTCAGATAATTCCTGTCGAAGCGTCAACACAACCAAAAGTTTTACAAAATTATCTGCCTTGTGACCCAAGGATGGGGTTGCTGGAGCACTAGTCACACTATTATTCACAATACACTAAACTGATTTCAGATAATTTCACCGCAGTAAACATCTCACGAAAAAGCCGGAAATAAAGGAAGCTCGCTTGACTGAGCAAGCTCCAAATCTGTGGACTTGTAGAGTGTTTCCAAACAGATGTAAGACCTTTGAAGAAATCCGAATCTGTTCCATAGCAGTAGGTACTCATGATCTTTGTAAACACTTCACAACCCAAAGAAATGTTGGTATAGAAAGCGACACCACCACATGACAAAATACGGAATGGGTATGATCAAAGTCTATGATAATCCTGAAGATCGCGGTGGACACCAACCGGCCTTATCAAAATGCAGGCACATCAAAGGAAAATTGAAGTACTACTTAAGACTAATACTTGATGATTTATTTTGTTTTTATATATCGTTTTTGTTCCTTTATAGATATACACTTGAGCTCTTGTTGTCCATTTCAACCCAATAACAAAGTAGGACCTTTTTACTTTACAATATACTAAATGGTAAATATTGAAGCAAAGTCTATTGAAGTATCTGGCTGGTGCTACTCTATAGGTACTCTTCTGTTGGGTCACTATTACATAATACATGTTTATGGTTCTAGCACGCCGTAGTGCTTTAAACCAACAAACAGGTACAAACCCTGAACACACAGGCCCGTAAAAGTATCTCTTTATAATTTAATGGCCCGAATGACATTTTTAAGGGTGCTAGTGCCAATTTCGGTGGCTCAAATTTCGTTATCGTCCGTCAAAAATCTTCTCGAGTGGCGCCCGAACTTTTTATTGACAGGGTCTAGACTTGGAGGCGTTAAATTTTTGACCAAAACTTTACGACCGTCTAAGTTTTTGTAGAATAAAACCAAATTCCATCAACCAAATGTCCGCTAATTACCGCATGTATCCGGACTTGAAAAGACGACGTTCCCACCCGGTATAATTTAGAAATTACAACATTTTAATTAATAACAAAATTGGAGAAATTATACGCTAAACAAGGTACCTGACATTGTTTGGTACGTGTAATATGTATTAAACTCGACTCGAAATTTAAATTTCTTAGCACTTATGTACCGAGGCCATTTTAAATTGTAATTAGGAGCCATTCATTAAGGAAGGCCGGTTTCGAATTAAACACGTAGTTTTGTTAGTCTTTTTACAGCCTTTATGGAGTAAGCGTCTTTGTGAGAAAACACTAACTTATTTTGCGAGAATATTAAGCAATTTCCCAAGACTCATGTTTGTTTTTGACGAGGTTTTTATTTTACTCCTGTCGTCTGTTTTTCCTTATGTATTTTCTCTCATCATTACTTTTTTTTCATTTTTGTTTCTTGTAATAATTATTTATTTCTCATATCATATTATGATCTTTTTCTGTAGGTCTTTGCACTTTTCTCGAAGATAGTTTATTTTGCTTATCAGACTTATGTCTGGTCTTTGTCTGTCTTCATTTTTTCTATTTGTTTTATTTGCGGTCATTGTCATTGTCTATTCATTTGCCTCTTTTTCTACCAAAGATGTGTAATGCCTAATAATTCTCAGTAATTGCATTTTGTTCTGTCCCATTGTATAAATTGCCAAATTAAATCGGTAGGAAATAAATTTTCAATTTGCATTCATAGAAAAACGAAATAAATCTTCATCCAGCTCTAAGAGATTTTGGATGTAAAACGGTAGCAAGGCTAATTTGTCAGCGTTGTGAGATTTCAAAACATTCTTAGACGGATAGAGCCACCAAATGTGTACTCTGTTTTGGTTTATTTCTATCTATTTTAAAACTACGTTCGAGAATTTTCAATATCGGGGACTCTGTGGTCGCGTGACGGAAAATGTTCGAATCAAATAGCATCTTGGGGAATTATCGGACCTTAAACACAATGCAAAGAAATAAAAGAAAACAAACTCCTCAACATTTCCAAGTATTATCATTTCCTTGCAATTTTTTTTTTGCTTATCGATGATGGCATCTAATAGCACACGCACATTGTTAATTGAAGAAAAAGGCAAGGAATGGAGAAAACTTTGAAGATATTTGCTGAGAAATCCTGAGAAAGAAGTTGGAGATTTTTTTTTCTTTCTTCAGTTAACCAGCACATCATGTACAAAAAAGTTTTAGTAACTGTGGCTATCAGGAATGATACGAACATTTTAGAACCGAACGTATCACATGACAATAGGGAGAATATAATATCAAAAAAATATACAACAAAAGGAAAACTTGAAAGCTGTCGTTAAACCAGAATCCAAGATAGCATTAAAGAGAAAACAAAATGAATGATAAAGTGTAATTTCAATGGCATTAAAGTTCCATCCAACTTAAATCTGCTCAGTAAAATATACTCATTTGGGACATGAGGTAAAAATTATAAACATGAGTCTAGGATGGCCATTTCCAACCGTTTCGAACATTTCACCTAAGATCGAAACTTGTCTCAAAACCTTCAATTAGTGCGTCCTTCCAGATTTGACAGACATTAAAGAAACAGTATAACAAATTAGGTAAACATATTAGATCCTAACTAGCTCAGGTTGAGATAATTTTTCGTCAGTGGCGCCCTAATATAACCCACTCCACTCCCTAATTGTTTCATTCTGAGCTGTAATTTGCACGCACCAGACTCTGAGGCCTATTTCGTTTTGTGACTAGGATAGTACCTGTAAAGTAGATACTTTCTATTAAAACACGTACATATGGATTTTCTTATATCGAATCCCTTTTCCATCCATCAATCGTTATCCCAGAAATTATTTCCCCATTATGGAGGCTAGTTTGCGGGCAGTGGGCGTACACCCAACAGCCCTTTCCTTAACCCTTATTGCAAGCCGCCCTTTGTGGACTAATACTGCCAAACTATTAATTACCATTGTATTGAATGTAGGCAAACACGTGAACATCTATTGACGGACAGCCCTATGATGACACGTCGGTGTAATTAATATACAGGTCATTGTCCATATATACAAAAAAAAAAAACCTGTTTTTCTTGGTTAATTGTTAGCCAATCGAGTGTGTTGTCGTCGCATACGTGCTTTGGTAATTTAGACGCCATTTTGGGCATTTCAAAGACGTTCCGCGGCGCTGGTTTTTTCAGGAATCCGAGAAAGGTCTTATTTTTTTGTTTTGGGTACGCTTAAGGAATGTTCTGTTTTAAGCGCCATCAGTCGGGTAATAATGATTTTTCTCCTTGACAATACAAAGAGGCTTCTTTTGTCTTTGACAAACCATATTATTCGAAAAATTGCTGCAGGTATAAATGTTTGTTTGTATATGACTGCGATAAAACGGGTTAAGAGCCGGGTGCCACCAAGAAAGAAGACAAACGACCTGTATCCCTCAATGAATTTCCTAAACGCGCGAGGTTATTCAAAATAAAGTGCAGGAAGAAAATATACGAGCAGCAGTCACGATTAATGCTCATCTAAATCCGTAACACTCACCCTTCAAGCTGCGTTCCTGTTTTCGACAAACAAACCTTTTGCTAAGAATTTTAATTAAATTTTGTTCCAGAAACAAAACCGATCAGATTACTAAGGTCATTGAGACCCAACCGCTTGGCCCGTAAATTTTTCCTTTTTGACAATAGAATGGACATAAATCGATTTGTAGTCTGGCATTTTAAAAACCGGAAGTTCTTGGTCTGTCTATGATCCCAAACAAAGCTTTCAAAACGAGGTAAAAAGATCGTAATCTGATGCCTTAGTCCGTGACCAAATCCATCTCCATCGCAAGCCACCCTATTTAAGATTTCATCTTAAACCGTTGCGCTCCTACTAAAAACCAGAGAAATAAATCTGTCCTTGTGGCTCCCTGACGGCATTACTTGCCAAAATTTCGAAAAATATAAGGGCCTACCCACCCATTACAATGGTAATCAGCTTAGGCCCTCTGGTGTTATGTATCCCTTTGTATAGACAGATATACAGGCCTGTCATTAGTTAACATGTTTTATTTGTTTTTGAAAGGAGGTCCCCCGCTGCGAATTTTTGCTCCGGTCACGCTTGTTAGAAAAAATTATTAAATTCCATGGACGGTAAATTTGTAGTTGGGAACTTCATAATTTGCTTGTGTTTTTAGCTCCCGGGTAGAATTTAGTTTTTAAAAATTTCTTCCTGTTTTTCTTTTGTGCATTAACAAACTTAGCAGCTTACTTGGAGTACCAATTTAGTTTTAATTCCTTTGCTTTCGGATCGTATACTGTTCCTATTTGGTAGGCCAAGCAGGCTATTTTTACATTGTTCTTAGTACCGCTGTTTCCTTATTGCTCTAATTTGAAGGCATCTACTTGATTCAATCTCAATTCATTCTGAGTTCTGAATCAGGTTGGAGAAACTATTTAGTAATTCACAGTAGATTTGGTGTATTATACATTCAATCTCGAAATTCTTTGAGTAGATTACGACAAAATTTTGTGAGGGCCTAATTTGACTTCTTTCATGCCCTTTAAAAATAAAACCGGTTTAGTATATCGGCGATGCAATTTCTGCGATCATCCTCTCGTATTCTGCACGATAATTTAACATATATGAGCCTGAAATTAGGTTCATGAGCAGCATCTGACAGACACCATTTCACAAAATCGAGATTGCTAACTGACTTCAAAATGAGTCTCAGCAAAACTGGAACGACAGCGTCTAATTGAAGCCCATAGCTCCATAATTTGTGGAGAATTTGGGGTTTCACCCATCTCGAGGTTCAGGATAGACGTTGGCTATACCATGTTTGAGGCGTAATAAGTTTATTTATTTATTTATTTATGTTCAAGTGCACTCTACAGAACAAATTTTTAAATGGTAAAGAAGTAACCCTAAATATAATGATATGCAAATTTACTTACATCTTATTGAAAATATAAAGGACACAGCCTTTGTACTAATTATGTACTGATTTCCCTTTTTATTATATTCAGAGCGGTATTGAAAAGATCTATATGGTAAAAGTCCTGATTGTAATAAGTGACTAGACACGTCATGATGCAATTGAGACCATAGTAAGTTCTATGCTCAGGTTAGAAAAAACGCTGCCTCTGTTGGGTTCTTCTTCCAAAGACCATAAATCCAATTTCTTTCAGAAGTTCGGACGAGTTGATAATGTTCTGCAGAATGTTGTAGAGAAAAACGAGCTAGGCATTTTCGTGTCGATTCCTAAGGCTGGGTATGCCACAGAGCTGTGGACGAGTCTCATACTCAAGATTCTGATAAGCAAATCAAAGTTTGTAGAGCAGGTATTTGGCACTTCTATCCTTCTAATGTAGCATACGTTAACTTGGACTCTAAATTGGGCTGCAGTATTCAAGTGTGGATCGAATGAGACTGTAGTATACAGAGATAAAGTCGGAAACCCTCTATTAGCAAAATGCCACGCCATGCTATTAGGCAATTCAATCCATCTGTCAAAAAGGATAATTCAATGTGACGTGGCGGCCAAGCAAGTTTTTTTTGAATATGTTTTAAGGCGTATTCTAAATTATTTTGCATACAGTTTTGCTTACAACTTTGATTTTCATTATTTAATAAAGTATTTGTTGACTAGGTACCTGAACTATTAATTCGGACAGAAAAAAGAAATTTTTTTGTGTTTTTTGGCCCATGTGTGGCCGCCACGCCATCTTGAATGTCACGTGGTTTGAATTGCCTAATACCACGCCACGCCATGTGACGAAAATGTATGCGTATATTCTTCCATTTATTTAAAGAATTATGTATAATGTACAAGCACGTGGAATGTGGAATTCTAGATTCTGTAGTTCAGAAACTCCTCATTTTTATGTCCAGAATTTGGATCTTCAAATTAACCTTTCCACAAAGAGGAAACTTCATTTCATAAATCCTAAAAGTTTCAAGTCACTGTAATCATTAGAAATACCTACCTACTTTGCACAAATGATTTTTGCAGATTTTATTCATTTTTGCATTCATTAACGTGAGAAAAACATTCTTAATTTAATTTGGAGCTTCAAATCACCTTCATGTTAACTTTTCCACAAAGAGGAGACTTCAATTCAAAAATCCTGAAAGTTTCAAGTCACTGTGATCATTAGAAGTACCTTGCACAAGTGATTTTTGCAAATTTTAATCATTTTTGCATGCATCAACACACTAATTCAAAAACTCCTCATTTTTATATCAGAACAACTACTCATCAATTAATTAATTGCTGTGGAACTCGCTCCGCTCGTCCAGAGAGGTTCAGAAATGAGTAGTACTCATTTACTCATGAAATATACTCTCTACCCATTAGTCGAAAATTTCGTTTATTTTCAGTGGAATTCCCGTAGGATTGCGTGGGATTTAAGTAGGATTCCGTAGAATTCTAGTAGGATTTCGTGGGATTCCCTTAAAAGTGAGATTAGGGTGACATATTTGTCAAGATAGTTTACTCCTCGGAGCCACATGATGAAATCACTGACGTCCGACTTCTATATGGATTTTCGTTCTTCTCATAGTTTCTTGGCTAAACTCAGCATTGATCTTCTGTACGTTATTCTCATGTTCCATGTTCCTAGCGAATACATCAAGGCTTCGATACCAAACGTCATGAAAGCATACATTGGAAGAATATTCTACTTTTGAAGCTCGTTCGAATATTTATTTCGTTCCAGCACGAATTCCAAGAGGCCGTAAATCTTCTCTTGATTCTACAATATGTATCTGATTATCCCTAAAGATTCCAATTCCATAAGTTTATGTAGTCATCATCTGGACGCGGATTCTGTGCTCTGTCGCTTTCTACATGTCGAATTCTAGTTTCGATTTCTACATTTATATTATAAGGGGAATTCGTGTAGAAAAAGGTAAACGGAATACGAAATATCGAACGCGACATGTCGCTAAAGACTTCGACAGTGCACGGAATCCGCGTCCTATGTTCCTAGTAAGGGTGATGTTCTCGCTCCATAGTCCAGAACTCTGTTTTTAACATGATGATGTTGAGACCAATTCTAAATTATGCTTATGCAACATCAGATTTGTATCCTAATCAGAAATTTGCACAATATCATTCCTAATTGGTAAATTGGTCAGGTTTTTCCGGTCCAGTCTCCAGTTTAAAAGTAAACTGCAGGACTGCATTGAAGTTCATGAGCCAAGAGAGTGACTTAACTCCCATTAACTGAAATTGCGTGGAAACTTTTCTTGTTGAAAAAAACCATGAAGAAAGACTCAGAAGGAGGAAAGAAAGTATCAGAGATGAAGTCTTCTAAGCGATGGGAAACAAAATGCTACAGAATATAAAGAAACTAATAAAACAATACAAAAAACTCTTAAAGATAAAATAATGGAAAACAATAAAACAATAACAGAAGGAGTCATAAAGGTCTAAAATGCCTGAAACCAAGAATCAGTACCAACACAATCATGCGCATCAAAAATTAAAATGGACTATAAGAAATAGACAAGAACAAAATGTTTCAACTGTGGGTGGGTGACATCTGAAACGCTGGTATAAGGAAAAGACGCTATCATATCAACACTGAAGAGATTTTTTAACTTATGTGTAAAGATTGACCATCTCCTCACCATAAAAATTCTCATAGGAAAAGAAAATGAACACCATCTTTCGATCTATCTAGCTTTCTGTTAGTTATTTGCTACAGCAATCAACTTTGGAATTGACCCACGATGCAAACACCTGATTGATAACATTCACAGAAATGACACGTGGATAGTACAGCTGGCTAGAAGAGAACACCAATCCAGAGAGGAGTGATACAGGGAGATGTGATATCACTGAAACTTTCCAGGCTGGCATTTGAGAATGTATTGCAGAAACTATACGGTAAATGAATATAAGTAGTATTAAAGAGCTAAAGTTAATGACTTGTCAAAGTATTTGGCAAAAAAGTAATGCTACATAGCGCCGAAGAAGAAAAATTAATTCAGAAACTTTGGAATCCACCATAGCTATCATTATGGTATTTCCAAGCGAAATGAATCATCGTTGAAAAATTGAATCTTGAAGTTTAAATGCAAAATGGTAAATGGTCTGTTCTCACAAGAGTCTGACAGTTTGTCAGTAAGCATTGCCCATACATGTTTTCAATGCCATCGTTCCAAGATACATCGGTAACTTAGCTGCCAGTTTCCAAACTGTCAGAGAGTCCTGGAGAGCACACCCATAGAGAAATATATTAAACCAAGATGAGAGTTACCGATTCTGTGGTGCGACACTGGCATCGCGATGACGCCATATCGATACTAGCGCCACTATCCACTACAAGACCAACTTAAATAATATTTGGCGGGCTTTTTGAACTTTTAGATTATAGTCTTGTTGGTTTTGAAGGTAGAAATCTAGTCCAGCGTTTTTCCGCAGTCAGCAGGAAAGAAATGCGGGAAAACGTTGGCCTGGAAACAAAAATCAATAATCAAAAAATGTCCATGACGTAATCTATATATTTTGATCAAAACATCTCACTTTTCACTAATAATAGGTTAGTATTTAATAATTATTATTATTTATGCTTGAACTTAACGATTTTCACATTGTAAATCTTACCAGAATCATGTATTTTTAATAAACTAATTAAATTTAGGTTCACTTGACACTTGACACTTATTTGTGTCAGTTTTGAAAAAAGAAAATGTCATTTTATAGGTTAGAAATCGCAATGTACAGGGTGGTCCAAATTGGACACTTTCTTACGGAAACACCCTTTATTTTTAGAGATAGAAAAAAAAATGAACCCCCCACTCTGAGGCTCAAATTTTATGAAATTTTGATTGGTGCAAACCGCATTTTGATATCTTCAACCTTTTAGCCGCTAGAGGGCGATTCTCGATTTTGAACAATACTGTGAAACCTTCATAACTTTTTTGTTTATGAAAATAATTGATTTCCGTAAAGACTTTCTAAGAGCACTTTTTTAAGAGGAATTCAGTGACGTTCTCAGTTTTTTTCTAATTGACTCGGATTTCGAGATATTGACCAAAATCCGATTTTTTTCAATAGAACACCCTATATATTAATAGCTTATTGGAAAGCTCTGCTTTTGCTGATTTCAATAATATAAAGTTCAATAGGTTTATCCCTAACAGTTTTTGAGAAAAAACATTATTTCTGTTTTTGTCATAAGAAACAATGTGTTAGAAAGAAACCTTTCTCGTTTTCCTTACAGATATAAAGTCATTTTCCAACACATTGGGTCTTATGACAAAAATCAAAATAATTTTTTTCTCGGAAACCGTTGGAGATAAACCCATCGAATTTTATATAATTGAAATCAGCAAAAGCAAAGCTTTTCAATGAGCTATTAATATATAGGATGTCCTATTGAAAAAAATCGGATTTTGGTCAATGTCTCGGAATCGGAGCCAAATAGAAAAAAGCTGTGAACGTCACTGAATTCCACTTAAAAAAGTGCTTCCAGAAAGTCTTTACAGAAATGAATTATTTTCATAAATAAAAAAGTTATGAAGGTTTCACAGTATTGCTCAAAATCGAGAATCGCTCTCCAGCGGCTAAACGATTGAAGATATCAAAATGCGGTTTGCACCAATCAAAATTTCATGAAATTTGAGACTCAGAGTGGGGGGTTCATTTTTTTCTATCTCTAAAAATAAAGGGTGTTTCCATAAGAAAGTGTCCAAATTGGCCCACCCTGTACAATAAATAAAAAACCCTATGTCCTCTCTTCCTTTATTATCACATCTGTTAAAAAGAGACAGATATAAGAATGGGAGGCGATGTCGGAATTGACAGATAGTTCTAAGCTATACTAGCGCCACCATGTGCTAAAAGAAATACGTTGCCACTTGGCGCATATGAATCGGTAACTCTTACCTTGGTTTATTATATTTCTCTATGAGCACACCTATAATGATGGCACATGTAATACAAGTTTATTATTATTATTATTATTATTATGAAATTAATACGAGCCGAGGTTAAAACCTACAAGCCCATTTTTGCACGAGTTGAAATTAAGTCTGTCTATGAAGCTTGTTTTTGAACACTGAATCTGAAGTGGCATTGAAATTAGTGGATAGTAGTTGGTTCCAGTGAGTAAACACTCGGTTTAGACTGTGCTCCGAGTATTAGCCTTCTCTGATAGGGCGGTCTTCTCCTACCAAGTTGCAACCGCGTGGCTTTTCTCTGCACAGCTTTCAGGTTCTTCCTATCTCTTATTGGATCAGGGTTCCACACTTGACCTGCATATTCAAGTATTGGTCTGCAGTAGGCAGTAATCAGTCGTACTCAGATAAGACGGGTGCTATAGGAATACTAACACGATACTCTTATCTTAAAGCGGACATGCGGAAAATGAGAATCAATAATGACCCAGGATTACAACGCGGCGAGAAACTTGCCAGCCCAGCAAGCTACTTGATTTCATCAAAGAATGGATTAAGCAAGACAGGTGGTACTCAGGACATAAAGCCTTAAGGCTTAAGGGACACAAGCACGCCTGACCCCGCCCTAAACCAACCAGCCAACAACTAGCACAAAATATGAAATTGCTTATTTCTAAATAAAAAGAAATCGTTACGGTTGATGAGGTAAAGAAACCGTCACCTCAATGTTTACGAACGACATGACATACACGCATCTTGTTAATGCCCGTATTACATAAATAACAAAACCATTCCACGAGAAGCCGAAATCATATCTCAGTCGCGAACTCCTCAAGCAATAATTTTTAAAAGACGCCATCCCCTTTGGTTTATGCGTTCCAGATTCGGCTCAGCGACGCTTTGACATTGGTAAGCACTTGTTTCTACCATAAACCTCATCCCGAAAATTATTTTACGACGCGTTTCCCAAAAATTATTTCCTAGTTATGCCCCTTTGAAGTGCGCTCGGTGGCATTAATGTCACCGCCATCTGGCTGTCGGCCGTCGCATCATCTCCAGAAATTACGCATATTAAGCTTTAAGTAATGGGTTCTCTAATAAATTTCAAGTAATAGGCGATCGCAATAAATTTTTGAGTGTTTCTCAGATTAGGTGACATAAAAATTGTTTATTTGATGTCTAAACGACTCGGAGTTTACGAGCCAGTGATTTATGGGTCGCGGTGAAACTTATTGTGGTACCATCTATTTGAAACAGAAGTCGAAGAGATTGAGATACATATTACACCAAAAATCTGTTTGAATTATCTACGTAGGATTTTTTTTGGAACATCCCCATCCATCCGCCAGACGAAATTAGTCAGCACTCCATGCACAGAGTGGCAATTTATAATCAGTCCACTCTACGACATAAAAAGACGGCTTCAATGAATGTCAGCGACAGAATGGGGGGACGATTTATTTTTTTTTCGAAATTTATGCGCGACACCGTGTCGAACGAAATGTTCGGAGATTTAGCCGGACATTGCAGAATGTGTACCGTTAAAAATATTTTTTCGTCAATTTTCCATTGCTGTTCTCTATTTTTGGTGAGAACTGGAGCGCCGATGTAACAATCTAGAATTTCATTTCACAGAAAGAATATTTTTTTTGCTATTTTTTCAAGATACTTCGATATGTATGAAATTAATTCAGTGTTGTATTGTTTCCTGGACTTAATAGTCCTTCTATAGCTTAAGCAGGGGCTCTTATGATGATACATTCAGTCTTCCTACATTAACTGATAGGTATTCGAAAGCCAAAATGGTTTGAATTACATAATACATATTCCATCAGAGCATAAACTAGCATTGCACGGTATAATTCTTTATTGCATCTCTTCTTGATATAAACTTCTCCCGTTGTTGTTGAAATTGCTGTTTCTTCAAATTTTGGTTTCTTGTATTGCCAGAAATCTTCAATAAGATACAAATTTTTTTCTTGATATCTGAAAACAAGATTTTGACCAATGCGTGGCTTCCTGTCGTCGCTAACGAATCACAATATGACATTCACGAAAACAAATCGTACGAGGCTCACAACAAGGAATGAATAAATTGCATATTGCGATATTCTCTTGAACATCTTTATCACATTCTATCTGATCTTCTAATTGATTCACTTCCAGCGGGTTCAATCTTCAATTCTTCAAATTGTCGTCCAACTTCTCATTATTGTGTGTTCACTCTACCTACTCTTGCAATTTTGAATATAATCTTTCGATAATTTTTCTCATTGGCCAAGATATTCTTTTTGTACTATCTGGAGCCAACCAAAACAATATCATCATCATCACCCAGCCATTTCCGTCCGCTGTCGGACATAGGCCTCCTCTAGATATTTCTACTTCCCTCTGTTTCGAGCGGTTGTAACCCAATTTGCAATTTGTATTGAATTTTTTCAGATCATCCGTCCATCTCGTGGGAAGTCTTCCTCTGTTTCGCTTGTCTGATCTCGGTCTCCACTATAAATTTTTTTTTGTTCATCTGCCATCTTTTTTTGCGATGTCCTCTATTATGTCCTCCACTCCAGTTCTTTTTCGGATCTCGTCGCTTCTCATTTGGTCTTTCAGAGTTATTCCTAGCATCGATCTTTCCATCTTGATTCGTTGAATGACACGTAGCTTTCTGGCTGATGCATCATGATATTTGAATATATATATATATATATGTCTGAACCGACCATATGCCGCCCAGCCGAGAGTGATACGCCAGAAAAGTTCTGCGAAGTATGTTTTTTGAAAATGTTTTCTTGGACTTGAAGTCAGTAGGTTTTAATCATTAGACCACAGAATTGAACAGGAGAATAGGATTGACATTGGAAGCCTACGGAGAACTTGTTACGCAAAAATTAACCCTTAAACTGTTTGAAAACTAAATTTGAATAAATAAACCCTAATAGGCCTAGGTACAGTAGGACACCCTTAAAGAATGCGACCAGCGCAACAAAGTGCTCGCGAATACTCAGTGGTGTGGGAGTAGGTTCAATATTGAAAGTTAGCTTTATAGGGCGCCACTGGCCCACAAAATAAAATCCGCGGACTTAAACTAGAAAGTCCCTGATCTCCAAAATTCCTATAAAAATGTACCTATCCTTTAGAAACAACTTTACCTTAGTTTAGTTGAGGTCAGTAGGGGTAAAATAAGAGTCAAATATAAAAACAATGATTATAAATCTATTTAATATAATCTGGGGGGTATGTTTAGAACTGCAATGGCATCCCAAAGGCCAATATATAAAATATCACAGTAATTATTATTAAATGTAATTGGTAAAATTACCAAAAGGTAGCAAGGACCAATTTGAACATTATTTAAAACCTATGCACACTTATACCATGGTATACCGGGGCGGATTTGTACAAAAATGTCACCTTAAATGTAGTAAATTAATAATCATTGGTACAGTACACCCATTGTAATAATGAAGGCGGTAAAACAAGCGTGGAAATATATGAAGTTAAATATAAGAAATGTTAATAAATCAACGGGTACATCACCCCCGTGTGGTCCTCCCTGCAGTCTAAACATCCATTTCTATTACTGTCTCATGACAGCCTCACAGCCCTGATCACAAACACACATTAATGAATTAATAATCATCATCTATCCAGACTTTAGTCTAAAAACCATCAAAATGTTCACTCGTTCAGTGGTAGCAACTACAGTGACTCTATTACCCACAGTGGTCAAGAAACCTTGGCAACAGCGCTGCCTGAAACGAATCAACATGTGTCCCATAACCACACTTATTCGGCGAAAATAAATAACCGGGAAAATGTAAATATTGGTGCAAATAAGGGTGAAAAGCGATTTAAAGGGTGTGAAAGTGATTTGTGGTGTTGCAGAATTTTCAATAATGGAAAATACGAGACTCGTAAGTGTTGACAATTGATATTTATTAGGAAGTAACCAAACATTGTCATCAACAGTTAGGGCCTTTTAGACAACTTTCGTAAGCTAAATAAAGTAAATTTCGATCCTACTAGTAAGGCTTTATTATCCTAAAACTACCCTGTCATTTGAATACAAAGAATTAACTCAGTATTACCTACCTCGAAAAATATACCTTTGTTCAACACCCACACATTGTTTCGCATTCAATCAAAATGGCAGAAAACTAGTAAAATCCAATGAGAAACCTATCAATCACTGAAAACTATCAATCCTCAGGTATAAAGCTTCATAAATACCCTCACAAATACCTGAATTAATTACCGAATTCATTCGAAATCTCAGTTGCGTACTAAGGCAAAATTTGTACGTAACACATGACAATGTATAGTCGTTGAATTCATATACTGAGAGCTTCTATAAGCAAAAAGGTAAAGATGTAGAAGTTTATCCCAGTATCGCTGGTGTTCATCTACAAACATCGAGAGAACATGGTCCGATTGGGATGAATAGAGTCATTGTAGATGTCTGGGGATTGAAAATACTTCTAGGGACTTTGAAAAATTTTCTAGAGCACTCATGGGGTACCTACTCAATTCCTAACTCTCCCCTTATATCCACCGCAATTCTCGCGTGTGGGAACCAGACAAGTATTACTCCATTTCTCCCCGAGATTGTGTTTTGACTTCTTTCAGAAGCACAGAGATCTCTAGCTCAAAGCACCATTCCTCGACACATCAACAACAGTCCAGTAAGTAATACCGATCTTTTACTTAGGCTACAACTTATTGATTTCGAAGAACTATGCGGTTCACGTAAAGCCGCGTACAGACCGAATTTCCAACGTAGACTAACGCCAACTTCTGTTGTTAGCGTTGGAATTGGAAAGCAGTGGAAAGGAGTTGAGAACATCATCCACGCCGCCGTATACACCAAAGCCAACGCGTTATGTTGGAACACGGCACATCATGTGCCGTGTGCCGTTGGCTAGCATTCCTAATTCGGTCTGTACGCGGCTTAACATAGTGTCCACTACAGTCTGATGTTTTAGGCTTTCCTATATCCTATATCTATACCTTTACAACTTCAAATTGAGAACAAACATTTTCAAATTGAGATTAAACAAAATCAAATTGAGAACAATCAATTTCAAATTGGTACAACGTTCGATAACATGGAAACGGATGTTGTAGCAATTTGAAATTGATTGTTCTCAATTTGATTGTTTTAAGTCTCAATTTGATTTTGTTAATCTCAATTTGATTGTGATGTCTCAATTTGAAGTTGTAAAGGTATAGATGTCCCTATTTACGAGTGATCGAATTATCTCGCAGGCGCAACGAATCTCATTGAAGTATCCTTTCATCGTTTGACCAAAACTGAAAATTCCATTCATCCAGGTGTAGATCTACTCGACCCAGTACTTCGTTGCTCTTTAACCTCGTTAATAGTTTTCGAACGTAGTAATTTTTACATATACCTGAGGGTCGACAGGTTGACAGTGTTTTCCTTCAATACTGTCGAGTGAAATCCATTTATTCTCGAAGAGAAAATTGAAAAGTCCCTTTTTTTATCTGTTGCCCTGAGAGCTCGACTCTCGATTGTGGCTTCGGCTTCAGCCATCTTCCGAAATAAATTATCGATGAACGTTCTCGTAGAAAAAAACATCTTATCGGCCTTCAGGCATTATCTAAACGAAATAACGTTGCGTAAGATAATAGTCCATTGATTGCCGAGAAAATTTAAGTAAAAAGTCTTGTGATTACCGGTTTATTCAAGTTTGGATTTCGAAACAATTTCCGAGGGCCTATTTCTACCGTTGGCATATTTTTACCGGGGTTATTTGCCGAGAAGCTGTTTTCCTCAAGGGATCCATTATCAACAAGCCTCATCTCTGGGCATAGAGATCTTGAGTCCTTCACGTGTCGATTTCTGTACCTCTACCTTTGACGAAGAAAACTGAAGTTCTAGCCTCTATGTTCCAGGCTAGAATCTGTTACTTCCCTCGTCCAGTGACCAAAGACTGAATGGCTACCGACTACCGTAATCTACCTTCTTGTTGGGATTGAGGCTTGTATAGAGTTTCAATTATAATAGACCGTCAGATAGTGTCAGATTTAGGTGCCCCATTTTCGCATGCAAGCCTCGAAGAGGGTTGAAAAGTACATCGATTTTGAGTTGGATGAAGGGAAATTTACGAGTGGAAATGGAAAATTCGATTTTACTTTTGTTACCTTAAAATGTATTTTCCATTTGCGACACTCAAGCCAATATGTTTTCTTGCTACCGATGTTGTAGACTTTCATCCTTCCGATGGGCTTGTGTGGAAAAATCACTCAAAATCTCGATTTTTCCTTTAAAGATTACGCCCTTATTTCCTTTAGCCACCTGCAACACCCTCTTCTTTGTTTTTACGAAGCCAGGTTTTATCAATTAATCCTTTGGTCAAAACGGCTTGCGAAGGAATACGGGTAACAGGACGTCTTTCATTTCTGTTACGGAAAATCGAATTTTCCATACGTTATCCCCAGGAGCCACTCGTGAAAATACCTTCATCCTACTCAAAATCGATGTACTTTTCAACCCTCTTCGAGGCTTATCTGAGGTCAAGGTTGGACACTATGTTCTTAATTTGAAATTATTGTGTAAGTACCTATAACGTCGAAAATTGACCAATTTTTAACCCTGGGTCCTACAACTTAAATATTTGAGGATTTCTAGTATATCTCCAGACCATTTAACCGTTATATAGCCTAACTTTTGATTTCTTGAAATTTACTTAATTGTTTTTATGGTTTACCTAGGTCAGGGTTTGTTGAGTTGTGTGCCTTATTTATTTCTTTTCCAGAATTACCAATTACCGTTTGCTAATTATTTTCTAGATGTGTTTTTGAATTTTCACACTTCCATATTTTATACAATTTTATAAAAAAAAAAAAAATCTAAATTCAGTGGCGCCCTTGCCATACTGGTCTTATTAAAAACTGTCAACCCACCCCTAATAAATATTCGCTGAGCAAACCGAGCATATTATGGGCTTCTTGTTAATTCGTTAACAAAAGGGGTTACACAGGTCGTTGTCAACTTTCTAGCCATCCTGGTACTACTTACGATTCCTTGTCTGCATTATTATGTCTGTTTTGGTAATGTCGAGGGTAATGTCTTCGTCAGCATTATTTGTCCCAGCTTTGGTTAATCACTTCTAAAAATCTCTAATACCGCCGAACTGTTCAAATATTTCAATTACCAGGCATATACTCGTCAATCAATACGTACGACACACACGACGTCGCATTATGTTTTTAAAAGTTCACATAAAAGCTTCTACTTTAATTACTTTCTGTTCTTATTAATTAGATGGGAACAAATACCAAAACTTGAGACTTTCGATCAACCATAAGATTCGTGTCTTGGCAGAAATCATGCAGCATGCAAAACGTGCTTCAAAAGCAGTCTTGCTTTTTAGCATCTGAGTTTCAAGCATGTAAAACTAATGGGTATCGCAGACGTTTCAGGTTTCAGTACCACTACCTTAGCCTGGTACCCACATTTTATTACCTTGAACTTACACCTCACAAGATGTGGTAAAATATTATTTCGCCCAGTAGAGAAACAAAATTGGTAGAAGATGAAAACTGAAACGCATATAGTATCGATTTCATTCCGCAGAGTTTTCCAAAAACAAAAAGCTACAGTGAGAAATCCATGATATGGTTTCGCTGGCGCAAGCATTAACTAACGCTTGTAGTCTTTTGTTGGCCGACACATATGTTTTTTGTTATACGGTTTGCAAAACAAGGGTTTCGTAAATTAGAACAAATTCCAAGGTGCTCATTTGAATCTTGTCGAATCGGCACAACAGACAGAGAGCCGTGTAACGAATTTGTCACTTGTCAACTTGTCACACTTGTTTTTTTTTTGTATTTTATTTCCATCTTACAGCATCGTGTTTTAATCATCCCAGTCGGTAGGATGCTTGCTAGTATTTGGACACTAACCAAAAATGTTGATTTGATTACCGATATTTCTTATATGGTAGAAATTTCTTGGGTTTAAGGACGGGGAGGTAAATCAAAAGAAACTACTTAGCTTTCGGCGACGTTTCGGAACTATATTTTTCCTTTTTCAAGCCCTGGAACAGGAGAAATAAGGCACATGAGACGACATAGTAATTAATATCAAAATGATAGGTATACAATCAACACGATTTTGTCAAAACAAATTAAAATAAAATTAGTCATTGCTCAGGAGTACTTACTCAAACCGATGTCTCCAGAGCCCCTGCAGCCAAGAGAAAAGCACAATGCATGATCACCCTTTAGCTAGTGAGAAATTCTTATTTATATGCCAATAATTGATGATTATTGGTCTGTTTCTATTTGTGCTGTTGCTGAAACAAGGTACCGTTTTACATTGGCTGGCCACTATGGCACTCTAGTTCAGCAGTGTAGGTACTCCATATCGAAGGATTCAAGCGTACATTCGACACATTTGCTTTTTAAATAGATAAAACACAACCTGACACTCAGAATAAAAATAAAAAATTACAAAAGTTAAAAAATCACAGATACAAATGTAAAAGACACAAAATACAATAAAGATTTAAAAAATATATAAAATAGAAAAAATATACAGAAAAAAAAAATCTAAAAAGCAAACAAAAACAACATTTATAATAAATTATTTGTTGAATGGTGTTAAGTATTAATAACAACCCCCAGAGTTACATATCCACACGTATAATTATATTGAGTTCATCTTTCTTTTGTTAATTTGAAGGATATTGCTATATACACCACTTAGACCATCTGTATCAGTCTTTATATTCACTGTGTCATTTAGGTTTCAGTGGATCATTTCACTCAGTTTACCTGTATATGTTTGTGTTTCCGAATCAACAACTTCCACCTCCCAAAACTTAAAGCTATGGCCAGTTTCAAAACGGTGTTTTGCTAATGCTGTTTTATCTTTATTGTATTTTTTGTTAATGTGACAATCATTCTTGTGTTGTATTCTTTTATTCAGATATTGCATCGTTTCACCCATGTAGCACTTTCCACATTCACATAGGATTTTGTAGACGACAAAGCTCTTTTTACCCTGGGGTACCTTATTTTTGATATGTGTGAACAGAAAATGTGTAGTTTTGAGGTTGTAAAAGGCTATTGAAACCTCAGATTTCTGAAAGCACTTTCCAATTTTTTGCGAAAGGCCATCTATAAAGGGGAATTTGAAATATTTGGTCTCTTTTTTCATAGGGTTACAGGTTTTGTTCTTAAATCTTTCTATGCTTTTGTTAATAAAGTTCAATGGATAATTATTATTTGATAGGATTTTCTTTATTTTTTCAATGTTTGCCTTATGAAATTCAGGGTCACTCAAATCAAGAGCTTTATGTAGAAGCCCACTTATTATGCTCACTTTATTGGATGTTGGGTGGTTGGATAGGTAGTTGAGAATTCTACCTGAACTAGTGGGTTTAGAATACCAATTTGTCAGCAAGGTACCATTAGGTTTGTGGTGGATTTCCATGTCCAGGAAGCACAGCTTATTATCTGTCTCTATCTCCATGGTGAACTGGAGTGATTGGTGAAATTTATTGAAAGTATCTAGTGTCAGGTTCGGTTCATTCTTAGATACTGACAATATTGTATCATCCACATATACATCTATAAAGGGAATGGTAGTTTTTCTAAAACTTCTGTTATAAGGTGGTTCATTACCAAGTTAGCTAAGATTGGTAAGGCTGGGTTGCCCATTGCAGATCCATCCTTTTGTAGATAGATATTTTGTTCATAAGAGAAATAACTGGTGTCAAAACAGTAAGTTTTCAAGTCAGTCAAGCTGTCTCTGGAAATAACCGTATAGTTGGAAATAAATTTAAAATTTTCCTTATATAATATTTTTTATTAAAGCAACTAGCTTTGGTATGTTAGTAAACAGACTCACAACATCTAATGAGACCAGAACATACCTATCTGGGATGGTGTGTTGTTTAATTATTTCAGCGAACTGAAAAGAGTCCTCAATATGAAAATGAAACGTAGATGTTAGAGGGTTGAGGATGTTGTGTAGATACTTAGCTAAGTTATATCCTGGAGATTTGATGCAGCTTACCACTGGTCTAAGGTGTAGTCCAGGTTTGCGTGTCTTCCTTAAACAATATAACTTAGGCGGGACTGAGTTGTGGCGTTTTAGACTCCTCTCTTCTCTACTTGTTATAAAATTGTTGGTTCTTAATTCTGTTATTATTTTGTTGGCCATTGTTTGGTATTTGTTTGTTGGGTCTCGATTGACGTGTTGATAGATGTTCGTGTCACTCAGCATTTCTAGTGTTTTTTGGTGGTATTCATGTCTATCCATTGGGACTGTGGAGTTGCCCTTATCTGATCTGCTAACCATTATGGGTGGGTGTTCATTGAGGAATCGTTTTGTTCTTCTCACTCTATTGATTAGAGACTTCTGCGGGATTGGTCTATCATCCAGGTAGAAATTCGTGATTATGTTCGTGGTCTGACCTTTCAAGCTCTCCTTGTTTTCATCTGCCATTGTGTGTGCTCCTATGCAGTATTGAAGAACAAATAGCTTGGTGGTAGCCCCAAAACAATTTATATGCGACGTTGCAATTTTTGGCATTTTCATTTTTGAACTGGAATCAGCGCCACGCCACGCCACCCCAGTTGTTTATTATTATTATTATCCTGGCCTTTTGAGTTTTGAGTGGACAGAGAATATAATAACCTTTTATAATTTGATAATTGAATAAAATTGAAACTACAAATTTTGTATTTTGAAGCACTGCCTTTTGATTGGAGTGGAACTGGAAACTCGTTTGTTTTCCTACAAATTTTTTCATATCAAATTTGGAAAAAAATAGTTATCTTTCTAACAAGTGCGGGAAATACCATTTCTCGCAAGTGTTAAGCCTAGTACTCATAACAGCGAAATTAGCTCTTTTTTGACATTCCTTCGATAATTTGACGTTTTATGCGTGAATCAAACGTGAAATTGTCGAAGCAATGTCAAAAAAGAGCGAATTTCGCAGTTATGAGTACTAGGCTTAAAGGAACCCAATCTTTCCCAAGGGTGTGCGGAAAGATTACTCTTTGTGCATGCCAAAAGTTTTTTTCCGTACATTCGTAGGAAAAAAACGGATCATCTTAGTTTCAGGTGTCCAGAAAATGGCAGAGATTATCCTGTTTTTAATCCCTAGTGGGACTGCTTATTGAGCTAAAAGTGTCTGCCAACTGGTACGTCAGCCGCAGACCTCCTCTCTTGGAGTAAAATGCATTATTCGAGTTTAAAGCACACAAAAAAATTAATTCCTAAACGTTAAATTCTTGTTAAAATCACCTTTTCTACATTTGAAATCGACGAAAAAATCAAATAACGCCCACAGCCTGAATCGCAAGCCTTCCATCGCGGTCTGCGGGCGACGTCATCGCTATTAGCAGCTGTGGCGACGTCACGCGTAGACCCCGCCTACTCAAGAATTGATGAACGTACGCCTTATTATGATGAGCAATCCTGTTTATGAATGTTGTATAAAAATGGCGAAAATTCCAACAAAATCCAAATCTTCCATTGCACAAACAAACTAGCATCTGCAAAAAACTTTTTTTCTGACCATTGAAAAATAAAAAATTTTCGTCAAAAATAATTTTCTGCAACTTGAAAACATTACCTCCATATTTTAAAAACTGCTGTTTTCATCACTCGTTAAACAACAAACTGTCCGCACCTGTTAGGAAAATCTATCCCAAACAAAATAATAAACTTTGACGTCAATTTGGCAACGCAGCACTCCTTGCCTTAACCTTTTAGAATTGTTTTGGGGCTCCCACCAAGCTCTTGTGTATTCAAGATCCTTGATTATGGTTGGTATTGGAATCTCTTTATTTATTAAGGGAAGGCTAAATTTCGGACCCAGGTTTAGGGTTGTTTCCACTTCATGTGGGAGTATTAGGTTTTTGTAGTTGTACAAATAATTCTGTTCAACATTTAAACATATTTCATTTTGTGTTTGTCCAAGGGATCTTAGCTTTTCTATGTTAACTTTCTTGATCTTGTTGAATTCTCTATTATATCTATTGTTATTTTCGTTTAGACAATATAGAGAAACCTCCTCAGGAATACGGTTTTTCAAGTCAGCTTTGAAGGAATTGATTGATTCCACTGTTAATTTCAATTTCCAGACAGCAATGTCAATTTCTAAATTAAGGAGAGCCTTCTTAAACTTCAATGCGACCTTGTCTGCCCTTTTTTAGAATGGGTGGTTGTCAGAGTATGCAGGAAACATGCATTTAATGGCCTTCCCTTAACAAAAGGGAAGATTCCAATACCAACCATAATTAAGGATCTGGAATACTGCATAGGAGCACAGACAATGGCGGATGAAAACAAGGAGAGCGTGAGAGGTCAGACCATGAATTTCTACCTGGATGATAGACCAATCCCGCAGAAGTCTCTAATCAATAGAGTGAGAAGAACAAAACGATTCCTCAATGAACACCCACACATAATGGTTAGCAGATCAGATAAGGGCAACTCCACAGTTCTAATGGATAAACATGATAACCACCAAAAAACACTAGAAATGCTGAGTGACACGAACATCAACCAACACGTCAATCGAGACCCAACAAACAAATACCAAACAATGGCCAACAAAATAATAACAGAATCAAGAACCAACAATTTTATAACAAATAGAGAAGAGAGGAGTCTAAAACGCCACTACTCGGTCCCGCCTAAGTTATATTGTTTAAGGAAGACACATAAACCTGGACTACACCTTAGACCAGTGGTAAGCTGCATCAAGTCTCCAGGATATAACTTACGTAAACTGAGTGAAATGATCCACATAAACCTTAATGACACAGTGAATATAAGGACCGATACAGATGGACTGAGTGGTGTATATAGCAATATCCTTCAAATTTACAAAAGAAAGATGAACTAAATATAATTATATGTGTGGATATGTAACTCTGGACCTATCTGGGGGTTGTTATCAATACTTAACACCATTAAACAAATAATTTATGATAAATGTTGTTTTTGTTTGCTTTTCAGATTTTTTATTTTTTTTTCTGTATCTATTTTATATATTTTTTAAATCTTTTTTGTATTTTGTGTCTTTTACATTTGTATCTGTGATTTTTTAACTTTTGTAATTTTTTATTTTTATTCTGAGTGTCAGGCTGTATTTTATATTTATAAGCAAATGTGTCGAATATACGCTTGAATCCTTCGATAAGGAGTACCTACACTGCTGAACTAGAGTACCATAGTGGCCAGCCGTTGTAAAACGCTACCTTGTTTTAACAACAGCACAAATAGAAACAGAACCCAATTTTTGTCTTGTCAAATTCTAATTAAGAACAAAAGGAAAAAAAAAATAACAATAGGAAATCATAATTATCCAATATTCATCAATTATTGGCATATAAATAAGAATTTGTCACTATCTAAAGGGTGATCATGCATTGTGCTTTTCACTTGGCTGCAGGGGCTCTGGAGACATGGGTTTGAGTAATTACTCCTGAGCAATGACTAATTTTATTTTAATTTGTTTTGACAAAATCGTTGATTGTATAAGTACCTATCATTTTAATGTTACTTACTATGTCGTCTCATGTGCCTTATTTCTCCCGTTCCAGGGCTTGAAAAAGGAAAAATATAGTTCCGAAACGTCGCCGAAAGTTAAGTAGTTTTTTTTGGTTTACCTCCCCGTACTTAAACCCAAGAAATTTCTACCATAATTGATAATAGGGACACGAAATGAATATGATATTTCTTCTATATAGTTTCTTGTTATAATTAAGCTTATAATTAAACAAGATCCCATCTAATATGGTTGACTAGGTATAAATAAAGGCCAGTTATATGTTGCTGCGCGTTAACATTTTTCCAGCGAGATGTAGATATTAAAATTGCGCGTATCGCGCGCAGCAATCGTGTAACGAGTAAGCTATAAGTTGACGTTTTAACGAAGGTAATTATTGAATTAACCGATTTTCCATAAATTTTCGCTTCCGTCGAGATCTAGCTCGGCTACCAAACCAGCCAGCCAGAAGGCAGGTGATTTCTTTTATCGCAACATGCTGCTCCACCGATTGGGAACTACCATATAAGTCTAGGTACTTTGCCTCCAAGGTAACAATAATTATTATTATTAGCAGCAGGCAGTATACAAAATATAGTACTAGTAAAATCTGAACAAATACAAGTAATTAAGATTCGCTTCTCAAACTGTTTTGTTTGAGTTTAATGACATTATACCTTTGTGTTTGACTGATTTCTTGCCTTACTTTTGAATTAGGTACATATAGTTTAGCATATCCAGTTCAACAATTGCCTAAACATCATATCTTCGATTTGTCTATGACAATTTCTAAAAAAGCAATACCAAATCAGTGTCCTAGCACCTCTCCCGGCAACACTGGCTAGCCGCATGAGCATCGGCAGGCAGTTATAAACTAATACAGGCCAACATGATTAAACGTTTGCAATTATGCGAATGCCTCTATAATTATCTTATGCACACAGCGCGTCTCATTACACTCCCATTAGATGGCCGAAGCGATATGTCCGAGCTGTCCAAGGGGAGGAACTAAGGCGACCGCAGCCGTATACGAAGTACGCGATCGCATCTGCTTTATTTACCATTGCTTAGATGAAACTTTCTAGATTGGTTAGAGTTTTTTTCAACACCCCGTATAAGGACAAGATTGTTATATAACAACTATATATTTCTCAAAGAACTGGGTTAGGTATCCACCATCTGCGGTTAAGTGCCCATAAACAAAAACATGTTTACACCTACGTACCACATTAAGAATGGATCCATATACCTACCCATGTAAATTGGCCCGAAACATTCGAAAACATTTGACACGTTGAATAGGGCGCATCCTGTCATTTCCCTTTTACACCGATGGCGCGTTTTTATTAGTTTCCTGTGCTTTTAAGTTAGTGGCCCTAAAGTGGTCAGTTACAAATCGAACAAGATATTTACATTTTGGCTTTCTGCTGCTCAAGTATTAATGAACAATCGGTATGCCCTTGTTACTTCCGCCATAAAAGTGTCATCGTAAAATGTCGGAACAAATTAATCAGGGCTATGATTGTTGTGTGAATATAGGGGAATTTTACCAAGAATTTTCATAAGACCCTCGATATTTTTCTGTAGATTTTCAGAGCTTGTTATGTAAATTAAATGGGTATATAGATAAAGCCCGCTGAAATATTAGGAACAATATAGTTGATTGTAGTCAACGTACCAGATGAATCAGCAAAATCTTAGGTGTAAAAGAGTAGCGTAGCGTCAATGATTAATCAACCATTGATGGCTTTTTCCTCGAAGACTCATTTCTAGCTTTGAACCTCATGTCAATTTTATCTTCAAGCAAGATTGGGAAAAATGGGTCACACCATCACTATGAAGCTATTCAACAACTACAACGTCTACTACTGAAATTCCGGGTTTATGTGCGCTGGTCTAATAGGAAACGCGACGTCGGATATAATTTTACAAGTCCTAAGTCCTATATGATTAGCGTTCCATGTAGCGGTAGACTATGCGCGCTGGCCTAATGGGAAACGCGACGCGAGATATAAATTTCATAAATCCCTAAAGGATTAGCGCTCCATGTAGCGGTAACCGAATAGGAAACGGAAAAATGCTTCCGGGTTCCAACGACAACCAGAAAAAGGTTTGTTCCTACTCCTCTATCAGGACTACACAAGTTCTGGTACAAAAACTAGACCAAGTAAAGGTTCCTCGCTTCTAATAAGTTCCGCTCTACCAACATACATCATAAATTCCAAAACTAGGCAGAACTACATCCAGGAATCGGTTCAACTTCAATAACCAGAAGTACCTTAAAAGAATAGCAGCAGTGAATAATCTGTCACTATATACAGGTGCAGGGAAAAGAATCACTCCATCGCTCACTCAAAAAAGACTGGGAAATACATTTCTGATCAACTACATCAGAAGAAATTTGGATGAATCTACAGCAGCAAGGCAAGGCTTAGTGATTCCCTGACACTGCAGCTAGTTAGCTTATTGTCTCCCTTGCTGTGTAAGTTTCTGCTAAAATAGGTTTGACACCTTCGCCAGGCGCAGTAGCCTCTTTATTGGCGTCTTCAGGAGACCCTCCTGGACAGATGGAAGGCTGATTCTTCGTCCTCGTGACACAGTCTACAGATGGTTTCATCTTCGTAGATAGATACCCATATTCTGCAAGTGTTTTCTCAGTGTATAGTGACCGGTTAAGAGTCCTGTCACAGTTCTGATCTGATTCCATGTGAGTTTTACTTTAAGAGTCATTTACATCCATTTAACTTAACGTACGGAAAATTATAATTACCGTACGAAACTGAGAAGGTGTGTGTTTACAATGAAGTTAATCTTCCTACGTGTAATCACCAATGACATTGATTATCACAGACTAGTTCAATCTATCCGTCGTTCATAATTATTATTGAAATCACCGCACGGAGGTTGTTGAAGTTGGTTCAACTTTTCCGTGTGTTACGTTTATTTTCTTAATATTTAGGTGGATGTGACCACTACATATAAGTACATGATCTTCAACTTGTATTTATTATTAATTTTCCGTACGTTAAGTTAAGTTAAGTGGATGTAAATGACCCTTTACTGTGGTGTTGCATCGGTGTTTGATACCCAGTGGTTTTTGTGTTCCTCCCAGATCCACTATTCTAAGCAACCGCACGTATCGAGGTTTTTGATATTCCGAATACGAGTTCAGAACCCATAAACTGGCTTCCTAATGCTCGCCTGGCTAAGAAATCCGCGCTTTCATTGCCGGCAACGCTCGTGTGCCCCTTCACCCACGCAATAGATACCTTATTATGGTTGGATTGGGTTAAAAGGGATTGCAGGCAGTCCCACACTAACTTTGAGTTTATCTGTTGACATGCTAGAGCTGTACTAAAACTTGGCTGTCTAAAAAAATCGTGTTATTTTTGTTTATCCCATTTTGACGTTTAAAAATTACATTATTGAACGCATAACAATAAAGGTAAGTAGACGTTTATCACCTCAGTGATTTAAAAACATTTTAACTCACTCTCGGCATAGTAAGTCACTCTGCACAACTACAAATCTGAAACCTCAGTGATTTAAAATATTTTTAACTCACTCCCGGCATTTTTCCTTCTACGTTATTTTTAAAATTTTCACAAAATGGGATAAAATTTTGTATACATCACGTGAGTTAAAATGTTTATTCATTCGAAGAAAATTAACCCACTCGCTAGGGCTCGTGGGTTAAACTTTCTTCTCATGAATAAAAATTCATTTAACTCACTACCTGTCACCTAATAATATACCAGGATTGACAGGTAGATGTGAATGCCTATAAAATGTGTGAGTTTCTTGGACATTAAACTACCTGTATCTCGAAAACTAGTCATATGATCAAGTTGTGGTTATGAACACTTTTAATCAGAATGTTGAGAGGAGCATCATATCAAATTTTCAGGCAAATTGACCGAATCCCAAAGTCTCATAAGTGGTGAGAGGGGCCCTTTGATAAAAAATTTATTCCAACAGGGATTGGAAAAAACCAGAAATGGAATTGCTCAAAAAACACACACAAAAAATCCTCCCAGACTTCATTAGGTCATCCCCTATGTTATCCATTGCTGGGTAAGTTTGAAACCGCCGCGACCTGGGGCCGATCGACGTCGACGTGGTGAACTTTTGCACAAGCCCGTTCCGCCGCGGGCCTACAAGTCCCGATTTTGACTCGGAACAATGAAATAATGACAAAACTGAAAAAACACAGACTGAGCCTCTTTGCAACCTTTGCAGAGCCGACCTTGTAACCCTCCGGCATCGCCGGCTTTTAATAATAACATCGTTAATGCCGTTTTGTGTCTTAATTAGGACTCTTGTTATAGAGGACAATAATTTTGTTAGTTGGTTCAAAATTATTATTAAAATTTAGCATGCATTATCAATTATTCGCGTCCATGCTGGTTTACTATCGCCCCATGAGACATTACACTACATGAATAATTATTACCCTAGGATCCCTAAAGTACACGCCGAACATCCATGTTCAGGCACATAGAGTCTCAATTGCCGTTTTCGTTACCCCCTCGAACCCCCTAAAGGGGGTGGTCGCTGATTGCAGGACCTTGTTTAATTATCGGGAACTTGTCGGTGTCGGTCAGGTGTATTGGGGATTTTGGGATCGGTGCCCCCTTTTTAATCGGCCACTTGGTTAAATTTGGCTTGTAAATGTTGGCCCCAAACGAACCTTTCACGAAATAGTAAAGAATTCACAAACCTTCTTGAAAAGTTCCTTTTAAATCATTAAACCCAACAGTCGACAGTGACAAATCCAACTGTCTTTTGACGACTTTTGTTTCGACTCGTCGCAATTTGCACTGACATGGTGAAAATAACTACAAGCAAAACCTCTTACAGATCGGAACAGTGTTGAATTAGTGTTTGTTAAAAGAGAAATGGGACGCATTTCCGAAAACATTAAAATTAAAGCGAAGTTTCGGAGAGTCGGTTGGTTGTTGTTTTGGCTCGGAAAAAGCTCTTCTTTGTTTATTAGCCGCTGATAAAAGGTCGATTTATTATGGGTTCAGTTATTAGCCAAATTTGAATTTGATGATGTCTAAGTACTAAAAAAAAAAACAGTGGAAAACGAGATATGAAGAGAGAGGTCGAAAAGAAGGGGCAAGTATTTTTGATGAGAATAATAAAATTGGTGCATGGGTTTACTATTTATGAGTCTGACGCACATGCGGAAGTTGACACTCAATGTAAGTCTTTCCCAAAGAGCCTCTCGAGTGATATGCGCTTTGACAAAGTCTATAAATGTCTTGCGCCGAAGATCATGTCCTTCGAGAAGGTCCAAAGCCACACTGAGTTTCGGGTAGAATTGCTTCAGATAAAAGAAAATTGGGGAGAATTCTGATTCCAAAAGAGTGAGACTTATCTTCCACGTGGGACTCCTCTATTTAGGAGTCCTTCAAAATGTTCCTCCCTCTGGAATGAAATATCGAACACTGGAGGAGTGATTGTTGTCTTTAGTTTTGTGTCCAATGTTTGACTATTTAGTATTTATCCATAGCTGTTTGTTGTTTGTTCAATAATAGCGCTATCCAAACTTTAAAGATTGGCTTGTCTCTGCATAAAGGGTACAATGAGGACCACTCCAACTCGAAACTTTAAACTTTATTGAACACAATTTTCAGTACAAAGTAAATAATTCCATTCGATTTAATTTAGTTTTCAATCTGAAAATACACTACACCTAGGTGTAGAGCACCTGTATGTGTATTACCAAATATTACCAGGGTACCCTGTGTAAAGATAGAAGTTAATTTATGGACAAGATAAAAAAAAGGGGCCAAGCACTGTACCTTGGGACACTCCAATTTGCACAGTACTGAGCTCACTAATGAAATTTCTTATTTTCACTGACTGCCCTCTACCCTGAAGATAATTATTGGAAAGCTCCAATACTTCACTTTCTATCGTGATTTCAACTATAATGAAAGTGATGCCAGCTATTCTGGTGGGGATACCCACAATGTTCGAACAGTCAACGAAAGTACTTCTTGATATTTCCATAAATAATGATGAACTAGAAATGCTGTACGATTCCGGATCTGCTGTTCATTCAATCATACGAATATCCATGTGGAAACCATTTTGAAAGCCTAAATTAACTCAAATGGATAATTTTTACAGTTACACTGAAATCGGAATAAAAAATCTTGGGTTTTTTGAGGTAACGGTCTCATCCTTCAACCAACAGCACAAAATACCACTATATGTTATTGACAACGATGGCATTCCACTTTTTGGACTTGCGGCGTTGCTATAAACGTTCATATCAAACCCAACACACCACCCAAAACTTTTCGCTCCAGACCAGTTTCTATCGCTTTACAAGATAAATGTCGTGCTCAAAATTAAACGCTTAGTTAAAGAGGATGTACTTGAACCTGTCAACATGTCAACCGATCCTATAGAATGGTCAACACCTGTCGTTGTAGCAATGAAATCAAATGATAGTATCCGACTTTGTGGAGATTTTTCGGTATAAATTAACCCAGATGTCATCAAAGATGATTATTCAATACCTAGACTGGAGGATGTTCTATCTAAATTAAACGGTGGCAAGTATTTTTCAAAACTTAATTTGAAAGACGCTTACCTTCAACTGGAAACTCATCCAGACTAGAAAATGCTTAGTTATAACCACGCACCAGGGCTATTATAGATACAAACGTTTACCATTTTGCGTAAACTTTGCTCCATCACTTTTCCAACGAAGAATGGTTCAGCTCTTGATGATATTTTATTATCAAGTCCTTCCGAGGAACTTTACTTAAAACATTTGGAACAGGCTTTAGAACGCCTGTGTAATGCTGGTTTAAATACATAAGTTCCAAAATGTATCTGGCTGCAGAAAACTATTAATTTTTTGGGAAACACTATCAATGCTGAAGGTTCACGTCCAACAAATGAACATTTGCCAAGACTAAGTTACATAATAGAACTTCGTTCTTTCTTAGGTTCAATCACTTACTACAGTAGATTTATCAACAAACTATGACAAGCTCAAGAAAGGCAACACATTTTCTTCAACAAAAGAAGATAAACATACTTGCTTCAAAAACTTAAATTTATTCTCACTTGCATCTGATACTTTGGTACATTACGACATAAAATTATCCCTAATTGTAACCAGCGATCTCAGTCCAAGAGGTTCTTTTTCACAAATTTCCAAATAAAAGCCTAAAACCAGTGGCTTCTGCATCAAGGAGGATTTAGATTTGTAATTTTTTGTTTTTAGCATTTTTTATCTGTGGTTGTGCTCATTATCAAAGATTATTTTGTCATTATGAATGTTGTTATTGTAATATTTTGTGATTTTAAGTACAATCTAGCTTTAAGTATTGCTTTGTCAATGAAACTCTTATGTTATTTTCTGACAATAAAGCTTATTTTGATTTGAAGGATACTAAAAAGATCAGAACGACACTACGCAGCTATAAATAAAGAAGCACTTTGCTTAGTGTTTGCAATGACAAGATTTCATCTCTATCTCTATGGTCAACATTTGATCCTAATGACAGATCACAAACCTTTGAGAAGAATCTTTAGTAAAGAACGTGGTACACCAAAAGTTGCTGGAAATCGACTTTTAAGATGGGGCTATGACTCTGTAAAGCTACGATTGCCAAAGAAAAATGAACCGGCGGATGCTCTATCACGTCTTCCACGTGCAACAACAAATACTTCACTTGAAAAAGACACTGTGTCAACAAGTACGAGTACGAGTACGAGTTCTAAGAAAAATGAATTAAAATTGAAAACAGAGAAAGACAAAATATTCCAGAAGATAATCAAGTATGTCCAGTCTTATTGGCCTGAAAAATCAACAATTAACCAAAAAATATATATACCTTTTCACGAAAAGTAGGACGAACTTTCTTTTGAAAGAAAAAATTCTTCTAGGGAAAGGACGCATTTGCATTCCTGAATCATTAAAACAACAACTTTTGAAAATGCTTCATGACAGGCATCCTGGAATAACAGCAATGCAATCTTGTGCTCGTCTACATATTTACTGGCCCAGTATTGACAATGATATCGTTAAATTTGTATCAAGCTGTTCGTCATGTCAAGAATCCAAACAGTCTGAGACAAAAACACCACTGTACTACTGGAGTGCTCCACCAGAACCTTGGTCCCGCGTTCACATCGATTTTGCTGGTTCGTTTGAAGGCAAAATGTGGTTAGTAGTTATAGACGCTTATTCAAGATGGTTGGGGATTTCACCAATGCATGAGTTGCATCACGGAGACACCAATTTCTAAGCAGTCAGTTGACATCTACTGACATTCATAATTACTGTAAGAAGTACGGTATATCACACATTTTTACAACACCTTATCATCCAGAAACGAACGGAATTGCTGAATGAGCATCAGTTGAAACGTTCAAAGAAAGAATATCTGCAAGTAAGAGCCCCGACAAAACCCAAGATGAAAGGTTACAAGCTCTTCTGATTTCTTATTGCAACACAACGCGACGTTCAACCGGAAGAAGTCCGAGTGAAATCATTTTTGATCATCCGTTAAGGACGATTTTTGACCAATTAAAACCTTTCATTTTCAAGAATTTAGATCTTGAACAACAAATGCACAACAATTATCACGACAAGAAAACGAAAGAGAAAGAATTTTCTGAAAACCAACCTGTTTGGGTGAACAACCCACTTGGAAAAGGTTCAGTAACGGGGATAGTCAAGGGACAAACCACCCGAATTATTTGCCAAAAATGTGGGGAATTTAGAGGAATGTGTGGGGAATTTGAAGGAACTCATCGGAATTTATGAGAATTTGGGGAATTTATAGGTAATTTGGAGAAATTTATGGGGAATTTGGTGGAATTTGTGAGGAATTTATGAGGAATTTGAAGGAAATTGTAGATTCATGACGTCACTGAGTTCACATTCTTATTATTAAGAAACACTAAGAAATGGAAATTTCAAGAAAAAAAATCTAGTTTTGTGTTGAACATTGGAAATTTTCCCAAAATTTCACTTCATGATTTACAAATCAAAATTTTAAAAATTCAAAACAATAATGAGTACAGTTTTTGTTGGCTGATTTCCAAGATTCTTCATGTTGTTATTTTCCACTGGAAAAATTTGAAATTCTGGGAAAATGAGCTTCGAATCTTCCTCTTCACATGCAAAAAATTTCAAATTTTTTCGTTCACTAGTTTTCCAGGAAAACTTTAAAATGTGTGAGACGGTATTTTCAACTAATTCAGTTTTTGTAAGTTGATTTCCAAAATTCTTCATGTTGTTATTTTCTACTGGAAAAATTTGAAATTTTGGAAAAATGAGCCTTCAACCTTTCTACTCCTCACATGCAAAAAGTTTCAAATTTTTGATGCCGTCACTAGTTTTCCAGGAAAACTTTGAAATGTGTGAGACTGTATTTTCAATTGATTCAGTTATTGGAGGTTTATTTCCAAGATTCTTCATGTTGTTTTTTTTCCACTGGAAAAATTTTAAATTTTGGGAAAATGAGCCTCTGACCTTTTTCTTTCACATGTAAAAAGTTTCAAAATTTTCCCTTAATGAGTTTTCCAGGAAACCTTTGAATAGGAAGGTTCGACATTTTTGTTATTCTTTCATTTAAACTGAAATCGTGAGATTTTATTATTAGAAAACGATCAAAAAATATTTGAGCGCAAAATATTAATATTTGCGTTTGTTGCGAACAGTTAAAAATCAACGATCGGCGCTAGGATAAGAAACGCACCTCTACGCGAGACTAGGCTGCATGACGTCAGTAGCCGGGTACGCCACGTGAATTCATATTTTTTTTTTTTTTACCCTCTGTATCGGCCTTTACGCAAACGCTGATCCGATTAACCCAATCACCACCTGATGTAATTTGTCTTTTTTCAATCGTGTTCATTGAAGAAAGATGGAAAACAGACAACTTGTGATCGGATCAGCGTTTTCGTAAAGGCTCATACGGAAAGTATACGAATTCATATGGCGTGCCGGCTACTGACGTCACACGGCCTAGTCTCGCGTACAGGTACGTTTTTTATTCTGCGCCGATCGTTGACTTTTAACTGCTTGCAACAGACGCAAATATACTCCTGGACAAAATTATCGCACCACTGCTTATGGTGCTTATGTGCAGTGGTGGTGCGATAATTTTGTCCAGGAGTATATTAATATTTTGCGCTCAAATTTTTTGTAATCGTTTTTTAATAACAAAATCTCTCGATTTCAGTTAAAATAAAAAAATGTCGACCTGCCTATTGTGTGAGACTGTATTAACAATTATTTCAGTCTTTGTAAGTTGATTTTCAAGATTTTTCATGTTATTACTTGAAATTTTGGGAAAATGAGCTTCACCCCTTCCTCTTTACATGCGAAAAGTTTCACAATTTTCCCTTCACTAGTTTTCCAGATAAACTTTGAATTGTGTGAGACAGTATTTTTAATTAATTCAGTTATTGTAAATTGATTTCCAAGATTCTTCATGTTGTAATTTTTCACTGGAAAAATTTGAAATTTTGGGAAAATGAGCTTCTCACCTTCCTCTTTACATTCAAAAAGTTTCAAAATTTTCCCTTTACCAGTTTTCCAGGAATACTTTGAATAGGGAACTTGCACATCAAATTAAATATGGAATAAATAACAAAACACAATAACAATCATCCTAATAAATGATGCAATTAGGAAAAAAAATTAATATCTTATCTCTGGTGTCCATAATCTTCAATTGAAAATACCAAATAATTCGAAATTCATGATGCGATCAAAAACGTATTTCTATGGGTCGTGACGTCACAAGGCAGTAATAATCGGGTCGTGCCGCTGCCACGTCATGTACTGCTGGTGTCGCCAATGTCAAATCTATCAAAAACTGTATACATAACAACATAACCATCATCTTAATCTACCTGCTCGAAGTTCGAAGTGCTCGTCACTGTGATCGGAATTTTGTTGCCGAGTGACGTCACACTGATCGGTCGTTTTAAATGGCGATGTTTCGAGCGTAACTTCAAATACTTATAAAAAATTAACGGCTGATTTTTAATGCCTGATATTTGGCATGACTATGTCTTTAGTGAAGTAGAACACATTTTTGAATTTAAAAAAAAAATGTGCAAGTTCCCTATTGTGTGAGACAGTATTTTTAATTAAATCAGTAATTATAGGTTGATTTCCAAGATTCCTCATGTTGTTATTCTCTACTGAAAAATTTGAAATTTTAGGAAAATGAGGCTCTAACCTTCTTCTTTACATGCAAAAAGTTTCAAAATTTTCGCCTCACTAGTTTTTCAGGAAAATTTTGAAATGGTTAAGACTGTATTTTCAATTAATTCAGTCATTGAAGGTTGATTTCCAAGATTCTTCATGTTGTTATTTTCCACTGGAAAAATTTGAAAATGAGCCTCTAACCTTCCTCTTCACATGCAAAAAGTTTCAAAATTTTCCCTTAATTGGTTTTCCAGGAAAACTTTGAATTGTGTGAGACTGTATTAACAATTATTTCAGTTTTTGAGTTTTTGTAAGTTGGTTTCCAAGATTTTTCATGTTGGTATTTTCCACTGGAAAAATTTGAAATTCTGGGAAAATGAGCTTCTCCCCTTTCTCTTCACATGCATAAAGTTTTGAAAATTTTCACTTCAATAGTTTTCCAGGAAAACTTTGAATTCACCATATTAGTTAGGTTAGGAAAAATCGGGCGTGAAATTTAAAATGGGTTCCTAAACACATTTCAACAAATTTGACAGCAATGTATTTCTTATGGGGGATTCAAAAGAGTCATTTTCAGGCGGGAATATCTTGGGTTCTGGGCATTTCTTAGTATTTGAACCTGTTATACCTCAAACTTTGAACATATTTCTCTATAATTCTTGCTTTAATTGTTTTTTTAGACCTATGCATTAAAAATACAAATGATTTTGATTAAAAGTGTCTGTTTTCGGTGGACGTACGTCGGGTCCAAAACCAGCTGTAAGAAAGTGAGGTTGTGTGTTGTGTTATGATTGTTGGTGAATTGTTTATTTATTTATTTATCACTGGTTCAGTCATTTCTTTTTCCATTTTTTTGGATTATTGAAGTACATCTACTAACCAAGTATGTAGGTGCACTTTTATTTTATTATAATTATAGGTATCCATATATATACTTACGGATCAAGCAACGACATACGTATTTTATACAAACATCGGCTTCTCAAATTGGTAATATTTTTATTTTAACAATGTTTATTCAACTTTCAAACACTCTCTCAGTTAATTAACATATTAAAAAAACTATTTATACAACTTACTTCCCTAACAAACGTTCTATCACGTCTACAGACGCTTTTAAAATTGAGTCCCCATAAGACATCAATGTATTAATTTTTGAACTAGGAACCCGCGCCAATTTGCGATTCTAACCTAACTAATATGGTGAATTGTGTGAGACAGTATTTTTAATTAATTCAGTTATTGTAGGTTGATTTCCAAGATTCTTCATGTTGATATTTTCCACTGGAAAAATTTGAAATTTTGGGAAAATGAGCTTCTCACCTTCCTCTTTACATGCAAAGAGTTTCAAAGTTTTTTTTGAACTGTGTGTGACTGTACTTTCAATTAATTCAGTTATTGTAGGTTGATTTCTAAAGTTGTTTATGTTGTTATTTTCTACTGGATAAAATTGAAATTACGGTAAAATGAACCTCTAACCTTCCTCTTCACATACAAAAAGTTTCAAATTTTTCCTTTCACTAGTTTTCCAGGAAAACTTTGAAATGTGTGAGACTGTATTTTCAATTAATTTAGTTATTGTAAGTTGATTTCCAAGATTCTTCATGTTGTTATTTTCTACTGGAAAAATTTGAATTGAATTGAATAATTGGATAATTGAAAAATATAATAAAAGGGAACATTTATTAGTTAGTTCTGACATTGTTTCAGAAGATCGAGTAAACCTTGAAAGCGCATTGATTATGATTTCAGAAGAGGTACAAAATATCCTTAGAAATGACCCTGAGTGCAAAAAAACTTCAAGCTACTTGTCTTAAAGTTGACACAAGTTTATCTGTATCCAAATTCGGGTATGTATCCTAGCATCATATTATGAAAAAAAGGCTGAACGTTGAAAAAGGGGTTTACTTATTTCCAAATTATTGAAAAAGGAATTAGACCACCTTCATTTGCTGAGGTTCAGATTAAAATTATTGTTTATGGTCTTGAAAACTTGTTCAACTTTTAGAAAAAGGTCCATTTAAAATAAAAAGAAACAATATACCTACCCTGAATATTGTGAAACAATATACATACCTATCTAAGTTGTTTGAAAAGTAGCTACATGACGTGTATTATTCTTGGTATTATACAGTATTATATTTGTTTTAATTTCCTCAAATGGTTTTTTTTTATCAATTAGGTAATAATATCAAATGCGGGTTTAGGTTAGTTTAAACCCCTGTATTCTGGATTACCGAAAACCAATCATTAATTCTAGCTCTAAAGTCAACAAACGTAACCTTGCATTGGATCTTACTCTCGATTCTACTTGATAAACTGCTCTTGTATTTTAACTAAGCGAAATGAAAATTGAAAAAAAAATTCTTATCACGAGCAATTTTGGGGATTTTTAGAGAATTTGTAAGAGACATTTGTCGGAAATTTGAGAAGAGTTTGGAGGAATTTGCGGGAGTTTGGAGGAATTTGCAGGGAATTTAAGGAATTTGTGGGGTATTTGGAGAAATTTGTGGTGGGGTATCTGGAGGAACTTGTGATGGGGTATCTGGAGGAATTTGGGGGAAATTTGGAGGAATTTGCAGGAATTTTGAGGAATTATGCGTAAAAAATTCCCCTTTGAGGAATTGTTTGCACAAATTCTGGGATGGTGGTTTACCCCTTGGGGAAAGTAGTTGAACAAACAGCTTCCCATTCTTACAAAATGGATATACATGGTGAAACTAAAAGTAAACACGCTTAACATCTACGGTCTAGATATCCCTCTGGTACTATAACCTTTGATCAGCCAACCTCTACTCAAAAGGCACCTCAAATAGATCAAGCTGTTTCTACCAATTCTGCTCCCAGAAAGACTAGATCATTAGAACCAGTATCGGAACCTCTCACACCAAATCTGGGATTATTAACGGAAAAACCTTCAACATCCAACATGGTGTCCACATCATCTCTCAGCACATCATTTCATGGATTTACGAATGAACAAATACCATCGACCAGTGGAATAGTAGATGGACTACTTCACAGAAATCCTCCTAGGAATAGATGACCTCCACTTCGATTCAGAGATGAATAAGTTTATTACAGTGGTATTATACCATTGCAATATCCTTCCGCCTTCGTTTTGATATCAATACCAGTTCCTGGGTTGTCAGATATATAGTTATCAAGTTTGAAGTTTTTCATTTTCGTATTTGTCTCGCTAAATCAACGCTATTTGAATAATATAGCATCTTACCCGGCTATACCTACTACGAGTTCTACTGACTTTACTATTAACCCTTTATTTTACACAAAATATTCCTTTTTCCTGGCTTATTTTTGCAAAATATGCGACAATACGGCGGTAGAGCCGAAGACACTGGCGACAGAGACCAAAGATTAAGATCGTGTATATCGGATCCGCGGGCACGCTCGGCTACCGTATATAAATTTTGCGGCATCTTTGCTTTGATTTGTAGGCAATTAGCGATGGAAAATCTCGACCGGGAGGTAAAGCCACTCTAGATGGTCTTTATTAAGATACCCACTACTCTTCTTGCTGGGCGATCGTTTGTTCAGTTTTAAAACGGACGACAAATCGGAGGCACGACGAAATCCATCTTTTTATCTCAATGATTTAGTGTTAATTAGTCGATTTATTAGAATATGAACTCAAAGCCGTAAATCTCTTCCAGGTGACTAAGGAATATCCTCTAAATCAATCAAATTTGAAACGTTCATCCGGCTAAATACCTGGGACGAATAGGAACACGTGTATCTTCGAATTCAACACCTCTTAGAACTTATTTTCGACTGCTAGTCCTGTCAAGCGCGGATTAATTCCAAAAGTGTATGATAGGCGAAAAGCCAAAACAGCTGCGCGATTTTGAGTTTGTACACACCGTTCCCTCTATATCCCGATTTTTTAGTCTGGATATCCAAACACGATTTGGGCGTTCGGTACCCGGATTACTTAACCGCTGCAATCTACGGTGACGATTAATTATTGTGAGTAGTTCCAATTATTCATTTACTTCCAAAGGAATTTTAGGCGACATGTGGCTGCTGGTACAAAAGTGCGAATACCAATTAATATACCCATCAAACAGTTTGCACGATAAAATGCAAATGTTTTAACGTATGCAAAACGTATTCGGAAACCATTAATTTGCCGTATATGATAATAATTAAAATTCGAGCAAAACGTTACATATGTTGGCCAACACTTATTTAATAATATTAAGGCGTCGTTTTGTTGTCACCTGTATGTTTTAATACCACGTTATGTGTTACTGAATAATTTGTCACATTCTTCGGTCAGAGCTTTTGCAATAATAATTGCTATTTTAATTTTTTTTATATGAATTTATGGTTCTTTGTGGCTTTCCTGGAAAACTTCAATTCCTTGTCGCATAACCTTAGCTCTTTTAATCGTTTCAGGCTAAAATCGTCTAGCCGGTGCAATAAAAAAAATATCATCAAACCAAGCAGCAGAGACTACATAATTTTTTTTTTACGAAAAATATGTAAAGCGGCCATTGTCTGACGCGGTTAATCGAAACAACGTGAAAAATAAGCTTGGCTATTCATGAAAATGGCTGCAAACATGAAAAAGGAAGGTCCGCATCGAATAAATCAGAATGCATATACAGTTGTGTGTCTATTAAATACTTTCGCGCGATCACATCCTAAACCATTGAACGGAATAAAGTCAAATTGGCGGTAACGGTTAGACTGGACTTGATTTTATTTCGGACCTAAAAATGAGTCGTTTAATAATAGAGCAGGGCTCAGTTTGATAAATGCGGTTGCGAACAGATATATCTAACCTGGTTTAGTTTAAGGATAAAATTTGAACCTATTATTTAATCGGATGGATAAAGAGACACATTATTTAATTGAAAGCACCAGTAAAATGTTCCAAGCTTAACCCTATCTATGTTATTACATTACATAAATTGATACCACTATAAAAAAAGCTTACAGGCTATTATTACATTAAAAACGGTAATGTTATACCAGGGTAAGAACACGCCGCAAGTAAACTATATTTATATTATTACGAGGGCTTTGTTCATACGAGAACTTTCGGGATGAGCCTCGTACTGTACCTAATAACCATTAAAGCTCGTAATTTCCCAGTAATATCGAATCCCCCCTAATAATACAAATTAGTCGACACAGTGAACCGCTTAATAGAAGACGTGATCAACCGGACCTTAGAGCAGATGAGAATTCAAACCACTCACAAAGATTGAGATGGTTTATATTTTTTCAAGTATAGCTTCATTATAACGTCGACGGTGTTCTTAAAAATTCAAAACGCGTCCATAAAAACCAAATTAAAAGATACCACAAACAAATCGTCAGTCCTTCCGTTCCACACGGGTAATTACCACACGCAGTGCCACACAGTGGCGAAAAAAAAAACAAAAATAAGTCGGAGAAGCTCCCCAGATCAGCTGCCGGTTCCCAATTAAAAAATTCGAATGATATCTCTGCGCGGAACACCGTCATTCCTTTGAATACCATCGATGTAAATTGGTGGCGTGGCTTCTTTCTTTTAATCTGACATCTGTTTGGTATACACACATCACACGCGACTGGTGTGGCTTTTACGGAACTGAGATCATTATGAAGAAGAGCTTTTTTAATGGTGATCCATGTGAGCCAGCAATCAAGAGAAGATAGAAATTGCTGTCAGCGAAGAATCATAAGCCATGGCATCTGAAGACAATGTACAGTAATCCCAAAAATTACGAAAATCTCCTAAATATATTCTAGATGAACTACCGAAATAAAAATAAAACACCACTCCATATCCACTTCTTGGATATGGAATTTCCAAAAAGAATATTATCAAAACTCCGAGGCTAAACAAGAATTGCAACCGTATAACCAACGAGGCTAAGGAGTTACACAACCAACAAGTGCGTAATCGACCTTTGGACTGCCCGATCGGATCAATATCCTTTTGGTCCTTTGCGGAGACCGTGAAAAATAGTTCACATCTTCTCCCTTTCCACCTTTAGTTAAGGACATTAATTCCATTGTAGTATCGTCGAAGGAGAAAGCAGATCTCTTTGCCGAACAGTTTGTATCCAATTCCACGATGGAAGAAAATGGCAAGCACCACAGGATCTGCCACACATTGCTTGGTCAATCGATATAGTATAGTTGACTGTATAATAAATATTCTTACAACATAGGTCAAAATCTATTTTATTTCCATTAAACTGGTAACAAGAGAAAAAATACATTTTATTTTTGACTCGTGCTTGACCATGTCATTTCTTCTAATCGATTATTGATCTGATTCTAAAAACAATTGTAAGTGATCCGCCCCGATTTTGCTCCCGTGAGTGTCAGACAATTTTGGACTCCGTGCAATCCTACAAGTGACATTTTAGAGTGTTTTGTTAAATTGATTCGCCCCGATTTTGCCCCGTGTGTGTCGGACAATTTTGGACTTCGTGCAATCGTTTAAATAGGTGTCCAAGACTATAAATAGATGTTTAATTATTTTGTTGATTCAGAGGAACCAGATAGATCATCGACATCATTCACATCTAGAAGCCCTTCCGAGCTTCGTTGTCGTAGAACCAAAATAACAATATGAGCTGTGTCACGTTAACAGACGAACAGTGTCAACAGTTTATCTCTCGCTTAACTGTAGCCCCTCAGCAACAGACTACTTATCAAACTCCAGCTCCTACTGGAAACTTAGCAAAATGTAATTCAAGGTTTGATAGTGCTTCAAATGCTGATGTTTACGCATTCATCGATGCAGTAGAATGATATAGAGACTGTTGTTAACGCAACATTATTTATTAATTTGGTTTCTTCTCATTCTTATTAAAGAATTACTTAAATGTCAATTTCGCGTAAAACACACAGGAGTGTATTTTCCACGACCCTGCGCCGACCGAGGCAGACAGCCGTTGAAAAATTGCATTTACACGCTTGATAAATGGTGCTTCATATGCACGTTGCATTTTTACCGGTTCCGTGTTTTACGCTCGAAAAGTCTACTTCTGCCTTTAAAAAGGGACCTTGAGTGCCTTACGTCGATGCTGATTCGTTGGTGGTTGTGGAGAACCGTTTTCCAGGACATCCCCGTATATACACACAGCTTATAAGAAAACCAAGGTGAGTGGAAATATCTTTTGTGTGTTTCGACAACCCTATAAGTGCGTACGATTTGTCTGAACCGGTTAGCGTTAGTGCGGTGCAGTTATGTTTTGGAATGCAACCATTGGAAACCATCTAAACTACACCGAGAAAATCGAACGCTGAACGGTACGAATGGTGTAAAAAGTGCGACCTTAATGACGGGTCAGAGTAAAAAGTGTCAGTAGTTGTAGACTTATCGTACGCACCTTATGATATCATCTTCATTACTATTTCTATTTGTTTGCGCGATTTTCCAGTCGCAGTCCAGTTTACTTAATTTCAAATACTATTGCGTAAACAACTGGGGCCCGATTCTCGTCCCTATAGGGAGTAAAGTTTGTTTTTTATTTAAAGATAATTCCCCAAGTCAAAAATTTAGTAATTATGTTGGCAACACAAGCCTTTTCTACATAGAAAATTTGAAAGCATTGACAATTTTACATTGTATTGCCAACATAATGTCATTTTGACTTTTTTCTTGAAAAAAAACAGACTTTAGAGCTTCCCGAGGGAACGAATTTTTCGTCCTTGTCAACGTAATCGAAAAGTGAGCGAGCATGATAAAGACGAAAAATTTGTTCTCTCGGGGAGCTCTCCTCTCCCTGAGACGAGAATCGGGCCCCTGCAGTCTACTACAAGATGACAATGCTCTTAAAGGTCTGCCTATGTTGTTTGATGGTTTTGTTGCGACGTGGTTCCAGGGCGTCAAATCGTCAACCACCTGGAAAGATGCCATAGATTTGCTTCGGTCTACATTTGGCCCTATAAAGCCCCCTGATCGGATTAATAGAGAACTTTTCTCACAAGAACAGGACTCTAAAACTGATACTGACGCTTTTATTTGCAAATTTCGAGCTATTTTAGCTCAATTACCTAGTGGAACTCTTGACATTCAACTCGATATGGTGTACGGTTTAATACACAGGCAGATACGTGAAAAGGTTCCACGGGACAAAGTCCATTCGTTCCAAGAACTTTTAACACAAGCCCGTCTAGCTGAAGAAACTTTTGAATCATGCCGGTCATGTCAAGGAAGAGTGCCGTAAACTTAAGAAACATAGTTCATCAGACAAATGTACAAGTTCAAAACGCTACCAAGGAAAAAGTTCCCCTGTGTCTTGCTATGGATGTGGTGCTCCTGGGTTTATACGCAGTAACTGCCCTAACTGTTCAACTAAGTTTGGTTCTTCTCAAGGTTTTTCTAAAAACCCTGTCATGGCTGCTGAATTTTTGTATAATTCCTTCGCTCACGGACCATATTCTCGACCTTTGGTGCCAATTCCCATTTTTGGACATTGCGGGTATGCTTACTTGGACACTGGTGCAAAATCAAGTGTGGCTGGTTCTGTTAGCGAAATTATTGATTCAAGACAACGTACCCTATCATGTTATTAACGACCTGGACATGACAATAGCTGATGGTGTAAAAAAGACGGTCACAGCTAAAGTCTGTTTTTTTTTTTAAAGATAATTCCCCAAGTCAAAAATTTAGTAACTATGTTGGCAGCACAAGCCTTTTCTACATAAAAAATTTGAAAGCATTGACAACTTTACATTGTATTGCCAACATAATGTCATTTTGACTTTTATCTTTAAAAAAAAACAGACATTAGTATTTTTTAACTAAACATAGATCTGCAAGATAAATCAATAGAAGTCCAGATTTTGTCCATTCGTGATCATGAGAACAGCTGTACGCTGCTTGGGGTGGATTTTACCCAAGCAGCCAACCTTATCATTGACGTACCTAACAGTATTTATTATTTTTCTGGGAATCCTCATATACCATACACTTTCTGCTCCGAAGAAGACATAGCTCTACAACTACAACAACTCAGTGTCGATTTTCCAGAAATTTCTCTCCAAAAGCCTGAAGGTCTTACCTTGCAGCCAGAGGAAAAGAGAAGATGAATGCTGTATTGTGCCAGAACGCCAGCGTTTTCGAGCCCAATAGCGAACCTACTCCAATTGCAGAGCATGCAATTGTTTTATTGAACGATAATCCTATATTTGTACCGCCTTATCGGATGTCGGAAATAAAGAAGCAGCAGCTGCGCACTGAATTGGACAAGTTGCTGCATAGTACCATAGAAGAGTGTGAGTCGCCCTATGACGCCCCAGTGGTCCTAGTGCCCAAGAAAGATGGATCCGATTGGTAGTGGATTACCGACAACTCAATTCATTTACCAAAGCAGATCGGTACCCATTACCAAGACTAGACGACTTATTACACGAAATGAAAAAGACTCAGTTTATGACGATATTAGATCTGAGAAGTGAATACCATCAAATAAGTGTGAAACTCGAGGATAGAGACAAAACAGCTTTTTTTACAACATTTGGAACATTTAGATATACTAGAATGCCCTTTGGTCTTTCTACAGCCTCCTCCACTTTTCAGAGGCTCATGGATCGTTTTCGTGCTGATTTACCTGACATATTTATGTTAGTGTATCTTGACGATCTGATAGTGATTTCATCGAGTTTCACAGAACATCTCCAAGATCTACAAAAGATTTTCAATAGATTGAACTTGTTCAAACTCAAGTTAAACCGCCCTAAGTGTCATTTCTCCTACGATGCGATCAAGTACCTTGGATACGTGATCACCCCAGAAGGGATCCTTCCCGATAACACCAAGGTTGCTGCCATTATGAATATGCCACCACCCAAAAATGTCAAAGAGCTCTTAAGTTTCCTGCAAACCTGTTCCTGGTTCAGGAGATTTATCGACAATTTTGCAAGTATTTCCAAACCTCTCACATCACTGACAAAGAAGAATGGGAAATGGCAGTGGGAAGAAACCCAATTAAACGCTTTTCACCATTTAAAAATTGCACTGAGCTCTGCACCAATCTTAAGACAGGCTGACCGTAAGTTACCCTATATACTACGTCCTGATTCAAGCAGTTATGCCCTCGGAGCATATCTACTCCAGGGGGAAGGTGAGGATAAAGATCCAATTGAGTATGCCAGAGGAACTCTGTAACGGATAGAGATGATTATCCCTATCGCTATGGCACTTGCTGTCTTCTTCTCTCTTGCCGAAATCAATAGAGAGGAGACGTCAATAGAGATAGAGAAAATATCTCTATTCGTTACAGAGTCCCCAGGTTGCTCAATCAGGCAGAACAAAACTACAGTATGACTGAATGAGAAGCTCTTGCTGTCGTCTGGGCTGCTCAGAAAATTAGAGGATATATAGAAGGTTCCACTGTGATAGTACAAAGTGATCATCAACCTTTAAGATGGTTGATGTCCCTAAAAACCCCTACAGAACGACTAGCTCGATGGGCTTTAAGCCTACAAGGACACCCTATCAAGACCTCCCAGAAAAGAATCAGACGAATCGATCAATATTGTCACTGTCGGTCGATCTACCAACAAAATTGGCAAGTGAAATCCAAGCAGAACAGATGACTGATCCTGACTTAAGCAAGATAATGAATGGACTAGAAAGTTCTGCTACTGGCGTTGATTTTAAAAAATGGGCTGAGAGAGGATATGTCCTATCCCATGGAATCTTATATCGATATTCACCGGAAATAGATAAGCCTCAACAAGTAGCAGCAGGAAGTCAAAAACCGCAAATACTACACGAATGCCATGACTTAGAGACCACTGGTCACTATGGAATTGAACGAACCTTCCAAAGAATAGCTAGAAGATACTAGGCCTGTTTCTGCAGAAATCACAAACCAGTCAGAGTGGATTTCCTTGGTTGAAACTAGTTTTCTGACTGTTTTCAACCAATAAAATTTGCTCTGACTGGTTTGTGATTTCTGCAGAAACAGACCTACTATTGGCCCAGAATAAAGAGAACCATTACCGAACATATTAGCTCTTAAGTTTCCTGCAAACCTGTTCCTGGTTCAGGAGATTTATCGACAATTTTGCAAGTATTTCCAAACCTCTCACATCACTGACAAAGAAGAATGGGAAATGGCAGTGGGAAGAAACCCAATTAAACGCTTTTCACCATTTAAAAATTGCACTGAGCTCTGCACCAATCTTAAGACAGGCTGACCGTAAGTTACCCTATATACTACGTCCTGATTCAAGCAGTTATGCCCTCGGAGCATATCTACTCCAGGGGGAAGGTGAGGATAAAGATCCAATTGAGTATGCCAGAGGAACTCTGTAACGGATAGAGATGATTATCCCTATCGCTATGGCACTTGCTGTCTTCTTCTCTCTTGCCGAAATCAATAGAGAGGAGACGTCAATAGAGATAGAGAAAATATCTCTATTCGTTACAGAGTCCCCAGGTTGCTCAATTGCATTGAATGCCAAAGGTTTAAAGCTAACAATTTAAAACCTGCAGGACTCCTGCAAACTCCAGTACAATCTCAGAGATTTGAGACAATTGCAATAGATTTATTCAGACCCTTACCGGAGACTTCTAGTGGTTATCGATGGATTTTTATCGTGGAGGATACGGCCAGTCGCTGGACGGAGATGTTTCCTCTTCAAAATGCCACAGCTGAAGCATGCGCCCGCTGTCTCATCGATGAAGTCATTCTTCGGTACGGAGTTCCAAAACGCGGGATCAGCGATAATGGTGTCCAATTTGTAGGAGCAATTATGCAACAAGTTGCGCACTGTTTAAACTTCCAGCAATGTCTAACACCTGTATATCATCCTGAATCAAACCCAGTAGAGAAGAAGAACAGCGACATGAAAACACAGTTGTCTATACTCATTTCTCACGATCATACATTGTGGATGGATAAATTGCCGGCAATACGATTTGCTATTACCACTGCCAGATGCGAATCAATAGGATATACTCCGGCATATATAACATTTGGTCTTGAATTAAGAACCCCCGAAGATGTGAACATAAGCAGCACACTTCGAGAAGCTCGAAATAATCATGAAAGGAGTCAAGACCGACGCACACAGATTAGGGATCAAGAAAGAAGATCATTTACCTATAAGACGGGAGATAAAGTGCTAGTTATTACACATGTTCTGAGCAGCATCAAGAATCAGTTTACTTCCAAATTTGCACCGGAACGTGATGGGCCATACTTAGTACAAAAACAAATAACTCCCACCACATACGTGATAACATCTATCGAAGATCCTGAAAAACCGCGTGGAAAGTATCATGTATCGGCTCTAAATTTTTTTGTTGAAAAAGAAAGTGAAGTTTCAAATCCAATATGCCCAATCCGGAAACGAGGACGACCTGCTTTGTCTAGGAAAGAAAATAAACTAGATGATGGAGATGCTGTAGAAACAGAAAATGTCACTATGTGCGAAAACGAAGATGAAAACATATTAACATTTGACATGGAAACTACCAAAGAAACAGACACGCAGGAGAATCCAGAAGCGGGCGAACAAAGGTGGGTTCGGCTTGCTCACTCCGTGCACTCCGAGTGACTCCATTCGCACTCCAGCCGTTCGGATTAAGGTTCGGGTATTGCTTTTTACCGTATTAGGGTTGACTCCATTAGCTCTGTTCACTCCACTCCAACTCCGCGCTGAATAGCCGAACCCAGCTCAAGGTCGAAGGAACAGGGTCCCTGAGAAGTGCTCCTGTTGTGCCTAACCCCAACTTTTCTTGTTGCTCTACACACGTGGACGTACGCGTGGTGCAAAGGGGGAGATTGTAACGCACCATATGAAAAAACGGTACACGCCCCATATACCAAACGGAATACGCCCTAACCTTAAAAAAGCCTAGTACTCATAACTGCGAAATTCGCATTTTTTGACATTACGTTGATAATTTAACGTTTTATGCGTGTATCAAACGTCAAATTGTCGAAGCAATGTCAAAAAAATGCGAATTTCGTAGTTATGAGTACTAGGCTAAAAAGAGGAAGGGAAAAAAGTCAAACTTCACACTTCAAGTTTTGTATTTCAACTTGTAAAATGTGAACATTCTATTTTTGAGTAATAAAAGTATTCTGTGTTTAACCCTTTTTTCCACGGTAGAACCTACATACCTGTTATATTTCTCAATATAAATATGAATATGGAATATCAACAACCAAGGTTGTATGAACAACAGTCAGTGCGTCAGTAGTATTCGACACGTCTCGAGATGTAGAAATGAAACTATAAAATAAATCTCGTTTTGTCGATATTCTTGATGCACAGAGTGGCAACCATGTAGAAACTGATAGAATTCTACATGACACAGAGTCCCGCTGCAAGAGCAGGAACTGGGTTAAAAAACGCCCCGCGGTTTTTACCTGGTTTGACGTTGACATTTACCGCAACGCCCCAATACGTTCAGAAATTCCGCACCCAGAGTGCACTCCAAGTGATTCCGTCAGAACACTCTGACAAATAACTACTCTACCTTCGCACTCGCACTCTATCTCTAAACGCACTCCTGGTGTTCCATTTTGTCACTTGATGGCATGTTATGTTTGGTGACGGCGTCGGTATATGTGCATATTTAAATATTGTAGGATAAGGATGAGATATTAATTAATATTTGTTACAAGGTGAAATTGCTAAACAAGTAGGAATATATATAAGTATTTTCTCTATTCCAGGCTCTTGAATTCTCTCAATTTATAGTGGAAATTCGAAAAAAAAATAAGACAACAGGTCAGTTTTTGCATACCAGACTGCAGTTTTAGGAGAAATTATGGATGATTTGTCATGATTTCCTCTGATTTCTTCTGATTACCAGTAAGATTGCAAAAAAGTTCCCCTGACTTCAAATTATAAATATATTTGAAAACTGTGTATGCGTTAGATCTAGGGATTGACTGATTTTCTTAAGATTTCTCATGATTACCTTCAGATTTCCCCCGGAGTTCCTTAAGAATTCCCTTGATTTCCTCATGATTTTCCATTATTGCCTTATATAGGTATAGATTTCCTCGGATTTTCTCTTGATTTCCCCTAATTTGCATGACAGCTTTTCCTTGTGATTTACCCCTGACGGGTAATCGTAGGTCAGTTTTTGTACACTAGAGCCGTTTTCGGGTGCTCCTAGAACACTTCAGACACCTGTCAGTGACCTGTCATACTCCATGCGTTTTGCACTCGAACACCTGAGGGCGAATCAGTGTTGCCAACTGATGGGATGTGAAAATACCTAGATTTGAAAAAAAATATCCCTAGAATTCCCTAGAATTAATTTTTTTCAAATTCATTTTAGAATCATTATTAGAGCCTAATAATAATTGTAATATGTATTGTAATTCTTGTAATTTACAAGAAAAAAAATCATATTTTTAAAATTAATCGCACTAATCCTCAAGTTTCTAAAAAACAACACAAAATTTCCAAAAGCAATAAAACATTGTTATGACGTCCCTGGTAGCGAGAATAGGTCTGTTTCTGCAGAAATCACAAACCAGTCAGAGTGAATTTTATTGGTTGAAACTAGTTTTCAGACTGTTTCTGACTGTTTTCAACCAGTGAAATTCGCTCTGACTGGTTCGTGATTTCTGCAGAAACAGACCTAGTGACGACAGACTGTTTCCTGATTCGGATTCGACGCGATTGTTGCGGGAATCCCCACACACATCACGTTACATAAAAGCCAAAGAGCACTTTACAACATACAAAAATGATACTGTTGTACACTTGGCCAAACATAAAACTGGTACAGGCAATGTATATTTCTTAAATTTGCCTTGTGTGAGCCAGGCTTAACAACAAGAAGTCTCTTCTGGAAAGTGAAAAACTTAGGTCAGACAGTTTTTGTCAACGACAAAGCTGAACAGAAGTAAATGCAACATGTTTTTGTTATAATTGGTTCAAATATGACAATGACGACTCTTTTCGTCATTGTTGAGGTGATAAACAAGGTCGATTTACACAATACAACACAATAGGAAAAGCGTACCAGTTTTATGATTAGCCAAGTGTATGTTGTATGTAATTACTCAGAGCTGCTTTCCAGTGCCTAAATTGTTAGAGTATCATGCTTGGAGTGTGACGCTCTTGAACTGTTCGACATAAGCAGCACTGGAACGCTCTCGTCTTTACCCGCACCATTTCGGACTTCAGGAGCAGGAGCATGAAACACCGAAATAAAGGTTGGTGCACGAGGGGGCAGGGGATAACAGAAAACTAAGCACTGAAACGCGCAAAGTAATTGTGGAGCACTCCTGAGCTACTCAGGAGTAACTCAAATGGGTCACTGGAAAGCACTTCAGACGAACCAATAATAGGGTGCCTTCCGATTTTTCGAAGAATTTATAATAATATTATTTTATATGTTTATTTTTTCAGAATTAATTAAATTGTGTAAGAAAAATTAAAAATATCAGAAAACCGCTAGAATTTCCCTATATCCCTAGACAATTTTTTTTTCCATATTTATCCCTAGAACTAGGGACAATTCCCTAGAGTTGGCATCACTGGGGCGAATCCCCACGGGCGTAATCAGCGCAATCGGCATGATCGTCAATTCTACGCCAATTTTGGCGTAACATCCCACATGGGCCGCATGTAGTGCATCAAAACCATTGAATCAAAACCAAAACACAAACAATTTTCCAACCTCTTAAATGTCTTGTTTATTTTTTGCCAGGTTTGTAATTCAAATTTAATAATTTGTTGTGTTTTTCCTTTGGTTTTCTGTGATTGTTCTTAGGGTCTTATTAGGACAGTAATATAGTGACAAAATAAAATTAAGAATGATGCGGGGTAAAAGTTGGTTAGTTATCATAGGAACATTAGTTGTTAAACATAAAAGCTGTCCTTTGAGTTTTAAAAGCAACTTGCGCTTCTAAGAATTTTACAAAATATACGTGGAAATGCAAAAATATGAAGAAAAAATGCACCTAATGCAACGAAGATTTTGGGTACGACCTATATTTTCGGAAAATCACAGATTCTTACAGGGTGCTAGTGATAACTTGGTTACAAAAACAAACGTCACAACTCCGCCACGATTACGCCGAAAAGTTCAACAAATCCCAACTTCTTGCCGTAGCGGCAGCGTAATGTCAAAAATTCAAGATGGCTGCACTGTCGCCATTGAAATCGCACAAATTAAATCACGTGATTAGTTACGCTTACGTCAATTACGCCCGCGGGGATTCGCCCTGAAACCGAACGGGTCAAAGTGTAGCCGGAGTACTTCGGAGTATCATAGATGATTTCCCATGATTCTCCCCGATTTCTTCTGATTACCAGTATAAGATTGTACAAGAGTTCCCCAACATAACCTCAAATTATAAAGATGTTGAAAATTGCGCGCATGCGTTAGATCTAGAGATTGACTAATTTTCTCAAGGTTTCCCATGATTCCCTTAAGATTTTCCTTGATTTCCTCATGATTTCCCCTGATTGCCTTAGATTTCCTCGGATTTTCTCTTGATTTCCCCTAATTTGTACACCATCGTATCAGCTGCTATTGTAGTAGAGTGTCTTTACAGGATTCTGGAACCATTTCTTGCCAGAAACATTTGTTTAACAGACCTGGTACTTCTTTGAGAGTCTCTCTTCTTACTTTCAACATCTGTTTTGCGATCTGATTTCCAGAAGGTTTGATAGCTACTTTTGATTCGTGACTCGTGTCACAAAAGTAAAACTTTTAATTCTAAGCGAAGTAAACAAAAATAGGTTACATGGAGTCGTTCGAAGCCAAAAACGCGTATATTTTCGAAACGTCGCAAGTGTCACGAGGCATTGAATTATTTTTTAGTAAAGCCGGGTGACGGCGCACAGCTTCAGTGCGACGGATGATTAAAATATTTCAATGAAGGCGGGCGACAAGAGATTAATCTGCCGCTAAATATATAAATTGCCGGGGAATTTGGGTATTTACAAACACACTTACTCCGATTTCGACTTTAATAACTCTCAGCGCCGAGCCGGTTAATTTAAACGGGATCGTCCGAAGATGTCTTTATTATGCATTTAAGGAAATCTGATTTTGATACCTCAATCAGCAAAGGGGTGTTGACTGTTGAAGTAGAAAAAATTTCCCAATCAAAAAGTAAATATGATGTTAAACTTATTGTCCGAACTAAAAAAAAAAAGGATATTTTGAAAGAGAACACATTTTCTCGTGACAAAATACTAAAATAAATGCATAAACTTTATTTAAAACCCACTTAGGCTGCCATCAGGCCAGGCGTCATCCTCTGAAGCTTATAGGTTTTCGAAGAGACGTTTATTTGCTTCCCGAAGCCAATTTGATTCCCAGACTTAAAGAAATGACTCAACTCTACGTCGACAATCCCGGCTTAGCTTTCGTCTTAAAAAAATATAATCCTCTACCTCGTACCACACACGTCGCGTCGCCTTGTCTTATCTCTATCTAGATCTCTTGTGCGGATAGTGGTAAAAACCTGGTTTTCTTACGGCGTTAAGAGCCATTTTTATAAGGCCCTTATCTTCTTTAGGATGCGTTTGTTCAGGTTAGTACGTACCTAGAGAGAGGATTAATAAATTGACATCATTAGGACTGAGTCATTGAAATAAATTCAAATACAATTCTTTAGTACCAAAGACTAATTGTCGACAAAGTAAAACTATCCACCTAATGTTTATCTGTTCTTGCCTACTGCACGTTTTAGGACAATTAAACGGAGATTCCAAAATGGGACATCGACTATCCATGCCAGAGCACTCCTTGGGCCTGAAATATCGCCAAATAAATCTGATGGGACGGATATAAGCCGGTACAAGTGATCGATGTGCCCTGCACCGGCTCGTGTACAAGCTCTCTTGCTGTCGTATTTTTTCCGAACTCCGAATCCCCCGCGCGACATGCAAATGCACTTAGGGAGCGACATGACGTCACTCGGTGCAGACGAACTTATGCAACACGTGCTACATCTCTCACAGCCCAGAGAGCAGAGAGAGAGAGTGAAGTGGCCCCAGCCTGGAGAGTTTGGAGGGTCCGAGGAGGAGGCATTTTGTTCGATGGTCAAACTTTTTGTGTATTATAAAGATTTAGCACTTTATACGTCCAATATAAAATCGATAATGTATAGGCACAGTTATTCGAGTTTTTCTACTAGCAATTTTATTAAACAGCTATAGAATAAAAGAGAAAACAAGGAATGATATTATCTGGAAGGTTTTCAATCTCCAAAAGTATATGACAAGTTTAATGTCCTCAATGAAGTATTAAGATAATAGTGATGATCATACACTGGAATGTTATCGTCACAAGCCTGTTTTACAAGGGTGTATATCCTAACCCTATAAGATGACATGACCCTTCTATCGCTAGGATTCTTAAAGGGGGCTATACGATACGTCAACACTGCTTTGGGTCTGTCGGTTTAGTCGCTGCAAACTTATACCCGTATCATCTAGGGAGACTTTCCCAAATGGAGAAGGTACTGGTTACCTGGTACTAGATGAAGATACGGCCTTTCCAGATGAGCTTTCCCAAAAGGAGGTTCTGACACTGGGGAGACGAGTCCAGAGGGACTTTTCCAACTAGAGGTACTCGCACTTCTGGTTCAAGTCTGCCTTTAATCTGGCTCGCATCGCCATTTATATTCGTTTCTTGCTGGCCTTATTATAATTAACCAGGTTAATTGTGTCCTGTGTTTTGTCGATTTGCAATAAACTCATGTGTGTCATTTCCCTAAGCAGGCTCGTATAGTGACAATATGAGTTTTTCACTTTAAATCTGAAGACACAAAAACGCCAAGACCTTTTTGGATCGTAGTTGTTAAAAGATCTTCTACATCGATGCAATATATAAATTCTCTGGATTACTTAGATCCATGCGACTCTGAAGACTCTCGCTGTGTTGGTAGTCAACACAGTTACCTTGGGAGAAAAATGCAAACTGTAATGCGACCTTCAGAATATTTTGCAAATGCTAAGGAATTAAAGATTAAGCTCCCATAGTCTTCATCAGTACACAATCCTTTGTTAACCGAACCAGTTCCAGTTTTATTGTCAGAACTGCTGTAAGAAACAATATTGTAAACAACAAATTTGCGAATATTTTTGTCAAATGGTAGCTCCCACTATATCATCATTGTTTTCCGTCATATATTGTTATGAAAATTAAAAATTAAACCTTCCTGGATTCATTCAGCATAGTTCAACAGTTTCCGAAATTGGGGAGCCAGAATATTGGATCCTCCAGGCCAAATTTTATTACCAAGTTTCGCGGCAAGCTCTTCTAATTAAACTTATAGTAATTGGGGCGGTTTCGGAAACTGCCGTTAATTAATGCCATGTAGCGGTTCAGACATTCTTTCAAAGTCCTGGCACGATATTGGTTCTTGTATATTTGCAACATACCCCGGGAAAAAAAATAATATTTATGTACATGGAGAATTGTTAGGTATATACGTTTCCCGTATAGAAACGCCGTACAAATTGTTAACAAAATGTTAACAAGCTTTTACTGTTGTACAGTTCGAATGTGAGTTTTTGCATATTTGTGTAATTGGATGGCCAGGTTATGCGAATAAATAAGCGATCTGCCAATTAAATTTAACAAGTCTTGTCATTTATACGATCGTTTTGATGGGTAAGCAGCCATCGGGGGTCGTCTAATTTATGTCTTTATTTATTTTATTGAAACTTTAATGGTTTGTTGAAGGGAATTTGCATCCCATTGATATTTGATAGCCATTCCACGGTATTAAAATGTATTTTAATGCATCTAAGTTGGGATCATGAAACTTAAGTGACAGATCAGTTAGAATCGATTATTTACGAATGATTTATTGGACCTTGAGGCTTAATAACTAACAACTTGATTCTGGCTGGTAGATAGAGTTAATTCATTTAAGTCTGGCCAGTTTACGTTCAAGACCTAACTCCATCGGATTAATTATAACACAGTTAATCGACGAAATTACTACGTTCATTCAGCGTGTCCCGTCTACTACAATTTCCCGGATCGGAAATAAATCAGTCTGAGCAAGGGTAAACAACAACCGGCAATCGGTTAGGACGTTCAATTACATTGGAGAAAACCAATTATGATTTCTTTAATTTACGACTTACCAATGAGCTGCCACTGTTCGTATAGAGCGGCGGTAAGGCGTGACGTTCAGCCCTTTGCGTCGTCGAAGCAAAATTTATAGCGTTTTCGGCCGCAGTCGGCCAGCATCGGGGGCGGTAAGCAATTATTTACGAAAAAGTAAATATGATTAAGTGGTAGCCGTTGTTATATTTGTAATTAAGTTCGTTAGGTACTGGCTTTAGCTTACTGCTTAGAAAATAATCGGTTGCTTTATCAATATTTCATGTATGTGAGGATAAGGTCACCTTACGCTTTACTTCCCGCGGATCTTAAAATAGTCAAAAAATGCAACAAAAAAATAGGGAAAAAATGCCTAAACGGCAACCGAAATATTTGTCTAAACATCTGTATAACATAAAAATAAAGAATCGTTTTTCCTTCGCGCGATAAAATCCAAAGCATCCGAATATATCACCGGGATAATAACGCTCCCAAACAGATGCAAGTGGGATAATATCTCAATGTGATCTCTCGGGGGCGGCACTACATAGCTTCGTTAATGTATTAATTAGATAATGTGTTTTTTGTTAAGAACGATTTTTGACATGGATTTGGATTTTATTGTTATCTGAGAATTTATTCACCTAATATAAGTCTGCTATTACTAGCTGTCCATAAAGTTGAATATGTGACCATGACACCAGAAATTGGTTGGCAGTTCGATGCGGTGAAGTGAGCCAAACCAGAAGGTATAGAGGAATAAGCAATGGTGGGAATATAAAAATCCAGTGAAGCTCAATTTACAGAACTCAATTAAGTTGTCAAGCAAATTTAAAAGTAGAGCTCTCATGAAAAAGCCTTGTATAATAAGTTCTGAAAAAGCAGAGCAATCGTGATGCCAAAGGCAACGAAATGCCCCAAACAAACCGCGGAAATACTGAGGTTTGTGTTAGGAAAAGTACCTACTGTGCCAAATAAAGTTTCTTCTACAAAAAAAAAACCCACAGAAGATGGACTTGGAAACGTCCAGATGCGAAAACACAACCAAATCAAATACAAAAAGTATAATTATTCTTCAACATTGTTAATCAAAAGTAACTTCCTTAAATCCTTACCCTCTTTCTAAGCCTCCTATATGAACGTGAAGACCTAACGCTAGATAGTAGAAAATTGAAGGCTTTTTTGGCAAAATAAAGAATAGACTTCTTCACCAAGTTGCTTCTGGGAATTGGCAGTGGAATATGTTTAGCTTGCCTAGTGTCTTGCCGAAGAAAGTTGGTCATAGTATTTCCTATAGACCAAACACTTTTGAGTATATATAAGCATGCCACAGCTAAAACTCTATGAGAAATGAAGCTAGGTTTTCAAGATTGTCGGAAGGGAATTCTAAGCATAAACCTAAGGGTTCTTTTTTGTAAAATATGGATTTTAAATTTGTAGTACTGCAACAACCCCAAAATGCAATTCCATAAGTGATGCGTGACTCCACCAGAGAAAAATATGCGATCCTGAGAGCTCGCAGCTCTAACTGCTCTGAGAGTATTCTCAAGGTATAACAGCTAAATTATAATCTACTGGAGAGTGCCACAATATGCTGCTCAAAGTTGAAACTTTTGCTCACTGTACTCCAAGAAATTTAGCCTAGGCGGTGGGATGAATAAAATCACCACATAAGGAGATATTGCGGATAATGAGTACGTGAAGTTTAACATATTGTTCTTAGATAAATTGAAGGATAGATTGTTCCTATCGCACCAGGGTCCTTATTCTTGAAAAAGGGGAGTAGCATTCCCAGGAGAACGAGTGTTCCGTCTTTCTCAATGATATGCAACCGATAATATAAGTAACAAAGACGGACCACTCGTTCTCCTGGGAACGCTGCTCCCCTGTTTGAAGAATAAGGACCCAGGTGATTATCAAATCTAAATTGACATTATTCATTCTCCACTGTTTGCATGCCAGAAAATGGACGTGTCGTCAGCGAAAAGTCTCATGCTTTCCCCGACTCTAAGAGAGGCTGGAGAACAAAAGAGGGCCAAGGATAGAGCCCTGAGGCACATCACAGTTGTTGCTCATTTTATCCGAAAACCCGCCCCTATATGAAACTACCTGCTGACGATTACTCAAGCACGATTGAAGCCAATTTGAAGTCACACCTGTAAAACCATACACCTCTAGGTTACGGAGCAACACAAAATGAACGTCACATTCGGAAGCCTTCAACAAGTCGCCAAACACCGCTGCTGAAAGGTTTCTCATTTGTACTCAAATAGATATCTTCCAAAAGGGAGAATATCGCAACAGATGTTCTTTTTGCACACTGGAAGCTAAATTGATTATCGGAGAGGGACGTGTTCAGATTGAGGAATGAAAGAACTCAATTTTGATCAGTTTCTCAATTAGCTTACCAAGTGAAGGTAGAAGAAAAATAGAAAAGAAATTTGCTGGAGAATCTGAGTCTCTCCCTTTGTGAAGAGGTACGTACCACTGCATGCTTAAGGAATTAAGGATATTAGAAAATATACCGTTGTCAAAGGAATCATTTATTGCATCTCCAAGCGCACGAAAACCCCTGTCCTGTCCTTAAGATAGTTTGGATATGATGTCCTCATAGCCCAAGGAATTTTTGTTTTTGAAGGTTATAAGGGTTTCTTTAATCCTAGGAACATCGACTGGTGCCAAGAAGGAGTTTGAGACATGCTCGTCTGTCAAATAGTCTAAGGGTTTGACCCCGGTGTCGAGTTGGGATGAAAGAGCTCCAGCTATAGATTAAAAGAAAATATAAATCCATTTAGTTCTTTAGGATTTTAAAGTGAAATATAGGCAACACTGTACAGTGAAAAAAAAAAATTATTTGGTAGTTTTTTATCTTGGGTTATTAGAAAACAAAATGGAACATTGACGACCACAGCGAAATTATCAAAATTTATTAACAAAACCAAAGCTCTATAAAATCAACTTGGCGCGGATAACCGGCGCGTTATGGTCCTTATGATCGACCCAGTGAACAAACAATTCGTAATGTTGTGAGGAAATTTGAGAATAAGTTCACGTTGCTGGATAATCCAAGCACAAATCGTACCAGAAATGTGAGAAATGCAGACAATGTTGAAGGTGTAAGTCAAAGTGTTTGAGATAATCCAATTTGTCTGTTAGACGTCGTTCTCAGCAATTGATATATGGATCAACCTGAAGGATTTTAAACAAGGATTTAGGTTTGCATCCATACAAAATTCAATTGGTTCAAGCACTGAAGCCCAATGATCATCGTTTTCGCCGTGATTTTGCTGCTTGGGCGATCCGACATCTGACTGAAAATCCGTTTTTTCATCTCACTGTCATGTTCAGCGATGAGGCTCATTTTTGGTTGAACGGATATGTGAATAAGCAAAATTGCAGAATATGGAGCCAGGAGAATCCTCATGAATTTGAAGAAACACCGTTGCATCCGGAAAAAAGTTACCCGTGGTGTCATTGGACCTTATTTCTCCGAGGATGATCAGGAAGAGCGTCACCGAAACGGGAGTTCGTTATCGGCAATGTTGAACGAATATTTTTTCCCGATAATAATCGCAAACCAACTGGAGGGATTTTGGTTCCAACAGGATGACGTTACGTGCCATATCGCCAACGAAATCATCGCGTTATTGCAGCAGCCGTTTAGCGGAAACGTTATTAGAGAGATATCGGTAAGCCAAATAGTGTCATGCAGTATTAGCGCCTACGTTATTTTGACATTAAACCTATGCGCGATTCGATTTTTAACACTACGTACCAAAATAACGTTACCGCATAACGTAATTTACCCAGCATTTACGTTAAGCGCTATTTCGAATAACGTCTAGAAATAACGCAGTGGAATAATATAGGTTATGTTATGTTTTTGTTTATTTTATTATTTTTGTTGTGTTTAAGTGAATATGGATTGTTCAAAAAATAGTAAAAAGGCAAATCCTCTGTCCCTGACCATAAACAACAAACAACACAAATCAAATCACAACAAGGTACAAGTTAGGCTACGGTTATAAAATAACGGATGCGAACAGGCAAATTTTACGTTAAACTGTTTTCCGATAACTCTAATTTGAAAGTATGATACCGCTTTACTTAAAAAAAATAATTCCTGACGTTATTACCGTCCATACGCGCTATCTGATTCACCGATTTCTCTCTATTTCCAGAAATGGTCCTATGAATATGAATCCAGCAAGATCTTGTGATTTGACGCCGTGTGACTTCTTCCTGTGGGGTTGTTGGCATTCATTAGTAATGTGGTTCCGTAAATCTTCTAAGATCTTCTAATGTTAAAAATGCAATTTGTCGACGCCGCGTTGCTCAAATTTAAAAAACGAAGCGGCTTTTCAAAGGGAATTTGATGCCCTTTAAAAAGATTTATCATACCATACCCCTTTCCCATTGGAGAAAATAAGTTAGTAGCCGCCCCCGCTAGGGGGTTGAGGTTACAGGGATGAATTTATTGATGAAACGTGTCCCCCTGAAAACAAAAGATTACGGGTTCGAGGTTTTTTTTTTTAAATGTTTACGTACAAAGCCGTAAACCTTGCTGGACTATTTTTGATGGGCCACCCTGTATAACGATTAACGAAATAGATTATATTAGGTCTGTTCCAACCCGCCCAAAAACCGTCCCAAGAACGGTTTCGGAACCACTCTGTATACAAATTTCGGATTTTATGCACCAATTTTACAGTTTGCGCTGAATCCTGACGTTGAAATATACGGTTCCCTGCCAGGTTGGAACAAAGCTATAATATTCCACGACGTATTAAATAACTTCACTATCGCAAGTGATCATCAGATGATAAAAGCCAGCATTCAGATCCAGCAAACCCGAAAGGATTTGGCAACTACGTCAGTGAGTTACTAAAGAATAAAGTAACGACAAATGACATCAACATGCTAAACGATAGGTACAATAGTCGAAACAATAGCAGCAGCTCAAAAGAATGTTTCACAAAAGTGAAAGAGCAAAAATAGAAATTGAAGCTTTAAGCGAAAAATACATCTTAAAGCCAACACACCATCAACCAAATTGAGAATGAATCCAAAGCCAAGAGGACATAACAAAGACACTTTAAAAACAAGGAAGTTACACGGACAATTGCAGAAAATAAGAGCATGATAATAATGAATAGAAAATTTGCAAGTGGAAAAAGAGAAATCGTCAAACTCGAAGACGAAACTGGACAACTTTGGAAATACAAATCAACAGAGAGTAAATTCAATAAAATATCTTCAAAGAAAAGTCCAGAATTAAGGAAGATATTCCCGATATCCGCATGGACTCCATGAAAGAAATTCAAAATGTTCCAAAGAAGATGCACAACAATACAGCTCATGGGATGATGGAGTAGCTACAAAGGCAATGAAAATAGGATCAGCACTACTCGAAGAGATTGAAATATGTTCAATATATGCCTGCATGACCAAAATATTTCCGATAACTAGAACAACTCAGTTATGATCTTACTACACTTTGCATCTGTGGCGTTATTATCGATATAGTTTTACAACATATCTGAACTTAAGCACATAACATACAACTTCCTGACCAGTAATTGAATGCTGTGAATTCCAAAAAACAGATACAACTTATTTCAAAAACTATCCAGCAAGCAACGGTAGCAATCCCCTTCTAAAGGCAACAACAGAAGGACAACTAAAGATTTCAGTACTCTGACTCCTTGAGTTAGTAGACTTGAGATCCCTGAGATCGACTCGTTCGTACCATAATTAGTATTAGGAAATGGTACATAAAACAAGTCAACACCTCTCACCCTTCTTTCTCCTGCTCTCAAAGAAACAAGACCCAAAAGATCTGGGCAGTCAATTAATCATCTCAAAAGTTTGTAAAGGAAAGATAGTCTCCTGCCTTGCAAGGTATGAACACACAAGGTATGAACACTCCAGAGCTGCAATGTGAACAGCATATTGGGGTGACCCAAACAACCGATGAGTATTCCAACATGGATCGCACCATCGCAATGTATTCACAGACATATCAGTAGTGGACCTACATATAAACCCGAAGATTTAACATCCCCTGACACAGTATTGGTAATTTGGCCATTTAATGACATCTTGGAGTCAAATTCCACTCCCAAATCTCGAATGCTTGCTACTTGCTCTCCTGATCAATGTTTTATTAATTGGGTAAGGGAATTTCACCGCTTGGGCTAACCTGGAAAAAGTTATCTTATAACGTTTGGCAATATGTATTGAGGTCCCCTTCGTTCGAGTTACATCATTTATCAAAAAAATCGATCGCAGCAGTTCTGATGATACCTAATGATAAAGTTAGTCATCTGCAAATGACAAAACTGAGCTGTATGCAATGGAACTTCCCACATCTGATATTAACAGATCAAACAGGATCGGCCCACAGTACCCTTGGGGTACCCCAGAAGGAATATCGAGACACAAGACCGCCATACCTAACTGCCTGAGTTCTTCCAACAAGAACGTCAGCAAACCAACTCAGAATTCGACCTCTCACCCCCAAACAACCAAGCTTCTCAATGAGCAGGCGTCAGAGAAGTCCGCGTATACAGAGTCCACCTTGAACTCCCTCTCCATGCTGTTCAAAATAAAATTCTGATACAAAACCAAATTTGTTGATGTCGACCTACCTAAGCTGTTCCGGACTTAAAAGGAACCTACGGTCCCAACTAAGTTTCCGGGTAATGAAACAATCCAGCAACTTAGGAATCTCAGACTGCGTGCAAACAGCCCTGTAATGTGTGACCTCTTCTCTTGGCCCACTTTTAAATATTGGTTACGAAAAGCTGAACTTCCACAAAACCGGGTAAGAACCTGTCGACAATGAATGGTGGAAAAGATTTGCCAGGGGCGTCGCAAGGGTGTACAGGCATTTCTTTATAAAGAGCAAGGGAATTCCATGCGGCTCACATGACAACTTATCAGGTGATTTTTTTACTTGTTCTATAATATCAGCACAAGAGAGTATCGAGAAACATCAGTGACGTTGGAAAATGAGTATTCCGGAACGTGATTAGTGGTACGGCTCGAATAAACACTAGAAAATAAGTCTGCAAACAAATCTACAGTCTCTTGATTACTTAAGCCAGTAGAGCCATTATAACTCATGTTACAGGGAATAACAACGTTATTTCTGAGATTGTTGAAGTGTGACCAAAATGATCTAGAATTCCCATCAATTTTATTTTCAGTTTTGAGCATATACATTCTATAAGAAGAGTCCCTCAAATCCTTGCAGGTTGAAATATAATCTCTTGAAACTCATATGGGTTTTGGGTAACAACATTATCAATATGGGGAGTAATTGTATCTGTATCTCGCAACAGCTAGGTACCTGAGCCATTGAGATTTTCTTCCAGAAAAAAGGGATGTATGATATGGTTACCCAAAATGTCCGCCGAAATATTTATTTTCTGCGGGAACTGTCTATTTACTTCCCGGAAAATATGGGGGTTTACGACACTCTAGTACGGAAAGTTTTGGGTATTAACTCATCCATGTAAAAAAGTACTTCCGCCAATGCAAATAGGTATAATTTCTTGGGATTTTTTCTGACCTAATTTCGCCAAGTTCGAGTCGTCCATCAGGATCATCTTCTGTTAAAATTCGTGTTGAATTTTCATTTTATATGACTGAAATGTATGGCTTTTCAAAATTCTTTTGACAGAAGTATGCGAAATATTGCATGCCTCAGCCATGTGTTGGCTCGTTGGCTGTTGGGATTAACAGCCAAATCAGCTAGCACCTGGACTTTTACATCTTCCACAAGTTTTGCGTTTTGACCTCCCAATCCTTGGAGCGTCTTTCACCGTACCCGTCTCTTGAAATTTTGAAATTAGCTCTAGTAAATACTTTCTGCGTTCATTGAACATCCAAACAGCAGCATAGTATCAATTTTGAGCGAAAAATATTTTCACTCCAAAATATTCTATGTCCAAAATACAGATATTGGAAAACTATGACAACAATCAATAATGACATCGTGAATTCTAAATGGAACATCGTAGAGAAAGAAGTCATGCGGGAGATGGTGTCGATCCCCCATCTTCAATCATATAGAGCTTTCAATTTTATGTCGAAGGGTACTATTTGGCTCTCTCATATACTCACCTGTGAATTTCAAGAAAATACCTTAGTGCGTTACGAAGTTAGCAGGGGGGGACGGACTGTATATAAAGTGTATCACTCGAAAGCCAGAAAAAGCGACACTTATGTCTCCTAAGTTATTTATTACAGTCTCCGAACGCGCGTTTAAGAAATTGCCTTGGGAACAAGATGTGTTGCGCAAAAATTTAACCCTTAAACTGTTTGAATAATAAATTTGAATAAACAAACCCTAATAGGCCTAGGTACAGTAAGACACCCTTAAGGAATGCGTCCAGCGCAACAAAGTGCTCGCGGCTACTCAGTGGTGTGGAAGTAGTTTCAAAATTGAAAGGTAACTTTATAGGGCACCACTGGTTAACAAAATAAAATCCGCGGACTTAAACCAGAAAGTCCCTGATCTCCAAAATTCCTATAAAAATGTACCTACCCTATAAAAACAACTTTACCTTAGTTTGGTTGAGGTCAGTAGAGGTAAAATAAGAGTCAAATATAAAAACAATGAGTATAAAACTATTTAATATGTTCTGGGGGGTATGTTTAGACCTGAAACTGCATTACAAAGACCAATTTGTAATGGTCTCATAAGATACTCTAATAAATTCAAGAATTATCAATAAATGTTTGACCACCTTACGCCAATGAGAGTAAAAGAGAACAATTAAGGAATAAAAGAATAATAATATTAATTAAAACCTGTGCACGCTTATACCATGGTATACCAGGGCCGGTTTGTACAAAATGGCACCTTAAATATAGTCAATTAAAAATCATTGGTGCAGTAAAACAAACTTGAATATGTACCAAATTAAATATAAGAAATACCAATAATAATAATTAAAAATAATAATTAAGAAACGTTAATAAATTTACGGGTACATCACCCCTTTGTGGTCCTCCCTGCAGTCTAAACATCAATTTTCAATTTCCATTGCTGCCTCATGACATCCTCACAGCCCTGATAATAGACTCCATCAACTTCAATTGACTTTCCTTCTTAAAAACGGTAAGTTTCGGTTTCAAGTCAGTATTTTGGGTACTCTGACACCTCAACTCCGAGACTAGCAAACCGTCCAAAAGGAAGAACCCAATGGTAAGGTAAAATGTAATACCTAAAACCCTGAAAGAGGAGAAATTTTTAGAACTTAAACCCCTTTATACTTATAATACATATTAATACATCCATTATACAATTAATATAGGAAAATCCCCTGAAACCCGTAAGTTTCCTCTTTAAAACAATTCCTTTTAATTAATTAGCCCATTAATGCCCCTTTTGAAAACGACTAATGAGTTTTTTTTACTGACAAATTACTCCTCGTGGAGGTCGAATTCCCTTTTTTAATGAATCCCAAATATTTACAAAAATAAAGATATGCTAATCTAAACATTGATAACAGGTAAATTGAGAGTGATAAAAACGTTTAAATTTACCTGGTTACAAATTTGGGCTAGTTGAACAAAACGTGCTCTCTGCTCACACGACAAACCAACAAAATGGCGTAGATTTCGTTTCCAGAAAATTCTGAGTGGTTGGCTTACAAATACGGGGACTTACGACCAAATCCAAAGTTTTCACCCCAAAACCAATTTAAGCCAGCAACCACTTGAGTTCCCAACGCCTCCAAAATCCCACAAAAGGTGAATGTTCCAAGGAATGTAGCAAAGAAGGACCGCTGGTAAAATCTGCCACTTGTTGTTTGCTCAACGTGCGAATTTAAAAAGAACGACCTTAATTTCAGCAATCTATTAGGTGAGCTCCTATGAAAAATTCCCCAGAATTCTATTTTTTTTTCCCAAGATGCCCTCTGGTGCCAGATTTCCGGTCTTGACCAGGAAAACGGAACAATCAGCTTGAAACGGAACAACCCAAATCACATTGATGACAAACGAAACCCAAAGTTGTTATCCAATTTTCTTCCCCAACACCAATTAACACTAATTAATACTTATTAATCAGCATCTACCCAGTCTTTAGTGCAAAAACTATGAAAATGACCAGTCGTTCTGTGGTCACAACTACAGTGACTATATTCCCCACATTGGTCAAGAGACCTCAGCAACAACGCTGCCTGAAACGAAACAAGTGTCACTTAACCACACTTATTCGGCGAAAGTAAATAACCGGGAAAATCTAAATAAAATCGGAATTAAGGGTGGAAAAGCGATTTAAAGGCTATGAAAGTGATGTGTGATGTTGCAGAATTTTTAATAATGGAAAATACGTGACTCGTAAGTGTTGCCAATTGATATTTATTTGGAAGGAAACAAACCTTTTCATCGATATTTAGGGCCTTTTAGACAACTTTCGTAAGCTAAATAAAATAGATTTCGATCCTAACAGTAGGGCTTTATTATCCTAAAACTACCCTGTCATCATACAAAGAATTTACTCATTATTACCTCGAAAAATATACCCTTGTTCAACAACTAGATATTGTTTCGCATCTAATCAAAGAGGTAGAAATCTAGTAAAATCCAATGAAAAACCTATCAATCACTGAAAAATATTAATCCTCATGCATAAAGCTTCATAAATACCCTCACAAATACCTGAATTAATTACCGAATTCATTCGAAATCTCAGTTACGTATTAGGTAAAATTTGAACGTAACAGAAGGAAGAAACATTGATGGAGAAAACCTCAGCCACCACAGCTTTGTTTGACGATATTATTTAACAGATTCCTCGAAACTAAAATGATGACTGACCAGGTTCCCAGTGAGCCAACCCAAGTAGAACATAAGTAGACAGATACGTACATATTATATCTAGGGCATGTGGAGCAAAGTCGCAGATACAATCGAACCTGTGAACTGTCCAGAAGACTAGAAGGGGCAGCATCTTAAAAATGCAAGGCACCGACGACTCTGAAACGGGAAACATTCAATCAGTGTGTGGCGCGGAGACTTTGTCTTTCACCGAATGAGTGATCGGATGACGGATGAGAAATGAGGAGTCTGAGAAGATTCGCATAAGAACTGAAATGGATGAGATCACAGAATGGATAACAAGGAAAAATGGAGACATGTCGAAAGACGAAGAACCGACAAGTGGAATAAACTGGATCGGAACTGCCCAAGGCAGAGAAAATTGGGAACGTTTCAGAGCTGGGCAAAGCTGTCACTGAAAGGGCTTGAAGCACTAAGCCCTTTCTCAAAGTGCTTTCAATTTCAACCGCAAATTCCTTTTTATTTCCAAAAGTGCTTCACAAGCACAAAGCCCTCAAAGTGATTTGAACAGGGCTTGAAGCTCTGTGAATGTGCTTGAAGCTCTTTAAATCTGCTTGAAGCTCTTTGAATGTGCTTGAAGCTCTTTAAATGTGCTTGAAGCTTTTCAAAAGTGCTTGAAACTCTTCAAATGTACTTGAAGCTCTTGAAATGTGCCTAAAGCACTTTGAATTTGTGATACAATTCTCAAAGTTGCAAAAACTACCGCGTATACACTCATCAGTTGAATAGTATAATAGAGATGAACTTTAAACTTTACAGAGTAGCAGTAGTATTGTAGTATTTTATTTTATTTTTTTTTGAGATGAAGCTGGGTACTTGAGGTCGTTGGGCTACTACATGGTGATTCAATTTTGAGGTGTTCAAATTGCTTAATGAGGAAAAGTGGAAAAAAAATCCAATGATAAAGTTAAATAGGGTACCTTATATAAATTACTTATTTATTTGAATAATAGAGAAAAGAAATTGGAGGTTCCTGGTTCAAATAATAGAAAAAAATTAGGCCACAAAACACATCTATCCAAAATTTTTGGGTGGGGGATAGGTTGAATGATAGTCAATTCAAATTCCTTTCAAAGTGCTTCAAGCCCTTTCAAAATGCTTCAAGCTCCCAAAAGTTCTTCAAGCCCTATAAAAGTAATTGAAACTCATTGAAAACAAATTACCAAGCACTGTTCTGATGTAATTGACTATGCAAGCTCCAATTACAAATATATAAAAGGGATTATAGCACAGGGCTTCCAAGTCCTCAAAGTGCTTCAAGCACAAAGCACTCAAGCCCTGCCCAGCTCTGGAACGTTTAGGGGAGGACTATGTCCAACAGTGGACGTGAAAAGGCTTTTTGATGATGATGACAGAGGATTCTGAAGTCTGTTTTTATTTAAAGATAATTCCCCAAGTGAAAAATCTACTGACTATGTTGGCAAAACAAGCCTTTTTTACATAAAAAATTTGAATGCATTGAAAATTTTACATGTATTGCCAACATAATGTCATTTTGACTTTTATCTTTAAAAAAAAAACAGACTTTAGGAGCTTCCAAATATAACCTAATTTTAGAATAAGATTAATGTACTGTCAACTGTCAATGACTAACGCCATCTATTTTTTTCTTATCTGAACTTGAAAGAACAGATTCTTTCACTATCACAGAAAAACTAGTTTTACTGAATATTTAATTTATTTAATTAAATTACATTTTCTTTAGGCGCTGTGCTTACACACTTAATATTAAATTTGTTCCCGGATTGCACTTCCGCCGGTGTGTAAGCCTATAATCAACTAAAATTGATCCAATACCGGTTACCGAAGCTGTCGTCATAAATGCCTTTGGATTTTACAACCTTTTATAAGCTTGATGGCAATATAGCTGAGAGATCTAAACCAAATTATTGCCTTACTCGAAATCTTTTAACGGTCGTTTCTTGATTTAATTATTCAAATAAAGGCCCAGTCCCATTCATTCGCCTTCACTCCGCTCCGGCCCCGGTCCGAAAACCGGAAAAAATTTACAACCACAAAATGGTACCCCAATTTATTATGCCCTGGTTCACTTGTTCCAAGTGGGTGTGACACGCGGGGTTCAGACGTGGCGCCACCGCGAGTGAGACACCAACGTACGACGGTGGTGCCCGTTGCGTGGGTACGACTGAGACGGAGATACGGGTGATATATGGGCGCTGGGCGTATACGACGTCAATTAGGACGGATCTTGTCACTCACACCCTTACAAGAGGAAATTCTTGTAAATTAACGAGGTGAATATATGCGCCATAGGGTATTCTAACTGTCGTTTGTAATCGATAGGTTTTTGTTTTTGGTGAGAAACTGTCCAGCTTACAAAAAAATATGTTGAAGAGTGTGATGACAATTTGCTATCAATTAATATTAATATTTATTTTTGTTTTCAGGATCCATTCACGGTGAGTCTCCAAATCGGGAAGGGTAAGAAAGCATAGAATCAACATTCACAAATACCATTAATAACAGTTAAACCACCCCATCAGCTACCCATCATCATCATCCTTAAAAAAAATTACATTGTTTGTTTTAAAAACCCATCTACTACTTAGTATATTATACCTGCTGCAAACTTGGCCAGATGATAGTCCTTTTTTGCCATTTCATCATCATTTGTCGGTTTTGTTGTTGTGTATCATTGCCGTTTTTCGGATCGCGTGACCGAACCTCAAGCTGAACAAACTCGCTGATGATACACCGAAACAGATAATGGGTACGATATAAAAAGGTGTTCGGTCAGCTTTTTAAATGAACGTGGACGACGTAACGCACCAAATAACGAATTGGCACGAGGATGATTAGTGTTGATCGTAAATGATGATAGAGTGGCCCCCCTATGATCATAATGATGGCGATGGGCGTGGTTCGGAAATGAAATGCGATCGCAACGAACGGCAATTTTTGTAAAAATGTTGTTATTAATTGTATAGTTTTTTTCGAAATAAATTTAGATATCTTACTTTGGAAATTAATTGGAAACTCAAACTTGGATATGAAACAAAACTAGTAATCTCATGGGAGCGAGCGTCACAATGTTGTTCTTTGAATATCAGATCGGGTAGTTTTTTGATTGAAGAATACTTCTGCTTTTGAACTGCTTAGCTTTTTAACTTGCGGCTGCCAGATCAAGATCTGGGAGGAATTCTACAGCTTAATTTTCTTCTACGAATACTTGTGCTTTTCTTCAACTTTAATATGTCCATTAACAAGTCCTGAGGCGTCGAATTTCACGTACTGTATGTCTCTGCGACTAGCAAATCAATTGAAAAACTACGTATCTCCTGCTCATATTTGTAATTGTAAAGTGCCCTTATCTTATATTCTTCCTGTGGAGTTCTATAGAACTTTTCCTGACGTGAATCCTTAGTTCAGATAACTACCTTCCATAGACTTGTATCCGCTTCTTTGATTAGGTTACAGGTACTGATTTAGATAACTGCCGCAACCAGACAATGCGTCACTGGTCACTGTGTTCAAAAACATAACCATAATATTTTTATTTCACATAACTGAAGAATTTTGGTGCTTTTATGAAGAAACCCCCAGTACAACTAAACTTTTAGGTGGAACAATTATATAATGAAGCTGGGACCACCAAAATTGAGTAGTATTTGTTGACCTTATTAAGAAAAATTAACATATAATTCTAAAAATTGCTATATTGAAACCTATAAAGAAAATATACAACTGGGAGCGCAAATATTTTCAAATAATAATGTATCCATAACTGACATGGCATTTCCGAAGGGCCTTAACGCCAAATTTGTATCTTTTTTACCTAGTCCCTTTGGAAATTTTATTTATTTTGTAGAAAATAACATTAGCGTTGTAGAAAATAACATTAGCAAATGATATAAAATAACGCAGCTTATCAACTAGGTACTACATTCGTCAAGTTCGCCAAACTCAATTCCCGAGTTGGCACATGACATGCCATTGCAGTTCGCACAAAGACTGGAGCACGGTATATTGGATCTTTTGCAGCAGCAGAGCTTATTACATCCCGCCTTGCACGAACAGAATATCATTTTTAGCACAAACTCGGGGGCTATCGGTTTCGATGACATCAAAGGAATCAACAAATTATTTTTTCTAGTCCAGCCCCATTCCAATGGATTTTTCGAATTTCCGATCCAGTACTGGATCTGAAGATATACCCTTAAATGATGGTTTTTTGAAGGTTCAGATGTCGGTGGTAAAACGGCCAACTCAAAATTTGTGTTAAGGGCCTGTCGAGCAGTAATTGTTTTATATTTATAGAACCTCAGTTCGTCAAGATTTTTTGCCAGTTTGTGTTTTCCATATAGAGCCATTAGAAACTGATCGCCAGATTTGATCACATCGTTCTTATCCGCCGTTGGATCTAGAAAAACAGACACAATATTCTGCATTTTGGTGTCTTTCTCTAAAAGTTTATAAGCAGAAATTTTGCCTTTTTTAAACAAGCAGGAAGTTGTCTCAGTACCGGAAATGGCGTGAGCGAATAAAATACATTCTTTCGGGATGCCTAACTTTCCTTGAGTTTTTAAAATATCTGTAACTGGATTCGGTTTTCCAGATCTGCCTGGGGCGAAGCATGAATATTTTTTCATCCTGCACCTTGTACATTAATAGGACAACTAGATCGGTATCGTCTCCAACAAGTACCACATGTGAACCGGATTTACCTATTGTGATCGCTTCGTCCACTAAAACAGTATCTGCATCTCCTCTAGCTTGAATATCTTTAATCCCAGCACCCTGAAGTTTCTTGGACAGTACTTGAATGAATCTGTTTTTGTTTTTTTGTCTGCAAAAAATTTTTCCTGGTTAATAGTGGTTGCAGAGTTGTCTGTAAAAGTTATTTCAATACTGGAAACCTTTCCTGCTCTACGCATCTGTTCTTGCGATTTAGTGGAAATTTCGGCTTAATACCCATCAAATACTGCAGTTGAATTAGAGCCATAATGATAGATAAAGTAATTTACATATTGGTTCAGAATTTCTCCATATGTTGCTGGAAATTGCCACACAACCTTTTGAAGAAAATGTCCTCCGTCAATCAACAAGACTGGTTCGTATGGTAGAATATCTGTTGGAGGGCATTTCTTATCCAAATACGCAAATAGAGCTGCCTTGTTCGTTTTACGCAGCATCCCATTGTCTATAAGAGACAAAGGGAAAGGTGCAAGTTCAAATTCGAAGCATTCCTTCAAAGTGTCCTCAGTCTTGTAAGTGCAGAGAATCCTGTTAAAAAGCTGCGTTGGATTCACTGAAGCTTCCTGATTATTTACCTTCAAAGTTTTGAACATAAAGGACAAGGGTTTAATTTTGTCGTTTCGTTTCAAACGGAGGTCTTGAAAATTCAGGCCAATGCACTTCGATAATAGGTTTTCTCCCACTTCTCTCGCAGAATCACAGTTTATATCAACTGACGCAACTAAAGAAGAGGAAATGGATAGAAGTGAGTTTATTTGGTCATCAAATGGATTATGGAATTCCAACCAACTGAGCAATCGCTGAAGATCGTTGTAGTCGCGATTTCCTCTAGAATCGCGCAATTCGACATGCTGTTCTGAGTAGCAAGGCCTAGATTTTGAAAATGTCTCCAACGATTCGCAAACTCTTGTTGATTCTGGCATTGATAACACCCATTTACCCAACACGGCTTCAGTTAAGCCTCTGCCGCGTGTCAAGCCTCCTTCTGATTTCATAGATCGCACAAGTACTTGCTCAATGGTGATGTCAGTCCATAAACCTTGCCAAAACTTGTCTGGGAGACGTCTGATTGTGAATGAAGCACAGAATTTGTCATAATCCTCTTCGCTCATAGAAGTTTCCAGTTGGTTCATCTGTTGTTAGTATAAATGGGCTGATTTGGCATAGGACAAGTGACCGCTTGAGTGGAAGTAGGGCAGCATTTTTTTAACACAATACAAATGTAGCTGATGAAAATCTCCGATTCGTTCTGCATAAATAAACATCTTCACCAAATCAATTTGCTCCCAATATTCACACCACAACTTGCCTGTTCTGCTCTGTTCACGTGCTATTTTGATTCTGCTTTCCAACTGATTTACAATAGGTTCAGTAGCATTGATGACAGGTGAACTAAGTACTTCGGAAAGATCAAAACTCTTTCTAGTTGAATCAGCTGCAAAATGGTGTGCAGTATGAATTGTAGTCAAATTACTGGGATCCAAACTCGGATCCAAATTAATAAATGGTACTGGTGTTACTGAAGTAGTTTGGAAATCACCTGTTACAGTTTTGGCCTTGAATCCATTCCAAAAAGGTTTTTTATCCAAGTCTAGGATGAACCTAGAAAGCCAAAGGCAGTCCCTGACCTTAAATTCCTTCAAAATCTGTTCCGAAATGATATTGTGTGGTTCTTCAATGCAGTTTTTATTATTTGTGGCTGTATTTTTTTTATAATGTTTTAATGGAATAGCACCAAATTTTCCAACTTCTTCTGCTTTCGGAATATTACGAGGTCTCCCTATTTTTTTTTGAATTATGTGAGCTTCTCTTGGTGGTACACAAACAATTCCCCCATCGAATGAAATGTCCCATATCCATCAAGGGTTTTTATATTGTGATCAGCCTTATCAAACACGAATTGTTGAAATGCTTCATCTGTAACTTTATGCTCATGGTGCTGAGCAGCTGACGCTTCGAATTTTAAAGCTTCTCTGTACGTATCTGAAAAGCCTAGCGCTGATAATAGGTCTATCAAATTTCTACATCCATATTTTCGATAAAAATATATTGCAATACTAAAAAGAACAGGAGAAACAAAAGACCAAAGACGAACAAGAGCTATTATTGCATTGGCGATGGAAATAATTTTAGTGTTTATTTCTTTACCGCAAAAAAAACAAAAGTCCTTCAGGTATGTTTTCGACGTCCCCGGTGGAAATTTGTTCAGTACTTGGATACTCTTCAAGATTAAAGCTACGAGACCTTATTTCCTCCTTTAAAATTTTGGCACAAGTTTCAATTATACCTTGACGTTTATCTTGATCACATGACCTGTCCTTTCAAGCATTTTTATGAGCTCCTCGTTATTTTTTTTGAAGCACAAAACAGTGGGGCATCCAGGAGTATCGATGATTACTAACTCTTCTTTATAATGCTCAACAATTTTTTTTCGGAGATATCTTGTGGACCATGGCTTGGAGTTTGGTGGAAAAAATGTTTTCATTTTATTTTGTATGTCAGCAAGGGAAAACTGACACATTTCCTCTTTATTGTCATCTAAATATTGACATACTTTTTGAAAGCATTTACACTTTCTGCATCTTCTGGTCTACCAACTGCTTTTTTTTTCGGTTTTAATATTTATGAAAGATCCATAACAGCTTCTATGATAGCGCGCTTTTGCTGCAACAAGATCTATTTCAGATAAATATGCGACTCTTCACTTGTAATCCCCATTCATCGCTTCTTCTCTCACAGTGTTTTATGATGGTATCTTTGACTTCCAATGTTGTGACAAGGCTAGTTTTCTGTGTTCGATTTTCACGATTATGGAGACATTTCTTGGCGCAAAATATACATTCAGATTTAAAATTAAAATCAGATACTGAACTTCTTAAATGTGGACGGCTTGTTGGCTGTCCCGTCACGTTCTTTAGAGCATTTTTTGACGCTTTTATGCTAGTTGGCCTAGTGTAGTCTCTTCTGCATTTCACGTGAACCATTAGCTCAGTTTTGTTCTCCAATAACTTCAACTTTCCATCATTCCGTTCTTTGCTTGCTTTTTTCAGTGTTTGTAAACCCTTCTGTTTAATTTTAACTGTCTTCTTGATCAACGTGAGGCCACACAGCACACAAACATCCATTATTCTGAAGCAAAAAAAAATTAGGATTACAGTGTTCTTGAATGTTACGACCGCGAAGAAAACATCGTAGACCCAACTGTGACCACGCAACCTGTACTTTAAAGATAGGCCGTCATATCGTAACCTCACTTTTAAATATTGAATCTGAAATGAATTGATTTTGTGGTACCTACTGTAAAGTAGTTTATGTGCTTCACTATTTAGAAAAATACCTTCAATTTTTAGTAATAATTTGAATATTCTTACTTGCCTAAAATTTCGCCTTGAATATTTCGCATGTACCACCAACCAAGTACAAAGTTTTCCTATGTACTAAACTAACAATGTTTAAGTCAAAACTCACTTAAAACACTTACCAAAACTAATCAAAGAGAGCAACAGATCCAAATTTAATACATAAAACCAAAAAATACAATTTTTCCACTGTAAACAAATCAGGTGTTTAGGAATGTAGGCCTACTATAACTGTTCAAGAATGGAAATCTGAGAAAACTGACAAATTTTCCGTTGCTTTAACTAACTGCTGGAAATAATATTATTTTTAAAATGTACTAATAAACGTTATAGGAATTTTATAGTCACATATTTTTCTATAAGCCTAAAAAATTAACTATTCGATTATCACTTGATAATTCAATATTTGATTTGATAGTCGCATCATGAGTGTTTAATTCAATGAGAATTATGTTCTGTCTATATTTTTGAAATCGTTAGTTTATCTTCCTTCATTTCTACAAAGCTTCCCGCAGTTTAGCAGCACTATCACCAACTTTTTGATACTATTTCACTATTTCTAAAAAATAAAAACTATTTTATCTTCAATACCATCACAGATATAAGGCTGGAAATAAATATATATAAAGTACTTTTTTATGCCCTTCAATTTCACTATCTTCATATTTTTTCATATCTGCGATAGTTTTTAGGATATAACAAGATTTTGTTTATAAGTACCGATTTTCAAGATGGCGGACCAATTTTGAGGCCTTTTGGTCAAAGGTAAATCCGGGGACTTTTAGTATGTTAGAAAGGACGGCTAGTACTACCTATTTCAGGTAGTCGCTGCTTTATTATAATTTGTTCCCGGTTCCCCGGGTCAGTTAAGTTAGCCCCTCCCATATTTCCAAATCTATTAAAACCTATACCATTTTTTTGCACCCATTTTGCACCGTTTTGCACCACCCGAAAAAAATTTTGCACCCCCTCAGGAGAGAGATTATATAGAAGTATTACTGGGGGGGGGGGGGGCCCACACGCCGAATTTCAATTTATGATAGCATAAATTGTTCTCCGAGTTTTGCACCATTTTGCACCATAAATATTAAATTTTGCACCGCAACCCTTAGACCTCTACAGGGGGTTGAAAGAGAAATAATTGCCCCCCCCCCCCCCACGCGCCAAATTTCAATTTAAAATAGCACAAATAACAATTTGTTATTTGTGCAATACTACAAATAACAATTTGTGCAATACTCACGGAACACCTTGAGTATTGCACCATTTTGCACCATAAATATTAAACCTTGCACCGCAACCCTTAAGCCGCTACAGGGGGTTGAAAGAGAAATAGTTTTCCCCCCCACGCCAAATTTCAATTTATAATAGCACAAATTGTTCTCCGAGTTTTGCACCAAAGTATTAAATTTTGCAAAGCAACCCTTAAGCATCTACGTTGAAAGAGAAATAGTGCCAAAGTATCGGTGATGACGTAGTATCGTGTAGTTTCTTGCTTTGACGTGGGGTGTTTGCACCACAGGCTATAATTCTGCTGGCGTCTGCTTTAATATTCTAAATTGCGACCGCTGGCGCAAACAGGCTGTCTGGTGCTACACCAGATGACCTTGAAATCCAAAAAGAGGTGGATAAGCAATCCGTGTGTAGTGTGTATTATCCTTGGGTAAATTCGAGGGTAAATTGTATAGAGTTTTCAGCTGTGTTGGAACAAAGTTAATATGTCTCTTTCAACCCCCGGTAGAGGCCTAAAGGTTGCGGTGCAAAATTTAATATTTATGGTGCAAAATGGTGCAAAACTCGGAAAACAATCTCCTGCTATTTTAAATTGAAATTTGGCGTGTGGGGGGGGCCAACTATTTCTCTTTCCAACCCCTGTAGAGACCTGAGGGTTGCGGTGCAAAATTTAATATTTATGGTGCAAAACTCGGAGAACAATTTCTGCTATTTTAAATTGAAATTTGGCGTGTGGGGGGGGTGGCAACAATTTCTCTTTCAACCCCCTGTAGAGGTCTAAGGGTTGCGGTGCAAAATTCAATATTTATGGTGCAAAATGGTGCAAAACTCGGAGAACAATTTCTGCTATTTTAAATTGAAATTTGGCGTGTGGGGGGCCATGGTTAATTTGGCCCCCCCCAGTAATACTTCTATATAATCTCTTTCCTGAGGGGGTGCAATTTTTTTTTCGGGTGGTGCAAAACGGTGCAAAATGGGTGCAAAAAAATGGTATAAGTTTTAATGGATTTGGAAATATGGGGGGGGGGGTTAACTTAACTGACCCCGGTTCCCCATTACTAGAAACTTAGTTGTACTGGGGAGTTTTAGGAGCAGATTTTCAGGATCTTTTGATCCTGTATCCTGTCAGATTCTTAGAAACCTTAGATTTTTTGTTCTGCTTTTCTTCAAGCAGACTCTAGAGATCCCAAAACTTAATTCTGCAAACATCAAACTTTCTTCGTGCTTTTATTAAAAAAAAAAGAAATTGTGGATCTTTAATCCTAAGTCTTTACTTTACAAATTTCTCGATTCTTCTCTGAAAGGACTCAAAATTCATCATTCTGCAAACTTTCTGACTGATACTTCCAGGAGGAGATTTTCAGGACATGTTGATCTTTCTTTCTTTAAAAAAAAAAATAGAAATTGTGAATCTTGAATTCTGAGTGATCACTTTGCAAATTTCTGGATTTTTTTCTAAAAGGACTCAAGATTTATTATTCTGCAAACTTTCTGATTGTTTTAGGAGCAGATTTTCAGGATCTTTTGATCCTGTATGCTGTCAGATTCTTATAAACCCTAAATTTTGAATTGTTCTGCTTTTCTTCAAGAAGACTCTTGAGATCCTAAAACTGAATTCTGCATACTTGAAGCTTTCTTCGTGCTTTTATGAAAAAAAAATAAATAAATAAATAAATAAATTGAAATTGTGGATCTTGAATGTTGAGTCATTATTTTGCAAATTTCCGGATTCATTTCTAAAAGGACTCAAGATTTATTATTCTGCAAACATTCTGATGTTTTCTGAATCACTATTTTGCAAATTTTCTGATTCTTCTCTAGACAAAGTCCCAAGATTCTGAATCTTGAGTTTTTCTTCGAGAAGACTATTGAAATCCCAAAACTGAATCCTGCTGCGGAATAATAAAGAGCTTCCTCGTGGAAGAACTACTGAAATGGGAAAAGAACCAAACGATAACTCATCGGAGATCTTCTCGGGGTCTGCGACAAGCAAAAGGTTCATAATCATCTCAGGAAAAAGGTCTGAATAACTTCTCGACATGAACAGAAGCGACATAAGAATATTCGTCTGCGCATTGCCAAGTAAGATAGACAAAGCCGATTTTGCAAAAAAGCAAAAGAAAGTAAATGCCCTGCTGTTTTGCAAAAGTTTTAAATACCATGAAGTGTCACAGCTAACGTCCCCATACAAGCCAAGAAGCTGGATTCTCGTGGGAAAAGCCTACAAATCTTGAACACCAGCTAGACGCAGAGTCAGGCGCAAAATATGTGGAAAGGTACCAGTGTTGAGCGGCTGTGTCAGTTCAAAATCACTCCAGATGTAATCAATTTATTCAGACTTCTTTGGTCTCTGTCGTCGTTACCTTTCTAGTAATTCCTGCCTATTCCACTGTCCTTATCCTGCTCCCATATTCCGGAAATAGATATTTCAGTTCTTCCATTCCACTGGAAAAAATTTGATGAAAAGCCCTCGATATGTAGTCGTTCATGGAGCCTTCCTTATTGGCTCCCAAGCAAGTTACGTGCTGCTAGATTAATATTATTTAGATGACTCATAATTTTCAAGGTAACACTCAACCGATCATTTGTTGTTTTGGAAATAGAGAACTGCAATTATCTGAAATGTCGGAACTTTCTTATTACGGTACGGATACAGACTTAAGATGAAGTCTACTGGAGAAACAAGGCCCAAAAATCAGAATGATCTCATGTTTAAATGTTCATTTTGTTCAGTTAGTTGCTGATCTTCATTGCCAAACACAAAAGATGGTGATTCCTGGATAATCATAACCGAAGGAACGCTACCATAGCCGAAGCTCTTGCACCTTAAACACATAGAAAACTAATAATTATTCTTTGTACCGCTAAATATACAAATGTTCACTTTTCTTAATTTCTAAGTTTGACCATAAAGTCTGTCGATTTTAATGTGATACTCCAACAAAATGTGAGCTACATTAAAACGCCAATGGTCACCTGACGTCACACCTGTTTTTGCCATAAGCTTCACCCCCTCGCTCCTCATACGGAAAGTATCAGATTAAAAACGACGGACGATAGATTCAGTAAGGATAAACAGCTAATTTTATTATTTATTTTTTTCATGTGCAATGATGATTTCCCCACGGTGCTATTCTCGGAATATCATACATAATAGGCTGTAAGTATTTTATCACTTATATTTTTCGAATTTAAGATATGTATACCGGGTGTTTCACCTGAAGAGGTAACCCGGCTATATCCCAGAAGCTTAATAACACTAGAACTTTGGAGAAAAAGAAATTATTGATAAAAGAGGCCAAGATAAATTGCTGGAAATTATTTTCAAGTTTGTAGGATGGCCACTAGAGGTCGCAGTTGTAATATCAAAGGATAAAAATAGAATTTTCTCGAAAAAATATCCGATAAAGGATGTCAATAAATATCACCATTTTTATCTTTGATACTCTCTGAACAAAAAAGCTCAGGTACAAATTTTTGTCCGATGTCAAATAAAGTGGTGGGGGAGCTTTATCTTTTAATATTACAGTTGCGACCCCTAGCGGATATCCTACAAACTTTGTAGAGAGTTTTTTTTTTCAAAGTTCTAGTGTGATTAGTTTCTGAGATATAGCCGGTTACCTCCTTAGAATGAACAAGACTACAAGACGCTGTCCCAGAAGACTTGTAGCCATTTTTGCTTAGTGGTCTCCTATCCTTGCTTCAACACGCCAGGAAACCGTCTGATGTACAATCAATTACAACAATCCAATTGAATTTGGAAGTTGACAATGAACTGCTGCATTCAGCAAACGACTCTAATTCACCGAAATTGATAGTTCTCATATTTTCGTTGCGTGTTGAAATAAAGTCTTGTAGTATAACATACCCGGGTTCGCTCAGTAAGATTGAACGATGAGAATTTTTATTACCTTTTAAACAACAAATCTTCTGAAAAATGAAATGAAAAACAAATAGGACCTACGTCGTGGAAACTTACTCAATTTTACTTACTGGACATGCGCCCGATATAGCAAATATTTGGGAAATTTAAGGGAAGTTGTGATATGTGAAAGAAACGAAAAATTTGTGAAACGTCTCCTTTATTATCAAAGAAAAACGTACCGTTCTCGACCTGGAACTAACGAGGAGAAAGAGCACGGCAGAGAAACCCTCGGTCTAACATTCCCCAAAAATCGGAACATACTGTGTCATTTTAATAATAATTGTGAGTCATTAATCCAATAATTTAAGTAAATAAAAGTTTAAATTAGGTACCGCCCCTGTTCTTGTGCTAAAATTTTAATTACACACACTACATTCAATCAACACTACCTGTAATCAAAACTGAAGAGTTTTTGGGTTAGTTAGCCCATCTGTGGCAGGTACCGAGGTCCCTGGTTACGTAAACTCACGGCTATAGTTGTTTTTGAGCCAATATCTCTTTCCTTTGTTCGGTAGGATATTCGCTCGTCAGGGTAGTAAAATGTTAGTAAATTCAATAAGGCCCTAATGCACGCTCTGAATAGACAAAATCAAAATCTTAGCACAAAAAGACAGCACATAATTTCTTAGGTTTTAATTTACTCTTTATCTGTGTTGTTAATAGGATGAAACGATTTTGGTTAAATACATAAACAATGCACATGTTAAAAAAAATTGTTATAAACAAACAAAAAAACATAAAAATGAACAAAATAATAGGAACTTTCATAAATTGAACTCTCAAAAACAAAATAATAATTATTAAACTGATCTGGTGATCGCTCCTTGACACACTCACTAATAACAAATTGGATTGAACTATTAATTTGAATGCAAAATAGGAATGAAAATTGAATAATGAATAATTACAGACACGCGTCTGAAGCCAGCCCAGGTTCTTCTCTCGTTTTTCTAATGCCTAATCGTCTCTTCTCTTCTATCCTCTTCGGTTTTCGGTACCTTCATTTTTCTGTGGCGCGCTCGTTCCTATAAACTTGTACGGCGCATAATGGTTGCAACATTTAATTTTATTCAGTAAACATTTTTTTAAAAAGCAAATTATTCAAGAGGTTATGGGCCCAGTGGCCAGAGTGCATATTGTGCGATTATTCAATGAATAATAAAAAAAAAAAATCAAGTGGGAAAAAGGGCAGTCCCGTACGTTCATGCCGTAAGTGAACAAAATTTACAGTGAACAAAATATCCGCAGTTGGATTGCAAAGCGTTCCTGTGTTAACGGCTGAGAATTTCAATAATTGGCAGTTTAGGATTTTGAGCATATTAAACAGGGAAAATCGTATCGAAGCAATCGAGAAGGATCCACCGCTAGAGACTGCACCACAGGATGAAAGGCTAAAATTCAAAAAGTCTGATGCCAAAGCACAACCTATAATAATAGAAGGAATTTCTGATAAACATTTAGATATTATTAAAGATTGTTCAACAGCCAAAAATCAAATTCCTTGAAAGATATTTTTGTGAGACCCAGCAGTTTCACTAAGCTTGCTTTGTGGCGAAAATTATTCAGTTTGAAGTCCGGAAGAGATGACATGTTAGAGGATCGTTTCCTCAAATTTGACATCATTATAAGAAGTCTCAGAGACCTAGGATCAACAATAGACGAAAGTGACAGGATCTGTCACCTGCTGTTATCTTTACCGTCTTATCTTTATCTTATCTTTATGAGCAATGTCAAAGAGTTATCAGGATTTGTATCCATTCATATTGCATATGGAGAAGTTCTTCAAACAAACAAGATAGGAAAGCTGACAGCAAAGTGTCAAAATAGGACCATTTCAATTGCAGCCTTTATAGTACCAAGAATCAAACACAATCTGTCAAAGATGAGGATGACTTCCAATGGACACAAATTACTGCTGCAAAAAGATAAAACTGTTATTAGTGGTGATAATTTCTCTGTTGTATGTGAATATATCGGTGAACTCTATTTTCTCAAAACAGACTGAATTATAAATAAAACGGGACAATGCAATATGTCAATGGGTGAACTATGGCATAAAAGTCTAGGTCATGCATGCAAAAATTTAAGGAAGCTTGGAATAGAAATAATAAAATTTGTTCTACTTGCATGGAAGCGCCTTCGCGCAACACGATGTCCATTTGTTTTAAATGAAAATAAAACTAAATATATTGGAGATTTAATACACAGTGATATATGTGGTCCTAAAGAACTTAAAACTAGGGATACTGGCAAAAATTTCCAGGTGATTTTAGATGATTATTCTAATTTTGCTATTATTAAAATTTGGAAGTTTAAAAATGAAGCAGAAAACAATTTGAAAGATTATGTTATAGAAATGGAAACGCAGCATGGTATAAGAGTCAGACTTAATATTGGTGGTGAGTTTTCATCAAATAATGTTCAGTATTTTTGCAAACAAAGAGGAATTGTAATACATACACTATGCCATGCAGTCTCCAAATGAATGGCAAATCTCAGAGGATGAATCGTACCTTGCTGAACATGATTGGAACAAAACTAGTGGATTCACAGGTGCCTACATTTTTGCGGGGTGAAGCCCTAAGATGTTCAATTTATGAATTGAATCGAACACCGACATCAGCATTACCTAATGGACAAACCCCATCGAAAATATGGCATGGGCAAAATAACCTTAGCAAACTAAGAGTATTTGGATGTCAGGGATGACACACAGTGTTACCGAAAGGTAAAAGGTTGAATCCAAAGACAAGACAGGCAGTCATGGTTAGTTATTGTGGGGGAGGATATAAATTATACTTACCAGATAAAAAAAAAAGTAATTCAAGAAGAGAGAAGTAGAAAATGTAGCTTCTAAGGCGCAGAGACTGACTAATAGAAATCGAGATGAACATGAAGAGGCAGAGTTAGTTCCGGAAGTGATCACAAGGTCAGGGAGGAAGGTTTCAATACCAAATGTGTTGGAAAACTATGAAATTTATGCTGCTTATTGCCTCCTAGCTGCTTCAGATGAAGAACTCAAAACCTATAGAGAAGCTTGTAATTCACCAGAATGAAATGAAGCCCTAAATAAAGAATTTAAGTCCCTCAACACTCTGCAAACTGCATCTGAGCTACCCAAATATTCTGCTATTGATACCCGATGGATTTTTGAAATTAACGAAGATGACACAAAAAAGGTGAGACTTATGGCTAGAGGTTTTTAGGTCTCATAGACTGGAGAAGAGTATAATAGTTATTCACCTGTATGTAGGCTACCTAACAAAAGAATATTGATATCTATTTCAGTCAAAAGAGGATGGAAGCATAAAGCGAATGTGCGCCAAAAATTAAAGTTTTAGTGTAAAAAAATCTAAGAATAACTGTTCAAACCTCGTTATTCTACGATAAACCATCGCTGAGGTATACCGCTTTAAAGTGTGGACGACGCTCTCGTGACGTCACGAGAACTTCGTCCAGCCGCGCTCCGCATTGTTAATTTGATTGTTCCCGGCACGCCTAACTGGTTTTTGTTTAGATTATTGCAGGTAACACAGGAAAAACATACAGGGTGTCCCACGGTGGATGGCGTATTAGACGTTTATGGAGAACTAAAAAGCGGATCATATTGAAAATTTGGCAACCGGGATAAACGACCATAATGTACACTTTAAAAATATTTTTGTTTATGCGGTGTTACCGCTTCTACTCTCAATCAGTTGCAACATCGCTATTTTAAATGGAACACCCTGTATGTGATTGCATATTTGGATTCTACGTAAAATTCTGAACAGATTTCATGTGATATACCCTATACCTAAGTTCAACTATTTCGGAAATATTGACAGTTGAAAATTGAGTTTTTGCAACTTTGACAGGTTGTAAAACCTAAACGGTTAATTTTAGAGGAACACCGATTTAACATTCCTATCTTAGATTTTCATAAACTATCATTTGACACCAACTCTGAATTTAACCGGAGATTTAATTTAATTGGAATTTTTAATCATGGATTAAATACAAAGTTGGTGTCAAATGATAGTTTATAAAAATCTAAGATAGGAATGTAAAATCGGTTTTCCTCTAAGATTAACGGTTCAGGTTTTACAGCCTGTCAAAGTTGCAAAAAGTCAATTTTGAACCGTCATTCTTTCCAAAACAGTTGAACTATATAGGGTATATAACATGAAATCTGCTCAGAATTGTACGTAGAATCGAAATATGCAATCACATACAGGGTGTTCCATTTAAAATAGCGATGTTGCGACTAGTTTAGAGTAGAAGCGGCAACACCGCATAAACAAAAATATTTTTAAAGTGTAGATTATGGTCGTTTATCCCGGTTGCCAAATTTTCAAATCGATCCGCTTTTTAGTTCTCCATAAACGTCTAATACGCCATCCACCGTGGAACACCCTGTATGTAAACTTAATTAACTCCACTTTCTCGTGCGTCGCTTGAGCTTTCGTGACGTCATAGGGTGAGATGCGGTACCTTCATATAGCCATATCTGCGGTATTATTTGTCATAGAGGGGTGCGGATTTCACTGTTATTCTTAGATTTTTTTTCTTTTTTTTTGAGATGAAGTTGTTTTTTTGGCGCACACGCCCTTTAATCTTTCTTGAAGGGTCCCGGGTGTCTATATTTTGCACCCACACCTATCTCACCTGTTTGAAGAGATACCCAGAAATGTCAAATGTGAAAGTTGTAGGTAATGTCAGAAAGTTTTCAATGATGTTAGTTACAAGTATACAAGGTATGTCACAAAAGTTATACTTTTTCAAATGGAAAACCCCGTATGTGATTGTCCCATTGGATTAGCCTTTCAAACCTGATTCCAAATATACTAACTAGGCTTTTTAGGTTTATTCCTAATAATCCAGGAAAAAATAGGACAAAAAGGGGTCGAATAATTGCATTTTTTAATGAAAAAGGTGAAGTATAGAAACCATCTGCAAAATATAAAGGTAATCATTCATGTAAAATATCTATATTATTTCTTCAAAATGGGATATTCAGAAACTGGATTATGAGGAATAAACCTGAAAAACCTAGTATATTTCTAATCAGGTTTGAAAGGCTAATCCAATGGGACAATAATATATGGGATTCTCCATTTAAAAAAGTATTACTTTGCTTCGCCACACTTTTGTGACACGCCCTGTATACTTGTTACTAACATCATTGAAAACTTTCTGATATATTTCTACAATTTTCACACTTGACATTTCTATGTATCTCTTCAAACAGGTGAGAAAGGTGTGAGTGCAAAATATAGACAATCACCCGATCCATTGGAGAGTGTATATAAAACCACCTGAGGGATTGAAAACTGATGCAAAATGTTTGAAACTAAATCGTTCGTTGTATGGACTTCACAATGCTCCATAATGTTGGAATATGAAGTTTAACAACGTTATGTTAAATTCACGTTTTAGTAGATCTGATTATTATTATTGTTTAGTCATAAAAGATCAAGTCTATTTAGTCTGGACTGGACCTGACGATGAAGTCAAGAAATTGCTAGAAAAATTGAGAAATGAATTCAATGTCAAGACTTCAAAGTATGTTACATCATTTCTAGGAATAGAAGTGAATCAAACTGAGAATGGTTTATAAACATGGTCAATGGAAAATGATAAGTCGCTTGCTAGAAGAATTTGGAATGGATGAGTGCAAACCAGTGGCTACTCCGATGGAAGCAAATTTTCACATAGACAGCCAATGCTTCAAAATGTCCCATATAGAAGTCTGATATGTTGTCTCATGTATCTGTCAATATTTTCAAGACCAGACATTGCATTTAGTGTCTCGGTACTGAGTCAATATATGGACAAACCAGATACAAAAGCCTGGTAAGCTGGAAAAAGGATAATACGGTATTTGAGTGCAACTAAGGACTATGGATGGACTGAAGTTTATAAAAGGTAATAGTGGACTGAACGGATTGTGTGATGCAGACTAAGACCGAGATACTAGAAAAACTGTTAGTAGCTTTGTAGCCAGGAACTCTATTTTGTGGAATGTAAAGTGCATTTAAATTGAAAAGGGGTGTTAGATTGTTAGATATAATGTAGGAACATTGTGTAATTTCATAATGTCCTGAACATTTGCCACATTGTAAATGTCAATTATCTTCAATTGTTGTAGTCACGTTGTAGTTTGTCCATTTGTCATAGTCAATTTTATTATCTTTTGCTTGAGTCTTTATTGAATAGTTATTCATCCATTCTCAGAAGTATTTAATTAATCGACCAAATTATTCAAGAGGTTAGACCGGCTTCAAAAACTGAAACTTATATTCAGTTGAACATTCAAAGGTTGTGAGATAATTAGTATTATTGCTTTAGTTCTAGTCTATGTAGTTAGTTATTGAATGTGTTATGTAAAATCTGTTTTTTTTTTTAAGATAAAAGTCAAAATGACATTATGTTGGCAATACAATGTAAAATTGTCTATGCTTTCAAATTTTTTATGCAGGAAAGGCTTGTGTTGCCAACAAAGTTACTAAATTTTTGACTTGGGGAATTATCTTTTAAAAAAAACAGGCTTTAGTACATGGTGACAACATCAGGACACCAGGTCTGATGTCAACCAGTTTTGTAAAACGTCACATATTAGATCCACGTTGTCGAATAAGTTCTCGTCTATTATTTCTATTAGTTGTGCTCTATCCTGGAATTACCAGGATATGACATGGTGTCAGGCAGTAGACATCTCGGGCAATCTCGTGGCGTCCTTTAGCTGGTAAGAAATCCTTGATTTCGTGAGAAATAGTGTGCTTGTTGCACCCTAAAAACTAGTGATTTGTATTGCGCTCGTTGCACCCCATAGTAGACGATCTTCGCTTAATATTACCGTACGTATTTATTGCACCCTAGAAGTTTTAAGAAAAAATTGTGCTACTTTCCGTCGATAATTCTAGAAAATTGTTGAATTGGTCTAGGAAAAATGGAGAGTTTGTTCCGTCCACCAGAACAACTTAGTTTAGACGGTAATGTAGCTGAAAATTGGAAGCGGTCTGAACAGAAATTCGAAGTTTTCATAACTGTGACTGGGTTAAAGAATAGAGATGAGGAAATTCAAATAGCTGTGTTTCTAAATCTCATTGGAGATGATGGCCTTGAGTTATATAATAGTTTTTTGTATACATATGCAGAGAAAAAATCGTTAAAATTAATATTACAAAAATTTAAAAACTATTGCTCGCCACAAGCCAACATTATCTTTGAGCGATTTAAATTTAATGGCAGTGTGCAAAAAGAAGGCCAGTTATTTGACAGTTTTCTGACATAGCTGAGAAAAGCTGTTAAAATGACCAAGATGACATGGCTAGAGTCGTTAGAGATAGAATAGTGATAGGCACAAAAATACCCAGGAAAGGCTTTTGAGAGAGAGTAAGTTTGACTTGATTAAAGCTATAGAAATGTGTCGTGCCTCTGAGATTAGCAAAACCCAAGTTAAAGTGGTACAAAGCGAAGCTTCAGTTAGCGCGATAAATAGAGATAGAGTGCATTCTATGTCGTCCTCGTCGTCTAGATCGACTGGAGTACCACAGTCTTCAGTCTTGTGCAAGTTTTGTGGATACAAACACTTGAAAAATGGTAAATGTCCAGCCTGGGGAAAAACTTGTACGAAATGCCAGAACAGGAATCATTTTGCAGCTGTGTGTACAAATGAAGATAAGTCGCTTATGAAAGTAAAAGAAAATAGAAAATCTAGAAAAAGCTTGAAGAAAAAAGTGCATGATCTATCTAGAGAAAAATGAATCTAATGAAACTAGTGGTGGATCAGAAAGTAGTGATGGGCAATTTTATGTAAATTCCGTTAAAATGATTAGTTCATTGAAGAAGAAAGTGCAAAAATCTAATTCACAAGAGAAAGTTTGGAAGCAAAAAGTTTACATAGGTCAAGGGCAAGTAGATTTTAAACTTGATACTGGAGCAGAGGTGAGTGTTTTACCACTGCATATTTTGGAAAAGTTAAATTTTGTTAAGGACTTGAAGTCCACAAAAGTAACTTTAATTTCATATGATAGCGAAAGCTTTAAGATCAAACCCTTTGGAGAGGTCAGTTTGTTGTGCAGAGTCAATGGCATTGAGTCGCTAGTTGATTTCATTTTTGTTGATGCTGAGGACCAACTGCCTTTACTTGGATTACCAGGTTGTTTATCTCTAAGTTTATTAAAACGTTTAGCCTCGATTAGTAAGGGAGCAAATGTATATTTTAAATCTTTAAGGAGTGTCATTAAAGCTTATAAATATTGTTTTGATGGCCTCTGGGGGAGTTTCCCACAAGCCACCATATAACCTTGAAAAATGACGCAATTCCCCATGTTCAGCCTTCCAGAAGGGTTCCTAAAACACTCCATGACAGATTAAAATGCAATTTAGAACATTTCGAAGCACAAGGTGTAATTGTAAAAATTGAACGTTCTACTGAGTGGCTGAACCCGCTAGTAATTGTCGAGAAAAAAATCATGACTTGCGGCTTTGCTTAGACCCTAAATATTTAAATAATGCGCTGCAACGCGAACATTTTTTGATACCTACAATTGCTGTCAAATTGTGTGACAAAAAATACTTCACAGTTCTTGACATGAAAGATAGTTATTTCCAGGTGAAAACTGATGACCAAAGCGCGGATTATATAACATTTGGTACGCCTTTTGGGCGTTATAGATTTCTTAGGTTGCCTTTTGGCATTTGCTCTCCACCTGAAGTCTTCCAAAAAAAACTTTGAAATATTTGGTGACCTTGGAGGAGTGTGCCTTTACTTTGAGGATTTAATTATAACTGGCAATAATGAGCTTGACCATGACAGAAACCTTCAGTTAGTTCTAGAACGTGCTTTAAAATACAACATCAAATTCAATAGTTCAAAAATTCGATTCAAATCAGAATCTGTCAAGTTCATGGGTCAAATTTATTCTAAAAATGGTGTTGAACCCAACAAAAACTATATGAAAGCTATAATAAATTTGCCAACTCCGACTGACAAAAACGGAGTTTTAAGAATTTTGGGAATGGCCAAGTTTTAGGGCAAATTTCTACCTAACTTGTCCAAAGTTACTATGCCTCTCCGGGAGTTGACAAAACAAGATGCCACATTCCACTGGTCTACCGAGCAAGAGCAATCACTTTCTCAACTTAAGCATTTCTCAACAACTGTCTCTGTACTAAAGTTTTTTGATTCCTCAAAAGATGTGGAAATTGAAACCGATGCTTCAAAAGACGGTCTGGGTGCGTCCTTATTATAGAAAGGGCATCCAATTGCATTTGCTTCGAGAAGCCTAACACCCATAGAACAGAAATATGCTTAAATTGAGAAAGAGATGCTGGCCATAGTATTTGCAGTTCAAAAATTTCACTTTTTCATTTACGGTCTAAGAAATGTCAAAATAAACTCTAATCACAAGCCTTTGGAGTCCATAATGAAAAAAGATTTAGTTTCAATAACACCTCGCTTGCAAAGAATGCGATTAAGGCTCAAATTATATTTACATGTTACTTACAAGCCTGGCAAGTACCTGTATATCGGTGATACATTATCAAGAGCGTTTTTATCGGAATTAGGTTTAAAAAGTGATAGGGAATTTAACTATGCTATTCATTCAGTAATAGAAAATATGTCAATGTCAGATGAGCGAAAACAGCAATTTAGAGTGGAAACCAAATATATGACCTACAACTAAAAATATCAAAAGATTACTGCTTAAATGGGTGGCCAGAAAATAAACAGCAACTGCCAGATTTTATTCAACATTATTTTAAAATCAAGCATAATTTAACTTTCCCAGGGCTCAGTTAAGCTGCCCCCCCCCCCCCCCAGTTGAATTTTCTTGCTCAAAAAGCTAGCGCAGATAGAGAATATCTAGCGCAGGCTAGCGCACCACTTTTGAAAGCTAGCGCACCAACCCCCGCGGAAATAGCAGGGGATGCGATCGGGGGGGGGGGGGGGGGCAGGTTAACGCTAGCCCCCCCCCAGTTATTATTTTTGTCTCAAAATGCTAGCGCAGAATAAGGACACCTAGCGCACAACTTTTAAGAGCTAGCGCACCAACCCCTGTGGTAATAACAGGGGATGAGATCGGGGGGGGTGGGGGGGGGGGGCAGATTAACGCTAGCCCCCCACAGTTAATTTTTCTTGCTCAAAATCATTTTGGAAATTTGGCAACCTGGATAAACGACCATGATCCACACTTTAAAAATATTTTTGACCATGCTGTGTTTCCGCTTCTACTCTAAGCCTGTGGCAACATCGTTATTTCCAATGGAAGAGCATGTATATTTTTAAATTTTTGAATTCGGTATATAATTATGAGCAACTTTTCTTAATACTTTCCTATACCTATCTGTCGCCGTTTTTCGGGAATAAATTAATTTCAATTTTTAATTAATTAATATCTCCCTCCTATAATAGTTATTTATTTACGACTAATGTATAATGTGCGTATTATATTTGTGATTTTGGCAGTATAATGACATATGTTATTCCTCCAGGGATTAATGACGAGTAGCGGGATTAATGGTCATTATTCCACAAAAGTGTCAGTGTCAAACGTGTAGTGCTTGTTGATTTGTATTGAAAATTATGAGACGGATGAAATTTGTTCATTGAAAATCTCAAATAAATTAATTTGTCGTAAATAAAGTAGAGTATACTACTCGCAATAATGGCAATTATTCCCTCGGAATGTTACTCCCTCGCCGCTAACGCGGCTCAGTTCGTAATAATCCTCGGGAATAATAGCTATCATTATTGACTCGTGGTATAATCTACTATTATGCAACAAGTGTGTAAAGTGAACCTTTTTTCACGAATGTGAATTTTGACGCACGAGCCGAAGGCGAGTGCGACAATCACATGAGTGACAAAAGGTGCTTTACGCACGTATTGCATACAAAATTTTTTCTACTACAATCAAATATGTGTAAAAAAATAAACTTGGACAAATACTTTACGCACTAGTGCGTGAAGAATTTTCACTTTACGCACTAGTGCGTGAAGTAATTTACCAGAAAAATGCCAAATTGACAATGTTGACATCTGTCATTGACATTACTTTACGCACTAGTGTGTGAAGTGAATTACTTTACGCACTAGTGCGTGAAGTGAAATTTTACATCTTCTGAATAGTGCGTAAAGTGGGTACTTTACGCACGGTAGTAGAAAAAACAATTTTGAGCTGTAATTTGGGTTATCCCTGTAGGCATTTGATCTTTCGCTCACATTTTGATTCAAGTATACAGCAGGGTCCGGAAATTAATTTTTGTCGGTAACTTACAAAAATGCCAGTTTTTTTTTTATGGAATACCCTGTATAATAATACGGATTTAAAATGTTGATAAAACTAGCTTTCAAACTATGTATACTTTGCCCATACCTAATTCTTCATAGTTTCGATTTATTAGCATTTATTCATTAGCATTGTTACATTGTTCCAAATTTCAACTCAAAATTGTTTTATAGGAGGGAGATATTAGGATTTATTCATTCCTATTTTCGTTAAAAAAAAAAAAATAATTACCTATTCCTGAAAAGCGGCGACAGATAGGTATAGGAAAGTATTAAGAAAAGTTGCTCATATATGCCGAATTCGAAAATTTAAAAATATACAGGGTGTTCCATTTAAAATGGCGATGTTGCTACTGGTTTAGAGTAGACACCGCATGGTCAAAAATATTTTTAAAGGTAGATCCATCATGGTCGTTTATCCCGGTTTCCAAATTTTCAAAATGATCCGCAATTATCTCAATAAACGTCTAATACGCCATCCACCGCGGGACACCCATACATAGGGTACAATACCTATTTAGAAGTACCAGTTCTTCTAGTGACTAAACGTATGTCGCTTCTTGAACACACAGATAAAACTAGGTATTAGCAATCGACGTTCGTTTTTGTTGGTAATTTTTTGTTTCATCTGATTCGTGATTGATAAATAAGGATGGAATTATTCTAAATGAGTATTAAAAATACTATAACACTGACAACGACAAAGCAATCGTTCTCATGAGAACGCTGTTCCTCGGTTTCGAGAATGAAGTCCCTGCTGAGTTGCTGAGCCCGCTGGCACCGCCTGATTAGTCGTGTTCTTTCTACCAAGGATCTCACTTATTCTCATCTCACTTCACTTACTCACTTACTTACATATGATTTACCCAGATAACCTCAGGGATACTATTTCTAGTACAATTGTATTAGATCTAGCACCATCACGTTTCACCTAGTACTCTAGTACCTCTCTCATAAATCTAGTAGAATATGGATTATGGATTACGAGTCGAGTGTAGCTCTTCGCTCTGTATCGTACCCGAGTTCTGAGCTCTACTCTCTACTTGTGGGTTTGGTTCCACGTGCCAGGTCCCACTCCGGTACGGCTAAAGCCAAAAAAAAAATTATCGTTTCGAATGCACACTCACTTTTTTTGTTCTGAGACTTGACGTGTGTCATGTATCGGGGGTTATTGGGTTATTCAGTCGATCACGGTAATCGGTAGTCGATTTATAACTAAATATGTAGAAATTTATTTATTTCTATCATTCAGGGCCGGTTTCTCAATAGCGAGTCACCCCCGGGTTGGGCATAACTCCAGGGAAAACATTGCAACTGGACACGTTCACCCTGAAGTTGAAACCAATCCGGAGGTGACTTGCTATTGAGAAACTGACCCTAAAATAAGTGATATTTACCCCCAAATAGCAGAGCCTACATTTGTATTCAAATTTCAAAATTTGACGCGCTTTCAGCTAGTACACAATGTCGCCAATCTAGTACAATTATTCCCTACTTTCTGGTACAATTTTTTTAGTGCTGATAGCATCCCTGGATAACCTCACCACTTCATCCAAAATGAGATGAGACGAACCGTAGAAAGAACACGCCTAATGTACCCATATATTATACGATATATCGATACGTCCGCGATGATGGAGCACATCGATACAAATTTGTCATATCCATATGACAAATTTATATAATTTGTATGTAAGAATTTCATTTGTCATTTCATTACTGTCAATAGTTTCAATATACGGTGGGTTCGGCTTGCTCACTCCGTGCACTCCGAGTGACTCCATTCGCACTCCAGCCGTTCGGGTTAAGGTTCGGGTATTGCTTTTTACAGTATTAGGGGTGACTCCATTAGCTCTGTTCACTCCACTCCAACTCCGCGCTGAATAGCCGAACCCAGCTGTTAGGTGGCTTCTGCTTGCTCACTCCGTGCCCTCCGAGTGACTCCATTCACACTCCAGTCGTTCGGGTATTGTCTTTTGGCGTATTAGGCGTGACTCTATTAGCGTTCGACTATACGAAGTGAAGTACATGGAGTTCACTCCAAAAGTTCCACCTCGGAGAGAGAATTTTTTAAAGTAAGGATGCGCAGAAGTGAAATGTGGAAACTTTCAAGCTTGTTGTGTTGTCACGGTGTGGTTGTGGGGGGCCAGCGTTAATCTGCCCCCCCCCCCCCGCCACCCCTAACGATCGCATCCCCTGCTATTTTCGCGGGGGTTGGTGCGCTAGCTTTCAAAAGTGGTGCGCTAGGTGTCCTTGTTCTGCGCTAGCATTTTGAGCAAGAAAAATTAACTGGGGGGGGGCTAGCGTAAATCTGCCCCCCCCCCCCCCCCCCCCGATCTCATCCCCTGCCATGACCACAGGGGCTGGTGCGCTAGCTCTCAAAAGTTGTGCGCTAGGTGTCCTTATTCTGCGCTAGCATTTTGAGACAAAAATATTAACGGGGGGGGCTAGCGTTAATCTAGCCCCCCCCCCCCCCCCCCCGATCGCATCCCCTGCTATTTCCGCGGGGGTTGGTGCGCTAGCTTTTAAAAGTGGTGCGCTAGCCTGCGCTAGGTATCCTCCATCTGCGCTAGCTTTTTGGGCCAAAAAATTCAACTGGGGGGGCCAGCTTAACTGAGCCCTTTCCCAGATGGGTTGTTATTATTTTCTGAAAAAATTGTTGTGCCTCTGTCTCTTCGGTTTGTATTAGAACTTTTACATGAGGGTCATGTAGCAATCGAGAAATCTAAAGGGCGTGCGCGTCAAATATTTTACTGGCCGGGTATCAATGAAGATATTGAAAATAAAAATAAATTATGCAAAATTTGTGAAACTAATTCTCGGAAGCAACAGAAAGAATCATTAATTTTATATCCAATACCTGAACGACCTTGGGAGAGGCTTGGCCTTGATATTTTTACGTTTTCTGGGAAAAGTTACCTGGTCATTTTTGTTTCATACTCGAACTGGCTTGAGTTATGTTATATAAAAGATAAATCGATCAAATCTATTATAAATTCTTTAAAAAAGGTGTTGTTGTATTTTTGGCGCTCCAGATACTGTAGTTTCAGACAATGTCCCGTTTAATAGTTTTGAATTCAGGAATTTTGCTAAAGCATGGAATTTCAATATTGTCACCAGAAACCCGAATTACCCGCGTTCTAATGGCTTAGTTGAAAAAGAAGTAGACATTGGAAAAAATATTCTTAAAAAATCGTTGGAAAAGAATGAAGATATTGAAATTGCATTGCTTCAGTTTCGTAACTCACTATTAAAACATATAGGTTATTCTGCCTCCCAGTTGCTCATGAGCAGAATATGTAAAACCAAATTACCAATTAGTAGTGACTTGTTAAAACCAAAATTGTGTGAAAATGTATTAGAAAAGTTAAAAAATAAGCATTGTATTAACAGCAAGTACTATAACAAAAACGCTAAAAATTTGAAACCTTTGAAACCTGCAGTGGAATTCCATTTTTCATCGAGCTATCCGATATCGTCACGATTGGTTAGTCGATCGTATTGTTCAAAGCTATTCCATTTTTCGATCGAAAATGTATTCGGTAATCGTCGGGGTTTAGGTCAAATTCAGGTGAATTTTTGAACTACTGAGAAAATAAATAGAAGAAAATATGAGAACATAACCTCATTCAGCACAATTTGAGTGAAAAATCATAAACAATCATAAACTCAAAATAAAAGGCATTAATTTTTTTGTGAAAAATGTTACCCGTTGTACGTGATTGGATTTTATTGCAAGACAAAAACGAAGGCGTATATCTCTTAGATCCAGGTCAAACCCATTTGATTTTCCTGACCAAAGATTTAGAGAACTTTTTCGTCTGGACAAGAGGTATCCAACAGTGTTCAAGATTATGCTTATGAGTTTTTTAATAAAATTTAATGTTTTCAGATTGGTGCGAAATTTAATGGAAGAGTTAAGGCCATTGTTAGAAGACCGTAAGAGCATGAAAGGTGTTGATTTTGAGTCAAAAATATTTTGTGCTCTAAGGTACTATGCAGTAGGCTCTTACCAGAGATGCGTTGGTTGGCCTCAAAGAAAGTAACCAGCATCTCCCAATGCGGTTCCCGCATTCTAAATGCCATTTTTTATTTTTGTAGAACTTTGAGCAGTTTCAAGATCACACAATAAAAAAACTCCGGTTTGAATCAAAAAATTAATAAAATTAATCGACACCTCAAATGAAGTTTTTTTCAACGACTGTCATTAGTTATTTCGACATTCGACTCCTCTTTGTGAGTCGAATATAAAAATCGAATATCGAATCGGTGCTCGTGAAACGGAAACGCGATAATCGGAAAAATATGGCGGATTCGATAGAGATCGAAAAACGGAATTCCACTGCTGATTGCGATGTCACTATTTATAGTCATGTTCAGAAGCAATGGGAACCAGGTAAAGTCGTTAGAGAGCACACTCCACGTTTTTACCTTATTCAGAATAAATATAACAATGTAGTAAGGCGTAATCGAATTGATTTAAAGGAGTCTTTAAATAAATTCGTTCCGTCTTCAAAATATGATTTAGATGTAGAAATTACGCCAACTCAGAAGGAACATAACGATCAGCCCCAGATCCAAGCTGGAGATATTCCTTTAGAATCATCTCTTGTCTTGTCTGATGATAATTTAAAAAAGACTAGGTCTGGTCGTATTTCCAAACCTCCTAGTAGGCTTAATCTTTAGGAGGAGAGATGTGAGATAATTAGTATTATTGCTTTAGTTCTAGTCTAGTTAGTTATTGATTGTGTTATGTACTTAGAGCAGGAAAGCGCTGTCCTACGGACATAAGGAGCGCCATTCTGCTTATGAAACTAAAGTGAAGCCAAATTTTTGGCAGGTGTTTGGCACCAAGATACAGGTAAAGCATTAAATTGCCATAAGCGCCATTTTCTTGGTGCCAAAATACCTGGAAAAAAACGGCTTCATTTTCCAAATCCAGGTTACTACTCCTCTTTACCTTTACCTGCTCTAAGGTTATGTAGTACATGGTGACAACATCAGGACACCAGAGGTATATCGTTAAAAAAGGCCCTGGCTGAGTTCGTTTTTGTTATCTTTTCCGTCGATTTGCTCCGAAATTTTGACAGGCACGTGATTTGTAAATTGAAACTGTCTTATCCAGTCACGTGCCTGTCAAAATCTCGGAGCAAATCGACGAAAAAGATGACAAAAACGAACTCGGCCCCGTCTGATGTCAACCAGTTTTGTAATACGTCACATATTAGATCCACGTTGTCAAAAAGTTCTCGTCTATTATTTCTATTAGTTGTGCTCTATCCTGGAATCACCAGGATATGACAAAAGGTACTCAGGGAAGCGTGCAAAATGTATCTCCGTATATGTATATCCTATATATCTTGTATTGGGGGCATTAAGAAACACACTCCCTAGTCAATAAGTGTAGTTGTAGAAGCTCGGGGAGCTCCAATAAGCAATTAATGACTTTATATCTCTTTGACGTAAACAAATTATGGAAATAATTATAATCAAGCTAATTTTCGTCTAAACTCAGCTTCAAACTGATCTAATCAAGCCAATTTTCATCTAAACTTGGATCTGTGGATCTTGGAGGAAATAGGAGAAAATAATTCATAAGAGAAAAATCTTACACCTAAGACACATATCCTCTCGGGCGTCTTATAAAGCTGTTGATGGATCGGACTCGGAACGCACGATGTACTTTTGCATCTTTGCTTCAGTATAATACATACATTATATGGTGTGTTACCGCACTGGCCATATTGGCCTCGTCATTAAGAGAAATCCATATACGCAACACCCATAACTGCCGAAATTGTCAACGCACGCTGCGATCTGATAAGAGGTAGCCCCGGACGTTTTAAGAAAAAGGGGCCCTATGGACTCTAGGGGGCCCCTCTGAACGCCCGGGGCCAGCGTGCGGTCCTAAAACGAACAGCGTGTCCCCGGAATATTGTGCTTTTATGGGGAGAAAGTGCGTTCCCGTGGCGATTCTGGCGACTTTCTTGTTTACATACGGGAGATGGCTTGTAGTGTATATCATAAAGTCGCTGTATTATATCATTTTAATGTGTTCTTTTTGAAATATTGAAATTTTTCAAGGCTTTAGGCAACATCAATCTGTCATTTTGAACCAAAACCTCACGGTTTTGATGATTTCGATTACATTACTCCCCAACTTTTATTCTGTTTGAAACTTGTCTCGTGAGTTTAGCTCATTCGGACCTGCACCAACATCGACTCATCGGAGTAGATATTCATCATATTCATCGACTGAATAAAATGAAAAATAATAGAGCTTCTGGAGAACCTGGAGCAGTAGCTATAAGGTTTAGAGGGCTTAATCGATAAAATCCACTCATTATATGAAGTTGTTCCGTTTCTAGACACTGCTAGAAAATGCAATACGAGTGATTGTGCTTTCTCAGTCAATAAAGAGAAGACCAAACAAAATTATTTCTAAAGTAAAATTATCCAAGCTTGAATTAAAGGCTTCCGTAATAATGATGGGTCTCTAACATGTCAGAAAAAAAGGTGAACTGGATTATCTAAATCCGATCAGAAAGACGTCCGTTCGATAAGGAGTAACCGCGTCGCTTCTTTTTAAATACCCTCGAGGCAAGGGCAAGCAGGTGTATTGTTATTATTAGTAGTTTAGTACTTAAGTCTTATTACTACTAAGCCCCCTGTTTTTATATCTTAATGACTAATAGAACAAATATACTTACTTTTTTTTTTAAATTCCAAGACAGGCATTTATAAAACTAATATATATATTTTTTTCCTTTTTTTTTTTCATGCTTCCTGAATCCATCATCACCTGGAACTTTTGCAGTATGTAAGTATTATGTAATTTTATTATCATTTGCTAGGTACAAATTAAATTCAACCCGCTATAATATATTACCAATTCAAATTTTACTGCAATTTTCAAACTTTAAACTCGACGCCTTCAAGGTGTTAATTTTAGGTATCGATATCAACCTATCGGACGTTTTATCGGGCCTCGTAGATCTTTTGGTTTCGGGGTCCTTGCTGCAGGAAGTTATACATTTTGAACTGTCCCATTTTTTTTAATTGGTGTCTTTTATCGACGTGGTTATCGAAGACCAATTAGGACTGTTCTTTTTTTGTTCAGTGTTTTAATGGCTGTTTGGGGGATTATGTTTGATAGGTACGATTAGTGAGGTTGCAGGTGAGATTTTTTTTTTAAAGAATTAGAATACAAATTTGTTGAAGATTAGATTTTGGGATGAAGAATACAAAATCATCATTTTGATAATAGAGGAGAAGCTGTGGGAAAGGTTTAGTGATAGAAAGCTAAAAATTCATTGTATCGAGTCGTTAAAGATTCTCAAAATTATAACGTTTATGATCTCACAGTTACACCTGAATGGGTGATTTCAAAGAAGACAAATGAGTCACATCTTTCCGGGTTGTGTAAATCAAATCGGAAGGATATGCACGATTGTGGAAGCATATAGAACCTGAAAAGTTTTCTCAAGCTTTTTCAAAGCTTTAATGTGGAAAGTACAAGTGGGCGTTTATAATATGAAAGCAGTATAATATTTTCACGGAGAGAGTCTTTTTCAGAGCGAAAAATAAAACCTTTAGTCGCATCTTTTGCCTTCTCGTCACTCATATCCTACAAAAATCTAGTTTTGTAATGCTTGACGCATCCAACACTAGGATGAGAAAATGCTCAAGCACTTGCCCATTATGATATTCCCAAATTGATTTTAGTTGCTCCATACTGCTCGTTTTTTATCGAGGGCTTGACTCCTACTCTGAACATTCATTCTAGAAATGTAGGTATTACTCATGGCAATCAAGCAAGTTGGTTTCTGCCTAGATTCTTTTCCGGTTCGAAACAAACCGTAAAAAAAAAAAAAAACTAAAGGTAGAACAACAATCGAGAGCCATAAACCCCGAAGGCCGTCGCGGTATACCCTGCGACAATTTGCAAAACATTATTTACATCGGCCCGTCCGACCGAATTTATGTATTTATGTCGCGTCCGTTCCCATGTACCAGCTTATCTGATACAAGCGCTATCTTATGCGGCGATCGCCATCGTAGGCCCACATATTTTGGATTCCCTTTTTACTTTATTTCGGCCCCGTAGCGCACCCCGCGGCGAGCGCCCGTACTATCTGATGTTTAAATTACCTTTACGCTAAGACAAAAGGTTACCACCATTTCTTTGATATGATTTGTTAGTTATTGAAGAGAAAAGAATATCCCTGAAGAATAATGAATGGTATCAATATAAATAGTAGGTCGAGGAAGAACTGGAAAACATTTAGACCCCATGGAGAAAATAGAAGCTGTCAAAAATGCTAGAAGACCTACCAATATAACTGAACTTAAAAGTTGGATTGAAATGATGAATTATTATGGAAAATTTCTAAAAGACATTGCAAAAAAATAACATCCACTGTATAATTTACTACAGAAAGAAGTCCATTCCAATGGACAGAAGAATGTGAAACAGTTCCGTAAAACCTTACAACTTTGCCCAGAAAATTTTTGTTTTTCACTACTATATTTTTGGGAGATTTTTATTTGAAAATTTCGATGGTACCAAAAGTTTTGTTTTAGCGTCACTAATCGTTCGTCAAAGTGTAGTTTGGCTAACTTCTGAAGAAATACCCGAAAAAATAAATAAAAAGGGGGTGGGCGAAGTTGTGAACAAAAATTTCAACTTTGCCCACTGATCAAAAATTGCCGAAAAGCAAAGTTAACGCCTTTAATAACCAACTTTGCCCATCGATAATGTTTTTAAAAAGGTTACTGCGTGCATGGCAGTTGAAAAAAACGAACGAATATGCTTTTAAATAAGTTTTTTTATTAGAAAATAGGAACAAAGCCCTTCTATCAAAAAATGATTTTTTTTTTTGAGGTTTTCATTAAAAAAATATTGTCAGGGCTCCTCTTCGACTTCTTCAATGTTTTGTTCCTTAACGTTTTTCTTCTCTTTCATTTTCTACATTATTCAGATCCTCAAATCTGACCGATTCTGGCGATTCTCCAGGTTTTATTTTATTTTTTATATTATTATTATTTTTGAAATTTCCCATAGGTATATTTTAAGTGATACCACTATTGCTATATCTGAAACGGTAAAAGCTACAGGGTCGGTTAAATTAGAAAAAAATTGCCTTTTTTGATGACCATTCAAGACTCGTTTACAGTGTTGCCAATTTCCTTTTAGTTTAGGAAATACAGGGTGATTTCTGAAAAACGCCTAAAAATATTTCATCAATTATTTCGAAAACTATTAATTTTCGGGACACAATTTAAATTTGAAAGTTTCATAATTTTTTTCGCTTTCCAATATGGCATCTTCAAATTTTGAATCCGACGTTTTGTGATTGAGCTACCATCATCAACTTTGATTTTTTACGGCTAAAACTTCAAGTTTTAGGGCCGATGTCTATTGGTACATGGATACCTTAAACATGAATCTTTTTTTTGACGTTGTGATATACAGGGTGTTCCATTAGAAATAGTGGAGAATTTCGATGTTGAAAAACGGATTTTTTTTTACTCGCCCTGTATAAGTTTTAAAAAAATTTGAAACCTACTAGAAAAAACTTTAGACCAAGAGAAATCGAATGGCACAAACCGCAGGTAGCTAGCTCACCTGGTTTAAAAGTTATAAGCATTTAAAATGGGTCACTCTCGGCTGGGACACCCTGTATTATATGGAGTAAAGTCCGAAATGTGACCTTAAAAAGAAGAATTTTTAAAATATCATGGGTGGTAACTTTTTGGAAAGAGGCGCTCCTGTTAAAGTCACAAGGAAGTAGATTAATTTACTTCTATACAAACTCATAATACGTTTCACATAACATTGTATCAAGTTCTTGTTCACAAAGAATTTTGTGACCATAACATGGCACAACTTTTTCGAAAAATTTTTCATACAAAGACAATACTTTCAAGAAGTTATTGGAAATCAACTTCAAATTTACACTAAATAAAACTTCGCTGGAATTGAAAAGAGTTCTCTTCATAAATGTGTAATTAATAATATGTTTTGTACATTTACAGACTGTCCTACATTGGGGAGCAAAATACGGCAATGCAGAGATAATCAAGATTTTTGCAGGAAGATACAAGGTGGATGTCAATGGAAAAACGGTAAGGTATATTAGAGGCTGGCTTTATTACAATTATTTTTTCAATCCTATTAACATTGTTTTTTTTTTTTCATACCTGGATCTTTTTGGATGCCCTCTAAAAAATAGAACGGAGTAAGTACATAGAACCATTAATTAATACAAATTCTCTAGAACTAGAACCCTTCTAATTGACCGAACATAAAGCTCTCAAAACACAAATTAGCTCATAATAACCGTCTCGACACGCATATTTATCAACATAACCCACTCGAAAAAGAATACCTTTCCTCGGCTTTATTCCTGGAGAAAAAGGCACTAGACCGTTAACGAGCATTGTTATCTCTCTGAAATATTTAAAATTTAATCCTTGATGTGACATCGGATCTCCGCTGGAATCCGCCCAGCGAGTTTATTATCTTATACGGCAACGCCGCTCTTTTCTTCGACCCGTCACTTTTTGAGACGTTTGATAAGCTGACACAGGCTACTGGTCATGATCAGAGGAGAACTCGAAGAATTTAAGAAATAAGTATCCAAGTACGATAATATTTTTAGGATTTTATTAATACAAATCTTCAATGGAAAACAACTGGTTTTTAGTATAAGAAGAAAATCATTTCATGATAAATTTGGTACTTATTGATGTCGTTTAAAGAGACCAATGAATAGGCACCAAGCAAATTTTCCACTTTTTTTAAAAAAAAAAGACTGAGCTTAAAGGTTGGGAGACTGAGGGGTCGATCAGGGTTGGCAAAGAGGCCCATTCACCATGCTTATGGTTTGTGAAGATACCCATACAGAAGTCAAAATAAGGCGCTTCAAATCACTCCTTTATCACAGTGTAAGAATACTAATTATTGGGTTGAGAATCTTTCGGAATATAGTGATTTTCTCCTCTTTTACCAATACATCATTATACAAAAATCGCAACTCGTGAGTATTTTCACTATAGCCCTTTCTAACAAAAAACACTTCTAATATAAATTTCAATTCAATTTATTTCGAATCCGACCCTGTGCTTGGAACAATCTAAAAATGCGTAATTCGTATTTAGGTAGCATTAACAACCTGGCGGCGGCCTTTCGTAGAAAATTATAATATTAAAAGGGCCCTTTTTTTATGAAAAACAACCCATTATAACCGCCGTTAGAGTGCTTCTTATAAAAATGAATTCCTTTCGAAAATCTTCTTGTAAGAATTAGAAATGTCTTGTGGAAGCGGCGCGTTTGAAAGGACTTTGGGGGTTTTCTCACGCGGTGGCATTTTAGTTTTTCGCTGGAAATCAAATTAATTATTACCCGTGAATGTTATAGAGTCCCTACATGCTCAAAACAAGCAATCTCCTGACATATTGCCATGTTTAGATTTAGTGTGAGCCTATTTTGTTTGCCGACATTGTTTAATCCCTTGTTAGATATCCACAGTGTGTTTACTTTTGGATTAAATAGTGTACAAGGATTTCTATTAAATAAAATCTATTTACAGGGTTATACACCATTGCATATATCGGCTCAATTTGACCACAAAGACATTTTCAAGCTACTCATAGAAGTTTACAGTAAGTAACCTCATCTACCAATATCGGGACAACCAATAATTGTTTTTGAATACTTAGAGGCAGATACGAAAATCCGAGACTACAGCGGCAGAACGGCCGAGTACTACCTCCTCAGCAAAGAGCAAAAGGAAAACAACTCCGTGACGCTTCGTAGTGAGTATATGAGTCAACCACCGAGTACTTCCGGTACCAAATTCTACACGCATGGTCGAAAAGTAGAAAAATCTAAAAGCTTTCGCAATAAAACTATTTCGCTTCCTACTGCTGTAAAAGGCACGTCACTTGCTGTGGCAAATGGACCTGCTGTTGGGACGCTTTTTCAAAATTATCCTACTTATCCCGGATCGTCAAAATAGTAATTCATAATCAAAATTAGCTACCATATTATTTTTTGACTAATATTATACAAAATAACGCAGTACCGATTCCCATAATAACAATAATTGAATGATCACTACATTTCCTCAAATTTCCATTGAAATCACATCTGCATGTTTTGAGAAAGCACCAGTTAACTAAATACAATTGGTTGATTGATCTTTTGGTATCATTATAAAAAAAGTGTCATCTGCTATGGGAGTTCTACACCAACTTTTTCTTAGTTTATAAAATAGCCAGGTTACCATTATTTGCTTTCTTTTCCTTCTTCTACTTTTACCGCATACTTTTCCGCTCCAAATTCATATATTTTATGTTTGCATGTAGGTACTTCTAGGTTACTAAAACTTATTTATTGGTGTTTTATTTTATTTTAAGTAAGATTTTTTTTTTTAATTATGTAAGTAGACGCATACTTCTGATTGAAATGTAGAAGGGTATTTAGGTTCTGGTTGACTTACACATTTGATATCAGGTTGATAAAGTTAGTATTGAAAATATTTACTCAGGGCCTTGTTTATATTAGAATCTTTTGGCTCGAATTCTGCACAACAAATTGTTGAGATATCGGCAACATGAATAAATATCAAGAATCTTTTTATTTTCTTTAGCTGGTACTGATATTGTTCATTAGGAATATTTATTACAAGATTGGCCATTTTAATGATATTTAAATCAAGTAATGTGTTAATATAAATGGAAATATTCTACTAACATCCGGCTTGAATTATTTCCTTAGTAAAATAAGTACTAATTTTATTGGCCTGCTATGTGGACAAAAGTAATTGGACAAATTTTGGCGTAAATCAAATATGAAATTGTTGTCCATATATTGAAATATGTATTAGGTATGTTCAGTATTATTCCTTCATCACCATCACGCTTTTTGCAAGCAAAATTTGAAAAATAGTTTATGAAAATACCAGACAAACCTAATATTTATGTAATAAATGCACACTTATAGTATTATTGTATTCAAATGTAATGTAAAACTATACTTATTTGTTATTTTTATTGTTTAGTATTATTTTTTAAATGGTTTCAAGGAGAACGGTTTATTTTTTCCGAGTTTTTCTTGAATCTTTGTATTATTTTATCCTTGTTATATTATTATTGCATGTTTATATTAGTTTGTCAAATAAACTGTATTTTACTGATCTATCGTTTCATTTTTGCAGAAATTAAGGGGAGGAAAAAGCAGTCAGGTAACTATTTCAGTTTTCAATCCGTACATCTTACAGCTATTCTTGACACTTGAGTGAATCAATTTGTGTAGTGTTTGAAGCTTATGAAATTTTTGATTGATTTGTTTTATGATTTTTCAGACAAAGACTTGGGATTTTTGAGAATCGGCTCCCTCAATGTCAGAGTCAAAAAGACCACTGAAGCTTTTAGCAATTTCTTAGGCGTCGGTAGCAGTGGTACCATTAACCCTAGTGATTCCATGTCGGAAAAAGTACATAAGGGTTGGGGCTCTGCTGACAATGTTAATAAGGTATTTAAGCGTAATGAGGCATAAAATATTTTTTTACTAACTTCATACCTAATAACCTTCTGGATTCTAGGATTCCATAATGGCTGCACCGAAAGGCCACATATCCCGCAAAAAATCCAAGAGAGCTACTGATTCCGGCTTGAGCAGTACTCCTTCAACGCCGAAAACTCCAGTTAAAAATTATTCTTCCAGCAGTCTTCCTATACAGACGAATCATATAAACGATTCGGATTCCGATACAGCGGCTGGATTTGATTCAAATTGGAAAAACTGAAATATTTGTTTTTGATAATAGTTATAGTAATACAGAATCTCTTATATTGTTTGGTCATTGGGTATATAGATCTGGTTCTTAAATTTGACTTTTTTGAATGCGTCATTTTTATTTTTGTATGTTTGTTATTAAAACTCTTTGCCTTTTTACATTTGTATGTTAATTGTAGAGATTTTATATTAAATAAAAGATTATAAACTGTGGCTTTTGTTTACATCAAATTCCTATAAAATATTGGACCTGCGTTCGTAATTCTATCAGAAACCATATTTATATAATATATCAATCCTTCGATTCCTTCGCCACATCGTCAGCAAGGGTGGAAGTCTTTGTACTCTTTTTTTTTTTTCGACCTATTATTCCATAGTTTTATTCGATATATGATATATCACCAGCAAACAAACAAAACATGGACTTGTTACCAGTCATTGTATTATGTACTGCTTAAAGTTCAACAATAAATGCTTATTAAAAAAAAAAAAAAAAAGGTGTCTGAAGAAAAAATATTTTTACGGATGATTTTCCTAAGTTTGACAGCTGGCAAGGAATTTTCCTTTTGAGGGACGATTAAGCATCCCTTGAACAAGCATCCCTACAAATTTGAACGTGAAACACCATCTAGGTGTCTGTAGAAAAAATAAGAAAATATGATATTTTCAATATTTTTACGAGGGATGATTTTCCTAAGTTTGACAGCTGGCAAGGAATTTTCCTTTTGAGGGACGATTAACCATCCCTTGGACAAGCATCCCTACAAACTTGAACGTGAAACACCATCTAGGTGTCTGAAGAAAATATGAAATTTTCAATATTTTTATAAGGGATGATTTTCCCAAGTTTGACGGCTGGCAAGGAATTTTCCTTTTGAGGGACGATTAAGCATCCCTTGAACAAGCATCCCTATAAATTTGAACGTGAAACACCATCAAGGTGTCTGAAGAAAAAATAAGAAAATATGAAATTTTCAATATTTTTATGAGGGATGATTTTCCCAAGTTTGATGGCTGGCAAGGAATTTTCCTTTTGAGGGACGATTAAGCATCCCTATAAATTTGAACGTGCAACACCATCTAGGTGTCTGAAGAAAAAATAAGAAAATATGAAATTTTCAATATTTTTACGAGGGATGATTTTACTAAGTTTGACAGCTGGCAAGGAATTTTCCTTTTGATGGAAAATTGAGCATTCCTTGAACAAGCATCCCTATAAATTTGAACGTGAAACACCATCTGGGTGTCTGAAGAAAAAATAAGAAAATATGATATTTTCAATATTTTTACGAGGGATGATTTTCCTAAGTTTGACAGCTGGCAAGGAATTTTCCTTTTGAGGGACGATTAACCATCCCTTGGACAAGCATCCCTACAAACTTGAACGTGAAACACCATCTAGGTGTCTGAAGAAAATATGAAATTTTCAATATTTTTACGAGGGATGATTTTCCTAAGTTTGACAGCTGGCAAGGAATTTTCCTTTTGAGGGACGATTAACCATCCCTTGGACAAGCATCTCTAAAAAAATGAACGGGAAACACCATCTAGGTGTCTGAAGAAAAAATAAGAAAATATGAAATTTTCAATATTTTTACGAGGGATGATTTTCCTAAGTTTGACGGCTGGCAAGAAATTTTCCTTTTGAGGGACGATTAAGCATCCCTTGAACAAGCATCCCTACAAATTTGAAAGTGAAACACCATCTAGGTGTCTGAATAAAAAAAAGGAAAAAATGAAATTTTCAATATTTTTACGAGGGATGATTTTTCCAAGTTTGCCGGCTGGCAAGGAATTTTCCTTTTGAGGGACGATTAAGCATTCCTTGAACAAGCATCCCTACAAATTTGAACGTGAAACACCATCTAGGTGTCTGAAGAAAAAATAAGAAAATATGATATTTTCAATATTTTTACGAGGGATGATTTTCCTAAGTTTGACAGCTGGCAAGGAATTTTCCTTTTGAGGGACGATTAACCATCCCTTGGACAAGCATCCCTACAAACTTGAACGTGAAACACCATCTAGGTGTCTGAAGAAAATATGAAATTTTCAATATTTTTACGAGGGATGATTTTCCTAAGTTTGACAGCTGGCAAGGAATTTTCCTTTTGAGGGACGATTAACCATCCCTTGGACAAGCATCTCTAAAAAAATGAACGTGAAACACCATCTAGGTGTCTGAAGAAAAAATAAGAAAATATGAAATTTTCAATATTTTTACGAGGGATGATTTTCCTAAGTTTGACGGCTGGCAAGAAATTTTCCTTTTGAGGGACGATTAAGCATCCCTTGAACAAGCATCCCTACAAATTTGAAAGTGAAACACCATCTAGGTGTCTGAATAAAAAAAAGGAAAAAGTGAAATTTTCAATATTTTTACGAGGGATGATTTTTCCAAGTTTGACAGCTGGCAAGGAATTTTCCTTTTGAGGGACGATTAAGCATTCCTTGAACAAGCATCCCTACAAATTTGAACGTAAAACACCATCTAGGTGTCTGAAGAAAAAATAAGAAAATATGATATTTTCAATATTTTTACGAGGGATGATTTTCCTAAGTTTGACAGCTGGCAAGGAATTTTCCTTTTGAGGGACGATTAACCATCCCTTGGACAAGCATCTCTAAAAAAATGAACGTGAAACACCATCTAGGTGTCTGAAGAAAAAATAAGAAAATATGAAATTTTCAATATTTTTACGAGGGATGATTTTCCTAAGTTTGACGGCTGGCAAGGAATTTTCCTTTTGAGGGACGATTAAGCATCCCTTGAACAAGCATCCCTACAAATTTGAAAGTGAAACACCATCTAGGTGTCTGAAGAAAAAATAAGAAAATATGAAATTTTCAATATTTTTACGAGGGATGATTTTACTAAGTTTGACAGCTGGCAAGAAATTTTCCTTTTGAGGGACGATTAAGCATCCCTTGAACAAGCATCCCTACAAATTTGAACGTGAAATACCATCTAGGTGTCTGAAGAAAAAATAAGAAAATATGAAATTTTCAATATTTTTACGAGGGATGATTTTCCTAAGTTGGACAGCTGGCAAGGAATTTTCCTTTTGGACCTTTTGAGGGACGATTAAGCATCCCTTGAACAAGCATCCCTACAAATTTGAAAGTGAAACACCATCTAGGTGTCTGAATAAAAAAAAGGAAAAAATGAAATTTTCAATATTTTTACGAGGGATGATTTTTCCAAGTTTGACAGCTGGCAAGGAATTTTCCTTTTGAGGGATGATTAAGCATTCCTTGAACAAGCATCCCTACAAATTTGAACGTGAAACACCGTCTAGGTGTCTGAAGAAAAAATAAGAAAATATGAAATTTTCAATATTTTTACGAGGGATGATTTTACTAAGTTTGACAGCTGGCAAGGAATTTTCCTTTGATGGAAAATTGAGCATTCCTTGAACAAGCATCCCTATAAATTTGAACGTGAAACACCATCTAGGTGTCTGAAGAAAAAATGAGAAAATATAAAATTTTCAATATTTTTACGAGGGATGATTTTAATAAGTTTGACAGCTGGCAAGGAATTTTCCTTTTGATGGAAAATTGAGCATTCCTTGAACAAGCATCCCTATAAATTTGAACGTGAAACACCATCTAGGTGTCTGAAGAAAAAATGAGAAAATATGAAATTTTCAATATTTTTTTTTCTTAGAGATGATTTTTGTAAGTTTGACGGCTGGCAAGGAATTTTCCTTTTGAGGGATGATAAAGCATCCCTGGAACAAGCATCCCTACAAATTTGAACGTGAAACACCATCCAGGTGTCTGAAGAAAAAATAAGAAAATATGATATTTTCAATATTTTTACGAGGGATGATTTTCCTAAGTTTGACAGCTGGCAAGGAATTTTCCTTTTGAGGGACGATTAAGCATCCCTTGAACAAGCATCCCTACAAATTTGAACGTGAAACACCATCTATGTACGTGTCTGAAGAAAAAATAAGAAAATATGAAATTTTCAATATTTTTACGAGGGATGATTTTACTAAGTTTGACAGCTGGCAAGGAATTTTCCTTTTGATGGAAAATTGAGCATTCCTTGAACAAGCATCCCTATAAATTTGAACGTGAAACACCATCTAGGTGTCTGAAGAAAAAATGAGAAAATATGAAATTTTCAATATTTTTACGAGGGATGATTTTACTAAGTTTGACAGCTGGCAAGGAATTTTCCTTTTGAGGGATGATTAAGCATTCCTTGAACAAGCATCCCTACAAATTTGAACGTGAAACACCATCCAGGTGTCTGAAGAAAAAATAAGAAAATATGATATTTTCTTTATTTTTACGAGGGATGATTTTCCTAAGTTTGACAGCTGGCAAGGAATTTTCCTTTTGAGGGACGATTAAGCTTCCCTTGAACAAGCATCCCTACAAATTTGAACGTGAAACACCATCTATGTACGTGTCTGAAGAAAAAATAAGAAAATATGAAATTTTCAAAATTTATACGAGGGATGATTTTCCTAAGTTTGACAGCTGGCAAGGAATTTTCCTTTTGAGGGACGATTAAGCATCCCTTGGACAAGCATCCCTACAAATTTGAACGTGAAACACCATCTAGGTGTCTGAAGAGAAAATAAGAAAATATGAAATTTTCAATATTTTTACGAGGGATGATTTTCCTAAGTTTGACAGCTGGCAAGGAATTTTCCTTTTGTGGGACGATTAAGCATCCCTTGAACAAGCATCCCTACAAATTTGAACGTGAAACACCATCTAGGTGTTTAAAGAAAAAACTAGAAAATATGAAATTTTCAATATTTTTACGAGGGATGATTTTCCTAAGTTTGACAGCTGGCAAGGAATTTTCCTTTTGGGGGACGATTAAGCATCCCTTGAACAAGCATCCCTATAAATTTGAACGTGAAACACCATCTATAGGTGTCTGAAGAAAAAATAAGAAAATATGAAATTTTCAATATTTTTACGAGGGATGATTTTCCTAAGTTTGACAGCTGGCAAGGAATTTTCCTTTTGAGGGACGATTAAGCATCCCTTGAACAAGCATCCCCACAAATTTGAACGTGAAACACCATCTAGGTGTCTGAAGAAAAAATAAGAAAATATGAAATTTTCAATATTTTTACGAGGGATGATTTTCCTAAGTTTGACGGCTGGCAAGGAATTTTCCTTTTGAGGGACGAGAGAGAATCCCTTGAACAAGCATCCCTACAAATTTGAGCGTGAAATACCATCTAGGTGTCTGAAGAAAAAATAAGAAAATATGAAATTTTCAATATTTTTACGAGGGATGATTTTCATAAATTTGACGGCTGGCAAGGAATTTTCCTTTTGGGGGACGATTAAGCATCCCTTGAACAAGCATCCCTATAAATTTGAACGTGAAACACCATCTAGGTGTCTGAAGAAAAAATAAGAAAATATGAAATTTGAACGTGCAGAGTCAGCCAGGAATCTGGGAGTTACCTTTGATAAGAGGCTCGACTTTCAGCTACACGTGAACAAAAAGCTGTCATTTGTATATGCCAAGCTGCGAAGTCTATATCCATTTAAATTCATCCTACCTAGTGAGATTAAACTGATGCTGGTTGAAGCACTAATTTTTCCTCAGTTGGACTACTGTAGCGTAGTTTTTTACCATTATCTGAGCTCTGAATATAAAAACAAAATACAACTTGCACAAAATTCTTGTATAAGATTTGTTTTCTGTGTAAGGAAGTTTGATCATGTGACTCCCACATATTTAGCAAACAGCATACTAAAATATGAGCAACGTGCTATCCTGCATTTTGGGCAATTTGTTTGTAAAATTTTTAAATTGGGCTGCCCGAGTTACTTGGTGAAGTATTTTATCGGGAGGCAAGACTTACACAATCTTAATCTAAGAAATATGGTTCGCTTTCACATACCCCAGCATAAAACAGCAAAATTTAGGAACTCTTTCTCTTTTCAAGCAATACAACTTTTAAATTCAGATGTTTTTAACTTAATAACTTCAAGCACAATTGTTAATTTCAAAAAGAAATATAAGTCTTGTCTTCTACAGCAGGCACAACAAATAAACACATAAACTGTGAAAATTATTGTTTTCAAAAGCAAGGTAGCATGGGAGAACACTATGTGAATGTTTCCTTTTATGTAATGTAAACTTTTTGTTATGTTGCATAATAAACGTTTATTTATTTATTTATTATTTATTTATTTTAAATTTTCAATATTTTTACGAGGGATGATTTTCCTAAGTTTGACAGCTGGCAAGGAATTTTCCTTTTGGGGGACGATTAAGCATCCCTTGAACAAGCATCCCTATAAATTTGAACGTGAAACACCATCTATAGGTGTCTGAAGAGAAAATAAGAAAATATGAAATTTTCAATATTTTTTCATACGAGAGATGATTTTCCTAAGTTTGACGGCTGGCAAGGAATTTTCCTTTTGAGAGATGATAAAGCATCCCTTGAACAAGCATCCCTCCAAATTTGAATGTGAAACACCATCTTTCTAACTTCGCACTTTGGCGTGCTCGAGCGGTGTGCTTCACACCGGTAAGAAAGAAAAGTAGCTTTTTTGACAGAAGACAATAAAGAAAATGTGTTTTCTGATAAAAACTTCATTGTTGACTCGGGTAGTTCTGCACACATGTCAAACAGTAAAAATTTATTTTCTGAAATAATTGAAACAAAATCAAACATTATGCGGTGGCCAAGAAAAATGAGTCAATGGTATTTGGAGGAAAAGGGAAGATCGAAAGTGAGAACTGTATTTTGAAGAATGTACTTTACGTGCCCGAATTAGCCAAGAATCCTATATCAGTAAATGCAATTACTGATAGTGATGGAAAAGTTATCTTTACCAAAAAGTATTAATCATGAAAAATAGTCAAGAAATATTATCAGGACAAAAGGAAAATGGACTTTATGCAATAAATTTAGAAATATAATGTGAACAAAGTTATCTACCTGGAAGAAAGGAACTAGTAGAAAATTGGCACAGAAAACTTAGACATTTAGGAACGGAAAACTTTAAGAAATTGGCAAATATGTCTTGGCATAAATCTTGGTAAAACAGACTTTAATGAATTGGAAACACAAAATCATCGTATCGATGGATTTTCCTCTTGTTTTTCATTTTTAAAAATCTTTGTTGGATGTTTCTCATTCTCAGGAATCTTTGGTAGATTTTTTGTTTGGATTCTGATTTTCAAATATTTCGGTTGAATGTTTTCTCATTCCCAAAAATGTCTGGTGAATTTATTGTGTGGTTTCTCATTCTCAAAAATGTCTATTGAGTTGGTTGTCATTTTTGAGAACCTGTCTTGTAGTTTTTCATTCCAAAGAACCGTTGGATCTGCTAGCTGTTTCCCATTCGCAAAAGTTGCGCCTACTACTTTAAGGCCTGGTTTATTCAACTTCTGATAAACTGTTAGATGATGCAATCCAATCTGACGGATAAAAATGGCCTGTTATCCGCCGACCAATAGAATTCAGGTTCAAAATAATCAAATCAAGTCACAATAGTTTTGAAGTGAAAAAACCCAACAGAATGATACACGTAGGTACTTAATACAAAAATGAAGAAGACGAGGAAGATCTATGATTTTATGTTGAAATTATTGTTTGTTTTTTTTTAATGAAATTATTTTGGGTTTTGAACTAAAAATACGTGTAAAAACATGCATTAATTGAACTAATTTTTATTTGAAAAACGTTGTTTGTTTTTTACTTTTTTTTATTAAAACGAATAAAAATATGTGGTATATCTGTCATTGGCTCAGGAGTTTTTTGGAAGGGAGATCAGTGCAGTTGTGATCGATGGTGTGTATAAGGGCGGTCCATTCATAGAGATTTTACAAGTTCGGTAAATGGATTTGTACCTACTGTAAAAATAGAGGTTATTTTTGAACAAAAAGGAAAATCAGATGAAATTGTATTTATATTATCCAAAGTACCCTCCGAATATGAATAATCATAAGGGGAGACAAAAATACCACTAGAAGTACAAGTGAAAGAACATAAAACGACCACCCAAAAAGTGGAACCAATAAATCCGTTATACCTCATCGACGGACTCAGGAAGTAACGGATGTAAACGTAAATAAGAACGTAATAATCCATCAATAGAAATTCCAAAAATATATTATATAGTCCCACTTTAAACGGTCATAAAACGTTGCACCTGCAACCGTGAAATTCCAGGAAAATAGGAAAATTTCTGGAAATCGCAGTTAAAATTATATTGGCTTTCGTTTCAAAACATGCCACCCACGTTATCTGCTTGAAAAGACATTATTTGGAAAATCGGCGAAACACATCAACAAATTTATTGAGGGGGAATGTTTTTTACGTAAAACCTCGTGGGTGGCAAGATTGGATATGGAAGTTTCAGCTTGTTGACAACAAACAAAGATCCTTTACTGGTCCCAATGTCGAAATTATTATTTAAATAAAAATAAAGTCAATTCAAGTACAAAATCATATATTTTCTAGAAATAAGAGCAGCGTCGTTAAGTATTGTGGGGAAATTCTTAGGCAATGGAGATGTATCAATATGTATGTATCATAATCCTTTCTTAGGTATACTTAATAGTGTATCTAGCACTTCCTATATATCAAGGTACTGCCAACCGTTGCCATCTAATCGCTCCCAGTATCCTGTTCTATACTTTCTTTCCACCTCAGTTGTAGCCTGCCCCTTAGGTTGCATCCTCCAAGCTGTCCTGCCCATGTCAGTATTTCTATTTCTATTTTCAACCGAAGACAAGACGCTAGGAGATAGAGATAAGTTACCAGCTTTCAATAAATTTTGTATCACAATCAGTTTGGCGGACCTAGAACTCCTCTTTGGAGTATTTCTTACTACCCAGAAGTTTCATCGCCATCAGCGACTCAGCATATTATAACATGATAACTCAGCATTTAAATTAATTCCAATTATCATTAGTATTCGATTTATGAAATAATTCTTGAATTAGATATGGTAAAGATAAGTTGAACTCAACTTTGTAAAATATTAAAATGAAGATTTTAAAAAAAATAAAGTTACGTGTATCCAACATATAATTTGACAAACTCATCTGACAATTCCATATTCACTGAAACCGTCCATCCCCATTTGGGATGAAACGGTTCCAGTGAGCAGCAACCTAAATCTCAATAGTTAATCGCTGTAAGAAAGTCAACCACTGTTATTGGGTTAGAAAAAGCTCCGAAATTCAATAAAATCTCACCATGAATTTACAATACACAAATCACTTTTTTCAAGTGCCTTATATTCTAAACCTGTTCCATAACTCATTCACGAAAATCTCATATTGTAAACACTTTTAATTTGGTTATAATGTAACCTGTGCGGCATACATCCACTTATGTATACTTCCGTCGCCAGTTACCATATGAATGAGAATTGCTGCATAGAAAAAAAAAAGAGTTTAAAATTGCCACATGTCTTTGTTGCACCATACTCCGGGGCAACTTCCGTTTACACATACAGGATACATTTTTAATTTGGGCTTCTGGATCGAGAGGAGGAAAAAAAAAACGCCTTCGCGCACACTTTATTCCTCGTTCCACAATATGTGTGTGTGTACAGCTTGGAAAAAAAAATTGTTACCTTATATTTTCGTAATGCCCGTATATACGAGGTTATTTGAAAAGGTTCAACTCAAACCTAATTTGAGATTTGTCTCCTATTTTTAGGAAAATAAAGCAGTACTTACGCACATTGGGACAATATTGGTGTTTGTGATTGAGAATGGTCCACATAAGGGCTAGACGAAACTTTCTGTAGTGTAGAAATAGAATAGATTTCGAAAAATGAATAATTTCATAGATTGAAAGGAGTTCCAAATGTGAAACGATAACAAAGAAGACCTTATGAAACTTAATGGAAGAAATGATCAATCAAATGTATTCTGTAGCTGCCTCTAATAGTGTTCCAAATTATTGCCTAAAAAGGATCTAGAAACTACTGCCTTTATAAAAGCCTCTCTGGTCATTTGGTACAAAATTTATTATCGACATTCAAATATGCATAATCAAGTCTCTTCTTTCAATCCACCTCGTATATTTACGTCTTTACGCAACCGTGGCACTGGTTTCAGCCGTGGTTCGGGGATCTATTTTCATCACCGGATTTCAGGTGTTAAAACACCGCTCTGAATGGTTTCCAGACAAGATGCGTATGCTGTTCCAGTTTTTATGAATTTTTCCCTGACACGCGACTTAAAGAAAAACTGAGTCATCGAAAATTTTAAGAATTATTGTCTTTTTGTGTTAAGTTGACAAATTTAAAATATCAAATTAGTAACTGTCGGATTTCTATTTTCGATTCGGAAACCGCAAATCATTCGTCATAATAACCAACACTTTAAGGTAATTTTTTTATTTGTCATATGGTTTACATGTGCAAAAATTGCGGTTTGCAAGCATGGGTCAAAGATAGAGTCGCGGGCTAAATTTAAATTTGTTGTCAAGATTCGTTGAATTCCTTTTTTAGATTGAGTCTAATGAAAAATTATTGACCTTCTGGGTATAAGTGACTAGTAGATTTGAACCTAAATAAAGCAACATAGAAAACTTTCTCTTGAACTCAGTTCTCTACCTCTGATATTGTTGACATTTTAATACATCATTAAAATCCAGAACTATTAGAGAAAGCTGACAGTTTTCGATTTTCGAAAAGAAAACAGCAAGATGGTGAAATGGTACCAGAATATTTAATTACTCTACGAAAATTATAGCTACAACATACAATTATGAAAACTATTCACAGAAAGCTTTGCAAAAGCAGTTTGTTTTTGGTCTTCGTTCTCAAGATATTCAGTCGATTATTAGAAATTGAAAAACTAACTTTGGAAAATGCTTTATAGCCATTGCCAAAAACATAGAAATTTCTACAAGAAATGCTGCTGAATCACATCCCACCAAAAATTCGTCAGATCTGATGAACCAACTGAATCAAAATACGAAGAATAAGAAGAACCTTCATACCCAAATTTTTCTGGTTTTTCTAAACAAAACTATGAAAAACTTTTATGTTTTAGATGCGGTTCAGATCAGCATTTAGCAAATCGAAATAGTTTGTGGTTTTCGTGAAATTCCAGAGCCAGTTTACCATGTATCCACCTGACGGTTTGAAAGTTAGAGCCCAAAATAAAAATTTCGTTTGTGAATTGGAAAAAGCTTTACATGGGTTTCGTCAAGTTCCAAAATGTTGGAATTATTTGTAAAACCCAAGAAAAATTGATTATTATCGAAAATATTTTATTGCAACAGTTTAAAATGAATGAATTTCAAGGACCCAATACAAATTTGCTTGGTTTAGTAATTACAAAAATCGACAATATCGCAACTTCTGTTTTTGTGCTTCGAAGATCCATCTACCTCCAATAAGATGCATAAGTAGGTATCTCTTATTGGATGATGTATCCACCCCTACTGAAAAAGATCTTAGATGTCTTGATGTTTTTATACCGAAGTTGGTTGCTTGATGAGTACAGTATGCCCCATCGTTAATTAGTATCATCATCATCAGTATAGTCATGTTTTGCCAGACATTCTGATGTAAAGTCATAAAATGTACTGAGTCAGAAGTGGAGGATTGCCCACCCGAAGGTAGTCTGCTTTGAAAACTGTCCGCCATCTTTCGCGATTATTTGTCAATTCGGTCGCTCTTGTGACACTAACATTAGCAATTGTTTTGTCACATCCCCGCAGCGAGTAGGAAAACGGCCACGACGCCGGCCGTCCTTTCGCAGCCTGAGTCTGGACAACAAGTTTTTCCATATTATCACTTATATGGATATGGCCAAAGAACTTTGAGATACACGTTGAAACAATGGAGGATAGGGACAGTCGTTTTGGATTTTCGATTCGCTTAATATGGAAACGTTAGTTCGGTGAGCTGTATAAGGAACTCTTAGCATTCTTCTTCTAAGTCCACATTTCAAATGCATCTATGCGGTGGCGACCTGTCATGCTTACCAATCCAAATCAGAAAGCCATACAAAAATATGGACAAGACAAGAGACCCGACAAGCGAGATTTTGGTCAAGGTTCCTAAAGTCCATAGGTTGCCTGGTAATGGTAACCTGATGACGCGTCTGGGGTGCCTTATGGAGATTTGCATTATGTTGAGGTCCCCCATATGACGTCATAAAGTTATCAGGCAACCTACATCTCTCAAACAATCCTGATTTTGGTGTCTTCCGTGATTTTATTGTCACGCCATCTTTTAGTCTTGTCATGGCTGACCGTGCTTGTTGAATGCGCCGACGGATTTCAACCTCGCAGCCGCCTGAATTGTCGATCAAAGAGCCGAAATATACGAAACTCTGGACTACCGGAGAACGGCCTACTGATGTTATTTCAGAATGATTGTCATATTCCCTATCAACGATCACGACCTTGGTCTTATTGTAGTTGATACTGAGACCACACTCTGCACTATGTTGTACTAAAATGTTAAGTAAGGTTAACAATCTACCCTGAGAAGAAGCAATAAGAGTATTATGGACGACAAACCTTAAATTTAAATAATGCCACCAATATTAACACCACCGTGCCAACCGTCCAGTACCTGTCTCATCACAAAATCGGAATAGATGATAAACCACATCGGTGATAACACACATCACTGAGGAACTCCTTTTCCTGTTGTAGTCTGATCAGACATGTTATCATCAATTCTTACTCGAGCTGTGTTGGGACTCATAGACCTAGCTTTTGTATGAGAAATATCAGGTGGGGAGGAACTCCCATGAAGAGAAGAATTTCTTTACGTTGTCAAATTCTTTAAAGTAGTCCACAAAGCAGATACATACAGGAAAGATGCTCTCTGGCATTTTCAATAATCTGGCTCAAGTACAGGATCTGTTCGCGCGTACCACGTTCCTTTACGAAACCTGCCTGCTTTGTAGATATTTTCTAGTCCACCAAACCCTCCAAACGAGACTGCAGAATATACAGCATAAGTTTGCTCGAATGAGACATCAATAAAAGTAGACGATAATTGTCTAGGTTTACCGGAGATTCCTTTTTATTAAGTGGAAGAAAGATTGAAGTGTGTGACAATTTAATTAATGCGTACTTATTTTTTTCCTTCGCCAACCTATCCTGAGATGACTCAAATTTGCACTGTGCAAGACGAAAGTAGCCTCACAGTCTCAGAACGAGAACATCTCAACAAACTCATCGAAAATAAAGTGGCAAAAATGGGTACTGGCCTTGGATGCTGTAAGGTGGCTGAGCACGAGATAGGAGTTATGCCTGTCGTTAAACCTATAAAGCAACGCTATTATCCCGTGTCACCATTCAAACAAAAGTTTATTGATGAGGAAATGCTAAGGTTGGGGGTTATAAGAACGTTCAAAAAGCCCTTGGTCTAGTCCAGTATGTCTCGCCCGCAAAAAGGATGGATCATTTCGATTTTGTTTCTAAGAAGGATGCATATCCTATCCCTTACATTTCGGCCATTTTGAATCGTTTGAAGAATGCCCGTTATATCAGCTCAATTGATATTAAGTCTGCCTTTTGGCAAGTACCTTTGAGTGAGACATCTCGTGAGCTTACAGCTTTCACAGTACCTGGTCGTGGTCTTTTTCATTTTCTTCGCATGCCTTTCGGGTTATCCAATGCTCCTGTCACTTGGCAACGAATAGTTGATCGTGTTTTGGGTTCGGAATTGGAACCCTCGGTCATGGTGTATTTGGACGACATCATCGTCATATCGTCCTCCTTTTCTGAGCACTTGAAAATTCTGGAGATCGTTTTTAATCGTCTTCTTGATGCAGGGCTCATCGTTTCGTTGAGTAAATGTCAATTCTGTAAACCTTCTCTTAAATATCTTGGCTATGTCGTTGATTCACAGGGTTTAAGACCGGATCCCGATAAGGTAGAGGCTATCGTAAATATACCTCCCCCGTCCAATGTATCAGAAATTCGCCGCTTCGTTGGCACCGCCTCCGTACCTGTAGGTTCGTCCCGAATTTTTCTTCACTGCTCGCTCCCCTTTTGGCGTTAATTAAGAAGAACGCAAGATGGTCATGGACCGCTGCGTGTCAACAGTCTTTTATTCGTCTTAAAGAATGTTTGGTTACTGCTCCTGTTCTTACTTGTCCGGACTTTGAGCGCACTTTTGTTCTGCAAACAGACGCATCTAATTACGGTCTTGGCGCTGTTTTGACTTAATCTTGTGATGATGGTGAGAAGGTAATATGTTATCTCTCTGGATTACTATCCAGACAGGAAATTAATTTCACAGTTACCGAAAAGGAATGCCTTGGTGTTATTTGGGGTATCGAGAAGTTGCGTCATTATTTAGAGGGTGTACATTTGAGACTTCAGCCTTACGACTTCCAACTTATTCATCGAAAGGGTAAAGACCATATTGTACCGGATATGCTGAGTAGGGCTGTGCCAGTTTCCTCTGATTCAGTCTGGATAAATGAGTTAAACCATATTCCTCCTTTTTTTAACACCACTGACACTTGGTTTTTGAGGATGATCGATAATGTTGTTCAAAATCCACATAAGTTTCCTAACTGGAGAGTCGAGGCAGGTATTCTCTATAAGTATCTAAAACATAACCATCCAGATTTTGTTACTCCTTCGAGTAATTGGAAGATTGTAGTACCAAAGGATAAACGCATGGCAGTACTAAAGACCTGTCACGATATTCCTGCTGCTGGACATGTAGGTGTGTATAAAACGACTGTCAAATTGCTTCAGAATTACTTTTGACCGAAAATTAGATGTGATGTCACCAAGTATGTAAGATCTTGTACCAGTTGTGCACAGAATAAAGTAGAGCAAAAACTACCAGCTGGACTTATAGGAGATCGTCCAACAATTTCAGAACCCTGGCTAACAATCAGCTTGGATTACATAGGACCTCTTCCGAAATCTCGAAAAGGCAATACTCATGTATTGGTGGTCACTGATTATTTCAGCAAATATGTCTCTTTGTTTCCTTGCCGTGCTGCAACTGCAAAGTCGTTGGTTAAATTTGTTGAAGAGGGTATATTTCTTAATTACTGGGTGCCCTAGAATCACTGGAGAGGATCTCCAAGGAGGTCCTAATTTAAGCGCGATAAGAGCTCCATCCGTCTGGCCAGACACTGGAGGACAAAACTTCCTGACAAATACGATGCAAAAATTCAGGCCATCATCATTCATCATCCAAGCACTTCAGAGTTTCATATTCGGCTAACGTTTTTGATTGAAAAATGTTAACATCGGAATAAAAGGTTCTCACAATATGTATATCACACCTCAATAACCTCGTCTAAACTGGTGATGAGATGTCCACCAGCATTCCCAACTGACCATGTTTTGGATTCAAAGGCGCAACCGAGACGTTTTATCTTTAGGAACATCTCTCCTGGATGGCCTGTATATTAGCGTGGGCCTGAATCTCCCTGCATAATTCCTGATTAGAGGAGTTCTTATCTTGATGCCAGAGTCTTTGGATCTCACGTGTTAATTGTCCATACCGATCGTGCTTTGCATCAGAATCCAGACCTGAGATCTCAAGCTCTCTACATGCCTCAATGACGGACAATGTATGGGTGATCCATGGCTGAATGCTGCGTCTTGGTTGAGGTGTTTGGGCAGCTTGTGTAAGAGCATTTTCAAATGTTAACCACATTATTATTATCAGAAGAAGATTCATCCAATTAGTATCAATCAAGATTAAACAATAACAACCATTGAACATTCATCTGATAACTTTAAGACTTCCTCTGTGATATCTGATTTCAGATTGCTTCACATTTCACAATAGCATGATGTTCTTCAACTTCTTTTAACCTTCCAGCTATCCAGGTTTTTGAGAGCAGTCATACAATTCCACTTATAAAATAATAATAGAGGAGTGCGCAGTTAGAGAAAAATTTTAATTGAAAGTTTTCAAAAAAATTCAATAAATTTTGAAAATGATTAACAATAGAAAAACGACATAAATTCGATGTTGACCAATGTATAATAGTTATTTTGTGTACCAAGGCCGTAAAGTTGATCTTTTTTGGCTGAATCAGAAATTTGCGGCCGAGGCGTAGCCGAGGCCAAGCAAATTTCAGGTGAGGCCAAAAAAGATCATTCGGCCGAGGTGCACACAAAATTTTTTAGGCGAGTGTTTTTTCTTGAAAAAAGACGAAAATTCAACAGGAGCTTTAACTTTTTATTGATTAGATAAATAATCCAGCAAAGATAGGTAGATACATAATTATTAGTAACAAAAACTACAATAAAGGAAGTGTGATTATAGAAAATTGCCGACTTTTTCGCATGGTATCCTATATTGTGCTTTTTTGAAAAAGTAAAAGTAATAGGATAGGGCTAAAATCAAAAATTTGGTTCCATTGTGGTTGCTAACTATTTATTGGTTGTGTTTATAGTTACGGACCGCGTTTCCGATTGTCTGTTTATATATTTTCACCAAAGTATATAGCGGCCGTAGAGTAAAAGCGGCCTTAAAGTAAAAGCGGCCGTAAAGTAAAAGCGGCCGTGAAGTAAAAGCGGCCGTAAAGTAATAAAGCAAATGCGGCCGTGAAGTAAATGCGGCCGTAAAGTAAATGCGGCCAAAAAAGATATACTTTAGGGATGATATTGAATCCGTAAAACTAATCTTTTTGTGACAGTCGCCTAAAAATGATTTTTACAGTGGGATGATGCTTCAGTCCCAAAAGTTGAGGTAAGGCCAAAGGAGCACATATTATATATTGGTATACTCTATATCTGACGAGTGCACCATGTATCATGAAAAAATATCGAACCTCAAATTAAAAATTAATATAAATTACATGAACAAACTATTGAATAATAGTTATTTTTCTATCTAGTGCGCGAAATGCTATGTGGTATGTGTCACCATGACACCAGTGTGCGAACTAGCTATTTCGCGCACTAATGTGCGAAATAGCTAGTTCGCGCACGGCGTCATGGGAACGTTAAAAAATCAATACCTGGGAAAAAAAGTGTCACTTCGCAAACTGTTATGAGTGTGCGAACATCATCATTTTTTGACAGTTGTAGAAAAAATATCTAATGATCAGACTAACCTTTGAAGATTTTTACGCGGTAAAAAGGATTTCAGTAGATTGCTAAACAAGATGCGATTTGGTGCTGAGCTTTTTGAAAGTCCTGAAAATGTTGCGAATGCTTTTGCTCAGTTTTTTAGCTCTATATAATATGAAAAATGCAATTCTTGAGATACTATCACAAATGATAAATGATGGGGCTCATTCAAATTTTCAGTTATAACTGAATCCGATGTTAGAAAAAGCATAGGAAATCTTAAACCCAAAAAATCTACCGGGCCAGATGAAATACCATCATACAGTGTGCGCTATAAAGTTGGGTACATATGGGAAAATTCTTAATTATTCCTTTTTTCAACAAACTTTTTCTGGGGATCGTTAGGGCATGTTCGATAACCAAAAAATCGATTATGACACATGTCATGTTATTTTTTTGATGACCAGAAAATGTGCAAAAAGGGACATAGGTACAGTTATAGCTACACGACCGAACGGTGTTTTCTAATTTATGACTTTCAAGTGTGTATTTCGCAAAACAATCGATTCGTTTGATATCAAACTTAGGTAGTTTAGTTGAATAAAGCTATTTTTGAAATAAAATTAATATTTTCGATTTTCCATTTAATGGTATGGGTAAAATAAGTAGTTTTATTTTTTTTCTCTGATTTGCTTCAAAATCGGCATGTGGAAGTTCTTTTTGGATTCTGAACAACTTTTTCTTATAAATTTTTTTGATATCTTGCCAAATTTACCCGTTTTTCGACATCAATATAAACCGATAATCGCATGACATGTATCATAATCGATTTTTTGGTTATCGAACATGCCCTAACGATCCCCAAAAAAAGTTTTTTGAAAAAAGGAATTTTTAAGAATTTTCCCATATGTACTTTATGGCGCACACTGGTGTGCACCACAATTTTATGAAATTATATTTTTTTAACAGAACTTAATTTGTAATAATTACAGGCTCAATCAGATCAGTTTATTACGATCTTGTAGGTACCTCAAAGTAGCAAGCTGGGAACACTTTCATTTATTACTTTTAAAGCCAGTATATTCATTTTCTGATAAACTGTCAGGTATGGAATTTGACGGATAAAATTACAATTTTTAATCCCATTGGTCGGTCAGTTACCTGCCGACCAATAGAATCAGAATGGTAAATTTATCTTGCAGATAGTTACCAGCAAGTTTATCTAAAGATGAATTAACCGGGCCTAAGTATAATTTTATTGATTTATCATCTTCTGTAACAACATCAACCAGCTCTTTGTATGCAGATGATTTCAAACTATTTAGAACAGTATTATGTGATAAAGACTGTAATTATCTCCATTCTGATTTGAACTTGGTGTTCAAATGGTTTGGTGTGAATAAGATGTCTCTCAATATTGATGATTTTTCGGTTGTTACTTTTACTAATCTTACACTAATATGTGGATGGTGTATCATTCATTGGAAAGAAGTAGCAAGATTAAGACCTTGGAGTAACTTTTGAATCACGTTAAAGTTCAATGAGTATTTTGGTAATATTGTGAATAGGGCACACATAAATTTGTAGGCGTTGTGTTCTAAAATAGTGGGAACTCCCAATATTGAAACAATAATAAAACTATAATGTTCTAGTTAGTATGAGACTTAATTTGGAGTATGTTCACCAATAACAGCAGAAGGCATAGACCTAATTGAAAATATACAGAAAAGATTTTTAAGGTTTCTTTATGTAAAAAAAATATTGCTTACCCTATTCCATATAGAGTTCAATGTTGATAGGTTTTAGTATGAAAAAACTGTCTACAAGAAGAGAGATGAGACAAGCAATATTGCTTATATACTGTACCTATTATTAATAACTTTAAGTGCAAAGATTGTTTTATTGCGAATATTATTACATTTAAGATACCAAAGAATAGATTGATATGTTAACTATGGCCAATAACTTCTTGGTGAGCAAGTACCTAATGCCTGATTTTTGTAATTCAGGTCTAATACATGTTCAGGAACTGCTTAGGAACAATGTTATTATTTAGAACTTGGCTGTATTGTGTTAATTTGTCATTCTTGTTCATTGTTTTTGTTTTAAATGAATAGATTATTGAACTTAATGAATAAACTTTAAATACAGTTTCTGAACACCCTTATAATTATAAATACGGCATGCTTCCTGATTTTAATGAGATGACATTCGATACCAACCGTTATAACCTCCGTCACCCTTGGTGGAAACGCGGATCACCTGGACATGCAGAAATAAGTCACGTGTAGATGCTCGGTACGGTTGCCATCTTGAAAAAGCCCGTATAATATTTTTGAATTTTTATTGCCAATTACGGGGTGTTATTTTCGTTCTCGGCCGCTGCGCTGCGGCACCTTTGTTTTTATGTATTTCAATGTGTGCGATCGAAAAGCGATCTATGTACCCGACCGACAAGGAATTATAAATAATCATGGTCAATCGGATAAGAATTTATGTTTTAGAGTAATTGAGATGTTTCTAGTATTTGCAATAATTCAGTTTTCTTGTCCTTATTGTGTGAGTTTTACACATAATCGTGAATCTAACTTTTTTCTAAAAATTTCAAATTTTAGATCTCTCCCTATATACCTAACACCCATCAAACGATTCAAACGTATCCGGAGCCTGCCGGATCGGCATGGCAGCAGCGGCAGGATTTTCCAATTTACCGTAGCAGTTTTATGTGACAGGACACGTGCCACAGCTTACCACAGAAGAGCCACGTGCACGCAGGCCAGACAAAACACCGTGAGTTTAAAATAGCCATAACTTGCTTGCAACCCTCTTCTCGATGCAATTTTGCGTCTAAATTTAGGTGGTTGAGAGGGCAAAATTTACATGTTCTAAATGTTTCAAAGAAAAAATCCTGTTTGATGGGTAAAATGTGTGTTTTGAGTCGAAATTGTGAAAATTTGAAGAAAAATTAAATTAAACTTTCCATGAATGCTAGATCAACCGTTAGATATTGGTCTGTATAATGTGACATAAGAGATTTAAAGCGATAGTTTTATTTAATAATAATAGCGTTAACTATGGCGGAAAAAGTTTCAAGTATTACATTAAGTTCTTGCGTAGGTCTCTTCAAATAAACTTCGGAATATTCTTAAAACTTTAGTGTGATAAGCTCAAGGAGTGACCATAATTATAAGTAGTGAAAACAGGCGTCAAAGCTCATGACATTTCGTGTCATCCACCAAGCAGCCTTACCTGGGCAGATAATAAGATGAGAGTTAACTAACAGAACATCCCTCTCTCTCTAATACTACACCTAAGAGAGAATTTAAGATAATAGTTTTTTAATATCCCTAGGTCTTCTGCTCACAGAAGATTGATTAAATGAGCTATTAGCTGAAATGTCTCTAATAGGGACACGTACACTTATTTCACTATTATTTTGTTCATTAGTAGGTAGGTATTATCATTATTGCCTAAACTATCGCTTCCCAAAGTTTCTCGCTTCCCATCATCATTTAAATCATGATTAACAATATTCCTATTGGTTGCTGATGACGGTGATTGGGGTAACTGTGATTTATAATATGGTGCTGGAATCAGGTGCCACCTATTTCTTTGATATTTACCATAATTGGTTTCTATTAGATAAGAACATGGTTCATCTAAAACAGCTACAACTGTGCCATATTCTCTTAGATCAGTTACCCAAACACTGTCGCCTATAGAAAGTTTAGACAATTCCCTTGTTTGATGTCTTTTATCATAACGCTTAGCTAATGTCTCCTTTGCTAAATTCTCTTTATGTGGTATATTTTTAGCATTAACTGTTTTATTGAGTATGCTTAACAAAATTGGCAAGTGAGATCTTAACTTTTGGTTCATAAGTAGTTCAGATGGGCTTAGTCCACATGCAAGAGGTGTTGTGCGATAAGCTAGCAAAGCTTGGATTCAAGTCTTTGGAATTTTTCTTCACTAAACTTTTGGCTACTTTTACAGCTGACTCTACTTCTCCGTTATAGAAGCAGGATAATGGGGACTACTAGTAATTAAACAAAAATCATATTTTATAGCAAATTCTCTGAATGCGGTTAAGGAATAGTTCTCTTGGATTAGTTCTGAATTCTACACATTCTGAGCAATTTTTGACAAGATTTTGAATTTGTAAAGAGAGACCAAGCCACCATACAGATGCCTTTGCCCTGGCTCTGCATTTGACAAACCCTTGATGGCCTTGATGGATAAACTTCTGGAATTTTTTATCAAAAGATTTTCTTGAAAGCTAATATCAAAACGGTGCGTATGATAGGGAAGAATTTCATCACGAAGTTTATGTTTCTCGGGCCATTTTGATAAACAGAACTCTGCAAGTTTCTTGCAAATTGGATCATTAGCTTGTGCCAGCTTGATTTTTTCAAGACATGGAGATTTATTTTGAACTGACTGAATTACCATACTTACATGAGCATCTGCCTCATGCACAAGCTCATCATCTTCAGGTTTCTGGAGATTTTTGGGAAAATTCCTAGATAAGGCATCTGCCATGGTAAGATACTTGCCTGGAATATAGTGGATAACATAATCATAGCGCATGAGTCTTCTGAACTTTTGAAGTCTTGGAGTAAGCTCGTGTAGAGGTTTGGTTTGCAGAACCTGAACCAGAGGCTTGTGATCTGTTTCAAAGATGACAGAAATACCTGTAATATATTCTTTAAATTTATCTGCCAACCATGCTAATGCCAAAGCCTCTTTTTCGATCTGAGCATAACTATAATCTATAGAAATATCTTTATAAGATATCATATGTCCAAGACATTTCAAAGACTGTGTACCAAAGACACACTTGTCTTTGTTGAGAGTAATACCCACAGCTTTAATTCGCTCTAAAACCTGGTTTAGAATCATGTTGCTCCAAAGTGGGAGCATGTATTTAAATGTCATCAATATGACTGACAACGCCATTGATTCTTGACAATATTTTATTATCTGTGATTTTATTCAAGAGAATAGAAAAATACCCTGGAGCACTTGTTATACCAAAGGGTACTCTTTTAAAGAAAAAGCAACGTGGTCATGGAAGTAGTAGGTAGTTGGGATTCTTTGCTGAGTTTAATCTGGTAAAAATCGGAATTTGTATCGAGTTTAGAAAAATATTGGGAACCTTGTACCCGAGCTAAAATATAGTTTCGACTTTTTCAATGGGAAAATATGGCCTTTGCACTACCGTATTTTAACACGTATAATCCACGCATAACCTAATTTTCGAATTTTTATTCATCACGACTATGGGACTTACCCACGGTGATCAATGGGTTCAATTACATCTAATTTTTTTAATATCTCTAATTCTTTTTTTGGGGGGTCTAATAGAGGAACGGGGACTACTCTGGGAATACTCTGTGCGAAAGGTTGGACACAGTTATTGACTTTTAACATCATTTCGGTTTTAATAGACCAGTACTTCTACAGACACCAGCCCAGTTACCTATTTTTTTACTTTTTTTCTGCAGGCCGATGTTTTCGCTGGACAGTTCTCTCTAGGATGGAGCCGCAAGCCACAGAAATCGCATGTTTTCTTACCTTCACAATAATCAGCTTTCCCTTGCTGATCAAAACTTGTTTTTTTGCTTCGATTATTGCTTTCACTGGATACCTTGGCTACCTGTCTCTGCCGGCTTTCTTGAAATAAACTGGTCAACGTTAAGTTCGGTCCATTCAATTTTTTGCCCTATTTTTAAACAGCTGCAACTTTTTTAAAAATAAATATTTTTGAACGCGGTTTGCGGCATTCAAAAGCGCATTTCTTCTAGATTAGGCTGCATGTCACACATTTTTGGTGAGAAAGTTGTTTTCATGATATACGGGGTGATAAGCAATGTCATGCAAAAAAGCAAAAATTTCGTGTGTGTGACACTTTGGCAAAAAATTTTTTTAGTTGCTATAATATGGTTCGTTACTAAGGTTACATCAATATCTCTAGACGTTTTTGTCACTTTTTGGATTTAGGCCCTTTTGCCTTAAGGGCCTCACAGACTGCGTTTTTGTTTGACGGTTTTGTTCGACGATCAAATCTGGTCGAGCAAAAATGGCGCAAAACCGAAGTGTGTGTGCGAAAAATTGTCGTTTTTGCTGGCATACAAAACCGATGCAAATATCTGGCTTCGCCTGATTTTGTCCGTCGGATATGTTCGATATGTCAACAAATCTGAAGTGTGTGGGCTACGAATTTTAAAAACGACGGTTTTGTGTGGTGTGTGTTGCGTAGCTACAAAATTTCACATTATTAAAATTAAAAATAAATCAAAAACTTCCCAATATGACTGATGTTCGCCAAACTAAACCGAGGTCTGTGTGCATATGCGTTCCGTCGTTTTTGCTCGACCAGATTTGATCGTCGAATAAAACCGTCAAACAAAAACGCAGTCTGTGGGGGCCTTAGATACAGTACTAAACATCAAATTTTGGTAATGCAATCTTTAAATTGCTATAATTCGAAAATGAAATGACGGATTTTCACGAACGCTTCAAATTAGGAAAGCCTATTTCATGTAGATTTTCTATGACCTAAGAAATTCACGCAAGGTTTCAGTTTTAAGATTATACCAAGATACAATAAAATAAAATCGCTAACGGTACGAAAAATCTCGCCGGTGGTGTACTATGGAATCCTTTATAGCAATAGGTTTCCATAACAACGATGAACCAATGTTGTCATGGAACCTATTTAGCATGAAACTCTTTGGCATGACATTTTGCGTCAACTGCAAATTTTATCTTGTATCAGTTACAGTTCGTCGATTTCAATCTGATACTCCAAAGGAATGTAAGCTGGTGGCTCTCTATATTAGAATGCCAAAAATCACCTGACCACACCTGTTTTTGTCATATGCTTCACCCCCTCGCTCCTCATACGGAAAGTGTCAGATTAAAAACGACGGACAATACATTTTATTCTACCAAATGGTTAAACTTGACCAAAATGAATTGAGAAATATTGTGAGGTAAGTTTGAGCCCATAAAATTTATCAAGAAAAGACGCATACGCATACCTACCTAATTTCGAGTGTGAAAAGGGTAGGTACTAGCTAGTGAAACCTAGCTTATGGCATGGCAGTCCAAGTTATCGCTACCAACACCGTTGCGGACGAACGAGAAAAACAACATCAAGGCAGGATCGTTTGATTACTCGTAATGAAACACGGAGTAGAACCCTTATTGCCATCAAACACTGCCAGAGCTTTCAAGCAGCAAGTGGCATAAGGATATCAACGCAAACCATAAGGCGTAGACTTCACGAGCGTGGACTTACGGCAGAATACGGCTAATAGCAGAATGGAGTAGGTGCATATTCAGGGTTTTATTTATGTGGAAGTGATGGACGAGTTTTAGTATGGAGAGGGAGAAATGAACGATATCTGGAAGGAAACATGGATGCAAGGGTACTGTTTGTAGGTGCCGGTGTGGCTATTAAGGGTGGTGTTATGATGAATGGTAGAACGGAAATTTGGTTGTTTAACTTAGGGAATCGATGAATGCGGAAAGGTATCGAGACTGTATCAGTGATATTATTATTCCTTTCCACAAAACTTTGGAGACGATTTTGTCCTGGTGGACGACAATCTCGTATTTGTGAAAATTTTTAATAAAAATGTCTAAAGTTGATTTTTTTTGTGCGCATTTATAGTGTCTTTTTCACGTCCAATGATTTACCCAGTATTTAGTCTATTATTGGCCTGGTATGATGTTAAAACTGAAACCTTGCGTAAATTTCTTAGGTCATAGAAAATCTACATGAAATAGACTTTCCGAATTTGAAGCGCTCGTGAAAATCCGTCATTTCGTTTTCGAATTATAGCATTTTAAAGATTGCATAACCAAAATTTGATGTTTAGTAGTGTATCTAAGGCCAAAGGGCCTAAATCCGAAAAGTGACAAAAACGTCTAGAGATATTGATGTTACCTTAGTAACGAACCATATTGTAGCAACTAAAAAATTTTTTTGCCAAAGTGTCACACACAATTACAAGTTTCAGCAAGACTATATAAACTTGTGAAAAACATTCAATTGACCTATCTTTTTTTACCTTGACTGCGCGCGCAACTCGTGGGTTGCAGGTGAGCGTCTAATCAGAAGCGAGTTTGTTACTGACTTGCGTCATATTCTTATCCAGGGGCCAGTTCAGAATTATTCGTTCCTTCTTTCTTTGTAACGTGTAATTCGACAAAGAGGAAACTAATACTTTACCATTGAGATAGAATAATAAGGAAGCGACATGAGGAGAAAAAAGCGTATCCACTTTCGCCATATTGTTACGACACTTCTGTCTGAGATTCTGTCACCTTTGTCATAGCAATGCGTCAAAATTGCATCAGGGCCGCATTTTCCATCCAAAGATTTTTTAGATGCGAAAAATTATTGAAAATTTCTAAGCCCAGAATTCCTATTTTGGGTCTTGGAAGGATCTCCTGTTTCAGTATGTTGAAGTTTCTGTAGCAACTTCTTCTTTCTTGGTATAATCTCGATTTTTTTACGTTTTTAGATAAAAATAATAAAGAATCCATTTAGTTCAGCTCTGTTTAAGTAGCCATATTGTTCCGACACTTAGCTCCACTTACCGATGCCGTTTTCTATTGCACTATTCAAATGATGACAGCGTCTCCATATTATTCTACCTCAATGTACTTTACGTATTATTTCTGAACTCCCCGCAGTGTCGTTTAAGGTTATGTTAGGTTATACTTGACATATTCCTTGGCAATTTCATTGTGTGATGTTGCCGGATGAAACATTTATCAAAATAAAAGTGCAATGTTAACATACACTTTGAAGCTCTTCTTTTGTCTGATTTAAGGCGTTGTGAAACACTTCTTTAATGTTAAAATGTTCGATTTGTATTGTCTACATTTGCTCTGCAACAATACAATCTGGCTACACTGCAACCCACTAGTTGCGCGCGCATGTCATCTTTTATTACTGTCCAACTTGTATTTATTACAATTAAGCTATCCTTTTCTATTTATGTGAGACAGGTCAATTGATTCTCCTGGTTTCTGAACTCGAAAATTAAACTTAAAACGTTCAAATATAACATTTTTTTTTGGAATGAAATGCTTTTCGAACTCATGTAACATAGTTTGGTATGTAGTTGGCCGTGGCTCTGTAAAGGACATCAGAATATCTTCAAATTCATCTCCCATTACATATAAAAGCAAATCAATATTCTCTTTATCACTCTTGTTGTTTTGCCCTGATACAGACACGTTCCTCTCAAATTTTTTTCGCCACTGTGGCCAAATATTTGGACATAAAAAAATCAGTTTATCTGCATGGGTTGCATTTATCCCCAAATTTACCTGCATACTGCATAGTCGTAGTTGCAGACCCTTGAGTCCCCGATTTATGTCCGTCTGTAAACAACATCGCAAATCAAACTTCTTGAATTTCGTCACAACGTCTCTGCAAAATCTTGTTTATTCTTGAATCCCATTCACTGCCATCATGTTATATTAATTTCTTGCGTAGGTCTCTTCAAATAAGCTTCAGAATATTCTCGAAACTTTAATGTGATAGGCTCAAGGAGTGACCATAATTATAAGTAGTGAAGACAGACTTCAAAGCTCATGACATTTCGTGTCATCCACCAAGCAGCCTTAACTGGGCAGGTAATAAGATGAGAGTTAGGCCAAGTTTTTAAATTCACCATTTGCGTATGCGCATTTCTCTTCTTCATGAGTAGGTATTCTATCCTTGTTTTGCTGCTGTCAAATGACAGGGACAGCATTACATCGGTGAAAATGCGCATATGTTATTGATGGGTTTAAAAACTTGCCCTTAACTACTAACAGAACATCAAAAACCACTGAAAATGGAAACCATCTGTCAGTTGATGCTTCGTAATGCATAACCTAAAATAAATACAGGCCCAAGAAACAGCTGGTTGCTGGGAGATGTTAAATAGTTTCTTCTTCTCGGATTACACAAAAATATTTACTATTTGGAAATATTGTTATTAGAATTCCTAGTAATCCTAATCTTAATTTGTGAAAAACAGTATTTTACTCAACTTAATCTTCTGGTTTGTAGAATCATATCATTCGCCCTTCAGGTGCTACCTCCGTCAGCAAAAACTGTCCCAGAGTATAGCTCGGGATAAGAACAATGACAAAATTCGAGTAGGTATATCCTGTTCACAATCCGATGTCCACAGGTGCAAGTACATTTTCACCTTTCCCTATCAAATAGCATTGAAAGGTGATAAACTTTACTGGTACCAGTGGACATCGGATTGTGAACGGATAATATACAGTGCGGCCGTAAAGTAAGGAATAAATTCAATAAATATTCTTCTAAGCAATTTTTTCAAAAATTCTCCAACACGTCAATTCTATTTTTTGTCGAGCATTCTTTAGAAAATAAAATTATTATACAGGGTAGTCGCAGAAAAGCTGGACAGGTAGTATCTTAATTTTTCTAAATAGAAACCCCTAATTTTTTTAACATTTTCGGATTTCTGATATAATTCTAAGTATTTTTCATGAAAAATGTCCTATACCTAAATTCAACTGTTTCGGAAATATTGACAGTTGACAATTGACTTTTTTGCAACTTTGAGAGGCTGTAAAACCTAAACGGTTAATTTTAGAGGAAAACCGATTTTACATTCCTATCTTAGATTTTCATAAGCTATCATTTGATACCAACTTTTAATTCAATCAGAGATTAAATTTAATGGGAAATCATGTATTAAATTCAAGGTTGGTGTCAAATAATAGCTTATGAAAATCTAAGATAGCAATGTAAATTCGGTTTTCTTCTAAAATTAACCGTTCAGGTTTTACAGCCTCTCAAAGTTGCAAAAAAGTCAATTGTCAACTGTCAATATTTCCGAAACAGTTGAATTTAGGTATAGGACATCTTTCATGAAAAATACTTAGAATTTTATCGGAAATCCGAAAATGTAAAAAAAATTAGGGGTTTCTATTTAAAAAAATTAAGTTACTACCTGTCCAGCTTATCTGCGACCACCCTGTATAATAATTTTATTTTCTAAAAAATGCTCGACAAAAAATAAAATTGACGTGTTCGAGAATTTTTGAAAAAATTGCTTAGAACAATAATTATTGAATTTATTCCTTACTTTACGGCCGCACTGTATGTAGTTTATACAAATCTAAACAAATTTGTTAAGAGAGAACTTTATCAGTTTCCATCAGTTGAGGAGACATTAGCCACACAAAAAAAGAAATTTTGATTACTCCAAAGGTTTTCATGAGTACAAAATTTCTGAATCTTCAAAACTTTCAACCACTCTCATAAGTTCTTTCGGTAAATTTGCCCAAAAAACTTGTCCATTTGAAATGTGTTTTTTTTGCCATTGATAAATCAGATTATAGATTACTCTGGAGTTAATTCTGTAATCATGCATGCAGATGATATTTTAATAGATAGTAGAAGAAATAAACAAGAACACGATTACGGGAATTGGGCGAAACAAAACTTATGTATCCCCCTGTAAACATGAGATAACCAACGGAATTACAGGCAGGGGATGTACTCATGGGCGAATTAAATAATTTATACGATAAGATATTATCCCTATAAAAAGTACCATTATAATGGAAGAACAGCGTTACATTCCTAATCTTCAAGAAAAGGAGAGAACACCCCGCAAACTACAGAGGAATCAACTTCCTAAGCTCAGTGTCGAGGCTGCAAAAATATTATCAGTAGAAGTGATTAAGAGGATCGACTAGAGACGTCATATACAAATTCCGCCAATTCTCTCAGCAAAGCTCCATCACCTATTGGAACAAAAGATTAATTTCAGGATCATTGCAAGTCTGACTAATATTACAGCAGAATATCAGGATTTACAGCAAAGCCCATCAGGAATATGTTATAATAATTAAAATGAAGCTAAAAACCAATGGTGAATAATTGGAGTTATAAAAATTGCAAGAACAAAAAAAAATAATTTGGTAACCAGGAATAACTTCTCAAATCAAAGTTCTTATTGAACGAGGTATTTATAAAAGATAAACCTCTTGTCACTGAACCGATTCTAAATTTGGAAATTCCTAGTTTACCTTGGTGGATTCTTGGATCCGATTTATTCCAATTTAAAAACATGTTTGTACAGGACTGTCATAGTAGTTTGTTTTTGGAAGTATTTGAATTGAAAAATACAACTAGTGCAAATAGATATACATATAGTGAAATTAATTAAACAGTGTATGCACGTGATCAATGACATCGAAATTATTGCTAATTGCAGTTTGTAAGAAATTAAAATTCGTTTCAAGCTGAGAGCTCATTCTCCTTTTTATTTAACCTTAGTTAAAAAAAGACAGAACACTGTTGGCATTTAACCGAATCGGCCGATGAAATGACATTTAGGTTGGCACTCATGGGTTATGTTGCCAAATATTGCTGCAAATCTGCGGTTACTGATTTTAATAATTTGAAATTATTTCTATTTGTGTATCTATAAAATGCCAAAGTCATTGAATAGTCAGAGTCAGAAACTCGTTGCGTCTCTAATGAGTTTCCTTGAACAGGAACGAGATAATGGGGGCCCCTTTTTGCCATTAAATAGCGTTAGAGAGGTGAAGTATATTGATACTATCAAATATAAATCTTCTGGGGCTTTAATTGGGAATATTTTTCCAGCATGTTGCAGGTTGCAGCTGCACTGAATATTGGATAAGCACTGTGATCCAATCCAATGTAAAATCTGTAAAAAAGTTGGGGATAATTTAGCGTTAAATTCACCAAAGAAAAAACGTCCACATAAGAAGAGGGTTACGAATCAAGATCACCTTGATGTTAGCTCTATTCGCAATCAAATTTACGACGAGAAGTGAGTAGTTTTTTTAGATTGTGTTCGTAATACACTATCTATACATATAAAAATCGATGTTTGTTTGCTTTAGTGATAAGAAATTTTACTAGACATGGTATGTCAAAGTAAAACGAAAGTCAATAGCGGCAACATTGCGACCTGCTTATGTCATTAATTTTTATCACGTGCATACACTGTTTAATTAATTTCACTATACCTACCTACTTAGAAAAATCTTTAGCAGATTTTGGAATCTCAGTTTTTTTAAAAATTTTGCAAAAACCTATGAATTTGAATGGCGTTCAAGCAACCCTTATTATGCACAGTCACAGAAATAGTTTGGCAGAAAGTGGTGTTAAAACAGGTGGGAAGCGACTAAAAACCCTTTCTTACTTTAGTAAATAAATCTTTTAAACCTGAACTAACTCATTCGAAGTCCATAATACAAAATCTCCTCGTCTAAATTTAAATTCCGTCCACAAAAGAACTCCTTCTCCGAAGAAGATTATTTTCCAACTTGTAAGAATCGTAACGTATATTTCAACGCAGCTCCGCTGGCAGCCGTCGGTTGTCGGTGTGTTTACAAAAATCCAAAACTAAACAAGATCCGGAGAAACGGGAGGAAATTTCTATTTTCAGTGTCCCACCTTAATACATCCTCCTTTATCGAGTGCATTCCTGCATTCATAAATCAATCTTTCGTACTGGAAAATCGACTAACCGTCTTTGTCTTGCTTATATCAACATGGAAATGTAAAAAAGAGTGGGCATGCTATCTGGTTGTTTCAAATCTATTTCCGTGCCCCAAGTTCCAGTCAATAACATTGAACACGAATTTTCCAGTAACGGTAATTATGCCGTGATTTCTTTGTTTCCTAGTTCTCATCCCACTTTGGCTTTTTGAATGGTTTTCTTGGAACCGACAACGGGAAAACGATTATTCAAAACGAAAATAACCGGACTTTATACTGTATGTACTTAGACCATGCCATTTAATTGTACATTTCCGCTCTGGCACAAGACAGAAAATACACAGATTTTCTGAAAGTAGGTACCTACATCAATTTTGTAATATAAAAATTTAAGCAATTATTGATTTAGATAGGATACAAGTATTTTTGATACAAATTCAATGGACGTCTCTGGTGTGAGGACGCCGACGCCTCTACCAAGCCGACAGTCTAAATCTGGATCTGGTATGCGTTAAGACGCCACGTCCGTCTGGAAAAACTTGGATGGGTGCCATATAAACCACTTTTTCCCGTCTTCACAGTGTTGCGGCCACTGACTCATCTCTAAGGATTTTCCGAATTTTTTTACCACGTCATTAAGAAAGAAGTGAGAGACAGCCCTATCGCGAAGAAAGGAAAAAAAATCTTATGACAACAACCAATTTTATTACAATCAAAGAGTCTATGCCAGCAGACTAATAGGTTCATTACTAAAAACACAAAGATTGCCAAATTGAGAAGTCACTAAGCGAAATAATCCGTTTCCAACAATTCCAATAATTTCCAAATATTCCTGGTGAGGTCCAATTTTCGGTGAATAATTTCAAGCGTCGACGTTTCATGTCACAGCATCATATAATGCGTTATGGTGAAATAAATGTTCACCTTCATCATGATTGTCACAAATATTTGAAAAGACGATCACCAGAACGCAGAAGATAGTCACATTCTTCAGGGAGAAGCCTTTATGAGGAAATCACCTTCTACGAGATCATTTTTATTAATGAAGGTGAGAGTTGTTAGCAGATTCTGGCATGCATAGATACGCCATAGATCAAGAATTATATTTTTTGTTCAGATGCCATTCTTATAATATATTTCATACTTAGATTTGACTGTTATCAGTAGTAATAGCCTAAGGACATTGATAATTGTCCGAAAAAATTTTAAAACAGATAAAGTTGTTATAAAATTTTTGAGCATTTATCAATGTTCGAGGGTGTGACTTGCTATTGAGAAACTGGCCCTCGCAGTTGTATTATCAGTTCGTCAACAGTTGATGTTAAATGACGTTCTCTCATAATAATTGCTTTGTTAGGGTTCCTCATGTCAATGCATATTCTGATATTTTTAGGATTTCCTTGTTTGGGAATCACAACAATTGGTGAGAACCATGGAGTTGGTCCTTCAACTCTCTCTATTAGGTTTTGTTCTTCAAGCCTATTTATTTCTTCTTTAACTGATTTTCTTACATAAAATGGCACTTTTCGGTGTTTCTGTGCTATGGTTGGAACATTAAATTGGGATCAATGTGTTTTTCAAATTTCCAATGTCTTTTGTTAGCTCAGAATAATTCTTTTCTACATATTCCAAGTTTATGTTAATGTTTAGGAAATTTGTTCTCATGGAAACAACTTTTAGGTCTCTTGAAGCTTGGTAAGATGAAAGTGATCAGATTCACCCTTCATAACATGAATAACAGTCTGAATTGGGTTGCTTTTATGTTCCATAATTACTGAAAATTTTGCTACAATTTGTAAATGTTTGTATATGGAAAAATCTTGCTTGTATCAGACTGCAGAGGTTCTAAAAAGTTGTCTTCGTAGATTATTTCGCTAATCAGGTTCACTGATGTACCAGTGTCAATGATAAATTGAAGTTTTTTGTTGTTAACTGATAAAGTAACATGTGGTAAACTTGTAATTTTGTTTGATACCAGGTTAAATGAACAATCTGATGAGGACTTTTCCTTGTTTTGATCATTTTTCTGTTGATTGTAATTCACTTTTGATTGTTCTTTGTTTTCAACACCTTTGTTAGTATAATCATCACTTGTTTGTGAAGCATCACTCTACTTCATTTGACTTGACTTTCGTTGGGTGTTTTGTTGTTGAGGCACTTGTTGAAGGGATAAACACACTGTAGCAAAATGTCGTTTTTTTAAGCATTTAAGGCAAATTACGTTCAAAGCTGGGCAATTTTGTCATTCCATTTCTATGCCAATTGTTACCACAATTTTTACAAATTTTTTCTACACTTGTCGTTTGACTGTTATTTAATCTCTTTTGATTGTTACTGCTATAGTTCTTCACTCTGTTCACATTCTCAGCTGTCATATTGTTTTCCTTTTCGTTTAACTGCACCTTAATTGACTCATATGCCTTTCCTTGGGGTAATGAGTTGATCAAGAGATGGGTTTTCTGTGAGTGCGTATCTTCTTAACTTGGTAAATGTGGTACCTTAACTTTACCTTTTCATCTTTATTAGAAAAGTTACAGTTTAAACTTAACTTTAATAGTCTGGCATAGTACTCAACAATTGTTTTGTCGTCCGATTGTTTTGCGTGTCTGAAATTAGAACACACAAACAAAAAGACAATATCAGAAACACCGATGATCAAATGGGAAGAATCTAAACTTTTCACAAAGTCCTACACAAAAATATGGCATGCCCCTAAGTCACCTGGATTATTTGACATGCCATCAGCATGCCAATATTGGACCCCAATTATTCAAAAGGTCAATAGACTAGACAGATTGCCAGACGTGTGTGTTCGGTGGCGGAATTTCCGGATGTCTTGTCACCCCTGTTTATCTCTAGTCGAGATAAATTAAGTTTTTAAGTAAACTGTTCTGGAAAGAGAATCCCCCTCTTAGGGCGTAAGGGTGAGTTTCCAATGAGTCTATATAGGTTATTAACATCACATAAATTACCTGCTGAAGTTTTTAAACCAAGAACAATATTTGAATTAGTTGAATAATAAATCACGAATTTAAAAATGTCCTTGACTATCTTGACCAAGAAAAAAATTAACAATTCCTTAGACTTTCTGAGTAATGAGGGCTTTGAATCAATTGAAAATCGTTTGATCAATAATAATAAAATTATTGTGAAGGCAGCTTAACGCCCTTCCAGGCGCCCTAATTGAAATGTGTTTGTTTATAAAAGGAGCAAAGAAATTCCGGAAGTTCCGATGGCGTGTGCACCCTTGACCCGAGAACATGTGCCCTTTAAACTTTAAAATCCCTTGTGCCTTATGTTCGCAGATGGAAGAACCAATTAGATCTAGCAACTAATAGACATTAAACACAATTCCCATGAAGTCATAATAAATCATTTTACCACCTGTCACAAGATCCTATGGGGTATTCTGTGCCTACCAACGCAACCCATAAAAAAAAAACTATAAACACGTGTTTTTTTCGAAATTATGAAAATACTGTACAAGTGCGAGGCAAAAAATAGGGATCTGACTCGGTGGGTGACACCTTCGGGTTGGCCGTAGTACGATATTATTTCTGTTAACATATGGTGAACAAAGATATTAATTTTTTGGTCGATTTTATAGAATGGAGTTTTAACAATAACACAAAATGCTTTCGGTGGGCATTAAAAAAATGTGTTTATTTTTGTTAAATTCCATCGCAAACAGGCGACTGGTTGCGCTCAGATGGCATAGCAGCGCCCGTATTAACGGAAGTTACCTAACTTTTTGTTTATTTTTAATTTCCTTTTGGTGTTTCATCGCATTTTGGGTATTTTATGTTCGTTTGGCATAAAAACAAATGTTTACGTGTGCCTAAAAACAAGCCAAAAGAGTTTGGAAAAAGAAGCTATAATTGGTCAGAGTAACCTGTTATTCATGGAAACTGCCCTGATGAAACTGGAACAAAAAAGCGATGGAGAGAAATGATAGGTACATACCATTAACATCGGCTTAGTGCAGGGCTCAGACTGCTTTTATTCACCATATACCTCGGTGACCTTCTACGAATAATGAAAGGGTTATGGGCCCCAGCACACTAAAGAAATCTGGTTTTAAGAACGGCGAGAAAAACAACAATTTATTAAAGGAAAATTCAAGAACCATGGAGAAATTTCCCAAATTTGAAAAGCTTGATTGAAAATTCGATTTTCGTTTTTGGAAGACGATGGCACCATGCTTACATGGACCTGAATAATTTATTTAAGATTGCCTCAGGTGAGGAAACTAATCTTCAAAATACAAGGACAAGTGTGTGATTTGGCGTTACCGAGATTCTCTCACAAGAACATTCATTTTGTTTAACGTAGATTCGGATCTTGTACCTCAAATAACTTGTTTCCCAGATGCAAGTATATAGAAAGTACCTAGTTAATGATATATTTGATTAAAAATATTAGTAATCTTTGCATCTTGTCAAATCGGTGATTCCTGAACACAAATAACGAACTTTGGGCTAGAATAGTAGAATGAACAGTTTTTTAGAAGTAAAGACTCATTAGAGGCCGCTCTATATCCTACGTAGGTTTGAAGTGTCAGGGTGCCAGGCCCTGAGGTCATATTTTCGAATATTTACGCAGAAGAAATTTGATACGATTTCGAATGCTCCCCATTTAATTTACATTGCTGTCAATCAAATTTCGTCTACGAAATGTACTCGAATGAATTCGAAAATACGACCCCTGATGTTGCTACATTTTTTTAAACGTAAAACTACAGTTTTGGAGGGGCTGCCTAGGGGGGGGGGGGCTTGGCCCGATAGCCCTTCCCCCCTTGGGTGCGATACTGTTTTGACTGAACATTTTCTCCAAAAGCTAGCTGAGCCATTAAATACCTCGAATCGACACTATAGCTTGAAGTATTCGAAGTTGCTTTTTGAAAATAATGTCGTTTTCGGATAACAAGTTTGCAGGATAAGTGTTTTCACTCACATTAGAATAAACAAACGTTGTGGGTAGTTGTATCGCATCCATCTCCATCATAAATAAATATTAAAATGTCTTCGTATAAATTTCAAAAGAGCAATGAGCGGAAAATTAACAAAACATGCAGCACTTCTAACGAACATGTGCAACAGGCCGTCCCGACATTCTGACCCCTGATCTAGCCCATGTAGTAACATTATGCCGCTCAAAATAGCCACATCGAATTTGATTGGTCAGATTTCCGGGATATGGCTAGATTGGGCGGCAGAATGTTTTGATGCCCACCGTTCCAGTGTGTTTGTTTAGTTCATTGTCAATAAGGCATAATAATATCGAGATAAAAAAAATCCTTCCATGTTTACTTGCTTAAATGCACAAAGCACTAATTTCAGATTGTTTCGAAAATGTGGAGAAAAACGTTTTGAGAATGATCTTTATTCGAGTGGCGGAAATTGCCAGAACTAAAAATATGCACTGATATTACTATGTAGATATAGGTATTCCTAACTTTTCAATCGATCCACACTGACCAAATATAGGTGCAATTCAACGACGTCAAATGGACGCTTCATAGACATCTTAATACAAGGTATTTTTTCTGAACGGGTCATATTGGGTTTTACATGGTAACTTTTGAACCTGTTGGTTCACGTCATGGTCAAATAAATGTCCACTATACGTAACGTCCCAAACAAGTCATATTTTGCAACCTCTTTCTGACATCGAATTTTGATTAATCGACGTAAATCTATTTAAAATCGACGTCATAACGACTAACCTTTGCTGCTTGGGATGGGGATGGAATGGATTTGGATCAGACTACTTTTTCGCAGATCTGTTTTTGTTTTAAAATTGTATTCGCTAACATCCAGTTCTCTAGCTTAGGCCCGGCTAATTCAGCTTGGATAAACTTGCTGGTAAATATCTGCAAGATAAATTTACAGATATATAATCCTGTTGGTCACTGGATAATTGGTTGACCAATGGGATTACATATTGCGTTTTTATCCGTCAGAATGCATTACCTGACAACTTGTCTGAGAGTTTTACCTATATGTCGTTTCTATTCCAGGCTCTTGAATTTTCTTTATGTAGAGATATTTAGAAAGAACAATTCAACAGCCGGGAATAGATAAAAATTGAGACGGAAAAATTCAGAAATTTAGAGAAGAAATTTAAGAAAAATTTCTAAGAAGTATCTGTGAGAAGAAAACCATCATTCGACTATTTCTCAGATTAAATGGGTTTGCCTAGGTATTCTCAGAATAAAGTAAAAGCTTAAGCTTTCGCAGATAATTTAGAGCAGAAAGATTGCCTAGAAGAACTTCCAATAAGAATGAGATTGATCAGTCCGCCGACAAACTGCGTAAACCAGGGATAAGAGAGATATGGTTAATCCCTAGGGAATCCAGAGGCCTGAAAGCCAGGAAGGCACCAGGTCGCGAGGCAGGTGAATGAGGAAAAGCCTAGAAATACTGTAATTATCTCAACGATCATGACCTTCTCCCTTCTGGGACTGGAACATTTCTAATAGAGTAGACATAGTATATATGCTATTATTTCCTATTTCAAGCTTTTGAATTTTCTCTGGAGGTATTCCGAGAAAAACAATTCAAGAACCGGGAATAGACAAACATTTAGACAGAAAAATTTGAGAATTGGAAAGCAGAAATTTAGGGAAAATTGAGTAGATAAATAGACTTAAGTATCTTTTAAATATTCACTAATTTTTGGCTCTGACATTTTTTGGAATCTTGACATGCTCATGAATAATTGCTCATATCTTTCATGATATCTGGAGAAAATCGCGTACAATGATCGAAACTTTTATTGACAGCTACAATTTAAGATAATTTTGTCCCGGTACCGCTTTTGGTTACCCAGATATTTAGATTTGAAGATTCGCAAATTAAAATTCAAAAGGGGTACCCTTAGGAAAAAGTACCAAAAATTGAAAATTTTTATTTTTGGATTTTTCTCAATTCCTTTTAAATCGATAGAGCGAGTCCAAATTTTAGTCAGAAACAACTGTAACATCAGTAACATTCAAAAATTTCGATGAAAACAAAAAAACCGAAAAGGAAATCTAATCTTTGGCTCTGAACATTTTTTGGAATCTTGACATGTTTGACATGAATAATTGCTCATATCTTCAATGAAATTTGAGAAAATTGCTTACATACAATTATGCATCATTAAAAAGAGTATTAAATTTTGCCCTGCCCTGCAAAATTGGTTTTTGTAACTTGTGAAGTTTCCGGGATATTGAGCAATGAGCTTCAAAGTTGAAATTTGGTCGACATTTTGTCCAAAACTTCAAACTCGATTTTCTTGAAAACCCTAAGGATAGAGAGTTCAGTAGAGTAGAGTACTACTACTACTCAAGGATAGTCAAAGTTACTAGTGTTCAAAATTTAAGATTTTGCTATAAGACTGTAAAGGGAAAGCAACGAGCTATCCAACGATGTAGGTACAACACAAGGTATGTTCTTATTTCAAAAAAGTATGTTAGGTTAGCTACCCCTAAGAGAGGCAGGCGGGGTGACTCAGAAAGTGCTTCATTTTGGTTCCCCCTCCAATCTCCCGATACATATTTGAGATTTTCCCGATAGTATTTTTTGTCTAAGGCCTGGTTTATCTGAACATGACATCAGATAAACTAGCTGGTAACTATCTGCAAGATAAATTTACCGTTTTATAGTTCTATTGGTCGACGGATAACTGGCCGACCAATGGGATTACTGATTACGTTTTTATCTGTCAGATTGCATACCTCGCAGTTCATCAGAAGGTGAATAAACTGGCCCTAAGAGATATTCCCAATTGCTACTTTTCAAATTGTCACCCTGTATGTCCGACGTGGTCTGAATGGAACCATCACTGTCAGACATTTATGCCCGACGCGACATGCAATGTGTTAAAAGAATCAAGGAACAGTCAAAAGCCTGGAATAGAAAAGAAAAATGAATAAATTTCCTTAAAATTCTTGTCTCTGTTCCTCTTTTTTTTTTGTTTCAATTTCCAACTATTCCAGGCTCTTGAATTTCTGTTTCCATCCAGATTTCTTTTCATGAAAGAATCAACGAACAGTCAAAAGCCTGGAATAAAATTTCTTTTCTCAAAAGAATCAAAGAACAGTCAAAAGCCTGGGAATAGAAAAAAAAAATGAACAAATTTCCTTGAATTTCTTGTCTCTATTCCTCTTTTCTTTAGTTTCAATATTCAACTATTCCAAGCTCTTGAATTTCTGTTTCCATCCGCAAATTTCTTTTTAGAAAAGAATCAAGGAACAGTCTAAAGCCTGGAATAAATATCTTTCCTTAAGAGACTCAAGAAACAGTCAAAGGCCTGGAATAGAAAAGAAAAATGTTCAAATTTCCTTGAAATTCTTGTCTCTATTCCTCTTTTCTTTAGTTTCAATATTCAACTATTCCAAGCTCTTCAATTTCTGTTTCCATTCAAATTTTTTTTACAAAGGAATGAACGAGTAGTCAAAAGCCTAGAATAAAATTTCTTTCCTTAAAAGAATCAAGGAACAGTCAAAAGCCTGGAATAGAAAAGAAAAATGATCAATTTTCCTTAAAATTCTTGTCTCTATTCCTCTTCTCTTTAGTTTCAATTTTCAACTATTCCAAGCTCTTGAATTTCTGTTTCCATCCAAATTTCTTATTATAAAAGAATCAAGAAACAGTCAAAAGCCTAGAATAAAATGTCTTTCCTTGAAAGAACCAAGGAAACGTCAAAGGCCTGGAATAGAAAAGAAAACAATAATTCAAATATCCTTAAAATTCTTGTCTCTTTTCCTCTTCTCTTTAGTTTCAGTTTTTCAACTATTATAGGCTCTTGAATTTCTGGTTTCCATCCAAATTTCTTTTCATAAAAGAATAAACGAACAGTCAAAATCCTGGAATAACGTTTATTTCTTTAAAAAAATCAAGGAAAAGTAAAAAGCCTGGAATAGAAAAGAAAAATGAACAAATTTCCTTTGAGTTCTTGTCTCTATACCTCTTGTCTTTAGTTTCAATTTTTAACTATTCCAAGCTCTTGAATTTCTGTTTCCATCCAAATTTGAATTTAAAATTTCAATTTCAGAAATCTAGAATCTTCATATTGCTAAGGAAAATAAAAAATTGTTTAAAGGACACAAATTAGAATATTGTAGAAACATAACGAAGACTGTGCTTCTCCTACATTTACAGGAAAAAACTTAAATCAATGGATATTTGACACTGGTGCAACTTCCCTCCCACGTCAGGGAACAACGCTGTTTTCAAAAATTTGAAATATAAAAATATTCGAAACAAATTTGATTGGGGAACGATGATGTCATGATTCATGTATGTAACTCATATTGGAGAAGTAAGTTTCAATGTTTTACCTACTGCCATCAAGAAAGTATATTAAAGTTACCTTGCACGAGGTTTTGTATGTGCCACATTTAAAATGTTCCTTGATATCATGGCCAAAAATCAGAGAAAAAAGAATAAAAATGTAAGGAAATAAAAATGAAATTATATTCACAAAGGATGATAAGGTACTAGAATGGGTACTACCATATTATGAAAAATTACAAATATACCAAAAAGATAAAGCACTCTGGGATAGCTACAGAAGAAAAGAAAAATTACATTTAAACATACAGGAAACTTACATTTAAAATCAGAAATTTAATTATACCAAATTCCTTAACAAAACAACCCCATATCCAGTATGGTTCTGATGGGCTTAGTGGCGGTTCTGAGTGTCCCAATAATCACAATATAATACCCCGCAAAATCCTAAAATTTCTCAAGATGCCCATAAAATACCTCAGAAGTATTTTCTAAAAATGACCTTCAAACTACCACTGCCCCGTACTGTTTTCCTAACATCATAATGAAATACCAAAAATCCTACACACCTAAAAATTTGTAGATTTTTTCTAAAAATCATCAACTAACACATAAAATTCCAATTTCAGAGAAAAATTGAAAGACTTTGAAAAGTTCAAAGAGGCTTTGGTAGCGACCACAGCAGCTGTAGAAGGCAAGAATTTCAAAAAGCCTCAAAAATCATGTTACAAACCTATGAACGACATGCACGAGCAATTGCTGGTCGCTGGCACTGCTGTCCACAAAACTAGGCTCAGCCATCAAAGAAAAGTACAGACTGCAATGCGCTGTCCAAGAATTAATGACATGCATTCGCTTCCCATTGGAGAGTCCAAAGAAAGAAATGACCGTTATGGTTTTAGGTTTGGCCCACTGGATATAAATTGAAATTTTCACCGGACAAGGTTGATACTATGGTAGTCCAAGCTGTCCAGAATTAGGCAAAATAGTCGCCTGCAATATGGGTTATGCAAAAACTGTTAAAATTATTGGAACAAGAGAACATACAGGTGGCTCAAATTTGTCTAATCCATTACAATGGGCACTGAAATATCTAAAGAAAACATCGAAAATGTCATCAATTTTTGCGACCAAATCGTCGACATGACCAATTACAGACAACAATTGTATGATTATTTGAAAAATAGGATGGCTCCTAATCTAACGGGTTTGGTAGATCTTCCAGCTTCCACTGTGCAAATTTTGAGTGCAGGAATTATTTATAGCGTTGAGAAGCAAAAAAGACACACACAGAAGGCCACATCCGAGGGGATGTTCAGCGGATGGAACGCCAAACTAGAATGAAAATTGATACCTTCAAAAGTGACAATGGTGGAGAATATAGGTTAAGTTCCCTGAAAAACTTTGTAAAATGTGTTTTTTTTTTAAAGATAAAAGTCAAAGTGACATTATGTTGGCAATACAATGTAAAATTGTCAATGCTTTCAAATTATTTATGTAGGAAAGGCTTGTGTTGCCAACATAGTTACTAAATTTTTGACTTGGGGAATTATCTTTAAAAAAAAAAACAGACTTTAGTATAACATCTCCGGGTTCGTTCAGTAAGATTGAACGATGAGAATTTTTATTACCTTTTATAAACAACAAATCTTCTGAAAAACGAAATGAAAAACAAATAGGACCTACTTTGTGGAAACTTACTCAATTTTACTTACTGGACATGCGCCCGACATAGCAAATATTTGGGAAATTTAAGGGAAATTGTGATATGTAAGAGAAACGAAAAATTTGTGAAACGTCTACTTTATTATTAAGGTAAATCGTACCGTTCTCATCCTGGAACTAACGAGGGGAAAGAGCACGGCAGGGAAACCCTCGATCTAACATTCCTCAAAAATCGAAACATACTGTGTCATTTTAATAATAATTGTGAGTTATTAATTCAATAATTCGTCAATAAAAGTTTAAATTAGGTACCGGCCTTGGTCTTTGTGCTAAAATTTTAATTACACACACAACATTCAATCAACACTACCTATATTCAATACTGAAGAGTTTTTGGTTGGTTAGCCAGTTTCCCAGCAGGTACTGAGGTCCTATACGGGAAGCTATTCAGCTATAGTTGTTTTTGAGCCAATATCTCTAGATTGATTATTTCAATTTGCTAGGATATTCTCTCGTCAGGGTAGGAAAATGTTAGTAAATTCAACAAAGGCTCTAATGCACGTTTTAAATCCAATAATCAAAATCCTGGCACACAAGACTGAGAACATAATTTCTTCTGGGTTTTAATTTACTCTTTTTCTGTGTTGTTTACAGCATGAAACGATTTTTGTTAAATACATGAACAATGCACATGTTATAAACAAACAAAAAAAAAAACATAAAAAAGGGAAAAATGATACTTGTATAAATAATTGAACTCTCAAAAACAAAATAACAATTATTCAACTAGCCTGTGATCGTTCCTTGACACACACACTAATAACAAAAACATCACTCATTGATGCAGATATTACGTATTCACTATGGCCTGAAGCAGTATCACATTCAGTCGACACAACAAATAGGCTACCCCATTTGTTCCATAAAAAAACACCATACGAGATGTTTTTCGAAATAAAACCGCAAATATATCATTAAAGATATTTTGGACAAAATGCATCAATTCATATCAATGAAGAAATACGACCAAGTGGAAACAAATTTTTACCTAGATCACAAGAAGCTTTGGTGGTGGGATATGGAGAGAAGAATGGTTACAGATTCTACAATATTCAGAACCAGAAACTATATATTTTTGAGAGACGATGGTATTTTTATAGAATCAATTTTTTCAAAAGAAAAATATGATTTGCAATAAGAAATTTAAAATAGGTTTGATAAAGAAAAGGATTTAAATCAAAATGAAGGAAACGAAATAGAAGATATTGGACCAAGCATTATAGAAAAGAATGAGGAAAATAAAAATAATCAAATGCATAAAAAGGCTCAAATCAAAGAAGCAGTAATTAATAGAGATATTGAAAAAAATATAGTGTTTCTTCAAAACATTATCAGTAAAAAAGAAAAGTTAGATCAAGAAAACCACCAAAGCAGTATGAGATTCTATGCTCAGCAAGTGATGAATCGAGGTCTTACAAAGAAGATATTTCCTGTGTTGATTCAGACATATGGATTTTGGCAATCAGACACAAACTCGAGTCCATGGAAAATAATACAGTTTGGGAAATAGTAGAATAAGAGCCTCCAAACTGTAGAGCTGTTGGATTCAAATGGATATTCAAGAAAAAAAAATCAGAAAATGGATGATGGGATTCAAAGCTAGATTAGTGACTCAAGGTTTTACACAGATTCCAGGCATTGATTTCGAGGAAACCTTTTTTCCAGTTAAAGATATTTTGCTGGCTCCCTGTGTACATAATGATATGTACTAAACAACTGGATATCAAAACAGCATTTTTCAATGGTGATTTAGATGTTGAAAATCCCAAGGTGTTGACGTTGAGCCAGGGAGAGTTTGTTAATTGAAAGAAAATAATATACGGTTTGAAACAGTCTTCCAGATTATGGAATCATAAATTGGTCAGCTTTTTGGAAGAAATAAACCTAAAACAATCCATAGCTGACCCATGTATGATTCATGTTTCTGTCACAAAATGGAAGACAAATAGTTCCAGGATGATTTATGTAGGTATACTCTGTAAAACTGAGGAAAATGTTCAACAAGTGGAAGATATTTTATCCAAGAATTTTGAGGTCACTTACCTAGGAAAACCCGAGTTTCGTCCAAAAATTGTAAAATTTGTCACCAAACAAATTTACGAATAATAAAAGTCTGGACAGAAGATAAGTGGCTTAAACTTAACGAAAACCCAGTGCTAAATTAATACATTGGTCCAAACGATGTATAATATACACTATATGCTCATTAAATGGATGGAACAAAGAAAAATGCTGTCACTGCGTAGAGGAATCTCGGGGTAAACATATCAATCACCTTAAAAGGAAACGCAACTTATCGCACGTGACAAAAGGTTGGCGCAGTCTTTATCCAAGATCCCATCTGACTTGCCCAATTCACAAACCTCAAAGGCCACAGCAACAAAGTCGAAAAGGAAAAATGTTACTTTTCCTACTTGTGCGTGATAAGCCACCCTTCGAGTACAGACAGATCCTTAACCTGTCAACCTGTCCTCAAGTTATTAAAAATGTACAGATTAAGCAAAGACAACCTACAGATTGAAAACCTTAATATGAAAATCGCCATGAATACATCATTATATCCTCACGATTTCCACCTGTTTTTTGCAAGTTGCGACGTCGTCGGTAAGATTTTTAATTTTAGCTGTCGAACTCGAACCGAAAATTTATTTGCGCCGCTGCCAAAATCCCTAAAATTTTCAACAGGTCTTTGTTGACGGTATAGCGCATAGAGCGTCCGTGGCCGGAATCAAAGTTCGTACAAATATTTTGGACCCAGGACACTAGAACGTTTCGCGAGTATAGCATTTTCACTGACAAATTTGTAGTTTGGCAATAGCTCATAATATAACAAACATTATTCCATAACGAATAGAGGACACTACAACTTGCTACAACTGACTAACGAGTTGGAAAAGACTAGGTACCTATACGTTATATTTTCATCAACACCAAATGATACGATGTAAATTCTACACGTAGTTACCTACTCTATGTAATTTGCAATATAGGTATTCAATAAAGATTTTTGGGAAAGTTTACTTGGAAGTTGAAGGACATTTTTTAAAATTGTAATTAATTTATGTAGTTTCCTTCTTGTAAATTTTTATAAATTGTATGTCGTCTAGGTCTACTGATCTTCACCTGACTTCTCCAGGTAAACTATTACTGCAGATTCTCTTTCTCTTGAAGTCATAACAGCTTTGATGGAACAATAGCTGGAAAGGTATTGGTTTGTTTGAAAATCACATCTCCCAGATCTTACAATTATCTTCGATTCTTCAAACTAAATCATCGTTATCATAACCAATTAGTATATATCTTCTACTTTTTGTCCTCATTTCCATGAAATATAAGTGTTTGAGTGAGGATTTCTTGTTAAACCAAACCTTGTGAGAGAAATTTATCATTCACTTCAGAAGTTCCAAGTCGGCATCATTACAAACCAAGACCATGTTCTGCTTTCCAGCAGCTCAGACTTTTTTCCATAAAATAAACATTTCTCAATCTTACAAAATCAACCTCAAATAGAGATCAGCTTTTGCATCTATAAATGTATCCTTTACAAAGTTGACTATCTTATGTATCAACTCCAACTACTCCTGAATCAATATGCCTTTTATTTTGATGCCCAAGCCTTTCACGATAAGGTTGTGAGAAATTAGAAACATCCATTATAAAGTTCATTTACAACAACTTAAGATTTGTAAGACTGTGCTTTAATAAACCGCCATGTCTTCTAAAATATTGTATCGCCATATTCATTAACTAAAAAAATAATAATAGATGGATAATTGAGAGACAGTGGCCTTATAACACTATCCTCAAATTCGCCTGGAAATTGAGGCCATTTTTTCGTCTATCCGTGACCTCAAAACACCTCCCTTGTTATTTTGGCAAAATCTATTTTTTTTTTCATTACCAAAAAAAAAAAAAACCTGACCCTAATTATTATTTCAAATAAAAATAGCAAAATGAGTACACCCGCTCTCCGGACAAATGGTTCTCGGGTTGCAGGCATCTGCAGTAGGCACACACCAAGTAGGTACGAGGAGAGTCTTTGCATTTTAACGTTATAATTGAAATTCAGCACTCAAATTCAATAATAAACCAATAAACTGATTCTTTTGGATAACAATTATTATAATGTATAATTATTATCAAATTACAAGGCTTACCTTTCTGGAACAGCCCATTGTACTTGTAGCTGGGACCAATAGATTCATGGCGAAAATGCTCTTTGATGTGTGGGGGCCAAATGCGTGAACCAATCCCCATGAGAGGGTTACATCTGTGATTAGTACTTTGGTACATTGCGGTATTTTAGTCCGAGATCCGAATTTAGAAAAAATTAAGAATAATGAAGAAAAATAATTTATAATTAATAACACGATATTTTTTGTTAACCATTATATTTTTAAATTTCGAGTGTTGTATAGGTTGAATTGTTAGGGCACCGAGTCCTAGGGTTTCGTTTCCGAGATAATCGGCTTTGAAGGTTTTCCGCAATTTTAGACAAATTTTCAACTTTGAGGCTCAACATCTCGAAAACTAATGGAGATAAACGATTCAATTTCATTTTATCTTAAAGAGCGTTCAATTGGATTAGGAATATTTAAATTTGTAGAATATTATTTGAGTTATCAGCGATTTTGTGATCGAATGATCAACATTTTTCCTGGCTAAAAATGTAAAACTTTGTTACATAATATAGTGTAAAACCACTTTGGAATTATAGTGTACAAGCATGTGGGATTCCAGTAGTTCCATAGGATTCCGTGGGATTGCAGTGGGACTCCGTGGAATTTCAATGGGATTGCTTAGTTTGCTTGATGAGTCGATGTTTTTAGTTTGTATTCCATGGAATTCCTCGAGGAATTCCATTGCATATTGCATAACGATTAAGAATCTTTCAGTTTGGGTGAAAAGGGCTACAGTATTTCACATCTACAAGTCAAATATACAGAGAGACCTGGCGATTTTACCATCTGCATAGAAAACCGAGTGAGAATGCATTTTTCACGTCTCCAGGTATGTTTGACATAATGTACATCCACTGTATTAAAGAAGTTACTATATCGTCCGTGGAATTTAATTGGACAACAAAAATTGCTTTGTGAGAACGTGCTTTATAGTCATCACACAAAACAACCCCAAATTTTTAAGGATCCTATTTCAAATGACCAATTTAATAAATAAATATCAGGGCTAAGTAGTTTTTCCAAAAATAAAACTAGTACTTGACATTGTAATCTAGTCGTGTCAATCCAAAAAGTGTCATTCTCTTCTGCCCTCGCACTAAATTTCAGCAGCGTTTCAGGCGTTCCCGGCTCTCCCTACCACCTGAAACTTGGCACGTTCCCGAAAAGTAAATATAGCTGAAGCGTACTGACTTAAGATCTTTCAGTTAGTTTTCGAGTTTTCCGCACTCAACACATATTTTCCATCCTAACATCACCTAACACAAATTGTTTTTGATTAAGGGTAGTACCAGCAATAATTATTTCAAAAAGTGGCATTGTCAACAACCTGTTATTATTTTTTGAATAATCCAATTTGTGCTCAATTTTTCCTGAGTAAATCGAACTGCGCGATACGTGATTGTGAATAAACATGCCTAGAGCTTTCCTGATGACTCACAAAAGATACAACAATGACTCAGATTTGGATGATGATGATGATGATGACATGGACAGCAAAGAGAAAAACGGTAAGAAAAGTTTCCTATTTTTTTTTTATGTCATTGACTGATATTTTTGACTAAGTCGAAGATCATTAACTTTATACTGCTGAAAGTTGTTTATAACAATAAGTTTGCAGAAAATTGCTCCTCATAAACGCGGACAGTTAACACTAAAATAATGTCTTTCAAAATAAACACCATCACTTCAATAATAAGTGCTTTTAGTAAATAGTTGCATTATTATTTAGTCTAAACATTTTTGGTGCATTGATACAATCCATTTTAGCCAAACGCTTATCGGTTCCTGCAACCTTTTTCCAATCTATAATTAAATTCTCGATATTTATAAACCGACCGGTACTACTTGTTAGCGTTTTGGCATCAAATCAAGAGAATTTAACAAGTAGTCAGGAAGTTTTTGAATCACAACACAAAAGCGTCATGAGACGCATCCAGACCAACTTGACACAGGTTTGATAGGTATAAAAAAAAATTTTGGCAGGCGACATTAGGTTGCGGAATTTTTGATTTGAGTGAATGAAGTTTTTGGTTCCAAAATTAGTCGTGGTGAGATAATTGAATATATCATGTTACTTTATACCCAAGTGGTTCTTGTTTTGAAGCAATTCCTCACTCATTGATGTCTCACTAATACATTTTGTGAAAACTCATAAAATTTTTCAAAATCGTTTTTATTTTTTCCTGAGCTTATTTGAAGAGATACTTCAAAATAAATGACACTTCATCGTTGCTACTTTTCCTCCTCTGCAATATGGCATAATCAAATTTGAAATCCAACGTTTCGACTTTGGGCCACCATCCACCATCATCTTATTTTTTTAAATACGGTTTTCTACAAAAACTTCCTACATAATTCGTTTCTTATTCAATTTAGACGTTACTGGAAGCCTTTTAAAATGCTACAGAACACTTTAGAACCTTAATAGGCCTTTTGGAAAGTTCAAAACACTTCAAATTCTATTCAAAATTTACAAAAGCATTATGTAACGCTTCAGAATAATTTGGAAATTTCAGAACCATTTTAAAATGCTTCAAAATCCGATTCACAACTTCCAAAAGCATTTTAGAACAATTCAGAAACTTCAGAGTTATTCCAGAATAATTATAGGAATCAATTTAGAACTGGAAACCTTTCAGAACTCTTTTGAACCAAATTAGAACACTTTGAAGCTTCAATAGGGCTCTAAAATACTTAAAAATCTGTCAGAAGAATTTAGAAATTACTGAAAAACTTCTAAAGAGCTCCAGAACTCATCAAGCCAAGTCAGAACACTGTAGAACTTTAATATAAGCCATTTAGAACGTTCCAAAACACTTTCCAGTGGCCTTTTGAAAGGCTGTCTACTAATTTTAAAACTTCAGAATTATTCCGGAGAGCCTAGGGGCTGGAATAGAAAAAAATTGACAGTTATAAAATGAGTAAAAATGAGGAAATATTAGCAAGAGAAGGTTTCTCATTTAATTAAAATTCTTGAATTTTTATAATTTTTCCCATTCCAGGCTCTTCTAATGCTTTCCTTTCAAAATGAATTTTGTGTATGTTTTCGTTTAAAATAAATCCCAGAATTTAAGAGCCTAGCGTTTGGTATAGACAAAAATTGAAAGTTATGAAATGAGTAATAAGAATATAGTGCTGAAGACGTTTAGGCAGATGTCGGAAAGACGTTGGGTTTTGTTACATACGACGTCTTTGGGATATCTTTAAGACGTCTTGAAGACCTCTAAAATACGTCTTGAATGTCGTTTGTGGACATCTTAGGAACGTCTTCAAGATGTCTCTGTGCTGTTTGAGGTTTATTAAAACAATCGATAAGATGAACATTTCAATCAAAAAAGTATGGTAATTTATATGGAGATACTCACCTTTGCCAAACACATTATTTTATGGTAATAATAAAAAAAAATTTGTTTGATAAAGATGAGTAGGTACAGAGATCGTTTCACGAGGGTTCATACTTTTGACATCGAAGGCAAAAAGTATGAACCCTCGTGAAACAATGTGTAGGTACCTCCATACAAATCAACATACTTTTTTCACTGAAATGTCCATTTTATCGATTGTTTTGATACACCATTCCATTGAGGAAATCAAAAACTAACAAAGAACTGAATAAAAAAATACAGAACCGTATTTAAAAAAATAAAGTTCATGATGATGGTACAAAGACGAAAGTGAGATTTCTAATTTGATAATACCAAATTGTGAGGGAGAAAAAATTTCATTTTTGAAAAAATAAATAAAAAAGAAAACTCTCTAAATGAAAACACGGAACTTGAATATTGAGAGTGTTGCCACTAAGTGTCAGCATTGATATGTCTGCCGAACTCAGTGAACAACAAAGCCAGTTTTTTGAGGTTAGTTTTTGTTAAATTCTGTTTTATGGAGTTTTTGTGATTTATATAACAGAAACAATACATGAAAATAATAATATTCTGCAGAAAATTGAAAACTTCCAGTGTCTTCCAGAAACAATGCCGGGGGCCAAATGCAAACTTGCTTTGTTGTTCACTGAGTTTTGAGTACCAAAGTTGATCATAGATGTCGCCTACTTCGGGGCCTTTCGCGAATAGATTTAATTCTGAAATTATTGTGGCGAGATACCAAAAAAAATAGGTAAATTAGTTAAGTAGTTACTTACTAGCAACAGCGCAATCAAACTTTTTACCCAGCAACAACGGGAACCAGTGTTTTTGCTTTTTCGTCTAAAATTTGATTGGTATGATGCTCATACGTCATCGTTTGGCGCGTTTTAAGAATTTTATATTTTTACAGTTTTGAAGTACTTACCTGCAAACTGCAAATTACGTAAAGTATTTTTCACAATAAATGGTTGACTCCTTTTAAGTACCTGGACGTTTTGAAAGAGCTCGGTCATGAACACAATGGGTAGTTTTAATGTAGTCATTAACTCGATACCAATTATTGTGAAAAATACTATAACTATCTATACTTTAGTGAATGAGCCCATTTAACCGATCCTGTATCTGTTAGTGGGTATTCAAACCTAAGTAGCATGCGACGTGCGACTTGCTGCTAGGAAGCAAGAAATATGCTATAGTTCGTTTCTCCAGGGTTTGTATACTTACGTCATCATTTGCCTTCCTTTTTTAAAAAATAAAAATTGACTGAAACAAATTATAACGACGTCATAAATATTCGTCGGTTCCTGAAACCAGAAATAATTTATTGTCAAACAAATTAATTTTGTCAATAGACACGTCTCGTTTTATTTGCACTTTCCTATGGGTTTCGTGCGGCACGTGACCACATTGGAGGTTTTTGGAGGTAACATAACCTAAAAATGTGTTTATTTTCGAAATATCGCCGTCTAGTCCTCCTAATCCTTTGAAAATTTGTTTCTAATTGAAAAATAATTCACTTCCTAGGGTAGTATATGTAGACTAGGGTCAAAATACCCTCGTATTGTGCGGTTGTAGGATATACAAACAATGCCGCCGAATATACAGAATGAACGTAAATAAATGTATTTATAAAATATTAAACAGCAAATCAAACAAAAATATAACCAAAACACCGAAAAAATATCAAAAGAAGAAAGCATGACACTCCAACTCCATATAAACAAATCGGATAAGGTTAGGTTGTCTTACCTCCAGAGTCAATTAAGTGACGTCACGTGCACGAAACCAATTATAATAATAATTAGGCAAAATACATCCACGATATTCAGAAGGTGAGCAAAAGAATATGATTTCAAGCCTTAAGTATTGCCTATTCTTTACAAAGGAGCGAGATGCAGGAAAATCTTGCTCTCAAGAGCGTTTTGGAACATACTTGTTTGAATATTGCCTAACTTTAATATAAAATTTGAACGCTATTAAATTTATACAGGGTTGTCGTTATGTATCGAGTTATGTATGGAAACGGCCTAATATTTCTGAACGCGCTTAAGAGCAATGTACAGTTGTGAGCATTAAAAGTGGGACACCCAACTGACAGGTCTTGTCATTTTTCGCTATTTTCGGTAAATCAGTCTTTTCTCTACAATGGATTTTTTGTCAAATATGATAATCCCTGTTATTGCCGTCTGTATAGCTGATGAGCTCGTTTTACAATAGGAAAAATCAGATGTCCCACTTTCAATGCTCACGATTGTACCATATTTCCCTACCGGGTTTTTGGAAATTCCCAATTCAATGGTGGTATTTGTAATGTTGCCAACTTTACCAATCTACATGTCATATGTAACTTCATTTTTTTAAATGAAAGTCCCTCTTTATTTTTATCGTAATTAATTCAGCGTTCCAACATTGTAGATTGTAGATTGTGGGGGAGTCGTTTCCGTTTTCCACACGCTCAGCACTGCTACCTTTGTAGATAATTTGTACGTGACTCTACATCTTAAATTGTCTCCAGGAAGCGTAGATTTCTGCCGAAGGAAGCTATTTTCCTGGGTGTCAGTTGGTTCACTTCTTCTAATGACAGTATTGCCCCCTCGAGGAATTTGAGCGCCTTGCAGAATTGGGCTGGAAATTCGCAGAGTAGGTGCTCTGTGGTCTCTATTACATCTGAGCAGAATCTGCACAGATCGTCTTCTGCTCTGCCCATTAACCTTGAGTGGTATTTCACCAGGCAGTATCCTATGAGCAGTTCTACGACTATTCTGATGTCTGGTCTGTTCATGTTTAGGAGCTGTTCCGCTCTTTGGCTGAAAGGGTATGATAAACCTGACTGTCTTAGTCCCGGAGTGTGCCTCCAATATGATGACAGTTGGTCTTTTTCCCATTTGTTGAGTTCTTCCATGATGTGGCTTTCCATTAAGGGCTCTGGTCCATGGTATGGCGTTGAGGCCCCTTCTTTTGCGAGGCCATCTGCGTCTTCGTTTCCTTAATCCCTCGCCTTCGCTCCAATTTCTCACGATGTTTAGAGCACTTTGCATTCGGCTTGTTATTACGCCTTCATGTTTGCCCTTGATTATAATGGCCAGGTCATCTGCATAGCCTATATGACCTGGTATCGTCCAGCACTAAGTCTGGTAAGGATTTTGTCCACCACTAGTGTCCATAGTATGGGAGAAAGAACTCTCTAGCGATTGATTAGTGTGAGGAGCTGTTGTCGAAGGCACCCTCTATGTCAATGAATACTGTGACAGCGATCTCTTTGCACTCGATTATCCTTTCAATGTCTTTAACCAGGCAGTGTAAAGCACTTGTTGTGGATTTGGACTGATAGGCAAATTGCTTTGAGTAGAGCGGTCTTCTCAATAGTTTCGCTTCTGATGTACTGGTCAATTAATTGCTTTCTCCATTGTTTTGAGGAGAAAGGAGGTTAGGCTAATAAGACGGTATTATTTTGCTTCGACTGTAGGTCGACGACCGGTTTTTGGTATGAATATAACATAAGCTTCCCTCCAAGATAGCGGTATGTGTCCTAGGACCAGGCTTGCTTTGAAAAGTTTTTACTTACTTCAAGTACTCGTATCCTTTTTGCAGTTGTGTGGGAAAGATCCCGTCTTTGCCTGAAGATTTGTAGGGTATTCTGTTCATTTTGAATATTTTTCCTGCCAGTCTTTTGCTTCTCCCGTTGGAGCTTTGAGACCCTTCGATAGGCGGAGTGACTTGGTTTAGGGCTTCTACGATTACCGACCCTGGAAAGTGAGTTTGTAGCAGTACCTCTAGACTTTCTATATGGTCGGCACAGTGTTCTCTGTTTGGCTTTTTTAGCAGAACAAGTTCATTTGAGTGGTTTTTTGAAAGGACTTTTTGGACACGCTGAGCAGGGGCTAATTCGTCTATCTCCTCGCAGAATTGTCTCCATGATTTCATTTTTGATTTTCTCAATTCACGGTTGTACTTGTCTAGGGCTGTTCTGTAATCTGCCCAGTTACCGATAGCTTTTGCCTTGTTGAACAGTTTTCTGGCATCTGGTTTCAGACGTCTCAGCTGCCCGTTCCACCAAGGCACATCTCTGTGCTGTGGACTGCCTTCTGTTTTACGGGACATAACTAAACCCCTAAATGCCAAACCTTCATTTGACTTGGTTTTTGAATTATTGCAACACAGCTTTATTGTTGCAATGTATCGAAACGGACTCGAATTTCAGAACAGGCTCTAGAAAAATGTAATAGTAGGTGTTCAAGATTTATAGGGGGGCTGGTAGACCCAAGTAGAAAATATTGTAGATTTTTCTAAAGCCTATTCTGAGATACGAGACCGCGTTACCATACATTACAACAAAACAAACAGCCATATTTCAAAAACCAAGTCAAATTGAGGTTTGGCATTTAGGAGTTTTAGTAATGTTGGGACACTGAATTAATTACGATAAAAATAGAGAGGGACCTATTTAAATCAAGTTATATACAACATCTTAGAAACGGTAAAGTTGGCAACATTGCAAATACCACCATTGAATCAGGCATTCCCAAAAACCCCCAGGTAGGAAATATGGTACATTGCTCCTAACGTTACATAACGACAACCCTGTATGAATAATCTACGACAACTGCTTTTTTTTTCCAAATTATGAAGTCATCGATGACGTAAGTGCAAACCTTAGTGAAACGAACTGTACTTAATTCAAAACGTTTAGAAATATATGGCTGGTTACACACCGTAGTGGCGTCACAAAAATGCGACGTTACAACATGCTTCGTACGACTTGGAATGTATATTTTGATAGTTTGCGACGTACAGATGCAAGAAAACCGTGGTCTCAAGAGCATTTTGGAACATACTTGTTTGAATATTGCCTAACTTTAATACAAAATTTGAACGCTATTAAATTTGTATGAATAATCTGCAACCCCTTTTTTTCCAATTTATGAAGTGAAGTCATCGATGACGTAAGTATCAACCTTCGTGAAACGAACTATACTTTTTCCAAAATCTTTAGAAATATATGGCTGGTTTCACACTAGGAGTGGCGTAGTAGAAAATGCGACGTGCCAGCATGCGTCGTTCGACTTGGAATTGAAACAAGTCGTAACTTGCGACGTATATATTTGCAAGATGCACAAACGCTGTTTATAGATTTTTAACTTGTTCCGTAGTAATAATAATTTCAAGCTTATCACTGTACTTAATGTTTAATATCTTCATAAAAATGCTTACCGGACGATGAAAAATTCAATATATCGTTGCGTTGATGGTTTCATTAGATCAACAAGCTTTTTAAATGTTTTTTTTTTGCATCCTGTAATAGTATTTTACATTATTAGCCAGGTAAAACAGTTTTTACTGGTGATTGAAGGAAATGACCAGCGAGCCCTCAGGCGAGCTTGTCACCTTCAAGAGCCAGTAAAAACTGATACCTGGCGTATGATGTACAATAATTTATTTGTTACTCATTTGTAAACAATGAATAAAAAATTAATACATAAGTAATACAATTTTAATAAATAATTCTCCTGACCCTACTGACTTGTAAAAAGTTTTTACAGTTTAGCTGTCAATTTTACAAGTCAGTAGAGCCAGTAACTGGTAAAAATCAATTTTCGTTGTTTATGTTTTGACTTGATAAATGACGTTTTACAAATGAGTGACAAATAAAAGTTTTTAGCGTGTACTTGCAGCTGCTAAGCATACAGCAAACGTACTATGTAATCATGTAATTTGTCCAATAGCAGGAGGATATTCCATGAATAAACAACTCTGTTGTGTTGCTCAGCAAGTTTTTTCTAGGCAGTTTTGCAGTTTTTTCTTTTTCGAATTTCTTGGAGTGCCCACGACCACGAAGATTTGGTTTTGTACAAAGATTTCTTTGATATTGCAATTGACCTGTTTCGCATAAATAGAAAAAGATAGCTTAATTGTGATAAATACAAGTTGGACAGTAATGAGAGATGACATGCGCGCGCAACTAGTGGGTTGCAGTGTAGTCAGTTTGTATTTTACCAGAACAAATCTAGACAATACAAGTCGAACATTTTACCAATAAAAAGAGATTTTTTACAGCGTGTTTAACAACGCTTTAAATCAGACAAAGGAAGAGCTTTAACGTGTGTTTTAACATCGTTTGCACTTTCATTTTGATAAATGTTTCATCGGGCAACATCGCACAATGAAAGAGCACAGGAATATGTCAAGTATAATCTGACATAATTTTAAACAACACTGCGGTGAGTTCAGTAGTAATACGTAAAGTATTAGTTTGCTCTTTGTCGAATTACACGTCACAAATAAAGAAGGAACGTTTGATTTTGAACTGTCTACTGAATAAGAATATGACGCAAGCCCGTAACAAACTCGCTTCTCATTGGATGCTCACCTGCAACCCACGAGTTGCGCGCGCAGTCAAGGTAAAAAAAGATAGGTCAATTATAGTTGTTACTGGTTATTTTGTTTCGATTTCGATTGAGAAAATGTCTTCTCTCCTTCAAAGATGTTAGTTTTATTTTCATGTCAATCTCTCTGGGTATGGGAAGGTCTCGTAGTTCTGGTGGTATTTTTGTAACTCATTTTTGTATCTACTCTAGAACCTCTATATCTATGATATAGTAGGGATTCCACAATGAGAAATCGTATTCAAGTTTGGTCTTATCATTTCAGATCTGAAGTTATCACGACTCCTTGGTCATTCTGATTTATCACAGATTGTTGTGTTACATTGTTTATTTAGTTCGTATTTTGCGTTTGGATCATTTGGACCGATTCTTAATACTGTACAGGGTAAGTCATTATATTTTGACACCCACCTGCAACCATAATTACAGGTGATAGGTAAAAGGTGTAAGTATGAAAGTTGTAATATTTTATCTGAACCACCAGAATTTTTAATTAGATTGAACAAATGAGCAACACAAAGTTCTCGTGTTTCTGATTCAGATTATAATATGTTGATGTTTCATTCAATAGTCTTGGAAATATCTGGAGTTTAGTTATTCCAGGCATTAGAATGTTTTATGACAGGTACCAGGTAAATCTAGGTGAAATATATTCAAAAAACGTTGTTGAAGTACTAAACTCCAGCTACTTCCTAAACTCTTGAAAGAAACATTTCTGGCGGTTCAGATAAAATGCTACAACTTTTTTGTATTTACACCTTTTACCTATCACTTGTTATTACGGCTGCAGGTAGGTGTCAAAATATGGTAACTCACCCTGTACATTTTTGGACTCATTCAACTTCATTTCCCAATCTGTAGACCGTTCTTCAACAGTTTTTAGGTCAGCCTTCAAATGCCTTGCATGTTGTACTAGCGGATTTGTATAAAGCTTTCAATCGTCAGCGAAGTTTTTCATCTTAGATTCAATGAAACTGACGAGATCTAACAAATATGATGTGAAAAGCAAAGGGCCCATGACCGAACCCTGCACAACTCTTCTACTAACAAGATGTTGATTTGATAGCTCACCATTTACTCTAACTTGATAAAATCTCTCATGCAGTAGATCCTCTATTACTGCAATGAGTTGACCTCTCACTCCAAATTGTTTTAACTCTCCTAGAAGTAGATTAGGAGGGACTTTATCGAATGCCTTCTCATAATCGAGATAGATCGCATCTGTGTGTTGAGAATTATCATGGTTGTCTGTCTAGCCTTGAAGAAATTCAAGTAAATTTGTTATTGAAGAACTTTTAGAGAGAAATCCGTGTTGGGAGGGTGGTATGTGTTTTTTTTTTCAAAGAAAAACGATGTCAGTTCTTTTTTAACAATTATCTTTTCCAGTGAATCAGACTAATAGGCCTATAGTTTTCTAATCTATGTCGATCATTTTTTTTTGAATACTGGAGTCACTATCGGTTTTTTTCCATTGCTGTGGAATTTTTCCAAGTGTTAAGCACTCCTGCATAACCTCAGCTAGTCGAGAACTAATCGATTCGCCACAGTTTTGCAATACTATCGTAGGTATTTTATCTGGACTGGACTCTTTTCACATACTTTTTAGAACTTTTTCTACATTGAAAGTTATAGATTCAGAAGACTCTTTAACCCTCGTATGGATCGGTAAAACAAGGAAAGTGAGGTTCTGCTGAGTAAAGGCTTGGTCTAACTGCTCGGCAAACGTTTCAGTTATAGAACTGCTGTCTAGAACATCATTTGTTATGGGTTCTTTCAGAGTGATAATTGTCGTTACTTTCGAGTTCAGGTTCCTGCTAATAGAATATCTAAATACAGAAACCAATCTAGAAGAAAACTTTGATTGTTCTGGAATTGCGTTGGAAAATGTATTATTTGAGGTGCTCTTGATTCTTGGTACATATCCATAAAATCTTCAGTTTTTTTATCTGGTGGGGAAACCAATAGATTTTTCCATTTTATGTTGGAGTAGTTGAAATCCTCCAATATAAATATTGGAGTATTACTAGTAAAAGCTCATAGTGTTTCCTGGCCTGTAGATACATGCTACAAGTGTTTTTATTTTGGGTATTTGTATATCTAACCAAACTGCACCTACACTTGATACCCATCTATGTACTTTATCTTTGACAAAAATACATTATCCGCCTCCTTTTTGGTTTGGAAGATCATTTCTAAAGTTACTATACCCATCTACACCATTTCCAATTCCAAGCGGCAGTAAATGACATTGACATAACCTAAATTGTAAACAAACACCAGCTTTCCTATTGGTTGAAACGCTCTACCTGGACTAGTGCCCATGCACGGAGGACATTTGATAGGTTGTAATGAAAATGACCAGTTTGTCATTTACTGCCGCTTGGATTTGGAAATGGTATAGATTTATAATGCTGTCATCTAATTCATCTCAGTCATGTTTTTGTTAGCATGATAATTGTTGGGCTCTTCGCCAATACCCTTACCTTCTATTTATCAAGTTCATTCACCACTGAACTGACGTTACTGTCTTCATCCGCCTTCTTATTTTCTCGATCATTGTCTTTGCTCCTAAGAACATTCCATTGACGATAAATCCGCTCTCCTTAATGCAGGCTTCTGTTGTATTTTGTATTTAGCACTTAAAAGCAGCTTTTCTCCATCTCCCAGCACATCATAATTCACAATAATTGCAAGAAATGATTTTAAATAATGTCAAATCAAGACCATATTGACGCAGAGTCTATTTCTGGATAAGCGAAAAAAGCCTTGTTTCCTTGGAGAGAATCTCGCTGCTCAACACATGAAGAAACAGGAGATTCTAAGATGATGTTTCTAGTTCTAGACTACACTTGAAATAGAGCAATCCAGCATTTGTACCTCTTTCGTGTTTCGGGATAAAACAGCATTTTATTTGCCATTGATGGGTAGGTACCTACAACATCAAATCTTAAACACCCGAAATAGTTGTCAGCATCTTCTTCACCCCGCGGCTTCATTAGCTAAAATCATGCTTGGGAAGATCTTTTCCTCGAAACTTATACATTACCGATCGTTTCTTTTTTCACTGTAACTCGTAACGTGACATAGTCAATTTATAAAATACCATGATCCTAAAAATCGGGAGAAAAAAGGAAATGCCAATGACCATACGAAACATATATCCCAATAAAGTTTGCTTGGCCATTCACCAAACTGACCACACAATTTCGTTTAAAATCAAGATACGCAGATAAAAAAAAGTAATGACGCATCAATTACGCCGTTAAATGTGAAAAATATTTTTGGAAAACTAAGCGCAGTTGCCAGATTACCAAAATCCTAAACAAAAATCTTAACCTAGCGAAGAAAAAACATGACCGCAATAGCAACATTGAATTGGGGGAATTTGTAGGTTTTGGCATCGGTCCAAGCATCATAAATTTCCTTTGATTTGGCTTTTTCATGTAAACGTGAAAACGACCACTTACCGATTGCAGTGGACCGTCCCAAAGTTTTAATCGGATGTAAATTTAGATTGTTTCAACACCAACGAATCGATTATTGTTGTTGGATTGAAATTATTCATACATCGTTACAGATTTCAAACCTATTTTTAGATTCACAATCCCGTCATTTTATTTCAGGTTTAGGTCCAGAACATTCGGTAAGAACAGGCGAAGCCCTACAAGACACACAAATGTCGGACACCAGTTCGGATCTTCCCGACGAACTTTACAATTTGACCAAGCTCGCCGAAGTTGCAGTGGCTACGGGGCAGATTCTCGAACGCAGAAACCAAATGATGAACATGAACTCCAACTCGAATTCGGATTTTGAACATCGACATTCGCCGGATGGAATGAACAATATGGACGAAAGAGATCGGGAGAGAGAGAAACAGTTTATCACTTACACTCACAAATTGTTTGATAAGAGTTCTAAAACGCCTAGACACCACTTACTAAAGGTAATTTTGTCGTTGATTGAGTTTTTTTTTTAATTATTTTTTTCTGTAGACTGAACAAATAAACCAAACCCTATTCAATCTGTCCAAAGCCCAACCAGTAATATTACCAGCTAGCAGTACCAGCGAAATTTCAAGTACTTCCTCTGAATCCAACGACCATGAATGTCAAGAATGTGGAAAAAGGTAATAATAATAATCCTCAATTTATTGCTCATCAAATAATAAGTCGTTTTAATTCCAGATATAGTACTTCATCAAATCTGGCACGGCATAGACAAACCCACCGAAGTCCGGCCGATAAAAAAGCGAGACGATGTCCGCACTGTGACAAGCTCTACGTCAGCATGCCGGCTTACTCGATGCACGTGCGCACCCACAACCAAGGCTGCAAGTGCCAGTATTGCGGCAAATGCTTCTCTAGGCCCTGGCTATTGCAGGGCCACATCCGAACTCACACCGGCGAGAAACCTTTCAGGTGCACGATTTGCGCCAAGGCTTTCGCAGACAAGTCCAATTTGAGAGCGCACGTTCAGACGCATTCGAACCAGAAGCCTCACGTTTGCGGCAGGTGTGGTAAGGCTTTTGCTTTGAAGTCGTACCTTTACAAGCATGAAGAATCGTCTTGTATGAGGATCAATAGGCATTCGTCTAGGGAGACTACTCCTGATAAAGGTAAGAAATTGATAAACCAATGGATTCTGCCCTTTTTCATAATTCTTGAATATCAGAACAATATACGAAGGACTTAAGAGTATTTTATGAGTTCGATGATAATAGGCGAGTTCGGTTAATCCTCCGCGAGTTAAAAGATGATACAGTTGGCAGAAGTTCACGTGATCTTTCATTTGGAGTAATGAAACATGAAACTGTCACCGAACTTGCATAATGATATTTCACTATTGTCTTACTAATCATGTTCCAAGTTTCTCCCTCGGTTCATGCTCTACCAGTAACCCATTGAGCATTGAGGGAGTCGGAAATGTCCCTACTGTTTCCGACCATTGTTTCTTGTATATTGTGGTCCTTGGACTGTTCCTGTTCCTCTACTTCCTCTGCATCTTTTCTTTGAAAGATTTCCCCATTCATAAGAACTAATGTTCATAGTCTATTTTATGTCCTGTCTGATCATCAGTCTTGTATCTGATTTTTTGCTCAACTACCCTTATTTCTACCTTATCTTCATCCTCAAATTCTGTCTCTCCTCAAATATCTGCCGCTTCTACTCCTTCTTAATTCTGTGTACTGAGTTGTTGAAACCATTTCGAAAGCAACTTCTCGCTTTCGTCCACTTCTCCTATTGGAATCAATTCTATATGAACGAATTAGTGAATTGGGGGTATTGTTGCTCTGAGACCTGCATAGATCTATTGTGTCCCTCTTCTGTTGATAGAATTCTCGCTCAAAGCACCTCCTCATCCAGCTTTAAAGCTTTTATGAAATTAAGTAGGCTGGATGGTTTCATGAATGTAATTTCTTCCCATCCGAGGGTGCAGCATCCGAAGCAGGCCACCATTCGTATGTTGACGATCGCCTCGAACTGCGCGAGAAGGTGTTTTGGAGTGTCCTCCCGCTCCTTACAGATCTGGAAGCTGTCGCCGTTTTCGATTTTAATTCTCTCAAGGTACCCTCTCGACCGGCAGTGGATTGTAAGGAATCCAGTGAGAATGCGAAGATCGTTTTATTCAGTGATATTAGGTCTTTTGATCTTGGTGAGGGGGCCCGAGAAATATCTCTGATCGCCTTAACCTTGGAAGTTCTTCCTAGAGGCTGAACCATTTGGTACGCCTTCCTGAACGTTTCCTTATAAGTGTGCGTCCCTATGCCACAGAAAGGCTGAGTACGGCTTTGCACTTCACGGAGCATGGAAATCGTGAAGTCATACGCGGTCATAAGCCCAACGCAATAAAGAATACTCTGAGAGCTAAAACGAACAGGATCTTATCGTTTCGAGCGCGCTGAGAGCTTACAGAGTGTAAAGCCGAACTCAGCCAACGGCTCTGGTCCTGAAAGCGGAGTTTGTGCTCCCAATTTCGAAAATTGGTCCGCTTTCTCATTGCCTTTGATCCTTGCGTGTCCCGGTATTCACTGGAGGGATAGTTAGTTATTTTTGCACAGTTTTTTTTAGCTTATCCAGTCATTGTCAAACAATTCTGGGGCTGATTATTGGTGAGCTCAGTGCTCTAATGGCTGATTGACTGTCTAAGAATATGACGATCCCTCTCTTTTTTAAGTTTCTGTCAGGATTGAACTCGGCACATCTGCTTATAGTTTTTATTTCCGCCTAAAATGAGGTGTTTTCCTTATTGCTTCGGAGAACTTGATTCCAGTCCAAGTACTCTGGCACCGGTCCCTCGTTCATTTCTTGACCCTGCATCACTGGAGAGCTCGAAGAGCAGAATAAGCTTTGTAAGAGCTTTGTAAGAGATGCTAATTCTCTGCTTCCAAGCCAACCTCTCTTCCTCTACCACGATGTGAATAGGTGCGAGAACCACAATAATTGTCTCGCTGGCTATAAAAAAAATACTTTGCGACCGTTATGCATGTGCACGCCAGGCGCTGTAGTTTGTTGAGAGCTGCTTTTATGTTCTGCTTCTCAAGTTCTTTGAACCAGACTATAGATCCATATAGTAGGGTTGGTCATACTATTATGGTGTACATCCATCTCCAGATCCCTCAAGGTTTCGATACGCATGCATGGGAGTCTTGGTTGCAACTCCTTTATTGTGTTTTTTCCATCTGAGTTTGCATTTCAGCGATATGCCAAGATATCTGACTTAAGTCACTGGTGTAATAGTAGTTCCGTGTATTCGGATGTTCTTCATTCTAGGGGGTTCTCTCTTCTTAGTGAAAGGCACTACGGTAGTTTTTAATAGGTTTATCTCTAGTCCCACTGTTTGACACCATTCCTCCATTGCATTGAGTGCAGTCTATATGAGTTCACAGTGCAATCCCAAGATGTTCAGTATTCATAGTAGTTCATCCTTCACTAAGCTCTACATGGGTGAGCATACTCCGCTCTGGGGCTCTATTCTTTGAACCAAGAGACAGGAGCAACGGGAGCTCCCAAGGATTGTTCCCTCTACGGCGTTCACCAGAACCAAAACGGGTGTACGTTTAAATTTTTTTATTTTTTTTTGAAAACCCGTTAAGTAACAAAGACACTCGTTCTCCTCCTTGCAAAACTGGCATTAATTTTGAGAGTGAGACCCGCATCAAAAATTCGGTTGGTGATCTCACGTAGGATCCGCAAATAATCGTCAAAACTAGCTGTACGAATGATGACGTCATAACGATAACATGCTACTCAAGATCCACTCCAACAACCTGATCAATGAGTCTCTGTCACACAGCCGGAGCATTAGTTAGCCCAAAAGGCATGCGCTTGAACTGGTAGAGACCACGCGAAGGCACAGTGAAGGCTGTTAACGGACGAAACTCTGGAGCTATGGGGATTTACCAATAGGCGGACTTTATGTCCAAGGTACTGGTGAACTTGGCATCACGGACCTCCAGTTACCAGACTTCTTCTTGACCATCACGATAAGCGAAGACCAAGGCGAATCGGAAGGCTCTATTATATCCTGGGCGATCATCTGCTCAAACTCTGAGTGAACAATCTTGAGCAGCGCAGGCGACATGGGATAGTATCTCTGCTTAATTGGGGACGAATCCGTCTTTATTATGAACTGTACACGGTTGGTACACCCAAGTTTGTCTCCCATCCGGAGAAATGTGTCACGCAAGAGAGTGTCAATTTTTAGTCGTTGTTCGGGACTAAGAGTGTCGAGAGAGTGAAGAGACATACTTGACGGCTTGAGAGTCGGTTCTAAAAGACCATTCACCGGAATAAAGATTGGGAATTTTTCCCAAAAGTCAACTCCAAGAATCAGAGTGTGCGGCAACGAAGGAATGACGAGGGTATCCATGAGTGCTAATCGGTTGATGGCAGCTGAACTGAACCAATGGATGTGCATTGTTGACCATTCGCCACCGTACATTGCACTTGAGTCTCGGCATTAAGGGAACAGAGTAGTTTCAAGATCTTCCAACCAGGACCGCCCAAAATGATTCTAGAACAACCAGAATCGAGAAGGCCCATGAATGAGGGACCAAATATGGAAACCTGAAGAAGGGGTCTTGTGTCGCCTTCTGTGCGAGCCAAAACGTAGTTCAAAATGGCAAGGTTGGTCGAATTTTGATCCTTCGCTGTGAGGATGGAAGACGGCAAGTTGTTCGCAGCCCTCCCACTTACACGTTTTTTGAGCAACGAGGACAGTTTCGGGTAGTAACATCTTTGTGACCGCACTTGAAACAGAGAAGCCTTCGAGAAAGAGAACACTGCCTAAAGCTGTGACCAGATTGGTCACAATACCAAGGTAGTGAATCTGATATAGTTATCTGCTGCCTTTTTCATCGTCTTTAGAAGGAAGTATATGAGACTTAGTTCAAGGATTTTGGGTGTGACTCTTGCCCGTCTCCTTCTATTTTAGGTATCGCCATAATGCTTCTGCTTGTATCTACAAGGTGTGTCATGATCTCTGTTTTCCTCTTTGTCGGAGTGCTGGAAAGATCGAATCCACTCCTGGCGATTTGAAAGTATTTAATGCCTATTCAAGCCGCTCATTAGTGTACCGTCTGGGGTTCGCTCTTTTCCCACTTCTGTTTGTTGGTTTGCTACCTGGGAAGTGTTGGCTGAGAAAAACGAGCGCTCGATCCTCTACCCCTTTCGTGTAAGTACCGTCTGGGGTGGAACTCTGTAACGCATAGAGATCGTTATCCCTATCGCTATGGCACTTGCTGTCTTTCTCACTCTCGTCCAAATCAATAAAGAGGAGACGTCAATAGAGATAGAGAAAATCTCTCTATCCGTTACAGAGTTCCAGCCCTGGCTTTTTCAGAGACAGTCGCACTTGTTGCCTCATTGCCTTATGCAGTCTAGGGCCACTGGAGACGAGGTGATGTTTTCACAGAAAGACCTAAATTTGTTTCTTTCTGCCTTTCTGTGTTTTCTGCACCGAGCTTGGGTCCAATGGCGAGCCAGGTTTGCATTCAACCATGGTTCATGGGTCCCCATTCGAGCATCTTTTCGAATCCGTAGGGCAGCTAGATTCAAATGCCTCTATTACTGCCTCTACTTTCTCTTCCAGTTCCGGGTGATGTCCTGTTCTTCCTGGGTTGATTGCTTTGAGATTTTCTTCCAGATTGGCTCCGTATAGTTCCCAATTTGCTCTCATGGGATTTCTCTTGAGTCTTGCTTTTGGAGGTGCTTACTTCCAAGCTGAATTCTTATAATCCTGTGATCAGACAGGGAGGGTTCATCTTCCCTTACCCTTGTTACAAATCTGGGTGTATTCTCTTTATTGTGAGTATTTATCAAAGTTCATTCCAAGTAACTATTCAGAAATGTCAATTCTATAACTTTGCCTTTAACTTCAAATTCTAAGTTTCTGTGCCTCTCATCAAAACTTCCTCTGTCGCTTTCTTGACCTTTATAAAAAGTGCCTTTTTCCTGACTTGGAGTGAGTATTTGCAGCTAGTGTGGGTTCTTGAAGGTAAAGCCTAGTGGTGTGTTTTCTTCTTCTTCGCCGTCTGTTAGGTACGTTTAGCTTTCTTCTATTTTACTGTTAATTTTGTCCAGGGATGCTAAATTTTCAACTTCAATAGATTTGAAAAAGGCTTTTCATCAGATACCACTGGATGAGGAATCTAGGCCTAAAACAGCATTTGCAGTCCATGGGAAGGGACTTTTTCAGTACAAAATTTTACCTTTTGGGTTAAATAGTAGTGCACAAGCTATGTGAGGGTTGATGGATTTGGTTATTGGGCCCGCACTTGAACCCCATATTTTCTATTATTTGGATGACATAATTTGTGTAACCAGTGATTTTGAGATCCACGGCAGAGTTTTGAGGCAACTCTTTGTCCGTTTAAAGGAGGCTAAACTCACTATAAATTTCAAAAAATGTCAATTTTGTTGACCTTCACTAAAATTTCTTGGTTATGTAGTGGATCAACAGGGACTTCGGACTGATCCGGAGAAAGTTTCAGCTATTTTGGAGTATCCTAGACCTCGAAATACGACACAAATCAGGAGACTTGTGGGTTTGGTTGCTCATTATCGCAGGTTCATCAACAATTTCTTGACTTTGTGCAGCCCAATTACTGATTTATTGAAGGGTAGAAAGAAAGGTTAATCAATTCAATGGACTCCACAGGCTGAGGAAGCTTTCCTCCAAATCAAGCAAAGTTGGATTTTGAGTGGTTTCATTTGCACATAAAGGGGCTACACGTTATCTTGATTTTTTAAATTCCACGACCCTAGGTTATCTTATCTTAAAGTAACAAATTCCAATTTTATTTGTAACAAGTTGGCGCCCAACGTAGGGCAACTCTGACGGGAATCTCTTCAGAGCTCAACGTGACCAGAGGAATTCGTTCCCTTTTCTGGGGAACTTCTGTATAGTGGCCCAAATGAATTGGATGGGCATAGTTTTTAAATCTCCAGTAGTAGGTACTGGGGTTTCCTAGCATTTGCTTTGCTTTCTGCCCATTATTGGTAAAATAGCGCCTACAACAAACATGTCACAACTCTCTTCGATAGGGGTGATATGATATGTGGATCGTAGCTGGAGGTGCTTTGATGACGATGAAGAGAAAATCTTCATAAAATGGTGGGGCTAATAGATTTTTATAAAATAACTACAACCACACTGTCATCTATTTAAAAGTAGGTCTTTGGTTTTGCAATTGTGCATCAACCACGGATTTATGAAGGCGCCCTCAACAGTCCGTAACTTGGTCGCCATAACGTATCACATTGCTGAGGACATTGACAACAGGCTCCAAACTGACGTCATTTACACCGATTTTTCAAAAGCATTCGACAGAATCGACCATGGCTTATTGCTTAATAAACTCAGTGCCTTTGGTTTATTTAGAGGCCTCATTAGTCCTATTTGAAGGGTCGAACTCAGTAATTATTCAGGTCAAAGGGTTCAAGTTTGCAGAGTTTGTTGTAACGTCTAGTGTCCCACAAGGCTCCAACTTGGGACTTTTATCGAAAGAATAACTTGCCCTTAAACTCACAGTTTGAGGTAGTCGCGCATTTGAGAATGTGTCTACTATAAACATATTGTATATGGCCTTTGTGCGATCCAAACTAGAATATGCTTCTGTAGTCTGGTCTCCTTATTATCCATCAGCATCATATTGACCGTAATGAAGTAGTGCAGAGACGATTTCTGAACTTATTAGGCTTGAAGCTTGATGGAACTTAGCCACCTATAGGAATACCAAATTCTGATCTTTGACAAAGACATAATTATTTTTCTCTTTTGGATTAAGACGATCATGCAATAGTGTCATTTTAACTCACAAAATTTTGAATAATTTAATTGATTTCCCATATATACTTAGTAAAATTAACATTAGAGTTCCAAGAGATAATTCCAGAGTTTTAACTCCTCTCGAAGAGTCACTCTCCGTTATACACCTTGCTTGCAGCAATAAACTCTGTAGGACTAAATATTGACATATTTTGTTGTTAATTGAAAAACACCAAATCTCATTTTTATAGTAGTGTTGTATTACAAAATCTTATTGGTATGAAGGACTAACTATATTTACATTTTAATTATAAGTCGGATTACATATACGTTCCTCTACTCTGTAATTGGGTTTTACCTGTAGAGTTTTGTATTAATTCAATAAATAAATGTATTTATTTTTTTCTAGAAAAATCCATCCCATCCCCAACACCAGTAATAATGTCATCAACAAGACTCGCCAATATCGATGCTATAAGATCGCCAATGCTCTACCGATCCACCGTCATCTCTCCAAATCCGGAACGAATACTCTACAGTACAATCAAGCATCCTTCTATGGTACTGAACGCGGCAGTGTTCAATCATATGCTGGCTCAGGAACAACCCATGGATTTTTCGAAAAGGGGGGCGAGTTTTGGAGAGCCTAAAAGGGATGGTAAAAATGCAGGCTACTCTCTGATGGCCATCAAAGTGTAATCGAGTGACCAATTCGAGTTGTTATTATTATTTATATATTATTCCTACAAGGGACCACAAAGTTATGTGTGATTGTTTTTGAAATTTTCGTTATTGTCTGTGAATTTTTATATGTGCCAAATAAGGCAAAAAGAATTGTATCAAGTATTAATTTTAGAAATTTTAAAAAGTTTTTAGTAAGGTTCCTTTAGCTTAAATTATTGATCTTATTTATTTAATACATAAATCTATACTGAGTGTTTTATTAATTAGTTGCAATTTATATTGATCCTATATAATCACTACATATTATAATTTATAATAATTATAAAACAATATGTATATCTAATATTGGTTCTTAATAATTTGCCCTCCTGTGAGCAGCTATAGTACTTAAATTTTTGTAAATATTTGTATGTAGTGATGAGTATTCCGTACTCTTCAATATGGCAACAAAAAATACTATTAGCCGATACATTATTATTATTATTTTCTTCTTAGTTCTAGTTATTTTTTGTTTTAATTTTGTACAACAATAATATGGGAGTCAAACTAGTCTGAAAATGCCATATTTTTTATTGAAGACCTAGCGTCGAAAAAAATATGGCATGAGAAACGTTTTTAGTCATTATTTTTAAGTTTTGTTTTTAGTTTCGCTTATAATATTTATTTTATTTTTGTTATATCGGCTAATGATATAACGGTGCTAGTCATTAATTTTTAAGGATTTTTAGATTAGTTTTATTTATTCTTACCTTTTGATTTTCTTAAGGAAGGCTGGAATGTGCAATAAAATAATATTTGTAGAATATAGGAATTTTTAGTTTAACAAACAATTTTCTGTATTGTTTGTTTTGTGTTTAAATACTATTTTCAATGTATGTTCTCATGATTAATAATTATTATTGTTATTTATAATATTGTCCAAGTGTTTTTAGTAATTTAGTCATTCCGTAGTGTTTATTTATTTGTGTTAATTGATGGTATCTGATATACACCTATAGTGCCTTTCTGTTGTGTGAAATCACCATAAAAAATTTAGATTTTAGAAAAATGCATATGTATCTGCATTCCTTTTCCTTCAGATATAATTTCGTTTTTCTGTCTATAATCGCCATTTTTGTGTACTTTTATACAGTCGAATAAAAAAGTTTCTAGAAAAATTTATTATTTGAATCATTTGAAATTCCTATGTTTGTTGTTCTTTAGTAAGATAGTAAGATTTCTTCTGTGTTTTTCAAGGATACTATTGGTAATTTAAAAGAAGTTTGCGGCATTAAACTAATTACAGAAAGTGGCGCTTCCGCCACGGTGTAGAGAATTGGACAACTGATTCTAGATTTCCTGTTGCTCTTCGGGAAAAAGGTTTATCACGGTTATTCCGGATTATTCAAGAATAGATTAGGGATATATAGAGGCCGGTATTAGTTAGTAGTTTTTAAGTTTTAAGATTGACTGTGATACGATTTAGATAGTGCATTTTGTAAGAGTTGTAAAGAGTTAAGTTGTTTGAGTTAATTAGTGAAGCAATTAGTGTCAGAGTGTGTATTGTTCGTCGTTTTTAATCTGACACTTTCCGTATGAAGAACGAGGGGGTGAAGCTTATGGCAAAAACAGGTGAGCTGTCAGGTGATCATTGGCGTTTTAATGTAGGGAGCTACCAGCTCACATTCCTTTGGAGTACCTATCAGATTAAAATCGACGGACTTTAGTAACGTGGAATAAATTATTGTTGTGTTAATTGAACTTGGATTTTGGAATAAACGAAGCCCAAGATTTCTGTCACGCACCCCAGAGCCGTGACAATATTTATACAACCAAATTTACACTAATAGCAGGTACCTACTACAAGTAATAGTAGGTAAGTAATTCTGGATTTAAACTTCTCCAATAGCTTCCCTTAATCCAGCAATACCTAAAAATGTTTATTCTGAACCTAAATTTTTCACATATTCATTATGTTTTGGTCCATGCAAACTTTAAGTGAAAATATTAGCTATCATTTTATCTGTTGCGAATAATTTAACTGAATATTACCATTCTCAACTGCATCTCTTATTAAATGATACTTCACATTAATATGTTCAATACGATTGTGAAACATAGGATTAACTACCAATTTCTGGTCACTTTAATTATCATTGAGTATCAAAATTTCATCCTCCAATCCCAAAAGCACATTTGAAATATACTAAAGAAATAAAGCCTCTTTTGTGACCAATGAAAAGGAAACATTCAGTGCTGGATGAACTTATGCAACTTTGTTTCTCAGCCTCCCAAGAAATTCCCCTCCAGTCAAATTGAAAACATATCCACTGTATGACTTTCCATCATTAATGTCATTTCCCCAATCTGCGTAACAATATCCACAAATATTATCATTATCTGATAAAGTGTTTTCATTCAGGCTTAATGGCCGTCGTAAGTTAGAATTTCTTCCTGACGTTTCGCTAGCACGCGTGGCTAGGATTTCCAGGGGTGCTTCCATGTCCGATTCTGTAGTAGGTGCAACAATATACCGTTGACTCTTACTGCAATAAATTAACTACCCTATTGTATAGGCCTCAACCTCTTCAAAGCTCAATAAATGGAATCAGGGTCGGCTTAAAAATGTACCTATACCACATGATTTATTTTCATAATTTAAAATAATTGGACACTTTTAGATTAAGGTAAGGGTAAAATAACGATAACAAGTTTTAATTCAAAATAATATAATTTAAAAGTATAACTCTTAAGATAAGAAACACAATAGAATTTAACGAAAATCCACAACTACTGATAATTTATTCCTTATTTAACTCTGTATCACTATCACTATCTTCATCTAAACATAAACTTATAATTAAGGGTTGAACATTTGTAATCAAACAATTGTAAGAATTTTCCTTCAGTACATCATTTACATATTTCTACGTTTTTAATTATTTCTACAGCAGTTCTCGTTTTTTGTAAGTTTCTTCAGAATATAAATCACTTTCAATCATAAAATTTTGAATTTCTCCTTTTGTGTTATTAGAATCGGGAATGATTTTTGCTTGCCGACTATGATAACTAGCATTGTCCATTACAATAACGCTATTTTCGGGTATATTTTTAAGGAGTTTATGTTCAAACCAGACTTCAAAAAGTCGTGCGTCGGTATTTTGATGGTATAATGTAAAGAAGAATCTGATATGTTTTTAGCTGAAAGCAACAGACAATTTAAAACAAATCCATTTTCTGAACCAGCATTGTGATTCTTTTGCCTTTATTTGAAGGTGCCTTGGTTTGACATTTTTTAGAAGAATCATCCCAACCTTTTCTTGGAGTGTCATGGGCATCGAACTATGTTTCGTCAATGTAAATAATTGGCCGGTTTTCTTTCCTAAATTGTTTAACAGCTGTTAAATATCCAAGTCGCGACTGCCGCAAACGTTGAGATTCCATTAATGTTTGCCTTTTATTAATTGTTCGGTATTTAAAACCCATTTTACACAATAGGCTCCTTGCATCAAATTTTTTTATTGCTGATTTCGATAGTCCATGAAAAATAAGTCAACACGTGTTTTTTCTTTTTCTTCTTAGTCAAAAATTGACGGAGATACAACACTATGAAATCTGCCTATGACGTCACTTATCTAATAGATTAGTGACGTTGCACATGCTCAGTATATTTATATATACAAAACTTAATATTTGAATAACTTCCGGAATAATCATATTTGGGCGAAATAAAAAAAAAAGTAACAACAGCCATTTTTTGAGGGAAATCAAAGTCGGTACAGTTTGTTCCTGTTCCTCATACATTTGGTCAATCTTTCTTCTCAATAGCAATAGATCTATGTCATTTTGGTCAATGCTTCCAAAAGTACCAAAATCATTCCGTTTTTTTCTAGGATTAACAGGTTTATGTCTATGTCTCTTACCGAAGATAAAGGAGTTTTTGTCAAAGTAGACGTCTCTGCTAAAGAGTCAATCGAATTAAAATTTCTACTCAACAAAGATTGATACACATTTTCAATTATTAGTTTGGCATCGACAGATAAATGCTTTCTTTTAAAAATGACACTTGAAGATGCCCCCTATCAGTACAATCAAAAGGACGCCACATTATACCATAGATAAGTCCAACTGAAAATTACTCTCCGGAAAACCACTAAAAACTAAAATTATTAAATCAGTTGCTACTATTTATATTTTTGGTTATTTTGACCTGATATGCAATACAGATTATATTCTCAAAACTCGGATTAACCTAGGTCATCACTCATCAGCTATATACCTATTATCATTGTATATTATAAATAGAAATTGCGATACCTGATGGTCCGGCTCTGCTCCAAAAAGTTTCAAATTTGGGGTTTTATGATTTATTTCATGGTCAAAAGGATAATGAGGGTAATGTTGCATTTACTTTAGAAGACTGACGCGTTCCTGACCGCAAGTTGTATTTATGTGCGAATGGTTATGGTGGGGGAGGGGCGGGGCTTCGCAGTACGTGGCTAATCTGATCTTTCTCTGTGCTCAATGGGATCTTTCTTGCGTTTTCGAGGATCGGGTTCCAAATTTGGTTGAGTCTTAGTGTTTCTTCTTTCCTGTTGAAGTTCTCCGTATGTTTGTAGATTTCTATAGCTTCACGTACAAGACAATTTTGGTATCCGGAAGTCGGTGCAAGAAGCTATTTACCTCACCAAATAGTATTTCGTGATTTCCCTTACTAAGCGCATGTTGCGCTACTGCCGATTTTTCCGCTTGTCCTAGTCTGCAGTTTCTTTTGTGCCACCACAAGAGGTTTCAGGATTACCGGATAATATACTTTTACCTGTCACGAAACGCGATACGCAGAAACACCACGACTCCGAAGGAGGAGTGGTGTTGCTGGTAACGCGTTGAGTTGAGTGTCAGGTAAAAGTATTAGGTAATCCTGAGACATCGAGTGGTATTCAAAAGGTGATACAACGAACTAAACTTTAATACACGAAGCGCGATAATCCCAAAAGGCTTATCACTTGTTAAGCCACTCGTGTCATATGGGAAGAATGTACAGTGAGTTGTATAATCAAAAAAATCTGTGATATCTGCTGCTCACCTGGTACGTATATTAAGGCCACCAGGCCCTAGTCATAAAGGCCCTAGTCTTGTCATGATAACTGTCAGTTGGTTCCACAGAACATATCACCTGTGATATGTTCTGTGGTTGGTTCAATCATAGCCATGTCATAGTCATACTATTTGGAATTTATTTAAGAGGGGCGTCAGATAAGAGCTAGCGCGCCATCTTTTGGGCTTTATGTCATACATTAAATATTTTTTAATCACAGGTGTTCAAATTCTCTTAAGTGATTGACTTATTTACAAGTAGATGGCGACATCTTCAATATCAATTCGTTTACACAATAATTTACAGTGGACTAAATAATTTTATTCAGATACAAATGAAATAATAGAACATTTTTAGCTAGGTTAAACAGTTTTTACTGTCGTTTAAAAGAAGTGACCACCCTTCCCGAACTCAGCGACATCTTTTAGAGAAGCGCTGAACACACGTTTGGTTTGAGTCTCTGCTGTAAATGACAGCAATAAGCTCCTTGTCAGTCCTTATTTGGCAGATTTTGATTAATTTTCTTATAAAAATATTATAATTTTCGTAAATTCTGTTCTATTCATTTATTCCAGCAATTGACGATCCGAAATTTTGGAAATTTATTATTGGTGTGCTACTCTATACGTTTATGCGTTTTTCATTTAAATCCGTGACCAAAAATTGCATACTGTTGTCAACAAAATTAGTAATAATTTTACTATTTAGACTGCGTATGTTGCAACCAAAAATGCTTCGACTCATACTCCAATCTTTTATTTTTATGAACATAACTCCATTTCACTGAAAAGTGGTCTAAATTTGAAATTGAACAGAAATTTGTGAAGGTCTGTAAATGACATTTCATTTAAACGCCCCTCTTAATAAAGTAATTCAACGCTCAATAATAATAGTCTAGGAGGCAGTGACGAATTTCGGTACTTATTTTCCCAGTCAGACAACATGGATAGAATTGTAGGGCTAGTAATTCTAAGCAAAATACATATATTTTTAGGGGGGGTTTTCCGATGGGTTGAGGCGCAAAATGCGTTAAAGCTTACGAATGCTCGGCCCTTTTTTTTCTCAGTGATAAAAATAGGTCTACTAATGAGAAGTATACTGAAGTTACGTAAAAAAATAGTCCAGCTAATCTGTGAGTATGGATAATATGTCTGGCAAGTGAAAAATTGAAGATCCCAAAATTTTCAGCCAGGCTCACTTTCACTATCTGAGATAAACCAAATTGCTATTATCATATACTTTATGTTCTACTAGCTGACCCGGCGAACTTCGTTCCTCCTCTGAATTATTAAATACCTATTAAATGTTGTGTTCACGTATCTAAAGTGCGTTTTTTTTTTAAAGATAAAAGTCAAAATGACATTATGTTGGCAATACAATGTAAAATTGTCAATGCTTTCAAAATTTTTATGTAGAAAAGGCTTGTGTTGCCAACATAGTTACTAAATTTTTGAATTGGGGAATTATCTTTAAAAAAAAACAGATTTTATTAACTGAATTAAATTCAGTTTTTTTCGATGGTGAATTTGGCTTTGGTTGAAGAAAATTAATTTTTACTCTCTGGATCAGAAGTCACCTAAAACTAAAATTTTACATCATCCCTTTTTAGGCATCTTGTGGGCATTATTCTTATAAAGTCTACCACCAAATAAATAAACTCAGGCACAAGAATGTTCAAAAAATGTAAAGAAAACAAAAAAAATCTCCAGCGCAGCCCTGTTTCATTTTATCTGCACTGCAATACTCCATCTGTTCTACTGTATCTGCACTATTCTATCTGATCTACTCTTTCTGCACCACTTTATCTGATCGGAATAGTGGAATAGTTCTGTTTGGAATAGCGCCAGTTCCTTAGCAGTATTCTGTTCTACTGTATCTGCAATGAAATTACCGCACAACGGCGAGCTTGGTTCTAGGTACCTATCATATATGGCGCCGTATACAAAATGGTTGTGGCGGACTCATAACCTGGCTCTCTGCTACTCGACACCAGCCGGACGGAGCACTCCGAACAGTCGGAGGAATCCATGATTAAAAATTCCAATTAAATTTAATCTCCGGTTAAATTCAGAGTTGGTGTCAAATGATAGTTTATGAAAATCTAAGATAGGAATGTTAAATCGGTGTTCCTCTAAAATTAACCGTTTAGGTTTTACAACCTGTCAAAGTTGCAAAAACTCAATTTTCAACTGTCAATATTTCTGAAATAGTTGAACTTAGGTATAGGGTATATCACATGAAATCTGTTCAGAATTTTATGTAGAATCCAAATATGCAATCACATACAGGGTGTTCCATTTAAAATAGCGATGTTGCCACTGATTAAGAGTAGAAGCGGCAACACCGCATAAACAAAAATATTTTTAAAGTGTAGATTATGGTCGTTTATCCCGGTTGCCAAATTTTCAATATGATCCGCTTTTTAGTTCTCCATAAACGTCTAATACGCCATCCACCGTGGGACACCCTGTATAGCATTGACGAACCTGGGACTTACAAGCCAATTTTGTATCACAGGAGGTCAGGTATCTGGCCTCTTATTTTATTTCGGAATTTCTGAGGAGGTGCACATTTTAGATCAACAGGAACTTTGTTATACAGTGAATATATGCTCTAACTAAATGATCTTTAATACATTGATGTTCTATGAAATGGAGGAATTATTGTGTTTTTATGTCTTAGGTCAAGAGCATCATGATCATATCTGAATTTAATTTTTTGATACAGGTAGTTAGGCTGTTTTTTAAAAATAATGTTGTTAAATAAAACCAAACTGTGAAATAATCTCCTTTCACTCATATTTAGCCAGCCAATCTCCCTCATTTTGGCATGTACCCCTCTATATCATACTTACTTACGTATACCACCAATCAACCGCACACAGCAGTTCTGGATTAACTGAATCATCTTTGCATCTCGTTCCAGAAGACAACGATCATACATATATAACGTCACAGAAATTAAACTGAGACAAAACCAGACTATCACATAAGGTTTTTTTTAGATTTTCATTTAGTATATGACGCTGATGAAAAATAAGTTTTAGGTTAGCGAAGGCCTTTCTAATGCAACTACCAATATGATCTGTGAATCTCAAGTTAACATCAATTAATAAACCCAAGTTTCTGGCAGTTATCGTGCACTTTAAAATTTCATCATTTAAACTTATGTTAAGAAGACCTTCGATCGATCCCTACTTTGAATTCGCCCGAAGAGAAGCACCTGATATTTTTTCAGGTTCATTGTTAATTTCTAGACAATATTTTTAAGATTCCTCAGAAAGAAGGTCAAGTTCACTCCTCAACGTTTCACTAGCTGCTTGAATATTTTCAGGTTTAAAAGATAAGTATACCTGCGTATCATCTGCATATAGATGTACCGAGGAATGCCTCAGCTTAGTTGTTAACTGTGCTCTGTGCTATGTATAAAGTAAAGAACAAGGGTCCAAGAATGGATCCCTTTGGGACTCCATTGACAATATTTCTTTCGCCTTCTTCTTGGTTACAATACATTACAATGGCGACGAGAGGTAAAAAGGTAATCAATTGTATATTGACAATTTGCGGTGCATTTCAAGGTTCAAGACGAACCAAAAGGTTTTCAGGAAATACGATGGCACATCAACAGGATGCCGATGTTCCAGCGTTCATACATCAGCAAACAGTTTTTCGAACGGCCATTGGATCGATGGCCGAATATAAGATTGGCGATGATTGAAACACATGGGAAGAAAGGTTGGACCAGTATTTTGCAGCAAATTATGTTGAAGATGATAAAAAGGTACCTGTACTTTTAACTCTTATTGGTTAACAGGCATATAAAATATTAAGGGATATCAGGAGCTTTGTAACATTCTCAAAAGGCAGTTCTCAAGGCGAATATCAGTTTTTAAAGAAATAATTGAATTTTATGACCTGAAACAGACTGAATATGAATCAGTTCGTCAATGGTATATACGCGTAAAAAATAAAGCCAGCAACTGTAAGTTTGGTAATTTGTTGAATGACATTCTGAAGGACAGATTTATTTCGAGTTTATGTAAGGGTCCTGTGTTAGATCGGGTTTGCGAAGAGGAGCATACCCGAACCTTTGAAGAATTACTAGAAGTGGCTTTAAGAAAGAGGCTGCGGTAGTACCTTCCTATGTTCCATTTCCAGTAAATAAATTACAGCTGGGGCAATCTCAAAATAAGTCCCAGAGTCTGAAGCAGTCAGGCGAAAATGTGCGTGGGAATAGGAATATGAAGGATGGGAATAAGAAGAATTTCAACCAATCACCAGGAGGAGGGGTGAGTGTTAAGCCACGAAGAACCGTTGAATTACTAATATTAATGGGAAAAATAATGGAGCAGATGGACTATCTCGATTTCCACTTAAAGTTGTAGAGACAAATGTGTTGCTTATTAGTTCTAACGATCTTAGAAAGGAGGTTAGGAGGGATCTGTTGCTAAGAAGGTTTATTTGTATGTGCGTGATGGGTGGCCTAATCTGGTAGCTGAAGAGCTTAAGCCATTTTATCTTGAAAACGACTGTAAATAAATTTTTAGAGGATAATAAGCATCCTCTTCCTAAAATAGATAAATTGTTTGCAGCACTCCAAGGTGGGGAACATTATACTAAACTTGATTTTTCAGTAGCTTACAATCAGTTGGAGCTTACAGAGGAGACCAAAAAACTATTAGCATGGAGTACACAGCGGGGTATTTATTTGGTCCATCGTTTGCCTTTTGGAACAAAGCCAGCCTGCTCGATATTTCAAAAAGTTGTTGAAAAGGTGTTGCAAGGTGCAGCTGCTACAATCAACTTTCTGGATGAGATTGTTGTAACGGGGAAAAATCGGCTGGAACATTTAAACAATTTGACTGAGGTTTTTGATCGTTTGAGTAGAGCGGGATTTCGTTTAAATTTAAACAAGTGTAGATTTTTTCAATCTAAAATTAAATATTTGGGGCATATAATTGACAAGGAAGGTTTACATAAAGGTCCGGAGAAAGTTAGGGCTATGAGAGAAGTTGCTAGGCCATCGGATGCAACAGAACTAAAGGCATTTCTAGGCATGATTAATTATTATGGAAAATTTGTTTCTAAGCTATCTACCATATTGAATCCTCTTTACAGGTTATTGAGAAACGGTGTTGAATTTGTTTGGTCATCGGAATGTGAGAGCTTTTATAAATGTTAAGAGAGCCATTTCTTCTGAACAAAATTTGGCTTATTTCGATCCTGAAATGCCTGTTAAATTGGTTTGCGATGCTTCAGGTGTGGGCATAGGAGCTGAATTGCTTCACATGTATCCTGACGGCTCTGAAAAACCAATCAGTTTTGCATGCCGTATTTTGAACAAAGCAGAAAAAAACTATTCAGTTATACACAAGGAAGCTCTCGCAATTTTTTGGGGGGTTAAAAAATATTATCAATATTTGATGAGCAATATATTGTATTATGCTCAGATCACAAGCCATTATTCATTATTGGCTTTGTTTGGAGAAAGCAAGGGAGTTCCTCAGATGGCTGCGGGGAGGCTTTAGAGGTGGGCGTTTTTTTTGAGTGGGTTTGATTACAAATTTCACTATATTAATGGGAAAAATAATGGAGCCGATGGACTAACTCGATTTCCACTTAAAGTTGTAGGGACAAATAATGAAGATGCCGATTACTTTCATTTCTTGGTGGAGAACCAGTTGCTTTAATAAGCAACTGGTTAGAATCGTTAGAACTAATGTTCTAACGATCTAAGAAAGGAGGTTAGGAGGGATCTGTTGCTAAGCAAGGTTTATTTGTATGTGCGTGATGGGTGGCCTAATCTGGTAGCTGAAGAGCTTAAGCCATTTTATCATAGGCGTTTAGAATTAAGTATCGAGAATGGATTGGTTATGTGGGGCTATAGGGTTTTAATTCCTGAGAAATTCAAAAAGCAGTTGCTGGAGGAAGTGCATGGCGCTCACAATGGTGTGATAATAATGAAGTCGTTAGCGAGGCAATATTTTTGGTGGGCCTGTCTAGACAAGCATATTGAGGACTTTGTTGAAAATTGTGATACGTGCATGTCAAATTCACGAACACCCAATGAGGTACATCTCATTAAGTTTCCTGAAGGAAAGTATGCCTTTGATCGAGTACACATAGATTTTTTGGGACCGTTTAAAAATAGAGTTTATTTATTAATTGTCGATACATACTCTAAATGGCCAGAGGTTTATGAAATGAATAAAATGGATACTTTCGAGTACTTTAGAAAAATTGAGGGAATGCTTTGCGCTTTGCGCGTTTTGGGCTTCCAAATACGCTTGTTTCAGAAAATGGTCCTCAGCTTGTGAGTGCTGAATTTGGAGAATTTTGTATAAAAAACGGCATTAAACGTGTCAAATCTCCTCCTTACCATCCGGCAACAAATGATGACGCCGAAAATGGAGTAAAGTCTTTTAAGAGTGCGTTAAGTGAACTTCTTATGGATAATAAAAATAAGGGCCAAACTCTGGAGACTCTGGTGAGTAAATACTTGTTTTCATATAGAAATACTCCTCATTGTGTAACAAGAGAAACCCCTTCCAAGTTGATGTTTTTGCGGAAAATTAGGTCAAGACTTGATTTTTTGACTAGACCAGTTTCAGAAAAAAATATGCAGAAACAAATTGAGTTTCATAATGGTAACAGGAATGTGATTTTTTTAGCGGGGGAATTGGTTTATGTTAAACATTACCGAAATACAAATAAACCTGGATGGGCGAAGGCAATTGTAAATGAAGTATTGGGCCGTGAAAGCTATGTTTGTAGTCCTTTAGTTGATAGTAGATTAAGGTGGTTTAGGCATTCGAATCAGATGATCAAATTGGGCAGGTTTTATGAGGGGTTAAATATTCCTGAGAGTAAGAAAACAGATATTGCTTGCAACATTAAAACACATTGCAGTCCGGAGATATCTAATCCTGAAATTAGACAAACCCTTAGCGATTTTGAGCAGAATGTCACGTCCTGTGAAAACACAATTGTTAACAGTGAAAATGCACCCCATACCTCTCTTGTACTCTTGTGAATTTAGAAAATAAGTCTAGTGCGGTTTCTCATGATGTAAGTGCAGGTCCGTTGGCAAATCAAAATGCAGAGAACAGTTCAGTAGAACCTAATAAAAATAGAAGTATGTTTTCAGGTGATCCTAAAAAGATAGGTAGTTCCATTGTGAGGAGCAGACCTCGCAGAAATATTACACCTCCAAACCGATTAAATTTTCGAATGTAATACCACAAGAGGTTTCAGAATTACCGGATAATACTTTTACCTGTCACGAAACGCGTTACGCAGCAACACCACGACTCCGAAGGAGGAGTGGTTGAGTGTCAGGTAAAAGTATTTGAGTGGTTGAGTGTCAGGTAAAAGTATTAGGTAATCCTGAAACATCGAGTGGTATTCAAAAGGTTATACAATGAACTAAACTATAATACTTTAAAATTTTTAAAAAAAATCTATATAGAATTTGCCATAAATGCCACCACGCGCGATAATCCCAAAAGGCTTATCACTTATTAAGTCTCTCGTGTCATATGGGAATAATGTACAGTGAGTTGTATAATCATATATAATACCACAAGAGAAAAAATTTTGTTGGCAAAATTTTCGACTGGTATGAAAGTTTGTTGCTTGGCAATTTCGCGAAAGACATTTTTCATGAGCGAAATTACCAAAAAGCAACAAACTTGAATAAAACCAAGAGAATAATTTTGCCTACATAATTTTTTCTTGAGTGGTGTTCGGCTATTTCACGAGAAAAACAAGCTAAATTTTCATTTGGAAATTTTTTTTTTTTAGGTGACACTTGTCAAACTCAATAGTTTTTTACATTAACCACACAAAATTTTGTCGCTGAAAAACCATCATGTTGGTTTTGTCCAGGTAAGAACAGGTAGCAGTTTTGTCAGTAGGAAACCGGCCGTTCCTATGACATTTTGCCAGTGTAAAACACTCTAGTGAAATAGTCAAAGATATTTTTTTGAACTTGGGGGTGAGAGGTATTGTTCGTCGATTTTTAACTGATACTTGCGGTATGAAGAGCGAGGGGGTGTTTCATATGGGAAAAACAGGTGTGACGTCAGGTAACCATTGGCGTTTTAATGTAGGGAGCCACCAGCTCACATTCCGTCCGAGTATCAGATTAAAATCGACGAACAATATGGTGTCTGCTGCTCACCTGGTACGCATATTGAGGCCACTAGGCACTAGTCTTGTCATGATAACTGTCAGTTGGTTTAATCATAGTCAATCATAGTCATGTCATAGTCATACTATTTGGAATTTAGTTAATAAAGTAATTCAACGCTTCTTCATGGTTACAATACATTACAAAATCTATGGAACACGTCAATTATAATTCGAAGGGGAATGAGTTTTTATGCAAAATTCACCTCCTCCCTTTCAAACCCCAGCTCCCAAAGCCAACCCCTAGAGAATCTTAAATGGGAAGGGGGGTCAAGTGATACATCATTTTGGAGGGTTTTTAATTCCATACATTTTGGTACTAAATTTTAATCCCTAAGTTCAATTGTTTTGGAAATATTGACAGTTGAAAATTGACTTTTAGGCAACTTTGACAGGCTGTAAAACCTAAATGGTTAATTTTAAAGGAAAACTGATTTTACATTCTTATCTTAGATTTTCATAAACTATCATTTGACATCAACTTTAAATTTAACCGGAGTTTAAATTTTTAACCGAAATTTTTGATCATGGATTAAATTCAAAGTTGCTATCAAATGATAGTTTATAAAAATCTAGGATGAGAATGTAAAATCAGTTTTCCTTTAAAATTAACCACTTAGGTTTTACAGCCTGTCAAAGTTGCCTAAAAGTCAATTTTCAACTGTCAATATTTCCAAAACAATTGAACTTAGGGATTAAAATTTAGTACCAAAATGTATGGAATTGAAAAGCCTCCAAAATGATGTATCATTTGACCTTCCTTCCCATATAAGAGGGGGTGGCTCTGGGAGCTTGGGACTTGAAAGGGGAGAGGTGAATTTTGCATAAAAACTCATCTCCCTTCAAATTATAATTTGACGTGTTGCAGGGATTTTCTCGAAAATTTTCAACTCCGAGATAATGGGTGGTAAGTTTTAAAATGAACACCCTGTATAATCCTTTTGATTAATTTCAATTTCGTGATTTAACTTGTATTTTTTTATGTTTAAACCTAAGCAACTTTTGATCCGACCCAAATCCTTGATTTTAAAATTTTTAGACAAAGTCTAAAGTTATCTTTTTCTGTATCGTTATTCAAAAAAATCAGAAAATCATCAACATAACTAATTATAGCAGATAGGTAATTCTGGATTAAAACATCTCCAACAGATACCAACATTTTTGACTGAAAAAAGTCCTTAATTATTTCCGAAACTAATCAAAAAGAAACGTAATAGCTCCATGACCCCCTTTATCGAATTTATTATTTCTTAATGGCGCGAAACGATACTCTAGCAAATTTTTATCTCCAAGCACGCGAAAAAAAGTAGAAATGTAATTAAATTTGTTTTCGGATTTTTGCTAATTTTAGTCACTACAGATTAGTTTAAAAAAAAAATATTTTGAAAATAATTATTCAATTATGCATGCATGGTAATAAATTTGCCATACTTCAAGTTGCATACCTTATTACATAACAAAGCAACCGTTTATTTTTACAGATCATAAAGTTTTATTAATTTTCAGGTCTCGTAATGATTATTTGTCCTTTACGAATTACGAGGAACAAGTGAAAAGATGCAAAATTCAGAGTGAAAACAGATTTTAAAAGGTCAAAACACACATTTTTGCTAAAACTAGGTGACACATTTTTTTTCGGGACTCATCAATCCGAACGTGTCAACATCTCTTGCGATATTGGTTTGATTGTGTGATTCAAATTACGAGGGTATGTTGAATGATGGACATTCTAAATGAGAAGAAAATTCACAAATTTATGTAGCAAACAGCACTATCAAACATGTAGATAAATTTAGTAATATTAAAAAAAGAAGAAAAATTAAAAGGAATCCTATCTCTTGGACTTCCCAAGGTAATAAGATTTGATATTTTGAGGAGAGAGGCTGGGTATAATGAAGCAGTAGTTGCATCAAACTTTTTTGCCCTTTCAGCTTGACTCCATTTCAGAGAACTTCAACCTTGATTCGAATCAAGTACCGGCAATAATAACTCAATTAATTAATTCTTCAATGTAGCAACTCTTCTAGAATATTGCTGTTGCTACCATAAGTAATTCTTTTCTAGATGGTTAAACTATTTATGTCAATGGGAAGCTACAAGGTGGCATCAGAATTGATTTGATCTGGAATTTTCCGAACTCACTTTCCGTTCGCACCTCGTAAATGAAATAAAAATCTTTATCTCGTTATATGAAGACTAAGCGAAGATATTCAGGGGTCAATACTGAACAGGAATTACTTTTTAGTAGTGCTGATCGTAACACATTTCTCCGGCTCTAAATATGTCATGGAGCCTCATCAGATATTTTATTTTGGTGCGGTGTTGGTGGTTTTTCTTTTAGGAATCAGTGATGGACAAAGTTTCGTGGAAAGCAAGCAGGTAAATAAACCCAACAGTTCAAAATACCTTATTTCTGAATCCACTCCTGATGATCTTTCTATTATACCTATTCATTCGAAATTTAATCATATCTATGTGGTCCCAGAAAAAGCTCCAGGTGCTTGATTTGATAAGCTCTGCCGCTAAGAGCACTATAATTTTTTCTAAGTTTAGTTACCAGCAGTCTTGAGCAAATTGAAATATTAATATGGGACATAGACAAAAAAATTAATTTATCTCCTTCCTGAACATTACATTATTTGACTTAAAATTTAAATATAATGAATTTCTAAGGAATAATTATATCGGCCTATAATTTATTTAATCTATCTAGGACATGTCAGCTCCCCAGTGACCCCTGCTGTAGTATTTTATATTTTGGATTCTGATTTATTGTCATTCATACCAATTTTTTGACCGTTAACTTGTTTGTGAACGAGATTTTAATTATCAACTTTTATTATGATAAAATAAAAAAATTAGATAATTTTTTTTTCAGAACACAATTCAAAAAAACGTCGAAAAGCCAAGGACTTTATATGATTTTCAAACAGTAAGTGAACTTGTTTAAAATTCAAAAAACTCATTAATGAATTTTTTAGAGAGTAGTCGCCTATAAGGATCTAATAGAATCCAAATGCCTACTACAAATTTTGTCCAATGAAGACAGTATTATTGACCAAAGATTGTCCAGTAACCTGAAACCAGTATCAAAATCAAGCCAACTTTCAAAAAGACAAGTACAAAAACGAAACATTTACCAAATATAAAAAAGCAATATTAGCCATATTTTCAGATATGGAGACTAGCTGGAACAAGGATCTCCGACTTTTGTCGAGGTTTTCCAACTTATCTCATCCAAAACGCGAACTTATCCGATACAGAAAACGGACAGGATTTGTCGGATATCCAAAACGACTTACCCATGGTGAGGATATCGAAAAGTCGCAGGAAGAGGGAAAATAGGCACTTTTTCGTTGGCAGAGTGAGAGGTCAGACCCAATCGCAATACTTGAGTTTCGCTAATGGAGGACAACCAGGAAAAGCCGAGGCTGAGAGTAGTATCGAGGGAACTAAGGCTGTTGTTAGTAAGTAAGAGGAATTATATTTTTTGGATCATTAAATACCACAAAATCAGCTTGAAGGGATCCAATAAGACGCATAGTTTATTAAAGCATCATTTTCAGGTGGTTCAAGTGGGATGGGTCAAGCCCAAAGTCAAAGTTCCTCCATTGACTGTGACGAATGTCTAGGGTCCAGATTTCAAGATCAAAGTTTATATTACGGCCAACGACCTGGCGAACCAGAACCTCAAAAAATAACTAAACCTGGATATCCTGGAGGGCAATGGTATCCGCCTGGAGCTGGAACAAGACCAGGAGAAGGCGGTGCAGGTTATCCTCCAGGAGAAGGCGGTGCAGGTTATCCCTCCGGAGCTAGACCAGGAGAAAGTGGTGCAGGATATCCTCCAGGAGCTAGACCAGGAGAAGGTGGTGCAGGATATCCTCCAGGAGCTAGACCAGGAGAAGTTGGTGCAGAATATCCACCTGGTACAAGACCGGGAGAAGGTGGTGCAGGTTATCCACCAAGTACGAGACCAGGAGAAGGTGGAGCAGGTTATTTATTTATTTATTTATTTTATTCAGAAGATCACTTTTAAACAACCCTCATGGAATTATTACAAGAAAAGGAATAGTAAAAACGAAAACAATAAACAAGACTGAAACATAAATACAACACAGCCAATAGTTCTGAAGAATAACATGTTTCCTAAGCAGTTCCTGAACATGTTTCAGACCTGGCGTTATTTTCTTATACAAAGAAACCTTAATAGCTATTTTTCTAACAAGTACCTAAAATAAGGTTTTCCAGGACGAATATTTGCTATTTCCGGACGAGGCGGTATCCAAGTCCGGAATAGCAAGAGTCCTAAACCACCTAATTTAGGTACGTAATACAAACAATATTTTATCTATACAAACGTGTTAAAAATGCAATTTTTAACACCCCCCTTCGTAAACAAGTCTGCTAATAGGGAACTTGCATATATTTTTTTTTATTTCAAAAATGTATTCTACTACACTAAAGACATAGTCATGCCAAAAATCAAGCATTAAGAATCAGCCGTTAATTTTTTATAAATATTTGAAGTTACGCTCATTGAAACGACCGATTAGTGTGACGTCACTCGTCACTCTGCAACAAAATTCCATTGACAGCAGATTGACAGTGACGAGCACTTCGAACTTCGAGCAGGTAGATTTGGATTATGGTTATGTTGTTATGTATGCCGTTTACAATAGATTTGACGTTGGCGACACCAGCAGCACATGGCGTGGCAGCGCCTCGGCGCGACCCGATTATTACTGCCTTGTGACGTCACGACACGTTTTTGATCGCGTCAAGAATTTCGAATTATTTGGTATTTTCAATTGAAGATTTTGGACACCAGAGATAAGATATTATATTTTTTTCGTAATGGGGTAGTATACTATGTAATGTATGAAAATCAGTAGAAAAACTGCACAACATTATTCTATAGGCTAAATGGTGATGGTAAAGTGGGATACTAAATTATTTTCCAGCATAGTGTCTATAGAATTAGTCACAGAAAAACAAACTGTAATTTGAATTTAGCGCCACAGCGACGACCAATAGTATTCGAGCCGCTGACCATCTGGCAACGCTGCTCAAAATGCCTCTAAAGACAGCTGACTCCAACAGTTCAACGACGTTTGGTGTCGTGTGAATCGTGTGACATGTGACATTGTTATAGTAAAGCCTAGTAGGTACTCATAACCGCGAAATTCACTCTTTTTTGAAATTGCTTCGACAATTTGACGTTTGATTCACGCATAAAACGTCAAATTGTCGAAGCAATTTCTAAAAAAAGCAAATTTCGCTGTTATGAGTACTACGCTTAACTTTTCACGTTGTTTGATGTAGTAAATTTGACGTTCCGTTCTTGACGGTCAATGTCAGTGCAAATTGTGCGTTCTCAACACCGTGATGTGTTGCCAGATTGTAAAAACTAACTACGTCACGAACTTTTATTTTAACGTAGGGCCGGGGCTAAGAGGAAATTTAAAGAACAAAATTCCAGTGTATTGCGGTTTTTACAAAGTAACTGATTACACTTAATAGTACGATAAGTCGAGTATATCACTAATCACTACGCAGTAGTTGAAAATCACTTGTATACTACCCCATTCCATCATTTATTAGGATGTTTGTTAATGTGTTTTATTATTTATTCCATATTTAATTGAATGTGCAAGTTCCCTATTGCTGCAACAGGTACCACAGCACTTATACTCACTTTTACCGACAATTTCAAAATTTAACGTAGTCACCTTTTTCACAACTTTTCAAAAATATATTGGCGCAAATATAGGTAAACAAATCACAAACAAATCTAATGACCAATGTTATGTGACAATGACATAAATGGCTCCAGCCCAATCTGCGCACACAAAACATTCTAATTAAAATTAGTGTTTTCTCTCCTAAATTCCAGTCCTAATCCTTGTGTCCCTTTCAAATATCAGTATAGTTTTTACGTGATTCCAAGCTGTATCAGAAGCTCTGTCTTGAAATCTGCTGAAATAATTTCCGGCATAACAAATATCAGGTCTAGAACCCAACATAAGGTACCATCGTCACCAAAAGTAACTGGAACGAAAATAATTCATATTAACCTCCTGGACTATACCAAGTTAACCTATATAGATAAACCTAAAATTATATAGTTTGACAAATACCTGACATCTAAAACCATATATTGTTCGTCGATTTTTAACTGACACTTTCCGTATGAGGAGCGAGGGGGTGTTTCATATGACAAAAACAGGTGTGACGTCAGGTAACCACTGGCATTGGCGTTCTAATGGAGGGAGCCACCAGCTCACATCAGATTAAAATCGACGGACAATAGTTCAAGAGCTAATATGATGCTGTCCCAGTTACTTTTGGTGACGATGGTACATAAGACATCCTATGAATTCTCGAAATGGCTTCTCTGTTAGTCTATCAGGTACAAATGTCAACATTTAATTTTGGTTTTTTTGGAATAGCTGATATTTTACAGTCCTCCATTTTAAATTTCTTTAATGAACCCTTATTGTTGCCAGCAAATGAAGGAACAAGGAACTACATAAATAACAGAAATATAGAAAATAAAATCCTTATAACTTCCAGGTTATCCTGGAGGAGCAAGACCAGGAGAAGGATATCCGCCAGGTGCAAGACCAGGAGAACGTTATCCGCCAGGAACGATACCAGGAGAACGTTATCCGCCAGGAACGATATCAGGAGAAAGTGCAGCTAGTTATCCTCCAGGACCAAGACCAGGAGAAGGCGGTGCAGGATATCCTCCGGGAGTTGGACCAGGAGAAGGTGGTGCAGGATATCCCCCAGGAACTAGACCAGGAGAAGGTGGAGCTGGTTATCCATCTGGTACAAGACCAGGAGAAGATGGAGCCGGTTATCCACCTGGTACAAGACCAGGAGAAGGCGGTGCTGGATATCCGCCAGGAACAAGACCAGGAGAAGGTGGAACAGGTTATCCACCAGGAACAAGGCCCGGAGAAGGTGGAGCAGGTTATCCACCTGGTACAAGACCAGGAGAAGGTGGTGCTGGATATCCACCAGGAACAAGGCCAGGAGAAGGTGGAGCAGGTTATCCACCAGGAACAAGGCCAGGAGAAGGTGGAGCAGGTTATCCACCTGGCACAAGACCAGGAGAAAGTGGAGCAGGTCATCCACCACTAGCAAGACCAGGAGAAGGCGGAGTCGAACATCCTCCAGGCTCAAGACCAGGAGGAAGTGATGCAGGTTATCCACCAGGAACAAGGCCTGGAGAAGGTGGAGCAGGTTATCCACCAGGAACAAGGCCAGGAGAAGGTGGAGCAGGTTATCCACCAGGAACAAGACCAGGAGAAAGTGCAGCTAGTTACCCTCCAGGACCAAGACCAGGAGAAGGCACAGCAGGTTATCCACCGGGAACTAGACCAGGAGAAAGTGGAGCAGGATATCCTCCAGGCTCAAGACCTCAAGAAGGCGGTGCTGGTTATCCACCGGGATATCCTCCAGGCCCGAGACCGGGAGGAGAAAGTGGTGCAAGTTATCCGTCAGAAACAAGACCAGGACAAATTGGTTCGGGGTATCCTCCAGCAACAAGACCAGGAGAAGGTGGTGCAGGATATCCACCAGGAACTAGACCAGGAGAAACTGGAGCAGGATATCCGCCAGGCTCGAGACCAGGAGAAGGTGGTGCAGGTTACCCATCTAGTGCCTGGCAACCAGGTAACTAGAATGTTTTTTTTTTTTTTCCTAAAGAAATATGTTAGATACCCAAAGAAGCAAGTAGCGAATAATTTACTGCGTATCTTGAAAATTGCATTAAAACTATCAATTTGTCACAAACTCGTAGACCAAAATAACTATTGAACATGCTAAAAATTACTATTCGTTTCCACTATTTAGGGGCACTAAGACCTGGTGAGAGGGGAACTGGTTATCCTTCTACCGCAGGAACACCAGGAACGGGAACATTCGGAGGACAACTGGCAGGTCAATATGAGAGTCACGCGGGACAGTCTGGCCGATTTTCAGGGACGTTTCAGGGAACTTATGCTCATGGGGGAATCGGAGCGGGTCCTGGAGTTGTAGGCCCTTCTGGACAACCTAGCCAAGGTAATGAGATGATTAAACATAATACATTAATCCTACAAAAAGGGTGCTCTTTGACAAAATAACCCAGGTCGAATGATTAAAGTGTCCAAAAAATTGCGGGATCTCACCTCTACTTAGGATATTTTCAGTTTACAAATTTATTTCAGGTCAGTGGGTTGATGGCAAATGGGTTCCTTCAACTCAAACTGTCTCTGGAAGGCCTAGTGAAGGTGGCCAGTGGATTGATGGAAAATGGTACCCCTCAGCTGCTGGACCAGTTGCAGGACGACCTGTTGAAGGAGGTCAGTGGATTGAAGGTAAATGGTATCCCTCCACTCCTGGGACAATTGCGGAAAGGCCTAGTGAAGGTGGTCAGTGGATTGATGGCAAATGGGTTCCTTCACCGTCCGGCCCAGTTATAGGAAGACCTGGCGAAGCTGGCCAATGGATCGATGGAAAATGGTATCCTCCAACTACTGGGACGATTACGGGCAGACCTAGTGAAGGAACAGGCCAATGGGTTAACGGGAAATGGGTGCCTTCGATTGGCGGAGGTGGTGAAGGTGGTCCTGGATATCCATCAAGTACTGCAGGAACAGGTGCCGGGCAATGGATTAATGGTCAATGGGTTCCATCTGGTAGCGGCGGTAGGTCTAATATATTTCGTAGTGATTTCAGATTACTAACAAAATATTTGCATCAGGTCCAGCTAGGCCGCCAAGTCCATATGGACCCAGTTACCAGCCATCAGGCGCACCTGAAACTTATCCGAGTCCAGATTATTCAGGAAGGGTTCCCAGCGGAGTTGTACCGCCTGGAAAAATTACAGAAGGAGGACCAGGAGCTGGCCAATGGATTAACGGAAAATGGGTACCTGCAGAAGCAGGAGGTAGATAAAATTAACTTAGTTTTGTTATTCCTATGTAAATAACTTATCTTTGTAGGCCCTAGCCAAGGCCCAGGTCAATGGATTAGTTCTGGAGGCAAGTATTCTCAATTTTTATGTCGCGCAAGGAAAAAGGGAATAATTTTGAGTTTGTAGGTCCTGGACAAGGTGCAGGGCAGTGGATTAATGGGAAGTGGGTACCGTCTGGAACTGCAGAAGGAGTTACGGGTGCTGGAGGTGGGCAAGATAAATTTCCAAATGTTTTTGCAGCATTAAATAACAATAATTTTGCTTTGTAGGTGGTCAATGGATTGATGGGAAATGGGTTCCTTCAGGAGGCAAGTATATAAGCTAATGTTGCAGCAGTACCAATAGCTTTTAATTTGTAGGTCCAACTCAAGGCCAAGCTGCAGGACAATGGATTAATGGACAGTGGGTACCATCTGGAACTACGCAAGGAGCTCCGAGACCTGGAGGTGAGTAGATATAGCTTCACACTGGTTTTTGCCGCATCTAGAATTAATAATTTTAGGTCCTGATCAAGGTGCAGGTCAATGGATTGATGGAAAATGGGTTCCTTTAGGAGGCAAGTACATCCGTTAGTTTTGAAATAAATCAGCAGTAAACAAATATCTTCGATTTATAGGTCCTAGTCAGGGTCAAGGTGCAGGACAATGGATTAATGGACAATGGGTGCCATCAAGTACCGCAGGACCTGGAGGCAAGTATAATACCAATACAGCGGAAGCATGAATGAAATTAATATTCTGTTTAACAGGTCCTGGTCAAGGCGCAGGACAATGGATCGACGGAAAATGGGTGCCCCAGTCTGGAACCGCAGGAGGAGGCGCAGGTGCCGGACAATGGATCGATGGAAAATGGGTTCCTGCAGGAGGTAAGTTAAAATGATTTTTGCTCTGGGTATCTAGCATTAATACTACTGATTTGCAGGACCTAGTCAAGGTGCGGGACAATGGGTCAATGGAAAATGGGTTCCATCTGGAACTGCAGATGGCGGTGAGCATATTCCGAATATATTTTTTGGCAGCAACGTAATTAACTTTGGTTTTTAGGACCCGGCCAAGGTGCGGGACAGTGGGTTGATGGAAAATGGGTACCATCTGGAGCTGGAGGCAAGTATATCAATTTATATTGAAATGTTTTTGAACAGCATTACCAATTTTCGGTTTATAGTCCTTGGTCAAGGTGCAGGACAATGGATTGATGGCAAGTGGGTTCCTTCAGGAGGTAATTATTAGCCTGTAATACTTTGAATTAGCAAAAAAACATTCTATCGGTTTGAAGGTCAAGGTGCTGGACAATGGGTGGACGGAAGATGGGTTCCTGCAGGAGCCGAAGCACTTACAGCCGACGATGCGGACTCTCAAGTACAAACCTCAGTTCAAGAAGCGAATAACGAAACTAAAGCCAGTGCCCAAGCTCAAGGCAAATTCCAAGGCGGCACTGCCCAATCGCAAGTTTCAGGAACGTACTCGGGTACGGGTTCTTTCAGTGCTTCGGCTGGTTCGGATGATGGCAAAAGGGGCGCGTTAACGCAAGTTTCCGGAGGCAAAGCTGGAGCACAAAGCAGTGCTCAAGGTGATTATTTATTTTAATCTAATTCAACATTTTATAATTAGTGTTGGTTTAGGTAGAGGCGGAGCGGGACAGTCTCAAGCGCAGGTCACTCTAGATTCTGCTAGTGGAGACACGTTATCGTCAGCACAAACTTCAGGACTGCAACATGGCACTCAAACGCAAGTACGTGCCAGCGAAAAAGGAGGCCTGGCAGATGCTCAAGCTAATGGATCAGGGGCAACGTCATCTCAAGCTCAAATAGGTTTTACTCCTTACGATGAAAATGAGAAAGATAATCAAACGTCGCCGTTCAGGGGAGGAGGTACCGCTGCAGCACAAAGTGGTTCTCATGCAGGCATGACCCAAACGCAAATTCAAGGAAAGTTTAGATACGGAATCAGGTAAAGTAATAAGCCTTTTGGTTTTATTCGTAACCTATAATATGAGTGTAGGTATCAAGGAGCGGCACAAGCGGGATCTGGTTCAACGGCGATTAGAAATTTGACAGAGCCTTCAGGATTTTTCAAACCCATCAACTTTACAGCTTCAAAAGTTGAACACAACAACAGACAAAGTCAACAGGTGTCGGTAAACGCTCCCACAACAGCTGTACCAGAAGAATATAGTACACCTTCGGAGACTTTGTTAGGTGTGGAAACCAATAGAGAGGTAAATTATGATAATATGCAAAAATAGAAAACAAATTAATTAATTGTAGAAACTATTCGAAATACAGGTACACAAACTGGACCCAGTAGCTCAACCTCAAGAAGATCCTGTTGTGGTTTCATCTCCTTCAGCAAGTGATGCACCGAATGGAGATTACGACGACCAAGAATATGAAGACTACGATGAAGAAGCTGAAGCGGAACAAGAACCTGAACCGCTACAATCCATGAACACTCCTGCAAAAAGAAATTTGGAATCGCCTATAAAGAAATCAGAAGTATATCATCAACGGAAACCCGCGAGTGTAGTGAGTCAAACCTCCAACACGCAGAAGCAACATATTATTTTGGATCCTCTAGAAAATTTGGATGCTACGGTGCATCAGAGCGAAGGTGATTTTCCTGTTGATGGTATGGTATTGCAGCCTGGACAAATTATACCAGGTAATAATTTAGGTATAAGTTTGAGTGAATTTTTCCAAAGTACAAATTATTTTAGGATCATCAGGTTATCAAATCCCAGCTGGTTTTAGAGGAAAAGTCCAATCCATAGCTAACGGACCAAACACATACGCTGTAGGCAAAAATTCTCAAGCTCAAAGTGTCACATTGTCCCCAGGAAGTGGTAAAATCTTCTACAACAACCCCAGCAATCCTATTTACGGAGTAGTCACCAAAACATCTTACAAAAACGGGCATTACGGTTCTGGATACTCATACCAACCGATTTATCATCCGGTAAATTATCGACTGAAAAGCGGCAAAGTATTACCCAACTTTGTATCTGTGAGCAAATCAGAGGCAGGTTCCAGAAACTTGAATACAGGCAAAAAGACACCGAGCGTCTATTATACGCAAAGCAGTTCTTGCGGAATGTTCACGAACTCTTGTGTGTATTCCAATGGAAAGAAAATGTGTTTTCCGGTTAGGAAAACGAATCCCGATGGCACGCCTATGAGCTGTTGAAACCGATACAGTACTAGATTTTGACAATTTTCTGTCAGTTAATGCAAGAGAGCCACTAGATGGCTGAAACATTTTGGTAATTCTTAATGCTGTACACCAAAAAAATTTAATTAGATGTTAAGGATAATGTATTTTTAAGTAATAGATTCGTTTTTTTAGTACTGAGGTATTTTTTTGTGGATTATCGCATGGATGTCTAGGTGGATCTGGCATAGATAAAACGCGATTTTGCATTAGTGGTTCCATTGGTTAGTCTGATCTTGGTTTAGGCACGGAATTCAGATAACTCATTCGCTAGATGACAGGATGACATCAAAAGCTCGACTAGTAGGTACCTACTATTGACACCAAGTGGTACTACACCTTAATGCTGCCTCCGCCAAGGTGCCGGGAGTGTTGAATTTTACCGGCACTTCCATTGCAGTCAGCTGCAGTATTTTCCAAATATACAGACTGTTTCGACATTTTTATTTTATAAAATGTTTTGGCTTGTGTAAATTTTAAATCATGTATATGAAATTTGGATACCAGCCTTAATATTTTTCTGTTTTAGAAATAAATAGAATTTCGTCGTTGAGCTTCGTTATTGTGAACACTTGAGAGCTTCTTTTTAACTTTGTAATACCTAAATGTAAGTTTTTTGTCAGAAGAAAGAAATTTTGTTTGCTTTTGCCATTTCTTAGTATTACCCCTAATACCACATAATTCAAATTTTCTAATGAGTAAATACCTGTTTAGACAGTCATAGGCAGTGTTGCCAAAGCTACCCCGTTCGGGGTAGATCTACCCCTTTTGAAAACAATCTCGCCCTTCCGCTCCCCCTAACTAAATCTACCCCGCTCTAAATACAATCTATGTGCTATAACACAAAAAGAATGCTTCTGCTTATCGCTAATTAAAAATACTTACAAAATCCAAATTGTGAGAAACAATTTATTTTATCTGAACTGTACCTATGCAACGAGTTTTTTCAGTTTTTTTGTCTAAGCCTCAGATATAACTTCAGTTAGAGATTCCTTTGAGTGTCTCCTTTAAATTTGTATGGTGATTGATGCAGAAAAATATGTGAAAAGATTATAGTTATTTACCTAACAGCGTCAAAAACCCATGACTTATAAAATTTTAGCTATATCATTAGCAAAGCAAGCAGTCTGCTTTACTGCACACTATGCGGTGAAGTAAATACCGCACACTTTGCAGGTTATTTTAAGGCAGACTATACGGTAAAGTAACTTTACCGCATAGTGTGCGGTAAAATGCTAGTTTTTGCACGCTCGTAGGTGAAAATTTTGTTGCTACCCCGCACTGATTCTATTCTACCCCGCTATCTTGCCATAATCTGCCCCAATAAAGAAAGAGCTTGTGGCAACACTGGTCGTAGGCCTTGAATAGATCCAAAAACATGCCGAGCGCCAACTCGCCATTTTCAATGTGATTCACTATATGTTTTAAAATTTCGAAGATTGCCATTTGTGTAGATCTGAGGTGTAGATCTATAGTGTAGAAAGCCGCGTTGACAGTTACTAAAGATGACACAGTCAGTTAAAAAATTCATTAACTTGATATTCACTACTTGTTCAAAAACCTTAGAGAACGCGGACAGTAAGCTTAACTGTCTAGAATTTCCAGATCACCCTTTTTGTACAATGGTTTAAGGACAGCAATCTTTAAGTTATCCGGAAATACTCCAAAAGTAAAAGAATTGGTAATTATATATGACAATATTATGTTTTAATGCTGGGGTCGCTTTACAATACCTGTTGGCAGTTCATCTATTGTCGTATCATTATTACCATCTTGGAATGTCTAGGTAGGGACGAATAAATTAGAAGACACAACTTGATGCTAGGGAAAGACTCACCCGCTACATGAAAAGCTGGTTTTCTGTCCACCTGGCTATCCACGAACCAGTTGCCAGAAAACCTCACCTTAACTATTAAAAACCCTGTACGGGATACGAGGCCTATTTCATCAAATCATTTTACACCGTCTTGCATTGTTATCATCAGTTAGATAACATGATGCTAAAACGCACTTGTGCAGGGAAATAGATGGGAGTGGGGGATTTCGCTGAAAAAAATATTTCAGAAAATGTTGTCATAAACAAGGAAAATATATAATTATACACCGTCTTGCATTTATTTATTGAGTTAATTTGTGCACAAATAAAATTGAATTAACACATGCAAGACGTTTTCATGGAGGTTTTGGAGTTGTAATATTAGATAGAAATTGTCAATTTTTCAGAGGGGTGAAATATCATTTCACACCACATCATGTTGATTTAGATTAAAGCTCGAATGTAGAATAGCCACTGGATACTGATGCAAGACGTCCTGTGGAGGGATAACGGGCTGCAAGACGGAGGTCAATGTATTGTCTTATGAAGGAGTGAGAAATCATTTTACACCGTCTTGCACTGGTACTAATGGGAAAAACAGAACACATTGATAACATTTAAAAAAATACAAGACGTTCTAAATAGAAAGAAAGGACTGCAAGACGGTGATGAAGTTGACTAATTTTGAGGGGGTCAATCCATCAGGTACAAAGGTGAATACTACTCCAAATTACAAATTACGCACATTAATTTTAAATATTTTTGCTCTTTACCACGTAGAATAATTCTATTTTGCAAAATTCTCTTAATATTATGTATATTTGAATATCTCTACGGACATCAAATAAGAAAAGGTTGAAAATTGTTCTCTTTCTGACGGCATATAATCATTTAAGTTTTTTTAGGGTGGATATGCCATAACACATAACGGATTGTAATTATTAGCTAAATTTGAGAAATTTGATTTTAAAGCAGCAAAAAAATGACAACAAATGATCTGTCTGGAATTGTAAACAGAAATTATAATTCCTGTATTCAGCAGACTCCCCTGTTGAGCTGTTATGTCAACTGTCCTTTTCCATCTGTATGATTTAGAAAAGAATGAACAGTGAACGGTTCAGTAAATAACTCAACAGTTCAGTTAAAAAAGAAAACGGATTTATTAACTTTTTTCCCCCAAAAAAACGTCTTGGACTTATGTATTACCATTTCTTAACATATATTCTTCCGGCGGACATAAGCATGAAGTGGTGTAAAATAATTTCTCACTTCCTCATGAGAAAACGCATTGACATCCGTCTTGCAGCTCGTTATCCCGCCACAGGACGTCTTGTATCAGTATCCAGTAGCTATTCTACATTCAAGCTCTAATCTAAATCAAAAATGGAGTGGTGTAAAATGATTTTATTTTCAACCACATATGTAATGTTGACATTGCAGGTTTTTCAAAATCTTGAAAGTGTCACATTTCTGGACTTTGACATTTATCGGGACGGTAATGCATATGCCTGCCTAGGACGGAAAAGCATTTTCCGTCCGGGACGGCAAATGCTTTTCCGTCCCCATTTCCCTGCTCGTTCCAAATTGATAATTTTCATACAGCTCTCACATATAATAATAAAACCACATGTATTACATGGAACTAATTAAATCTATTCACTTATTTACATTAATTGTTAAATTAGCATTGTTGTTTATAATGGAAATCTTGAGACCATCCTGTTGGAATTGTGTTTCGTTTGGAACTATTATCTCTTGCGCTTGCGGATGAGTTTCCGCATGTGATGTACTTGTGGATGCACTGGACAACTGAATACCTTTGGAAGTAGAGGATAGCATCAGAGCAGTCTTACTTTTGTTCTCCAAAGATGCCTCTATGTAGCCTTCAGCAACCGTGCTCGATTTCCACCCTCCCAGTCTTTTGAGTTGCAATAGATCGGCCCCGTTGTCAACCAATAAGGTTGCGGAAGTACGACGAAAAGCATGCCCTGTAAAAGTTTCAATTTTTGGAAGCTTCAAAAAAGCAGCTATTTTATGTGGAAATTTTGAGATTGAATGATAGCCAATTGCTTGGTTATGTAATTTCCCATTTCGCCATTGAACAAATAACCTGTCATTTTTCAAATTTTTCCGCAAAGTGAGGTATTTGTGGAAAATAGCAACCCAATCTGGATCGCTTATGATAAACGATCGACTTGTGTAAGTTTTTGTGTGTGGAATTTCTATAGCGATCTTTCCTTCCAAAACGTTGACGTGCTCCATTTTCATCTTGACTAGTTCATCGCTCCTACATGCACCCGACACACCAACAATTAGCGCTACCTGAAACCAGATAAAAATAAAATGGGTAACCTAGCTATAGCATACAGAAAATCATTTTGATTTTCGCATTTTTATCTTCTTTGTATATTTTTTGAAAACCTACCTTGATGCTAATGAATTCTTCAGCTGCCTTCGTGAGGAACTCGTTAATGTTTTCTCTGGAAAAAACGCTCGACTTTTTCGGCTGAAAGCCCAGATTTTGCCGCTTCAAAAAAGCTATAAGTTTTGCGTAATTGGAGATATCAACTTTCTCTTTCAATTTAATCATGGTTTTCAACATACTGTAAGTCGACCATAAAGTCGAAGGCTTCTTTTCCTTAGATAATTCGCCAAAATACGCCAACAAAACGGTCTCCGAGGCAGTATTTCTCGTTCCTTTCTGGCTACACCATGCTTCGAATATTTGAAAAGCCTTTTCGTACCGAAATTTGCTTTTTGCTGGAAGCAAACTCTCTCCAATCCTGTCTGCTGCTTCTTTTAATTCAGGTGGGGTACAATCCATCGCTTCATCTTCACTTTCCGAAATCATTTCTTTGGGGAGAACGGGGAGAAATCTAGTGAAAATCTATTATTTCCGCAAAAATACTGAGCGAAAACTACCGTCGTTAAGGCGTTGTTGATCTTATCTATGGTTGTTGATTTTGCGGTTTCCTGTGGTTTCGTCTTTTGTTTTGGCCTTTACAGGGCCTTTGAGATCGTCAAAATTGATGACATTGACAAAAAAAGTGAAATATTTTTTTCTAAGGCCAGTTTTACACTATATGAAAATTTCGTATAACAGAATCTTTAGTTTTTGCATCAGAAAATTAAGGGTTGAAAATAAAAAAGTATACAAACCTCGACGGAAAACTTCATTTCTGTCTCGAGGTTGAGTTTATCTCGACGCTTCGCGTCTCGATAAACTATAATAACCTCTCGACCAGCAATGAAGTATTTTCCGTCTCGGATTGTAATATACTATTTCACCCCTCTCAAAAATTGACAATTTCCATCTTATATTACAGACCCAAAACCCCCATGAAAACGTCTTGCATGTGTTAATCCAATTTTGTTTGTGTACAAATTAAGTCAATAAATAAATGCAAGACGGTGTTTAATTACATATTTTCCTTGTTTATGACGACATTTTCTGGAACATTTTTTTCAGTGAAATCCCCCACTCCCATCTATTTCCCTGCACAAGTGCGTTTCAGTACCATGTTATCTAACTGATGATAACAATGCAAGACGGTGTAAAATGATTTGATAAAATAGGCCTCGTATCCCGTACTATAACAGCACATCTTCCTTTCCTTAAAGTAATTTCATATTCACCAGAGGTCAACATTTAATTCTATACTACAAACTATTACTAGGCCTTATCATACTATGAAACAAAATCTTTAAGGCAAGCAGGTTGTTTAACAAATCTTTTTGGTCTGCCTTGTGTCATTCTATTTGGGGAAGCATCATCTAGGTTTGGCGCGCTGTCATCAGTGTCATCCACCGTTTTGATTGGCACTGATGGGGACGCATTCCCTGTGACACTCGCGTTTTCATTATCTCGCGTTTCACTATTTCTGCACGATAAATTACCATCACCCTGCAACAAACTGGGAATATCTGAGGGTTCACTAGGGGGAATAAGATCGTTTTTCTTTCTTTCAACTTCTGAAAAGAAAAAACTTTTTCCTGCTCATCTTTTATTAAATTTAGGAAATAGTCTTTAATCGGTAAATTTTGAATAACTGACCGGACATAAGCTTCGACCTCCGCTGTCAACTCTCCATTTGCTAAAATTCTAGACTTCACCGGTCCGCGGCAATAATTAAACTTTTTCCTGGAGTATAAATAACGGAATATTTATATCGCATCAGACGCATGCGAAATCTCTGCAAACGAGGTGTTAACTCATCTAAATTTTTAGTTTGAAGGATCTGAAGCAGAGGCCTCTTTTTCAATTTGAGCATAGCGGAGTTCTGCTGAGCTTAGTAATCGTGATGCAAAACCTTTAATTTCTCGAAAGCTTTCTTTATTTTCTTGCATTAAACAAGCACCTATGCCTAAAGAACTAGCATCAGCACTAATTATTAGTGTTTTGTTATTGTTAGCATCAAAAAATGTCAAGTTTGGTGGACTCTCTAAAAACTCTTTTAGGGTCTTGACTGGCTTCCTTATGAAGCTTAGTCAAAACTTTATTTAAAATTTCATCGTGCCTTTCCAGAGTGCTCGCATGGATCAAGATATCATGCATATGTGTTACACATCCTTCAATACCTGCTAAAATTTTAACAAAATTCATTGTGAAATACTCAGGCGCACAAGAGATTCCAAAAGGGAGCATTTGAAAGAAAAAACGGTCATATGGCGTTATAAAAAGTGTTAACAATTGGCTCTCCTTACTTAATTTAATTTGGTAAAATCCGCTGGTTGCATCGAGTTTTGTGAAAAATTTCGACCCATTTAATTGAGCTAACGTGTGTTCTATTTTTGGAAGAGGATAATGTGACCGCAAAACGCTTTCGTTCAATTTGGTGTAGTCACAACAAAGACGTACAGAATCGCCCTTGTTAACAGATACAATAGGGCTCACCCATGTAGTAGGCTCCTCGATTGGCTTAATAATTCCTAATTTTAGCAATCTATCAATTTCCACCTTTAATTTAGGCACAAATGGTAAAGGAACACTCTGTACAAAAGGCTTAGCGTGGGGCTTAATTTTAATTGACATTTCATTCTTAAATTCTCCCATCTCACAAAATATTCCAAGGAACTTTGTAGAAATTAGTTCTAAATTGAATCTTGAAAAATAATTTTGACTTGAAGGCTGACAAACAATATCAAAATTTATCTCGTTTACACTTTTTATATTTCACTTAGAAAAATTTAGAACATTAAACTTTATTATTGAATTTCTACTCAGTATGGGTTGTCTTAACTTTTTAATTGCATAAACAGTCTCACTTCTAGTAACACCCTCATAGGTAAAATCAACTCTCAGTTCACCAACGGTGCCGTTGGTGGTCATGCGCAGCCCCAACTGCATCACACCTTTCAATTTCAGTAGTATATTCACAAGGCAATTTTTCATAAGGAAAACAATTTACATCTGCCCAAGTGTCAACAGAAAAAGGAACTTTTAACTTATGGTCTAAACAGCGCCGTAGCAAGGCCTTGATGGGCCCTGGTGCTACTTTTGTTAGAGGCCCCCCCCTAGAGTTGGGAAGTATTCGAATACTCGGTATTCTGAATCCTATTCAGAATAAATTTGGCTGGTATTCGAATACATTTGTGTATTTGGTATTCGACTGAATACTTTTTTGGTCAGTATTCGGTATTTCTGGATTCTGAATATCGTTTTTGAATCTCACTGTTTGAAGACTCTCTTTCTATTCGAATCCTGTATTCGGATCCCGGTATTCTAATCCTGTATTGGAATCCTGGTATTCGAACCCCGTATTGGAATTGTACGTAAAGAGTATGACGTCGGTTGAATCCGAAAAAAGTTGTGCAATTTTGTGCTCATTAAAATATCGCTCTATTTTAAACATTTTGAGTGCTACCGAAGATTCGGAGATATCCGGAAAAACCCGAAATACTCATCGGAAAGAAACTCTTTATCACCAATTCACAACAGCAGAATAAAAATATTAAACAATAGTGTTCGCGAGTCTTTTTGAAGTTACCAAGATTAATATCAAATAAACTTTTAGCTACGTCATCACAGTCAGCCAGCACAGCGTTGCCGTCAACGGGCAGCTAATTTCTAAAGGTAGGCGCCCACTGATCCGCGCCGAATGAGCCGCACGCTTCGCACGAATCGGAAGACAAGAAAATACCGTTTGGGCGTTTGCATTTCAGGTTTTGAAATTTTTAGCATGATGCAATCAAATTGAAATAATTGAGTTCAAGTGAGTGATTATCCTGCTTTTTAGTGGGCCCCCCAAGGTGTGGGCCCTGGCGCCATGGTTGCTCCGGCGCTAGGTCTAAAAGAATATCTACATACCATCTGTCCTTATGATCAGTGTAAACCTGCCCTATGAAGGAACTGTCATCATTTTTTGTCACCTGTAGAACCTGCTGATCATGTTCATCATCTGAGCTTCCGCTACCGCTCTCTGACTGAGGTACAGACTTTTTTTCTACACATAATACTCCAATGTCCCTTCTGTCGCAAAATCTGCACACTGAAGTCTTTGCTGGACATTTTTCGCGGTCTACGCATGTAGGAATACCGCAGTAACCACATTTCTTCTCTTTTACATTGTCTTTACCTTCTCTCTCTGATTTTTGAGGCATATTTCTGGTTTTGTTCCACTTTGACCTGTAAGAACTTTGATCAATTGCACTTACCGCCTGGTCTTGTCTCATAATTTTATTCTGATTTTCGTGAAGTTCAGCCTGGCGCACCATCTGAATTGCTTTTTGCAGAGTCAAGGCTTCGTTTAGTTGCATCCGTTCACTAACTTTGACATCCGCTATCCCAATAACAATTCTATCTCTAATGAGCTCCTCTTTAAGAGTCCCATAGTTACAATGTTCAACAAGTCCATGCAGGTTTGTAATAAAATTTTCAACAGGTTCACCTGGACGTTGGACTCTCGAAATAAACTGGTAGCGTTCGAAGATGATATTCCTTTTGGGGTATAAAATGGTCTTCGAAGATCTTGAGTACATCATCAAAGGTTTCGTTACCTGTTAATGATTTTTGTAGCAAGATTTCTTTGGCTTCACTACCCATTATGTAGACCGAGATGTAGACTAAAACATCAATTTTTTCCTTATCTGTCTTCCTCTCATATCCGCTCAGACCGCTCACAAACATGTACCTTTCCAGGCGTTTCCTCCTATGAGGCCAAGTTTGAGGCTGGGAAAAGTTGAACTCAGCCGGCGCAGTTACGTTCGCAAACGTTTCTGTCTGTACCTTATTTTGTAACATGTTTTCAAGTTACCAATGCAGTTTCCCGTGTATACCTCACTCTACCTGTATGATCCTTAGGTGTTTTTGCACGTCGCTGCAACCGCCGGCTCGGGCTAAGTCCCCGTTTTCCGTGCGATTTCGACTGTCATAAAAAATGACGGAGGACGAAAAGTTCGATCACTCTTTACACGCTTAATACGATAAAGCACCGATTGCCACCATGTCGTTTCATTATTACCAATTACCATCTTGGAAGGTCTAGGTAGGGACGAATAAATTAGAAGACACAACTCGATGCTAGGGAAAGACTATATTGACTTTGACACACCTGGACACACCCGCTACATGAAATGCTGGTTTTCTGTCCACTTGGCTATCCACGAACCATTTGCCAGAAAACCTCACCTTAACTTATAAAAACCCTCCCGGTGAATGTCAATCCTAAAAGATTAAAATATAAACCAGATGCCTAACAGCACATCTATCCCACTGCTATGCTTGTTCTTCAGTTTACCAGCAATTTCCGGAACTTCATTTGGCATTACCAGTCTCAAAAAAATTGAATGGATATTGTTATTTATATTGCAAGAAAAGGGGACATCTCGTAACCTATCCAGAAGTTCTGGAATAACTGATAACAAAAATTCATTGTAACTATTTCCAATATCTTCAAGACTTTCCTCGACCTCGAATTTTTTCCCATTTTTGCTAATATTGTACTACCTGAGGTAGGCTTTTTTGATGGTTTTTTATTTAACAGTTTTCGAGGGAAGTTCTTATTAAAAAGTACTAAAACAGTGTTCATGAAATTATTCCATAGTTCATTAACATTACTTTTTTGCATATTATACACTTACTTAGTACTGCTCATTCAAACTGCTCAGAAAATTATTCTTGTTTTCCTCAGTGAATAATCTAACATATACAGGGGGAGAGTTTTCATTTGAAATGATCTCAAGTTCAATTTTCTGTGCAGTATGGTCCGACAAAAAATTCTCAAACACCCCACTTTTAAAAAACTCAGCATTCGTAAAAATATTGTCAATACAGCTTGATGCATTATTTGCTATTCTGGTATTTTCAAAAATAGTTTGGTTTACCTACATTAAAAGAATTTAATATAGAAAGTAGCTCCGTTTTTGTGTAATTGTCCTTCAAAGGTTCTCAAAAATCACCTGCAATAAATATTAATTTTTCTTGAAAAATTTTTTTTAGTAGACATTCTACTTTATCTAAAAATAATGTTCCCTGAAGGTGGTCTATATACACAAATGCTTATTGACATTGCCTCACTGAAACTGCATTCTACTGCGGCAGACTCAAACACTCCGCTCACTGCCATTTTCCCAATATCTACTTTTTCCTTAGATTTTAGATTCTTTCTAATATAAACTGCAGATCCCCGTGCTCACCTTCTTCCCGACAGAACTTTGAAATTAGACTAAATTCATTTATCACAATAGTGTTTCAATTGATCAGCACTCCTCCAATGTTCAGTGAAACACAATATTTTACAATTTGAATTGTATCTCATCATGTCATTGACTCGATCTATTGAGTTCCCAATAGATTGATTTTGATGAATTATACTATTAAGGTTATTATAGAAAAGTTTTCATATTTTTAAATATATTAAGTAATAAACTATAATATACATCCATTTCTCAAAACAACGCCTACAAACAAAATATAAAAAAAATAAATCTCAATACTACATTCTGTATTAAAAAAAATGCACAATACAATCTAACACAGACAAGAAAAATTATGTAAAAAAAGAAGGTAACATTAATTAAAATTCATAAATGTTAGCTTAAAATTAGTCATAGATTTGGGAAAAACCTAATTAAAACCTAAAGACAATCAGTTCAGAAAAAAAATTACAAATACTCGCTTAGGTCGTCCTCAACATCGCTGCCAGATTTTGTCAAAACTTTGCCTCGATGTGACAGCAGTGTTGTCACATTGTGATTACGCAATCTAAAACACAAATTTCGATGAAGAAACAAAAATCAATTTTTTTTAAAAAATACATCAAAGCACAAGAAAGAACTTACCTTAAAATAATTACAAAAAAACAGTTAACAATCCTCAAAAATATTAAGAGGCACATGCACAGAGTTAGAGATTTTTTACACAAATCGTACCAGGCCAAAATCATGCATCTAAAAATTTCAGTTAAAAAAGCACAGAATTAATTAGGGGAACCATGGCAGTTTAATTTCGCAAATTTTACTTACACAGTCGTTTTCCTCATCAAAAACTGCCATTTCTTCGCCACCGTCTTCCTTTTCCATACTAAATAGCATAAGCGAGCAAAAGAAGAGAAATATGGTTAGAAAAGGGGAACAGTTCTACTACTTAAAAATACATTTAAGACCTAAATGGTTAACATTTGCCAATATAATTTATTTTCCAAAGAGTCTGTAAAAAGTGATTATCAATGAAATATCTGAATTATTAAAAAATAATTGGGGGACTCAAAATACTGTGTCTTTGATTTTTTGGTAGATTTTGTAATGACAAATTAATTATCATTATTCAAATCAAAACACCTCAACAATTTTTTAGTCAAATATTAAATAAAACCCTCAACCACTTCAGAATGTTACCCTTACCTTGTGTGTAAATGTTGCAGCTGCACTTGAAAATTGTCCACTTGTTCTTGAAGTTCATCATTAGCCCTCTGCAACTTCCTGGAGTGGTTTTGGGCACTGTCCAGCTCATCTTCGGCTGCCGCGTAGTCCTTTTTCAATTCTTCAACCCTGGTTCTTAGTTTTTTCACTTCCGCCTCGTATTGCTCCGCGCGCCTTACCGCATGAGCCAGATCGCTGATTTTGTCTTGTAGCATCTTTTTTAATCTGCTTTGGGAATGTTTTAAGTCCAATATTTCCTAAAACAAAAAAAAAATAAGCAATAGAACAAACTTAAAATAAACTACACCTTACTTTATTTTTATCACATATTTCTTGTTGCAAATGCCTTATTTCCATATCTGAAGTGCTCATTGTCCTATTGCCTTTCCTTTCCAGTCTCTCTTGCACATCTCTCAATTCATTTCTGATTTTTTTGTTATCCCTTTCTAAATGTACTTTTTCTGTTTCTAGCCGTTCTCTTTTAGCCCACTCTGCTGCATTCTCAGCTTGCAATTTTTCTAATTCTGCTCTCAAATCATTCAATTTTTTGTCCATGCCCTCTCTATTGCTAGCTTCTTCTAGCAAATCTGATTTAATCATTTGTATTTCTTTTTCATGATCGTCTTGCAATGTTAGCATCTGTCTCATAGCTTCTTGCTTAGCTTCTCTAAGTTCATCACCCTTTTCTTTTTCTTCTTGCAGTTCACTTGTTATCCTATCCAAAAGTCTATGCAGAGAATCTTTTTCCTCTCTTTCAATAGTAATCGTTTTTGTAGCTTCATCGAGTTTTAATTGCAGCATGGAAATTTTTTGTGGGTCATCTTCCTGTGGTAAAGATGATTTTTTTTGTTTCGCTACTGCTCCTTTTGGACTGCCTCCATCATCTTGATCCAATGGACCTGTACTATCACATTCAGGATTGCTTTGGCTCGATGAGACGCCATTTTGTCGTTCTCCATCACTTAATAAATCTCTTAGAGGGGATACAATTTCCCTGTGATTGGCTTTTGCAGGAGATCCATTGCTGAAAGCAAAATCCTTTAGAGGGTCTTCTCCTAATGCTTCAAATAATTGACTATCAAATTGGCCAGCATGCTTTAACATTAATATATGAATTTTTTCTATTTCTTTTTTTAATTGATCATTTTGTAATTCTACTTCTTCTTTTTCTCTTTTGTGAGTAGAAGCTTCTTTTAGACAATTCTCTAGTTTGGTTCTCAATTGCTTGCATTCTTCTCTGGCTTTGTTTCTTTCATTACGCACTTTTGACCATTTCTCTCTCCAATTGGCAGTACAGTCGGACCACCATCTCATAGTCTTTTCCATTTGTGCTGCACGGCCTTTGGCTTCTTCCAATTCTCGTTGACGTAGAGATTCGTTTGCTTCCCACTCAGAAACATCTCCAATTCGAGAGGAGACTGATGCGGAGTCGTGGTCTCTGGCGTGTTTTCTGGAAGATGTTCCGCTTGTGGTACTTTGGGCCATTTTTCAGTAAACCTGAACAAAAAACAAAAGTATTATTAGTAATATGCTAAAGATATTATATGTATCTTAACATTATTGAAGGGAGTGTTCAGCTCTAATAACAAATCTACAAGATCGCTCCAGGTGTAGAGAGTTCCAAATAAAAATAATTTCCAACCAAACTAACACTATCACCTGCTTTCTCGTCACTTTAAATCATGGTTTAGGAAAGGTATCTAATGTTTCTTAAGAAATGGAAAACTAGTTTTGTTACACCTATCTTTAAAAGTAAGGCAAGGGATAAAATTGAGAACTATCGTGCAATTTAAAAAATATGTTTATTTGGTCTCAAATTATTGAGATAATTGTCACTAATAAAATTGCTCCTCCGCTATAGCCACACCTTAATCAAAGGCAACATGGCTTTTTTGGTGGGAGGTCCACTATAAGTAACTTACAGGACTGGAACTACACAGTTTTTTCAAAGGTCTTTGATAAGGTTAATCATCAAATTTTTCTAAAGAAATTGCCGCTCCATGGCATATTTGGAGGTTTACTTGAGTGGTTAGAAAGTTATCTATTCAAATATCTCAGATTGTATTTAATAATGATTGTCAATCCTTTTCTATTAGAGCTTGGTCAGGGGTATCATCACAAGGTGGTCACCTATCACCATTATTGTTGAATCTTTTTATTACTGATTCATGTCAGTGCATAGAGAATGCCAATTTTTTACGTTTTGCAGACGATTTCAAATTATTTTTGATGATTAAAGATATTGCAGACTGAAAATCTTGCTAAAAATTCAGCAAGATCTTACCTATATCTAATTATAATAAGTAATCCTATTCAATTACTCAGTAAACAATGATTCATAAAAGTGTCAATAAAATCAAATTTACTGTAGTGTCCTCGGTAGTGCCTGTAGTATTATTGTCTCCATTATAGTATTATATTACCATAAAATTGACTTTAATGATGTTCACATTGGAAACAGATAGGTACAAAGGTAAAGTATAACCATTATCAATTGAAAATCGCATCTCTATGGTGACTACTCAAAATTAGAAAAATACCCCTTATAATAATATAAAATAATTTTTATATTTTTGTGTCATACCAATACATTATTGTGTTTTTATACCTTAGATACCATCTACATAATTCATTACTTTATGCCCATGCGGGCATAAAGTACACATTATGGCCCGCGCGGGCATAAAGACGCAAAAAAATTCAATTAACTTATTCTTTATTAACAAAATATAAATTTTCGCTTATAAACATATTATTTTTGTCAAAAAATGATGATGTTTGCACTCTGATGACAATTTGCGAAGTGACACTTTTTTCCCAGGTATTTATTATTCACAACCAACTGGTATGACATAAAAGTTTGTATGCACCACGGGTACTAATAGATATATATATACCCTCGGGCGACTTACGAACCCTCGGGCCAGAGGCCCTCGGCTTTGTAAGACTGTCGCCCTCAGGGCATAATCATCTACTTAGTACCCTTGATACATAAATAACTATTATGCCTAGTCCTGGTACACTATAACAAAGACACCACACGCCCGCAAAAAAACTTGAAAATTGTTGGCGATGCCGCTAGGCTTTGTCACTTGCCGACAAAGCTAAGCCGCTCTTGTTGACAGTGTGAGATATTCTCTTTAGAAGTGGACAAAAGTATAAAATTACACAGATAATTGAATAAAAATCAATTTCAAATTTGAATTTTTAATAAAGGAATAATAGTCCCATTCAAATATTTATATTTGATTTATTTCAATAGTTTAAAACGGAATTTTAAGGATTACCTACTATATGAATTTTGCCCATTTATTTAACATATTAACTCCACTGTATTCTAGAGGTAAATCAGCTAGAATTTCGGGGCAATGGCGTTCGTCACTTCAGTTTTTATAGAAATATCTGGAGTATGTTTATTCTTTATTAACCAATTTGTTTTCATTTGTCATGATAATAATATTTCGACGCCTATGGATTCCCACGTGACTTCAAAGAGATCAACTGAGCCGCCTTTTTTATGAAATTTCAATTAATGATGGTTAAACTTTACAACAAATGTTTGGGATTGTTGGGTTTCATATCTCACATTTTGGAGTTTGGATGAAATTGACAACATACTGTTCTAAGTTGTTATACTGTTCCTTAGTTTGTATATACTATTATTGACATGCCAGGCCAGTTTGCAGTTTGGAATCTACATTTTTTCAAAAATGGTAGAGAAAATACTTACAAAGAAGATTTGTGCGAATTGTAAATTACAAACCTAAAATACCAAAAGAGGACATTGATTATGTCTCCTTGCAAAATTTATTGAATATTGACTCTTTAGAAAGTACAATATTGTCGCGGCTTTGGGTTGCCTGACAGAAATCTTGGGTTCGTTGTTCGTTTCGTTTATTCCAAAAATCAAAGTCCAATTAACACAGCAATAATTTATTCCACTTAACAATACACTCTGACACTAATTACTTTAATAACTAACTCAACAATTAAACTCTTTACAATCACTATTTAAATCGTATCACAGTCGAACTGAAAACTTAACTTACAAGCTAAAACCCGTCCTTATATATATCCCTAAATCTATTCCTGTAATATCTAGAACACGCACGATAATGTTATTTCTCGATTATAGTAGAATAATTTGCTAGATTCGAGGATATTCGACATCGATTCTTGACAGCCTGGCGGACGCCTATTCTAGCAAGAACGTTTAGCATCATTGTAACAATATTTATGTTGGATGTTAGATTCTTGTTTAAACTTACGAATAATAGTGTAAATAGTCCAAGATTACTGGAAATGGTGTCTCTAGAAGTTCCTCAAAGGATAACAAGGAATTTCAAGGAATTTCTCCTTGTTGCATATTGGTTTTCACAGTACAAATTATGGAATGAACTCGCTTTTGATTTTTTGAACAGAATGGTGAGCAGAATGGCTAGTTTATTAAATATATATTTATAATTATATATTCAATGTACCTATCTCTTGGACAGTTTGATAAAATGACAAAGGAGTTCCTAGTATGTGAGATATGAAAATTCCAAATATAATACCTAAATTAGGACTTGTGATTAAATTGTGGTCAAATTGCATATGTTATTTTTGCACATACATTATACAGGGTGTCCCACGGTGGATGGCGTATTAGACGTTTATGGAGAACTAAAAAGCGGATCATTTTGAAAATTTGGCAACCGGGATAAACGACCATGATCTACACTTTAAAAATATTTTTAACCATGCGGTGTTGCCGCTTCTACTCTAAACTAGTGGCAGCATCGCTAGTTAAAATAGAACACCCTATATCTGATTGCATATTTGGATTCTATGTAAAATTCTGAGCAGATTTCATATGATATACCCTATACCTAAGTTCAACTGTTTTGGAAATATTGACAGTTGAAAATTGACTTTTTGCAACTTTGACAGGCTGTAAAACCTGAACGGTTAATTCTAGAGGAAAACCGATTTTACATTCCTATCTTAGATTTTGATAAACTATCATTTGACACCAACTTTGAACTTAACCGGAGATTAAATTTAACTGAGATTTTTAATCATGGATTTAATTCAAAGTTGGTGTCAAATGATAGTTTATAAAAATCTAAGATAGGAATGTAAAATCGTTTTTCCTCTAAAATTAACCGTTCAGGTTTTACAGCCTGTCAAAGTTGCAAAAAGTCAATTTTCAACTGTCAATATTTCCAAAACAGTTGAACTTAGGTATAGGGTATATCACACGAAATCTGCTCAGAATTTTACGTAGAATCCAAATATGCAATCACATACGGGGTGTTCCATTTAAAATAGTGATGTTGCCACTAGTTTAAAGTAGAAGCGGCAACACCGCATGGTCAAAAATATTTTTAAAGTCTAGATCATGGTCGTTTATCCCGGTTGACAAATTTTCAAAATGATCCGCTTTTTAGTTCTCCATAAACGTCTAATACGCCATCCACCGTGGGACACCCTATATCATTGTTTTACATTAATGATGTTGTTAAAAATGTAAATTATAAAACCGTCGAAATAAATAAATAAATATGGATGTTATGTGGGTTTGCAAATCACTACAGTATACTCTTTCTAACTAAATGAACTTTATTTAAAACAATAAAAAATCCCTCGAAAAATCCTGACAAAACTAGCACTATTATATCACTAAATAGGCTTAATTGTTCACAAAACTATACTAGGTGAGCGAGTAGGTGAGTAACTGTTCAACGTTCAACTAACTGTATGAATATCAATTCATTCAACTACTGTCTGATTTACAGCTCACTCGCTTTGAACCGTTACCTTTATAGCACTTCCACTGAATGGACCCCACTCAAACCATATGGAAAAGTGACCTATGTGGAAATTAACTGAATTTTTTATATTGCTTAGGGGCTATTGTTTACATGGAAGAACTAGTATAACACGCTAGTCTATTTTATTCGAGATTTTGTCATTTAAAAAAGCCCTGTGAAAAAACAAAACACAAATGAAATATTTGATTGATGACTATTGATTATTGGACTCTATAGCTCAATGGTAACTTTTAATCAGGAAGACTTCCTCTAAACAGTACAAAAAGTTCAGGAAATTACCACTCAGATCACTTTTCCACAAGGTTTGAGCAGGGTTCTTTTCTTTGCAATAGTAGGTACTTGAGGGGTAAGCCACTAGTGGAAATCATTGTACATTTTTTTGGGAATCACATAGTAATCAATCAGGAATACATGGAAATCACTTGTGAGTCCCTAGGAATCGCTAGGAATCGCCTAGGACTCCATGAGAATCTCATAGAAATCTATTGGCAATCACTGACAATCATGTGGTAATGGCTGGGAATATCATATCATTCTAAACCAGAAATCGCATATCAGTCTGATGCTGTTTGTTTTTAGATTAGTTGAGCGTTTACGTTAGTTTTAGTTTTTTGCTTAGTGTAGGATTTGTAGGCTAATAACAAGCACTCTCACATGCCATTACTGCTCCGGCGGTGTTTGTAAGATGTATGTTTTAAATAAAATAAATCATACATTTTGTACAACACAGCGTACCGGTCAGTTGTGTTGTATTTGCCTTTAAGAGTTAGTTTTAGGCAACATTGAGTGCTAGACAGTTTGAAATGTATTTGATATCCCAACAAATTTCCCAATAATTGAGCCAATAACTGAACCCGAGACTACGAAGAGTTTAGAACTTGAAAAAGAACGAGATGAAGATTAGGTGTGTCTCACAGAAATCACAAACCAATCAAAGCGTTTTTGATTGGTGCAAATCACCAACAACCAGTTTTCTGACTATTTTCAACCAATGAAATTCGCTCTGACTGGTTTGTGATTTCTGTGAGAACAGACTTAGCTGACGCATGCACCAATCAAGATTTCTTTAAAGGACCCCACACTCGACCCCACACACCTTTTATGGGTTTTAGGTTTTCTGCCAAACTCAATGAAATTTTGATATGTGGTACGAGTTGTGGTATAACTTGAATTCCTGATAAAAACTTCTCATAGGCCCAACTTGATTTCCATGTATTCATGTATCTGAAACCTCTCTCAAATCTGACTTGCCAAAAGAAGAGACAGAATTTCTTCACACATCAGGGTTTAGCAATTGCGATTCGCTACAACTAGGAGACTATTCAGGGGTCAACTTTAATTTGGTTCTTTTCAGAGAAGCAGGGACGTTTGTCGATCTAGTATTAAGAGCTATAAGAATGTCTCGGAGAATGTCCCTGAGAAAGACACAGAAGAAAAAGTTGGGAATCCAATCAAAGAAATATCCATTATTTTAGATGCATATTATGCGTGTAGACACGCAATGGTATCTACGGGTCATGATGATGATGATGATGAAAAGTACTTTATTGTCCAAGAAATATTACATGTAATAGGTCTTATTGACAAAGCATACTTAAAAACTAAATTAAAGTAAAATAAAAATTAAAAAAAAACAACAATGGCGTACCTGGTTACAAACAAACAGTCAATAAACACTAATCAAATAAAGGGAAAAAAAACTGACAATAAGACAAGCATTTTAAGTACGGTCCATAGAAAGAACAATAAAAAATAATAAAAATAATAATAATCAACAATGTAAAAAATGGTCAGTACAAAATACAACACAATATAAAAACAACAATATATAGCCAGTTGACTATTGAGATTAAATAACACACTAAATTAGGATTGCTCTAAGAACTCGTCAATGGTATAAAATGCCTTTTTCAATAAGTATGCCTTTAGTAGGTTCTGGAAAGCCTTTGATGTTGAAGCATTCCTAATCCGCAAACCATTATTATTGTATATTTTGGGGCCATTGTAGATGAGAGATCTCTTAACCAGGTTCAAGTGAGGTATTGGTAAAGGGATATTATTGTTTTGACGGGTTTGATGTACTTGCTGATGCCTTGGAAGGCTTTGCTTATTTTTATAAATTAAGCATGCTGTTTCCAGGATGAAAAGGGAGGGTAGAGTAAGAATGCCATTTTGGATGAAGAGATGTCTATAGTGTGTTCTTGGATGGGCATTGCATAAATTCCGAACTGCTCGCTTTTGGAGAATAAAGACAGACTGAAAAAGATTTTGTGCACAGGCTCCCCAAAAGGGTAATGCATATCTAATATGTGACTCGACAAGAGCAAAATAAACATTGCGTGCTACTTCTTTACCCAGTTCTTGGAAGGTAGCTCTCACCGAAAAACAGCCAGAGGCCAACTTTTTATTTAGTTTCAGAATGTGAGGATAAAATTTAAGATTTTCATCGATTATGAGCCCCAAAAATTTGGAGTTATCCACAATTGAGATGGAGTTGTCGCCCATGTCAGGGTCCCGAAGAGCACATTTGAAACCAATCAGATGAGTTTTCGACATGTTTAAGCACAGACGATTTGCATCACACCACCGTCTGATCTGCTTAAGATCGGATTCAATGTCCTGTTGCAGTTGATTTAAGTCCCTGTTGCGCCAGAGAACGGTTGTGTCATTAGCAAACAACGTGAACAGCCCAGAGATTTCAAGTTGGGTTAAATCATTTTCATTTATATAGATTAAGAAGAAAACGGGTCCTAGTACAGATCCTTGGGGAACGGTCAAGAACTATTTATACCCACACCAAAATCGGCGTGGGTGTGGACAACCATGAAACTAAAAGTTGCTAACTTTTGGAAGAGTTACAAATACTTACAGAAGTTGCCAATTTTTAAGTGGAAACGTGTTTTTATAAGAGAAAAGACTGTTTATTTTGATCATATCAATGCGAAGTTTAACAATTAGACATCATTTTTGTAATATAATCAGCTGGAAATCGAATGTTTGTAGGAAATCATCGAGGAAATCAGGTATTCAATTGGAAATGATATGGGAATCCCCAGACAAAATGGAAATCACCTGGTGATCATACAAAAATTATCTGAAAATCATTGGCAATCAGTCGCAATTCTTGGGATGGGAATACATGAGATTCATTGATCAGTGATTGCCAAATATGGAAATCATTGCAGATTTGTAAGCATAGTGGTTGACCCCTCATAGGTACCTATAACCAAAGACTGGATAGTGGATTTATAGTAGGTTTAGCCCAAATAAGTATGTACCAATATTTTCACTGCATTTTTGATTTTATAATTAGATACAAAAATTATACCTACCTAATATAAACGTGATAAACTCAAATGAACTAAACAGAAAACCTTGATCTAAGCGGTATGGTATATTCAAAATAAATCCTATAGATACCTTACTGATCAGGTTCAGGTGTACAGAAACACTATTTTAATTCAAATTCACCAAGATGTTTTTCACAAATTTAGTTGAGGTCACAATAATAATTCTTGTGATTGAAACTTTTCTAGAAACTGTAGAAAATACAATATTTATACTATCAGAATTAACCGAAAGGCAACTTAAATGCAATTTAGCATACCATCATAGCATTATAACTGTACTGTAATCTAGTAAGTTTATTTTGTTCTTTTAAAATATGAAGTGGTTTAGCTTAACGATCTTATTTCTCCCAGCTAACAGTTATTAAGGAATGTGTCAGCAATGTACGAAGTATATCAATTATTTAACTTTATTTGAAATACATTGCCTAGAACTATGTAGGTGAAGTCCATTAATGTATTTCCTAGTGCAATTTCAAGAAAATTTCTGGAAATGGAAAAGTTGTATTCCATTTGTTAAATCTAAAGCTTATTAGAAGCTTACCTTGCTAACTGCTACTTTTTAATTCAATATTAACATTATTTTCACATAAAAACTTTATTATTTTATAAACAAATTTTCCTAATAAACTTAAAACTATATATTTTTATTTGGGAATTTGAAGTTTTGCAAAAGTGCGTCTTCTAATGTCACTACTGTCAGGTCGTCACAGAGACGCGATCGAAAACATGGGCGTTGGTCAAGAATCAAGGTTGTTTGAGGTTGCTTGATAACTTTTTGACGTCATCTAAAGTGCCTCATTGGCTCAACATAATGCAAATCTCCATATTAAGGCGCATCAAGGGCCATTCACGTTCGTTTAATGAAATTTCGAGCCCTCTGATACAGCGTTTAACTGCTCTGTGCGTTCGCTGTTCAGGTGATTACGGTTCGGCACGCATCAAAAAAGCTGGCAGCTTGCAACCTTCACTTCGGAGTCGACGTGCATGCCAGCACGGAATTGAATTGAGGATGCCAACGTTAAACAACATTTTCCTAGCTTGCGTGCCGAAGTGCCACTTATTCGCTACTAAATTGATTGAGGATGAGCCTTAAAATATGTGTAAATAAATAAATGATGAAGTCACCCGCAGACCACGATGGAATGCTTGCGATTCAGGCTGTGCTAGTGAGTTAGTTTTTTCGTCGATTTTAAATGTAGAAAAGGTGATTTTCGGTCTGTTTTCACAAAAGAAGTTAAGTGTTTTTGATACTCGAGTATCCCAGAATTTGATGATGGGTGAGTTAGGGGAGTATGACACAATTGACATATCACATAATCTAGCATACTCGAGTATGCTTGGTTATCCTCGCGAAAAATTGCCTAGTGACCCTATAGTCCGTGCGTTCGGTATTTTGATCCGAGTTCTCCGAGCATAAATTTACCGTTCTTTATTTAAAAAGTGTACTCGGTGCAGGCTCATTCACGTTGGTTTATTAAAATTTCTAGCGCTCTGATACAGCATTTAACTGCTCTGTGCGCTCGCTGGTCACGGGATTACGGCTCCGCTCTGCACGGTCTGCTTTTTGAGCAAAATACCGAACGCAAGGAGTGTGTAAAGTGACTTTAGGTACTTTACGTACTAATGCGTGAAGTAAAATTTTACGTCTTTTGGATAGGGCGTAAATTGAGGACGAGTGTTTTTTTTCACGATCTCTGAGTTTTCCGGACATTGTTCCGAATTCCGGCCGGACTTCCCCGGATACCCTAAAAACCCAAACATGTCCGGGTAAATCGGGACGTATGGAAACCCTATTCCGAAATACCTAAAGTGAGACAAACGATAACGCGTGTGGCTTCTTCTCGATTGATTTCTACTCTACCAGCTTAATATCGCTATTGCCAATTACATAGCTAATAAACATCACGTCAAAAGCCAATTGCAACACAAACTGATCAAAATAAATCCGATGATGCCGATGGTGTTTTTTTTTTAAAGATATTCCTCAAGTCAAAAATTTAGTAACTATGTTAGCAAGACAAGCCTTTTCAACATAAAAAATTTGGAAGCTTGACAATTTTACATTGTATTGCCAACATAATGTCATTTTGACTTTTATCTTTAAAAAAAAAAAAACAGACTTTAGGTATTCCGGAATAGGGTTTCCATACGTCCGGATTTACACGGACATGTTTGGGTTTTTAGGGTATCCGGGGAAGTCCGGCCGGAATTCGGAACAATGTCCGGAAAACTCAGAGATCGTGAAAAAAAACACTCGTCCTCAATTTACGCCCTATCCAAAAGACGTAAAATTTTACTTCACGCATTAAGCCTAGTACTCATTATAACTGCGAAATTCGCATTTTTTTGACTTTGCTTCGACAATTTGACGTTTGATACACGCATTAAACGTCAAATTGTCAAAGTAATGTCAAAAAAGTGCGAATTTCGCAGTTATGAGTACTTGGCTTTAGTACGTAAAGTACCTAAAGTCACTTTACACACTATAGGGTCACTAGGCAATTTTTCGCGAGGATAACCAAGCATACTCGAGTATGCTAGATTATGTGATATGTCAATTGTGTCATACTCCCCTAACTCACCCATCATCAAATTCTGGGATACTCGAGAATCAAAAACACTTAACTTCTTTTGTGAAAACAGACCGAAAATCACCTTTTCTACATTAAAAATCGACGAAAAAATTAACGCACTAGCACAGCCTGAATCGCAAGCATTCCATCGTGGTCTGCGGGTGACGTCATCACTAGTGCGTAAAGTATTTGTCTAAATTTATTTTTTTACACATATTTTATTGGTAGTAGAAAACCATAGATTAGACAACTGTTTGTACAGTGCCCGCGGAAAAGTCTGCACCATATGGGAATTTTTTTTTATGCTCATCCTTACTTCAAATCGGTTTTCGGCATTAGGTTCTGCATGACTGAAAACCAAAAAAATACCTAAAACTTTTGACTCGAGTCTTGCCTCAAATGCCATTTGAAAATTTCAAGCAAGGAAAAGTGGCATTTTTATAAAAAATATGAAAAAATTTTATGAGTAGTTTATAAACAAACAATTTGAAATTTAAATTTGAGAAATCTTAAATTTTCAAAATAGTCCAGAGGCGTATCAAAATTTTAATAGAAATATTTCTTTTTGATGTTTAAACTCTTAATTAGACTATTAAGATTTAGAAAACCATTAGTCAGAGTAATCCTAAAAATATTATTTTTCCGTAGATAATCGAAAAAATTTTTTAAAAAAAATCTTTTTTTTTTCAAAGTAAAAATATCAAATTAGACTCAAAATGTCATTTGGAACAATATTTTCTTATAAAATTTTTTCATATTTTTTATAAAAATGCCACTTTTCCTTGTTTGAAATTTTCAAATGGCATTTGACAGGTGTGAGGTAAGTCTCGAGTCAAAAATGTTAGGTGTTTTTTTGGTTTTCAGTCATGCACAACCTAATACCGAAAACTGATTTGAAGTGAGGATGAGCATAAAAAAATTTCCCATATGGTGCAGACTTTTCCGCGGGCACTGTATATTATGCAATACGCGTGTTAATTGAACCTTTTTTCACAAATGTGAATTTTGTCGCACTCGCTTTTCGCTTCACACACTCTCAGCTATTTCGGCGAAGTCCGGATTTTGTCCGAATTTCTTGACTATGTCCTGAATTCCGAAAAACCTTTATGGAAACCCTATTCGGAAACGAAACGCGGGCCACAAAAAAAAATACTTCAGATCAGTGGTCAACGACCAAAAATATACCTTTTACAAATTAATAACGAAATCAGAGAAGATAGACAATAATATAGACCTGATGATGAATATTTCGGAAACGAAACTCGAGCGACAAAAACGGATTTAGGATTTGTGATTAATTAGCGACTAAAAATATACATTTCTACAAAAAATCATCAAATTCGGAGAGGGTAACGGATAATAGATTTACCAAATCCAAGCCATGTAGTGCAAACAGCCTACGTCATGGCGGGAAAGAACATGCTGCCACGTCACAACTAGTGATTTGGCGTGGTGGGTGGCTTCAGATTTGTTCCATACAGGCCTTATGAGGATAGGCTATCCTGTAGTAGTAGTGTGTATTAGCCTTGCCTTGGCCCGGGGTGATCTCCGAATGAATTTTTGAACGCTCACACATGACGTTATCAATTTTACCTTCGCAGTTTTTGAACCCGTTTGGTTTACCCTGAGCTTGCCCTAGGCTACCACAACGGCCCTAGGGCAAGCACTAATTATCGAACGTACCCCAGTTCTGAGTATCGATTTGGTGCAATCGAGGGTGCAATGGTGCCAAGTGTATCACGTTCAGACACTGGGGTGCGTTCGAAATCACCCTGGGCGTCACACCGAGTGCATACCGGCAATGAATTATTCATGGCTGGTTTACAATCGGTGTGACGCCCAGGGTGATTTCGAACGCACTCCTGAAATACAGAAATATTTTCCAAACAGGAGCGATTTCAAATTAATTGGACCAAAAAAAATTAAATTAAATATCGCTGATATAAAGTATATCGCGGAACACTTGAGTTGAGATTCATCTTATCTGAAGTCTGAAGCACAAAAGTCCACTGATCTCAAAAGTCTGAAGATAGAATTTGCAGATTTCTGTAAAAATTCAATGTTGCCTTATTTCGTTGTCAGATGCATGACTCATTTTTCTAGAATTGAGGCATGTCAGTTTTCATGGAATTTTCCGGTGTTTTGAGTTTGAGAAACTGACAAGCAGAGACTGTCATTGGCAGAGAGATTTCAGAATTCAGAAGAAATTAGTTAATTGTTGCAGAAAAACAAGGAATTGCAATTATTGTGAAATCCCTATTTTGTTGATTTTGTAAATTGTTCCTAGTTACCGGTAAGGTACTGATTGCTATTTTAACTAGTTTTTAAATATTCCAGCTTTTTAGGTCATCATGTTTGTTCATTGCAGTGTTTTTCATGTTTGAAGTGTTTACATTTAAATTTCTGATGAAATTCAATAAATAGACCACATTCCATCATTTAGGAAGTTAAATTTAATGGTTTTGCAATTCTATTACTATTTACCAACCACCCACCTAAACAAAAATATGTTTCATGTTTCACATTTTGATACCTACATACTAGAAACGCATATTCAGTTCAATAATAGAGTATCGATCCTTATGAGTATGACAATGTGTTAAAAATAACCATGTATCATTAAATTTCTCTTAAAACATCAATATTTTTCTTATTTGCAGGGAACTGAACAGAACAACGATCCATCAGGATGTCCTACAACTACAATCAAGGTAAAATTTTATCATTGATCTGTTTTCATATAATAACCAGCAATTTAGTTTGTTTAACATGACCTTGAGCCTTGAGTCATTTTTGAAAATGATACCTCTAAAGCACATAATATAATCCATGCATAATATTGGTGGTTTGGGTGTATAAAATACAGAAAAGATAAGAACTTTTAAATTGAAATTTCAATATGTGATTCACAGGATTATTATAGTTAACTTAGGTAGTTTACTCCAAAAAAAATCATGACTCAAATTATCAGCACCAATAACATACATAATTCTAAAACAGTTTCAAGGATTTAATGCTTGTTGGAATAAACTTCCTACACCTCAAAATGTATCATAGTTATTGCCTACATAAGCAGTAGGTAGGTATAAAGCCAGGTATAAAGTAAATCATGTTGGATATTGAAATAAGTCTTATCAGTAGTTATTTACATATTTCTTGATGATTTATCAGGGGAATTTTGCCTTAGGTAAATACCTCGGTAAATACAAAAATAACCTCAGAAACTTTTGTCTAGTTATGAAGTTTAACTGATTTTAAGGAATATTTCAGCTTTAGCTGAAAAACTTGGTTCAAAACAGTAGTTCTGGCAATACATTTTCTGCAAGGCGACGTAGCAGATACAAATTTCTGTTTGGATTCGAGGCTACAGCCTCAATGTCAAATCAAATCAAAAAGAGTATATTGTGTATTTAGGTGGAAAAGTGACACATTCTCGGCCGACGGTGTAAGTTGATGGGCGAGGCATAGCCGAGGCTGGCAAACACCGAAGGCCGAGAATGTGCTTTTCCACCGAAATACACATACTATTTTTTCTGCGATCGTTTAAAAATACCTGTTAAATGTTTGTCTTTCAGTTCCAATTATTCAGCAATACGAGAATCACTTTCCCGGCCTAGGCCGGAAAAGTGTTTCCCGTATTGTTATTCATTGATTCCTTAGCAACTATTGAAATACCAGAATATTGAGTTTTGCGACCTGTCAACCGGTCAAAAATGCTGACATTTCTTGTCAATCGCAGAAAAAAGCTTTATTGCCAAAAAAATTATGTAAATACCATTGACAAAACCAAAACAAAAGTCTAAAATCAATTTCCTATATCCTAAAATGTATACTAAGTTAAAATTAAGATGTCAGTGTTGAGAATATAAGACAAAAAACTAGAAAGACAAGCAATAAAATAACAGTGAAAATTCTATGTACAATCAACAACACCTGAACAGTTTACAATACATAAATAAAAGAATATTATCATGGGCTAGATTTGATAGTGTCTTGATACCTCAGCAAATCCAACACAGAACCGACGAGCCAGCGCGGGATGGTAGCAAAATTTTCAAAAACAATCATCACTATAAATAAAGTCAAACACTACATGAATCAGTTAAAGCCTATTATAAATAAATAATTTAGTAATTGAAAAATTGAAAATATCACAGTTTAAGAATCACAATTTAAAAATCACAGTAAAAGATTAAAATATTAGTCTGAGTAGAATTCCCTAAGACTGTAATAGGCTTTGGTTTCCAGAAATCTCTTTAAAGTTTTTCTAAATCGTCCATAGTCCTCCACACCCTTTATTTCGTCTGGCAACTTGTTGAAGATCTTAATGCTTTCATATACATATAATAGAATAATTCGGAATGTGTAATGGAAAATTTTGATTGCGTAGGTTGGAACCAGTGTCTGTCACTGTATCATTATTTTTAAATTTTTTGAATATAAGACAGAATCGGGGACAGAATGTTTCCAAAACTGTCCAAAAGGAATATGCAGGGAACTGTCAAAATTCTTTTCCGTTTAAAAAGTGGTCTGCAGCTCTGTCCGTATCCTGCATGGCAAATATATTTAACTGCTCTTTTTTGTAGTACAAACACCGATTGAATAGAGTTTTGAGTGGAAAACCCCAAGAATGCTATCCCATAGCGAAGATGCGATTCGATCAGTGCATGATATGTTGTTTTCGTGGTATGCTTATAGTATAACACCCCTGTGAAAGTTTTTTTTTCAATAAATCTATATGTTTGTCGAATCGCAGCTTCGAATCTATGAGCAACCCAAGAAATTTAGTTCCAATGTATATACCCTATTCACATTGTACTTTTGGGTCAATAAGAACCCCAAGCAACCTAGCTTGTGAAACCTGGTCATTTATTCATATTATGTATTCTTTTATATTCTCATCGAGATTCTCATAGAATCATCTTAGAAATCATAATGAACTTGATAATGAATAAATATTACGCTGTCGCCTATTAATAATAATATCAATGGTGTATTGGAATAGAGAACAAACAAATGCCAACTCAAATTTTTGAAATCTGAGCTAGATATATTTAATTGGCCTAAAGCTGATGACATTGCTGAAGTATATGAAGCATATATATATTTCAAGGTCCTATTGAGTTATTAGGTAACAGTCCATTCTTAAAAAAAAATATAAGATTGACTGTCAGATTATGAGACAATACAGTTATAATAATTAGCTCAATAATTAGTTACCTAGGTACTTAGTTTTGCGGTGTTCATTTATAAAATGCTGAATAATCTATCGCCTAAACATTTGCTCAAAAATTGTGCATTTGTCAGAGATATACATGAACATAACACCATAAATAAAAATAACTGTTAAGTATATAAACAAGGTGACATCCAATTCCTGTTCCAAGACTGTCTTTCTAACAATACAAGGGCCTCAAATAATATAATGATTTACCCAACCCTGTTGGAGATTCACCAAACATTACACAATATGAAAATCTTGTAGAAAATATATGAGGTAAACGGCTCTGTGTCATTTGCGCGACAACCGTTTGCGCGAGGGAGAAAAGCGCGATACAAAAAGTGCGACTGACAAAAGCGCGACGGAACAAAAACGCGACAGGACAAAAGCGCGATGGACACAAACGCGACTGGATAAAAACGCGAGGAACAAAAGCGCGAGGGACAAAAGCGCGACGGAACAAAAACGTGAGGGACAGAACCGCGACGGAACAAAAACGCGACTGGAATAAAGCGCGATGGACAAAAACGCGATTGGATAAAAACGCGAGGAACAAAAGCGTGAGGGACAGAAGCGCGACGGAACAAAAACGCGAAGAGCAAAAGCGCGACGGAACAAAAACGCGACTGTATAGAAACGCGAGAAATAAAAGCGCGAGGGACAAAAGCACGATGGAACAAAAACGCGAGGGACAAAAACGTTGTTGAAATGGCTGTCAACAAATAAAGGGCCCCAGCGAGGAGTTCAAAATATAAGCAAGTTAATTCTCGATTGTTAAACTTAGTCCAAGAATACCCTTTCTCCAACGTCCAAAATCACCTTAGAGCAGTAGCTTTGAACTTAACCATTTAAACTTAGCATTCCATAATTTGTATTTTTAACTAATTTATATTGTTTCTTTTGTTAATAAAGTTTATCATGCTGTCCTACTTAGAACTATAGAATAAGTGATGAACAAATTGAATCAATTAAGAATCAATCAAGAAAACGCAGACTTACTTAATCTTACCCAAACTAACCCGTCCGTCTAGTGCGATCTTGTCCTCGTAAGTTAGTATTTTATTCCAAACTTACTCAAATTAACCCAAACTAACCCGTCCGCCTAGTGCGATCTAGTCCTCGTAAGTTAGCATTTAATTGCAGACTTACTCAATCTAACCCAAATTAACTCATCCGCCTAGTGCGATCTAGTCCTCGTAAGTTCGCATTTTATTGCAGACTTACTTAATCTAACCCAAACTAACCCGTCCGCCTAGTGCGATCTAGTCCTCGTAAGTTAGCATTTTATTGCAAACTTACTCAAACTAACCCAAACTAACCTGTACGCCTAGTGCGATCTATTCCTCGTAAGTTAGCATTTTATTGCAGACTTACTCAAACTAACCCGTCCGCCTAGTGCGATCTAGTCCTCGTAAGTTAGCATTTTATTTAAAAAAACTGTCAATCTTGTTTTTCAAATAAAATGCTAGCTTATGAGGACAAGATCGCACTAGGGGACCGGGTTAGTTTGGGTTAGTTTGAGTAGTCTGCATTTTTTTCATTATTATTAATACAATTTGTTGTGTCCCTGTTTTGCTTAGAGGTCGCCGTTGTTGATGTCGCTGTTTTAAATTTCGTTCTTTACATATGTCGCTCTTCTGTAATGTCGCTGTTTCAAGTAGGTATCGCGCTTTCGAATGTCGCTTTTTTGATATGTCGCTACTTTTTTCACATGTCGCTGTTTTGAATGTCGCTATTTTAATAAGTCGCTGTTTTGAATATCGCTATTTTGATGTATCGCTTTAAAAATATGTCGCCTTTTTAATGTGACTATTTCAAATATCGCTCTCTTGAACCGGAGCCACTGAGAATGTCTTAATGTCTTGTATTTTGGAAAGCGTTCTATATTCCTCGTAGATAGTTGAGCGTTCTCATCCAATCGCGCTATATTCCAGTCGTGTTTTTGTTCCTCGCGCTTTTGTCCCACGCGCTTTTATCCAGTCGCATTTTTGTCCATCGCTCTTCATTCTAGTCGCGTTTTTGTTCTGTCGCGCTTTTGTCCCTCGCGTTTTTGTTCCGTCGCGCTTTTGTCTCTCGAGTTTTTGTCCCTCGCACTGTTGTTAAGTCGCGTTTTTGTTCCACGCGCTTCTGTTCAGTCGCGTTTTTGTTCCGTCGCGCTTTTGTCCCTCGAGTTTTTGTCTCTCGCTCTTCTGTTCAGTCGCGTTCTTGTTCTGTCGCGCTTTTGTACCTCGCGTTTTTGTCCCTCGCGCTTTTATCCAGTCGCGTTTTTGTTCCGTCGTGGTTTTGTCCCTCGCGCTTTTCGTATCGCGCTTTTCTCCCTCGCGCAAACGTCTGTCGCGCAAATGACACGGAGCCGAGGTAAACTGTTGAAATATAAATTTGTAAAATTTCATTACTTTGCTATTTCATCTAAATTTAGTTGTAACCAGTATTTACTTTAAACAACAAACTTTTTCCTTTAAGGGCCACAAGGTTATGGTGCTCCACCACCAGGAGCCTACCCACCGCCACCTCAAAGTGGATACCCTGGTGGGTATCCGCCTCCAGGCGGTTATCCACCACAAGGGGGCTACCCACCACAGAGCGGATACCCTTCAGCCCCTGCGCCAGGCTTCAACGCGCCACCCTACAGCGATCCGTACGCGGGGGCCAACCAAGGTGAAGCATTACCCTTCAATTCTAGCACACATGGTTGGTTTTTTGAATGTTTTTGGTAGTGTTAAGCATGCTTGGGGATTTGTTTTGCCCCTCTACACAAGTCATTATCATAATCATCATTGCATTTTTGTCTGAGCGGAAGCAAAATTATCATTCTTGCACTGAATTGTAGTTGTCCAAATTCAAATTACAGAAAAAACCAACCACTTAAGTGTTCAATATTTTTTGTAAACATGAATGTTATATTATTATTTTTTTTTTCTACTTGACTAATTTTCTAAAACAGCACTTAACATTTCTGTCTATATTCAGTTACAAAGTATTTCGCAACCTCAGAATATGTTCAAGAATGGTGTTTTTTTGCTTAGAATATAACCATTTTTAAACAGTTTTTGGCAAGGTTGAAATTAATCTTCTACGCTCATACTTTATTCGCAATAAGTATAATTTTTTTTTTCTGATGCTTTATTATTGCTTCTTCATGCTTGCTGCGCTTATCAATGTCTTTATTGTTTGTTTAATTCTCTAAAATAAAATAGAAATGTGTTCAATTATTCGGTGGAGGTCAAATTTTATAGGATTTAAAACTTCAAGTGTAGGTATATTAATCAATATACTGAACCAACTAATTTGGTATTTTTCAGAAAAATACTTACTGGACATTTGTTTTTTAACTATAGATAATAAACTTTTAATTCCAATTAAAAATTTAATCAGCTAACACAATAAGTAATTATACTTTCGCCAAGTGAATCATTCGATTTCTTGGAAATCCACCTACTGATAAAATAAATTGCTTTTTAGTTTATAAGTGTTGAGCTACAGACTAAGTGTTTTTTTCCAGAATGCTTTTATCTTCAATAATTTTTGTCATTGGCTTTTATTGATATTTTGTATAAGTGTGATGTAAACAAATAATCATTTTTTCCTTTATTTTGCTTATTCAAAGATGTATTTTTCAATATTGCATGCATATCAGCTACCCTTGTGAAGTTACCAGCCAAAATTACCAAAGGCAAAAAGATACCAAATTTAAAGGCTAGTTAAACTTCAGACTTGATCTTGTGTTAATTCAGGCCAAGGAGTAAACCACCCCCCCAAATTTCTGCAAAAAATTCCTCAAACTACCTGCAAATTCCTCCAAACTCCCTGCAAATTCCTCCAAACTGCTCGCGAATTCCCTGCAAATGTCTGTTATAAATTCCATAAAAATCCCCAAAATTGTTCGTGATAAGTAATAAGAAATGTATTTTCCGATTTTTATTACGCTCAGTTTTAAAACCAATAAATTTTCCCAATTTCTTATACATTCCTTCAATTAACCATAAATTCCTTCACATTCCCTACATATTCCTCAAAATTCACAACAAATTCCTACTAATTTCCCACAATTTTGGCAAAGTATTCCTAGGTTGTTTCCTCCTTAAAGGTGAATGATCAGAAGGAAATTTTTATTTTTTCTTAAATTTCAATCTTTTCTTTCTTCGAAACTTGCAAAATTTCAATCCAATCCTTCAAAAGCAATTTCAAAATAGAGTTACACCCTCAAACTTTGTAAACATGTTATATTGAGGCTCAATCGAAGCGACAACTATTGAATTTTTGTTATGATTCCTATGGTTTAAGTCTGAAAGTCAATCTTATACATATTCTCCTTAATGTTATTAGTGTACTAAGTACCTAATGGCCGTTTGCACCGACCATTTTAAGGAAGCCTTAGCAATAGGTATCCCTTAAAATGACATTTTTACATGGAGAAATGTCACTTTAAGGAATACTTATCGCTAAGGCTTCCTTAATATGGCCGGTGCAAACAGCCATTAGTATCTTTATTTTTGACAGATTGTGAAGTTTTTCTGATTGTTATAGAATAATTGCTTTTTTACTATGTGGGAGAAGCCAAACGAATCTTAACCAGTCGGTTATTTGTTGAAACTTTGAGATCAGTTGTGGTTTTAAGTAGGTACCTACATATAGGCATTTTGAATTTTGACAAAAGCTTCAGAAAAAATCACATCTTTGCTGACACAGGGGTATAGGCACCAGTCCCACAAAGGAACACACAAAACTGAACTTTTCTTTATTAGGTCGTGAGTACGATAGAACTTGAATTAGTTACATAGATAAATTGAATCAGATCAGGCAATTACAAAATAGAGAAACATGTTTATAAAGGAAACTTTATTATAACAATAATGATAATAATGATAATTACACAACCCAAGCAGCACTCCCATGTTGGGCCAATATTGGGACAATAACTACAATTTATTGGCCCAAGTCAGATTCTCTATGTTGGCCCAATAAAAGATGTGGACATTCTGCAATATTTGTTCAAGAACGTATGTCAATATATACCCAAAAACAAATACCAACGTTGGTACAATAACGTAACCAAATGTTGATCCAAAAAGAAATAATCAATATCATATCAAGAACTTTATGCAATAAAGAGCCAAATGAAATTACCAATATTGGCCCGAAGACGAATGTAAATCTTGGCTTTATATTATATTTAATTAAGGTAACGGACCAATTATAAGGACCGACTAAGAAGTGTTTTCTCTCTGCCGGACCCCGGACCATCCGTGGACCCGTTTCGCTGTGTCACAACTCATCAGCACGGTTAAGTCCCGCCAGGGTCCCGCAGAGAGAAAACAACCAATTTTTGGCTTCATCCCGGAACCAGGTTTAAGACAGGTAAAGTGAAGACAGAGTCCCCATCTATTTTTTGGTCGGCACACCAAGTGCGCACATTGAATACCCTATATTGGACCAATATTTTCAATTCAGAAAATCTAACCTTGGTAAAAATTAGTATGCAAATATTGGCCCTTCATTGGGCTTTTCAAATATTGTGAAAAAATTGAAAATAAATATTGGGTGTACAAAGTTTTTGAAGTGAATTTAAATATCAATAAATAATTGAATGCCAATATTGAATTAATATTATATTACAATATTGTTTCGATAATATAAAATGTAATATTTGGCCAATATTTCATAAATCAATATTGTAGTGAGAAGTCTTGGTCCAATATTCAAATTACTGAAAAGTTAATTAATCTATGAAAACAATATTGGTACAAGATTATTTTTAAATATTGTTTCTACATAGTTAAAACTAACATTGCCCCAATATTAGTACTGTGTTGATTTAGCAACAAAAATGAATAAATATTGGCCCAACTGAAAAACGATGTTTACCCCATATTATGTGCTACTTGGGAATAGAGAAAACAGGAACGGCGAACCTTAAGGACACCTATATACCCTGTGGAAACAGGGAAACCCAAACCCACACATGCCCTAACAGCTAACACCTTGGCACCACAGAGGCGATTCATCCTTAACAACAAGAAGCTGTCACAAACCGAATTAGATGAAGTCATGTGCAGAACGAAGAATCTCTTGAGAAATGAAAGAGGGGAACAAGATAATTCGAGCAAAGAAAGTGAGGCCGAAGAAGAGCTTAACACGAACAAAGTTAACAACAATGAGAAAGCTCACGACACCGACATCATAAATAAAGAAAGCCCGCTAATACTCTATCATCAAGACGACCTGGAAACTAAGGTAAACAGAAAAATACAAGATGATGAGAACACACCAGAACACAAGCCAGAACATATGCAAAAACAACTACTCGGAAAACTCAATGACAACCCTCACCTGAGAGATCAAATACGACTAACAAAGGTATAATAGAAATCATTTCAAAGCAACCTGAAGTATACCAGAGAATCGCAAACTCATCTATGCGACTGCGGAATCAATACAAGAGAAGATAACACCTCCAGTGAAATCAACCACTTCGAAAGAAAAGCCATGGTCTAAAGATCAACCCCGGAAAAAGAGAATACAATCACAAATAACAGAGATGAGATGGGACCTCTCACACCTCAAACAGTCTCAACAACCAAACCTTAAAGACAAGATGATGCAACGGAAGGAAGATCTGTACGAAAAGTATGAAATAAAGGGCCTAAAAGAACAGACAAAAATGGTCGAACAACTAAAACAAAAATTGGCAGGCAAAACGATACACAGAAAGAAGCGCGCCATACCAACAAAACAAAATGTTCGCGGAAAACACCAGCTGATTCTACAACAGCATATAATTTTTTTTTCTGGAAAACTGTTAGAGATAAACCTATCGAACTTTATATCATTGAAATCAGCAAAAACAGAGCTATCCAATGAGCTATTAATATAAAGGATGTTTCATTTGAAAATATCGGAATTTGGTCAATATCTCGGAATCGGAGCGATATAGAAAAAAACCGAGTCCGCCACTGGATTGTGCTCAAAAAAGTGTCTCCATAATGTTTTTACAGAAATAAAAAAAATTGATGAATAAAAAACTTATAGCCATTTTTCATAATAGGGGAAAATCGAAAATCCCTGTATTAATGGTACCATTGAAGATATCGCGATACGGTTTTTGACAATCGACGTTTCTCGAAAATCGATCCCATGACATCTTTGTCAATTTTCCTCTATCTGGTCGGGAAGTGTGTTTTTCCTGTTAAAACACTCCAAATTGCAGCACCCTGTACAGGGTGTCCAAGATTCGATGGTTTTAGCCTAAAACCATCGAATCTTGGACCTACCCTAAAACTTTTAGGGTACCACTTGCGAGCCTCGATTTTCAAGAGAAGTTGACCGGTGAAACCCGCATTTCGATGTCTCGATTCGTTCTTGAGCTACAAGGGGAAAATTTGACCAAATTTTCATAAATAAAAAAGTCATAGCCCCCCTGCCAAACTCCAAACTTTTCAAAAACCCCTCCTGGCATAAAAACGACTTGACATATCGAGATGCGGTTTTCACCAGTCAATTTCTCTTGGAAATCGAGGCTCGCAAGTGGGGGTCAGATTTTTTCCAACTCCTTTAGAAATATCCGAAACCTCCCAAAATCATCGAATCTTGGACACCCTGTACATACCTAGAAAAGAAGGGGGCAGAGGTATTATTAGTATTGAAACAACCTACAACATTGATAAGGAGGGAATCAGCGGGTACCTGGAGTTAAAATAACATGAGAAATATCTGGGAATGGTGTACAGACAACAACAAGGTGCCCCCTAAATAATACAATAGCAGAAACGAAGAAGATGAAGAAGAAAGAGGACTACCACAGCACAACAACCGCGGCAAACCTGAAACAACAAAAGTAAGAGAAATCAAACAGAATTTAAAACAACAGATGAAGGCAAAAGGAATAATGAAATGGAAAGCTGAGCCACTGCATGGACAAATAGCAAAAGAGGCCGTCAAAGAAACCATCAACCAGAATAACTCATGGGCGTAGCTCTCCCATGCAATAAAGACTGAGAAGGAAGCGCTGATAACTGCCTGCCAAGACCGAGGCCAAGACCAAGCCATCGCAACAAATTACATCGAAACGGAAATCATGAAAACCGACACAGACCCAAAATACAGACTGTGCCGTTCTTTCAGTGAAACCATCCAACATATTGTTGCGGGCTGTCCTATTCTAGCAAAACATGCGTATCTGGAGCGACACAATAGCCAAGCAGCTCCACTGGAACAACTGCAAACACTTAAAGATAGAGGTAAACGAGGAATTTTACCAGCACACCCCGGACCCTGTAGTAGAAACAGAAAATGTAACAATCATATGGGACACACTTGCACACTGACAGGTAAATAATTGCAGACAGGCTAGACCTAAAGAAAAAAAGCACTGCCTAATAATAGACTTGGCCATCCCTTCTGACTGTAACCTAATACAGAATATGAGAAGATGCTTAAATATAAAGACCTGCAGATTGAAGTACAGCGAATGTGAAACCAGAAGGCCAAGGCAATCCCTATCATCATTGGAGCCACAGGATCATCTCCAATGCCACATGCCACCATCAAAGAAGTTCCAGGAAAACACAATCTCCTGCGAATGGAAAAAGTGGTGGTCCTGAGTACTGCCCATATAATACGAAAAGTATTTTAGAACCCATCCCAGTCATCTGCTACCAAACAACGCCACAACAACAAAGAAAACCTTAGAAGAAACTAAGTGGAAGAAAGAAATAATAATAATGTGGCACCTCTAAACAAAAATAATACCAATAATAATAGGAGCTACACTTGAGCTACAGGACTCTTATCCACTGCTACCTGTGATGCAATAAAAAAAAGTGCGCGGAAAGCATAACCTACTACTAATGCAAAGATTAGTAGTGTTGAGTACAACGCATATATTACGAAAAGTTCTATGATTTTTTTCTAGCGGTCACCTGAAAATGGAAACACCTTAGGTGCACCGTGGGCACCCGGAGTTTCTTGAGACAATTTAACCATAGCCAAAGAATTGCTATGTGATACTATGGAATAAATAGTAATCATAATAAAAAACGTCTCAAACAACAAGTTTGAGGCTCTAATTCAATAATTGTGAAATCGCAGTTTACATAATTTTTCTTTTACCATCATCAGCTTGTGCTGTAAGTCATTCTTCTCTTGATGGGAACGTATTTTTGGCTTGAATGACACAAAGTGAAATTAATTTCAAAATTGCCTTTTTAACTTCACACAGGTGGATCAGCTTGTAAAAAAAATGCTTGTTTCTGATGACTGTAACCTTAAGGCTCCGAATGTGCATTTGAAATTTATTCCAACGGTTGTCGTATTTTAAGGCTCCCACTACCCCGATTCAAACAAATTATCTAGCATTATTCTTTAGGAAAAAAATCACTTAGTATGTAGCAATTATACTGATCAATTCTCCACTCCAAATTCAATACGATGCTCTCTTCTCTTCCAGGATATGGAGGCTACAACGCCGATCCAGAAGACCCCGAAGTAAAAGGCTTCGATTTCTCAGACCAATCCATCCGCAAAGGATTCATCCGTAAAGTATACTCGATTTTGATGGTACAACTAGCCATCACCATGGGTTTCATCGGGCTCTTGTGCTACGAACCAACCACCAGAGAATTCGTCCGTCGAACTCCGAGCTTATTCATTGTGGCTCTGATCGTTATGATTGTGGCCATGATTACTTTGGCTTGCTGCGGCGAAGTCAGACGCAAGGCCCCTATGAATTACATCGTGCTGTTTATTTTCACTATTGCAGAAGGCTTTTTGTTGGGAGTGAGTGCTGGAAGCTACAAGCAAGATGCTGTAATATTAGCTGTCGGGATAACGGCCGTAGTTTGTTTGGCTTTGACCATATTCGCCTTTCAAACTAAGTACGATTTTACCATGATGGGTGGCGTTTTGTTGGTGGCCGTTATTATTCTTTTGGTATTTGGTATCGTTGCCATGTTTTGGCATAATAAAATTGTCCAGTTGGTTTATGCTTCGCTTGGAGCATTGATTTTCTCGATCTATTTGGTATACGATACCCAATTGATGATGGGCGGTAAACATAAATACAGCATTTCGCCTGAGGAATATGTTTTTGCCGCTTTGAATTTGTATCTGGATATTATCAATATCTTTATGTATATTTTGGCTATTATTGGAAGTGCTCGCGATTAAGAAGTTTCTTGTTTTTATTTAATATTTTAGAGTAGGTTATAGAGAATATGTATTTTTTTTTGTGATGGCCAGACTGTCGCACCTGATAATACAGAGCAATTTGAGAGATGTCAGTTTGGATTTTGTAAATTTATTCTTTCTTTTCAGTATTTCGGGTGCGGAATACAATATTTCTTTGATGAAAGGGACTTATCTTGTGTTTTTTTTTTATTTAAGAAATTATGCTTACAGGTATTTAATTTTTTTCATTAGGTTACATTGTTATTAATCTAGTTTGTAAAATAAAGTTTTTTTTTTTGAATTTTTTATTTTTATTTGCTTTAGTTGCCATCTTATCGATAAAAGATCAGCCTTGAATGTGCTTTTTTTCAATGTTGCCGTTATTAATCTGTGGTTTCACGTCCTAAATCCTTTCTTTCTAGGTATAGGCTGGCAATCGGAATTTGGAACCAAAGACTTCTCTAATGATTATTACCGTCAATGGTTCACCCGTCGAATTTACATAATTTTAGCATTGCAGTTATTATTTATCATAGTTTTTGTTTGGCTCATCAACTATCAAGTAGATTTAAATGTGAAACAGTTTTTTAGAGCCACTCCCATTTTATTTCATATAGGTTTGTGTGCATTTATTATTATAGGCGTTATTTTAGCATTTTTGAGAGAATTTAGGCGCAAAATTCCAATAAACTATTTGAGTTTAATCATATTTACTATAATTGAAACAATATTTTTGGGTTTAGCTTGCATAAATTTTAAGCCAGAATATGTGCTATTATTCATTGGTAATACTGCATTGGTTACTTTAACAATGGCACTGACTTCTTTCGGAATTAGTTTTGATAAAACTTCAGGAGTTATATTGGCAACTGTTTATGTTATGGCTTTTTGTACACTTCCATTCGCCTTTCTGGAAACTTTTCGTATGGTTGGTATTATTTATTGCTCGTTGGCAGTTCTGATGTTTTCGGTTCATGTAATTTTCGATATTCAATTGATGATGGAGGACAGTACTTATACGATATTTCCAGAGGAATATGTATTTGCCACTCTGAATTTGTATACGGATATATTCTATATTCCTTTGTATGTTTTTAAGTGCATTAGGCTTTTACTGAAAAGGAACTTGTAAGTAATACTTTAATAGGGAGTCTACTGGTCAAGATTCTTTATCATTTGTTTTGTAAGCAGCCGAAAAGATTAAAATAATGGTTGAGATAAGTGTTACTAGCAGATAGCAGAATAATTCTAAGAATTTAGGCTTTATAAACTTGCTGCTTTTGCTTTTTGCTAGAAAACTATATATAGCTTATCTGCTAGCCACACCCCTACCTTCCTTATGCTAGAACTGCTGTTTATTAAGCTAAGACCACACAAGGAAATGTTAAGATTCAAAGACCGGAAGAGAAATGATTAGATCAGTGATGAAATCAAAGTTAAAGACAAATAGGTATTTGACTTGAGTCTCTGAACTTTGAAAATCCATATTATCTAGATCTGAGAACGAATTTTGTTCAAAATTAAATAGAATTTAAAAAAACGTAGAAGGATGATTAAAAAGACTAGAAAAAAAACATAGTAGTGGGTTTACAGAATAAAGGAGAATGATATTTTGTTAAAAGCAAAATGAATATGACTTGAGCAACTTCGTTAGGTATTCAATTAATAGACTTTGCGAGTTTGAACATCCACATTTTCTAGATCAAAGAACCAATCTTGTTCAAAATGAAAGATAAAATTGGTAAAACGTAGCAGGAAGATGAAGACTAGAAAAAGAAAACATGGAAGTTTCAGGATTGAGAATATAAGGGAAGTGAATCATTACATTTTATACTGACAAACATCATTACTAACAGCTTTGAGTGGCAAGTTTCTTGTTTCTACCAAAATTGAAATACGTTTTTTTTTTTTTTTCTAGATTATGGATGGCAGCCAAATCTAAGACCTATCATCTTCACTGATTCTGAACGACTTCACTTTGTCGGTCGATTTTATATTACGTTATTCGTTCAGGCCCTCCTTACAATGCCTTTTATAGAACTTTTTGCGTATGAGCCCCACATAAAGTCATTTTTCCACCACGAAATCCTTTGGGTTGTCTTTAGTGCTGTTATTTTCATTATTATCATGATTATTCTGGCTTTTTATAGTGGTCCTAGACGCAAGCCTATGATGAACTATGGTGCCTTAGCTATTTTTACTATTCAGGAAGGTGTGTTTTTAGGTATTATTACAGCTTCTTTTGATTTTCATGCTAGTTGGCTGATAGTAGGAGCAGTAGCTGCTTTAGGTCTTGGAATGGCCTTTCAAACAAGAATTATGTTTAGCAACGGCATTAGAGATTTAATTGCCAGTCTAGTAGTGACAGTAATTATTGTGTTTATATTTTTGATTATAGTATCCGCATTAATTAACTATGGCCAAGTGGTACATTTAAGTATTGTATTTCCATTAGTTTTGCTTTTATTATGGTACATACTTTTTTATGTTAAGTTGGTTATTGAATGCAATCATTTTTATCCAGTGGCTCCAGATGAATATGTGTTTGCTGCTCTAAATGTCTATATAGATGTATTTCATATCCCTATGCAATTATAGTAATGTGTTAAAAATTGAAACTTTGTTCGGGAGACAATTTGTGATTTTTAATGGCATCTTTTTTTTGCGATGACACTCTTTCTACCTCGTATTGTTTTGGACTTCAATAAATAAGTTTATTTAGGTAAATACTCTGCTGGCAAAATTGATAATTATGTTAGTATTTCTTTTATATTATTTTTGTATTACCTATCTAATTTCATTCCAAACAATAATATTTTAAATACTATACAACTATATATAATAAGGATTATTAACGAACAAAAAGCATTAATATAATAAGTATATACAATGATATTGCTGTTGGGCAATAAGTTTTCTATTCGATAATTAATTAAGATTATTAACTGTGACATATAGAAAACTAATATACAATTTCAATACAAATATTGCAGCTGAATTTTTCATTTATGAATAAAAAAAAGTTCAATATGTCACATATTGTCCGTCGTTTTTAATCTGACACTTTCCGTATGAGGAGCGAGGGGGTGAAGCATATGGCAAAAACAGGTGTGACGTCAGGGCTGGGACTCTGTAACGGATAGGGATCGCTATCCCTATCGCTATGGCACTTGCCGTCTTCTTTTCTTTTTTCGAAATCAATAGAGAGGGGACATCAGAAAAGACAGAGAAAATATTTCTATTCGTTACAGAGTTGCAGCCCAGGTGACCATTGGCGTTCTATTGTAGGAAGCCACCCAGCTCACATTCCTTTGGAGTATCAGATTAAAATCGACGGATTTTAATATTTGTCCTACATGATCTGCTTTAGATATTTGTTATAGCTACTCTTTGGCTAGTTATAAGGTTAATGAAAGTTGTAAAAAAAATGGAATAATATATGTTTATTAAAATAAAAAAAATTGTGTTTCGTTTGGCCAGACGCTCACTGATATTCTTTTAGCAGTTGTTAATAAATGAACTTTGCCAAGGTTGAAATATAAAGGCTTATTTGACCACCGGAGTGGACAAACATATTGTCAACTAGCTGCTTAGGAAAGGAGCACCCGGTATTCAACCTTATTAATTTATTTGCCGATTCGGTTGGATGTTTATTGCAATTCAGCAATAAACGGATATAAATAATTGCACTGCCAGCCGCAGCAAAGGCAGACTTAAACCAGTGCAACTACCTCTCGTTGGGAAAGCCCCTCTGGAATTAAGTCTCCCCCAGTGCAATTACCTCTCGTTGGGAAAGCCCCTCTGGGGCCTTATTCTGTAAAGAACGAACCGTTCGATTCGGTAGAATTTCTTCGATTGTGACGTCATTTTCGGCATTTTCGGAATAGCTTCCGCGCTAGCAAACCGAAAATGACGTCACAATCGAAGAAATTCTACCGAATCGAACGGTTTGTTCTTTACAGAATAAGGCCCCTGGACAAGGCATAAGGGTGACGATAACTAATCGACACTCCCCCAAGCAGCGTTGAAGTGTGACTCTCTATAAAGACCCCATCAGTGTTCGAATGGTCATGCATCCTATAGGACTAGCGTACATGTAAGGGCATATTTGGAAAATTATGCATCTACACTTTTATATAGCTTGAGCGAGTTTCTCTCCATCGACCCCCAAAGCTACAAACCCCCCCATGTCACCCCCGTAAAGCGGGCAGTTGTGAGATATTTGGTGGAGGTGCCGTCTCGAAACCGACGCCGTAAGGCGCCTTTGTGCAAGCCAACGCCTTAACACGTCACGACGCGGTACGTACGTCGACAACAGAGAAATTCCCGACACCGTGGCGAAGGTGAAGGATAGAAGAGTAGATTCAAAAACTAGTGCCAATTGAAGAATAAATTGTAACCGTCGCCATCGTGGCAACAATAGATGCCAGACAAACCCAAATACAATTTGAGGCCAAAGAACGCAGCAGCAATGACACCAGTAGAATTATTTAGACCACCCCATAGGAGCACGCAGAATCAGAAAACGCGCTCTTTCTGCCGAGAAGATCACTGCAAAGATCACCACCAGAGTCGCCCAGTATCAGTTTAGAGCAGATTACCGGTGAGATAGAAAACCAAGCAAATCATCAAACAGGATACGAAGAAGACAGCGTTTTTGGTAGCTCACCAGACCTTACCCTTCAAGAAGCACCAAAACCCAGGCAACCATCAAAATTGAAAGCAGAACAACCGAATATAATGGCGAACACCACAATAATTGAGGCTATGACAGCGGAGAAACAGGCAAAGCTGCCTCAGTGTATCAGCCCTCAAACCTTCCAACCGTGTAAAACCAGCGCGATCGAGTTCCCAAGAACATATAACAGATCAGCGATAGCAAATGGATGGGACGAAAAACTGAAAATTGTTTATTTTCAAACATATTTAGACGGAGCCGCAAACCTCTGGTTTCAGGAATATAAGCGCGACCACCAAAACAACAGCTGGAAAGACATTATCAAAGATATTTCAGAGGAATTTGAGGATACAGATTACCAAAGGGCACTCAAGAAAAAAGTCGAAAATAGAAAACAAGGTCAAGATGAGTCAGTCAAGGAATACTTGTACGATTTACAAGTATTATACCACAATTACACACATACATTTGATATACAAGAATTTGTAAGGATTTTTAGCGAAGGGTTGACTGAGACAAATCATAACAACTAAGTACTACTGGTTAACAAACCCGCCGAACAAAGCCACCAAAATCACTTATACAATTAAAAGAAATAGCAGACACGATAAACAAAGCTCCGAAAAAAGGTGCAACGCAAGATACCCAAATTACCAGCGGTACGGAAAGAAATACAATCACAGACACAGAACTAAAGATATGTCATTATTGTGGAAAAAGAGGACATGTAATGGCCACCTGCAGGATCCGAATGCAAGGAGAACACACAAGCACAAGAGTACCAATATCTAGCCAAACGTGTTATAATTGTGGGAAAACAGAACATTTCGCAGCTGTATGTAGGAGTCAAAAGATGAGAAATCAACTCCAACTCAAAAATTGCCACCGTATGTTACAACTGTGGAAAAACAGGACATACTGCAACAGTACCTATGCAGAAGCCAGCCTCAAAAGAACAAATCGTATGCGCCACGAAACAACAAAAACAATCCTGGTTGCTTTGTTTGTGGAAAACAGGGTCACTATGCAAACACCTGTACAACCCGACGACAAAACCCAAACGAGAAGGGATGGCAAAATTAAAAGCCCCTGCCATCTTTACCCTGGGGAAGAACAATAACATAGGAATCTTGCACATCACAATTAGATTAAATAATAAGTACATGTGGATCGTGGATATAGGAGCACAAGATAGCGTTCTACAAAGAAGTCTAATCAAAGAGGAACTGACAAGAAATGATGACACGGTTCTAGGCACTGCAGGAAGACACCAAATAAAAGTTTTGGGAGATATTGAAGTTCCGATAGAAATACCAGGGAGTCAAACATGGAAGGGCAGACTAAACGCCAACGTGATTTCATCATTAACTCAACCAATACTCCTAGGCATGGAGTTTTTGACAAAAAATAACGCGATCATAGATCTCCCACAGAAAAAAACTGATTCTGAATGGTCAGCATGAAATAGGTACCCCTAAGACAAATGAATAACGAAAAAATCAACATGTCAGGTCTGGTCACAACAAAACAGCCGACTAAAACGAGAGAGCTTAGACTAGATACTTCAAGAGATGAACAAGAGTTTAACAAGTTTGTAATGCCGGTTTTGCACTAAACGGACTGTTGAGTTTGTGCTGTAAAACATGTTTTAAAACAAAAACAAAACTAAAATAAACACAAAACTCTTGTTTCCATTAAGCGGACTACGTTATGTTTTCTCGGCGAAACAAAACTCCAACTGTCTCAAAACACGCTAGTCTTGAAAATGTTTGGGAAAAGTTTGGGTTGTGTTTTTGTTTTGTCTGTTTGGTGGAAAACCGGCATAAGAGAGTACATTCACATAAAAGATGACCAGGTTAACGGTATAGTACCTACTGAAAGAAGAATTTGGAAGCATAGACGTCCTAACGAACGACGCCGTTTTAGTAGTAGGAGTAAACCCAAAACTACAAATCAAAAAAATCAGTTTTCTGAAAATATAGGCATATGATTCCAAAAAACAGAGAGAAAGGGACTATTGGGGAGCTATCTATGTCAAAACAAGGAAAAAAATCAGTCATGTTTCTATTCACAAGAGAATCAATGAAGGAGAAGCCAAGGTCAAGAAACATGTATAAATGTCTTACAGCACCGAGGAACAATATCTCAAAAAATAATTCCATCAAAAAATTAGTCATCCCAAGACAGGGATGGGGATTAGAAAAAGAATGGGCAAGATTTAAAAGATGATATATTTTCTATTTGAAGATGCAGGGGTCCAAATTCACATTTATAGGGAAAAACCTGGGTATAAAGCTAAAGAAGAAAAGCAGGAAGAAGAAATCAGGCATCTGATGCAAATCGGTACAGAAACTAAGAAAAAGGCAAATAATCTTGAACTAAAAACGCACATTCACACCAATGAAGGTAGCCTCATTTTAAAAGTACAATCAAACACAAGGAACCCAGTAGCTATATACGCCGGAACCACAATGTCATTTTTGGCAGAAATAGCATCAGAGACAAATCTTTCACACAATTTCATGTTCCAAGCAGAAAAAGATGAAGAGAGCGAAGAAATAACAATGGAAGATCATAAGTTAGACAGCATTACAAACGAGAAGAACAGGCATGAACTAAAAGAACTCCTTCTGGAATACAACGACGTTTTCGCGAAATCTAGAAAACATATGGGAAAGACACACTTGACAGAACACATTATAGACGTCGGAGAGGCTCGCCCAATAAAGAGCCGCCCATACAGAGTGTTACAAAAAGAAAGACAAATTATTGACGAACAAATCCAGGAAATGCTCGATAGCGAAGTAATTCGGCCTTGCCACTCTCCATGGGCTAGCCCTGTAGGGCTAGTACTAGACTCAATAACGCAAGGGCTTAAACCAGTGCAACTACCTCTCGTTGGGAAAGCACCTCTGGAATTAAGTCTCCCCAGTGCAAGTGCCTCTCGTTGGGAAAGCCCCTCTGGGTATCTTCAGCCTTATCGTTGTCCAGTCCAATTACCTCTCGTTGGGAAAGCCCCTCTGGACAAGGCATAAGGGTGACGATAACTAATCGACACTCCCCCAAGCAGCGTTGACGTGTGACTCCCTATAAAGACCCCAGTGTTCGAAGGGTCATGCATCCTATAGGACTAGCGTACATGTAAGGGTATATTTGGGATAATATACATCTACACTTGAGCGAGTTTCTCTCTATCGACCCCCAAAGCTCAAACCCCCCATGTCACCCCCGTAAAGTGGGCAGTTGTGACATACGACTCCTTCAACTTAGATTTGGCCAAAATAGCAAATTTTCTACCTGTAGGTATTTATGTCACAATTTAAATTATACATATATGGGTATGAAAAAAAAACACCAATTTTAGGAAAAAATACTAGTTTATTTCTCTAGTACAAGAAAATTGGTCCTACACAAGAAAATGGAATAATATTATAAATATCTCATATAAATTTTTTAACAATAATAAGTGTTTGTTTATGTAACAACGGGGTTATTAAATAGAATATCCGAAAAAGTATTTCTTGTTAGGCACATAATCATCAAATTGTAATCCCTAAATCTATCAACAAAAAAATAAATACAAACTTCTCCATAAAATGTAGGTATAGAATCAAAAATTAAACAAATTTAATATTAATAGAGAGAGAAAAAAATGGAATATTTCGGAATGTGTCATTAAATAGAAGCCATTAGATGTCTTATAGAAAAATATAAAAAAATATTTATACAGAAAAAATAAATGTCAATGAAGCTCAAAAAGATCATCTACATACAAATTCGATTACACAGTCTAGGACAAAAGTTAAGTCGTATTTACTATTACTAGATACTGTTCGCAGTCACAATTATTAACATCTTAACTAGCTCAATTATATGTATAGAGAGAAAATGTCCATGACTATTATAATCCTTTTTCAAGAATCAATCAATCTTTAGTTCTCTGTATTGATTGACTTTGACTTTAATAATAATAGCTAGAATATGTAATAGTAAAATTTGATTGGTTCGTTGTATCTACATGTGCCTGGTATTGCCGAAATTGATACCAGATTGGTTCGCTCCCTTATTAGAGCCCATTTGCAGTCCGATGATCGTTTGTCCGGCTTTAAGTTTTTCTTCGGAGAACATTCTTTCGTTTTTCTCGGCTTCTTTGGGACCGATACCTGGTTTACCGTATTTTGTAGCCTGAAACAAACGAAAGATAATTGAAATGTAACATTTTGCTAATTGCTTGATAGAAATATCTTCTAATATCCCTCGACATGAAAAAAGCTATTAGGTACACATCATTTATTAATCTTATTGTCAAATTGGTTATATTAAAAACAAATCTATTTGTTTGCCTGTAGATAAGATTTTGGTACCTTTGTATTTAATTACATATTATTATTATTATCTTCTGATAAAAAATTCCAATAAAATTCTATTATTAGATTTTGCAATTTCACATTTCTACCTGTGGCAATTTTTAAGGAAAATCTCAAGATAGGATTGTCATATTTTGCTTTAAAAGAAAATTGAACTTATTTGTAAATCTTATAACTTTGTTGTTTCTTATTCAATTGTACCGAGTTTTCAGTATGTCTGGCTCCTTAGCCTCAATAATAAATCCTTACATTTCTACCTGTTGTAGTTTTTGAGGAAATTCTCCAGTTATGGAGGATTATCAGATAGTTCCTTAAAAAAATAGTATGTCTTGCTCTAAAGAATAATTGTTCAGTTTTTTCGCAGCTTTTCTAGACTTGTCTTTCTGATCTATCAAGCTGGTTTTGAGAAACTCCTTCTCAAGTTGTGTATTGTTATAAGAATCTATATTAGACTTGTTTCACATTCCCTCAAGCTGGAGTTTTCTATAGAAGGCAGTTGTGGGTTTGGCATCTTCTCAAACAAAAATTTGCCATGAGAATCTTCCAGAATGATTATTTGTTTGGGTTAATTAATCTATGTGGGTAGCTATTTTCTTAGAATATTTTCTATGTGTTAGAGGTACATAATATTTGCTAAAAGCTTCTCTATACCGGGTGCCCACGAGATTACTTTCCGGCTGCCATTTTTTTATTTGTTCATCGGTATCAACGAAACTTGGTAGGGTTGATATTCTAACGAAACGCCATCGGAAATGACCGAAAGTTTTGATTTTCAAATGGACACACCCTGTATATTTTTCGTTTCTCGGATTCTGCAGATCCTTTTACGTCCTAATTCACCACTTTCGAATTGAGTTTTGTCCAAATTTTATTTGGCAGCCGGAAAGTAATCTCGTGGGCACCCGGTATACTCGAATTTTAATTTTCTCATGCAAATGCTATGAGAAACACGTTTCTCCCAGTCAGCACACAATATCTTAAAGACGTATTTTGTAGGTCTGCATTACCTACGTCTGGACATCTGAAGACCAGAAAAAGACGTCTAGAAGACGTTGTTTTGAAAATGTCCATAAGATATCGTGAATTCATATCTTGAAGACAACTTTTTGGTACAACCCAGGCCTATAAGTGAATAATGGTTTATGTATTGAAAAGAGCTTCAAAGATCTCTTTAAGACATCTTGTTGAAGACGTATTTAAAATGTCTTAATCCTAAAAACGTCGTTAAGCGGACGTCTGAAAGACTTCAAGATGCCTTTAAGACACCTTAAAGGCGTACGCAAAAAGTCCTGAATGTCGTTTGTGGACATCTCAGGGACGTCTTTAAGATGTGTATTGTGTACAAAATTTTCCTATCAAATTCGTTTCGCATTCAATTTAGAAGTTACTGGAAACAATTTAGAATGCTACAGCACACTTTTAAACTTTAATAAGCCAAGAGTTTGATTTAAAAAATTAGTGAGAGCATAAAATATGCGCAAGTAGAAATTAAACTCAAAACAAAATATATAAAAAGGCACCCCTGGATAACTACAGGCCTCATGAAATCGGTAGAGAAAAAACACAAACTTTACAAAGCGTATTTGATGCGAGTAATAGGAAATAACATTTAGGGAATATTAAAAAAAAAAAAAAAAACTTATACATAGAACCAAGGCCGATTATTACCAGAACGAGATAGGTAAATCAACAGACGTGTAGGTATTCCGAAAATACGGTGAATTTGGACAGATCATGTGAGACTTTAATGGAACTGGAGCGAAAGCATATTGTGTTGATATTGAGGAAAAACTGTAAAAAAATCTAAAAACGTACCTAAATGACTATGTCTTCCAAAATGAACTTAGTCTTGAGGATTATAAGAGAGCAATATTGATCGAATTTACTTTACATTTATACCGGGTGGGGCACGAAAAACTTTCCACCCAGGTTTTCTCAGGTGTTAGGTGTTTAATCAAAAATCGCTCAGACACGTCAATTTTTGTTTTTTGGGGGACACATTTTATTGGTATTTTCACCCCCTAAGTGGGGGTGACAGGTACCCACAAAATTTTAAATGAAAGGGGGGGTCGAGTGATACGTCATTTGATAGCTATTTTCATTAAGATTATATTCCCGAAGTTTCAAGTTGCTACTATTTACCCTGTCGAAATGGCGGCTTATCAAAGTTAGGAAAAATCAATGGAAAAATGCTGTGTGGTTTTTACCTGTTACCTACGCATAGGTGCGACAGGTAAAAACTATACAGTTCAGATTATCGAAAAAAAGCATTTATCCTAACTTTGGCATGCCGCCATTTCGGCAGGGTTAATACTACCAACTTAAAACTTCGGGGATATAATCTCAATGAAAATAGCTACCAAATGACATATCACTCGACCACTCTTTCCATTTGAAATTTTGAGGGTACCTGTTATCCCCACTTAGGGGTTCACAGGTAGGGGGTGAAAATACCAATAAAATGTGTCCCCCAAAAAACAAAAATTGACGTGTCTGAGCGATTTTTGATTAAACACCTAACACCTGAGAAAACCTGGGTGGAAAGTTTTTCGTGCCCCACCCGGTATTTACTGCAGAAGCTAGTCTCACTATTTTAATTATAGGTTCTTTAACCCAAACCACATGCTCTTATAAGTTTTTCATACCCTCAGGTTAAAATCTTATAGGAAAACTTTTCAGCAATCGCTAACAGCATGGCATACCTGAAAAATCCGTCAGAACAAACTTCCAGAAGCCTTGGATAAATAGAAGAAAATTCGCAAAAAAACGTAAGTCATGGGATACTTGGGATAGTTATAAAAGGGAAAGTAAAGTACAGACCACAAGTAGGTACCTATGCAATTTAACAGATACCAAATAACAGTTTAAAAGCTCCAGTAAAGAAGGCGCGCAAAAGATACGAAATAAATTTGCTGGAGCAGTTTGATAAGCAATTCTTCAAATATGTCAAAAGATCATTTAACTCAAATGGAAGCACTAGACTTTGCTATTTAGGAAATTGTATCCGATCCTCAAATGGTGACAAACTTATTTGGAAGTCAATTCGGTAAAATCTACACTGGGGAGAACCTCAAAAACCTTCCTTCCTCCCACCAGAAAGTAGATCTAATCAGTGAGCTTATGGTGAGTTTAAAAAAAAAAATATAACACTTAAACTAATTTAAGAAAATTAACTTACGACTAATAATTTCAACGTGAGCTTATGTAATTCTCAATTCTTAGTTGATAAGTCCTAATTTTTTTTAATGAACCGCTACGTTACATACCATAACGTCAACTATTTAAGTTAAATGTTAATTCTTAGTTTATTAGTGGTAATTTTTTTTTTTTTTTAACTTGCCATTAGGCCAACAAGGCCCAGACCTGGGGCGGCAAACTTCACGGGGCGGCAATTTAAACCAAACTGTATCCCCGGTATAGCTTAGAAATCCCTATGGTGTGTCCAGTATCCATCCGGTATAGCCAATATTTCTTTTATTCCAAGTCCAAGTCCAAGTGTAAACCACTTTAAACTAATAATATTTTATCATAGTCAAGTTAAGCTTTCATAGTGAAATTTCTTCACGCCCGGTAGGGTGAGTTCATGCGAGTTTCTATGTAACGAAAACATGCAACGACGCTATGGATTCGGTCTACCAGTCACGAAGTCTAGTTAGTAGTGGAGATCGCCTGAGCCATGAGCGGGCTTTAATGCAATTATACCATTCACCCAATTCCCTAACCCCTTTCCTGGTAGCGGTTTTACATAGTATACCATGTAAAGAGCATCAAGTCTATAAACTCCGCCCTCAAGCCTAGTCCAGCTTTGGTTCAGTATTCTCAAAGAGTTTTGTGTTTCATTTTTCATTTTGAAATTATGTACCTACTTAACATGGACCCTTCAAAGGAGCGGACTTCAGTGCTATATATATATCGTAGTTCAGTATTAAAAATGTCTGTAATGCGGTATGAAATGTAGTTAGGACGCGCGCCAAATGCGGTATAGTTCGTAGTCGGGTTCTCAGAAACGCGGCATTCGGCAAAAGGAGATGAAACGGAGTGAGACAGCACGAGAACGCCAAAAGTATCCAGGAATTCTAGAACCCACGATAGGCGTGCAATTTTTTATTTACTTCGCGAGTGTTGCAGAGTGAAAACAAATCAAGATGGGTGAGCAGAGTACGTTAGAGATTTTATTTAAAAAAATACAATTTAAGGTAGAAATAGAAGCTATGGAATTTAAAAGTTGTCCAGAATATAAGCTCTAATTAGATGCAAAATGATGGGGAGTGATTTTCCAGAAGTTAACAGTTTCATGGAAAAGCTTAGTGCCGATACATATACAAACCGGAAAGTTAGAAGAACGTTTCCGAATGTACATACATGGTGTTTCAAGTTGCACATCATTGGGATTGGGATCTCGGAAACGATGAGAGATACAGAGTTGGTTAAATTAAAGTTGCGTAATTAGATGCCTAACAAAATGCCGCTTTGATATCTGGGATATTTCAAATACCTACTGCCGGAGATATCCGGAAAAAAACCGAAATTTTGCGCGCTAACCTATAACGCGATTACGTACTATATTTTCCCCATTTTGCGCACTACTGATTACATTCTATATCGCATTACAGACATTTTTAATATGGACTTAAGGCTGGACTGGGCTTGAGGACGAAGGACGAAGCTTATAGACTCGATGCTGTCTACATGGTATACTATGTAAAATCGCTTCCTGGTATTCTTCTGAGTTTGGAAAAGTTTAATTTCAGTAACATGTGGTATGATTACACGTTGCATTTTTGTTTGTGTAGCAAGTTGATCAAGTTGATAAAGCTATACTGTGTACTGTGTATCTCTACCAACTTGACCAACTTGTTTTTTCACGAATTAACTATCTATATTATTGCTATGTTATATGTTCTGTTTAATTAATCATATTACATACACCGGCAAAATTAGGGGAACGGACAAAATTTACACTAAGTTTGACATCAATTTTCTCTTGAACCCTCCGCTTGATTTCGATAAATTTTTCCAGATTGTAGCTTGATTCTTGAAATACATCTGACGTATTACCGTTATTAAATGATTCGTCTTTATATCATATACACAGTGATGGAAAGAAAGTCAATAATTTTCAGAGTTTTTAAGACAACCTGTGGAGTGAACCACTGGAAATTCTGAACAGTTTTCAACACCAAATTGTAGCTTGATCTTTTTCGAACATTTTCATTTTTTATTCATTCTGATATTTTCAATATTATTTAAAATACGGAGTTTCGAAGAAAAGGTGGATATTGACTTTAATTGTCTCCACGTCGACATACGAATTAAATATAAAAATGTGTCGTTTTCCAACTTCAAGTCGTGTGTGTGAATGCTTACTTCGCAGTTTTACCTCTTACCGATCATTTTTTGTGTGAAAAGAATGCTCACAAATATACAGGGGGGATCAGAAAGTCCTTTTCATGATTTCCATTTGGTGGAATGTTATTTACCTAAACTAAAATAAGTTATTGTTATTGTGATTTCTTTTGCCATAGGTTCCAAGTCTACAAATAAAAAAAAAAATAACTTCAACTTGATCCTTTTTTTGAGTTGCTGTCAAGGTGAAAATTCGTGATTTTACTTGAACAAATAATAATAAATTCGTCAATATCCTACCGATATGGCGGGGTCTGTTGAAGGATAATTTGGACTCCCAATGTCTCCCAAGCCTTGGTTAAGTGTGAAGAGAGAGTTTAGAGAGTTTAGTTTAGATAAATAACATTCCACCAAATGGAAAACATGGAAGGGATTTCCTGATCCCCCTGTACCTATATTTGTGAGCATTCCTATCACAATAAATTGATCGGTAAGAGGTGAAACTGCGAGCAATATTTGACTTGAAGTAAATATTCACACACACGAATAAATTAACGAACAATAAAGATTCAAAACTTTCTGAATCTGGTATTTTCAATAATATTGAAAATATGTGAGTGAATAAAAAATGAAAATGTTCGGAAAAGATCAGGCTACAATTTGGTGTTGAAAACTGTTCTGAATTTCCATTGGTTCACTCCAAAGGGTGTCTCAAAAAACTCTGAAAATGACTGACTTTCTTTCCATCCCTGTATATGATATAAAGACGAATCATTTAATAACGGTAATACGTCAGATGTTTTCCTGAAGCATCAAGCAACAATCTGTGAAAAATTCATCGAAATCGAGCAGAGGGTTCAAGAGAAAATTGATGTCAAACTTAGTGTAAATTTTGTCCCGTCCCCTAATTTTGTCGGTGTGTGTATTTAAAAGGTAAAGGGTATTATTATTATTATTAATAAGCATGGGGCGGCAATTATTGGAAGGCCTAGAGGCGGCAAACTTCTTAATCCGCCACGGGATCTAATGGGGAACCGGAAATAGTTTTCACACCAAAAAAGATTAAAGAACAATTAATTAACAGCCATGAAGACTGACTCAAGCCCTGGCCCTGGCAGGCCATAAACCATCTCATTCAATGGGGAAACTTTCCGAAAATCTGGAAGAGTGCACATGTCATCCCCTTTTTTATTAATTACAGACCAATAAGCCTTAGCACGTGTGAGCTGATGGAAAAAGTTTTTGCTAAAGGAAATATGACAACATTTCTTCTGGAAAATGGAAGCATACCATCAATCACACTATTTTTGGACTTTGTCTGTTTGTGTCCCAAAACCCTAAATAAATAAATTCAACACGGATCAACAGTCATGAATTTAATAACATGGCCTAAACCGATGGATAGAAAATTTCGATGAGAACCAACCCAGCGCCTGACTGCAAAAACCTCAAATTCAAACTTGTACAACAGCAGTTTCATCTGTGAATACCGCCTACTGCCAAACAGTGATAACATGTGATAATAATAATAAGTAGGTATCTACTTAGGTACGTATTTAAATAATGGTTCGTTATCCAAATTTGGCACACAATGGCTGCACCAATAAAATTTAATATATAGAGACACACTAGGATAGAGACATAACAAACATGCAACAAAAGAGGAATTAAAAATAGGCATGCAATATTTTTATTAACCCCAGTTAGTATTTCAGCCCATAGAGGAGGTCCAATTATACAAAAACTGAACGTGCTTTAATTAGTAAGTAATTATTTAAAAAATCCAAAATCTATGAACTAACTTTTCTTCCCAAACTCTGCAAACAAATAACGACAGAGTTAAGGTTCTGCCTTTCCCACAAATCGACAGTTTGGAACGTTTCCTGTGCTGGCACTCCAAAATTTCTAGCCGCTTCCAAAAAAGCATTGATGTTTTCCATACATTTAAATGCCATGGAGCTGGTGTTGATTTTCTTCACCGTACCAGGTTGAATCGAATTCGCCAATCTGAAATCGAAAGAAGCAAAAATAATTATTACATCTTTGGCTATATAAATTTAAAACGACCCTGACCAGTTTACGAAATGACCTCATCCGAACGCGACACAGCGAAATCTATAGACTTGTATGGAAAAATGACTCACTGGACCGTGCAAACGCATTGGAATGTTATATGGAGTGTTACATGGTTCATTAAAAATGAAATTCGATTATGTACATAACGTTAACGAGTTTTTAGTCAGGTTTTAGTAGGTTTACGGTTGATAATTTGAAAATTGCACGAATTATACAGGCTGTTGGCTTGGATAATTTGATCGGAGATTAATTTTCTATGGAGTTTTATAAATGCGTATGATCAGATATTGGTACATATACAAAGGTGTGATAATGACTCTTTTGCTCCTTATTTTTTATGAGTGATAATAAGCTTATACACATTTTCTGTCATCCTTTATAAGAATAAGGGTAAGGAAAATGAAAAATGGAATTGGAATGGAGATGATTCTTTTATCAACAACCAAAGCTTCAAATAGTAACTGGCATGGTACTATGCTTAACTCAAAAACAAAAAGCGATTTTTACAGTGTGTAAAGTAAGTACCTACTTGACAAAAGAAATTCGTTTTAGTTTGAAGATCTGATACACCCTGTACCAGTGAAACATCATAATAAATAATATTTTTTTTCGAAAATCCCTTACTTGCATAATAAGGTACCATCCTTGAGTACTTCATAAAAGTTATCCATATCTCCGGTAGTACTGACATTCTCCCCAGTCACACTGTTGATCCATTCCAAGCTTTCTGCTGCCAATTCTTCGCTGTATTTGGCATTTACCTATAACAAAAATTAAATTGAGATTTAGGTCATTGTATTTATTTATTGCTAATCAAAAAATAAATCTTATTTATTGCCAATAAAACAATCAGACATTTTATGGTTTTCTTTGTAAATAAATTAAGTGTACGTTTTATTTTTATCGATTTGTTTTGTAACCAAGCACCGATAAAAAAATCATGATTGTCTGATGGGTCGAAGTACCAAGTATAGGTACCACACCTTGAAGCAAAGGTCAATGATGTTTACAAGCAGATGAAAAAATTGATGAAGAGAGCTGATCAAGAATAACCAACGATAATGATTTTGTCGCTGTTGGGTTTAGGCAAACAATAATATATGGGCTTCGCTTTAACTTTGGAATTGAGTGAAAATGATTTTTAGAGATTTTGCCAAATTGTGAGACACTAAATTTAATCAATACCTGTTTATGCATTTTTAGCTAATGGCGTCATTCATGTTAATAGTAATTGCCGAAACAATTCATTCGCAAGTTTGCTTTTATTCTTTTTGTAGAATCATTTGACTCACTGACATTCAGTGTTTATATTTAGTGCTCATACCCCACACAGGATCATTACAATTCTGTGATTTCTGTGGGAAAACAGTTATATGTATTATTGTTGACTAATACCTAGAGGCTTCAAGTTAAGTCAATCATCAATGCAACATGAGTTTTCTATTAATAATAATTTATTTCGTTCTAAAGTCTAAGTACATACATAAAATTGTATTTTCTTAATACTTCACACTTGACTTCCAGACATTTTAGTTCTCAAATATTTACCAAGTAAAGGGCCGCACCCTCCAATCAATTCCAGTCGGCTAGACCAGTTAAGGTAGACGTTCAAATTAGGAAGCCACAAAATACATAAGGAGCGGACATTCTCAGAAAGAGTTATAAGCACCAGATGGACGTGAATGACTGGTTGGGTAACCCACGCCACAAAGCATATAGACTTTCAAATATTACATGAGAAAGGTAGGATGACAAATGGATTTACAAATGACTTTCTATAAAAATAAAACCATTCTATTGATAATTTGCAAACAACCCTCGTAGTTTAATCCCCGGTCGCCTGGTCCATATTTTATCCAGTTTGCAAGCTGAAACTGGGTCAGGCAAATCGATAAAATAAAGGTTTTGCGTCTACAAGTAGGGTAGGTTTTGTCAACAACAACAATATAATGAGGGATGAATTGGGGTTAACCGGTTGACGATAATGGACTCGTCCTTGAATATCTTAACAAAGACGAATAAGGACTTTGACAATATAATATATTGTAGGTCACTAGAAAAATACAAAATACTTTAGTAGGGACTTATCGATATACTCATGCCGGAGTTACCCAATGCATTCATTCTTAATATTTGTCCCTAATTCTTAATTCTCAAAAAGTTCAATTTTTTAATTAAGAACAAAAATTAAGAATTAAGGAATTGGGTAACCCCGGCCTAAGACAAAACAAATATGCCTATACAGGTTTTTGTCTGGTACTATTACTTTTACTACCTACGAAAACTGATTGTCTATATCTTCTTCATTCACAAGTTCTTGGCGTCGATATACACCAAATATTATTGTAACTTTGTTCGTCAAAAATTTCTCATTAAGTGATTCTGACTAAATACATTTTAAAACTTTCTTCATTAGATAAAACTTTACAGCTGTATGCATATGCAACATTCTCTTTTAATTTAAAAGCGCTTTTTAGAGCTGGTCACTTTTAAAAATGTGTATTCTAAGCCATACACATTTTTAAAGGTACCAGTTTTAAAAAGCGCTTTCAAGTTAAGAGAGGATGTTGCATACAGCTATTAGACTTTTTTTCACTACTATACTTATTTTACTTTTGCTTCAAATATTCTTATTAGATTAGGACTGCCTTAAACAATAAGGAACTTGGAGAAAATGTTTCCTCAGGCGACTTACGTTATATCGTCGCCCTCGAACATAAACATCTACTAACTATTATGGTCTGTAATGTAAAAGTACAGCCAATTACGTTGTCAAGACTTGCGCTTTGTTCTGCCCCAGCTTATAGCTAGAAACTACGAAATCGTGACTACTAGATGCTCCTATACATGCCTGGACAGACTCTATAAAAGCACTAGCAGGGATAAAAGAACTTAAATTTTCCTGAAACATTGCAGTAGGTACCTCGTTTGTTCATGCCCTTAGAACCCTTTTCCAGAGATCTATGGATTGAAAATCTTATTCCTCAACATGAAAACTGTCAACCGTTTTCCAGATTTTCAAATATCAACACCGTGCACTTAGGGCGATCTGAGTCTAGGGTTGAATACTTGATGCAAGAAAAACAACCTGCAATTGAATACCAGCAAACGCAAGACCAAAGGTTTGTTCCAACACACCAGAAAACCGTATAATGTACCGCCACGATTCTGCGCAAAGCCAAAAACTTGTGCGTAGAACCCGAAATTCGTATACAGACTGGTTTCGAAACCTTCCCATAATGGTTTTTGACGTGTTGGTACAATTAAACCTAATGAGAGATAATTGTTGCCCAACAATATTCATCAGGATTTGTTGAGTAGGATCTTTTTATCAAACAAAACAAAACGCGAGTGGATCTCAGGCTCAGAAATGGAATTATGTAACCATTAAGACACCAAAGCACCCTCTACCTCGGTAGAACACACCCAATGACACCGGTCCATGACGAGTCAATTAGTACTGTATTTTGAAATAAATATTCGGGAATTTAGTTATTCAACGTGTACCGTATTACGTTTTTTCCCAGTCCACTCCTGATCAAAACCCTCCAGTTTAAGTGGCGCCTAACGTGGGGCAAGTTAAAAAGCAAGTTTATTTTGACTGTACTCTTGTTGACTAGATAGATTTGTGAAGTTTTCCTGTGAGTTTTTCGATTGTGGTCATAATCCATCTCACCAGCTTCACCAAGGACACCAATTTCATGCAGTTACGTTCAGGTCGGATGTCGAAAAGCACTGAATCTAATGAAATGGAAAATAACGAAGACAATCATGATAATGACGTTATTCAACAAGTAGTAATGTCGCCAGAAATGTTACAAGCTCTTATACAGAGCCTTACTAAAAATCAAAATGTCAATTTAAATAATTCAGAGCGAGGTAATTTTGCCAAATGCACAGCTCGTTTTGATGGTTCATATAGCAGTGATGTGAAAACGTTTATTGATACCATCCTTATTTATAAAGACTGCGTGAATGTTTCTGAAAATAATGCTCTCAAGGGTTTTCCGATGCTTCTAGAAGGTCAAGCTGCAATATGGTGGCAAGGAGTAAAATCCAATGTTGTTACATTTGATGATGGTATATGTGCATTACGAAATGCTTTTGGACAAAAAAAACTTCCACATCAACTATATCGTAAGTTATTTTCTAAAGAATAAGGTAAGTAATGAAGAGAAAACTGAAATTTTTGTAAGCCGATGTCGAGCCATTTTCTCCAAATTTCCAACTAATCAGGTTTCTGCAATTCGTCAGTTAGATATGGTCTATGGTCTATTGAACTACAATATTAGAGAGTTCCTCGAGAGAATGTTGATAATTTCAATGAGCTTATTCAAAATGCTCAAACTATAGAAATCACCCTACTGGAAAAGAAAACTCACGATTCTGTTAAATCGAGCCCCTACAAATAAGCTAAAACAGAAGGGAAGAAAAATTATGGCCACATCATAGAAGATTGTAGAAAATTGAAACAATTGAAACGAAACTCTAGACTAGAAGAAGCAGGTCGGAAGTCAGAAGATCCGCAAAAAAAAAAATGTTTCTACGGCAATTTCTTGCTACGGTTGTGGAAACAAGGTTACATCAAAAGCAACTGTTCAAATTGTCGAAAATCAGGTTCTTCTAGTAATACTTCATCAGGCCAAACGATCACTATAAGTGCCAAAGCTGCTGAATTCTTCTATCATTCTTCAGATGCTGATTCTCTAATTAAACCTATGGTTTCAGTCAATATTCTTAATCATACTAGTCTTGCCTGTTTGGATACAGGAGCAAAGCGTAGCCTAGCTAGCGCTGCGCTTATGAAACTTCTCTTGAAAGAAAACGCTCCTAATATTCAACAACAATTGTTGATTAAACTTGCAGATGGCATAGAGAGGACTGTAACTTCTGTAGTTTTTAATGTTGAAATCATCCTGGATCATAAAATTATTTCAACATCACTTGTTGCTATTCTAGAACATATCAATAGTAGGACTTTACTTCGAACTTGGACTTCATTGAACTCTGCTAATATTGTGATGGACATTCCTTAGGGACAATGGTATTATGGTGAAACTTCACAATTTTCGTATTTATTCCAAGATGAGACTAATTGTGTAATAACTACTGCGGAATTCACTGCAATGGTTTCTGTCCAACTGAATGCATCACAATTGAGAGAAAATGAAGGTGTACAACTAAGCCAACCGGAAAAGCAACAAATTGAATTCTTACTGCACCAATATGCTGAATTATTCACATTTCACATCCGGTAGTGAGCCAACACCATATGCAGAACATACAGTAAAACTGACTGATGATATTCCAATTTCTGTACCACCTTGTCGGATGTCTGAACAAAATAAAAACATATTGAGGGCAGAACTAGATAAGTTTCTGAAAGATGGAATTATAGAAGAATGCGAATCCCCGTATGCTGCTCCAGTTGTTCTAGTACCTAAACCTGATGGTATTATTCGCCTTTATGTCAATTATCAACGCCTAAAATGAGAAAACAGTTTCCGATAAATACCTACTTCCTAGGATTGATGATCTATTACACACTGCAAAACAAACAAAGTATATGACCACTCTTGATTTAACATCATGATACCATCAAGTCTCTGTCCGCGAATCTGATCGAGATAAAACAGCATTTATTTGCCCATTTGGAATTTTCCGTTATACGAGGATGCCATTTGGAATGAAAAATGCACCCTCCACCTTCCAAAGACTCACTGATCGATTCAAATCCGGACTCCAAGTTTTGACCATATTAGCTTATATAGACAATTTGATTGTATTATTCAGAACTTACCAAGAACAACTTTCTTATTTACAACAAGTTTTTGACCGACTTTTAGCTTTTAAGCTTCATCTCAATCGATCCAAATGCCATTTTGTGTGCTCCTCTGTGAAGTATTTGGGACACGTAATTACACCCCAAGGAATCCAACCAGATCCTTCTCTTCTAAAATCTTCGTTATTCCGGAGAGACTACCTCCCAAAAATGTGAAAGAGCTTTTGTCCTTTGTCCAAACATGCTCTTGGTTCCGGCGATTAATTTCTTTATTTGCAGAAGTTTCAAAGCCCTCAACCTTCTTAATCAAGAAGAAAGCTATTTGGAAATGGGAGAAGAAAGAAAAACATTCTTTCGACCTTATGAAACAACTTTGGACTACTAATCCCATACTCCGACAAGTTGATAGTACATTACCTTATATACTCAGAACTGATGCTAGTTCATACGCTTTAGGGCCAAATTATGGACTGACTGGTAAACGTCTGGTTGTTAACTAGCAGGTACTTTCTATGCACTAGAGAATAGAAAGTACCTGCTAGGTAACAACCAGACACTTACCAGTTGGTCCATAATTTGGCCCTTAGGGGCAGTTTTAATCCAAGGGGAGAAGGCCGATGGAAGACCTGTTGAATATGCAAGTTGACTACTCACACCTGCTGTGATGAACTATCAAACTACAGAAAGAGAAGCTCTAGCAGTTGTGTGGGCTGTGGAGAAATTTAGAGGCTACCTGGATGGAGCTAAATTCATTATCCAGACTGACCACCAGCCATTGAAGTGGTTAATGTCTGTAAAATCACCTAGTGGCCCATTATACTCGATGGGCTTTGTCTTTACAGGCTTATAACATGAAAATTGAATATACACCTGGAAAGGTAAATGTAGTGGCTGACACTTTATCTCGGCCACCACTAGAAACGTCTCAGACAGAGGTAAATGAAGTTATTGTTGTTTCGCCAAAAAAAAGAAGACATTAGAAGGAAACAGTTAGAAGATCCGGATGTGTTGAAAATAATTTCTTATTTCGAATCACCGGATCCTGAATCAGTGGAATTTAAGACATGGACTGACCGAGGTTACATTATGACCGAAGGAATCTTTTATCGCAATGATCCTGAGAGTGAGATCCAAGAAGAAATACAATTAGTGGTACCCAAAAGCATGATTCCTGAAATTCTAGAAAAATACCACGATTCCCCCTTAGCTGGTCATTATGGTATTGATAAAACCACACAACGAATACGTTCCAGATACTATTGGCCAGGAATGAGAAAAAATATTGCCGAACATGTGTCCAGCTGTATTGAATGTCAGAGATATAAAGTGAGAAATCTTATACTTGCTGGTTTAATACAAACACCTGCAATGGCCAAGCGATTTGAAGTGATATCTATAGATCTCTTTTGACCTCTTCCTGAAACCGATACTGGTGAAAAATGGATCTTTATAATCGAAGACACTGCCAGCAGATGGATAGAAATATTTCCGCTCGCACATGCTACTGCCAAAGCTTGTGCGCAAACTTTTGTTGATGAGGTAATACTCAGATATTGAGGTCCCCGAAGGGTTACCAGCGACAATGGAGTGCAATTTGTTAGTGAAACTATGCAGTATGAAGCAGATTGTCTTGGTTTTCATCAGCACTTAATACCTATGTATCATGCCGAGTCTAATCCTGTGGAACGGAAAAATCGCGACTTGAAAATTCAACTTTCAATTCTAGTAGGAGGCTGTCACACTCAATGGAAGAATAAACTACCTTCCGTGCGTTTTGCCATGAACACCTCAAGATGTGACAGTACTGGATATACCCCAGCCTATTTAACATTTGGATGAGAGCTCCGCACACCCGATGATGTACAAAGGGACATGAGAGCTATCGCTGAAAGTAAAAGTTTCATTCCTCAAGTCACCCCTTATTTGATAAATATTACTAGAACCTTGAGAGAAGCAAGAGAGCTCCATGAAACGTCCCAAGATAAATCAAAACATTATGCTGACCAAATAAGGAGAAGAGGGAGATCGAGTGATGGTGGATACACACCTAATTAGCAAGGCCAAAGATACTTATACTTCAAAATTTGCTCCACGACGTGATGGTCTATATAAAGTTACTAAGGTTGTCACTCCAACAACAATTGAAGTTAAACCTATAGAGCCAACTGAAGGTCCCACCATCATATTACATACGTCAGCTATGGCACCATATGTGGGAAAAGGAGAAGTTCCAACACCAGTACGACCTATATGCCCACGTGGAAGACCCATGAGAAGACGCCTTATTGAAACTGATAATATACCCGAAGGTGACGAGGCTATTCCTCAGAAAAACACAGATGTACTGCATGCTGATGACAGTGAAAGTTCTAACGAAGAAAAAAATGAAAATGACGATGAGCTTGGATTAGATGGATGACCCAGACGCCGCACTAAAGCTCCAACTTGTTTATGTGGCGATCATACATCAAAAATTGACTTGGAGTATCCCCAAGGACGTCGGGAAACTCCAAAAGGAGAGATTGTACCCATTAAGATACCAAACTTGCTCTGAAGGAAGAATATAGCTTTGTTTTGGTTCGAAATTTGGAACGGTTCTGGGATTGCGCAGAGCTGCTTGCGCACAAAAAATAATAGAGGACTGTTCTAATACTAGTTCTGAACCGATTCGGAACCAAAAAAACCAAAACACGCCGCAAATCACAAAATTCTAATACAGTTCCTCCTTCAGAGCAAGAACTGAGAGAATCTTTCTAGAACAATCCCAGAATTGTTCTTAAATAGTTCTGGATAAACCAAAACACTGTCAACACAGTTCGATTACGATTCCGAAAAAACGAAAACGTGTTTTATAATATGCACATGTGCAGAATGATTCCGAACTAGTTCTGAGTGAAACCAAAACAAAGCTATTGAGATAAACGACGTATAAGAATCATTTGATACCTACTACTACTACCTACTGCTAACAATATATGGTCTAAGTAGATACTTACATGAACAAGCAATTCGTTGATTAAGTCCCAAATTTCTGAGTTGAAATTCAGAAGCTCCAATCACAGCAGAATAATTTTAAACTTCAATACATTTGGATGATAAAATAAATCTTCCAAATGGAGGACTATTCCAGAATCAGAACCAGCAAAAGTTAATTTGTATTGTATTGAAGTCCTCCTACTTCCCAGCAATGTGAAAAAATATGGGAAGGTCTGTATGAAAGAATATTTGAAACCAATAATGGTTAGGAAAAAATCAAAAAATAGAAATTGTTCCCTTGTAATTTTCTGATTGGAACGGAAAGACATTTCATCGCCCATAGATTCAATTGCAGAACAGCAAATTAAAATGGATTCCTGGAAAAACTGGACATCAAAACGACAAATCAATTAGTATGCTTTACCCGTCAAAATTTTCTTTACTTCTATACGAAGCCTCTTTTCAGTGTTGAGCTTTCTGATCTTTGAAGGGAGTTTATAAAATAATTTTCTACCTTCATATATGATAGAGCTACGGATGAGTTCTGAGTGGGGGATAGGCAACCTCATCACGTAATCCTGGCGCGTATTGTATTGACCCCTTGGCTCCAATTCGCACTAATACTTCCTGAAGACTAAACAGGCCGTTTCCAGAATAAACAGACAACAGAGAGTTAGAATACCGTGGCTCAGAAATAGAGGGCAACAGGAATCCCGAGGTTTGGCTCCACACAAGTACCTGCGATGACCCTTTTCTGAAGTAAGAACACTGAATTAAAAAGATAGTCAGAATAAGAACCCCAGAAGCAGATTCCGTATCGAAGATGGGACTCAATAATCGCGAAATACGCACATTTGGCAATGGAGAAATTTAGGTTATTAGCAATAACTCTGAGGGCATAACAACCAGACGAAATTTTGTTGCATACTTTTGCAATTTAGTCCTTAAACTTAAGGGGCTTGTCTATTGACAAACCTAGGAATATAATAAACATTGGCGTAGTGATGGGTACATTTTTCAAGTAGATATCCTCAGTAACACATTTAAACTTGAGGATTTTGGTTTTAGATGTTTTGAATGTCAGAGAATTGGCGTCGCACCAGCACTTTATTTTAAGCAGATCCGTCCTCATATTGGCCTCCATTCTACCAACATCAGAATCATGCCAGAGGACCAAGTACCAAGTACCAAGCCCTGTGGGACACCCATACTAATATCAAGTTCCTTGGGAGGTACCACCATTAAACTTGATAGTCTGTACGCGATATGACAGGTAAGAACGAAACCACTCTAGGGCAGTTCCCCTGAAATCATACAGCTCGTTTCCACAGTAGTACTCCGTGACTCACACAGTCAAAAACCTTTGACAAATCACAGAACACCGCTGCAGCGACCTCACCACAGTTTAGACTATTGTAAAGGTGTTCAAGAAAGTCAAAGATGGCTGTACTCATGGATTCACGAGAGTCAAACTGCTGAGAACTTAAAAGGCCACGGTTGTTCAAGAACGATAACATCCTAACCTTAACAAGCCTCTCCACAACCTTAGCCAGAGTAGGTAGTAATGCTATAGGCCTAAAATTAGAAGGAGAGTCGTGCTTCAGCCTTATATAGAGGGATAATCACTGCTCTCTTGAGGCAAGATGGAAAAACCCCCAACACAAAAGAAATGTTAATTGGCTCAGCAAAAACCTGCAAAGCAACCATGGGGAAAGCTAAAAAAATCCTTCAACGAGAGCCCATCTCAACCCGACGCACCCTTATTCCTGATATTACCGATATAAGCTCTTCTGCACTCATCTGAGTCCAGATAAGTGTCCAGAATTCCACCTCCTATAGGCATATTCTGTGTTTGTGTGGCAAATTAAAAATCAATGTTTTTAATAAAATAATTTTTCGATATATTCACCTTTGGTAAGTTAAACTTTGACATAATTTCGAAATCGGACTCATAAGCTTCGTTTCTTCCAGTTTTGTAACTATGTTTTGTGTTGGATGCGGCATAAGCAACCAACTTTATGCTGATTATAGCATGAACACTTACTTTTTATGTATGACTATTAATGCTTAGGCATATCGTATATGACCATATTTCCCTCTGCCATTTGGTAAGTTTTTTGATGTATACACCCCAGGCCCCCCTAACTCCCATATTTTGTACCTTGTAGAACTAATGCTGATGATGGATCTATGATAGATCCGAAACATGTTCAACCCCCCCTTTCAACTGATAATATTTTTATAAAATAAAGAGTGAAGAGAGACTGTGTGTTTTACTCCAGTTCTTTAACTATTCTTTTCACTGTGAGACATGGACTACTATTTCAAAATTTCTTCTGCATTAGTTGGAGCTAGAAAGAAAGATTCAGCCACTGCTACATGTTTCAGATAGCTCCTGGGATCATTCCCTGTTTTTGGCTGAGGGTTCTGTGGCAATATTGCAATAGAAGGAATTTAGGTAATCAGGATTCAGATTACTTGAAGTGACCGAAATATTATTCCTACCCTTCAGGTCATTTACAATTTTCCCTTGATCTATTAGAAGACCTATTTATCCTATTCTGAAAGTAAGTCCACCTGGCAAGCCTGATGGATCTTCTGTAAACCCTTCGATACCCATCAAAATAGTTTAAAAATATTGGATTGTTCATAGAGAATTTTCTGATGTAATGAAGGGAACGCATATTTTTTCCAGAAGTTCGCAGGCCCTTTGTAAACCAGGGTTTTCTCTTTCGCTTCTTTATACTGCCAATTGGGAAGGCAATGTCAAATTTACTCAGCAACATTTGATGAAACTGTTGCAATGGACTGACAGTAGCCAGAACAGAACGTCATTCCATTCCGATCGGTTGCAAACCGGTGCATCTTTAAGTTGAATGAGTTCAACAAATTACACAGTAACTGATTAGATCTATTACACACTTATTCAAGAAATTCACGTTGAGATCGCCAGTCAAAATCAACATGGAATTAACCGAAATGTCGCCTAACAAAATCTTCAACCTCTCCAAAAACAACTCCAAATTACCAGATGGAGACCTATAAAAACCGAAAACATATATATTGAGTTTCTTGCAGAACACTATAGTAAACTCGAAATCCTTTTCAACCAACAAATGGTCAAACCTATCAATAGTAAGGAACATAAACCTAGACAAAAACTCTCTCTCCTTCATGATTAGTGTACCACCATGTGCAAATTGCTTGCGTGAAAATTTAGACATCAACAGACACGTCAATGGGCTCATCAAACAGCAACCAGTGCTCAACCAAAATCAATACACTAGGAAAATTGACTATGGATTCCAAAAACTAAGAATAATCACTTAACATTCGTAAAACATCACGTCCTCAACTTCATACATTTGAAAGTTACAGACCGTGAAAAAAATTATTACCTAGCTATTTATTGTAGTCAAGTACAAGACAAGTTTGGTATTTTTGTGGTGGATAGGCAGTGGAAGAAAAATTATACTTGGGTTGCTAACACGCTCCTCGATTTGTCACCTTTTGAATACCTACTCTTCTTGGAAATACCTCAATAACGATGTAGTTCTAGAGTTCTGGTGTAAGGAAACACAACATCAAAAAAAATCTTGGAAATCGATTACTTACATGTAAAAATAATGTCAATTAACGAGAAATGGTGTTGTGTCAACTTTTTATAGGTAACAGACTTGAAAACAAATAAACGAAAGAAGACACTTCGTTGTCCAAATAATTACGTGTTACTTTTGTACACAATGTAAAAGGATAATTTGCATGTCATTGAAAAAAATAGAAAATAATACTTATAGGCAAAGCAATTCATACCCAGTCTGGCACTCTTATTATAGAGGTAATCTGTTTTAAATCGAATTAAGAGCGTTAAAATAAAACAGATGGTGCGCCGCTAGCGGGCTTCCAAAGCGGTTTTTAAAACCGAATAAATACACGTCCATAAACGGAAATGTGGCACGTATTATCGCTAAAAATGTTGTAATAAATTTGTTTTTGGTCCAATCACCTTTAACCATATGGTTGGAAGATTGACATGGAGGTTTTTTCGCAATGCCTTATTTGGCGGATAAGTTTATTCAATGATTCTATCAGGGGACACCGAGTCTGAGTACAGTCCTGTTAACAAGCCGTTCAATTTAAAAAAATTAACTGCGAGCATTTAAATTTATTATAATCTATTTCCTCTACAAATTCGGTTTAAGTTTTCAAAGGAAATGGAACTACTGTTATAGGTAAGCTGTATACAAACATTATGCGATGAGTACCTAATATTAATTAGAATTTATTTATGTACTGGTATAGGTAGGTAGGTATTCTGTAATAAAATATACGTTTAAGTATTCATAAATAAAAATAGATAATTAAAAAGACTCTCTCTATTTGGAAGATATTAATGTTTTTACCATGTATATATAGCCAAGTGTTGAATAAAACAAATTACCTATAATATGTATTTACAAAGTCAAATTAATGTTAAAAATGATTCACTGTTGTAAAATTTCGAAACCATCTTCATAGACAATGATGTCACGGTTTAAATAGTTTAACGAAAATAGAAGATTATTTCTCGAAACAAATTAATGTTTATGGATATCAGAAATATTACGTGCTCAAAAATGATAACTGTAAAATACCACAACAGTTTTATGGGTTATTCAATTAGTTATGTTGATAAGAACGGAATGATGTTATTTAACTACATTTTTAAAAATAAGTGATGACTTCATGTGTCATCACATCAGTATCAATAATTGTTTGCTTTACGCTCCACAAGATCAATAATCAATTTGAGAGTTTTATTTAGCAAATTATTTGTATATGCGAGCAGGATATACCTACCTTTATTGATGATATCATTAAATACATATTGAATTTACGTGGAACTGGATACTGGATAAACCAACTTCAAAACTTGAGATCATTTTATATTATTATAAGGCAAAATTTTAATGACACCGTAGATTCTTATTTAGGGGGATAAATTGACTCAAGAACCAAATTTTGTATCTTTGACACTGTTAAGCATGATTTAATTCAATTAGAATAAATAATTTAATCTCATTTATCATTTATCCGCCACCACAAATAAACCAAGGCATTAGTAACAGTCGAGGTAACAGTGCTGACACGCACTTGGAGAGGATCCGAGAAAGCCGAGCAAGGAATGACAGTGAGAAGGATGACAGACAGAACGTCATTTTTGAAGATTGGACAAAGTGAAAAAAAAGTGATCGGTCAGATTAAAATTCTCTCCAATAATTCAGTCCCAAGCCAGTAATCAGGCAGTTAAAAAAGGCTGAATACATTTTTTCAACATTTTTTGTCTTTCAATACAGTTCACTACGTTTTCCTGCAAGACTGTCATGTCTTTGCAGAAGAAACCAAGTTCATTTCAGATTTTGACAAAGACCTCTGAACCAGTATTTACATGAAGATTTGGTCCTTCAGCTACCGGATTCTTCAGGCAATTTCCAGCCACCGGACATTTCAGGCAAGTTTACGCCAGTTTCTTTTTCATTTGACATTGAGCTCGACATTGGATAAGCAAGAGCAAACATTAAACCAGGAGAGGTGCTATAGGTATAGCTTTGAAGTTATTTCATAGTTTAAGTTAAAATCTTGAATTTGTAATACATAAGGAGAACGTTTTCCATCAATCAGGTTCAAGTTTTAAGCTTTTCCGCACATTTTCCTATACAATTTTGTCCTTTCACTTGTTTGCTCAAGAGCAAATTTGTTCTTTAGTTCGGAAGAAAGCAAATTTAAAAACAAGTTTAACAAAATTATCTAGTTTTTTCCAAAAATTGAAGCAGAGCGAGTTCGAAAATTCAAAATTAGCTGAACTTCAATTGCGAATAGACAATTTGGAATCTCATCTACTTCAAGAATTTTCCGCATTAGATTTCAAATTGGGGCTTAGACCCAGCTAACTGTGACAGTTCAGACGTTCAGGAATTTTGAGAGCCATTATATTTTTCAATAATTTCAGAAGCGAAACAATTTATTTCAATCAATACTCAATCAAGGAGCGCACAACCTACTCATAACAGCAGTTTTCAATCCTTTAATCGACCACTAGACGTAAGTCTTCCAAAGATAACATTGCCAAAATTCTCAGGAGCATACGAGCGATGGTTTGAATTCAAGGATATTCTTGTTTCGCTAATACATAACAATTCCGCTTTAACAACCATTGAAAAGTTTCATTATTTGCGCTCATATTTGGAGGGTTCTGTTGCTCAGTGTTTGAGTGGTCTTGATTTTTCTGAGCAAAACTACAGTGTTGCTTGGGATATTTTGTGTGGTAGGGTTGACAACAAAAACCTACTAGTGCATAAACATTTGAAGGCACTTTTCAACATTCATGATATAAAGTCAGACTCCTCAGGAGGGCTTCGATTTGTTGTCGATTCCTTGTCAAAAAGTTTAAAATGTCTTGAAAAATTTGGGTATTCAGACAAACGCATGGGATCCTTTAGTTATATTCTTAGTCACCAATAAGTTAGATGCAGAATCACTTAGAAAGTGGGAGTTGCAGGAATATAAGGCCGAATTACCTACACTTGATGAATTCAAAACATTTTTATCAAGCAGGGCCGATTTCTTAGAAAAATTAAGTATGCATAAAATTAAACCTAAATCCCCTGGCAAACCTCTATAGGTAAACCAGAGAGCAAGGCATTTTCAGGTAATTCTAGAGGAAATGAAGTTCACAAAAGTAAATACTCTTGCTATTTATGTAAAAAACCACATGGAATTTATAAATGTTCTGAATTTCTTTCTCTTATAGCATCTCAAAGACGGGATAGGGTTTTGCAACTGAGGTTGTGTCCGAACTGTCTGCAGCGTGGTCATTCTTTGGAGGGTTGCAAGTACGGTCACTGCAAAAAGTGTAGTGAAAAACACAATTCATTGTTCCATGTTCTTTATGTAGTCAATGCTTCGGTCCTTCTGGAAAATTCACGTTCAGATAATAATCAGGAGGATCAAGTAGCTACTTCAGTTTACAGTGGTTGTAACTATGAAACGTCAGGTCAAGTTCTGCTCGCAACCGCTCTGGTGAAGGTACTGATTTTCTTTGCAGGGCTTTACTCGATAACGGTGCCATGTCAAACTTCATTTTCAGTCACTTTGCCGACAAATTGAAAATTCCCAAATATAAGATCAACTTTGCAGTGAAAGGTATAGGTAATTCAGAGTCACATTTGAAATATTCTTGCATTATTAACGTTCAGTCGTTTCATTGGAAATTTACTGTGCCACTTTAGTGTTTAATAATTTCAAAAATCACTGGTAAACTTCCAATGGCATATATCAATCCGGATGTCTTTGATATTTTCCCGATTACGTTCGACTTGCAGAACCAGAATTCTTCAAACCAATATGTGAAATAAATCTTTTAATAGATGCTGACACCTTTTGGAGATTAATGTCTTCTGAATCCGTTCCTTTGGGAAAAAACAGGCCCTTTATCCCAAAAACACTAAGCTGGGCTGGGTCATATCAGGCCCTGTTAATGTAACCAAGTTAAAAGTAGTTCCAAAGGTCACCTCATGTCACTTCACAAACATATTATGTATTCAAAGTCAGCTGGCCAAGTTCTGGGAAATGGAAGAGATCTCCACCGATGTTATCTCATCCAACGAAGAGATTCTTGCTGAGAAACATTTCTCAGATACCTACCTTTTATCGAAACTCAGAAGGTCGTTTTGTGGTTTCAATACCATTGAAAAAACCAACTAGTATACTTGATGAATCCTGGCTAAATGCAAAAAGGCAATTTTTCAGCTTGGAGAGAAAGTTTTCTTCTAATTTAAAACTAAAATCCATGTACATTGACTTTATGACTGAATACAAAAATCTAAATCACATGAGCCAATTCGAACCGTCAGATAATCAAGTAAGTTATTACTCACCACATCATAGTGTGTTCAGAGAAGTCAGTGATACAACCAAACTTCGCGTTGTCTTCAATAGTAGTGCTTTATCTTCAACTGGACATTCTTACATTAGCATTCAAATGGTCGGACCAGTTGTCCAAGATGATTTACTATCCATTCTTATTCGATTCCGTCAACATGCCTACGTTTTCACTGCTGACATTAGTAAAATGTATAAGCAAATTTTGATGAAGGGGGATTTTAGACCTTTACAACTTATTTTCTCGAGAGAACGCCCCGAAAATGAGCTGTTGACTTTTTCATTAAACACTGTCACGTATGGGACAGCAAGTGCTCCATTCTTCTTAGCCACTCCCTGTATAGAACAATTGGTACTAGAAACTGAATTCTCGAACCCTCAAACAGCTCAAGTACTATATTGATGACGTACTATCTGGTGGTAATTCAGTAAGTGATACCATTGCCATATGTAATCAACTCTCTTCTATACTAAAATCAGCGGGTTTCGAATTACGAAAATGGAGATCCAATTTCGAAGATGTCATTAATACCTAATTTAAAATCAAAAATCTCTTCAACAATTTCCTTTTACTTTTCTTCCTCGGATAATGGGAAAACTCTCGGTTTACTTTGGTGACTGACACGCACTTGGAGAGGATACGAGATGCCGAGCAAGGAATGACAGTGAGAAGGATGACAGGCAGGACGCCATTTTTTGAAGATGGACAAAGTGAAAAAAAGTGATCGGTCAGATTAAAATTCTATCCAATAATTCAGCCCCAAGCCAGTAATCAGGCAGTTAAAAAAGGCTGAATACATTTTTTTCAACATTTTTTGTCTTATAAAATGCAGTCCTCTACGTTTTCCTGCAAGATGTCTTTGTCGAAGAAACTAAGTTTATTTCAGATTCAGACGAAGACCTCTGAGCCAGACTTTACAGACACAAAGGATGTCAACTAGGACCTAAAACCAGAAATTAGTAAAAGTGAGGCATTCAAAACTCAGAAATAAAAAATAACGAATCGTAGGACAGACATAGTAGGATATGATAAAAATATAGAATTGTGAAAAACACAGAGAGCTGAAACTTACAGTCCATATATAATTAAATTTAATTGTTACATTATCATCAGACCTATTATAACAATCTAAACAGGCCCTCACTAATCTGCTAAATAGTTTTTCTGCCAACTTAGAATAATTAGGAAATTTATATTCCTATAGACATCCATCAATAATGAAAACTCTCCCTTACGTAATTAATTATAATTTTAATTTCAATTATAGTTAGGTACCTACCTGATGAATAAAAAAATGAAAATTAAATCAAGAAAAGGCAAAACCAGGCCAAGGTCTTTTGATTGCAACTGGGTACTTGTCTTATAAAGGCGTTATAGCGAATTTTGATAAACCAGTTGGTTGCCATTTAAAATACAAATATCGTGTGGGGCTTGGTCGATTGAAGACCGCTTTGATTAGCATTTATTTCATTCGGATTTTACTAGGGTTTCACTTTCTATATAGGATTTTTGTTTGATCAATTAAGTGTGTCATATTATTGAGAGAACAAATTAAACAATATTCCAGGATAATCTTGTTAGGAGTGTTTTTGTGGTTAATCAAAAATCTCTTAGTCTTATATCCGGCCAAAGCCACTCGTGACCCGATAAAAAGCCTCAAGTTGTGGTGTGGCATTCCAAAACAGAAAAATTCGCACGTTTTGCTGAATCGTGTATTCGAATCGAGCAAACGTTGCATCAATAAAAATAAGTCCTATACAAACTTGTGTGTCATAAAACAATTTTATTTAATGAGGCTTAATTAATTAGTCCACTAGTTAGTTAACAATAATAAGCAAAAAAAGTAGATCATAATTATTGTTGTTGATGACGATGAAATTAAAAAGATATTTTTGCTATGGGGGAAGTTTTTACCTTTATCCAAGGAAGTGCAGAGAACGCGAGACTAATAATTTCACCCTCATATATTTATCCCTTCGTAAAATGGTTTCTACCATCATTGTAATTACATACCTACAAAATCACTAAAACAACCAAAAAAATGGATTTGCACAAAAGTACAACTGCCTAACATACATTATGTAGTTTCAATGAAATGGAAAAAATGCTCAAAAAATCGTTTTACAATAATGTTTCTGAGCTTAAAACTCTTCAAAAACTAAAAAATTATTCAAAAAAAATCTCACTCTTCTCTGAGTTTCAGCTGCCAATCCGCTCTTAGTAGCTCTGCAAACTTCAGCTGCCATTTTCAAATATACTAAGTATCTCACTGTTTTAAACAATTACCAAAACACTACTGCAACGGTTTGCACCTTCTGCAACCACCAAGTTAGTTTATTTTGCCCCCTACCATTCGAACCAAATAATATGTGTGTCAAGATGCATATTACCTAAAATGGTATCAATCTTGTTTTTGGTTGACGCCGTTGAAGGAGGAGAGGGTATTATGTATGGACAAAAGAATTCGGTCGAGTTTACTTCCACTTCCATCGCAGGATTTCTTATATGTATAATGTGGTTTCATCTTCTTATACAACAATGTATAGATACGAGAAATTAATTTATAATATAATTATAGTGGTAACTAGGTTATTACCGCATGCTGGAGTAAAAGTTCATCTTACCAGTCAAGTAACACAAATACAACAATATTTTAATTATCTATGTTCGGCATGTTATGTATATATTTGAACTGATAGCATAATTAATTAGATCTCAAGGAAGTTTTATTCAAATCAAGTTGACATTAATTTCTATAAGCGTAATGACTAATGAGCTAATGATAAGCGATTCAGAAAGTGAAATTTCAGAGCAAAAGATGATTTACGGAATTCCGTAGAATAATGGGGAAGTTTGGATCTTGTAGATTGTGGGGGAGTCGTTTCGGCTTTTCAGCCGCTCAGCACTGCTACCTTTGCAGATATTTTGTACGTGACTCTACATCCTAAGTTGTCTCCAGGAAGCGTAGACTTTTGCCGAAGGAAGCTATGTTCCTGGGTGTCAGTTGGCCCATACTTCTTCTGGTGACAGTCTTGCCCCCTCGAGAAATTTGCGTCTCTTGCAGAATTGGGCTGGACATTCGCAGAGCAGGTGCTCTGCGGTTTCTATTGCGCCTGAGCAGAATCTGCAGAGATCGTCTTCTGCTCTGTCCATTAACCTTAAATGGTATTTTATCAGGCAGTGTCTTGTGAGCAGTCCTACCACCAATCTGATATCTGGTCTGCTCATGTTTAGGAGCTGTTCAGCTCTTTTTGCTGAAAGGGTAATAAACCTTTTTGACTGTCTGAGTCCCGGATTGTGCCTCCAATATGATGACAGTTGGTCTTTTTCCCATTTGTTGAGTTCTTCCATGATGTGGCTTTTCATTAAGCTACAGTAGGGCTCTGGTCCATGGTATGGTGTTGAGTCCCCTTCCTTTGCGAGGCCATCTGCTTCTTCGTTTTCTTCTATGCCTCGATGACCAGGCAGCCACATCAGCGTTACCTGGTTGTGTGTCGTTACTGTTTTTAGAGTCTGTTTACGCTCCCAGACTAGTTTTGACGTGCATTTGAAAGCCCTTAAGGCTTTCAAGGCAGCTTGGATGTCCGATAGTATGAAGATGTGTTTTCTTTTGAGCCTTTGGTTAAGACACTCTTGTGCACATATATCTATGGCAAGCACTTCGGCTTCAAATATTCTAAGATGTTTACCCAATGCCTTGGAGAGCTTGAAGTTAGGGCCGAAAATGCCCAGTCCAGCTCTCTTCATTAGCTTAGATCCATCTGTGTACCACAGAGATGCATTGTCTGCTTGTGGTAATTCCTTATTCTCCCATGATTGGCGGTCGTTTATTACCACTGCGAATGGGATCTCTAAGTCCAATCTGACCATCATGTGGTCACTTGGTTTGCTGGCATTCTCCAGTTTTATTAAATCACGGATACGCAGATTTCCCCTCAGATCACCAAGGTTGAACTTGTCTGTTTGGAATAGCCTGTGAGCGCTGGGTATTGCCTCCTTTTTCACACATAGGTGAAGTGGAGGCATACTTTTGGGCTACCACACCAATGAAGCATATGTGACCATGGCAGTTTTGCCAATGACTCGATAATTATCGAATTCTACCATAGTTTTGACTACGATTGAATAATCGATAATGACAAGCTAATCTACCATAATTTATTGAAACTACAATTTTAATAAAGATTTTTCAGATTTCTAGTTGAAAATTAAAAAAATTATTAAAAAATTGAAGGTGGTTGTTGGTTTTGAGTGTTTTGACGTACTGGTGCGAGCACCAAACACTAGTCCCAGATTGAGCCAAAATTTCATGCCAATAACTTTACTGGTTTCCAAAATATGGCCCTTTGCAATATTTGGAAATCGAATTTCCATGCGTACCCCTTTGGAAAAGTTCGAATTTTTAAATTTTCAGTTTTTCGAATCTTTGACTTCACCAATCGAAAGAAGAGGTTAAAATTAGTAGAAAAGCATTTTCGCAACTTTCCTTTTTGGGTTTTAAAGCCTTGTTAAAAAGTAAAAACGATTTTTGCAATTTTTGGGCTCAAATAATTTCAATAATCTGACATTCTTTCACAAAATTGCTGATTACTCGGTTATTATTATAACATTTATGATATAAAATTATATATTCTAAATCAGAATTAAATAATCTTCAAGATAAAATAAGATTCAATTATATATCTTAAATACTTTTGCAGATAATGAGGCTCAAAGTTAAAACTTTGTCTCAAATCTTGCAAAAGCTCCAGAGTCGATTATCTTGAAAACGAAGCCCTTGGGCTCGAAGTCTTGAATAACCTTTTTTGAAGCTCTTATTGAGAGCTATAGTTGCCAGAGTCGCAGCTAGAACCCGAAAAATGAAAATAGAGATAGAAAGTCAAAAAAGTTGACAGAAACTTTTTCTGATAATTTTTCTTGGAATCTGATAATTTTGTTCTCAAATCCTGATAATTTTAAATTTGACATCTGACAACACTGGACCATGGGCTTTATTATAGTTTGGTAAATCCAGAATACCATCTTTGGCTTTAGCCCCCATGTTTTCCCAATAACTTTTCGATATGACCAGATGGCCGATGTATTTCGAGAGCATGTTTTCTCTAACTGTTTTTTTCAAGTGAGTGTTCGGTCCAGGGTGACCCCTAAGTACTTCACTTCGTTGAAAAATATTAGTTGTGTACCGTTAAGGGTGGGGGTTTTCAAATTTAGCTTCCTATTTTGGATCTTACGATAATATGTAGCAGGAAACGTGGAAAACAATATCTGGAAATTGTGTACGGTTTTCTGAGTTTTTCGTAAATTTAACTTTTTTTCTCTCATTGCTTTCTTACCAGAATTGTCAACTATCTCACCAATCTTTTTGTTAACTGCTGTTTGATGGTTATCTATAATTTTAATTATTCATTTATTCAACATGATAAATGCTAATTTCCTTATTTATTTCAAATGCTGCGTCAGTTAAATAAAATGTGCCTGTCTTGTTTCCAAATAAATGCATTTGTAATTGAATTTATTAGATTATTGCTTCACAAAAGAAAATAATCTACCGACTATAAAAGTCTGTCTCCAAAAATTCTCTAATTCTCAATTTTTCTGTCTCTTGAGTTTTTGTTTTCTTGTAAATTTCTCTAAATGGAGAAAATTCAACGAGAATAGAAACAAAATTGTTTTACTTGTCTACAAATTTGTCTCGCGTTTCTTCTTAATTTGTCTTATATTTCCTCTCCATATTTCTCAAGTCTAAATGGAGAAAATTCATGAGTTTGGACTAGAAATAAAATATTTTGTGTCTACTTGTGTACTAGTTTTTTTCTCAAATTTCTTCTCTCTATTCCCGGCTCTTGAAATGGTCGAAATAAAAAAAAATCAAGAGCCTGGAATAGAAAAAACATTAATTTCCATTTATTTACCAATTTTGTCCTAATTTTTCTTATATTTCTTCTTTTAATTTCTAAATTTTTCTATTCTAATTTTTGTCTATTCCCTTCTCTTGAGTTTTCGTTTTTTTGTAAATTTCTCTATTAGAATGTTCAGGAGTTTGGACTAGAAATTAAATATTTTATGTCTACTTGTCAACCAGATTTTTCTCAATTTTTCTTGAATTTTTTCTCTCTAGGTATTTTTCAATTTTTCAAGTTCAATTTTTATCTATTCCCGGCTCTTGAAATGGTCGTAATAAGTAAACCGAAAATGTTAAAGACCACGTATTTGAAGCCCATACTTCACAATCTTAATGAGCAATTTGGTTCTACCAAGAAGAAAAATTGCAAAACTTCATAATGGAAACTGACTAAAAAAATAAGGGATATGAAAGATGAACTGAAGGAATTTACTCTTGAAATTGAGCGACTAAAACTGGAAAAAATATGACCAAACTCTTGATACCTATACCTAGGTACCGTTACTTAGGTCCAAATTAGTAATGTTTCCTGGAATAACAGACATTGGATTGCTGAATGCTTGAATGCTAGTGAGACCGTAATTGTTGGATGTAGAAATCTACGCCGACGCCAATGGTACATATAGACAGCGCCGGTTCAAGGCTCTACCGAACCCTAGGCGGCAGTAGGTATGGGGCCTTAGCCCAAAGTAACTTTTTACTGTTTTTGTCCAAATTGAAAAAAAAAGCCTTTCAAAATGCTGCTGGAAACTGTTTTGGAACGTTCTAAATGGCTTTTTGCAGTTCTAAAGTGTTCTAACTTGACTTGAAGAGTTCTGGAGCATTCTAGAAGTTTTTCAGTAATTTCTAAATTGTTCTGACAGATTTTTAAGTATTTTAGAGCCCTATTGAAGCTCCAAAAAGTTTTAAATTGGTTCAAAAAACTTCTAAAAGGTTTCCAGTTCTAAATTAGGATTCAATTTAGAACTTTGAAATTGTTCTAAAATAACTCTGAAGTTTCTCAATTGCTCCAAAATACTCCTGAAAATTCTGATTTAGATTTGAATTGTTTTAAATGCCTTTAAAGAGTTCTAAAGCTTTACAGCAATCAAAATTTGCTCTTGCTTGCTTTGTAATTTTTAATCTGAATCCTAAGATTCTGGCGCTTTTCAAAATGTTTCTGGGGATTCCAGAGTGTCTGAGTTTGAGTGTTTTGGAGCGTCCTAAAATGGGTTTCAACCTTCTGAGTTGTTCTAAAATGCTTTTGGAAATCGGTGTTTGAATGTTCTGGGGCATTCTAAAATGATTCTGAAATTTCCAAAATTTTCTGAAGCGCTACAGAATGCTTTTGGAAATTCTGAATCTAATTTTAAATGTTTTGAACTTTCCAAAAGGTCTATTAAAGTTCTAAAGTGTTCTGTAGCATTTTAAATGGTTTCCAGTAACTTCTAAATTAAATGAGAAACGAATTCGGTGGGAAATTTTTCCCAAAGACGTCCCTAAGATGTCCATAAACGACATTCAAGGCGTCTTGCCTACGTCTCAAAGACATCTTGAAGACATCGTAATGTAACAAAACCCAACGTCTTCCAGAGATCTGCCTAGAGATGTTTTCAGCATTAAGACATTCTAAAAACTACCTACTTCAAATCTTCAAAGAGATATCGCAAAGACGTTTTGAATCTCTTTTCAATACATAAATAATTATTCACTTTTAGGCTTGAAGAAGAGAATAAAGATATGAATTTACGATTATATGGACATCTTCAAAACAACGTCTTCTAGGCGTCTTTTTTTGGTCTTCAGACGTTCAGACGTACCTAATAGTCGTAATACAGACCCTAGAAAAGACGTCTTCAAGACTTTGTGTGCTGTCTGGGTAGTGGAACATCTCGTATCTATTATCTATTACTCGTTTAACGGATGTTCATCAGCAACATGACATAAGGTTGGATGGACTCTACCTGAGTTGCGAATCCCACAGCTACATAACAGTGTTGCCGATAGTGTGCGTAGTTCGGGTGGTGTGGGGCGTCTCAGGGCGCAAGGTTGCCAAAATAAGATATTTGATTCCAGAGTGAATTTCGGGCCCCATTGAGTGCCCGGGCCCTAGGCGGCCGCCTAGTCCGCCTAATGGTTAACCATTAGGCGGACATATAGATTTATAAAACAGAAGTCCAAAAGGCTTGAACTAACCGAAATAATAATCAAATTCGTCTGTCGGACTTATTGAGCAACCCCTGTAAATGAATACAATTTTTGACATTGGAATTTAGGATTAACCTAGTCAATCATGGAACAATGGAGAGTTGATCTTTATCGGATTTTTTTTTGAGAAAATCGAATTTGAAGTTTTAGACAGAATGTCGACTAAATTTCAACTTTGAAGCTGAATATCTCGGAAAATTTGCAAGCTACAGAAACCAATTTTTCAACGTTTATAGAGAATTGATTACTCTTTCCAATGATGTATAATAGTAGGTAGTTCTCAAATTTCATTAAAGATATAGGCAGTTATTCATGGGCGAGTCAAGATTTCAAAAAATTTCCAGAACGAAAAATAAGATTTCCTTTTGGATTTTTTTTCTCATCAAAATTTCTAAATGAGTTCTGAATTGTGTTAATTGGGAATTTGAAAAAGAGTAGATCTCGGGTATAATAGTCTCGTCATGTCCCTGCGACTACGTATTAGCCAAATACAACGTCGCCGGAAGTGCAGATAAGTGACCGTCAATGATTTTTCGTTAAAATTACGTTGTGACGTCGTCCTATCAGACCTTTATATCTAGCTTAATTTTGACGAAATAAATGAAAAAAAAAGTCGTTTAATACGACCAATCATAAGGCAAGATGAAAATCGTAAACGGGACGTCATAATTATAGTATTGTACCAAATTCAATGTTACATTAAAGGCTTCAATCCGTCGTTTCCATCTTTATATCTTGTGACCTCTGAAAAGTTTTTGAAACGTCTTACACGACCAATCATAAGGTCAGATAGAAGTCGTAGAAAAACGTCCGGCCAACGTTAAAATTGGACACTAGTGAAAGTTGGTGGAGTGTTTCATACTTTTTGTGTCGTTCTCGTTCATTAATAATAAACTGTCATTAGTCAAATAAGAACAAGATATTTGCTTTTGAATTTCTGACATGGGACACATTACTTACAGAAAAAAAAAGATTTCTAGATTCAGTTAAAAAGAAGGGAAATTGGAAGAGAACCCTGTAATTTCCAATCAAGAAATGAAAAAAGATCCAATAAATGTTCAGTCAAATAAGACTATTTAATATGAGTCCGACAGTGAAATAACTGAAGTAGATATGTGTATAAAACTCCGAAGAAGTTTACGGTAGTGGGCACTAAGAAATAAAATTAGTCCCTGTGCCCTTAACGACTCATTACAAGCAATATCGCTTTGTAGCATTCGAGATTTTGAACTACATGAAAAATAAAACATTTATAGTTTCCCGTAAAATTTCAAATAAACGAGAGCTTTGAAGCTACTTTTTCGGTTACGGTAGTAAAGGACCTATGGTCAATCTAGGTTTATGTTCGTACTATTTTATTACCTATAGTCCTATGTTTATATAGATTAAGTCCATTTTTATGCCGGAAACACGCATTAGGTAGGTTAGATACGGTGTAGATTATTAACTTATATAGGTATCGCAAGGTCCTATCTGCTTGTTCGCCATTCCTGTACATTTAATATAAATACAAAGAATATTATCTGAAAAATCAATCCTTAATAAGGAAGTTTTGTCAAAATGATTTATTTAATTGTTGGTAAGAAAATTCACAGGCATTATTTCATTTCTCATAAATCCAAAGATTTCCCTAAACTCTAAACTTCTTGAAAATCTCCCTTACACTTTCCCTGAAAACTTGCATGTTTTTTCTTTTAGCGCCACCAATCCGAAAACTAATTACATATTTATGGATATTAGATAAGAGGTACTGGTAAAAATAATGAAGGGTGTCTCGTTTTAGAAATTTCTTGCTCTACTAACCTAATAACTTTTGTGTATAATTTTTTTTTCTGTACCTGGAACAACTGGGGAAACATTAGATGCGCAATATAGTATTTAGTAAAAATACGCAAATTTTGCAAACTATCTCCTCGCGTGATTCTAGAGAATACGTAGGTACTTAGTGTTGCATTTTTAAATATAACTTGTCCAGTCAGAAAAATTATGCAAATTATAGAAATGCGCAAGGACAGGATGGACACATGTTATCACCTGGGAAAAAATTTATCAAAACGCCCAAAAGAAAGAAACACTTCATGCAACAGTAATTTTGCTTACACAGGTATTCTACCCTATATGGTGTAGCTGAAGACAGGAAATTACAAAAAGTCATTAAGTCTACATTTTACACTTCAGCTTGGGTATACCTACCTGTTGTAGTGGTTGACAGTTGTTTAATTAATTTTTGAACATTCATTGCTCAAGTACCGAATTGGAAAAAAGTGCTTTTATACATTTCTTTGAAGTGCTATTTAAATTCTGGCTAAGCAAATGTTATTGGTAATTGGTAGTTACCTATAGAAAACACAGTTGCAAAGTGTTAGACCAGAAGATTTTCTATACCTAGGACAGATAGATTGAAATCATAGGCAAACGCAATAATTGTAAAATTAATTATTTCCTTGATGTCATTTTCAATTTTTAGTCCGGAATCTTCATTTTAAAACTTCGTTTGTTGATGTTGAAAATACCATCAAGTTGGTAAAACAAAATTTGATATTTTTCAAAAAAAAAAAAAAAAAAACTTCCATATTCTACCTGTTGTAGATTTTCGAAAATACATTGAAATTGAAGTAAATTGCACTTACTTTTCGTTGTGCCTCAGCAGCAAATCCACTTTTGGTAGCGCGGTTAGAAGCCATGATTCGAAAAAAAAAGTAACCGGTTTTTTGCCTCCAAAATTCGTTCACTCAGCACACACAAATCGCCTTGAATCGCGCTGCTAGACTGAGTAAAAGTTATAATTCAAATTTACTCACGATCCTTGTTCAATTTCTGTCGATTCTTTTCTTGACAATTGGATGGAAAGGGACGGGTATAGCGTGCAAAGTATTGAGTGGGATGGAAGCGCAAGCGTTGCCGGGAATCGAGCGAGAAATGAATGAAAATTTCAGTTGGTGAGTATCACTGGTCTATACTAATGGATGGTCGAAGGTATGGGGCTTATCAAAAATTCATGTATTCTACTATTATACCCTATACAGGGTGTCCCATTGTTCGTTGTTCTCGTTCTTATATTATCGCAGCCTGAAAAATTCATTGGAAAAAGTATATATTTTTAAATTGAACAAATTAATATAATGTTTGAAAATTTTTAGTTTTTGAAAATGTCAGTCATCTTCCTAATGAAAACTTTGAATAGACTTAACTAAAACATAAAGAACAATGCATTTTTTTTCCAATAAATTACTTTTGTGCAAATACTTGTTTAACATTTGTTTCTATACAATTTTAACTTTAGAACGTATAACGTTTATTGGAGCAAAAACTTCCTTATTATGAAGCAACTGACTTCACATGACATAGTATATCGTTTTCCCAGCGGATCTGAGTCTACGGAAGGAATTCGGACATAAATGTGCCATGTTGTCACGTTTAATTATAAAAAAGCGAAAATACTAGGCATGAAGTATAGTTCATTTGAAAATCCATTTTTTAGTAACAAAATATTGATAACAATAATAAAACGTTAAATATTTTAACGTGGTTGTTAGATCTACTACTCCTATTTTAATCCTAATTTCTTCAATTTGGTCTATTGTAAAAAATATTTTCTAAAGATACCATCCGGCAAGCATCCGGCCTGGATGAACCTGATTGGTGGAGTTTTTGACATGATTACCGTTGCCAGGGGGAACCATGCGGTTGTCAATGGGTTAACGTCACCTTATGTCTCGCTATTGGCCAGGGCTTACGTCATTTTATCCTCCCATCTTGGAATATCGATTTATATTGAAATATCCAGTGGCGGAGGTTTGATCATTGTCGATTTTCGTATACGAGTTGCAATATGACAACACTTCCAAAAAGGTTCGCACGCAACTGGGAATTTTATGAATGAAATCAGCCATTTTTTTTACAACTGCATTCCCCTCTCCGTTGCCCCGTAGACACAGAGTCGCTGGGCAGACATTACCTACCCACATAACAAAATTGCAACCTTAGAATGTAATGAGAATGTTCTTTTTTTAGGAGGAACGTGCTTAGAATGTTCGCCAAAACCATTGCGAATGTCCTGGAGAATGTTCTGAAAAAAGATTGTAGAAATAGTCTTTGCAATACCCAAGAACTTCCTGGGAAATCCATTAGGATATTCCTAGAGTATACCTATGAGATTCTCAGTATATCCTGAAAAGAATATTCCTGTTTGATTCTAAAAATATGCATGAAATGTATATTCTCACATTTAAAGAATATTTCTATGACATTATAGTTATGTTCTCAAAAGCATATTATACCAATATGCTTGAAATATTCTTAGAATGTATCTATATACATCTATCATTCTCAATATGCATCCTAGACATAACATTCTTGTTTGATTCTAAGGATATACTTGGAATGTTAAAATTTTCGCTTCCAAATAATGCTCCTCTCAGTCCTTTTATATTAAAGGCAGTGAAAGAGTTGTTGGAAAACTTCTTTGGAAAACACAAGCATTTAACCAAAGCTCCGGTTTCGAGCTTGTTATGCTCTCCTTGCGGTAAGCACGCCAACTGAGAGAAATAGGTTGCAAGGTAATTCAAACGCTAGGCAAGATGTAAATCTTTAAAAGCGGGTGGCTCCTTCTCTTGGAAGTCCGACAAAGCAAAAGTAAAAGAATATACCTATAATACAGGGTGTCCCAGCCGAGAGTGACCCATTTTAAATGCTTATAACTTTTAAACCAGGTGTGCTAGCTACCTGCGGTTTGTGCCATTCGATTTCTCTTGGTCTAAAGTTTTTTCTAGTAGGTTTCAAATTTTTTTAAAACTTATACAGGGCGAGTAAAAAAAAATCCGTTTTTCAACATCGAAATTCTCCACTATTTTCAATGGAACGCCCTGTATATCGCAACGTCAAAAAATAGATTCATGTTTAAGGTATGCATGTACCAATAGACATCGTCCCTAAAACTTGAAGTTTTAGCCGTAAAAAATCAAATTCGAAATCTTGGTATTTTTGCAAACACCTATTTTCAAAGCTTCAACCTTATGTTTGCCTAATAAAAAGTGAATAACAATGCATAAAACTATACAAAAAGCTGTAGGTACCTATATGTATATGTTAGCCATTCGGTTCCAGGCATTTGTGGATCAATAAATAGTTGAATGAATTGTGTAACATTTCCTGGAGAATCGCTTCAATGACATTACAAATGTTCCACTTAAGATCTTTCAGGCTATTTTAGCAAAGTATTGCCGCATCTTTCCTTGACATAACGCCAGAGAAAAGAGTCTAGAACTCTCAAGTCAAGAGAGTAAGGTGTCCATTCTATAGGCCAGCGGCCAGCTCTCCTTATCCGTCTTTCCCCAAATGTCATATCTAGTGATTCCCTTGCTATTAATGAATAATGAGGTGGGGGCATCATCCTGCTGAAAATAGATATCATTTAGTGTTTCACAAGACAAGATTTCTTGTCTTGCTGGACCTATTCTTGTCTTGTCTTGCAAAGCAAGACAAGAAATGAAATTCAATCTTGTCTTGCCCGACTCTTGCAGAAAAAAATCTTGTCTTGCGAACAAGATTTCTTGCAATTTCTTGTTCTTGCATTATTTGTTTTGTGACGTCATAGCCAGAGTCTTGCTTGCAAGAGTCTTGTTGCAAGATTCTTGCTACAAGACTCTTGCTTGATTCATTACGTCCAAAAGCGTGTCGGGGGCGTGTGTGGTAGAAAAACACGACGGTTTTCTACCACATACTTGGGTTATGGAACGACGTGTTTCATCATAGTTTGTGGGGCCCTTAAGATTATGATTGGTGTCATTCTCATTGATAACGTGGTTGTCATGTTTCCTGGTTTAAAGCAAAGTCTTTTTTTTTTTTTCGAGGAAATAGTTTCCAAAACCGTTTTAAAGCAGTTTCAGCTTTAACGTCACTATTTTATGCACTACAAGGCTAACAGACCTTAAAAAAAAATCGACTTGATTATTTGATGATTGAAAACGGAAAGGCCTTCACATTGAGCTTAAAATTCAATATTGTGTGTACAGTGTCGTTGTCCATCATGACCAAAAATTTTCCTAGCCATACTTGCTGCACGAACTGTTAGAAACTGACATCTGTTTGAGTGTTTTGAAACTACAATTTCAAAACGTTTTGTCGCAAAAAAATGCCTTAAACTTTACAAACTATGATATGCTGACATTTTTATCTCGTTGTTAACTGCCGCAACGTTGCCAAAATAATTCAAAAATATGCAGAGAAGGAGGCTTCATTCTTTTGCAAGATTTCTTGCAAGATTGCAAGAGTCTTGCAGAATAATTTCTTGTCTTGCTTGGCAACTTCTTGTCTTGTCTTGCTTTGCAAGACAAGAAATTTAAGAGAGTCTTGTCTTGTTCTTGCAGCAAGAACAAGACAAGAACAAGAAATTTGCAAGAATCTTGTGAAACACTAATATCATTCAAGATAACCTCCTGTCTCAACTATAGGAAAAAGAACATATCAGTGTATACAGTTTCTGTTATTGTTGGTTCATCAATGAAAATGGTCTGTATTTTTTCTCAATAGAGATTGCTCACCAAACTGTTACTGTTGGGGTATCTCTATTTAATGAGTTCCAGAGAAAATACTTTGGAACTCGTTAAATCTTGGAAAATGTATCTCAACTTAATTGATATCTAACTAGACAGTTACAAAATTGTTTGCCATAGTGATATCAAGTTCCTACAACATGAAGTTGCATGCGTTTGCAAAAATACCAAGATTTCGATTTTGATTTTTTTTCGGCTAAAACTTCAAGTTTTAGGGACGATGTCTATTGGTACATGGAAACCTTGAACATTAATTTTTTTTTTGACGTTGTGATATACAGGGTGTTCCATTAGAAAAAGTGGAGAATTTCGATGTTGAAAAACGGATTTTTTTTTACTCGCCCTGTATGTTTCAAAAAAATTTGAAACCCACTGGAAAAAACTTTAGACCAAGAGAAATCGAATGGCACAAACCGCAGGTAGCTAGCTCACCTGGTTTAAAAGTTATAAGCATTTAAAATGGGTCACTCTCGGCTGGGACACCCTGTATTTTCAGTGTTCTAAATAGAGCATTATTGTTTAATTGTTCAATTAGGATTTTTAAGTTGGTACTTTAGATAATTCGGTGAACAATATGAAAATATTCTTATCATGGTTACCTACCTACATAAACTTCTCAGCACAACTTGGTAGGTATATTCTTGATACTTGATAGAGATATTAGCCGAAATACCATTTTTTAGGGTACATTATAATAATGTTCGTATGACAATATTCTAATGATATTTATATTATATAAAGTAGGTTCTAAGCATAATCTTTCAGGTAGGTGCATAGAAGCAACATTCCTAGTACATAAATAGAACGTTCAAAAATGAATATTTCCATCGAAACAATCTTAGAATATTCATTAAACAGTCCAAAAAGCACTTTGAGGGAATATTCTGAGATTATGAATGTTCTTTCACTGTTATGTGGGTATATACTTAAATCATCAACATCAGGCCATCAAGGCTTTTCAACACTAATTAATCAGAGTAGCGTTTTTTTTGTAAACTCACAACATTTTTAATAACATATCGATCGATCAGAATTTGAATATACATCAAAGGCCCATCAAAGATATCGAACAAGTTAATCAACATGGATCGAGAACAGTTATGATGGCAATTGTGTGATTTTTCTTCCGTCCAGTTTGTTGATGATCAAATTGCGGGTTTCCTTAAGGAAAGATTCACGCTGATCAATTCTTAAGCGGTGTTGCCCTGAATTGGCCATGTTTGCCTGCATGTTTGATTTGAAAATCGTACAGCTACAACTTCTCAATCGAAGGCTGAGAGCAGTGTTGCCAATCTGATTTTGTGAAATTAAACGATATGCTGGTCAAATTACACGTTTTTACTCGCTTTCAGTCTCACAATTACACCATTTTTACACACGACTTTGGTACCTAGGTATAATTTTTTTTTTGTGAATAATGATTTTGGGAAATAGGTCAATTCTAGTAAAATCTGAGGATTAATGCTCCTGATCTAGCTTAGCTTCTTAACCAAAAATGAAGATGTGGCAACGACAGAAACGCGATCCGAAAGTAATCAAATTACTAATTACTTTACTTTGGTTTCTGGAGAACTGGATACTTTTGGACCTCAGTTTCCTGCAAGGATAATACACACTACTACAGGTTAGTCTATCCTCATAAGGCCTGTGTAGTTCAAATCTCAAGCCCCCACCATGGTAAAACACCAGTGATGTCGTTTCTCGTCTTGACGAGATTCCCAAGGTTTTCTGGTAATGGGTAACTTGATGACGAATCTGGGGTGCCTTATGGACATTTGCATAATGTTAGGGTAACCCAGATGACGTCATAGAGTTATCCAGGCAACCCATTTCCAAAAACGAGGCCGTTAAGCAATCCTGAGTAGTGTGTATTGTTCTTGAGTTTCCTGAAATTTTGAGCCGTTTTCTCGCGTCCACTTTTTTGACATTGGTTCAAATCTGTTTTGAAAAAAGTGGATGCGAGAAAACGGCTTTGGTTTTCAGCCTAGCCATAAGGGTAGTCACTTGACAGACCATTTTACAAACAAAAAATAATGGAGGGAATGCAAGGAACAATTGGAAGAGGAAACGTCAAGTCCTATCTATGTCACAATGGGGCGGTGGCTTCACATTTAAAGACGTGAAACAGAACAAAAATAAAGAAGAGAATGTCAAAATTTTCAAATTACACGCAAAATACACGCTTTTTGTTTATGTTCGAAAAATACACGCAAGCCAATCAAAATACACGCAAATCGTGTAATTACACGCTAATTGGCAACACTGGCTGAGAGTGATCAGGAAGGTAGCGACAGCTCAGCTTTAATCTACAATATCTTTGAAAAAGTCCCTCTTCTTCCATGGCGGTTATCGGTTCTACCAAGCACTCAATATCAGAATCAAGAAAACATTACGAAGAAAACTTCCTTGAAAAAGGCGACAAACACTTTTTTCTTATATCAAAAATAATCTAAACAGCTATCTGCATGACCTGATTCTCAAAAACATTGTAAACTAGCAAGTTCTACAAGATCCCAGAGAAATAGCAAACGTATTTGCTGAACAATTACACTCTGTCTTCACCAGAGAAAATCTAAATAGTTTTCCTTTGCCTTCCAATTGAAACTCAAAAACCCAAATGAACTAGCTCTAATTAAACTTCAGTACTCTGTTCTGCAGTTCTCCAGGACCTAAAAACCTACTCCAGCCCAGGATCTGACGGAATACCGGTAGTGTTCTTGAAAAAATGTGCACCTGACATCTGGAAGCAAGCAATTCTCATTTCAATTTTCAAGGGTAGAGATAAATACGACCCCGCCAACTACCGGCCAATCAGCCTTACATGCACCTTATGCAAAGTAATGGAAAAAATCTAGCCAAGGAAACTACAGCATTCGTCCTAGGAAACAACATAATTCCAGCACGGCTTTTCACCAAAGAGATCGACCACGACAAATCTGATCTCCTGCGTTGACAAATGGTCTAGAGCTTTCGACGAAAGAAAACCGGGTGGATGTAATTTACCTTGATTTCCAAAAAGCCTTCGATACAGTTCCACACAAACGACTCTGCTACAAGCTGAATCACTTCGGTATAAGAGGGAACTATTTACGGTGCATAGAGAATTCCATGTTAGAGCAAACGGAACTTACTCTGATCGTCATTCAGTTATCAGCGGAGTTCCTCAAGGTTCGGTGTTGGCCTCACTGTTCTTTATAATCTACATCTCGGATTTAAGTCCCCTTATTGAAACTAACGTAGAGTCATTCGCAGATGACAAAAAAATTTACTGCAACCTACTAACGCAAGTCCAGCGTCTAAAAAATAACATAAACTCCATACAAGTATTGACAAACACGCTAAATATTGGTCAAAATAACCCAAAAAAACCACTACCAAATAAACAATGTTCAGCTAAGGAAAGTATCAGAATACAAAGACCTTGTTGTTTACATCACAAATGATCTCAAATGGGAAACACACGTATCCAATATCCAAAACTGTTAAAAAAGTCAATTAGCTCATTTATCTAGTGAGACAAGCATTCGCAAACAAGTCCTTAACATGATTAAAAAGCTGTACATAACTTACGTTAGACTAAGACTGGAATATGGCTACACTGTTCGGAGCCCCTTCTATATTAAGGACATTGAACTTCTGGAAGGCGTCCAACGCAGAATAACCAAAATAACATTGGAACTTCGCAACGTAGGTACCATACGAATTGAGACTACAGAGATTTAACCTCACAACATTGAAGAACAGAAGGGAAAGAGGAGACCTTATTGAAACGTATAAAATTCTAAATTCTTACTACTCTCCAGTGCACGGAATGAAAGAGAAATGTTTCTTAAAAATCAAAACAATCTCAGGGGACATCATCAAAAGCTGGAAAAGGAAAAATCTGCACTTCTCGGAAGGAATTTTATTTAAGTAATAGAGTGGTATACAAATGGAACTCACTGAGTGCGGAAACTATGAGTGCATCTACCAAAAACAGTTTAAAAAACAAACTAGATAAAAATTTAACAAGCCTCCTCAACACACTGGTACACTACCTGTAACGAAAAAGTGATAACCAAATCAAAATGTTTAGAGACTTTGTCGAACAATCACAAGCACTCATCGGTGTCTCACCGCTTCCTATTGCTCAATAGATAATAATAAAATAAAAATAATAATCATAAACTTCCTGATTCTGTTGTCTTGTTTTTAGATGTAGAAAAGTACCTATTTGGTAAAGCTGAGATATCTGAAGAAACAGTGAAGAAGATTGTTAAGAATTCCAAGTCAGGTAAACCTAGCGGCCCAGAAGGGACTTCGAAATGGGGAACTAAGAAGCTCTTAGAGGTCTCACATGTATTATCAATAAATGCTTAAATGAACATTCTGTTCCACAAGACTGGAAAACAGGAAATAAGCTGGACTGCAATAACTATCGGGGCATATCAGTTACAAGCACACTAAGCAGACTATACAATAGGTAGAATCCTGCCTGATCTCATTGAAGAAGATTATCAAGAGAAAGAAGATGAGCAGTTCATCTTAAGAGCAGAAATGTCAGGTATAGTATTTCCAAACTCAATTGGAACAAGGTACCCAACTGGTGGCTGACTGGTCACTGAAAATCTCCATAAGAAATGCACTGCCACTAGTCAGCCACCAGTTATGATTTATGTTCGCCTTGTTCCAATTGACTTTGGAAAAACTATACACAACGTATTTTGCCTAAAACAAGTGATAGTAAAGAGATCTGCTAGACATTTGGAAACCCACATCAAAATATACGTAGCAGTAGCACTTAAAAATTGGGAGCGGAGATCTATTAAATGGGTATCGAGATAATTGATAGGTGCCCTGTTTACTCTTCAATTTGCAGATGATCAGGTCATAGTGGCCAGTGACAAAGAGGATAAGCAATATGATTAGAAACCTGACAGAAGAGTACCGAGAATAGGGCCTGAGTTGATGTAAATAAAACAGAATATCTATGTGTAGGCACCCAGAACGGAAACTTGGAAGTGGAGAATAATCAGGAAATTTTGCAATGTCAGAAATATGAGTATCTAGGTATCACATTCGACAACACCGGAACAGATGTGAAAGAAATAGAAAAGCGAATAATTAAAGCTAAAAAAGTAATAGGATACCTAAATGGAATCTTATGCAGCAAGGAAATAACAAAGAAGAGAAAATTCAATATATACGAGACAATAATAAAGAGCAGCCTTCTATATGAAGCCGAGACTTGGAGAATTACACACAGACAAAAGAAGAAAGTAGAAGCAGTTGAAATAGATGCTATTAGAAAATCCATGGGAATCTTACGAAAAGAGAAAATAAGAAACGACCATATAAAACTACAAATGGGAAAAGAAGGCAGGATAGTTCTGGACATAAAAAGCAAACAACTTACCCAGTACGGACACGTAGAACGAATGCCCAGGTAGCCCAAAAAAATGCTGCATTGGCAACTTACAGGTAGAAGAAAACAAGGAAGACTAAAACTGGAATGGCAGAAGACCATACAAAAATCTTTGAGTGAAAGAAATCTCTCTGGGAGGAAATTAGGCGGCGGACAATGAAAAAAGAGGTTCTAAACCGACAAAGCTGCTATTTATATTGACCCTATTGTGGAAGAGTCTTTATTAAGTCCTGTAGTATAACCTGGACATTGCCTTGACACCCATTAGAGACTCTTCCGCTAGCTTCCCAATGCTTTCCTAACTTCAAAATGCGTTGAAACGTCGTTATGGATAGCCATATCGACAGCAGCTTTACCAGGTACCTATCTGAGACATCTGAACAAGACAACAGAAATTTTCCGAGATTTTAAAACGATATCGATATGGCAACATGAAAAATGCGAGAAAACTAGCGGCCGAAAATATAATCAATGGAGTTAGAAATATGGATGTACAGTTGCGATCAAAAAAAAGTAGTACAAAAATTATTAACCCCAATTTGAGCTCCCGGTGTAACATAAAAAAAATTGACAGTAAACAAATATTTCAAAATATGTTGAGGTCAGTCAATGACATACTCTAGGTTAAAAACGGGTGGAAAAATGCCAAAGTAATGTAATCTGAAGCTTTCTAGGTTAAAAACTTGTCGAAAAATGCCAAAGATATATCATTTTCGGTTAGTTTGGGTTAGTTAGGGCAAAATTATGGACCAACTGGTAAGTGTCTGGTTGTTACCTAACAGGTACTTTCTATTCTCTAGTGCATAGAAAGTACCTGCTAGGTAACAACCAGACGTTTACCAGTCAGTCCATAATTTGGCCCTTAGTTGAATTATATTAATGTATAATAGACCAGGAGATTTTGGAGATTTATCATGTACTACTTTTTTTTGATCGCAACTGTACATAGAATGCTGCTCATAATGAAAACATCAAATAACAGCAAAATAGCATCAAAACCCTAGAAATCCTGTCAAACCAAATAAAGCTGTGTCAATTTAAGAAGAAGAAAAATTAATGTGAGAATTTAAAGACACAATAGATGTGTGGGGCACTTTTGCGGAAGGTGAGGGATTTTTTAAAAGAAATTGTAGATTATGGCTGAGATCTCGCTACCTTTCTGATGACTCTCAGCCTTCGATATAGAAGTTGCAACAGTACAATTTTAAAATCAAACATGCAGGCATCCATGACCAGTTTAGAACAAACACCGCTTTAAAATTGATCAGTGTGAAAGAATTCCTGAGTCCTTCGATTTCGAACGGATTTCCAAACCATTGTGGCACCTTAAGAAAACCTGCAATTGATCATCAGCAATCTGGGACGGAGGAAGAATCTGGCGAGCGAGAATGGAAAAACCCGAAACAAGAAGATTGGAGGGGATGGACTGCTAGAGAGCATGCAACAATGTCATTAAAGCTCCGATGATCATTAGCCAAAAGTTGCCTGACCATCGTATAGTGGCGATTGTACTTATAGTTGCAGGTTGCAGGCGAAGCTGAGACACTTCTCAAACTCAAGTCACATTTCAACTATTCAGTTTTGTTTTTCACCCTACTTGATCCCTATCCATTTCTTGATGGAGAGATCCAATTTCCTGACGGAACACTCCCATATTCTTGTTGCATTGCATTCTTGATTTTGTTGTCCTGCCAGGATTTTCTCGAGTCTGGTTTGTTCCATTTCAATCTATTCTCCCGGAATTTAGGATTTTCCTTAAGCTAGAGTCCTGTTCTTCTTTGTCTCTGAGCTTCTTCTTTCCTTCAAATCCCTCCTTTCTATTTTTGGGCTTCTCTTATTGCCTTTCTTTTTGTTTTTGGTTCTCCTCTTTTTGTTTTGCTTTTCGTCTTTAGGCTTCCTCTCATCAAAGACTTCAAACAACTTAATCAACATGGATCGAGAACAGTTATGATGGCAATTGTGTAGTTTCAGCTAATTTTAATATATACTTTTATAATAAAAGTCAAAGAATTCACAACATGATCAAATAATCCAAAACAACAAATAAGTAATTCTCATCTGTAGTCCGTTAACAGACAGAACTATCTGCGGTTGCGGTGGTAAGCATTTCATATAATTACATGTTTTTTATTTTTTTCGATCGTATTTTCTTGTATTCTACTTGGATATTTTTTCTTATGGTATTATTGTTTTGGTTTTATTCACTTCTTTGTATTTTGCTGTTGGTTGTTTTCTTCTCCTTCCATTAGGTCTTCTGTTTCTGAAGAAATGTAGTTCTGCCACTTTGTTGTTCTCGTGCTACATCTTCTCCCACATCCACTAAAGTACCTATGAGTTTAATAACATGTTCATTTTATCGTTTCGTTTATTTTTTATTTCTTTTTCATCATGTTAGACTCTCTGTTGAAGGATAATACTGACCTATGGTAGTCGTATTGCAACAATCTTCTTGTTCCTGGTTTTTCTTTCTCCGCTTGCCCGATTTTTCTTCCGTCCAGTTTGTCGATGTCAATTTGCGGGTTTCCTTGAGGTTCCACAATGGTTTGGAAATCCGTTCCAATTTGAAGGATTCAGAAACGAAGAGATTGCTGATTAATTCTCGAGCGGTGTTTGCCCTGAACTGGCCATGTATGCCTGCATGTTTGATTTGAAAATCGTACAGTTGCAACTTCCCAATCGAAGGCTTTGAGTGATCAGAAAGGTATAGCGATATCTCAGCTATAATCTACAATCTCTTTTAAAAAGTCCCTCTTCTTCCGCAGCGGTCACATTCGGGGTCTCGTTGTTTGATTCTGGTAACAGCATTTCGTATTTCTTCCACAAATCCCTCTGTGTCTTTCAATTCTCCTATTGATTCATTTTCTTCTTATATTTACACAGCTCTATTTGGTTTGACATGCAGGATTTCTAGGGTTTTGGCGCTGCTATTTGATGTTTTCATTATGAGCAGCATTCTCTGTATATTCATATTTCGAATTCCATTGGTTACGTTTAAATTTTACATTGTTCTCGCATTTTTGATGTTACTTCAGGGTAGGCCAAATTAACAGCGGATATCTCGTAAATTTTCTGTTGTCTTGTTTTTAGATGTAGATGGGTACCTGGTAAAAGCTGCTGTGGATATTGCTCTTCATAACGATGTTTTAACGCATTTTGAAGTTTGGGCAGCATTGGGAAGCTAGCGGAAGAGTCTTTAATGGGTCCAAGGCAAGGCCCAGGCTATACTACAAGCCTGTAGCATTGAAGCTCTGATGGCCATTAGTCATTGCAACAGTCTCGAACTGATTTTACTTACGGTTGCAGGCGAAGTTAAGCTGAAACACTTCTTAATCTCAAGTCACGTTTCAACTATTCAATTTTGTTCTGAACCCCATTTGATTCCTATCCATTTCTGGAAGGAAAGTTCCAGCTTCCTGATGAATAATCCCAACTTCTGTACTTACCTACTTCTTCCATTGCATTTCTAATTTTATTGTTTTGCCCTGCCAGGATTTTTTCTTCAGTTTCGTGTTGCTCCATTTCAATTTATTCTCGCTGAATTTGAAATTTCTCTGAAGCTAGTCTTGTTCTTCTTTGTCTTCGGGCTTCTTCTTCTCCCTAACTTTCTGTTTTTGGGCTTCTCTTATTGTCTTTCTTTTTGTTTTTGGTTATCTTCTTCTTGTTTTGCTTTTCGTCTTTAAGCTTCCTCTTTTTGTTTTTTTTTTTTTTTTATCTTCGGCTTCGGGTTAAGACTTTGAGCAATTTTGTTGTTTTTAATGCAATTTTGTCTGCTTTTGGCTTCATAAGGTTGTAAGGTAACATTTTACGCTTATTTTGGATAGAATTTGATTGAGAGGAAGTGAAATATTGCAGAAAATGTCTAGCAAATGTAATTTTACTCTTATTTTAAATATTTTTTTCCATATTTCATATGAAAAATTAAATAGAAACATCTTTCAAGGAATATTGGTCAATTTTGTGTTTTTTAGTGCAATTTTAATCCAAATATATGCCTAGGGAAAGTTTTCTTGTTTTTCTTTTTGTCTCCGGGCTTTTTGTCTGGTTGTTCTTTCTGTCCTTGTGATTCCTCTTCTTGTCTTGGATATTGTAGTATAAGATACCCGGATTCGTACAGCAAGATTGAACGGTGTGACTTTTTATTACCTTTTAAACAACAAATCTTCTGAAAAACGAAATGAAAAAAAAATAGGACGTACGTTGTGGAAAATTACTCAATTTTACTTACTGGACATGCCCGACATAGCAAATATTTGGGAAATTTAAGGGAAGTTGTGATATGTAATAGAAACGAAAAATTTGTGAAACGTCTACGTTATTATTTAAGTAAATCGTACCGTTCTCATCGTGGAAGTAGCGAGGGGAAAGAGCACGGCAGAGAAACCCTCGATCTAACATTCCTCAAAAATCGAAGCACTGTGTCATTTTTTATGATAATTGTGATTGAATAATTCAATAGTTTAAGTCAATAAAAGTTTAAATTAGGTACCGCCCCAGTTCTTGTACTAAAATTTCAATTACACACACTACATTCAATCAATACTACCTGTATTCAATACTGAATAGTGTTTTTGTTAGTAAGCCAGTTTCCCAGCAGGTACTGAGGTCCCATACGGAAAGCTACTCAGCTATAGTTGTTTTTGAGCCAATATCTCTAGATGGATTATTTCAATTTGCTAGAATATTCTCTGGTCAGGGTAGGAAAAATGTTAGTAAATTCAACAAGGCCCTAATGCACGCTCTAAATCCAAAAATCAAAATCCTAGCACAAAAAACAGCACATAATTTCTTAGGTTTTAATTTAATTCTTTATCTGTGTTGTTTACAGCATGGAATGATTTTTGTATTGTATTTTGTATTGCTTGTCCAAAGGCTCACTCATATTTTGATGAATTATTTATTATCCCTGGAGCCACCAAAGGAACAATGTTGAAGAAATCAAGGCCTGTTTTTTCAAAGCCTCAACATAATAATGAGATCTTCATGTCAATCGAAGCAAAGTGTACCTTTTCTAGAAACTAGCACTGAATATCTGGAAACATGGGATCATACTGTGCTGGAGCAACCTTCCCCAGCCAGACCTTCATTCGTTACGTCCTTTTGGACTCATTCACTTATCCATGGTCCATAAGAAAATTAGGTCAATTCCCAAATAGGGAATGAATAAACTGCATTCGTGACAAATTCACAATAAGAAGTGTGTTGTTAAGTATAATCCAGTGCCGGTGAGATATTTGTCGGCATAAATACTGATCTGGTGTTGATTTTTTCAAGAGAACTGTAGAAAATTCATCGCTTTCTGGACTAAAGCATCTATTGCTTTCGAACTTCCGACGTTTCTAAAACTTTTCGGTAAAAATGTTTCTTTTACAGGATATGCGCACATCTTTCTGGTGTACGACATAAGGTGGGCATCTCTCAACATTCTTTTTTATTGTTTTTATTATTGCTGCTAGTTTCTTGGCTTATTTGCTGATGACTTGAAGGCCTTTGGAATTATTAATTCTCCAAATGATTGTCGGCTATTGCAGGAAGATCTAAATCATTGATCTAAATAGATTCTCTCTATGGTGCAAAACTAGTAATATAAAATTAAATGTAGGTAAATGCAAGATTGTAACTTTTTGCAAAACAGAAAGTTCTGTTCTTTTTGAATATGGACTCTGAACCACTAGAAAGGCAAAGTCTTATCAAAGATCTTGGAGTATGGTTAGATTCTGAACTTAATAATTTTAATAACCATATAGAAATTATTAGCAATAGGGCCTTGGGTCTTCTTGGTTTTGTTTTTCGAACTCTGAAATGGTTTGAAAACATTTTTTCTTTTAGAGAAATGTAGATACTGTACCTTGATTCGTTCAATTCTTGAATATGCAAGTTGCGTATGGAATCCTCATTATGCCATACACAAAGATAAAATAGGAAGAGTCCAGCACAGGTTTCTAAAGAGAATTGGATTTAAATTGGGAATTCCTTATATGAGGAAATTAATTGTAATGAGATAATGAGACTTTTAAATTTAACGCCTTTGGAAAGCAGAAGAAAATTTTTGACATCTCAACACTTTAAAATTGTTAATAACATCATTGATTCGCCATATCTTCTTGCGACCATATGGGCTTCATATTTCTCTATTTTCAAATAAATTTAACAGGAAAGTTAGGGAAGTTTCACATAAATAATTCGCTATCTTGTGAAATTCATGTAAGATTCTTGTAAAACTTTTGTTTATTTCAATTTTTGTTAAAGTTTTTTTTTTTTTTTAAAGATAATTCCCCAAGTCAAAAATTTAGTAACTATGTTGGCAACACAAGCCTCTCCTACATAAAAAAATTGAAAGCAATGACAATTTTACATTGTATTGCCAACATAATGTCATTTTGACTTTTATCTTTAAAAAAAAAACAGACTTTATGAATATTTTGACATGATTTATAATTAGTACATAACTATACTTTAACTTTTGACTATAACTGTAAAATGCTTAATACGTTCATAAAATTTTTGATTTTAATTAATGACATAAATTATTATTATGTAAACCCTGTAAGACTGATGTCATAATCAAGAACTATGAACTCTTTAAATAATCAACACATTTGTTTATTGGTTTTTGTAAATTTTAAATACGGGAAACATATCGGGTCTTAAAAAAAAAACAATCAAAGATTGCTATGGTTCTTTAAACATACGTCGCATTATTGCCACGAATAGATAGGTATACCCTGTATAGCAGCTTATAGACAAAACCGGTCGAAAAAACGGTTTTCGCCTAAGGTGACTCTTGACTCTAGAATCACAACAAAAGAGCCAAGTTATGCAATGCAACGGGCAATGGTAAGGGCAGCTGGTAAGATCAGGGGTCAAATGGGTCGAAGTAACTATGTGGGTGGGTCTATGGGTGACTAGTTTCTTCATCCTTAACATTACTAACAGCGCGCAGGTATAGGTTACCTACATTATTTACAAAAAATTGCAGAAAGAATATTTGGTAGGTACGAATATTAATTTTTTGATAAAAAAGTAGGTACTATAGTTTGTTCAATATTATGTGATGTGTATAACAAAGAAAATTAATCCAAAAGGGTTGACAATTTAGAATAGAATAAATGCGAAACTGTAACAAATTTTGATAATATAATTTTATAGAAGCACCATATTTAAGAGGAAGGGTAATATATTGTTTCTACTTTTAACCCTTCATTGGGATTTCAAATGGAAATGGTACTCTCTTGATTATCATTTATCATACCCTAAAACTTTAAGCTGACAGTGTTATAGGTAATTACTCTTCAACGAGAAAAACCAATTTTTTCATAGAAAGACTTTGCTAGAAATCTCCTTTATGTTTGTATTGCTTTCGGATTTTGTTTCCGTAGAAACCCCCCTGCTACAGAGAACTTTCCCCTATAAAAATAATCAACAACGCCATTAGAAAACTGTTTTGATCAATGACAATACTAATATTAATGTCAAGTTAACTTAAATTCCACAATTTCACTTCACAGTTCTAGTGCCAATATTCGTTAAGCTATGGCAGATTTTGGTTTGGACAATGATTTCGAATCGGACGATAGTTTTTTCGACGAGCCTAAAGTAGCGAAAAAATCTCAACCAACAAAAACTGCCAACAAAAAGTCTCTAGAAGACCTTTTTGGCTTTGAAGATGGAAAGAAATCGGAGAAGAGTGGCCCTAACAGTTTTGAAAATGTATCAGACAAACCCAAGGTATAAAAAAGAAGTAAATATTTCAGCACTCTAAATTTCTGCAAAATGTAATAAGCTAAATTAGATACAATACAAATGTCTTAGTAATTTCTTTTAAATGATGGTTGCTACATAATATAAAGCCATTCCGTCAAATACAAAAATAACAAATATCTCGTCATTCTGTCAAGAATCAGTTGTGGATTTTACAATTCTTATCTCATTCGATTTATTTTAGGTCCGTTTCAATGTAGACACACCACCTGAAAAGCCCGCGCCAGAAACATCAAAAAATAAAAATCTGGATTGGTTGGGTACTGCTGATGACACACAAAAAGACCCATTACCATCAGCAAAAGCTCCTAAACCAAAATCCGATATTTTTGATGATACAAAATCTGATAGCAAAAAGTCCTTTGATCTCCTAGATGATATATTGCCTCAAAGAGGCCGACGAAACGAACAAGCTAAAACCACTTCTTTTGAAGACATACTTAAAGAGAGTAAAGCTCAAAGGAGCGGACCAAGTAGCTTGGATAGAAGCGGTCCAGGCTCTCTGGAAAAGCCCCTTGCTAAGACTGAAAGTTTAAACGTGATTTTAGAACCTCCTGTAGGATCCAGACGTGGCAGGATGGGTTCGGGAACGGGAGTCACTGATATGCTAGGCCTATTTGGTTCATCTGGATCAGCTTCCAGTGAGTTTTTATCAAAACCAAGTATTGAAGAAACTAAAGTAACGCCAGTAGTGAGAGGTTTGGCTCATGACGTTCCTGATTGGCTAGGAAGAAGCGCAACAACAACTAGTAAATCAGAAACTACCATATCCACTGAAATTAAAGATTCTGATACAGATGTACATCAAGAAGAACAAGTGCAAAAAGCGAAAGAGTCTAAAATGGAAAAATCTGCTACATTAGCCACCAATTTCCAAACTAACATGTCCAATCTACAAACGCAAGAATCATTTTTGCTAGTTTCACTTCAACTGAAAAAATACGAAGAGAATTTATCCGAAATCAAAAATCAGCAACAAGAAATATTGAGGAAACAGGAAAATCAGTTTGATAAATTCTTCAACAAATACATTGAAAAGCAAAAAGATATTGAAGAAGAAATGTTGGGACAACAAGAAAGAATCAATGATCACATAAGAATGTTAACTTTAAAGGGATTTGAAGGAGAAAAAAGGTTTCCAAAAGAGGTTACTGAAAATGAAGACAATGGAGAAAAAAATGAAAACACACAATTAGAAAAAATAATTCAAAGTTTAAAACAAAGACACGAAGAAGAGTTTTTCCTTATGGAGGAATCATATAAAAAACAAATTTCACTTATGGAAAAATCCTCCGAACAATTAGAACATCGCTTAAGCCAAGAAATTGAAAACATTTCCAAACTTCACACAGAAAAGCTTGAAAACTTAAAAACGCAACACAAAGAAGAAATAAATTTCTGGACAGAAAAAATCGAAAATCTAAACCAAAAGCACAAAGAAGAATTAGACATTGTAAGAGAAAATCAAAACCGAATAATACGAGAAGTGAAAGATGAGTTCCTGGATCAGATTGAGCGGTTCAAAGAGCAAAAAATTAGAGAAACTGATTTATTTGCCAGTAGCTCAGAAGTGTCCCAAAAACTTGATTCAAGCATGGAAAAACTACATAAAAACGAAGAAATGTTAGAACACATTCAAGAAAAAATCGTCAACGATTACAATATTTTGAGCGTAGCCAGAGAACGTTCAATAGAAAATAAAGAAAAAGAAATTCTAGCTATGCGATTAGCATTGGACAAATGCAGAGAACAAGCTGAAAAAGATCGCTCTCAACTTTTAGCACTCATTCGAACTCTAGAACAAAAAATATCCGAACAAAATCAAAATGCTCAAGAAGAAAGATGGGCAATGCAGCAAGCTGCAGCTACTTTGGCAGCTAGAGCAGCTGCCTTTGATAGGGAAGTGGATTTTAGCAGGGCTTCAATTGATAGAGAACGTGAACAACTTAAGGTAATATTTGGTTTATCTTAGACATAATTTCATTGTAAATATTTTAGAGTTTTAAAGAAACTCTTTTGGCCGAACAAGAACAAGTTACTATGCAGCTGACGGAAGAAAAATTGAAGCTTTCAGCTGAAAAATCTAGAATTCAAGTATCTGCTAAATTGGTAAGCAATTATGAGGTCGAGAAAGTAAAGACTGAGGCTGAGACTGCTATACAAGTTGCTAAAGAGCTTACTGAAAAGCTTAATTTGGAAAGGAGCTTTGTTCAGCGGCAGAAAGTTGAGTTGGATAGTTTTAGGTAAGTGCAATTTTATATCAAAAGTAATTTTCTTAAATGTTTTTTTTTTTTTTTTTAAGAAATAAGTTAATGGAAAAAGAACGGGAACTATTAGAAAAAGAGGAAACTTTGGAAGAAGTTAAGCGCACAGTGCAACAAAAAACCAACGAAGACAGACGAGTCATACAAGAAACTAGACACTTAGAAATTAGGTACAAAGAAAAACTTTCAGAACTTCAAAAGCAAGCCATATCTTTATCGAATCGTGAGAAAAAACTTGCAGAAGAAAAGCTGCTGATTTCCAAAGAAAGGCTAACTTTATACACGACAATCAAAACACAAAATGCTTGTAAAAAATGTCCGCTGTGCATAGCAGAAGACGAAAAAGTAAATCACAAAACTGAACTGTCAGGATATCCCGGTACAGATTCAGATATTGTCCGGCTAAGAATGGAAGCGCTGGAAGACGAGAGGAACAGTGAAGTTAGCAGAGAAGAACCAAGTTCAAATCCGTTTTATAATAAATAGTTTATAGTTTGTTATATGTTGTATTTTTGTCTCACGTGCATTGTTCAAAAATCAAAATCTAACCCCAGGAAGCATATATACATAATAGTTGGGGAGCTGGCGTCAAAAACATGCAAGAGTTTTCGCAAGGCGGATATTTTCAAAATAGGTCGTACTTTAGTGCTAGAATGCTAGTGTACAGTCAGCAGTCACAGTTCCGGGACAGCTGGCTCTGGGAGGCGGGCAAAGTTGTAATTTTAAGAAGCATCTAAACTGTTTTCTCAAAGCTCAAAATTTATAGAAATTTTGCACATTATCTGTTTGAAGGTCACAGATAACGTATGTAAATCGTCAGACGTCTAGTTCGTTGCAAAAAGGGGGTCAGACGTCCTCAAAGTTCTTATTTTATGGCATTTTCTTCAAATATATTTGTCAAATACCTGCAAAAATATATTTTGACAGGACACCGAAGAAAATGTCATAAAATAAGAACTTTGAGGACGTCTGACCCCCTTTTTGCAACGAACTAGACGTCTGACGATTTACATACGTTATCTGTGACCTTCAAACAGATAATGTGCAAAATTTCTATAAATTTTGAGCTTTGAGAAAACAGTTCAGATGCTTCTTAAAATTACAACTTTGCCCGCCTCCCAGAGCCAGCTGTCCCGGAACTGTGAGTGCTGACTGTACACTAGCATTCTAGCACTAAAGTACGACCTATTTTGAAAATATCCGCCTTGCGAAAACTCTTGCATGTTTTTGGCGCCACCTCCTGGACTATAATGTTTTCAAATATTTGGAATAATTATAATTCAAATGCCAATCTTCTGGGGATGTGTTCAAGGGTAGTTGTGTGGTAATAACTATCGCACCGTTTACTTTTCTTCTCCTGACTGTTCGATAAATATACTGTTACAAATTTCCTCCAGAGACCGGCCCAATTTTAGGAAATTCGTTTTTTACGTCTGGGAGCACGTCTTTTCTGGGAATTCTATTATATTCGATAAACATGTTTTTTAGATAGATTCGGATTCCGGAGTACGATTTCGACCATAAATAGCGCGTGGTAGAAAGTAGGTATTGGAGTCAGTCTGAATAAGAGATTTGTTGTGAGCAGTCAAATCAACTCAAATTGGTTTATAAAAGTTGCTACTGTTTGTAAAGTGAGTTGAATTTTAGTGAACCTGGAATCCGTGACAATACCTTTACACATTAGTTATATGTCAACTACTTAAGTAAATACCACTCTATACATCAAGTTTGTCGACGAGTCAGCATTAATTTGATATAAATACCGCGCCGAAATCCATTACCGGCAGACTAAGGCTAGTGCAAAGTAGGTACTTCAAATGGGAAAAGCCTCTCTAGCTAAGTCTCCTCCCAGTGCAAACTACCTTTAATGGGAACGCCCTTTTGGGAGTATTGAACGCAGCAGACTAGGTCCAGTGCAAACTACCTTTAATGGGAAACGCCTTCTGGACCTGTCTCAAACCTAGCTACTTCTGGGAGCACTGAACGCAGCAGACTAGGTCCAGTGCAAACTACCTTTATTGGAAAACGCCCTTCTGGACCTGTCTCAAACCCAGCTTCAGTCTTCAGTCACGCCAAGTGTATAGAGGGTACATAATACAGAGTGGCCTATAAGTAGTACGTCCCTCCGTAGAAGAGACGTCATACTATTTCTAGGGTAATATTATTATTATTCAATACATTATCTTATTATACCTATACCAAGCGAGTTTCTCTCTACCTGAACCCCACCTACGCCCCCAGGTCACGCTCCTGTTGTGTAGTCCCAGGACGAAACGTATAGGGGTTGTGACATATTTGGCGGAGGCGCCGTTTCGACACCCAGGCACCCAGGACCCAGAAACAGCAGTACAGAAGAAATAATGCAGAATCTTGACGTCAGCATATTGGAAAAAAAACAAGGCACAAAATAAAATATATATGTAATTATAAGCAAATTTTAGTGACCCAGATAATTAGAAGCAGACACGGATATGCTGACGACGAATTGTTTATCAAACTAGGACACTAAGCAAAAATCACAACCAGCGAGCAGCAGAAGATTCCTGATATAATGGCGAAGGCGTCTCTAATAAAACCATTTTTTTTGTTGGTTTTTCCATTTTCGACGAGACGTACCATTGAAGTTTCTCTGCAAAGGCACTGGTGAAAAAATACTACAGCACCTAAAAAAACAAAATATTAGCATTTTTTATTACGAATGTCCGAAGATGAGCCTAAGAAGTATAATCTAAGATCATTAAGCACAGGGCATCACCATTCAGGCCAAAACACAGAAGCACGGAAATCAGGCAAGAAATCGTCCAGGCAACACAGAGACAACCATCATAGAGGACACCTTTTTGTCTTGAAACTATAACTAGTATAAACGGAGGAGGTTCCCTTCAAGAGCCGCTAGTCAACCAACCGCCAGAAGTTACAAATCAAGAACTGGAAACAAGCCCTGTGCGAGAAACTAGCCCTGAAAGACCGAGATCTACCACACCAACGGGAACAATGGCCAATATAACAATTAGTGATGCAATGTTAACGGCAAAAAAGGCGAAGGTACCAGAGTTCATCCATCCCCCGACCTTCCACCCATGCAAATCCAGGGCCACAGAATTTTTATGGACCTACGAAAGAACGACTATAGCGAACGGATGAGACGAAAAGTTAAAAATTGCATATTTTGAAACTTTTTTGGACGGAGCAGCCAACCTGTCGTTCCAACAATATAAACAGGATAACGATAATCATGGATGGCAACAGATCACGGAGAACTTCAGGAAAGAATTTGAAGAGGTAGATTATCAGAGAAACCTAAAAAAGAAAGTGGAAAGCAGAAAACAAGGAACAAATGAAACGGTAAAGGAGTACCTTTTTGAGCTACTGGTACTGCACCATGATTATAAGAAAAAAATTGATATTGAGGAGTTTACAACGATCTTTAGCGAACGATTAACAGAAGAAAGCTTCTCCCACTATTATTGGCTAACGAATTCACCCAATAACCCTCCGCAGACACTGGATAAGATTAAAGAATTTGCAGGGACAATAGATAGAGCGCCAAAGAAGAAAGAACATAGAGCCTCACCGGCAAACGAGACTCCAGAGACAGATACACCGCCAAGAAGGTATAACAGTTTTTTTTCAGATACGGCCACATTACAGCCGATTACCGCAAGGACAAAACTGTTATAAATGTGGTCATGTTGCAGCGGTTTGCAGAAGCCCACAACCAATAGCTGATTATCGAACAAACCCAACATGTTTCAATTGTGGTAAAATAAGGCATGTTGCGAAAGCATGTAGAAGTACACCACAACAGTCAAGTCATTACAACAATCCTGTTCCTGTTTGCCAAAATTGTGGAAAAAAGGGACACATAGCAACAGTGTGTAGGGGCCAACCAGAGAGGGCCCAATACTATACGGTACCGAGCAACCGGAACAGTCTTGTATGTCACAACTGTGGAAGACAAGGACATTTGGCGACCACATGTAGGAACCAACGGCAACAACCAAACGGCAAGGGATGGCAAAACTAGATGCCCCAACCATCCTAAACTTAGGGGAAGAAAGTAAAATAGGAATTCATCACATCACGATTAAAATCAATGAAAGAATGATGCAAGCAATAATTGACACAGGAGCCCAGGATAATGTATTGCACAGCGATATAATACAGGGAGAAATATCAGAAAATAATGACACGGTCCTAGTTACTGCAGGAGGACATAAGATAAAAGTTTTAGGAGACACTAGAATCCCAATAAAAATACCAGGAAGTCCAACGTGGAGTGGGAAACTGAACGCCAAAGTAATTTCATCTCAAACACAACCTATTATCTTAGGAATGGAGTTTTTATTAAAAAATAAGGCAATTATAGATCTCCCACGCAAAGAACTAATTTTAAATGGAGAACACAGAATACCCTAGGCACACAAACAACGAAAAAAGACTTATGACGAGCCTAGTCACAACAAAACAGCCAGTCAAAGAGAAACAGCCTAGCCCTAATTTGAAAATAGATGAACTGGAGTTCAACAAATTCATAAAAGGCCACACTAACATAACAACTGACTAGATCAGCGGTTTCCTAAAAAAAGAAAATGGAAATATAGGCACCCTACCAACTAACGCCGTTTTATCAATAGGTGTATCTCAAGAATACAGAGCGAAAAAGGCAATTCTTAAGAAATACATGCATTTGCTTCCTAGAAACAGGCAAAAGGGGACCATAGGAGAGTTAGAGATAACAAAACATGGGAAACAATCGGCAATTTTTCTATTTACAAGAAAATCCATGAGAGAAAAGCCAACTCCAAGAAATATATATAAATGTCTAAGAGCACTTAAGACCAGTATCACAGGAAAATCTGTTGAAAAATTAGTTATCCCAAGACAAGGATGGGGATTAGGAAAAGAATGGGCAAGATTCAAACAAATGTTATATTTTCTATTTAAGGACACGGGCGTCACGGTTCTTATGTACAGAGATGGACTAAGTCATAAAATAGAAGAAAAACCCGAAGAGGAAATCAGTAACCTAATGCAAATCAGTCCAAGAGCCCAGAGCCGCCAGACACAACTTATTTTCTAAAGGACAGAATATGTGGGATTGAGTAGCACTTATAGGTACTATGAACGTATGTATACTCGCTAAGTTGGGTAGACGGCCAGTTGACTGTTATTTGTAAATAAATTCCCATTTCTACTCTAGCCTGGAGTAGACTGTAAGTTTAAGAGGGGGAAATAGATATCTCGCTCACTCTCAAACGCATGCATAGTACCCTCGCGCTCACACTCACGGAAAAACTATTATTGCGTCTGGGGGGATGTTTGGACGGTGCGATTGGTCTGGCTGAGCACACGTAGTTATGAAATAGTCTCTCCAATAACATGTATAAAAATCAAGCGTTCTGGACCTGTCTCAATCAAGCGTTAGAAAAAAAGTTAAAGTACTTTTTAAGCTTTCGCACCTGGTGTCGGTGAATTGGCCGTCTACTCAACTTAGCGGATATACATACGTTCATAGTACATATAAGTGCTACACAATCCCACATATTCTGTCCTTTAGAAAATAAGTTGTGTCTGGCGGCTCTGGGCTCTTGGACTATACACAAAATATAAGTCGGGGACGCCAGACCAATCAAAACTCGCCTATACCGGGTATCACAGAAAGAAAGACAGATCATAGACGAACAAATTCAGGAAATGCTTGTTAGCAACGTTATCAGGCCTTGCCACTCTGCATGGGCCAGTCCAGTGGTGCTAGTTTAGAAAAAGGATGGGAAAACCAGATTTTGCGTCGATTACAGGAAAATAAACAGTGTAACAAAAAAATCAACTTACCCACTGCCGCAAATCGATGACATCTTGTCATACCTAGGCAACGCAAATTGGTTCAGCACCCTCGACATGTTTTCTGGATATTGGCAAGTTCCAGTAGAGGAAAGTTCTAAGCAATATACAGCGTTTGTGGCACAAGGGCATGGAGCCTACGAGTTAAACGTACTAAGTTTTGGGTTGTGCAATGCCCCAGCAACCTTCCAAGAACTTGCGGTTCAAGTCTTCTGGGACATGAAATGAAAAGAAGTGCTAATTTACCTGGATGATATCATCATATTTTCCCAAACTTTCGAAGAACAATTACAAATGCTAAGAAAAGTTTTTGAACGATTAAAGACAAGCTTCTCTTACGCTTAAACCAAGTAAATACGAATACTTAAAACAGGAAATCAAAATACTAGACTTTAATGTGAATGAGCAAGGAATTTTACCGGATAACGAAAAAATAGTTGACATAAGAAAATTTCACACACCAAAGAAAGGTAAGGATGTACAAAGCTTTCTTGGACTGTGCAACTTTTATATAGAAAGTTTATTTACAATTTCGCATCAATTGCCAGACCATTGCATGAAGTAACAAAAAAAGGCATAGGCTTCAAATGGGGTACGAAGCAAGAAGAAGCATTCAATACTCTCAAAGAAAAGCTTGTCTCTGCACCAGTACTACAGCAATTCAATCCAAAGATACTATCCTACACACTGATGCAGCAATCTGTGGAATAGGAGCAGTTCTTTTACAAGAGGATAACAAGGGAGAAGCACATCCAATAGCCTATAGGTCACAGCCTGTCAAACAGCGAGAAGAACTATTCGATTAGCGAATTAGAGCTCCTAGGCGTAGTCTGGGCCTTAGGTTATTTGAGGCACTTAATATACGGCCGACCAGTGAAAATCGTGACTGATCACCACGCGCTCTGCTGGATGGACACTATTAAGGAAAGCAACAGACGCTTAGCCAGATGGCCACTAAAACTAGCCGAATTCGACTATACAGTTGTGTATAAAAAAGGCTCGACCCACAAGGACGCGGATTGCATGTTTCGCAACCCGATACTGCAGCCAGACAAGCACGAACAAGAAGACCAAGAAGAACTCCTTTCATTTGCACTACAAACATCGAAAATGTTCATATTACAAAAAACAGACCCAAGCTTGAAACAACTCTTCAAAACTGTAGGAAGTCCAGACGATCCAGAAATTGACATTGGTGCCAGACGAAGAGCAAAAACTTTCAGGATCGAAGGAGGCCTCAGGGTGTACCATTTAAAACGAAACAGGCTAAATATCTGATGCCACGTTTATTTTGAAAAAAATCGCTCGTACACGTTATTTGATTTTCAAAGGGGGAAGTTCTTTGCAACCATTTTTAGCACTTCAACTTCAACCCTCTAGGCGGGGTGGGACCAACCCTTACTATTTCAAATGGAGCAAGGGGTCGAGTGATTCCCGTTTTAAAAGAGCGTTCAATTCTCTTTCATTTGATGTCATTTAAAAGAAAATTGAACACTATTTCAAAACAGGTATCACTCGACCCCTTGTTCCATTCGGGATGTTAAGGGTTGGTCCCAACCCCACTAGAGGGTCAAGTAAGTGCTGGAAATGTTTCAAAAACTCACACAATCAAATTACGTGAACCAGCGATTTAAAAAAAAAATAAACGTGACATCAGATATTTAGCCTGTTTCGTTTCAAATGGTATACCCTGATAAAGTAAATAAAACACAGAAAGGATTAGAAAAAGTATTGGTCTAGTGCCACAAATCAACGCACAAACAATGAGAAAAGAAATTCTATGGGAACTACATGCATCACCAACAAGCGGACATTTAGGGCTCAGCAAAATAACAGAGAAAATTATTAGCAGATTTTATTGGGATGGAATGCTCAACGATATAGAAAAATACGTGAAAGGATGTCCGGATAGCCAGGCAAGGAAGGGGCAACCTTATAGAAAAACACCAGGGTTATTACAACCAATACAAGTAGGAACGATTTCCGACAAGATTGGCATCGAACTATTGGGTCCATTTAGAAGAAGTAATAAGGGAAAAACAATGATAGGTAGTAAGTAGTAGTTACCGATTACGGCTCAAGATATGCCATCACAGCCGCCTTGCCAAATGGAAAAGCAGGACCAGTCGCAAATTTTTTATTAGAAATAGTTATTTATGCACCTAGGTCAAAAAGTACAGCTTTAACGCCCGCAGCGTGTGTAACAGCCTGAGGCGTTAGCCGAGGGCTGTTTTCACGCTGAGGGCGTTAAAGCTCTTTTTTGACCGAGGTGCATAAAAGATTTTATGCACGATGAGCATGTTTTCATTTTGATATTTTAAGAAATTATATATTTTAAATTTTGTAATGACGTCAATCAAAAAATATTTCAAAATATAAATTTTCATCTTTACCGCGTAAAAGGTCGTTTCTGTCAAGTTTATATCAAGAAAACAGTTGTTCTGACAGTTATTGACAAAAGTATCACCATTATAGCAACCCAGAACAATACAAACAAATAACTATTTTACTTTGTGTAGTGTGTAGTATTCTTATGATGTGTAGTCTAGTCTGGCGTCTGAAAATGGAGCAAAATAGCCTCCCCAAGCTTATTCTTGAGGCAGTTGAAGAGGCCAAGGAAGATCTATTACCTTGAAAGTTCAAGAGACTATGAAAAAAGATATAAGAAATTTATTTCCTGGGGTGCCCAACATGGTGTTAATGAGCAGCAGTACTTCGTAGAAGAAACTCTCCTGGCATACATTAATGAAAAATGCAAAAAAAGCCATCCACCTTATGGAGCTATTACTAAACGTTGAAGGCAACAGTTCTTTTGTGTTTTTCTGTGGAAAAAAGCCGGTTATAAAAGTTAAAAACTCTAAAAATTTTAAATTTTAAAGAAGATTGAGTTTTATTATTATTACTTATTTCATTATCCTTATCAATTGAAATAAAGCTTGTTTTGCTGAACAAAATTCAATATTTTTTGGACTAAGCAACAGAAATGGAAAAAGTTTTAAAAAATGACGTCGAATTTTTGCTTATTTTTGAAATTTTAGAACTTTTAGGCCCGCGAATATAAAAGGCGCCCAAGTGCGTAAAAGTACTACTTCACGCTTTAAAACGCGGGCGTAAAAGTCCACTTTTACGCCCGTTCGTGCATAAAAGTATGTTTGATACATGGAATGCCAAGAAATCTGCTTAGCGATAGGGGAAAAGTCTTCCAATCAGAGTTATTAAGGGAATTAGGAAGTTTAATGGGAGTGAGAAGCCAGTTTACGAAAGCAAATCATCCATGCTGTAATGGATTAACAGAAAGGCTGAATAAGACAATAGCTGACATGCTGTCAATGTATTATAACACACAGCAAACAGACTGGTGTAGTTATTTGCCGTTTATTACGTTTGCTTATAATACAGCAATGCAAGGTACGACTCGATTTAGCCCATTTATGTTAACGTACGCAAGGGAACCCACACTACCTGCTGAAGCAGTGCTATTGGATGCTGAAAATGGAACGGACGTACTACAAATCAGGGAAAAGGCACTCTTAATACGATCTATAGCAGTGGAAAATATACAGAAAAGACAAGGGAAAGATAAAAAGCGTTTTGATGAAAGACAGAGAATTGGACTTTGAAGCTAGAGACAAAGTTAAGGTGTTTATCCCAATCAGAAAGGTTGGAAGAAGTGAGAAGTTACTTTCAAGATGGTTTGGACCATATAAAGTACTCAGAAAACTTGGAGAAGTAAATTATGAAGGTGCACCTATCGAACAGTATAGTGATGATGAAGAAGACGAAGAAGAAGAAGTAAGAGATGAAGAAGACGAAGAAGACCATGAAGAGGAGAGGTAAGAGAAGAGGAAGAAGATTAGCATTAGAAGAAAGTGGCCACATGTACATTATAAAATAGTGTTTAGGACTAAGAGAAACAAAGCTTAGTATTAAATAAATTTAAACAGGATTTATCAAACTCGCTCCCTTCCAGATTTTTGGTTATACTGATTCATAGCGCTATAAGCCAGGAGGTAGGTATCCACCGGCGCAACCTGGAAACTTCCACCAGATACAATTTCAAACGAAGGGTCAATCTCATTACCATACAGAGAACCCTGGCTTGAAGAGCCTTTGGAACCAACAATACTGGGAGGCAAGAAGTGTCAAGAATCGGAGAAAGTAGGATGTAAAGATTCAACGTATATGAAAGGAATAGCATCGACTGTAGACAAGGAATTAATGGCCTTTTGCACCGCTATCACTTAAGGGATATTAAGGGATATTTAATTTAAGTGGACCTTTGGAATGTGACTTTTTTTTCTATGAGAGTCACATTTAAAGCTCCACTTGGATTAAATATCCCCTAAGTTATAGTGGTGCAAATGGACGTAAGTAGTCTAACTAAGCACTGGAATATAACTAATCTAAAATCAAGGACGAAGAGCAAAAGGGCAATTTTATTTCATTTTTAGTAATTTAATTTTTAACACACATCATTTTTGTTTTTTAACACACATCATTTTTGTTTCATACGCACGAAATCACATTATCTGAGCAGAGGACAAACGAGGCCAAGAGACGGATGACGCCACTACAACCTGGATCAGGGATTGCTCCGGATTGAGCAGGGGCATCTCTGATCCAAAGATCTACGAGCATTATTGGAAGCAAGGAACCAGAACACTATGAAAAATTTGGCCAACCAAAACCGGACCCCAAGGAAGCATAAACTTTATGGTACCTACCTAGACTATTTACTGTCTTTACCTAGAAGAAGCATCTGGTTAGACGGCAAAAACCAACCCGTGACGGGATTTCCTGCCTCACCACAGTTTTTATCCATTTTTTAGTAATTGCATCCCCCTATTCCTTTTCGCTATTTTTGTATTATAATGTATTTTATCATTGTATTGTATTGTATTTTATTGGTTGTATTGTATTATATTGTATTTTATTATTGTATTGTATTGTATTTTATTGCTTGTATTGTATTGTATTGTATCTTATTGTTTGTATTGTATTTTATTCTGTTGTAATTCTATTAGGTATCTTATAATTTTTTATTTTTTTTGATGTCTCTTCTACAAGTATTGGAGGTCAATGCTTTTCAGAGATATGTCAATTACTTAAGTAAATACCACTCTATACATCAATTTTACTAAAGTTTGTCGACGAGTCAGCATTAATTTGATATAAATACCGCGCAGACTAAGGCTAGTGCAAAGTACCTCAAATGGGAAAAGCCCCTCTAGCTAAGTCTCCTCCCAGTGCAAACTAGCTTTAATGGAAAACGCCTTTCTGGGAGTATTGAACGCAGCAGACTAGGTCCAGTGCAAACTACCTTTAATGGGAAACGTCTTTCTGGACCTGTCTCAAACCTAGCTTCTTCTGGGAGTATTGAACGCAGCAGACTAGATCCAGTGCAAACTACCTTTATTGGGAAATGCCCTTCTGGACCTATCTCAAACCTAGATTCAGTCTTCAGTCACGCCAAGTGTACAGAGGGTACATAATACAGAGTGGCCTATAAGTAGTACATCTCTCCGTAGAAGAGACGTCATGATACTATTTCTAGGGTAATATTATTACTATTCAATACATTACCTAATTATACCTATACCAAGCGAGCTTATCTCTACCTGAACCCCACCTACGCCCCTAGGTCACGCTCCTGTTGTGACGTCCCAGGACGAAACGTATAGGGGTTGTGACAATATCGTTAACTCGTTATGTACGGCAACATCACAGAATTTCTCATCTATTCTTTATAAAAATGTATTGGTCGATATGATTGGGAATAGAGGTGCCAGGTGACTGCCTTTTTTTTTGAATAAGGAAAAACAAATTTCGTACGATCCGGCGGTGTCCCTAGTGGCTTGTTTTTCTCGTTGAATTGGACAGCCGATGGGGCAATTTTATCCATAAATTGATTTATTCGTCCGCTTCCAGCCCCGATGCAATGCCGGCTGGAGTTTTAATCAAATCCCTCTAACGAAAATATTATCTTGTTTGTTAGAGATTGAAATATTTGACCTCGATTTCTTTTGTATATGGAGTAATGTTGAAGGTATTGGCTTTGAAAAAGATCCAGCTCTGGCAACGCTGTCGTACAGTTTTCCGATTGTTTTCGACCGTGCCAAAGAAAATGCAATCCTGTATCCAGTCGTTCTCGAGCTCTCTGCGAGGGTAAAAGTGGCTCCGGTTTTTCCGCCCCTTTGGGGGGTCGATCCACACGTTCCCCCCAAAAATGGGGAATGGAATGAACAAGGTAAGTGCATTATCAACTTTTTTTAAATGACCTTTCTTTAAATTTAGTCTAGAATGTTGCCAGTAAATTTGAAATGTGAAATTGATTGAATTTTGTGTGTTTGTTTTCCCCCCAAAATACTTGGGGAGGTTTTGCCGTGTTATTTATTTGATTTTCATTAATTTTTTGAAATTTATTTTGGTAATGCTGGGTAGGTGTACAATGCGAAGATTTTGATTGAAAAATTAATTTTAACACAATGTTTGTTGTTCCAAAAAAAACCCACCCCAAAAAGGACAAAGTATTGGGTACTGTATAACATGCCTTGTACCTAATTTATTTATAGTAAGTCCCTACGTACTTAATCATGCATAAAGTTATTTGTAAAAAAAAAACTTGTTAATAAAGCTTCATAAAAATATTTAATTATGCTAAAAACCCTCTTATCTTCGCACTCCACTGGCCACTGTATTCATCAACCTCAAAAAAAAAACCGTTGGGTGTGCTAAAGGTGTGCCTGTGCCTATTTACCTTTCATTTCACCTACAGACTTGGTTTCAGCTACTTCAAACACAACAGTGACGTCTGTCGATAAAACTATGGCCGAAATGTTACTGCCAGATAATTTCTTTGTGATTCCAGCCAAAATGGAAATATTCGGAATGAAAAGGGCAAGTAGAAAATTTTGAATATGGTTTTCCCTTAATGGGGCATGATTGATATCAAAGCAGACATCTCTGGACCATTGCCAGAATGAAGGTCCTCACCTTGACTTAACACAATTTCAAATTCTGCATGTTAAAAAATCTTGTTGGCAAAGAAGGGTGATTTTATCTTGTGAATAAAACACACATGACACAGTGGAATAATTGATTACGCCAAGATTTTGGTCGTTATGCAAAGTTGCAGTTTGCATTTGGGAGAGTGCATTAAAATTCATTTATAGAAGCAGCTATACCGGAATAAACGAATAATTTATTCCATTTTTCAAGAACAGTTTCCTAAGGGAGGGAGTGCAAGATTAAAACGTGACTGAATTTTCGTTGGCCAACGTATGAATAATCAAATAATAATGATGGATTTAGCATAATTTTATTGATTCGGGATTGAAGTAATTATTTTAAAATAATGTCACGGATTACATGCATTTCCTGAAATGAAATTCACTTTACTAACAAAACAATTACAATAACTTTTATCGAACCAATTTGACTTCATAAAAAATTCATTATTCACTTATCGGATTTACTCAAGTTTATGTAACAATTCCCTCATTTAGGTACACTGATTTTCTGACTTGCATACCATGCGTTTTTATACATTGAATTCGAAATATCTCTAGAATCACTTGTTTACTTGAATAACTCAATCTAGCCTGTTTCTTGAAACTGATGCAATTTCATAATAGGTACTTCGGATCCTTTCCCTCAAATCGTCCAGATCTGAACATTTGGCATTTATTGTTGTGATGCGTCTCCACCCTGTCAAGATGCACTACCTTATTGTTTTCCCCGTCTATACCTTCACTCAAATCCATGATGATTGCTTCTATTATACTCCATCTCCCGATATCCTTAAAAGCAGCATTACTATGCGTTTCAAGGTCTTTAGAGCCATGCCTTTGGAAATAATGTCCTCTAGATCTATGTTCTTTGTTATATTTCTATAATCATCTCATTTTTATGATCCATTATCCCATATTTCCATATGCTCGACATCGCTATGCCTGTTGAAGTAAAAGAAAACCTCTAGAATACAGGCTTTATCAAACTCAGGAATCTTATATACAGAGCATATAACTTACATTAAAAGGTTGACAAATAATAAAGGTATATAAAGTACAGGACATTCTAAAAGTTTCTATGTAACATTCACCCCTAATCGGTTTCATACTCTTTTAAATAGACAGGAAGCTTCTTCAGACGTTTTGGTCAGTTTGCGGCATGGTCAGTTATATTTTCTACAATACTTTCGTCTAGTTTCCTCAATGGTGTTACAGGTGTCCCATCAAGATTTCCAGCATTAGAATCATTGTAATTAAATTATTGCATGGGATCAGGTTCACTGGTCGTTATTTTGATTATTAGGATCATTTCTATTCATTCTGCATTCTACATTCATATCTTCATTCAACGTTTCTTAATGCAGAGCAGGATCTCCTCTTGGCGCAACGTGACGTGTAGACACCGTTGTTTCTTCATCATTAGCTAGTCTGATATGAGCATAATCAGAATTAGATTCTAGGAATTGCACTTCTTCCACGATCGGCTCATACTTGTTTTGTCTTACTTCTTCAAGAAGACTAAACCAGGAACCATTTGTGAATCTCCGAATATGACAGAATATTCTTTTATGCGGTGAACAATTTGTTGCTGTATATAATAAAGACCTTATTGAATGTGAAGAGTCGACCAGTATCTGCTGCCAATTGTCCATGTTTCTTGGTTTTAGAGCTAACTTAATAGTTTTCCATGTAATACCATTTCGTTCACACTGCCCAATTCCTTGTCTGTATGGAGTAGTGCGACTAGTTGCAACCCCATGTCTTGTTAAAAATGTTTTCAGTTCTTCAAACATAAATGATGTCCATCTATCATTATGCAGGTACGATGGTGTCCTATATACAGAAAAAAGTTGAGTTAAGCAATTCATGTCATGTCAGGATAAGGCAAATGGAAATCTAGAAAATTCATCCACAATAGTCAAAATATAGCGATTTTGGTTCTCAGATGGCAATGGACCTTTGAAATCAGCATTTATTCTTCCGAAAGGGGCAGTAGCTTTTATGATGGTCCCTTGATTTCTATGGAACCTTGGTTTGATCTCAGCACAAACGAGACAGGTGGATGAAATTCATTTGATAGTGAGAAAGGTAGATTCTTATATCGGACCCAGTGATACAGTCTTGTTAATCTTGTTATACCAGGATGACGGAGATAATTATGTAGATTATACAATGTTTTGTCACCAGAAGAAGGTAAAATCGCAGCAGATATTCTTGAAAATGTATCTCCCACGATGTTTTGATTTCCAGATTTGTATATCATATCATATTTTTAAGATAATAATTCCAGACGGCATTGCATTATTTTTTCATTTTTGATTTAAGAATTACTTGGTGAATTAAACATTAAAGCGACTGATTTCTGGTCAGTAATGAGGCTAAAGTAACGTCGGATCAAAATTTTTTTTCATTTACGGAGTGCTTCCACTATAACATGGGCTTCTTTTTCCACAGAATAATGTCGCTGTTCTGATTTCGTGAATGTTCTAGAGAAAAACTGCGCTGGTTTCCTAGATTGTGTAAGTTGAGCAGGAATAGCATATTCCGATGCGACAGTTTCAACGGTAAAAGTGGCTTCATCGTTAATGGAAATAACAACAGCGTTTTGCATATCAGTCTTCAACTGTCCAAATGCAGCAGCTTCACAAGCAGACAATGGAAACTTTTTAACTTGAATCAGTGGATGTATTTTCTCAGAAAACTTATGAATGAACTTGGAATAATGGGCAAACATCCCTTGAACTCTCCTGAGCTAAGCAGTATCTCTAGGTAGAGGCAACTTAATCGGTGGTTCTAGTCTGTCCATATCTGGTTTGATAGATTTTCGTTCTATTGTATGTCCTTGTATATTAAATTTAGTCATTCCAAGACATTCAAAACATTCAAAATTGTTTAAGATTTGTATCATGGTGTTGTTTATTTTCACCACAAATGGTTACGTCATCAAGAAACGCATATGTGTCAGAATGTGTCTTCTAAATGTTCTTGTTTGATACATTCGAAGAAAAATTTTCATGCGAGATCGCAGCATTCATATTGGAACCTGATGGTGTAAGATAAGATTCGAAATGACCCATTCCAAGTGCTTTATCAAATGCCTGTGTTAAGTTCGAAGTACAATATTCCAAAAACCTCTGTCTTATATGAGAATAAATAAGACCAGTTATATAGGTATCTCTGATGTAATTTTGTCTCTGTTTTGATCTGCACTGACTGCTTTAAAATTGCAGTCTTGGCTCATAAGCTTCAGGGCTTGTAAATATTGATCTATAGATTCAACTTGTTGTTTTCTTGATGATAATGAGTGTCTGGCAAATATCTCATATTAATAGCATTTTCAAAAATAGCGCATTCATTTATACATTCAAAAATAAGAGGACTAACGTGATTGCTTGGCAGATTAGGTTTGTTTTTATCTTCTTCCACTTTGACAGCTTCCAGTATCGTCGCCTGGATAAGGTATCTTCGTTTTTATGCAGTCTAATAAAATAAAAAGTTTGATTTGAATATGGTACTGTCACAACTTCTCAATCCCGAAGGTTGAGAGTCATCAGGAGGAGAGCGAGATCTCAGTCATACGCAACAGTCACGTTCAAAATATCATCTTCTTTTTCAGCGGTAACATTCGGCGCCATTTCAAGTTCCTCAGAAATTCCGGTTTGAACCCATTCTCGCTGAAATTAAAAATTTTCAAAAATTCGATACTGTTCTCTTTGTTGTTGGGATTTTTCTTCTTAATTTTCTTTGGATCACACATCCTTTGATTTAGTATACTGCTGTCCAAGCTTGAGTCGTAAGGATTGAGAGGCTATTGCTTGAGTCGTAGAGATTGAGAGGCTATTGCTTGCGTGGTTTCGGTCGTATCTGGACGATCGTCAGCAGCCAGTTGTTGTATCGGGTAGTAGGTCTTCAGTCTTTAGGAATATTGAGGATCGAGAATGGGGTACCACATGAATCTGTTCTGGGGCCCCTTCTGTTCCTGATATATACATATACAGGATCTTGTCAGAGTTTTTTCTTGACCTTGTAGATTAGTTTATAATCAAACATTCAAATTACCTACTAATTAGTTGATTTTCGTTAATGTGAAAAGTGGAGTACATAAAGTGGTCGCGACCAAACACGTATGAGTGTGCGTGTGTTCCACAGACGCCCGGGTAAGCCGAAAAACAACCCTTCAAGTCCACCAGCTATCGAGATGTGACAGCTGATCATGATGTCACAGATCACCTACATACAGATGCGAAAGAGCGGCGAATTTTGGTTCAAGGTTAATTTGGCCGCACCAATGCCGGCCGCATCAATAAATTTTGAACATATTTATGCGGAAGCTCAATAATATAATATTATTTCTTAAATTAATTTACAAAAAGCAGAAAAATATTCTTTTCGTTATGCTTTATTTATTAAATAGCCGCAAAAATAGGTAAACACGACAGACTGGAACACGCTCACGCACTCAGCAACGTTAATTGTCCTGATGCGGGCAATCTGTGTCTATGCGTCTGGGGGCTGGCCCCCTTGCGGTGCCGCGGTTTCGTAGCAAAATCGTTCGACGGCAAGGATACTTACTTACGCATCTGTATTAGGCGATCTGTGATGATATGTGCGACAATCTAACGCACCGCGCTCGACACCTTGATCTTGTGCTGGTGCACGAGTAGGGTTTTCGGCGACCGATCCGACATCCGACCAGTGCACTCAGTTCCGGCCGAACTTACACTAACCGAAGAAAGGGCCTCTATCTCTACAACCAATTAAAAATGCAGCTGCAGTGTGCCAAATGTAATTCACAATGCGTACTTAAGCGTAGGCCGAAAGATGGCGAGACGTTTGGAGCCAAATGTGATGACTGTGAGGTCAGCATCTGTAAAATATGTGCTGGCCTGGGATCTTCCGAATGTGACAGCCTAGCGGCAACCAATAGACGACTGATTTTTCTATGCGACAACTGTGAGAGCATGAGAAGGCGGAGGATAGCTGAAAGGGAAGAAATCACAGCAGGAGAATGCGAGAAAATTAGTTCGATTCAGTCTATGGAGAGGGAGCATACAGCAAAAATAAATAAGCTTGAAGGCTTTTTAGAAGTTTTGAAGGACAAATGCAGAAAGAAAGACGAAAAGAAATTTGTACTCACCAACCAAATTGAAGACAATGAAGAACAACATATCACCGAAACACAACACTTAAGGGATGAAGTGGCAAATAAAGAAAATTAAGAGAAATTCGAGTGTTTTTGAATCAGAAGCAATTGAGTGCGAAAAAACCTTTGAAACTCAAATGCATGAGCAGAAACGAGTTATAATTGACCCTAATAGCAGACTAGAAAATCTTAATGAGGAAACCAAGAATATATTAAGAGAAAATGCTGAAAAAGCAGAAATGGAGGCGCAGCAAAACGAAAAGAGAGTCAAGGAACTAAAGGACAAGATAAGTGGGCTGTTGGATAGAAGGACTGTGGTTGAGGAGGAATTACTAAGAGCCAATAAAGCCATCACGACATTAAAGAGGAAAGAACAAATACTGGAGGGTGATGTTAGAGATCTGACAGATACATTGAATGATAAAATAGTCAAGACTGGAGAATTAAGGGAACAGATTCTAGCACACATTTGGGAGAGAAGTGGGTCGAAAACACACTCGCTTGCAACGATGATACCTTGGATAGCAATAAAGATGATAACGCAACTGCAAGTCATTTTTTACGCTTGCCGATGCCAATACAACTTCCAATGTAACAACTACAGAACACACGTTTCTAAATAAAAGCAAAACATCTCTTCCTCAGATGAAAAGCCGTGCCAATCTAAACTCTAATAAACGTCTAAAGAAATATAATTTATTCATTCTCAATTTGCAAGGATTGATGAATAAGGTTAACGAGTTCTATTTGCTGCTATCGGAGCTAGATTTTCCTGAAGTGCTGCTTCTCTCGGAGCACTGGCTCGTGGAGGGGGAGCCTGGAGTTCTGGAGAGCTACGCTGTAATAAGCAGATACTGTAGGAAGGACTTTATCCGGGGCGGCACACAAATTTTGTTGAAGTCAGAGTTGGTTGAGACATTGAAATTACAAGCATTTAATGACCTTGACCATCTCATAGAACAAAAAGTCCTTGAGTTTTCCATAACACATAACAAGGCTGAAAACATCTTCCTAATTTGTCTCTATACCTCTCCATCAATTATATCATCAAATAGTAAACTATTGTTTAATAAGCTAGAACTACTCTTATCTCAGATTCCTTTTAACGCCAAAATAATTATTGTTGAAGATTTGAATATTGTTTTTAAGCAAAGAAACTCTAACGATACACAAGAACTCATTAATTTACTAACCTCTTTTGATATTAATGTGCACAATCATGACTACACCAGAATTACTGCTACCTCAAAAAAGATGTTGGATTATGCATGTTCTAATATAAATTAAGCACTTGAAACTCAAACAATTAGACCTGGACTGTTAGACCACGAGGCTATCATCTTAGCCATAACTTTTAAAGCTGACACCTATCAAAAAGAGCTAAAACTGGGCAGAATCTATAGCAAAAAGAATTTTAAAAAATTGTGGTTAAGCACAAACTGGAATGACGTGTTCGACAAACCATCAGATCCATTTCGCTACTTTCACACTCTTCTTATAAATAATTTTGAAAAAGCATTTCCAAAGATAAAGATTAAACATAAAAACGCGATACCATGGATAACCATAGGATTAAAAGTATCAAGCTAAAATCTAAGATCATTACATGCTATAAGTAAGTACCTTTCTAACGACCACTTTTTTACAGCTTATGCAAAGAGATACCGAAACGAAAGTGTATCAAAGTGGCAAAGCACAGATATTATCAAAATAAATTAGATAAAGCTAAGGACAAATCTAGGGAAAACTGACAAATAATCAATTCGCTACGCGGGAAAACCAAAAATTTAAACTGCAAGACTAGCACTGAACCAGAGCTAATGAATGATTATTACTGCTCAGTTGCAGAAAACTTAACCTCAAAACTCAGCTCGTTGGTAGATCATATCTCCTTCTTGGAGCATATAAATATTCCCGAAGTTCTAACATTGGCTACAACATCTCTTCTGGAGGTAAAGCAAGTGCTTACCATAATAAAAAACAAAACTAGCTCAGGCATTGATGGTTTGTCCACCAAAGTCCTAGAGCATCTTCCAGATGCTACTCTGTCAGTTCTTGTGGAACTCATCAATCAGTCCTTTATCATTGGCTATTTTCCAGATTGTTTGAAACAGGCTCTTGTTCTACCAATTCACAAAGGTGGCGACTTGGAGGACCCATCAAATTTCCGCCCTATATCATTATTATCTTCTCTTTGCAAAGTTATTGAGAAAATTGCTAAAACAAGAATTACTTCTCACTTTGAAAAGTTTAACATCATCGCACAATCTCAGTTTGGATTTCAACAAAAAAAAAAGGCACGCATGACGCCATATATGCTCTCTTGCAGGAAGTATATCTCAATATTAACGAGGAAGATTCGGTTGCGGCGGTGTTTTATGATTTCTCAAAAGCCTTTGACTGTGTGAATCACGAAATACTGTTGCAGAAGCTGGGTCACTATGGCTTCAGGGGCTCTTCTGCAAGATGGGCGTTATCTTATAACATAGGCAGATCCCAGATAGTCAACTGCAACCAATCTTTATCAAACCGTAAAGAAATAACCCAGGGAGTGCCACAGGGATCTGTTCTCGGCCCTATTTTCTTCCTTGCCTATATTAATGATCTCACCTTTAACAACATCAATGGAAAGTTTTATGTCTTTGCTGATGATAGCACTATATTGTGGACAGGTAAAAGGGACGAGCTTGAGGATGTGATTGAGAGTGATCTAAAAAGGGTTAAGGATTGGTGTGATGCGAACCAGTTGTGTTTTAACATAAAAAAAAAAAACTAATATTATCTCCTTTAGATTCTCCATAAATTCTATACCCCTGAGTGACCAGCTTATCGAGTCTCATCAGAATGTAAAGTTTCTTGGACTGGTGCTCGATAAACAGTTGGATTTTAAAGAACATATTATCCAACTCAAACCTACACTATCATCTGCCTGTTTTGCACTTAAAATAGTTATTAAGGAGCTCAATCTGCACTCAGCGAGGATGGTGTATTATGCTCTGTTTGAGTCTCGGGCAAGCCACGGGGTGGCCTTATTTTTGAACTTCCTTGTACGGGAAAAGCTTTAGAACTTTAGAACCAATTCCCGTTGAGCTAAAATATGAACTAGAAAAGTATGAAAATCTTAATCCCGGCTCTACTGGCCAAAATTCAACTAAGAGATATACATAATGCCGATTTCTTACCATTCTATAGTTGAAGTTGGACCAGAAACGGTGACAAAAGTCATGTTTGAACTTCCTTGTACCATAATTCAAAGGGAGAATATTTAGAACTTTAGAACTAATTCCCTGAGCTAAAATTTGAACTAGAAAAGCATCATAATCTTTTTCCTGGCTCTACTGGCAAAAATGAAACTTAAAGATTTACTAAACTTTGATTTCTTACCATTCTATAGTTAAAGTTGGACCAGAGAGAGTCACAAAAGTAATAATTGAATTTCCTTGTACTGGAGAAGCTTTAGAACTTTAGAACCAACTCCCCTGAGCTAAAATTTAAGCTATAAAAGCATGGAAATTTTATTCCCGGCTCTACTGGCCAAAGTTTAACAAAACCATTTAAAAAAAACCTTGATTTCTTACCAATCCAGGGTAGCACGAGATGGTATTTATATTTTGCCCTTTTTTATTCCCACTTAAGGTATGGCATACCTTTCTGGGGCATGAGTAGTCAGTAGCTGCTAAACATCGTAGTTTTATTACAGAAAAAAAGCAGTGCGTTGTATCATGGGGGCCAATCAAAGGTTCTATATTGTATTGACAAAATTTTAAATATATCTTCCTTGATCGTCCTTGAGACTGCTAATCTTATCCACAAGAATTTGGGTTCAATGAGGCGAGTTCCTCTTTCAATTCCAACAAGCACCCTGACAAAACAATCATTGATTCATGGAAACAAAAAAAATTATAAACAACTACCACCAGACATTAAATCCCTTAAAGGGATTCAGAGGTTCTTTGTGGGAGCTATTGGTTGATTTAGCAACTGATTTTTAGTTTTAATTTTGTTTTGTATTGTGTAGCAATACGCCCCAAGTACTCTATGCAATTGGTTAGATGGTAAATGGCGACCGGTATATTGAGGTTTTTTTATTCCTTGGAGCTGCTACCTATAAAATTGTGGAGGGTCTATTCGCAAAAGAGTGAAAGCAACTATTGAGGTTTACTAAATTATATTTTATTATACATAAAACCAAAATTTTAAATAGGCAAAATATCTTTCAATTCTGACAGCCACTTCTATTTTTCCCAATTCAAATTATTTCACATCCATTCAAATTTCTTTACTACGGACCAGGAAATATCCATACAAAAAGAAACGCCCTACTTCTACTATTCTTAATAACTTATAAGTTTATCCATTACAACACTTCCGATTCACATTCCTATTAAACTACCTTTCACCTATATCTATAAAATCTTAAAAATTCCTAAGTCCTTTGCTGACTGCTTATGCAAACTAATTATTTAAGTCATAATCCGACTCACCATATTTTTATAAAAATCTTACAATAATTTCTTCATAAAACAAAACCTAATTCAAAATTTCAGCACTTAAGATTATCAATGTTTCTCCATGAACCACAAATTTCAAAAAAAAAACCTTCGACAGCAATTTTATTTCATGAGGAACAACAAGTTACTTTTCGAAACTTCCATTTTATTTAATGGTTTATTTAATCAATAACTCCTACTCAAAATCGTATCGTCAGGAGCATTATAATTTTCCCCTTTGTTAATTCTTTGCAAAATTAAAGCAATTAAAGTTATGTAATACAGTTTTTCCAGTCAAAATCACTCAAGTTTTTATGCATTAAAAGTCATTGTCAATTCATTTCTTGTCATTCAGAATCATTGTTAAAAGTCAGAAAAACAATAATAATCACTAAAGTACTTATATTTAAATTGTCACTCGATAAAATACTTAATTTAATTTACTTCAAAAATCTATAGAGCACGCACATAATGTTGAATGACTTTAAATGTTATGTCTTTCACAATTCTCTGTACTTTTCAAAGTTTAATCAAACGCGTTTTCCCCGAGGCCTCAAAAGAAAGTCTTCGCGAATTTTACGCGGACTGACACATTAGGTACTGTAGACTTTAACTCAAACTGGACTGACCTTAAACTCAACTAACAACTGATTTCCACTTCTAAAACCGCCTGTTTTATATTTTTTCGATTCCCCCCCAAAGTATTATTAATTATCCACCAAAATCGACAATAGGCGGTCGTTTGACCATCAATAAGTCAATTCTATTGGTCGACCTAGATATTATCAAAAGATGATGATGCAATCTATTTGAAATTTTTGTCATTTTTATTTTCTTAAATTCGAATAATTATGTCGCAATATCCTGGTTTATAGGGGTCAACAAATTTTGGTTCAGGAATGTGAGGACAACACAAAGAAGACCGACACACGTGAGCCATAAATCACCGATTTAATTACTTTGGCTTCGCTTTTAATAAGTTCATTGATTTGATTTTAGGAGATGACATCACGCTTGGTGACTAAATAATAGAATTTTAATCCAGACTATTTTTCCGGATCATTACGATTGTAATGTATACTTTTTTTTGGTTAAGAGCTGTTTTTTTATTGTATAATGACAGATTTTAATTTTAATTTGAGTTATCTTGGATTTTGTTAATTTTGTGAATAGATTGACTTCGACTTTGACTTTCTGATGTGTTTCTTCTTGTATTGCTTTCTGTCTTCGAACTTCCTTTTTTTGTTTATCTTTCAATTTCAACTTAATTTTTATTTAGCCGACTCATAAATTTGAAAGGTATACTTACCTACGTATTCTCCCAGTTTAAGTAGCTACCCACAATAATGTTATTATCAATTGAAAATTCCAGACTTATTTTACTAAACGAAAATAGAGAATATTATTATGCCGTTAATTCAAATAACATTTTTAATATTCTATTAGGCCTATGAATCTACAGTTAGCGTATCGCGTGCACATATGACCTATAACATACAATAACAATTTTTTTCTCTAAAACCCGTTTGCATTTCGCATGTCACCTCATAATATGGCTTGGCGGAAATTGTGCCATGAAGATTTACCTCAGTATTATTTTTAGTTACGAAAATCACATGGAAATTGGATGGCAATATTTATTTCAAGAATTACTTTAAGCTCAACGTTTTTCGGGTTCCATAATCTCTCTTGAGTCTTCAGTTCTCCCTAATTAACTGTAACTTCTCTAGGAATTTCTTCGTTTTAGCCGTTTTGGCATTGACCTGGTTACTCTGTACATTACATTACTGATGCATTCCAAAAATGCAAACTTGCAAGGTTTCATCAGCCAATTCCCAAATGCTCAGAAATATGGATCATTGTCCATTGATATGTTATAACTTGGATCCATAGCAGCCCTCACTAAATATTAAATGATTAACTAATCTGCAATAGATATATTTAATAAATCCGTAATAAGCGTACATGGATCTACATAAATCCTGAAAAAGTGCAACGGTCAGATATAGAAAAATACAAGCAAAAAAAAAATATGTACCAACACCAACTGTTTTATTATCTGGAAACACATCAACTTCTTGTTCCCATAAAATTCCAGGAAAATAATTTATCTTTATATCCCAAGAGCATACAAAGAAAATACCTCCATAACTGAGGTATTAAAGAGTTTCTGAATAGACTTATTTACCTTCTTTAGGAGACTATAAGAATACAAAGAAAGTTTTTACGATTTCAGATAATAATCCTGAATAAAATGACTTAATCTCAATCAATATCCAATTCAGCATAAACCAAACCTTTCGTCGCCTTAGTTTACATGGACAGATAAATCAATTCGATGAAATTATAGCTGCACACATGCAACGAAACGACTTATGCCTCTCTCCTTTCATCGTTTCCAGAGAAAATCGAAATTCTCGATCCGTTGAATGAAATAATAAATCGCTCTTCAGTCAGGGTCACCAGAGAGTAAAAAGCTCTCGCTCTAGTTTCACCCGGATTAGGAAACCGAAATGATTTATGTTAAAGTGTAATGTGCAAGTGCTAAATTTTTTTTTATTTGTAGGTTTTACCAGGGCTGTACGTTGGTAACTATAGAGATTCAAAAGATTCGTCCCAATTGACCAAACACAATATTACTCACATCGTTGCCATCCACGATACAGCTCGTCGAATTCATTCGGTAAGTGTAAAAAAAATAATTTTTACCTAAACTAAAACCTATAGCTACATCTTTGTCTTACTTTTTGAGGAAAGTGCTATAAGTTTATGAGACAAGAATTTCTTACTTTACTTTTGTTTTAATATAAAAATTGACATCTTGAATTTTGAAAAGTTGTACATCTAGAGCTTCCTGGCTTTTTGATCTTCTTGAAATGCAATCTTAAACTTATAAGATAGATAGTATGTGAAACTGTGCAAGAAGATCAGGCGAATTCGATATGAATAACCCAGTCGCTCTTAGAACATAGTTGCGAAATCCTACTATAATTATGCCTTGTGTACCTTGTTCCCTTATTGGTTTAGTTTTCCCTTTCGAAATTTCAAAGTTACACAAAACACATAGACAATTAAAGTTGAGGAAAATTCAGTAGCTTTAGTAGGCCCCTCCCCATGCATAGTTAAGCCAAAAGAGTCAAACCAATTAGATACCAATTGCGAATGAATTTGTGTTTTATCTGCAAAATTAACGTTAAAATCACCTAAAATGAAAACCTTCCCTGCAAGAAGCAATTCCAACCTAGATGTGAACATGTCTGTACTTGGCGGCCTGTACAAAGAAAAAATAAAAATTTAATTTGGGCATATTGCGTATTAATTATTGAAAATTTAAACTCTTTTAAAAGCACCACGTCTGGGAAACTTATATTTCTTTTTCTTTCTCAGGCATGTCTCATCCAGTGCTGAATATATATATGCCTCTTCCATGTCTCTCCGTCTTGTGCCGTCCTCATTCACTTCTTTCCAGCTATAATAATGATGTTGTCTGTCCATCTCAGTCGTGGTCTGCCTATTCCTCTTTTTGTCTGACGTGGTCTCCATTTCGTAATTATGTGCGTCTGACTCGCCACATGTCCAACCAATTTCCACTTAAGGCTTGCCACTCTATCTAGGATATCTGTTACTGATAAAGTTTGTGAGGCTTTCGCGGTTTATTGATAAGGGGTTTTCATTCGGGCCGTCGTAAGTTGGAATTTCTTCCTGACGTTTCGCTAGCACGCGTGGCTAGCATCTTCAGAGGTGCTTCCATGTCCGATTCTGGTAGCAGACTGACGCGTTCCCGACCGTAAGTTGTATTTATATGTGAGTGGCTGTGGTGGGGGAGGGGCAGAGCTTTGCGGCATGTGGTTAATCTCATCTTTCTCTGTACTCAATGGGACCTTTCTTGCATTTTTGAGGATCGGGTTCCAGATTTGGTTAAGTTTTAATGTTTCTTCTTTCCTGTTGACGTTCTCCGTATGTTTGTGGATTTCTATATCTTCATGTACAAGACGATTGTGGTATCCGGAAGTCGGTGCAAGAAGTTTGACCTCACCAAAGAGTATTTCATGATTCCCTTCACTAAGCGCATGTTCCGCAACTGCCGATTTTTCCGATTGTCCTAGTCTGCAGTTTATTTTGTGCTCGTTCATCCTGGTTCCCATGGATCTTTTTGGCGTTCCTATGTATACCTTACCACATGTGCATGGTATGCGATAGACTCCAGCGCTTGACAGTGGGTTCCTCTCATCCTTGGCTGATCTGATTGATTGCTGTATTTTCCTTGTTGGCTTGAAGATTGTTTTTATGTTGTGTTTCTTCAAGACTTTCCCTATCCTGTCTGTCACCCGAGAAATTAAAGGCAGATATGCATTAGCCACGACTGGTTGTTCATCCACGTTTTGTCGTGTCGCAATTTTGGGTCGCATGGCTCTGTCGATTTCAGATGCATTGTAACCATTTGATAGAAAGGCCGATTTGAGATGATTCAGTTCGTGACTCGCAGATGTTCCGAGCACGTTCTGTTAACGTTGTTATAATTCCACGTTTTTGCCTTGGATGGTGGTTTGAGAGTGCATGCAGGTACCTGTCTATGTGTGTAGGTTTTCGGTATACCGTGTGGCTTAGTTTTCCTCCAGATTTCTTTATGAGCACATCTAAGAAGGCGATTTCCTGGTTTTTCTCCTTTTCCATGGTGAATTCTATGCTAGGATGTTGCTCGTTCAGGTGACCTAGGAATTGGTTAAGCTTCTCTTCCCCATGACTCCAAACCACAAAAGTATCATCTACGTATCGAAGCCATACCGTTGGTTTGTGGTCAAAAGATTCTATAGCTAATTTCCTCTCGAATTCCTCCATAAAGAAGTTGGCTATGACCGGGCTGAGCGAACTTCCCATAGCTACACCGTCCGTTTTCTCGTAGAAATCGCCGTTCCACAGGAAGTAACTACCAGTGAGACATGTCCGGAAAAGCTCAACTATGTCAATGGGGAAGCTACTTGATATCAAGTCAAGAGATTCTGTCAATGGCACTTTTGTGAATAGGGACACGACAAAGCTGACCAGGATATCGTTAGGTTGAAGAATAATATCCCTAATTTCTCGGACAAAGTGAGTGGATTCCTTGACGTAAGAGCTAGTTTTTCCTACATGGGGTTGAAGAAGCGATGCAAGATGTTTCGCTAGGTTGTACGTTGGTGCTCCAGGTGCACTCACTATAGGTCTTAGCGGGACCGGTTCGTGAATTTTGGGTAGGTCGTAGAGTCGTGGTTGAACTGCTTCTGTTTTTATGATGCCTTTCTTCTCCGTGTCTGTTAGGGTAGATAACCTAATCAGTTTGTTGGTATTCCGGAGTGTGGCTTGTGTGGGATCCTTCTTCGGCTTTCGGTAGGTAGATGGATCAAGGAGTTCCTGAATTTTCTGGTTGTATTCTTCAGTTCTTAACAGGATAGTTGCGTTGCCCTTATCCGCAGGTAGGATGATCATATCTTCCGCTGAATTCAGGTTCCCAATTGCCATTAGTTCCTTCTTAGCGAGGTTACTGGTTGGTGGTCGAGCTGTTTTTGTTATTTCGTCCACGATGTTTCTTTGTTGATTTTCAATTTTAAAGATGTTTTGTTTTTCTCTTTGAAAGCTTTGATCTTAATATTTTCATGTTTTTATTTGTTGCAATTATCGTTTCCATAATTTGTTTTGTATGCTCTAAGATATACCCTAATTTCCCTTTTTACAAGTTTGTTGAGTTTCCTGTTCTGAAATGAAATGAAATGAAATATATCTTTATTAAATAGGTTGGTTACGTTGGTACACCTAATATACACAAAAAATACAATATAAGATAATGCCCATTAGACATACAAGTATAACTATCTACAAAATACAAGTAAAAATCTTAAGAAGATAGCAGCACATTACTCTGGTTCAGCCGATCACATCAAGATGGTAAATGCAATAACAGATTAATTATTCTTTAGCCTGAATGTAATCCCTCAGCCAATCTTTGAAACGCTGAACTGAGGGAAGGTTCTTGATATTATTTGGAAGACTGTTAAATTCCTGAAAGTCTTTAAAAAACAATGAGTTCATTGTACTCTTGAAATTCATTCTTGGAATAAAGAGATGATCATTATTCCTTGTAGGGTAATTATGGATATCCCTATTAAAAACATCAAATGGCTCAAAATAAGGTGGTGCTAACTTATTTACAATCCTGTATAGAAATATTATAGTAAGTGCATATAATCTATTCGTAAGAGAGAGCCAATTTAACGAGCTTAGCATAGAAGCGTTGATTTACAAATTCAATACTCTCATTATCTATCAATAATTGAGGATTAATGTCTACACTTTTCTGATATCTATACTTAGATGCAAAAATCATCGCCTTTGTTTTTGATACATTTATTTTCAATTTATTATTCCTTAAGTCTCTGACAAGACCCCATTCATTTTTCTATAGCTTTGCTGAGATCATTCTCACTGCAAACCAAAAATGTGTCTTCGGCAAAAAGATTTATAAACTCACAGTTCACAAACATATTGATATCACTGATGTATAATATGGAAAGAAGAGGTCCCAACACACTCTCCTGTGGTACTCTCATATTATTACTTATTTCACTAGATACCTCTCCATTAAATCTTACGTTTTGTTTTCCATTACTCAAATAGTCTGCAAACCATTCCAAAACACTACCAGCAATACCATATTTTTTAAATTTTTACAAGATCTATCGTTTCGAAGGCCCTCTTAAGATCCAAGAATACACCCACAACAAACTTATTACTATCAACATCGTTTCTGATTTTACATAATGCCAACTCAAAAGCGGATTCGCCGCGAAATCCAGATTGGTTAGTTATCAGAATTCCATTATTTGCAATATGTTCCAAAACTTGATCATACACTGCCATCTCCAAAACCTTTTCCATAGGTGCAAATGTGTTTATTGGACGAAATTCACTGGCATCCATAGAATTATTGACCTTCTGTATTAGAATTAAGGTACTACACTTTGATTTATCAGGTACTTCACCAGTCCTAAGAGATGAACAGAACATTTATTATCAAGCATCAGAGATATCCAACAACTTAAACCTAGAAACATCCAAATTCAAATTTGCATCAAAATTGGTCCATTTCTGACCATTTTGCATGCTTTCGTCAATTCTTTCTATACTGCTAACAAAATAAAAGGTAAAATTTGCTGCGATCTCCGAACAATCTCTGAGAGTTTTCCATTCATTTTTAATGTCAAAGGAGATACAATTTGGGATCTTAGAACTACCCGTGCCAATCCCACTCTTCAGTGTTCTGTTCCAAATTTCCTTGGGGTTGCCCTTAAACATATCTATATATCCATAGTAATACCTTTCTTTCTTTAACCTAAGAAGTTCAACCGTTGTTCCTGTGAGACTTGAACTCTTGCCACTTATGTTGCATTTCGTTATCATTTGCATTTCTAAAATTTTTATAAACCTTGTCACGATCTTTAATTTTATCAAAAACTTCATTATCAAACCCAGGTAAGTTAGATTTATAGTTGCAAGTCTCTACAGGAGCAACATCGTTATTCACTTTGCCACAATTTTCCAACAATTCTTAAAAAACACTCTCAACATTAACAAAGTTCAAATTCCATTCACACAACAATAAATTCAACTTTATAATATCCATGTTTTCTCACCAGTATTTCTATATTTCTTCACCTGATCATTTACGCATGATTCATTCCAGAAATTAACTAATAACAGAGTGATCGACAACCCTTGGAGCATCGTGTACCTCCACCTTCAAACCAAGTTCTCGCTAACATCGGTAACTCATGTCAGTCCAGTGACCAACTGATCTATTCCAGAAGCTGCAATTAGGTTCTGTCACTCAAAATATTTATATTAAAATCGCCAACCAGCACGCATCTGCTATATTTGGTAAATAAAGTATCACATATTTCTTCAAATTCCTCAAGAAAGCTAGAATGCGAACTTGATGGAGAATGGTAGATGCAGCCAATAACCCAAATGACAGATGCCAGATGCAGCCTTACACCAAAAGTTATCAACAAGTTCAAATTTCTTAACGTTTGAAAATTTGTAATTATTGTTGATATAAATTAAAACCCCACCAGTATGTCTACTGTTAGAGCCACATCTACAACACATATAATTATCAATACATAATCCACCATCTTCAGCATCTTTGGTTGTTCGTGTTTCACTCAGTAGAATGATTTTGGGATTATAAGAAACAATGCTCTGCCCTATTTGATTTTTATTTTTAAGATCACTCTGAGCATTAAGGTAAATGATATCTGAGTTATAAAGTATAGTAGGTGTTAGTGGGAGTTTTTTTTGATTATCCTTTTTATTCACAATCGTTGGTTTATTGTTAATGAATTTAATAGTTTTTTTTTATTTGGTCCACTTTCTACAAGCCTTTGCAGCTTTGCTTTGACACCCCTATAGTAATCTCTCTGGATATTTGTTTGATCATTATTCACACTAACACCCGGAATGCTTATATTTTTTCGGTTCTTCAAGATATTTTTTGCATCAGCCTCAGATTCCAGAATGACCTAATCGGCCGAGCCCTGTCTGCAACATACTTCCCAAGTCGGAAACTTTTCAAACCATCCTTGTTTATATTAAAAAAATTTCGACTAGTGCACCAACTGTCCTATCCTCCTCAAGATTCCTGTCTGCCTGTGTTTTAGCTTTTGATTCATTCACATTAAAAATTATAATATTTTTTGCTCTATTTTTCCTCTCCATCATCTCATATATTAGGTCCTCTTGCTCTCGTTTGGTTTTTCTTCGTGTCTCTATCAGCTTTAGTATCTCTGTACCTACGAAGTTTTGTTAACCCTGCTGCAGATTTTTTATCTATTAGTTATGGTTTGTAAGTTTTTTGTTATATGTTCTGTAACTTGATCTATGTTTAGTAGTTCTGTTGGAGTATTGAATCTTTTCGTTATCTCATTTTGGTATTCTTGTTGGTTGAGCAATCACTGTTGGAAACATGTTCCAACAATCATGCTATCTCTTTTTGATGGCAAAATATTTTTATACATATAAAGTTTGCAACACTGCAGCGTTGTCGTCATGTCTATTTTGTCATGTCTGTCAATATATTGCGCGCCATTTTTGTCATTGCAGCAGTGTAGCTTGGAGCTTGTCCACGTTAACAAGCATCCAGAAACCTTTTCACATTTTAATAAATTTTATAATCTAGCTCTGCCCTGTTGGGCATCTAAGCAAGCTCTGGCTTCTTGTCATCTTGTAGTAGTAATTGTAAATAGTGTAAATATTGTGTAAATTGTTGTAAATATAGTGTCAGTGAAAAGCGCGTGTGTTTTTAGTTCCCTATCCAGTCGATCATCCAGTCCACCTAATTATACAGTCCACTAATTATCAAGTTATTTATCTTCGCATTATGTGGTTTTGCACATAATTTTGGTCCTTCGAGCCGGATACTGGATAGTTCGGAACCTAAAAGTGCTTTAAAAACCCTCAAAAAGTGCCTTTTTAGTGGTTATTGGATTGTTCCATCGTGATTTTTGGCGCCATGTGATGCAAAAAATCAATCATCCACTGTGCAGTCTGCACGTGTCTCAAACAACGTTGGGTTCCACGTGCCACCAGCGAAGGTTTCCGCCGGAACCGGAAGTGCGTAAGCTAGAGTGGGACGCGAGCAAACAAACTTCACTTGTCAAATTCAAAAAGGGTGCTTCTTTTTCTCGTCTGGTTCAACCCAAGTCACCCCGGGGTGCAGTATCCTTGCTTTGGTGCAATGAAGTACAGCCCCGGAGCAACGAACATGAAAGTGAGAGTTCACCACCCCGACAGCTTAACCTCAAATTAAATGTCAAAACATTTGTGTTACGTTTTTGTTGTTTGTTGTTTGTGTATTTTGGATTTTTGCAGTGAATTTGAGTGTGGAATTTGCATTATTTTTGAAAAACTGAATTTTTCGCATTAATTATTGCTATTTTTTCATTATTTATTTAAAGGATGAACAATTATCCGTTTTTCGTTTTGTTAAGTAGTTTTTAAAAAAAAAAAAAAAAATCTAATTTATTAGGTAATTTTAAATTTTGTTTATAGATTTCTTTTGATATTTTCTTATTTTTTTGATTGTAAACTTTGTAAATATGGCTACCAAAAAGCAAATTGATAAATTATTGTCAAAGAAAAAGCAAGCAATCGACTCCATGGTTAGAATAAGTCGTTATATTTCCGATCACAAATCTGATCCTGACAGTGAGTATAAAACCGACCAATTTTTAGTTCGGAAGGAAATATTGCAGGACAGTTTTCAAAAGCTTAAAGACATTCAAGTTGAAATTCTGTGCCTTGATGGTAACTATGATGATTCAATTGATGATGTAGAAACTCTTTTTTATGATGTCATTGTAAGTATTAAAAATTGTTTACCTAAATCTAATTTACCAGGACCAGCTAATACTAGTAATTTAGCAACTAATATTGCTCAATCGGTTTCAATTCCACCTACTCAAAGTAATAATTTTATTTCTGCTGCTAAATTGCCCCCAATCGAGATACCTACCTTTGATGGAAAAAATTTTAACACAAGTCATAAAAACAAAGCCAAATTCATTTTTTGAAGATTTTTCATCCCTTAGAAGACTTCAAAGAGTTTTTGCCTATATACTTAGATTTGTTCACAAAACTGGAAAAAATTCTGGTGAAAAACTTGAGGGAAGTTTGAAGCTTTCAGAACTGGAACACAGTCTTAGAGTAATCATAAAATGTGAGCAAGACTTTTACTTTTCTAATGACATTAAATCTTTACTTTCCAATACCCCTTTAAAATCCTCATTAAACTCTTTGTCGCCGTTCCTAGATGGCAATGGATTATTGCGAGTGGGTGGAAGGTTACATAATTCAAACATTCCATATAATCAGAAACATCCTGTGATCTTGCCCAAGGAAAGTCACATCACCAAATTAATTATAATACAAGAACATTCAACTTTGTTGCACGCTGGACCAAGACAAGTTTTAGGTTCCCTAAACCTCAATTATTGGCTCATAAATGGAATAAGATTAATTAAAAAAGAGCTACACAAATGTGTGATTTGCTTTAAATTCAAAGCAAAATGTTCCACTCAATTAATGGGTTCCTTGCCGGAAAAAAGAGTCTGTTCAGCCAGAGTGTTTCAAAATGTCGGGGTAGATTTTTGCGGTCCCTTCCTCGTTAAGCAATCTCGAATTAGAAAATCCGTAAGTTCCAAGGCATACATACCACTTTTTGTGTGCTTTTCAGTCAAAGCAATTCATATGGAACTGCTTTCAGACCTGACAACCGAAAATTTTCTAGCTGCTCTGAAGCGTTTTATTTCGCGGAGGGGGAAGCCCGCAAATATTTTCTGCGACAATGGTTCCACGTTTAAAGGAGCCGAGAATAAAATCAAAGAGTTTTATAACGAAACAGAAAAAATTGAAAATTATTCCCTTCAGGAAAAAATTACATTTAATTTTATACCGAGCTATTCTCCAGTTTTTGGTGGTTTATGGGAAGCTGGAGTAAAATCGGCAAAATTTCACATCAAGCGAGTCATAGGTAGCAATGAGCTTACCTATGAACAATTTAATACTCTTATTGTCCAAGTAGAAGGAATTTTAAATTCCCGACCACTTGTAGCCTTGTCACAAGATCCTTCAGATTTGGACTATTTGACCCCTGGTCATTTTTTGATAGGTGCGCCTATCACAAGCTTTCCTGACCCTGATTTGACGGAAATTCCCCAAGGTCGACTTAAGTTTTGGAAATTGTGTGTCCAGATGCAGCAGCATTTTTGGAAAAAGTGGTATCACGACTATCTAACGCAACTCCAAAATAGGCCAAAATGGCGTGATGAGATGCCTAACCTTAGGGAGGGCTTGTTAGTCATTTTAAAAGAGGATAATGTACCTTCTTATAAGTGGCCAATGGCAAGAATAGTTAAAGCAATACCTGGAAAGGACGGCAAAGTAAGGGTTGTCGAAGTGAAAACCAAAAAAGGTATTTATCTCAGATCGGTTACCAAGATTGCAGTGTTACCGATTGATGACAATAATTGTTAATAATATTTTTGAAAATTATTCACAAAATTCTGTACATATATTTGTAAAACATTTAGATTTATATTTATATTCAATTAGCTATACTCGTATATACATACATAATGTCATACTATGTGTTCCAGAAATGTTTTTAGCTTTAATTGTTAGTTAAGTTTTCATTTACTGGATCATCATTGAAATCATACCTTTTTTTAAAAAAAAGGGTTGCTTACTTTCTCTTTAATTTTTTTATTTTTTTTGCTGGAAAATTTTACCTTGGTTTCATGTGAAACTCTAGGCCCCCCAGCATGTTGGAAACATTTTCCAACAATCATGCTATCTCTTTTTGATGGCAAAATATTTTTATACATATAAAGTTTGCAACACTGCAGCGTTGTCGTCATGTCTATTTTGTCATGTCTGTCAATATATTGCGCGCCATTTTTGTCATTGCAGCAGTGTAGCTTGGAGCTTGTCCTCGTTAACAAGCATCCAGAAACCTTTTCACATTTTAATAAATTTTATAATCTAGCTCTGCCCTGTTGGGCATCTAAGCAAGCTCTGGCTTCTTGTCATCTTGTAGTAGTAATTGTAAATAGTGTAAATATTGTGTAAATTGTTGTAAATATAGTGTCAGTGAAAAGCGCGTGTGTTTTAGTTCCCTATCCAGTCGAGCATCCAGTCCACCTAATTATACAGTCCACTAATTATCAAGTTATTTATCTTCCATTATGTGGTTTTGCACAATCACCTCATCGGTTGTTCGGAATCTGTGTTTAATTACTAGCTTTTTTCTCTTCAATACCAGATCAGATCTATGTCTATAGTAGCTCAGACCAGTCTGTGAAACCTACACTATCTAAAACTACCTGTAGTTCGTCTATTTCCATTCTAGTTGACAGCACATTCAATAACATAATCCAAAAATGTTCTTTATTATGACTATTACTTACAAGGACAGAGCCATGGGGGGGGGGGGGGGGGGGGCTAAAATATATCGTTAGGAAAACTTGGATAAAAAATTTAAAGTTGGGAAAAATTGGTAGACAAAAATTTGCGCACCTTATTTGCGAGGACTAATTAAAATTAACATAAGGATCGTATCACGTGTCGTAATGAATTGCAGAATCACCGGACAACAGGATGACGGAATCCTAATGGTCGCGGCGACCTATTTCGTTGCACTTTGCATTGCACTAGCGCCACTAACCTTGGCAGTGGCAAGTGACACTCATGGCAGTAGTAGCACTAGCACTATATAATATATCAGATAATCCAAACTTCTATTATGTTGCCTTCTGCGTTCTGCGTATTCTTCGGTCGCTATTCAGATTTTAGCAAAGCTCTGAATCCTTGAGCTGAAGAAATACTTTTTGGTTTTTCCGAACATTTTTCTTATACATACACGTTTTTTCATACAGTGTTTATTTTATTTGATTATATTATTTGTAGGTCTAGTCTGGAATATTATATATGTCAAACTTTTTATGAGATATTGAAGTGAAACTTCTTAGGCGGCGGTCTGATATTTAGACGAGAATATGGAGAGTGATTTGAACGCATCACGTAACGTCACGTTTTGACAAATTTAGTTACACGAGTGAAAAGGAAGATTTAACGTAGACTGTAGAGCGGCGGTGAAAGCGAGCCAATGACAATGACAGACGAGGAACGATTGACACAAACCAAGGATTATAATAGTCTAAGAGCCAGCGCCGAAAAAAATCTTTGAATTTACTAAAGCTAGTTTTTGGACAGTTGATCAGGGATGTGCGTCTACACGTAGACTTTCATTGTCTACTTTACGTGTAGACAATGTAGACAATGTAGACAACGTGTCAACAATGTGAAATAATATAAACGACGTTTAATTCTAACCTCACATTTTCCTTTTCAAAAAATTATTTTTATTTTATTATCGGTTTTCCTCATATTTATAATCAGTGAATGCTGATATCAAAGTGATAGGTATAAGCTACTTAGGTAGTAGTGATTTTGGAATTTTTTTTAAATTTTCTATAATAAGTTTATTGTTTACGTCACATGTAGACAATGTGTAGACAAATGCCCACCTAAACAATTCGAATTGTCTACACGTAGACAATCAATTATTTACGTTGACATTGTCTACAGGCACATCACTGCAGTTGATTCCAGTATTTACGTACATAAACATACCGCGGTCAGTCAAGCGAAACTTGGGACAAGGACTCAGGGTGTCTTGTTAAAGGTGTCGAGATAACTTGGGTAATGCAACAAATTCACTAAAGCTGAAAATTATATCATACATGTTATATATAACATATAAATAACAGTAGTGTTAGTCAGTCAGTTGAATAGCGGGACCGTGCTGGTCAGTCAGCCCCAATAAATGTAAAAATCTGCAAAAAATATTAATATTACTGAACAAACCTATTAATTTATACTTCAACCTACAATTTTGAATTGTCACTGTCACGCTGTCACTCTAAAAAAAAATACACCTTTTATTTTTTTTACATAAATTGGGGCTGAACTACCTCAAAGGGGCTGAATGACCGGCCCAGTTCCGCTATTCAACTGACTAACAAACATCACTGTTATTTATGTGTTATATATGATATGATATGTATAGCGATTTTCAGCCTTAGTAAATTCGTTGCATTACCTAAGCTATCTCGACAACTTTAACCAGACACCCGAGGTCCTTGTCCCAAGTTTCGCTTGACTGACTGAGGTATGTTTATGTACAGTGGAAATCATTGCAATTGGCACACACTATGTAAATATCCCTCGTAATGTGTCAAATCTGACACACAGTTATAGCAAAATTCTGCACTAAATAGATTTATTGGTTAGAATTTTGACTTAATACCAGGGATTTTAAAGAGTGTGTGCCAATTGCAATGATTCCGACTGTATGTACAGGGTGGCCCGTTTAGGAGGGGCCTATACCTTATCTCGAAATCCACGAGGGCTGTAAAAAAAATTAAATACAAAAGTTGTTTCTAATAAAATTATCCACAACTTTTTTATATTGTTTTTGTTATCACTCTACTATATACAGGGTGGACAAATAAAATTTCATTTTTTTTTAATGGAACACCCTATATTTTAATACATTTTTACATAGTCCTTTGAAAGACAAACCCAGCGATATACTGGTCATGTGTCTGTGATATACCGTTTCGAACTTATTAGCGATTATCTTCAGGCTTTGGGGTAATTTTAAACAGTCATTGTTACGTTACTCATAAGCTTTTAAAACTTTTTTTTGCATGATATTTTTTATAAAATAATGCTCTTTTTTAGACTATATTCAAATTTGAAATATTTGTTTTAAAAACGCGGTGTTGCCACGTTTTGCAAAATGTCACGCTTTTCAATTTTATCAAATGGGACCTCCTGTAAATTTTCGAGTTTTTTAATAGCCCTTTAAAAGAAAAATTCAACGATATACTAAAAATGGATCTGTGATGCACCGTTTCGGCCTGATTGGCAATTATCTTCGGTTCTAGCACAATATTTCATCTGTCCAAGTCGCCTGGTGAATAACAAAAATGTCTATTTTCCGTCGGCCGTCTAGTAACGTGCTTTATTAATGTATTAAAAAATGTTTAATAATGCCACCATTAATGCATAAAAAACACTATTTCAGCTTATCTACTGCAAAATTAGACATTTTTTTCATTCAACAGGGATGACATTGGATGACATGAGATATTGTGCTAGAACTGAAGATAAACGCCCATCAGGCCGAAACGGTGCATCACAGATTCATGTCCAGTATATCGTTAAAAGTCTTTTAAAGGGCTATTCAAAAACGCGAAAATTTACAGCAGGTCTTATTTAAAAAAATTGAAAAGCGTAACATTTTGCGAAACGTGGCAACACCACGTTTTTTAAACAAATATTTCAAATTTAAATATAGTCTAAAAAAGAGCATTATTTCATAGAAAATATCATGCGAAAAAAAGTTTAAAAAGTTTATGAGTAACGTGACAATGACTGTTGAAAATTGCCCCAAATCGTGAAGATAATCCCTAATAAGTTCGAAACGGTATATCACAGACACATGACCAGTATATCGTTGGATTTTTCTTTCAAAGGGCTACGTAAAAATGTATTAAAATACAGGGTCTTCCATTAAAAAAAATGAAATTTTATTTGTCTACCCTGTATATAGTAGAGTGACAAAAAAAACAATACAAAAAAGTTGTAGATAATTTTATTAGAAACAACTTTTGTATTTAAGTTTTTTTTACAGCACTTGTAGATTTCGAGATAAGGTATAGGCCCCTCTTAAACGGGCCACCCTGTACGTAAGTACTGTAATCAACTGACCAAAAACTGGCTTTAGTAAATTCAGAGAATTTTTTCGGCGCTGGCTCGCCGGCTATAAGCAAAGAGGATTGCCTATTATAGTCAAGCGCCAATACCCTTGTGACGTCACTATAGAGGCGCGTCTCCCTTTTGTGTGACCCTTCGTCTTCACCCCGACTCACGCTAAGTCTAAAAGCTGTATGAGAGAGGGTATAGTTTTTAAAACGTTTCAGTTCTTAACATGTGTACGATGCTTCACATGATTTTTTTGAAGTAAAACTTCTTAGGCGGCGGTCTGATTTGGACGAGAATGGAAGGACACGTTTTGGCAAATTTCTACACACGCGAGACGAGAGAGAAGAAAGATATAACGTAGAGAGACGGAGAAAGACAGCCAATGGATAGGGTACTTGCTTGGAAAATTAAATTGATTATTGTTTATTGCAAACTGTAGGAAATCGAAAAAGAATCGTTAGGTACCTACTTTTTTTTAATTTCGCCTAAATATGATTAATCCGGAAACTATACAAATATTAAGTTTTGTATATATAGATATAATGAGCATGTGCAACGTCACTAATTTATATGATAAGTGACGTCATAGGCATATTTCATAGCGTTGTATCTCCGTCAATTTTTGATTAAGAAGAAAAAGAAAAAACACGTGTTGACTTATTTTTCATGGACTAACGAAATCAGCAATAAAAAAATTGATGCAAGTACCCTATTATAAGCAAAGAGGATTGCCTATTAGGCCCGGCGCAAAATGAGACGCAGCTTGGTGACGTGAAGCAGCGTGAGTCACGGCGAGTTTTTGTGAACCTAAGTAGGAATAGGTAATGCGCATATTACTTCCCAGCGACTCGCAACGTGACGTGACGCAGTTTTGGTTTTGCGGAACTACCGGAAGGCAGTGTACCTACTTGCCGCAGTTTTTCTCATAGAGTCACGGTGCGTGTTTTGCAATTTTTGAAAATGGGAGAAAAATTGATTGAGGCCGTGCGGATACGAAATGTTTTGTAGGATACAAGCCATAGAGACTATATGCGAACATAACTAAAAACTGAAAAGCAGTAGCTGCCATTTTATCTGCACTTTCGGTCTGCCTCACTGATATGTCTGCCTGCGAAGTGTAAACCGGCATTGTATTTGCGCGGTTACTATTTTCAAGCGCCGATACCCTTGTGACCTCACTACAGATGCGTGTTTGTTTTTTGTGTAGCCTTTCATCTTTATACCCCGACTCATGCGTTAAGTCTAAAAGTTGTATGAGGGAAGGAATAGTTTTTAAGAAGTTTTACTTCTGAACACGTGTACGATGCTACATGTGATTTTTTTATGTTTCAATAAAGTTGGGAAAATTAGGAATGTCAATCCTCCAAACCAGAGGGCTTCGCTACATCCCTGATTACTTATTCTAAAAAAGAATCTCGATTTACTGATAAACTACTCTAACTAATGTGAGTTACACTTTGAGCTATAGGCTCTGAGCCAATCAAAGATGTTTTAAATTACTAACCAGGTTTCTATAGAGTTGAAATTGAGTATACATCGTCCCCCTTATCACGTAGGGGCGTATCTAACACAAAAATCTAAAATTGCGTTTTCAACAAATTTAGGCTTTTCTGAGGTACACTTTTGATCTCACGAAATGGCGTAACGGTATCTGTTATAGTTTCCTTTAGAGGACTTATCTTATTGAGAAAGAAAAAAATATGTCATGTAGAGGCGTATATGCAAACTTTATTTTTTCCAAAAAATCTATAAAAGCCATCATAGGTCCAGTACTTTATATTTATGAGAGCATATACATAAGGTTTTAATGTAGAAAAATAACCATGATCTGTTTAAAAATGAAAACACTAGATAACATTACAAATAGTGCATTTTACATTTTTATCGTCTCCTGAAAAAAATTACGAATTTCGATACGCCTCTACGTGATAAGGGGGACGACATGTTTCTATCCAACACTTGCTAGTTATAAGAGTCATTATTTGTGCAAATTTAGGCAGGTGAACTATCAAATAACACACTAGTGGGTTATGGTTTATAACTCACTCTCTTATAACGTCAACGCAAAACGTCAGGAAATAAAAATTTATAAGTCCTGTTTTAAAGATGACTCATTCTCAAATAATACCTGTTAGTTTTTCAGTTCTTGTATGCTGCTCGTGTGTGATGATTTCTCAGTTGTTGGGTAATAGTATATTATATTACGAGTGTAGAAAGTGACAAATTTCACACGAGTGTTATTTCGCGCGAAGCGGTAGCCGAGTGCGTGTATGAAAGTGTATGAAAGACGCTTTCTCACAAGTGATGTACACCATTTGTCCTACGACCAGAAACCGATTTACACCAATTTTCTCCTATTTTATTTCTTTCCATTTTCAACACACGTGCTGAAAGTACTTTCAACCCACGTATTGAAAGTAAATTGTCATTTTGTGATATCAATCACAAATAATGACAACAGTATATTTTCCACACGTGTGTTGAAAGTCATTTTGCACGCGTATTGAAAGTACTTTCGGCACGCGTTTGATATTTAGCGCTTTCCAAAGAACCAACTAGTGCGCAATTTGTCATTTTTGTATGTGGTCGTAGGAAAAACATTATATGCTACTCGTGTGTTATGATTTCTAAGTCACTCGAGAAATTATACATACTATAAATTTTTCTCGCTTGACTTATTTTCAACATAACACACTAGTACCATAAATAACTATTATAGCCAATTTACACAATCCAGACACATTCAGGTAACAACTATTGACTTAATGGTTTAAACAAAAACCTATCTCTAAGGTAAGCACTGCTGGAAAAGCGTTTTAAGTCAGATGTTGTCTTAAAAATTTGGTTATTTACATTTTGAATACCATAAGGTAGGTACCTACATCATTGACATCATCAATAACAGGAATAGTAGGTACCTACATAGAATCAAGTTGGTATAAAAGCTTTTATTTGCTAAGGTGATATCGTTAATATAAATATTTACATCGTTCAAACCCGTTATAACGATGACAAAATCAAATTCTGATCACCTAAAGAATTTTTCAACGCTGCGCTGTATTCGACATCTTTACAACTTGCACACGGACCACATGGTTCACATATTACTTTAATTCAGAATTCATTTCCAAGAAGACGAAATAGAGGATTAGGAATCCTCTTACCAAAATCATCAGTCAGTACGAGTACGCTGCAGTACGCAACGAAGCGGTTTTTAGCTCGTTATAATATTACCTGTAAATACTTCAGTATTTTTTATACAATTCTGTGTTTCTTGATCTTGGTACCGAAACGTCAGCAAAAAGTCCAGAAGTCATCTGAGCCTGTTGGTACCAAATTGGTACTTCAAATTTGAAGGAAAAGCGTGATCTCTAGGTTAATAATTGCTATTATTAATAGCGGTACAAAATCTTCTTTTAATAATGGTAGCCACCAGACTGCATTCAAGGCGACAATTTATAAAAAAATATATGAAAAAAAAATAAACAATAACATTTAGCATTTTACCATTTTTCATCTAGTAATTGCAAAAATTCTTTATTCTTCTTCAGTTATTTGTTATTTCATCCTTTCCTTATTAATTTGATCAACACTAACTTTTTCTGAGTCAGCGGTGTCTTCGAAATCTTCAATTATTCTCTTAAGCCTTAAATAAATATCTTTTCCCTTATCTTTGTCATTTAGATTTATATCAATTTTACTTGAATTTTTTCACCATACTGTACTCCATTTCTATTTGGGATGTGTATAGATCTTTTTGGTAAGATTTAAGTTTCAACTGATCATAAAGTAAATATAGTTGCTCTAGAGAACATTTACAATAAAACAGTAGCATTTTCTGAGTTACTAATGTAATTGCATCAAATTTAGCTGCAGAGATGTTAGCACACTCTTTACACCAAACTTCTTTACAAAAATCACAAGCAGCTCCAAAGATTTCATTATCCTTTGGCCTGCGTTCATATAAACACAAACATTTTACTCATTTCAAATTAGACATTTTAATTTTGAAATTTAGCACAAGATAAGGAATTAACTACCTAGCGTTTGTCTATGGAAAAACTCACCAACAGAGAAGTCTTATTTTAGTTACGTGTCTTTGTGTCAGGCCCCTGCCACATCCATTTCCTGTATTTATTCAGGAGAATATTTCGTGTTTCTCCAGAAAATTATCGACAGTCCGTCTTTTCTCGTATTAGATATCGAAACCCTATTGCCAGAATTGAGGTAAATACAATTTCATTCTCTTTTTCCTTGGGTTATTCCGAGTAGGTTTCATCCTAGAAGGAATTTATTTGACAGGTATAGTATGCGGATCAGGGCCGGCTCCAGACATTTCGACGCCTTGTGCAAAATAAATTTTTGCCGCCCCTCTTATACCGATTACTTTCCTACTTTGTAGTTCTCATCAGGGGTTAAGCATAACTCGAGGATCAACATTGCAGATACGTACGTTTACCCTGAAATTAAAGCTAACCTAGAGCTAATTCGCTATTTGAAAAATCGACCCAAATAACACCAAAACATAACTTGCAAATCGCTTAGCGGAGGCGTGAAACTATGTCATTGGTGAAACTAGGCTTGCGATAGGTGTATTCGGGTTCTCGTTTTCCGAACTGTTCGCGAATCATCCTGGAACTGCGCAGAACTAGTTGCGTACTTATTCAGTCCTTAGGACTACTGTGCTCAAATTGTTTATGGCACTGAGTACCGAGTCCAAGTCTGGCAGTGATAGGCGAACGCGATAATTGATGAAATAAATCATGCAGCTATTGTAATTCTAGAAGGGTTTTTTTACCCAACAATTCCTCTGAGATTTTTGCCGCCCTTCGATTTTGCCGCCCTGTGCAGGGACACAGGCTGCACGGGTCCTGGAGCCGTCCCTGATGCGGATAGTTGGAATGATGAAGATGATAAGGTACAAGTAGTATGACGAAGAACATAGATCCAAAGGACATTATTATTCCTGAATGGCATATACATAGTATCTACTTTGGGGAGTAACGAGATGGAAAATAAGATATGGGATGATCATGAATCTGAGAGTATAGGTTCAGATGTAGAAGAAAAAATGTTACATTTTGACAGGTTCAAGTCTTATATCACGAGGATAAATCGGGCGATCTGATTTGAGAGGAAGGAAGCGTAAAATTTACATGACATGTCTTCTAGTGATTTCTCGATTCAATGGTTTTGTATGTAAAGAGCATAGTTTGAAAGTTGTAGTTTTATTCCTAAATATGAGAATTGTTGTATATAGCGATGCACTTCCAAATAATCAGAAAAATATATCCCTAATACAATCCAGTATTTTCTCGCATAAGTACCTTTTGTCTAGTATTCAGTATCCTTGAAAATATTTAAAAAAGTTCTAGCTTAAAATCTCTTTAATTAGAATTCCAATAAACTTCTGAATAGGTACGCCCGATTGATTTAAAGAAGTTTCCGCTTAGTTGGTTCGATTTTTCCCATTAGGAAAACCTAACGAATAATATTAATTTGACAGGTGCCTATAGAACAAAACGCATTTTTCTAAAGAAACTACTCATTTAAGGGCTTTATTGTTATTAAAAAATCAATGACCTCAATTTTTAATAACCTGAAATGGCTTGAAATAATGGCTCGCCATTAATTTTAAACGGATCAACTTAAGTTTATTTGAAAGAGGATTACATTCTTTGAAAATTGATTGATGGAAAAGTTCGATGGAAGCAGCAGGATAAAAATCGATTTGGACAATGCAAAAGTTATCTATTGTTCTGGACAGTATATGTATAGACGTCTTGAAAATATTTCATTAAGAGAATGAACTGTAACCAATTGATAAATATTTAAAACTTATAATAAAGCAAAGATAATTAGAAAATACACGATACAGAATATAGTTTACCATAATGAATAACAAGCAAGTCACCTCCGGTTTACAAGAATTAGGTACTCAAAACCATATAAGAAAGTTTAAAATTTCACATGCCTCACATAATATGCTAATGGTATTTGGTGTTTCACCACACCATTGATTTTAACTTAATATTTATTATTATACCTTGTGGCTAGACTAATCTACCTTTAACGACCGCGATTTTCATGCTTTTGTTGTGTTTTCCATTTGTCCCATGACTAGTTATTATAATTGCCGTACATTTACCAGCCGAGCATAAAATCTAATAAACTCAAATTGAGTTTTGTTGTCCCATATTTGACATGCCACCACAAAAATTTCATGGACAAGGACGCCCTCGCAACGCAATTAACACGCGCTGATTTCCCACATGGCACTGCGTAAATTACATGCAACATTGAAACGATAACGTCATCGAAAATTTAACAAAGTCTACCCTGAGGACTTCAGGTGGAGTTTAAACTAAACTAATGAAAATTTCCCTAAAATAGAAAAGTTTCTTTTGTGTCGGCGACAGAGGAGTCCTTTAAATTCTTGTTTTGCATTTGCATTGTGTTTTCACAATAAAGCAGAAAAACAATGGCTTTAAAGAAGTTCCGGAAGTACCTACCTACTTAGGTGAACTAACCAAAAGTCCAAGTGTGTACGTGAGTTTTTTCTTCAAGTTGAACTTTTTCTGGATCTGACTTTGTTCGATGTGTACGGTTTATTTAAACATCATAAATTGAATAAAACAAGAAACGTTATAGAATGCTGTTTTGAAGACTTTCTGGATGATATTTCCATTGGTGCAGTGTATATTTCTATCAAGCAACTTCTGATAAATTTAAATGTAATGAGTTCTACAAAGCCGGAGAAGTTAATGTATACAATAACGAGAGAAATAAAAATGTCAGAAACTGGCGAATGGTATTATTTTACCCCAGAGAAGTTTAATAACAAAAATTTTAATTAATGTCTACGGCATAAAACATGTCTAGACCCAATTATCATGAGATTCATGTAACAGAAACTTTGGGTTCAAATTTCTTATTACGGTAGCTGCTAATTTGTTGTAATTTTGTTACGTATTTACCCTTAGTTCGAATAACTAATTGAGCTAAATTTAGACTCGTATTTTTTTTTTCTAGGATAAACACTATTTGTGCATCATGGCTTCAGACACACCAGACCAAAATTTGACTCAGTATTTTTCACTTTCCAACGACTTCATCCATGCCGCCCGTTTGAGAGATGGAAACGTCCTTATTCATTGGTGAGTCTTATAGTTTTCAACCATAGTCTTTTCTATTTTGGATGTTTTTTAGTCTCGCTGGTATGTCCCGTAGTGTAACAGTGGCTGTAGCTTACATAATGTCCGTCACCACTCTGAACTATAAAGATGCTCTTAAAGTGGTCAGAGCAGGAAGAAATGTTGCCAATCCAAACTTGGGGTTTCTCAAACAGTTGGAGGAGTTTGAATGTACTAGACTTATTGAAGTAAGTAATAATTTGAATCGTTTCAAATTATTTCATAATTTTTCACAATCGTAAGAGGTTTTATGGGTCTAATATGGATTATTCTGCCATAGGAACGTCGAAGATTGAAAGAACGTTACCCCAGCTTAGCCTTAGTCTACAAAGACCAAGAACAATGCGCGCTGATGCTCAACAACTACGAAGAACTTTTACAATCCAGAAGCATATGCGAAGCGAATTGCGCCTTAGGAGAGACCTGCCCTACTGGCTTGTGCAGGTAGCAGTAGATATATGACTTGTCTCGAATTTAAAGTGCCGCTATTGTAATGATATATTTGGATCTGTAGGTCTGCGAATCAAAGAAAGTCTCGCAGAAGGAGCACTCAAAGATCACAATCGGAGATGCACAGAAGTCCGAGTAGCAGTAGCACTAGGAGCACGACTAGCTCTTGTAGTACCGGTGGCAGGCCGCGGTCAGGACCTGCAGGTCTTAGAAGTTTAGGTAAATATCATGTTTGTGGTGATATTTTCCCCATTAATTTTACCTTCAATAATCAAACTGTCCGCAGTAGGTACTTCTTAGCATTTTGATAGGTCTGATTCTGGTCAACAGCCGCCGCATAGTGTTGACTAATTGTAGTTTTCCTGATTTCTTATTATTAATCATTCAATACTCAGAGTCACCACAAAGCAGACAGTGGAGTGAGATCTCAGCCGTACTCTACAGTCACGCTTTGAATGTCCGGAGCGATACCATTCGATCGGTCTTTAAATTTCTTGTAAACTTTCCAAAGCTTTCTGTTGCCTTGTTCTTAGCTGTAGACTGCTCATGATGTCTGACTGTCGTATATGGTGGTGGTTTAACTTTAATACTTTCCCTGATATCAAGTCACATTCCAGTACTTTTGCCAACAACTTCATTGGAGGAACTGAATTCAATACTTACTTGACAGCATTACGTTTTACTATAACGCGTTATGTGTTTATACAAAAAACATCTTCATACCTACATTTTGTAATTTGTTGCTGTTATATAATTCTTTTGTGTGTTGGGATTCCCATATACTGTGTCCCAGAATTTTAATTTTTTTTTGAAAATCATTTATCACAAAACAAATACAAGTTCAAAATTTCTTTAAGCATTGTTCCAAACACTGGTCTCAAGAAAAAAAAATACTGATAAATTCTAAATCAACTATGAGCGGTAGACATTACATAAATCTATAAAAAAAAACAAATAACAAAAACTTAAACGAGGCACTATCACATTAACAGAGCCCCAACCCTTCAACAAGCAGGTAGGTTACCGAATGATTAGACAGTATCATTTATATAGTTTATAACTTTTCAATACCCTATTGAAACTATTTAAACTATCAAAGTTTTTTATACTATCTGGTAGGTTGTTATATCCTAGATGTGGATCCGAGTGGACAATTTAAGCCTTCTGAATAAATCACACTGCTCTTCCCTGACTACGCCATGTTGGACTTTCTGGCCGTTGAAGTACAATGACATAAAGGCTTCAGAAGTGTCCTTGCCTGGTGGACTGATAGAGCGAATTGCAGCTTCCTGGTCGGCGTGGTTCCCAGCGTAAGGCACCAAGCGATTAAAATGCCTCGTGATTAAAGTGACTTCCTGATTCTGTAGATAATGTCATTCATTCTTTCCACAATCTCATAGGGGCCCTCCCAAGAACTTTGTAGTTTCGGGGATATACCACGTCGTCATTGAGGATTGTATAGCCAGACTGAATCGCCAGGTTGAAATCCTCCTTCCTCGGCTCTTACATCGTACGACTTTCATTTTGTCACTGGCGTTTCGAATATTCACGCGCACCATTGTATGTCTTCCATTTTTCTGCGCAATTTGCTGACATAATCTTCGCCTGCGATTTCTTCACCAGGTGATTACGTTAGCTGGAGTCTGACCAGTCGATTCATGAACAGAAGAACGATATGCCATGAGAAACAGATGAAGACATTGATCCCGATCTGTTTGATGGTCAGAGACGACCTTGGCCATCAGAAGTCGATTGATAGACCTGTTCATCCGTGCAACCATACCATCGGACTGCGGGTGTAATGCAGTGGTTCTCGTTTTTCGAATTTTCAGGATAGCACATACTTTCTGGAATAACGTCAACTCGAAGTTCCTGGCCTGATCCGAGTATAGCTCTAATTGGATGCCAAAACGGCATACCCATTCTCTGACCAATGCGTCAGCGATAGTAGTAGCCTCTTGGTTGGGCAAGGCGAACGCTTCGGCCAACTTACTAAAGATATCCAATACTACAACAATGTATTTATTTCGATCGTCAGATTCCGGAAAGGGCCCTGCAACATCGTTGGCGATTTTGGGCGTTTCTGCGGCCCATTACTGGCTGCACAGGTTGCGCATTTCTTACACCATTCTTTGACATCTGCTTGGCAATCCACCCAGTAGAAACGCTCTCTCAGCCTCCCAACAGTTCTTGTGACTCCAAAGTGTCCTCCCGTAACGCCATCATGGATTGCTTGCATTAATTTCGAGTGTCTGCTTCTGGGTATTACGATCTGGGTGATTCCGTTCCATCCAGTAGGACTTAACCACCGGAGAATGACGCGCTATTTCCTGCCATGCTGGTCGTCGGCCTTCATTTTTCCATTTGATGATCAAGCTAAGATCTGAGTCATTCTCCTTGCTCTTCCCGTAATGCATTTGATTGCCAAGCATCATTAACCACCGTTGTCCTGTGGACCATGGCTTCTTTCTCCTCAGCTCTGTGACAGTGTTGGCAGGTTTCCGGGCAGGGTCTTCTTGACAAAGCGTCTGCGTTATTATGTGTCTTACCGGCACGATGTTCTGTATCATAGTCAAACTGTTGTAGTCTTTCAATCCATCGGACTACCTGTCCCTCAGGGTTCTTGAATTGCAGGAGCCATTTCAAAGCAGCATGGTCAGTCCTCAGCAAAAACTTTCTTCCGTAAATGTACTTATAAAAATTTTCTACTCCTTTGATTACTGCTAGAAGTTTTCTTCTTGTAACACAGTAGTTACGTTCTGATTATGATAAAGTTTTACTAAAGTAAGCTATGACCTTCTCCTCTCCCTGTTGGATCTGAGATGACACAGCGCCTAGCCCCACATTGCTGGCGTCGGTATCCAAAATGAACTTTCCCTCTGAAAGCGGATATCCCAGAATTAGTGTTCTGGTTAAAGCCTGCTTCAACTTCTGAAAATAATCCTGGCAGTCCCATTAAAACGATTTTGCAAGTCCTTATACCTATTGCCGTTAGTAGGTACATAGGCCAAGGAAACTTCGAAGTTCTCGTTGGTCTTTAATAATCAGCTAATCTGGAACTGCCTTCACCTATCCACGGCTATTCCTTGACCAGAGACTACATGATCTAGGTACCAAACTTCTTCTTGAAAAAGGTGACATTTCTTCGGGCTGAGCTTCAAACCAAGTCTCTGAAGCACTTCCTTCAAGTTCTTTAAGTGGTCCTCAAACGATCTTCCGACCACAATGATGTCGTCAAGGTACACTAGGCACGTTGACCAGGATAAGCCCTTCAAAACAGTCTTCATAAGCCTCTCAAATGTTGCAGGAGCATTACACAAGCCAAATGGCATCACGGTGACTTGCCATAATCCAGTTCCGATAGTGAATGCAGTCTTTTCCTTATCCTCTGAAGCCATTTCGACCTGCCAATAGCTGCTTTTCAAATCTAAAGTCGAGAAAATCTTTGATTCAGCCAATGTAGCCAGCGTGTCATTAATACGAGGAAGTGGGTAACTATCTTTCTTTGTCACGTTGTTCAGTTGGCGATAATCCACACAAAATCGTGTTGAGCCGTCCTTTTTTTTTTTAACTAGCACCATCGGCGACGACCATGGACTGATCGATGGCTCGATAACTTTTTCTTTTTCCATATCCAGGATTATCCTTTCAGCTTATTCTCTTTTAGCCAAGGGTAGTCTTCTTGCCGACTGAAGAATTGGCTGTGCATCCCACATTTGTTGTATTACTTTGGTTCTTCCCTTTTCCCCTTCACCAGTATCGAAAACATTGCTGAACTGCCGTAGTAGGTCCCTTAACTTTTCCCTTTGTTTCATGTCTAAGCCCTTTGAGCAGGTGTAAACCAGATTTTTCAACTCATCCGTGAACTCAAGAGTGGCGGTCACCTCTGTTTCCGAAACTCGCCGAACCACAGAGAAAGCTGATGAACAGTGCCCCAGAACAATGCCTTTCTTCAACGCCACAGAATAATGATTGACGTTCATGACTGATGGACACATTTTTTTTCACATGCAAGAGGGTCTTACGAAATGCAATTCCTCATCCTAACTCCGTGTCGTCTATTCTGGGCTCAAACATCATTGTGTCTCCTTTCTTCACATTTGCATCCAGCCGAGCTACCAAAATCTTCTCGCTTCTTTCTGGTATCGAATCGAAGAATCTTCTGCCAGTAGTACACGGACTATTTCCTCATTTTTTCCATGCAGTATTACTTCTTCATTATCTACCATAAGAATACCATTTTTAAAATCCAGTTGGAATCCTCTGGAATTCATGATGTCCATTCCAATAATTATTTCCTCTTCAATATCTGCAATTAACATCTGATGTTGGAAGTTGGAACTTCCCAGCGTCACTTGAACCTCTATTTCGCCATGTATTTTAACTTGCTACCCTGTTGCTGTTCGAAGATGCCAATTTGTAGTTTCAACTTTGGTCGGTTTTATGACAATATTGGGCCTTATAATGGTTTTCGTCGAGCCTGTATCCATCAGTATGATGCGCTTTTCACCATTGATTAATCCATCCACAAAAACGTTGTTCCCAGTTGACTGTAATCGCGTAGGTTTTTTTCTTTGGGGCTTGCTGATAAATATAGGCTGATGATAGCCCCTTAGCATCGACCCTTTTTAGCTTTTCGTCGCCGAGGGTGGCCCCTGGCTCTTCTCTCTACAGCGTTTTTGGTTATGACCCAGCATTCCACATTTCCAGCATCGTAGTTGTTTTTTTTTTTCAGATGTTATTTCTTCAATAATTCTTCTTAAGACAGGCTTATCGACAGGGGACTCCCCTGTGCTGGCTTCCATTTCTCGAACACGCACCTGAGTTCTGCTCGACTGTTTGGCGGCTTCGAATTCGAGTCCATGCGCCAATACGCCCACCAATCAGTTAGGACGAGCCAATATCATAGCCTTCTTTGTTTCCTGATCTCGGAGTCCATCTAAAAATGCTTGAACACCCAGCCGCTTTCGGACATTTTCCGGCGTTCTTGGACATGCAAGACGAGATATGCGAGCAATATCGGCTTCATATTCTTGCAAAATCTCGTTCGATTTTTGACATCGGTTTTTCAAAAGAGAGTGATACACATGTTCCAAATGGGTTTGGCCATACCTTATTTCCAGGTGTTTTACCAATGAAGCGTAGTCTTCTCTTTCCTGGCTGCTCAAAGTCTGTAGAATATCTGTTGCCTCACCACGAAGTGCCAGTGTGATCGCCAGAGCCTTCTCCGCTACAGACCAACCATTTGCTCTCGCTGCTGCCTCAAACTGGCAGTGATAATTATTGCAAGAAGACTTTCCACCAAACTGTGGAGCTTTCATGGGAACTCTGATCGTCTCCGTTTCCATCTAAGTATCGGAGCTATTTTTCTGTAATTCTCTAGTTCTCCCGACGTCTAATCTAGTTGTTGTTGCGGTTCCTGATGTCTGAATGACTGCTAATTGTTGTCTTATTTCATTTATTTCCCCTAGCATCTCACCCTGAAAGTTTATCATCTAAATCTTCCAGATTTACCATTTTTCCTTCAAAATAGCTACAGGTTCCTGTTGCTTGATCCCTCCTGTTAGTTAATACCTCCTGTTAGTTGATCCCTTATTTTTCTTGAACTCTCATCTAATCGCTCTTCTAATTTCTTTTGTAGGTTTCTAGAACTCTCTTCCAATTTATTGGTTAAATTTGTCTGCAATTGTTTCATAAATGAATTTATATCGACAGATCCAGGAATTTCAAACATAAAAATATCAGGATCTTCATCTTCTTGTATCAGAGCCGCATGAAGTCTCTGTTGTAACTCGGTCTTTCTCCCATTTGTATCCATCTCACGCTCCTCCAGCTCTCTTTTAAGATCCGCTAATCTTAATTCACTCAAAACCACTCTTTTTGTGGCCATTTTTAATGTCACTTTTGTAATTGTCTATTTCACCAAAAGTAAGCTAGCAAAAAAAAAAATTAAGTCTCGTATTTATTTCTTAGTGTACAAACACAGTGCAAGCAGGTTTCCGCTTACCGGTAACCAGCACCGACTCGCGCTTATAAGCGCGAAAAATGAATGAATGTTTTTAAATCGCCAAGAACACAGTAAAAAGCAGGTACCTACTCTACCTGTTTGTTACTGTGTACTAGCCGATTTGAAAATATGCATTCATTTTTCGCGCTTATAAGCGCGAGTCGGCGCTGGTTACTGGTAAGCGGAAACCTGCTTGCACTGTGTTTGTACACTTAGTCTTACAATACTACATCAACCCCACACCTGACACCAAATTATGAGGTTTTTGGCATGGAATTGTTCAAGATGGTGTGATATAAACTGCTGAATTATATTTTATAACACTTCTTATATTCACAACACTAGTTTACATGCAGTAACTTTGTAGAAATAATTAACTTCAACAAGCTTTGACTAACTAATTCACTTTTAACAATACTGGATATATTTATATTCAAACGTGTCTTCAAAACGTGCTTTTTTTTTAGAAAATCTATGACAAACCAACTTTCCACAGAGCTTTCTCTGTCATCTTCCCTGTCCCCATCAAGCTGGTTGTCTACCTTCAAGGTAGACCACTACCTTGATAAGGCCTAGACTCGAGGGCTTTTTCCGCTTTGATCTGATAACCAGTTATGATCCACTTTTAGAGAGTACCTACTAAATTAGAATAACTAGAAAATACATGATGAATCAAAGTTTTGCTGTTTGGTGTAAAATTTGAGTTGCAAATTCGTCCAAGATGGTATTATTAATTTTAAAGTTAAAATTTGTAGCAACAAATTTATATTAATGTCTCCAAGCACCCACATAACAGTGAAAGAACATTCATATTCTCAGAATATTCCCTCAAAGTGCTTTTTGGAATGTTCTTTTAGGAATGTTTAATGAATATTTTAAGATTATTTCGATTGAAATATTCATTTTTGGACGTTCCATTTATGTACTAGGAATGTTGCTTCTATGCACCTACCTGAAAGATTGTGCTAAGAACCTACCTTATATAACATTATTTGAATAATGTCATACGAACATTATTATAATGTCCCCTAAAAAATGTTCTTTCGGCTAATATCTCTATCAAGTATTAAGAATATACCTACCAAGTTGTGCTGAGAAGTTTATGTAGGTAGGTAACCATGATAAGAATATTTTCATATTGTTCACCTTATTATCTTAAGTACCTACTCAAAATTCTTAATTGAACAATTAAACAATAATGCTCTATCTAGAACCAACTAAAAATATTATAGGTATGTTCTTTTTCTTTTGCATTGTAGGAATTCCAAGAGAGGGAGCCACGCGCTATTAAAGATCTACATCTTGCCTAGCGTTTGAATCACCTTGGAACCTGTTTCTCTCAGTTGGCGTGCTTACCGCGACGAGAGCATAACAAGCTCGAAACCGGAGCTTTGGTTAAACACTTGTGTTTTCCAGAGAAGTTTTCCAACAACTCTTTCACTGCCTTTCATATAAAAGCACTGAAAGAGGAATTATTTGGATGCGAAAATTAACATTCCAAGTATATTCTTAGAATCAAACAAGAATGTTATATCTAGGATGCATATTGAGAATGATATAATAATACGTAGACATATTCTAAGAATATTTCAAGCATATTGGTATATTATTCTTTTGAGAACATAACTATAATGTCATAGAAACATTCTTTGAATGTGAGAATATACATTTGAAGAATATTTTTAGAATCAAATAGGAATATTCTTTTCAGGATGTACTAAGAATCTCATAGGTATATTCTAGGAATATCTTAATGGATTTCCCAGGAAGTTCTTGGGTATTACAAACAGTATTTCTACAATCTTTTCTCAGAACATTCTCAGGACATTCCCAATGGTTTTGGCGAACATTCTAGGCACATTCCTCCTAAAAAAAGAACATTTCCAGTACATTCTAAGGATGCAATTTTGTTATGTGGGCAGAACGTGTTTTTTTTGGATATTCAATTAAAGTAGACTCAAGATCCAAGAAAAACTTTTCATTGCTATATATGAAGGAGGCTTAGAGAGAACCGTCAATTTTACGTCATATTCACCTACACCAACACATACCCACTCCAAGATGCTATCCTGAGAGGAACACTCCAAACAGTCTATATTTTATTGAGTTTTTAATGTATTTACACTGAGATATTTCCACCCCTACCTTTTCGGCAACAATGTACTGAGTTATAGCCGTCTATTTCATACAAAAATACATCAACTTCGTTAAGCCAAGTTTCTGTAAGAGCAAAAATGTCACATTTATTTTCACGAACAAAATATTGAACTTGATCTATTTTGTTTCTAAGACTCTGTATATTAGTGTAGGTTACATTTATTTTATTTTTAATTTCATGCTAATCTCGGAGTTGGTTCTGGTCTGTAAAAATCATAATTTGAGTGTTTTCATCTTTTGTTAAAAGGATGTTTCCCCCACTAATCCACAAATATTTGTAATTTTGGCAAATGTAAATAATTTTAAACTTTTCCTGGTTAAATTATGGTTAATAAAGATCTTGTTGTCTTGTTGAAACCCAATGGTTTTACTACCTAGGGTCAGCTTTTTTCTTGATTTTACGACTTTCTCTTTGTCTTCCTTATTATCAAATATAAGTTTTATATAGCAGTTTTTGTTTTCTTTTCCAAGTCGGAAAGCAGTAAATTTTCCAAGAATTGGTGCATCTAATTTTTCGCCAATCTTCTTATATATAATATTTTCCACAAAATTTTTATTGCGTTCAATAGGTATTTCTTGTATCATTATTAGCCAACGCTTTCTATTCCCTTTTATTCAACTCCTGCTTAATTTCATACAGTTCAGTTCGTAGTGACTTGTTAATATCATCCTGCTCTTGAAGTTTTTTACGTATCTATAGGATCAAACTTATTCTCCATGTTTGCCAGCCTTTTTTCCATTCCTATTAGTTTTTCCATTATATCAGCCAACGTAATTTTCTTATCGACCTTAGACCTAAGAATCTTTATAATCGGTACAAATCCATGCTTCATCGGACTTACTAAGTTTATTGTACTGTCTCTGGATCATCGAGAGACAGTCTCTATGCTTCCAGATGTAACAAACGTCACACAGCAACGCTTGTTGATCCTCACCTACATTATTGGTGCACAATCTACATATCAAATTTTCCTCAGGTTTGGGCATTTTGGTAACACCGTAAGATTAGTACTTATCATGCGGTACAAATATTTTGGGAATTTAGGAACACCATTTAATATAATTCGAGATCACACACTACAAATCACAATTACTGTTATGACTAAAGGTAATTTATACTTTGTCGTCCATCGCCCACTCTTGCTGTTGCTGAAATTACACATAAAGACCATAAAGTTCCAAAAACTCTCCTCAAGGATGCAATTATCCATAAAACTAATACATTGCCGGTCTAATTACTCAACTGGGTCAAAACTGCAGTAAATTACCGCTACATGCTCTCACTTACTATCTAGATCCAGTCTTCCAGAAGCAAGGGCAAGGAGGAGATTATTTTTGATTTATTTTATGCGAACTTCGTCTTTGGGAATTTGAATGAAGAACCTATTTCAAAAACTTTATCCTTGAAATATGTAGTTGAATCTTAAAAAATAAATAAAACAAATTTCTTTTATGAAAAAATCATCAATTTATTGATAATTTCATCAGATCAGTACATATTGGGGTTCAAACAAATACATATAGCCATACTAAAAACAACTTAGGTACCTATCACATCTATGTATAAGCAAATACAATGTATACATCAGTCTATTATTTTGAAAAAAAAAAATTACAAAAACCAAAGAAAATTTAAATCTATTCTTGCTTATTTTCACCTTCGCTAATGTGTTCTATTGGGATGGCCCTTTCCTTTTCCGAACTAATTTCTGCAGGCTTTTTCGGAGCTGTTACGGTCAAAATTCCATCTTCACTCAAACTGGATGCAACGGCCTTAAGATCATGATCTTTAGACAAAACAAATCTTCTAAGAAACTGTCTTGAAAGTATTCCATGCCCGTCTTCGCGCTCTTCGTGTTTTCCTTCGATTTCGATGGCGTTTTGATCGGCTAGGGTTTTCACTTTTAAGTCTTCGGGATTGAAGCCTTGCACGTCCAGCCTTACTTGAAATTTATCCTTAAACTGGGCCACTACCGCGGTGTCGTCAGATACTGGATATTTGAGAGCGTACCTGGGTCCGTTGAAGATGCTCGGTCTGAAAAATTCCCGTTCCAGGGCTCGCATTTCGTTCTCCATTTGCCTCAAAGGCCGCATCATGTCCCTGAGAAGAATCGGCACTAATCGCGACATTTTTTTACTGGAATAAATTAACTGGGAATTTGACGAAACGTTGCGAAATATCGCGTAAAAAGTTCGCTTTGCTCGAACTCGAGTGATACTTCAGGTTTTGACTGACAGAGTGCGTCACTTCGATCGGGCGTTTTATATTGAACGTCGCCAGTTCGAGGCAATTCGATAAAATTCTAGGCTTTGGCGAAGGTGCGGGAATTATCGCGAGGCTCCGCGACGCGACGTCTGTTTTGATTGTTTCGAACTGTTTACGCGTTTTAATTGAACGATGTGAATGTTTTATTAGCTTCGATTTTCTATTTGTGTTTGCGCCAATAATTATTTTGTTTTTCATAAAAGGTGTTAATGATCAATAATTAGGATTAGTGGATGGTAGGGTTGCCAACTTTGTTTTTCAATTTTTCTGGACGAGGGTATTAAAATATCAGGAAATCCGGTATAAATTCTGAACATTTTTATTATTGCAGAGAAAAATACCACTTACAAACTTAAATGAACAACATGAACATTTTGGGTTAATTTTCTTCGCCTTTCCATCCACAGACGCATTTGGATCTATCAGATCTCATCAGTGTGGTTAGGAAAGCAAAGAAACCCAACCCAAGTTTAGTGCCTGTAGGCAAAGTAGAAGTAGTACGAAGTACCTACGGGCTGAATCCTAGTATTAGATGGCGCCACGACCAAAATTTGCTCTTCGTAATAAATAAGCAATTCGACAAAAAAATATATATATACTGATACACTAACAAGAATTCTTTGGGTTAGTGTACGTAAGAAAGTACGCACATTAACAAATTATTTAAAGAGTATAAAAAGTTAAGTTCAGGGTACTTTTTTCCACTTTTTGCAGCCACCATTAACTTCTTGTTACCTCTCACAAAATCATGAAATTCTTTGCAAGTACCTATAAGAATACTTAATTGAGTTTCATTTGCAGTTCTGCCTTGATGTGTTCAATGCACAATCGATTACGCGTATCAGTATACAAAGCTAAACGCATCGAAAAAAATTTTTCATTGGACCCAAATATAAAAAATACAAGTTGCAAAATGATCCAGAAGTTTTTCAACTCAGTATAAGTCAAAAATAATAAATTCTATTTTCAAGTAATGTATATGATTTTCGACCGATTATCGATTCAACCAGAACCAGGTTTATAGTCGACTTAATTTGACAGAATTCTTCATTAAGTTAAAAATTAAGTACAATAGGTGTCCTGCAATAGGTTGTTACAGGACGCTGGACAATGAACCCCAAATGGTGAACGTCCACCGAAATGCAGGACGGCTGGCAACCCTAGTGGATGGAGACAAATACAGCCATTCTCCAAAATTCACGGAGATTTTTGGTCTTTTTTTTGATGAGGAACTACATACATCATAGGTACAGGGTCCGCCAACAAGAACGAGGACTGAACTAAGGGCCTTAATATTGACTTCCCTGTAATTTTGGAGAAAATAGCAGTTCCATGTACCTTCTTCCGTAGAATTTAAATATATTACTGGGAAATCAATCAAAACTCGAACAAAAGAGCTACGATGGACGTACAAAATCATAATATTATGTTTGACATTTTTTATAGGTGTTATTAAGGCCCAGTTTCACAATTGCTGGTAACCTGCACTGGTTATCAAAGTAATAGTTGCGGGTTGTTTATGAAACTGCGCCAGAAAATGTTGGCTTCGGGTATACATACATACCTAACGAAATGTCAGAAAAATATTATTATTGCAATGGAATCAAAGTATATGAAACACCCTGTGTATTATTACATTTTTGGATTCTTAAAAAAATTCTAAATCTCTCTCACAAGCTCACAAACGGATTTTCTGGAAAATTCTATTTGGAAACCCTGATACAAGAATAGAATAGTGAGTTTTTTACTGGCTTCGACATCGAAAAACCGGCTCACAAGCTAAAAACTTTTATAAAATTCTATTTGGAAACCGTCAGTAATCCAAGAATAGTGACTTTTCATTACTGGCTTCGGAATTGAAAAACAAGCGCACTAGAGGATTTTCTGGAAAATTCCAGAAACTTTTATGGAATTGTATTTGAGAACCGTGAGTGATACAAGATAAATAGTGCTTCATTATTGATTTCAACATCGAAAAACAAGTCCACAGAGTGATTTTTCCAGAACAATCTTGTGATAAATTATGTTTGCCACCTTTCATGTATTAAATTGTTAATCTGACTTTAAATAATTGTCATTTATTTATGTTATGTTTTTGTTGATTAAAGCCTTGAAATCCGAAGGTTTATTCATTACAATTTAATCAGCAAGTAGAACTAAAATACAAACTATTGTGGACAAATTTTTGAGACAACGATTCAAAATTGACCCGACTTCCTCAACGGCCGAAAAAGAATGGAAACACTGGCTGGAGACATTCAAAAACTTCCTTGACGAATCTGATGTGATAACTGCAAAGAGAAAAAACTTACTGACGGAAAAACGGGTCCCTTTATTTTTAGTTTGGCACATTTTTCGGCCATTAATGTAGTTTACCTCTCTCTTAAGGCTGGAAACCACCCCCAACTTTTTTTTTTCAAACTTGAAGATATGTATCGCGATAGCTCGTTGGAATGGGCATAAAGAAAGGAATATGACCCATTATTTACTTTTGCATTTCGGTGGTCTAGTTATGTAATTATTTTTGACATTAACACACTATTTTAGGGTTGAGAATCGGAGTATCAGGCATCAAATAGTGTGTCAACGTCAGAAATAATTACATAACGTTACAAATGGGGCTTGTTTCGCATTAGGGTTCTACCAAGAAGAAATGCTGAAGATATTCAACAATTTTAACTGCAAAAAAGTTGTGTGGGAAAATATGTTTTTATTTTTTTCTCGCTTTCTAGATCACCGAAATGCAAAAGTAAATACTGGGTCATATTCCTTTTTTTATGCCCATTCCAACGAGCTATCACAATACATATCTTTACATTTGAAAAAAAAAAAGTTGGGGGTGGTTTCTACCCTTAAGAAAACTTTGGTCAATAAATGAACATGAAATTTTAGTTGCGGAAACTAATGCATCAAAATTCTGTATACCGCGACTCTGAGCCAATCAGGAAAACCTGTAGCTTTTTTCTCAAGGAATTTGTCTGAATCAGAAAGAAAGCATTCATCTGTTGAAAAAGAAGCGTATGCATGTGTAGAAGCGTTAAAAAATGGAGACACTATCTAATGAGACGACATTTTAAACTTGTGACAGATCAGCAAGCAGTTTCGATTATGTTTGATACTAAACATTCTAGTAAAATTAAAAATTAAAAAAAAACATGAGATGGAAACTTGAACTAGCTTTCTATAGCTATGATATTGTCGCGGCTTTGGGTTGCCTGACAGAAATCTTGGGTTCGTTGTTCGTTTCGTTTATTCCAAAAATCAAAGTCCAATTAACACAGCAATAATTTATTCCACTTAACAAAACACTCTGACACTAATTACTTTATTAACAAACTCAACAATTAAACTCTTTACAATCACTATTTAAATCGTATCACACTCGAACTGAAACTTAAACTTACAAACCAATGCCGGCCTTCTTATATATCCCTAAATCTATTCCTGTAAAATCTAGAATACACACGATAATCTAATTTTCCAGATTAAAGTAGAATAATTCGCTAGATTCTAGTATTTTCGCCATCGATTCTTGACAGCCTGGCGAACGCCGCGCCACAATATCATTTATCGGCCTGGAAATAAAAACACAGTAGCTGATGCATTCTCGAGAATTTCAGCAAGTTGTACAATAGACAAAATGTTCCAACTACATCAAGCAAGATTTGTGTCATCCGGGCATTACTAGGATGTATCATTTTGTCCGAGTGAGAAACCTACCCTATTCTCTAGAAGAAATTAGAAAAATGACTGAAGTGTGTCCAGTGTGCAACAAAATCAAACCAAAATTCCACAAACATTTCAATAGCCACCTGATTAAAGCTACAAAACCATTAGAACGCCTAAATATTGATTTCAAAAGACCACTACCTTCAAAAGGTAATCATAAATACATGATTACCATTGTGGACGAATACAGCAGATTTCCGTTTGTTTTTCCTTGTTCGGATGTCACAAGTGCAACTGTCATAACATGCTTTGATCAGTTTTTTGCCATATTTGCAATCCCGAGGAATAGCTCACAGTCATACCACACCATAACCCAGAAGGAAATGGCCAAGTAGAAAGATATAACGGTATAATTTGGAACACAGTATTATTAGCTCTTGAAACAAGAAACTACTCAATTGAACAGTGGGAAACTGTCCTCCCAGATGCATTACATTCGATTCGCTCGCTTATGTGTACCAGCACTAACTGCACACCTCATGAAAGATTATTTGCCATACCAGAGAAGATCTACATCAACACCACAGAAAGTTCTTGTAAAAAACAAAATAGGAAAAGCAAATATGATCCTTTAGTTGAAGAAGCAGATCTTATAGATGCTAATCCTGAACACGCCTGGATACGCTATGGTGATGGGAAAGAAGCTACCACTTCAGTGAAACATTTGGCACCAAGGGGAGACGCCACTCTTCTGAATGGTTCGAACAGCTCAACCTCTTCTGAAAATATTCAAGATGATGAACTAAATCAACCTAAATCAGCCGATAACTTTTCTGATTCTGAAGTAGATGGAACTAGAACAGAAAAATTTCAAAGACCCAAAAAAAATCGAAAATCGCTGAAGTATCTTGAAGATTACCAGAAAAACTAACCCGGGCGAATGTGATAAATTATGTTTGCCAATGGTTTGCCACGTTTCATGTATTGAATTGTGAATCGGACTGTTAAATAGTTGTCATTTAATTATGTCATGGTTTTGCTGATTGAAGCCTTGAAATCGGAAGGTTTATTCATTACAAATCTATTGTCTTCTATTTGATAACTTGACTTCGCCAGAACTTTCAATTTAGAAACAAGTTGAAAAAAAATCCAGACTAGCCTATGATAAATACACAACAGCCGCAATGGAGCAAGTTAATCAGATGTTGGTGGACTTCATGAAGAATTTTGACGGCAAAAGACAGGAAAAAAAAGCCCCAAAATAGAAGGAGAGACAGGAAGAAGAAGCCAAAATACAGAAATAGGAGAAACAAAGACAGAAAGATAGGTAAGTAAGAAGAACAAGACTGGCTTGCAGCACCTTTACAACAATAAGATGACAGACATGAAGAACAAGACCTTCTTGCAGTTCTTTCACAACATCAAGAAGAGCGGAGACCATAAGCACAGGACTGCATCTCTGAGGAACAAACTAGATTCGCGAAAATTCTGGAAGTACAAGATGAAAAATTCACGAATTCAGTGGACAAATACGTGAAAAAGTTCGCGTAGAGTACGTTTGAGATCTCGCTTTCCGTTTGATGACTCCCAGCCTTCAATGGGTAACTTGAACAAAAGCTCCGAATGTTACCGCTGCGGAGAAAGAGGATATAATTGACTGTATGGTAGAACTGAGATTTCGCTATCATTCTGATGACTGTCAACCTTCGATTGAGAACTTGCAACCATGCCCTGTTGTATGTTCTATGCACCTCCAACACATGTTGGAGGTGTCAGTTGCACCGCGACCTGGTAGATCTATTGTACCCCTCCTTCTGCTGCTAGGTCAGGGCTTCCTGCTCAAAGCAGCCCCTCTACTCCTAAGCCCTTAAGGAATCTTAGGATATCTAGCGATTCCAGAGTTGAAATATCTTCCAACTGCAGGTGCCATTTTCTTCCAGACCTAACTTGTGTAGGTGTTTTTTGAGTCTACAGTGTCCCGAGAGGAACCCGGTTAGCGTTTTGAGACTTTTCTTGCTAAGGTTGACTAGCAGTTCTGATCTGACCATGTTCTGATCAAGACAAGAACTACTTCAGAATTAATCAGCTAGAAAGAGTCCTGGTTGGAAGCTTCCGATTGGATGCCGATGAAGAAGGGAGTCTCGAACAGCTGGAAAGTGATCAACTGGAACAAAGTGACTTCGACCTCTTATCGCAATAGGGAATCCGGAGATCAGCGGAATGTAGTAAAAGAGAAAAATCCGGCAAGCGAAGAAAGAAAGACCAGGAACGAGAATGCTGATCCAGAAGGTCAAAGTTATCCTTCAAACGGCCGCTGTGCGGATTTCGACTGCTGCGACTATCCACGAAAGCGCAGGAAAGGGAGTTGACAGCCTTGCAACAGAGGAAACAGGATCAGAAAGCCATTCGTCTAGAATCCATGACGTCAAGGGAAGAAGAGCCAAGCATACATGAGAGTAGATCTGAGAAGTCAGAGGAAGGTAGAGCGCTTGTTAGTCCAGGTACCCAATCGGTTGCCTTCTATTTTATTACGTTTTCCATATATTTTGACATGTTAATAAATTTGTAGTTGTTGATCTTTGGGTCAAGACTCAAGAAACCATGTCATAGGGGAAACATATGATTTCTTAGCAATATGGCGTTACCTGGACGAGAAAAATTAGCTTCTTCCATCATTTCGCAGAGTTGGCAGATGAGGTTGTTAGGACTAGAGAGAATTTAGCGGAGCACAAATCTCCACTGCTGGCACAGGCACTAGTCCTCTGTTCATCAGATATCAGTTCTATGTACTTACAGAGTGGTTAACCAAAACTCTCTCTCAGAATAGCGATTAACACCCTTTGGAACGGCTCTCAATAATCTTCCAAATATCCCAATAAAGTTTTGTGTAAAGATTTGTTCGATGTCCTATAGTTTTTATAGGTTTCTTCGGTCTTGCTACTGATATACATTTACCCAGATATTTCGTTTGCTGTCTCTTTCCCGAATACATTCTCTTCCCATCAATTTGTTTCTTATGATTTGTCCTTTGTGCTTCCAGAGGAAATGACAGGTCATTGTAAGCAAGCACAGCAACAAGAATATAATCAAAGACCCATAGGCAGCTTGGGTTTTCTGACTGTTTCTGACTGTTTTCAACCAATGAAATTTGCTCTGACTTGTTTGTGATTTCTGCAGAAACAGACCTAATATCAGAGCAAACTTGCCCCTGCTGATGAAACTTCTTAGTTGTGAAAGGGTTCTATAAACCCAATTAAACGTTCATTATGGAGGAAGACTGTATTTTCTTTGTAGACCTAAATAGAATTGTTTGAAACAGTGAAATCTATCAACACCTTGATAAAAAGATATGTGAAATTCAAATAGGAAACTAATTGTCTTTTCCATTCTAGGTTCTTCAGCTCCCCCATCACGTTCCGGTAGCCGAGCCGATCTCACTTCAGTTGGAATGGGAGGCAACCGAACCGCACCATCCACCCCACAAACCAGCCCTCCAGAGTCCCCATTGAGACGTAGAGGCACCCAGGGCCGCGTCCAGGTACCACTAGCCCTTAAAGAAGACGATTTCGACGATTTATAGCGGCCACTGCAGCAGGAATTTCGTAGGTTTGACGGCTACAGCTCATATTTTGACAATCGTTTGCGCGGAAGACAAAGAAGAAGTTATTTATAGGATTCCGGCCATTTGAGTAGTTTGTAGTACGCGCGTGTAGGGAATTGTTTTTATTTACCCTATAATTTACTTACCGATGTACAGGGTGTTTCATTGGAAGGTGTCACATTTTCTTGAAGGTATAAGTGCGAGAATATATGAGTTGTCTTGGGTTTTTTTTAGAGTTGAAAAATATAATCTTCGAAAAGAGAAAGAGCAATAAATCCTGATTGAATATGCAAAACCTGTACAAGGTGGTCCTTATAATTTTTGGAACTTTTCAACAATGGTTTTCTTCATTTGACCTGTCTAGCTCACCCTGTAAGGGCTCATTAAGGGTCGGAATGCAATATGGATAAAGCATACTTTCTCGTCTTGTTAACTGTGGAGAAACTTGAAATATGTATTTTCGATTTTCAAAAATTTTAAAAAATTTAGCTACTTTATGATAATAAGACGATGATATTTGGCAATTCTAAAACTAGTTTTGAACTGATACTTAGATAAGAGACTATGAGACTAGAATCGTAATACAGCAGGTAGTCAGTTGAACCAATAAGTATTTACAAGTGAGATGAAGACAGAGTCTCCATCTATTTTCTGATCGGCACACTAAAAATTGCAACCAAGAACTGTATAAAACTAGTATCAAATTGGAGCAAATGGACTCGCAAAGGCATTCGCCACAATTGCGAGAATAGCTATTCTAGTTGCCAACCAGAAGTTAAGTCGGTTGGTACCGAAAACATTGAATCGCGCGAATGCCTTTGCGAGTCCATTTGCTCCAATTTGATACTAGTTTTATACAGTTCTTGGTTGCAATTTTTAGTGTGCCGATCAGAAAATAGATGGAGACTCTGTCTTCATCTCACTTGTATCAAACCCAGTTCCGGGACGGAATCAAAAATGGGTTGTGTTTTCTCTCTGCGGGACCTAACCGTGCTGATGAGCTGTGATACAGCGAAACGCGTCCACCGATGGTCCTGCAGACATAAAGCACTTCTCAGTTGGTCCTTGATTGGGCCGTTACCTAATTAAAATCAATAAGTATTTAGCAGATACTGTAAGCCTCTATTTCTGGGTCCATAATATTAGTTAGTTTTACATTGAAATTAGGTGGTTACGGGTTGCTTCGTACTACAAAATTTAAAAAATATTATTTTCGAATAAATATTCACTGCTCGTCCATGAAAGAAGCTGTAGCAAAACGCCCCAAGTACTCTATGTAATTAGTTAGATGGTAAATGGCGAGCGGTATATTGATGGTGTTTATTTCCTTGGAGCTGCTACCTATAAAATTGTGGAAGGGTCTATTTGCAAGAGAGAGAAACAAACTATTGAGGTTTACTAAATTATATTTCATTATACATAAAACCCAAAAATTTAAATCAGCAAAATATCTTCCAATTCTGTCAGCCTCATCTATTTTTCTAATTCAATTACTTCACATCCGTTCAAAATGTCATGATTACGGACCACTGAAATATCCATGCAAATAAAGAAACGCCCTATTCCTACTATTCCTAATAACTTATAAGTTAACTCATTTTATCACTTCCGATTCATTCCTATCAAACTACCCTTCACCTATTTCTATAAATTCTTTAAAATCTCCAAGTCCTTCACTGACTGGTTATGAAAAACCCAAAATAATTACCTATTTGTTTATTAATATAGGTATTACTAACTTATTCTTGTAAAACCTTACAATAATTTCTACATGAAATTTAAAACCCTAATTCAAAATTCATTTCATGAACAATAAGTTTCCTTTAACAACTTTCCAATATTTTAAGACAACAATTCTATTTCATGAACATCAAGTTTCTTTTCAAAATTTCCTATTCTATTTAATAGTTTATTTAATCAGAACAATTCTATTTTCGGATTCCTAGCCTAGCTAATAAACCCAACTGTTTAATTCATAATTCCTACTCGAAATTGTATATTGTTAAGTGCATTATAAATTCCCTTCATATTTTCTTTGCACAATTAAATTAGAATGTCATTATATCTGAAGGCAATTAAAGTTATGCAATAATGTCATAGTCAAAACACTCGAGTTATTAATATTTATGCAATAAAGTTCCAAAGTTAATTATAAAGTCAAAAAGTTTTTCTAGTAAAAATCACTCAAGTTTTTAGGCATTAAAAGTGATTGTTAATTCACTTCTTATCATTCAGAATCCGTGACAAAAGTCATAAAGTTTTACTAGTCAAAATCACTCAAGTTTTTAGGCATTAAAATTCAAAGTTTAATCACACGAAGTCATGTTCATCATTTATATTCAAAATAAATCTTGTCACTATAGAGTACTTACATTTTGTCCATAAAACACAAAACTAATCTAATTTAATTCTTTTGATTACTTAGAGCCCGCACATAATTTTGAACGAACTTCAAATGTTATTTCTTTCACGATTTTTCGTACTTTTTCTAAGTTAAATTAAACCCGAGGCCATACGCCATAAAAGAAACTTTTCGCGTTAATTTGTTCCACTTTCAAATTATCGATACTGATTTGGAAATACCGGAAATTCAGTTTTATTATTTGATATTATTTAATTTTTACAGTAAAGACATTGTGATTTACGGGACTATTTTGCGGATCATTACAGAGCCTTTAAAAATGATCCATTACATTATACTCTCTATCTTTTTCAAATGGACTAATGGACTATAGACGTTTTTTATTCTCAATCTGTACGAATTTCTTAGGAGCCTACCTAACTTTTAAACTCGCTTTAATAACAAGAAAATTGACCCTTAGACAGAGTGGATTAATTCCCTAGTGATAACTTTGTATGGGAGTTATGGGACACCCTGTATAAATTATTGGTTTTGTCAATAAACCCATTCGATATTATAATTTCTTTCAGGTTTCGCTGTGAATTAAGCAATAAGTTTGTTATTGTTAATAATAAGGGACCCAGCAGTTTATGTAAAAGGTTGTTCGTTTTGGAGCTGTTCAATTTGAACAGTTTACCTTTAACGAGCAGATTGCATAAACCATAGGATCCAATATAATTGTGTCCTTGTCTTGTTAATGTAGATTTAATATGTGTTGTTAAACTTCGCGTACATAATCAAAAATAAAAAGCTCACATTTTTTGATAGAGGATTTTTTCAAAATGAGGCATCCTGTAATATTTGTATTTGTTTTTATACAGGATGACTCGTTTAAAATGTATCCTCTATTATTTTAATTACTTAAAATTTTAAAAAGTTTGTCAGGTTATTACGGGTGTTGCTTGGTTAAATCTGTATATGACCGAAATATGCAGATGGTAAAAAGTGGTTGTGATTTTTTTTCTTGGACAGTAAGAAGTTGGTTACTCGAGTAGTCCATGATGGAAGTTTTTATATCGCTTTTAAAATTTTTAGGATCAAAGTATAGAGGCAATATTTTTAGCGAACGCCACATTGTTAGAGTTTATATTGTTACGAAAACTATGTAAAAAAAAAAATTTAGCAATAACATATCAACTATTTACACCAGTTTTTTAAACGAAGTGAATTTTGCATAAAACTTTTATAAGATTTTGGTGTTTGTTTTATGGTTGTATTTTTTACAGGGGTGTATTTATAGAACTTTTTACATAACTTACCTAGTGTTTTTAGAGATTTACTTTATTAGGGTTAACCTATTATTTTTGTAGATGCAATTCCTATGTCTTTATTGCACAACTCCACATTTTTTTAATAAACAACGCATTTCTGCATGCAAAGCATACATTCTATAGAGAAATGTTACTTTTTAAATATAATATATGTATATTTTTTTATTTGAAATTGACTCTGCTGCATTGGAATAATTTGAAAAAAAATAGCCCAAATATCTCCAGAGATATGTATGTACCTCTCCATGGGTTCAACCTTCTTGGATAGGCTACTGAACCAATGACCTAATAGATTTGTTCCAACCCGTCAAAAAACCGTCCCAGAACGGTTTCGGAACCACTCTGTATACGAATTTCGGTTTCTATGCAAAAAATTTAGGTTTTGCGCAGAATCCTGATGGTAATATTACGGTTTTCTGCTGGGTTTGAACAATGCTTAAGTATAACACGGATAGAAATTACAGAAAACAAAATGTTGTGCCATCAACATCTAGAAGAGCAACCTACCTCCGGTGTCGGGTGTATCCCCTCCAATTAGGTCACCAAATTCTTACGGATTGATATTTTATCTTTTTATGACTTTGTTCCACAAAATTGGAGCTTCAAGACTAAAAGCGACTACTTGTTACACTTTGGATAAATTTCAATTTTTTCAGGCAGCATGTCATTTTCGTCGAAAAAATATATAATTTAATTAGAAAATTATTTTGAAACAAAACATGCTTTTTAGGTGATACATAATGCACAATAAGTAATACAATTGTTACGATAGACTTAAGAAGAATGTCCTATTAAAATAATATATTGTTGAAATATGCATAGATCTGTGAAAAGAGTGTGATGCCATTGATTTGTGGTAAAAATTTTCGCCATAACTTTCCGTTGTAATAAAAAGCCCACGAAATTAATCCTCGGTCGTCATCTGATGTGGTTGTTCTTTAAATTTTTAGCACAAAGTGTCAATTTTTTAAACCTTTTATTGTGTGTACAATCAATTTTGTGTTTTAGTTTGAAGCAGGATTAGGTATTCAGGACGCATAACGAAACAATCTAATTTGAGAATTTTAGCAGTTTTTAGTATTAAAGGTGGGTTTATACAGCACATAAGAAATAACATAAAATAAGACATAACTTAACATAATAAATAAGAATTTTGTGGCGTTAATACAGAAAATAACACAACATAAGAAATAATTTCTAACTAATCAGCTGGTACTTGTAACTCTACCAAAAACAGTATATTTGATGAAAAAGTTTAATATATAATTAATAATTCAGCAGAAACACAAAAGTAAATACCCAATCCAAGAAATTACCAAAAGCCGAAACCAAAATCGAAATAATTTTGTTTTATTTGGAATGTTTGGTTATATGCCATAATATGTCGACATCAAGGGATGAGTATGCGCAGATCCGTTACCTTGAAGGTAGACAACCAGCTTGATGGGGACAGGGAAGATGACAGAGAAAGTTGGTTTGTCATAGATTTTCTAAAATAAAGCACGTTTTGAAGAAACGTTTCAATATAAATATATCCAGTATTGTTAAAGGTAAATTAGTTAGTCAAAGCTTGTTAAAGTTAATTATTTCTATAAAGTTACTGCATGTAAACTAGTGCTGTGAATATAAAAAGTGTTATGAAATATAAATCGGCAGTTTATATCATATCTACCATGTTGAACAATTCCATGCCAAAAACGTTACATTATGTTATTTTTTGTATAAATGCCATATAAGGGGTTTCCATAAGGTCAACTTTTTATCTTATGTTATGTTATGTGGCTGTATAAACCCACCTTAGTTAAAACTGAATTTGTTGAAAACGACTGTGGAGTTTTCTTCTCCTTTTCGTATGATTTCTTTTATGGAATGAAATATTAAGGGTGGAACCGACGAATTTAGGATCCAAATTCTTAAAAGTGCCTTTTTCTGTCTCATACAAATTTTCCTATACTTTCAAGCACACAGTAGTTGCCTGAGAATCCTGAGAAGTTCAAACTGATTGTGGAATATCCGAAAATGTTGGCACAAAGTTAGAAAATCCAAATTCTCAAAACTGGCACACAAAGGTATTCATAATTTGCTTTCCTAGTATTTCGAGCCCACAATCAGTGTGGAAACTAACCGTTCTTATCTAGATACAAGGTTTGCACCAATTTATAAGCTTCAAAGTTCTCAAAACTAATATTTTAATGTCTTGTAAAACCATTCTTAATTCGCGTATTGCCTTGTTTCGTTATTCGTCAGTCACTTTCGTCAAGTTAGTTAAATTTTCGGCGATTTCGGACCAAATAATAAAAACTTGTGGTGAGTATAGAAAAGAAGTATCCGTTAGGTAGCGAAAAGTATTTATATGACGTACTTATATAGCTTGTCCGGTCCATATCTCTAGGAAAAGTTATTACATAGACATTTTATTAGTAATGTTGAATAGTAGTTTGTTACAAAAATGAATATTTTATAAACAAGTGACAAAATATCTTAATAAAAAGCTTTAAAATATTTTGATTTGCCTTATCTTTTCCAATTTCCTGGATATATGCGCATTTCATCCCTTTTACGATTGCGAGAAAGTTGAAAAAGGGTAAAAGCTCATCTGATACATACAATAAAAAACCCCAATGAAAATAAATTATTTCTCAAAATCCGTTCTTAAATTTTACTCCCTCATATAAACCAAAACGGCTGCAAATATAACGCAATAACATATCACAGGCCATTAAAGGCTTTCAGAACCAAGATAAAATATCGCGGGGCTGTTCTACCTAAATGTGTTCAAACCAGGCCGTCCTTAAATACTTAATACTTTAGTTGGCGAAATAATGGGCCCTTAAGTGGTGGGGTGGATCTGTTTGAAACGTTATTCAGGCATGGGTAGATATTTCTTAATTTTTTATGAAGGGAACACCTGTGCCTGGTTTTTGTCTCACTACTTACTTATAGCCTAAGGGGAGTTTGCCTTGTTGATATAGATTTATTAGGACATTTGGGTGGGTTTGTGTAATTGGATGGACCTATTAGATAATATTGCCTCGCATGATTATATACTTTTTCCATATAAATAGGTTGTCAGCTGAAATAAATGAACATCAACTTGTACGAAACTTTGAATTTTTACGCAGAATATTTATGGTAAAAATGGAGTTTGTTTTGGTCTTTGATGTTTGGCGAAAAATTTTAAAATATTCGACCGCAACTAACAACTCTCGAAGTTAAAAGTCAAAGAACCTGTGCTAAAACCTTCTCACAGATTCGTATGCAAAAAGAAGTGACGCATCAATCTTGGAATATTTGTAAGTTAGGAGACATTCAGAGTTTTTGAATTTGGAAGATGGACGGAATTGCATCGAGAGCTCGGCCTAATTGTAGGAATTGAGTTGTTTACATCTAACGCGACTATTCATGAAATTCTATTGTATTCGAGTAGAGCGCCGAGTTTTTCTAGATATACCTACATCCCAGTTACCTATTTACAATGCGCGGTTACTTATTGGAAGTCAGTTTAACTAAGAGCCTAAGGACCGCAGTTTATCAGTGGACAGTTATTAAGCAGTAGTATGGTTATAGTTTAACCATTATTAATTGAAACTTCATAAAAAAGGCGGCCTAGTTGATCTCTTTGAAGTCACGTGGGAATCCATAGGCGTCTAAATATTATTATCATGACAAATGAAAACAAATTGGTTAATAAAGAATAAACATACTCCAGATATTTCTATAAAAACTGAAATGACGAACGCCATTGCCCGGAAATTCTAGCTGATTTACTTCTAGAATACAGTAGAGTTAATACATTAAATAAATGGGCAAAATTCATATAGTAGGTAATCCTTAAAATTCCGTTTTAAACTATTGAAATAAATCAAATATAAATATTTGAATGGGAATATTATTCCTTTATTAAAAATTCAAATTTGAAATTGATTTTTATTCAATTATCTGTGTAATTTTATACTTTTGTCCACTTCTAAAGAGAATATCTCACACTGTCAACAAGAGCGGCTCACCTTTGTCGGCAAGCGATAAAGCCCAGCGGCATCGCCGACAATTTTCAAGTTTTTTTGCCGGCGTGCGGTGTCTTTGTTATAGTGTACCAGGACTATATAAAAATATAAAAATTATTTTATATTATTATAAGGGGTATTTTTCTAATTTTGAGTAGTCACCATAGAGATGCGATTTTCAATTGATAATGGTAATACTTTACCTACCATAATGTCAAGTTACGACTTTTCACTGTTATTGCTGGGATGAGCTCTCATATTCATGAATATTGCTCTGGCTTGCTCAATTCGGCCTCATATTTCTACGCCTGGATCTAGATCTTCAGTTATCCAGCTTCCCAGGTAAGGCTACTGCCAAGGAAATGTTATTAGAATTAAGTGGAACATATACGAAGTCTGGCATAGTCAACCAAGTACGTTTACAAAGAACACTTAGAACATTAAAATATGATGGAAAAAGACAAAAGTTCAATAATCGATTTTCTTGTAGATTATGAGCGAACAGTCTTAGAACTGAAGAATTGTGGTGGATCAATCCAAGAATTAGAGATTATCACACAGTTATTATCTGCAATGCCTGATAAGTATCAAAATGTGACTACAACAATAAACATTTTGTATTGTCAAGAACTCATTCATTAAGGGTAGACTCTTGATGAAAGAAGAAAGACAAAATAAAAATAAGTATGAAGCAAAATATCAGGATGAAGGGTTTCTAGGGGTATAAAGCCACATTTTAATCCAAGTGGACAAAATTGGAGAAAGAAGGAAAATGAAAAGAACTTTCCATTTAGATGCTATGGTTTTGGTAAAGAGGGACACAAGAAGGTGGACAGTCCAAAGTTAAAAAATAGTAGGGGACAATCTCATTTGGCTGAAAGCGACAATAATAGTGAAAGTGATGAAGTTGCATTTATTTGCAGAGGCACGAACACTGGCTTTTCATGCAGTAGGAAAAAGTGAAGATAACTTTGTAGTTGACCGCGGTACTACAACTCATCTTATTAACTCACCTGTGGAAAAAAATTTGACCAATGTAGAAGAAGTGAATCATCGAATAAGAATAGCAAAGGAGGATGATGTTATGAAAGCAAAAAGAAAAGGTAATTTGCATGTCGAGGCTAAAAATGGTAGAAAAATTGTTTTAGAGAATGTAGTTGAGTGGGAAAGTTTGAGTCATAACTTATTGTTTGTCAAAATTCTAGAACAAAACGGTTTCATTTTTTGTAACCTTCATAGATCATTACAGTCATTTTACAGTGTGTTATTAAATGAAGCACAAAAGTGAAGTTTTTGAACATTTCAAGAACTTCTTAGCAATGGTTCGTGCAAAACATCGAGCTGTGCAAAATTTAACAAGAAACTGGAACGTATAAAATGTAGCAATGGAGGAGAATACGTTTCAAGTGAATTTAAGGACTTTTGCTCAAAGAAAGGTATTAAAATAGAATACACAGTAGCATAAACATCACAACAAAATAGTGTAGCCGAAAGATTCAACAGAACCGTAATGGAACCCTGTTTATGATGGGGTATACAGACAATGGATATCGGCTTTGGAACAAAGAAAAACAGAAAATTGTGTTTGCCAGAAATGTGAAATTTAACGAGAATAACAAGGATATCATAAGTAGATCAGAACATTGAGAGACAGAATGAAGAATTCCAAGAAGTGACAGATTTAGAAATCAATAATGATGAGGAAAAACAAAGTTCAAGAAAGGAAAATTGCCAAGTTTAAGATAAAAAGAAAAATGAATATTTTCTGATTCATTTTTCTTTTTATCTTGTACAAACTGAAATTGACAATAATGTAACACGAAGTCTATCAATACGAGAAAGATAAACTCCTAAGCACTTAGAATATGGCATTGAACTGATGGCAGCACCATCAGTAGGCATATCATCAGACGTTCCTGAAAATCATGATAAAGCTATGGAAGGAGGAGAAGGTTGGCAGAAAGCCATACAAGAAGAATTAAACTCACTCACTTGTACAGAATGAAACAGGAAACGGGGGAAATTATTCCAAAACCAGATAATGTTGAAACTATTCGAAATGTATTTTCACAGAAAAGAAAACTGATGGAAAAGTGATAAAGAAGGCAAGTCTTGTAGCAAGAGGTTTTATGCAATCAGATTTGCGAGAAGAAAGAAGAAATACATTCACTAGTCGCAAGGATGTTAACCATCAGAATTCTCTTATCACTTAGTGTTCAAAAAGACTTGAAAATTTACCAACTTGATTTTGAGTGCGCGTTTCTCAATGGTGTATGGAAACAACCGGTTTATATGGAAGTGCCAAAAGATCTAAGAGAAATTTTAGAGGGAAGTGTGTGCAAGCTTAACAAATCTTTATATGGTTTAAGACAATCACCTAAATGCTGGTGTGATAAAACTTCATCAACATTTGATCATCATAGGTTTGGTGAGATCTTTGGTAGATCCTTGTTTATATTACAATGATGAAATGTTTTTGTTGATACATGTTGATGATTTAATAATTTTATCAGAATCTAAAACAAGATTGATTGAATATAAAAGGGAGAAAATTTGAACAGGACTTTTCTTGGCCCGCGTGATCTTTATTATCTCAAGAAAATCTAACTTTTTACTCTTGAAACATTCATGCATGAGGGTAACGTTCTCTGACATTGAGAAATCATTACCTGATGATAGGAGATGGTTGGCAAATGCTGATTTTGTCTCAATAACTTCAGTATTTTTGTTTGAGTTGAAAATGTGCAGTCTCCTTGACTCTGGGTGAAATCCTTCTTCCCATCTGTCCAACATAAACAGCCGAGCATTTAAAATGTTATTGATAAATTCAAATGTTGGAAGAAAGAAGCAAGTTGAAGAGAAACAGAACCGAAAAACGTTAAAGATCTGTATTTAATTGTGCCCATTGGTTTAGAATGAGAAATATGATGTGAATTTATTTTTGTTCGTAAATTTAAAATAAATTTTATTGATTGTATCTAAAGAAAACCCATTATTGATTGCCACTTGCTTAATTTTATTGAATTCTCTATAAAAAGATAGAGGCAATTTAAACATTCTATAAAAAAGGGAGGGAAAGAAGCAAACTCGTGGGAGTATGGTGAGTTGTGAGTTGGAATTCCATTGTATTATATTATCAGTTATATATAGATTTCAAATTCGATTCTGTTGTCCAGAGTTTTTTTTCAATAGAAGATCCAAGAAACGCAGGCTTCTATTGTTTTCCCTCACCAAGTGAAAGTTAACCTAGTGTGTAATGAGTTAGTATAATTCAAGAAATCAGATAATTCCTCATCATTACCTCCCCAAACGATACAAATATCGTCTACATATCTTTTATAGGCTATGAGATGTTTATAGCAAATGGACTATCTATGATCTTTAATTCTAAATTGTTCATAAATCACTCAAGAAAAGTGAAAGACAAGGGCCCATGCCCAAGCCAGCTTTTTGTCTAAACATTTTGCCATTAAACTTGAAATAACTCTGTTCCAGAAACAATTCTAATAAACGAGTGAGGTCAAAAGCAATCAACCTTGGAAGAACAGATTTCCCTGACAGAGCCTCAACAAGTTCAATACATTCAGTAGGTAGAATGCTGGGGAATAGTAGCATTACATCCAATGAAACAAAGATTGCGTTATTTGGGATTATAATGTTCTTGAGGTAATTAGCAAAGTCAATTGAGTTTTAAGTAGAGAAAAAGCTCTTAAACACTGATACTTCCCTTGAGATTTTATTAAGCCATGACAAGAGCTTGAGGTGAGGTGATTCTACAAAAGAGTCTACCGGTCTAATGGGTATTCCATCTTTATGAACTTAAGACAACCCGTAAAGTAGGGGAGTTCTGCTGGGGTTCATGGGGTAAAGTGCTTCCTTCGTCATGTTGGAAAATTCTAAAGTTAGCAAAGATTTATACACTTTACGTCTTTTGTATTAAATTCTGGACACTTGTGGAACTTTCGACATTTTTTTCTCCCTTTTATATTCAATATAAGTCTCTTTGAGAAGAATGGATGACTACTTTGAAGATTAATTGAGTTTAAGCAAAAATTAATGAATCTAAGTCCTAAAAATGACCATTTTTAGGACTTAGGCCCGGTTTATTCCATCTTCAGATAAACTTACTGGTAACAATCTGTAAGATTAATTTACCGTTCTATATACTTTTATTGGTCAGAGAATAACAGATAGCATATACCTGACAGTTTATCAGAAGGTGAATAAGCCACGGTCCTTAATGTTATAAGAATTAACAGGTTGAGTGCCACGGTAAATTGAATGAACTTCTCCCTGGGCCCAAAAGCAAATAATAGTATTTCAAATTCACTTATTATATACGCACATACATTGTTTAGACATCCAATCCAATGTAAGATATATATGTCAATTTGACAGCTGTAAGTGAATATCGGTGAATATCCATTATACTGGACGTCGGGATCACATAATACATATCCTCACAGATAGAAGGCAAACTGCCTAATAAAATTTTGGGGAACAATACGGCCTCACGGCGCGGTAGATGCGATCCGAACTATTTATGATAAAGGTTTCTGTAATCAAATCAGCTTTCAAAATAGTCCTCCCAATGTCAATATTTTCAATATTAGGTTTGTTTGTTCAGAATCGAACTACGCTTACGCATTTGTTAATATATGTTTGGATATGATCAAATGTGCAGGCGCAGGTAAATTCAGAATTGATTTTGAAGTGAAGTCCAAACAAACCTATTAATTTTTTCCCATTATTGCCGAATTCCATGCGACGGCTTTTTCTTCCGAGTGGAGCGAAAACGCCCAAACTTCTTGTGTTTTGTGTAAAATCTGATTTTTTTTTTTAAATTTAAGAAACATTTATCTGGAGTTACCTAAAATGCACACCAATATCAAGACAAATTCTCATTCAGAACTATTTTGACATATTTTTTTGACACATAGGTAACAGATAAATTGCTGAAGTAAACTGTGACATAGTTTCTGGTGGTGTTCATTCCGTATGATTCCGCACCTGTAGTTTTGTTTCACTCCAGCGTCACCAAGCGGATGCGATCCGAAGCTTTTTTTTAGGCCCCGCCCTCCATTAAGCTTTTTTTCTATCCGTGAGGATATGTGTTCTGTGGTCGGGATATTTTGATAATCGTAACTGAAATATCCCACCAGTCCGGTATACTGGACGTATTCATATATCAATTAACATTTATAGTTATTATTGTCAATAACGAAGAGAATGTTTATGAAAAAATTAAAAGCTCAAGGATATTCCAATAAATACTGAACATAATCAAGAAATGATAAAATCAAGCAAAAACTGAAATTTTCAACTTCTGTTGTGGCCCGCTTCTTGGTAAACAAGATATTGCCATATCCTGCATGTTTAACAGCTAATTTAGATGGTATTTAGTAGCGTCCAGTTTACTGGATGCGGGCCCTGATAAAAAACCCCGTCCAGTATACTGGACGGTGGCACTCAACCTGTTAATGACAGAATTTTTATAAATCAGAAAAAAAAAATCAGAAAACTTTGAAAACTTTTCACATGATCGAGGCAAAACCTAGTTCAGTAGGTACCTATACAACCAGGCAGGTTTAAATTTACTTCTGAGAGTTCTGAGTAACGGTACTGAGAAAAATAATGGAAATTTTCCTTTTAAACAAACTGTTCTTGAAAATTTGTCTGTTTATTTTGGAAGTTGCTGGAAGCTAGAGGACACCAATTTGGTTAATCCATAGTTCATTCTTGGTTTGGTCTGTGTGGAAGAATAGGTAGATAGTCAAAACGCAGTAGGTTATTAGTATTATAACGCACATTTGAGGAGCTGCTTTCCAGTGCCTAAATTGTTTAGAGTATCATGCTCCTGGAGTGTGACACTCTCGAACTGTTCGAAATAAGCAACACTGGAATGCTCTTCCCCACGATTTCGGACTTTAGGAGCATGGAACACCGAAATAAAGGTTGGTGCACGAGGGAGCAGGGGATAACAGAAATTAGTTAGTTCAAGTGTATGACACTCTTGTGGAACACTCCTGAGCTGCTCAGATTTAACTCAAATGGGTCACTGGAAAGCACCTATGGTAGTGATACCTAGAGGCTTTCTAAATGGAGGTTTGGTTGAATTCGAATCAAAATCAACCAACGATTACCATGATGAAATTACAATGTTTTTGAAGACTAGGTAGGTACCTACTTCTCTGAAATCATAACATCAGCTCCTAAAAGGTCCCGTCATTGTCATGGACACCCCCAAATATCATTCCAGACTATCACAAAAAGTACTCCTATTTCTTAGCAGAAAGGAGACATTCTAAAAATTGGCTAAACGCATAAAGAATATACTCTATAGAGATTATGTAGAGAAAAAGTTCAAAAGACATTGTCGCCGGTACGGAGTGTGTCGGTGAAATATTGTTAGAATTAAGTAGGTATCTGGTTTACGCTTATTCTGTTATAGTTACCCGTATTATAGAATGTCCACCCTGTTATCGGCCTTTTTTTTGTGTGTTCAAATTGATACCTAATGAGGTATCGTATTTTCCATATATATATCCAAGAATCCCGAATCCAAAGGTTTGCTAAAGCATTCGGCATCTGCATCTGCAGATGACATAATACATTCAACTAATAAATGGAAGTTACTTTTCTCTCGTTTATCAATTTGGAAACAAAATAACAATAAAATATGACCGAATCCATCATGTACCTACATTTCGAGATAATAAATACAAATAGAACGAAATTATCTTCAAATATAAGCGGCTGTCGCAAAGAACCAATTCAATTTAGACCACTGTGTTGTAACACAGTTCGCCAGTTATCTGCTAAAAACGAGAAAAAGGAAAGGGAACACAAACCCGAAGGCCAAAACAATAAATAAATCTTTAAAATACAGTGTGTGCATAGCGAAAGCAAAGAACGGAAGTCCCATAATATTCTTTATTTTTAAACCCGGCGACTACGCCTGAAAAATCGGCCTTAAGAGTTTTCAGGCCCCCCCGAAAGCTTTACACAGCACAGCAGGCAAATAGGGCCTCCTCTCAGTCGTCATCGATCGTGTGTGCAGAGCAACAGAAATCGGTCCGAGAGTCTGATCAAACTCTGTGCACGCTCTGCTTCGGCTCTTCTCCTCTACCTCTTTCTGGCACACAACGCGTTTGGATCCCGACTATTGCGGAGACCAGCCTTTATTATCGACTATCCGGGATTTTATTTCAATATAACAGTCATCTAATTTTTCGAATTTATCAGCGGTTTTCTTGTGCGAACTTGGGTAGCAGTTGAAATCGGTTGTTTTCATTGATAACTTGCCAGATACAAGGTAAGTAATTTATACCGCCTCTTTTTTCGTCAAGTTCATTTATTGTTCATCCAAAAGAAACATTTTTGTCTTTTTTAAATTATAGGATATCTTTCATATCATGGATATTCATTGTTTTATGTTTGATGTTTATTAGAACATTTTAATAATTCTGGAAATACTCTACAAGCGCTATAGTCTGTATTAAAATCCATATACTTAATTGAAGCTAGATCCATATATTCAATAATTGTATAAGGAGCCTGTACATTTTCTGTACTTCGTTCATCTAAAATTTCTGATAAACCCATTTTTGATGTAAAATGTAAATGTCATACAGGTATAGTCCATTTAAAACTTTTAATAAACCCTTGTCGGATCCTCTTAGAACATCACAACAGTTTGATAACTTGCAGGAGAAAAAGTTTGGCTGAACATATTCACATAAAGTTATAATTATCCATTATTTATATTTGGTTGTGAAGAAATATAAAAATATATACATATGGTATTAGTTTTAAGTTCCATCTGTGGTCTTTTGGTACTTGTTCTTAAACCTAATTCTCCCTCTTATCCAGGTGTTTCACTATTTGTCGGAAAGTCGTATGTCCAGCACTATATCTTAGATAATTTGTCGACATTGCTGTTTGTAAAAGTTCAAGTCGTATTTGCATATAGAGATTTCCGATAGTTACTCTTCTTCAGTGCTATTTGTCATTACTTTGTTCAGGCCCATCACTTCCGAAGCTTCGGCACCAACCTATCAACTATCGTCGAACCGTAGATGATTTAGGCGTTTATATTTATGCCATTGCAAGACTGGTCTAGTTTCTCGAATACATAATCTATTGCCAGCGTGAAAAGGTTTGATGATTTCTTATCTCTCTGTTTGACTCTTCTTGTGATTGAAATGGGATAAGCATATTGTCTTCCAGGTGTCCTTCCAATGAAACATTTCTGTAGATGTTGTCGGTATCGTGAGTTGTTCATTGCTCTCCCTGCCCATAACTCAATGCTATGGATTATGGAATGCCTTCTCATAGTTCCTAATCTTAAAGAAATGAACAGTTCGGCAACCTTGTTGATAGACACCTTATGAAAACAAAATTACTGTAATGTAGTGTAGGAACGACTTCTTGAAATAAGTATTTAGTATAGATTTTGTTGTGGGCGACATAGTTCGATGTTAATAACCTAAATGCTATTTGAACGCATTGAAGTTTTCTGGGCTTGTTAGCTGTGATCCGTAGATATCATGTACTGATTTTTCGCCTATAACTGCAACAGGGATATTGCTAGAGACGAAGTATTCGCCATAATCTCCTACAGCAAACCTATAATATTGTTCTTCGTTTTCATAGAGATCTTTTGGAGTGAAAAGTAGATGGTGAATCCCCGCTACTTTCGTAATTTTTATTTGCGGCCATAACGATACCTTTCCGCAGAATCGTAGTAACTCTCAGAACCAAAGTGGTCACGGTCACACTTTCAAGAAGTTATCCTCTGCTTTTCTTCGTATAAAGTATTCTTGAGATTCCCATCGCAAGTAGGTATCTCTGTAAAAACCAGGCTGCGTTAACGACCCCTTTGAGCTGAATGTTTTCCACAGCCTCACGTGACTCCGAGTTGCTTCTAGTACTTTTTGGCTGTTGTCAAACAGTTGAAGCATTGATTAAATTGTCATCTAGCTATTGATAGTCAAAGGTCATACCAACATCAAATAATAGGATTTAGTACCCAGGAGAAAATCCCACGTTCAAACCGAAATTAAGGTGCAACCATGGATCGGAAGAGTACTAAAAACCAAAATAGATTGTTGTTCTCTGAAAAAGGATGACTTGGGTCTTAGTCAGAATGATTAATGTTGATGCACAATTCTGGAATCAAGCTCATTTCTCCCTATGGAGTTTCTCTCTTACCCGTTTAGAACTGCTGAATCAGCTACGTATGTACAATGCAATCTTCACGTCCTATGTCTTCGGATTGTGGCGATCATAGAGCCCTCATGGAACACTAGCTTCCAGTTCTCTAGTTCTTGGAAGATGTTTGCCAATCTTTACGCCGAAGATTCTTACTGTCAGATAATTTTGATCTAGTTTGCAAGCCATTTCTTGATAGCCGGCTTGAATCTTCGTGTGAGCTAATCAGTCATTCCAGAATCTATCGTTTGATATCTAACAACTACTACAGGTGTCTTATTCCAACTAAATCCATTTGTGGTATTGTCGGCTAGTCTGAGCGCCTATAGCTTGGTTGAACGACCTTCTCTAAGTTCAAATTGTTTTTCAGGAATCAATTCCAGGTCATCAGATCCCTGTAGAATCCTGAAATTGATATTTCTCTCTGATAGCTGATAGCAGAAGGGCATGAGATCATAGTTCTGCAAATACTTTCTGTCAATATGGTTCAATATAGTCCTTTACTACACATTCACAATTTTAGCACAACTTAAAAACGAAGTCATATCAGACCCTCCTATTATACATATAACATCCTTTAGGTAAATACATATATTCTTACATCCTCTTTTAATTCACCATGCAAAAAAACGTTACAAGCATCCATTTGATAAACCACCGTTATTTCGCACACACATCAGAGCCAAAATTGTACTTATAGTTGTTAATCTAATTACTGGACTATATGCATCCTCAAGTACATTTTGTTTGAATCCCCTTGCTACTAGATGGCATTTAAACTTACAAATGTTACCCTCCTTATCCTTTTTAATTTCCGAAACCCACTTGCTGTCTATAATTTCACGCATTTATGAGACTTCTCAACTATCTATCAGGGTTCTTATTCTTGAAAAAGGGGAGCAGCGTTCCCAGGAGAACGAGTGTTCCAACTTTGTTACTTCTATTATCATTTGCATATCATTGAGGGAGATGGTACACTTGTTCTCCTGGGAACGTTGCTCCCGTTTCAAGAATAAGGACCCAGGTGTTATTCTCAATTAAAGCTTTTTTTCCACAGACTGGCATAGTTGTTTCTCATTGCATCATCAGATGTAGCTGGCTCGTCTACATCTAAACTAAAAAAGCTTAAATCATAATCATTATACATATAAATTTTGAGGCACTTTCAAAACTCTAGAAGGTCGAAATCTTTGATCTCTCTATTCTCTCTCCCTCAATGGTGTTTGATCTACATATTGATCTAATCCTTGCTCCAGGACAGGTGCTAAAGTCCGCCCATTATAAGCTGATACTCCAAAGGAATGTGAGCTGGTGGCACTCTACATTAGAACGCCAATGGTCACCCAGTGTTGCCAACCTTTTGGAATTTAAATACTCAATTTGCAAAATAAAAATACCCAAAATACCCATATGAGAAATACGTATAGAGGCGAAAATTTTTTCGGGTGCAACGCCCAAAAACGTGTGTTTTAAGCCTTCAATAACAATTTTTCTTTTCGAGTACCCGCCGAAAAACATGGATAACTCCAGAGAATCCCCAAAATTTTGTTAGGAGACTTTGCTATGTGTTCTGTTACATGAAACGTTCTCCTTTCTCTAATTTCGAGGGGTGTCTATTGCTACGGGCAACAAATTCCGAATTCTGACGTCACAAATTACAAAACATAACCTTGCTTTATTGAATAAGCTATCTAGTTTATGATTTATATTTATATTAAAATTTACAATGATGTTGGCATACGCACATATAGTATGACCCTACCTAACGTATGGAAGTGGACTTTATATCAACATTCAACATGTCAACATTCACCTGTTTTTGCCATATGCTTCATCCCGTCGCCCCTCACACGGAAAGTGTCAGATTAAAAACGACGGACAATAAATTATCTTCCAATTTTTCTGGTTGCTCCTCTTCTAATTCTGACTTTTCCACGTCACTGTTCTCGGAAAGACTCTCTAACTAAATCAAGAGAAACAATTTTTTCTACCAAATTTTCAAAGACTCCAAAAGTAACATCTCTTTCAATAGTCATTGTATTCTTTTCTTTATAATAGTTCCTTTACCCTTTAATATTATCTGAGTATCCTACAAAAATTCCAGATTTACTCTTCATGTCTAATTTTAGTCTTTTCTTCCCTTCAATGGAGCTCATACCCAGTTCTGTTCAATAAGAAAACTCCAGTATTTGCAGCTTCGGCCCCAGAAATTTTGGATAATTTACTTTCAGCTAGCATAGCTTTCGCAGACTATACTATAGTCCTAATTTATAACAATAAATCTTCTGAAAAATGAAATGAAAAACAAATAGGACCTTCGTTGTAGAAACTTACTCAATTTTACTTACTGGACATGCGCCCGACATAGCAAATATTAGGGAAATTTAAGGGAGGTTGTGATATGTAAAAGAAACGAAAAATTTGTGAAACGTCTACTTTACTATTAAAGTAAATCGTACCGTTCTCATCCTGGAACTAATGAGGGGGAAGAGCACGCCAGAGAAACCCTCGATCTAACATTCCTCAAAAATCGAAACATACTGTGTAATTTTAATAATAATTGTAAGTCAATAATCGATATTTTAGGTCAATGAAAGTTTAAATTAGGTACCATCCTTTGTTTTTGTGCTAAAATTTTAATTCCACACATAACATTCAATCAACAATACCTATATTCAATACTGAAGAGTTCTTTTTGTTAGTTAGCCAGTTTCCCAGCAGGTACTGAGGTCCCATACGGGAAGCTACTCACCTATAGTTGTTTTTGAGCCAATATCTCTAGATTGATTATTTCAATTTGCTAGGATATTCTCTCGTCAGGGTAGGAAAATGTTAGTAAATTCAACAAGTCCCTAATACACGCTCTAAATCCACAAAATCAAAATCTTAGCACAAAAGACAGCACATAATTTTTTTCTAGGTTTTAATTTACCCTTTATCTGTGTTGTTTACAGCAGGAAACGATTTTTGTTAAATACATGAACAATGCACATGTTATAAAAAATGTTATAAACAAAAAAAAATAAAAAATAAGGAAAAAAATGAACTTGTATAAATAATTGAACTCTCAAAAACAAAATAACAATTATTCAACTGACCTGTGATCGCTCCTTGACACACACACACTAATAACAAATTGGATTGAACAATCAGTTCAATGCAAAATAAAAATTGAATAATTACAGACACGCGTCTAAGGCACCAGCCCAGCTTGTTCTCTTTTCTAGTTGCGTATTCTCTATCTCCCGTTCAGTACCTACCCTTTCAGTACGCTTCACGGCGCATACAAGGTTGCAACATTTACTTTTATTCAGTAAACGGTTTTTTAGAAAGTTAAGATTTGAAGAAATAATAGGTCTGTTTCTGCAGAAATCACAAACCAGTCAGAGCGAATTTCATTGGTTGAAAACAGTCAGAAACAGTCAGAAAACTAGTTTCGACCAATGAAATTCACTATGACTGGTTTGTGATTTCTGCAGAAACAGACCTTATATTTTAAATAGGTGGTTTTCCTCAATGCCCTAATGCTCTATTCCACCATTCAATAACCCTCTCATTTTTACCAAAATAACAATTTTCATTACCAAAATTTTCAAACGAGACATTGGTGTGTGTTTTCAAAGCAACTGGGTGATTTGAACATCGTTTTAAAAAGTTTATCTACTAATCGAATTGCTATTGCTATCACAGTAGCTCTCTTTATCCACAAATTTTGGCTTTTTGGTTTTTGAAATTAAAGATAGACCTTTTCCTTGGACTTTAACCTGAGAAAACAAATTTATTTTGAGATTTGGAATATAGAGAACATCATACAATGTCACAGAATGGAAATTTTGACCATTTTGCATACAATTGTTAACTTGATCTACCTTGCCACTTCCATTTTTTCATAACTGCAAAATAAGCCCATTTATCTATACATATTATGTTTCGAGGCTCCAATGCCCATGAACCATTCAACATCAACTTGAGATTTAGCTGAACTGGAAGTGGATAAGCGTAAAATTCACATTTGCACTCTTTGACTTATTTTTGTCTGTTTCCTCCTTCTCCATCTTCGCAAAACAGTTCTTAATCAGATGACCTTTCTTCTTGCAGTAACCACACTCAACATTCCTGCACTGGCTCTTCAAATGTCCCACTTTTCCGCCAGAAAAACATTTTCTGTTTTTGTTTATATTCGACATTTGACGAAACTGTGGCGTTTGTCCAAAAACAGACTACTGACCAGACATTAAAGCAACAGATTCTTCCTCTTGTTTCACTAATCTCTCTTTTTCGATCAAAAGGCGAGCTGTCAAATTATTTAGTGTCTGAAATGGCGAAACTTTTCGGGGAGGGACATACCTAATAATTTTTGTCATCATCATTTCCTCTGGAATGTCCTCACCAAATTGCTTCAATTTTGCCTGTATGTTAGTAATCTTAGTTATATAAAGCCAATAACGTTGTCATTTTATTGAAATTTAGCATTGTAAAACTGCTCATTTGAAAGTTATGCACTCACCTCAGGTTTTCTTTCAAATATACTTTCCAGTTTATTCCACATTTCTTCCGCTGATGTACATTACATCACATGGCCATGGGAAATAATTTTATCCTCCATTCTAGTTACGAGGACTGCCTGAGCGCGGGCATCTCTGACTTTTCATTTAGCAACTAATATCATACAGACCCTGTGTCATTAACACAATTTTCACTTGGAATCGCTTGGAATTATTAGGTTTGGTAACTGCTACTGTGGCATCCATTTTGGACTTTTCACTATATTGTTTCGAATTACTACCACAATTTAACACTTGCCAACCTTATTTAAAAACAGTATTGCTAATACAATTTTGATTGTTTCAACTACATATTCCGTGATGTGCTCTGCTTTCTCAATATGATTCTTCCAAATGAATTTAGCAGTCATTAGCATCAGTACTTACCTTTGTCGCCCAGAATATCTATATTTGTAGACAAAATGTATCGTCTTGGATGGATTGGAATAACTTTTCTCCTCTGAGCAATAATCTTAATCTTCTAGTTATTGCACCTTTCGAACAAGACATTTATTTCTTCCTGGAGTCTCTGACTTTTCTATTCAGTTGTTCTGAGTCTTGGCATGGCAAAATCATCTGCCTGAGTAAAAGGAAATTTTTGTGGCGGCGATCTTTGGAATCATTCATAGGCATTAACTCCTTAACGAATATTATAAGAATCTTGGCAACATCATTTGATGTGTAGAAGTCACCATAGTGGGAATGTTTCTGTATGGGGAAAATAGATTGGGTTCACTTTATCTATTTAAGGCTATTTCGGCAAGCTTTGGTTGGTATACCATTTGGTTAACCAATTCCTACCTGCACCGTCATAGAAATGACGTAAGACACCATTTTATTCCGAATTCGTTTGCACAGAACTTCGTTTGGTAGGTCATGAGAGAGGGGACGAGACGAGCCTTAACCTAACTTTTTGTTGTTCTTCTAGTTTTGGGAGTGACTAGGTATTGACTGCATTGACTAAAATCTATAATCACTAATCAGCACTGTCTAGACAGTACCTTTGAGTAACCTATTGGCTAATTCAGCGTTTTCTGTAAATGTAAAGCTTATTCCATAATCCATTCAGCAAAAAAGTTACCTCATATCTGTCGATCAAAGTCATTTTTCAAATATGATCGTTAAACATTATTTGGCAGTCAGAACATACGAGAAAACAGGAAAATGAAGGCGAAAAAACAAACATATTTGTTAAAAATTTCAAATTATTCAAATTCTAATGAACTTTCATTTATTTACATTTCCCAGAGCAGGACAAAACGAAAATGGACGTAGATAGCACTATACCAAATGAGAAGAACCGTGCTGCTGACCACGGTATCCTATTTGACAGACCAAAAAGGATACCAAAGTCACGGTGACGACATCATTTTCGTATCCGAAATTGGTTGGTATGCATTTGACAGACCAAACAGGGTACCAAACCATGTACCAAAGCTTGCCGAAATCGCCTTAATTTTCCACAATAATCTTTCCAGCTATATTGACATTAGGTGTATAACTGTAACAATTTTTAAACATCGCAGCATCGATTTATATTGTAAGTTCCAAAAAGATTTAGTGAAGTAGATACGCTAAGCTACTACTTTTTTGTGAACGTACTATATCTCGTTTATGGTAATTTAGTAAAATTTCGTAATAAATTATCCCTCTCAGCTTTATTCAGGTGCTCTTTTCGTTAATTATGGCCTCTAGTTATAAAAAAGTACGTTGTTGATAAAATAAATGGTTCACAGAAAATTGAACACTCTAATCCATTTCAGTCAGAGATAACTTATCAACCTAAACTAAAGGCACACGAAAAGGAAGGCAAAAGATAAGCCCCCTATCAGCATATGCATATTTTTCCCATTCCCGTTATAGATAGTTTATCTGAAATTTGGTAGCTCATCCCTCGGGATATTTTCTTTTTTTGTAACTAAGGCCTAAAGAAATCCGAATTATTTCTGGTTGACTTTGCTAAGCAACGGTGCGATAATAAAATTTTATCAACAACCATTAAAAGCTCATATTTCGAAATTTCACACTCAGGGTAATAAAATCTGCACGACATATTTTAAAGCTGACTTCTGCAAGTACCTGTGACAGTAATAAATCTGCCCTCCCTTTGAAGTTGTGTCTAAAAATGGGTACGAGTGTAAACCAAAATCTCTTTTGTGAATGCGGCTTTAATTCGAAACAGATGGGCATACACTACACAGCAGACAACATGATTTATTTTGATTCTATTTGAAAGAAACATGATAACCTAGAGAACAATGGGCCAGGCCAGACAAAACCAAAAGCTTATTTTTGTAAGTAACTGGGAGTGTAGGTATATAGTAAAGACCATTTGGCCGCCATTTCTTTTTCGTAAATAAAATATTAGGTTGCAATGAACGAATCTTTGGGATGAAAAGGAGAAATCGACTGATTCCGTTTTAAGGGATGTGTGCCAGATACAGATTTCCTTTTCGCCGATTTGTTTTATGCTTCAATAATTTTCTGATTGAACCAAGCTCAATGCTTTATTAAAAATAAATTGATTGAAGAAGTTGTGATTTTAATTTAAAGGTTCAGGATTGATTTATTCAATTAACTCAAAAGTCCACCCTCCAGCTGGAAAAAAAAAACAACCCTTTCAAACAAAGGCAGAAACCAAGATTAATTATCGAAAGAGCGGGGCTGAAATTATATTTTGAAACACAATTCGGGCGCTCCCGAATAGATAGAGCGTCGTTGGTTGAGGAGTGATCATTATTCAGTGGGATTTTGGCAGTATTTGGGATTACAACCCTTTTTGTTGAGAAAACCGAGGCGAAAATTGTGTTTGTTGCTCCAAGAAATGAGATATTGTCTTGTGAGGGGGCGTGATATTTAAGTTTTCGCTAGATTAGATCCTGTTTTTGGGACTTAACGCCCTCGGTTTGTGTGTAAATTGATTTGAGATTAAACAGTTTAGAATAAACTTCTTTTAAAGTGTTATTTTAAATAAGGTTAACGTTGCTGTCTTGAAGAAATAGCTCAATGGTGATTATACTTGTGGCGTGGCTTGTGGCATACCTTAAACCAGTGTTTATTTTCTACAACACTCTTTATAACGTACTTATTTTGGCAATTGCCTGATTATACTGCATACGGCTAGTCAGCATCAGCTCGGAGGCCATGGGTCTATGGGTTCCTTGTATACATCTTACCTGTGGGCGCCACCAAGTTAATTGTGACTTAACTAGGAAGATAACTTAATGATGTTATAAACAAAACCTGTGCAATTGGAGCGCTTAACAATAAAACAAGTAATTAGGTACAATAATGTATCTGGCTTTCTTTATTAAAAAAAATAATAACAATATTAAATAGGGATAGCCAGGACGTTATTAAAAAGGTGTTTAGAATTAGGCTTGTACCTAATTCGTAAATATTTGAATAAATAAAAAAAAGCATGTAAATAATAAAAATATGAATTTAAAATAAACAGTTTTAACTGTTTATTAACACTTGTGAAGGATTAAAAGAACAGTAAGGGGTTACACATTACCAACAGGCAAATTAAACACAGAAAGGTGAAAGTTATTCTTTGGGCAACCTCAGGGTAAAATTCTAGAATTTTATTTAAGGGGCACGTACTGACGTAATTCGGTGTCAGATGATTTATATAAGATTTGCCTAAATAGTAAAAGTGCAACTTACATGTATACAAGTGAAATGTATGTGAAAATCCAGAAGTTTCCAAAGTGAGATTATCTACAGGTTTGGTCTCACTATAGATAGACTATGGTATGGTAAGTGAGTCTTATGGAAGTCCTATCCATGTTCTATCTGTCTAACGTAGAACTCGACGTGGTTCTGCCAGGGTGGTACCAAGAGAGTTGCTGAAGAAAGGCTACCAAAGCCCCAACTGAGAGCAATCTAGATCCAGTCTAGAATCCTTCTAAATACAGCCTAGCAACTGTCCAACTATAGCCTACGACTGTCTAGCTACAGCCTAGCACTAGGATTGTCCAACTATAGCCTAAGACTGTCTAGCTACAGCCTAGCACTAGGATTGTCCAACTATAGCCTAAGAATGTCTAGCTACAGCCTAGCACTAGGACCCTATAACGATGTTCGTATAAAAAAACAGACCGAGCCCCAAATATTAGAAATAATCTTACCTCAAACTGAGGGATACTCTAGACCAAAGGTGAAGTCTTAAACTTCCAAAAGCTGCTCGGAACAGTCCTATTAAAAAAATGGAACACGTGTTGTAGGTTAATATTTCCTGAAGAAAATCTCAAAACTTACCGAAACAGAATCCAAAAATGACGAAGGCACGACTCTAGACAATGATCAATAAGAAATTAGTCTAAAACTTGAGCTCCCTGGCACAAAATTCCAAAAAGTCTAGTCCCAAAAACAATCAGGGCCGAGACGGCCGAGGCCGACCTTTCAGTATCAAGTCTCAAGATCGAAAGGGGCAGATTCTTCATTTAGATTTCGGAAGAAGGCTTTCATCTGTCAAACTTCTAATTTTGACAATGAAGAAAATTATAGAAAAAAGCGTGTTCAGTTTCACCCCAAGAATTAGGCAATCTACTGACCTGTCAAAATCCAAATTCAATATGGAAGTTCGGGTCAAGCATTGGGTCAAGCACTGTGTTGTTTATTCTATATGTCATTGATTCTGTCACATTCTGGACAAACGTCAAGATGTGATCACGATGTGATTTATCGGATTTTGTGTTTTTTTGTGTGTACTGTATTGTGTTAATTAAAATGCCAGCGATTTGCATCGTAATTGGGTGTGGAAGTCGAGATAACAGGGCTAATGTGAAATTTTATTCAGTACCTGCTATTTTAAATCATCGGCTTTTGATCTACAAAAGTGAATTATCAAAACAACGCAGGGCTTTATGGATTGCTGCAATTAAAAGAAAGGATCTAACAAAGGCTCGATTTTCCCCTAATAATACCTTAAAATATTCACTCTCCATCTCAGAATTTATTATTAAATTAAAAAAATACCACAAAACATCCCCCCTTAGAAATGTAAGTCTTATGAGAGACGTCAGTCTAGTCGTTTCAGCTTTCCCCTCCAATCACTAGAGGCGCTTCAATCAACCTATTAAAGTTTTCTTTTTCCTGCCGGACCGTGCGCCAAGATTTGAAGTTTATTTTGTCATTTCCAGTCGTCAAAATTTAAATTTTGAATTTCTCCCAACATTTAGAATTATCAATTACCTATCAATTAACAATAATTATTATCTCAAAATGTCTTCTCCCAGTTTGTTAATTGAAAAGCATCAGAAATGCTACAGCAGCTATTTCCGGTTTCCAAAAGATGCCGAAAAAATGAAACAATGGCTAGAAAAAGTTCGCAATCCTTTACTAAATAGCCTCAGTGTCGAGAAGGCTTATAATAATTATAGAGCGTGAACAAGACATTTTCCTCGAGAATTTATTGTTGGCGATCCAAAAGCCAGACGAGGACTCACATGGAATGCTGCGCTTTTGCTGTATCTCCCTGAAGGTAAGTTAATACTAGATATATGTGAGAAAGACGTACTTACATTTTCACTTACTCCTCCCCATAGTTCTGATTAACGACAACGTGTTAGAATTCGGGTTTAAAGGAGCATAGGTCAGAAACATTAAAATTAATTTTAATTTTAGCCCCAATTATCAAAAACAGTGAGGAGTCGTTAATTGATAAACCACAATCACCAAAATGGCAAAAAGTGGAGATCGACACAGTTGAAACTCGTCGAAGAGTCCTAAGACGCCTTCAGAAATTAGTTTCGCAACTATGATTGACATAGGTAGGTAAACATAATAACTCTGTTCCAACACGTCAAAAAATCGTCCCATGAACGGTTTCGAAACCACTCAGTATAACAATTTTAGTTTCTGCGCAGAATCGTGACGGTACATTGTACGGTTTTCTGCTGTGTTGGAACAAAGCTAATATTATTCATTTCTTTTTTTTAAATGTTTATTCCTTTATCAGGAGACACAATAATTAAAATATTCCTAGTTACATACAGGTACACCATATTCTAATATGCATGTATCCAAACTTTTTTGGTAGAATCGTTGGTAACGAAATTTGTGTTTTAGATCAACCAGGCCCGTCATGTCGTCAATTTTTATCTACTGAAACTTCTGCAATTCGGGCAGACATTGCTACACCAAGTGGAACCATCACATCTGCAAACATGAAAAAGTCACCAACCCACTTTGTCTCTTAAAACTTTTATTGGTAGGTACCTAACTGTTATTGCTTAATGAATAACCACCCAGTTGGGAGTAGGTGAATTTTAAAACATCCTAACTCAAGTAGGACTACTACTATAAAAGACTACTAATTACTAAAACTTGCAGTCGAATGCTAGAAAAATTAGAAGCTAAATGTGCGAAAAGCTCGTCTCCAATCTTGATCTATTTTTTTTTTGCAGGTCATGAGAGACGATGCCAAATTTTAAAGAACATTAACGTCACTAGGCAAAAAATTCCTATCCCCAAGGGCAAAAATATCTTTATTCCAAAGTTATAGAATCCAGCAATAAGTTAAGAAGAATCAGTAGAAGGTTGTCGTCATTTAAATCCAAAGTTTCTACTGCTGAATAACTTGCATCATAAACCAAATTTCAAAGGCTCGTAGACCACGTCAATCCATTGATATACAGCTTTATTTTAAGCCAAGTCCGTACTCAAAACCAAAAGCCTAAAGCTAGACGATTTACATTGGACGAGAAGTTGTTGGCGTTGTCTTTGCTTAAAGCTAGTGGTAAAGGGTATAGACTATTATCAAAAATATTTATTCTATCATCCAGGCGAAATCATTTTCTTGAATGAGCTTTATATTATGTATAACTACATAAACTTTCTACCTAACACATGCGGAAAGTGTATTTTCTGGACTTAAAGGCTTGTTTGAACTCTGCTTTTTGTTGTCATTCGTGCAACTTCCATCACGTGCAGAAACACTTTCCTCACTTGTTAGGTTAACAACGATTTTGGATTGTGAGAAAAGGACCTCTTTTGTCATTTTATTTACGATTTAAGTTTTTCATCAAGCTATTGTTAAATGTACGTCATTACTTCTTGTAACTGTCCTTATTATCTTTAACTTAACTAGCATTACCTACCTATGTATGTATACTTACATGAAAAAAAACTGTTTCGCAATAATTGTAATTAATTCAATATTCTTTAATATTTTCTGTTTCAAACTTTAATAAATATCTAAATTTGTCATCTTAATTTTTAGTCAATTTTACCTTGAAGGCGCTTCAACACTACCGATTTTATGAGTTTCTTCTTTTTGGCACAATTATTTTATGCCAAAAAATGGTAGAAACTTTAAAGTGGTGGTGTTGAATCGCTAGAATCAAACAATGGTGCAAACGATCCACCGGAACAAATAAGATACCGAACGAACCCTAATTGCGTTTTGCATTCGCCAATAAATCCAGAATTACAAAAGCTTACCCCTCCAGTCACTAGAGGCGTTGAAAACTTATAGACAGGTTCTCAACACGGCACTTACCTTTCTAAGGGGGGATGTTTTGTGAAAAATACGTAGAAACATTATACCTAAACACTATAAAATCACTTTGTAAACAAGGGCCAGAACACTAAAAAATACGTAGACATACTAAAAACTATAAAATTCACTATGAAAACAACAATATGACCAAAACCAATGGAAAATACGTAGAAATACATAAAATTCACTTCGAAAGCAACAAGGGCCACAATTTGTGTTGTGGCTCTCCTTATAAACGTCACCGGCTTGTCACCGCAATATTTGACCGAACGGCCATTATAAAATCACGTGATTGAGATTGCCTAATACGAACTGGAAGTTCGGTTGTGTAAAAATGACTGGTGAATGTTGAAAAATGCCTATAAAAAGTAGAACAGGGGGCGGATTACGAACTCTCGATTCGAACCGAAACCGCCACGTTACACCGAAATTTTGATTTCGAACGCAGTCCATGCGAATGCATTTCCACGAAAGTCACTCGACTGGTCGATGCGTATTCACTTTCGTATCGAGTGTCCGTTTCGAGTCGTGTTTTCGCAATCCCCCCGCAGGTCTAACGAAAACGCTTAGACAAAACAGCTGTTCAATGACATGATGGAAATGAAAAATCAAGAAAGTAAACAACAATTATTATCATAACCTCAGATTATTTATTAATTGTATTTGCAAACAGAGATGATGAAAAAAATCTCTCCTTTATATAAGATTCTAATCAATAACAGCGGGCCCTGCCGTACTGAATCAAACCTTCCTAGATCAATCAACCGAACTTGCAAACCTGCACCAAAAAAACTTTCAGTAGAAGGCAGTACTCAAGGTAACAAAATCTGGGCACAGAAAAGATAGTCGTTTATTCATTTATTTCATTGTAGTTCTATATGGAATCATATCTACTAAAGCAAAACAAGGTAGCTTATTAGCCAAGAAATTGAAAACGTTACATCTTCACATTTTATATTTTCCCTGTCGAATAGGGCTAAAGCTGAAACTTAAACTTAAACCAATTTCCTTGTGCAAAGGGTGATCATGGGGGAGAAACTTGAAAATCGCTCGATACAATTTCAATTTCCTCAATCTCCTGGATTTTATTTTAACTTTTTTCAACAGAGTATGTTGTTTTTTTTTTCGAAAGTCTACCTATCCTATATCTGCATTGTATTATTAGCTAACATTTTCAGGTGGCAGCTCGAAAAAATAACAACAAAAAAGTAGCATTTCATTCCCACTTAAATCCCCTTTTATCAATATGTCATTTAACACAATAATAGTTAAGCCTTTTTGCTAGGATCCAAATTGGTACTGTTTAAGTTCTCTATATGAGTTTATCGAGTTGGACTTTATCAAAGGTCTTTTGGAAGTCAATGAAACAGAGGTTTACGCTTTTGTTTAATCTCTACTATTCTCTAACAGTACTGTGATAGCAAATAATGCTTCTCTAGTCTGCTCTAAAGTCAAACTGTGTCTCATACAGATGTTCTTCACATTTTCGATATATGTATTCTCTGTTCGATTATTTTCAAAAGTACTTTTAGTTTATGACTCATCAAACTGATCATCCGATATTCATCACAGGACTTAGGCTTGTTCTTTTTAAGTAAGGGAATTAGTCACCTAACTTCGCTGATACCAAGGGTACTTCTATTCCAATTACTCAGCTCTCTATGACGTGTTAAATAATGTTTTTTTCAATATCAAAAGATGTCCGACACAGTAAAATTTTTAAAATGCTTGGAAACCGATCAACTCTAGTTTGGTCTGAGCTGAGACTTTTACAAGTGACAAATTCTAGACACATTTGAACCTAATTTAAATATCGTGTAAGTGAAACTAATTTGACAACAAATTTAAAACTTATTTTAGTTTTAGACATCTTATAAATCATTCAAAACCTTTTCTAAGCTAATTTAGCTACATAATTTAACAAACCTTCGCTTCGAAAGTTATTTGAGTAATTTCAGACAGTTTTGTTACGAAAATACTATTGTTGTAATTTAGGAAATTATTGCAACGAATAAGAAACAAGACAAGCAATGCCAGTCTATAGTGGTCCAGTAGTCCAGTGTTTGGATGATGCTCAACTGGATATAATTCGAGATAAAAATAATGCATGCCAGATGTGGATAGCTTTGAAAGATCGATATGAGAAGAAAGGGCTTCCTGGACAAATGTTTTTAAAACGAAAGTTATTATTACTGAAATTGAAATAGGGCGAGTCACTTGAGAGTTGAGAAACATATAGAATTTGAGGATATTGTGAGGCAATTGATTGCATCAGGTTGCGAAGTAAAGGATGAAGACAAAGTATGTAATTTGTTATTAACTTTACCAAAGTCTTATGAGACTTTAATATGTGCAATTATTGAAAAAACAACTGATGTTAAATATGAAGATGCAAAGAATAAGCTTTTGGCAAAATGTGAAGAGATGATGTTATTTCATTGGAATGTAAATAGCAGTGGAATGACAACAACATTTGTGACACAAAAATATATTGACAAGAAATGTTATGGATGTGGCTCAACCAATCACATAAGGCATTTTTGTTCACAAAATAATTGGCAAAACAATAGTTACAGGCAGTACTTACAATGTACCGAGAAGCAATGATTACAGTAGAGGTCTTATACGAAGAGGTTATCAAAATAGGGGTTACAATTCAAGAGGAGATCACAATGCAAGAGGAGGTTTTAATGCAAGAGGAAATTTTAATATAAGGGGTTTCAGTTTGAGAAAGGGTTGTAGCAGTAGGATGAAAGAAGATGGATTTCAAAATAGTGGAAGTAACTTGGCAGAAGATGAGAGTTTACACCAAGGTTCACAGACAGATATATTTGTTTTCTTAGAGTAAAACAAATAGGAGAAAAACCAAGAAATCTGGAAAGATTACAGTGTTTTTATTGATTCTGGGTGTACCGATCACATGGTCAATCAAAAAGACAATGTTTTTTTATTGGCCATGGGAGTTGGAAACATCAAAGCATTAAGTATTGTAGGACATAAGAAAGTTGATTGTACAATTGGAAACGTTTTGTTTGTACCTAATTTGAGAAAAAAATAATCAAGTGTTAAGAAACTAGAGATATCAGATATAAAAATTATATTTGAAAATGCCACAGTAAAGATAGTAGGTAAGGATGGGCAAGTAATAGGAATAAGCAAACGAGAGAATTTGTATGAAATTGAGTTTTCTTTAGTAAAAGTTGAATGCATGAATGTTGAAAGTAGTGAAAATGATTATGTAAAATGGCACAAGAAATATGGGCATATAGGATTTTCAGGATTAAGAGAAATAATCAAAAAGAGAATGCTTGAAGGGCTGGAGGATATTAAAGTACAGGATATAAAGTTTTGTGAACCATGTGTGAGTGGAAAAATGACAAGATATCCATTTAGAGAAAGAACCAAAAGTAAACGAATACTAGAGATAATACATTCCGATGTTTGTGGACCTATCTCACCATCAAATTATCTTAGTAGATAGGTACTTTGTTACATTCATTGATGGTTATTAAAACTTTTATGTAGTTCTTTTATTTAATAAAAGAGAAAAAAGAGGTATTTGAAAAAATTAAAAAGTTTGTAAGTATGGCTGAGGCAAAATTAAATTAAAAACATAGCAACTTTAAGATGTGACAATGGAGGAGAATTTGTTTCGAATGATTTTAAAAATTACTGTGCCAGAACGGTTATGTTTTAAATTACACTGTAGCATATACTCCTGAACAGAATGACAAGGCAGAGAGAAGGAATAGAAGTTTAGTAGAAAGGGATGGAGCAATAATGGTGGAATTTAGAGTACCAAATGAGTACTGGGGTGAAGCGATTTTGACAATTTACTACAATAGCTGGGTTCGGCTATTCAGCGCGGAGTTGGAGTGGAGTGAACAGAGCTAATGGAGTCACCCCTAATACGGTAAAAAGCAATACCCGAACCTTAACCCGAACGGCTGAAGTGCGAATGGAGTCACTCCGAGTGCACGGAGTGAGCAAGCCGAACCCACCTAATATGAATAGGGGAACATCTTCCGGATTAGACAAAACTCCATCAGAGATCTGGTATGTTAGGAAGCCAAATGTGAAAAAAGGAGGATTATAGAGATTGATTATAATAGACTTACAGGGACATTAAAAATAAACCAGACAAAATACATTATTGCTCTTTTGAGACGATTTAATATGGAAAATTGTAATGGTTGTTCAAGTTCAATAGAAAAGGATCTCAGAATTGAGTTGTGTAATGATTCTAATAAAACAACAAAACCTTTTAGAGAATTAGTAGGATGTCTTATGTATCTAATGTTAGGAACTAGATTTGATATTTGTTTTGCTATAAACTACTTAAGTAGGTTTCAAGACAAAGCTACTGATGAAGCATTTATGCCCGATTGCACCGTCTCTCTTAACCGAGGCTTAGAGATAACTATTCCCTAAAGTGACATTTTCCCATGCAAAACTGTCAATTTAAGGGATAGTTATCGTTAAGCCTCAGTTAAGAGAGATGGTGCAATCAGGCATTAATCATTTGAAAAGAGTTTTGAAGTATTCAAAATTAACCATTGGAATAGGGTAAGCTTATAACAGAAATGGCAATAAGGATTTTTGCTGTTATTTTGATGTTGATTGGGAAGGTGATATAATAGATAGAAAATCTGTTACTAGATTTGTTTCCAAAATTTGTGATCATACTTTGTGCTGGACAACAAAAAAGCAACATTACTTTCCACAACAGAAGCAGAATTAGTAGGTCTATTTTCATCTGTTTGTGATAGATTATGGCTAAGAAAATTGTTTTTGGATTTGGATGTTAAATTTATTTATATGTATTACTTTTTATGAGGACATTCAGGGATGTTTAACTTTGATTAAAGATCCAGCAAACAGCAAATAATAGAAGAGTTCAAACACATCGATTTAAAATTCAATTTTGTGTGTGAAAACATTGAAAATGGAAAAAATAAATGCGAATTTATTGGAACATCTGAACAGTATGCTGATATCCTCACAAAGGCTTTACATGTTAATTTCTTTGTGAAACCTTCGCTTCAGGGCTGTTGAAGTTATTTATAGAACGCACTTCTGCAGAATTAGGCAATTCAATCCATCTGTCAAAAAGAAAAATTCAATGTGGCGTGGCGGCCAAGCAAGTTTGTTTTGAATATGTTTTTATGCGTATTTTAAATTATTTTGCACACAGTTTTGCTTACAACTTTGATTTTCATTATTTAATAAAATATTTGTTGACTAGGTACCTAAACTATTAATTCGGACAGAAACTAGATATTTTTTTGTGTTTTTTGGCCCATGTGTGGCCGCCACGCCATCTTGAATGTCACGTGGTTTGAATTGCCTAATGCATACTGTCTAAAAAAATCAAAAAAATGTAATGTTGACAGTGACAGTTAGGTTTGTACGCTAAAAATCCTTCAAGAAAGAGAAGTTTGTTTCTATGGTTTGTTTAAAATAAAGTTAAGGATGTTTGAAAACGTTGAGTGTGTTAATTCCTTTGAGAAGCAGATTACAAGGTTAGTAACTTATTGGAGAAGAATAATAATAATAAAGTGTTTATAAGCAAGTTAAAAGTATCAACCACTTTTACTGTAGCATTGCGTCCAATCTACCCGCTAGTGGTTGATCCCAGGGTCTACCTGGAGCACATTGTGACTTGTCTGAGACGTTTGATTGTGTTAATTACGAGATACCGCTGTGGAAGCTTAAATAGTATGGTTTTGTGGGCGCTGTCGAGTTGGTTTCGATACCACTTGTCGTATAGATCGCAGACCGTGAAATTTCAGGATGATGAGTCAAAACCAGAGATAAGTCAAAACGAATGAAGATTAATGTTGGGATCTGACAGGACTCTGTCAAATGCTGGGACCTATTATTTTTCTCGTTTACGCGTCAATAATTTATCCCAACTCCCAATTTCGGGAAAGCTTACTCTTTTTGCGGATGATACGATCATCTTTTGTGGCACCGTTCAGATGTGGAAAAATTGAACAATGATAACAATGCAGATTTGAGGAGGGTGAAGGCCTGGTGCAACTTCAATTTATTATCGTTCAATATTTCGAAAATCAACGTTCTAAACTTTAGATGCGAACTAGAGAATGTTTACCTGGATGATAATCCTGTAACTCGACGAAACCACAAGTTTTTGTTTTGGGCATCACAATTGATAAGTCCTTCAAGTTTAAGGATCACATTTCTGAAGTTCGTAAAAAAGTTTCTTCAGGATGTTTTGTATAAATCTGGGATTTTGGATGTCTTGGTTGATAGGAATGCATACTACGGTTTGGTGGAGTCTCGCACCCACGATATGGTATATTCTTTTGGGGTTGCTGCACCCGTTCATTGTTTGATTCAGTGTTTCTGCTTCAGCAAAGGGCAATCCTTTCTACATCCAGGGTCAGGACTCGTGTCGCCTTCTTTTCATCGGGCATGCTATCCTAACGCGTTATTCGCTGTTTATACTGTGTGCATGATGTTCAGGAAGTAGGTACAAGGCTGAGCTAGAGGTGGACCAAACATAATACTCATCAGCCTTTTCTTCTTAGTTTGCCCATACCACATTTACAACTGGTAAAAAGGTCTTTTATATACATATTTTTTTTTTTTTAATTTAATTTCACCCTTTCGAGCCCATACTCTACACTGCAGCCTTTATAGGCTTTTTGTATTTCATTTGTATGGGCTTTACTCCTTCTTGGAGATCCGATGATTGGCGGCAGCGCGGGCGACCTACCGTCCCGTACTACTGCGGTCACCCATCCAATCTCCAACCCGACACCACGTTGCTTGGCTTGAGTAGGCCGTCTCTCACGTCCTTGATCAAGAACCAACGTGCCGGTTTTTATATACATATTATTATGAAGGTATTCTTTGTTCCACCCTGTTGTGTATTGTGATCGATACTTTGTCGTTTTATACTTTTGTCTGTTTCTCATGCTTTGGTAAGACTCATTTTCCCTGTTCTCTGTTCTTTCTTTATCTGTTTTGACTGAGTTCTGTTTTAGCTTCAACTTTGTTTACAACGTTTCTCTTTTAAAACAATACAGCTATACAGGGTGTCCCCGTTCAACTGGTCAAAAATGCTAGATAGAAGGAACATAGAGAAGTAGTTTGAGATAGAACACCGATGGTCGGAAGTACGTCGTTTCCAAAATACAGGGGGTTGAAATTTATACAACCCCCTTCAATATCATCTGGAGGGCTAATGCTAGGCCGTTCAAATTTTCAGGGATTATTGATGTAGGAATGATATTTAAAAATTCGTATAATGTACCCCCATTTTCTACCTGGAACCATCCCAAAAAAAATAACATTTGAAACAAATTGCTTTTTTCTTCAAATTTTATTTTTTATTTTTTTTTTGAGGGGGTTCCAGGTAGAAAATGGGGTTGCATTATACATCAATAATCCCTGAAAATTTGAACATTAGCAGTCCAGATGATATAAAAGGGGGTTGTTTAAATTTGAACACCCTGTATTTTGAAAATGACGCACTTCCGACCATCGGTGTCCTATCTCAAACTACTTTTCTATGGTTCCTCTATATACTCTAGCATTTTTGACCAGTTGAACGGGGACACCCTGTATTTTGACTTTAATTTAAAAAAAAAACAAATCAAACATAACAAGCTATCTTCTAGATTAAAATTAAATACAGGGTATATCAGGTATGAGTACCTACAAATATGAGATAATATGGCCTATTTCAAGCTTAAACCATGGGACAATTGTTAGTATTTTCGGAGTTATCGCAGAATTTAAATTTAGAAAAATGTTAACAACGTGACAACATTGTACAGATATTATCTCTGCCAAGAAATTAGGTTGTGAATTGCACTCAATAATATTTTATTTTTTATTATGAAAATAATAATTTTTGTTAAAAGGTTCTCAAAACACTGAGTTCAAAACGCAGATCTTGCACACTCACACTTCCCGTATCACGCAATCTTGTACAATGTTTTTTCATCAGGTGGGTGCCGTTTTATCGGGAAATCTTTCCCTGTAACTTCTGGCAGCTAAATGAGCATTTTGCAACGATTCCGCCTAAACAAGTATCTGCATATTCGACGTTTGTAAAAAATTTATTTTCAAAAAAGAACGAATTACGCGCGTTTCCAATACTTTAGCTAACTGACATGACAAGGCAAATGAAGAATCAATTGATCAGTTCAACCTAGGTTCAACCACCTAAGTCTTTATTGAGCTGTTGCCGGATGTTTGGATACCGAATTACGAGTAAAATTGTCATGTTGTTTTTTCGATTTTTTATTATCGTTGTTGCATAATTACTTAATAATTGAATGAACCTAATGTTTTTACATCTCATAATGATTGAAATTTTCTTTAGCTTTCAAATATTCGTCAAAAAATTTCAAAACTCAAAGGCCTTTTCCTTAAAAATGGTTGAGTTTGGACCCTGAACTTTTTTTGTTCAAAATGGGCCATATTTTCACGTGTTAAAATTTTGTAATCAAACCTGATATTGTAAAAATATCAATTTCAAAGCCGCTATTAACCATTGCGATATGAATGAAACATTAGTGTGATTGGTAAAACTTTACGACTTTGAAAATGCTTCTCTAATATCTACGACAGACAGATCCACTTTCGATTTCGCCGACTTTCCGGCAGAGTCTCATTAAATCGGTCATAACGCGGTTATTATCAGATTGATTTTGTTGTGCTAGTTCATTGGATTGAGGATTAAATTGTCTACAAGAACGTAACTGGTATCTGTTGTCCCAAAATTCTCGAAAATATCAAATAAGGATTTGAATAAAATATTAGGTATCCTTTAGCAATAAGCTATCTCATATTTTTCCTATGCTTCTTCATTGTCGTGACGTCTTTCTTACCTTTATCAAAGTCTCTATGGAAATTATCCTATTCAAAGTTTCGTTTAAAAACTCATGAACAAACATTTTTTTGCCCCTGAAAAGACATAATTCAGAAGAGTATTTTCGCGAGGTAATTAATCTTGTGCCATTTTTGTTAAGTTTCTTTTTGATTGCTTTTTTTATCTCTGCAAAACAGATACTCATAATGAATCAATACTTGCTCCAAACAGATTTTCATATCTCAAATATCTTATTCCCAATGCATGTGCATATATTATCATAAATTATTCACAGGTAATTAATTACGTCACTTATGCGTTACCAGGGTCATAACTCATCGCCTCCCACTAATTAATACCGTTCCATCGGCATGTGCCGTCTGTTCAAATGTCTCTCCTGAGGTCCCCTGGCCTAATTTGTCAATTCGAATTTGCCAGATGTGAGCATTATTGTTGCTCTACATTTTCAATTTGATAAAATATAAAGTCATTATATTTTTAAAACGACGAAGCTTTCTGGAAATAAATTACACGAAAACCGGGTTTGTGTAGAGGAAGCATGACTGAAAGAATTATACGGTCCAGGAAGTTGTGTACTATTTCCTACTTTCTGGAAAAGGCACAAGTGTTCACTTGCTCCGCATTTTTATTATAATACGGCGCTTTTGTCTAGAGGTAACCCTCAAATAAATTTCAAACGCAGCAGAAAAATAGAATATTTAATTCATGGAACAATGTCGAATAAATTAATGATAAAATAAATATACAAGAAACTACTGAATCAAATTGACTCCAGAATCTACAGGGTGTATCAGGTTTGACTACAAAAATTTTAACACGTGAAAATATGGCCCATTTTGAACAAAAAAAGTTGATACAACATGGGGTCCAAACTTAACCATTTTTAAGAAAAATGCCTTTGAAGTTTTGACGAATATTTTAAAGATAAACAAAATTTTAATCATTATGAGATGTAAAAAAATTTAGTTTATTCAATTATTGAGTAATTATGAATTTTTAGTCAACAACAATAACAAAAAAATGAAAAAATAACATAAAAATTTCACTTGTAAATCGGTATCTAAACATCTGGCAACATAGCACAATAAAGAATAGGTGGTTGAACGTTGACTCTTGATTGAACTGAATAAATTGATTCTTGATTTGTCTTGTTTAGTTGGGAAACGCGCGTTATTCAAAATTCATCCTTTTTTGAAAATAAATTTTTTACAAACTTTGAATATGCAGATACTTTTTAGGCAGAATCGTTGCAAAATGCTCATTTAGCCGCCAGAATTTACAGGGAAACTAAGGAAAGATTTCCCAAAAGAAAAGCACCCACCTGATGAAAGAACATTGTGCCCATTTCACAAAGATTCCATGATGCAGGAAGTGTGAGTGTCCAAAATCTGCGTGTTGATTTTAGTGTTTTGAGAACTTTTTAACGAAAATTATTATTTTCATAATAAGGATTTGGATTTGGCAAGTAGCTGTATTATTTGATTTTTCTCTCGAATGTTTAGTGCAAAAATGTCATTGAGTGCAATTCAGAACTTAATAAAACGGCACATTCTCTCACTTTTACTAGAAAAGTGATAAAAATGCAAGTTATTATTTACATTATTTGAAAGCCAATAATAAACCAAACCGTAAACAGATTATATTTTCGATTCAGAAACTTGTATTTTTAAAAAACATTAATTTTATTAATTAAAATACAATAGTGACAAATATTTTCGTTTGTCACTAAAAAAAAATATGTGGATCAAATTGCTACAGGGAATGCCGTAAGGGAATGCGCTAACTTAAATAAGAGATATCTGCTGATGCTGCATTTACGTAGGCGGAATGGTGGTACTACCAGTGCAGTACCGCTGATTAAGCAAATTTACATTATTATATGTTTTGACATAGGCGTACGCTTATAATTATCATAGGAAAGGAGAATTATTAGTATAAAGATAACCTAGGGTCTTACAATATAACTTACATATGGAAATAAATAAACTCCGTGCAAAAAAAAAACTTACCAGTTTTATTTACATTTATATCCTATCAGAGATAATACATGTACAATGTTGTCACGTTGTTAACATTTTTCTAAATTTAAATTCTGCGATAACTCCGAAAATACTAACAATTGACCTATGGTTAATAGGACAGTTTTAACTTGAAATGGGCCATATTATCTCATGTTAAAATATTTGTACTCATACCTAATATACCCTGCATACAGTCAATAATGATTTTTTTTTTGGAATTATTAAAGTAAGTATACACTACAGGAACAAAGGTTCCCTCATCCATTATTCTGTCCATGGACTGCCTCCTTTGTGGCATTTAATTGTTCCATTGAAAGCAGAAGTTCTGGGAAGTTTGTAGTAACTAAGAAGAGTAGAAGATGTAATGAGAAGAGACTAATGTGTAATAGAAATACTGGATGTAACAGATATTAATAAAAAGATATTTGTTTTTGAAATCATTATCACCCTGTTTCTCAAAAAGTAAGACGTTTAGAGTTTAGGACATAAGTTCATATGAAATTTTCTTTTTTAAAATGGCCCCATCCAATTAGAAAACACTCCGTATAACAAAGCATTTCAAGGAAATGAAAATTTGATCGAAGTTTTGTACTTTTCTCTACTTCTAAAACTGCTTGAGTTGTTCTTGGTGCTCAACTTTCATTACAAGACGGTGCCTTTGTAAATGTCACCTTTTGACTCCACCCCTACCGTCCATTCTAATTTTGAATAAAATTGCTTCCCTTTGAATCGCGCGACAATTTCCAATTTTTAATGCAATTATCGTAACTAAGTATTTTAAAATTGATTTCCTCCTAAAACAGAAAATCTCTTTTGTCCGGACACAGATTGAATTTGAAACCTGTTTGCTGATTTCGTCTGTTCCCATGAAAAGAACTGAGACAATTGATGTAGGGGTTTAAGCCCTCCGGTATATTATTATGAGACGATCCAAAATGGTGGATGATGGCTTTTATCAGAAAAATTGCATCATTATATACCCTGGCAGAACACAAATGACTGCATTTTGCCGAAGATTAAGTTAAACTGCAGCTTTTTTCATGGCTCGTTAGAAAGCTAAGAGTGGACGTGCCTGGAATCTTGGATGAAGAGACGAGGAATGGCGCGGCAATAAAGCTTTGAGGCATTTTTGCTTCGGGGAATTTTATGTATTGATTTTATGCATAAAATACGCGACAGTACATAAAATTAAATAACAGTAGTAAGCGTAAAATCGCTATCATGAAATATTAACAGAGGGCGGGCATATTGGTGTAAAATTGAATATTCAGATTATGGCCTCAAAACGCGTTATATTTGACAATCAAAACAATTATTATTAATGATTTTGCAAATGCAAGTGCTTTCCAATTTGATCGTAAATCGATTTCATAATACACATAATTTATTTAGTACAAATTGCATGTAGGTATATGGTATATGGCAAAATTACCTGAGCGTACATACGATTAATTTCAATTATTTATTGCTTGTTTTAAAGTTCTAAAGAATGTAATAGCTGATAGATCAAAACGACAGAATAAAAATCACCATTCAATTGTCCATAAACCTGTAACGAAGTTATGAATGGACGCCTAGAAGCTTTTATAAAGTTTGTTTGAGCAAACTATCCAAACAATGTGATATAACATCATTATTATCGGATATAAAGGGAAAAGGAGAGCACAGCAACCAGATACAGAATGCCAATAGTTTACCAAACAGCGCTATCCATGATGCGTTAAGTTAAATAATGTTTGTTAAACACATTCCTAACTTAGTTTGTTCTAAATTTTAAGCAGCTTAAATTCCCAAATGTTACTTTGTTGTCTGTGCTTAAGCTTTCCTAGCTACTTTGGTTATTGATTTATTATGGGCCTGGAAGTTTATTTTAAAAAAAATCCTATTGCTTCCAATTGTTTTTCACTTTTCTGCCTCAGCCGTTTTTTAATTATGAAAACGAATAATTTTCATTCCAGTCAGGAGAAAACTACACAAAACACGAGCTCTCTCGAGGGAAATCTCTGCAATATTTACTAGCTCGGTGTAACGCAGAATGTAGATTTATGTTTGATTTGTGGCGGTTGGCAACCGACATGTTTAACAGCTAAAGAGTTTCGATGTATTGTGATGAATTAAATGGATTGTCAGAGTATATTATTGTTGCCTCCAAATTCGTGACTCATTGTTTCAGACGATTTATTAATGAACACCATAGAATCCGCAAATTATGAGTTGATACTGTGCAAATTTCCTTGTTTTTCTATAAAGAGACTTCGAGCAGAAGTGTTTGCCTGAAATCAAGGAAGTGAGAGAAAGCTTGTGGTAATACATTTGAGTCGAGTTTTGAGTGAAAAAATACCCGCTCTGTGTTTGTCTCAAGTCAACAAAGTGAGAAAGAGTAAGGGGAGCATTGAGAGAGTTTGTGTGGATATCCCAGGGAAGCTTAAATGGGAGGAATTTAGCAAGTCCAGAGATATTTGGGAAAACCCAAGGAAATATGGGGAATGAAAGAGAACCAGCGAGAGAGTTAGAGGAAGTTCAAAAAAAGGCTCATATAGGGAAATATTTATCAAATAATAGACGAAGCTTCCATGTAAATCTTCTTCTGGTTTTGTTTTTGGAGAAATCTGAGATTTTCGAGTGCTGTTAACCCCTTTTGTTCATGAATTAACAAGAGGCCCATAATATGCTCGGTTTACTCAGCGAATAATTATTAAGGATGGGTGTGATAGTTTATTAAGTACAGAGTGGCAAGGGCGCTACTGAATTAAAAAAAAAAAATTAAATTACATAAAATATGGAAGGGTGAAAATTCAGAAACACACCTAAAAAAATTTATCAACAGACGGCAATTGATAACTCAGGAAAGGAAATAAATAAGGCACATAACTCAACCAAATCCTGACATAGGTAAACCAATAAAACAATTATCTAAGTTTCGAATTGAATTAATGTACTTATATTTCACAGTTAGGTCAAAAATCAAGTATTGAATAATTTCAAAGTATAAAATCAAATGTTGAACATTGAAGGTATAAAGGAGATATAACCGAAATCAGGAAGTTAATAAGTAATACAACCCAGATGGAAAAATTGATCCATTTTTGGCGTTATAGGTACTTACCTAATAATTTTAAATTTAGAACACATAGTCCAACCTTGACCTTAGTTCAGATTAATGAATATGATTAATAAAAGATACTTAAAAAAAAAGTGTGAAGTAAAGATAAATCTATAATAAATATGTTAAATCAAAAATTAATTATTTCATCATCACCTCGATGTCAAGAATGAGAGATGTTAAATGTGTACATGTATATGTATAAGAAGTAAGACGGTCGATGGAAAAGCAAAGAAAATTAATCCAAAATTCTCCAAAAAAAATTTCCAATCTGTATATGTATATGTATATATGTATATGTAAGGAAAAATAATCAATTATGGTAATTGATCATAAAATAGATTTTATAAAAAAAAAGGTTATAAAAGTTATAATTGAAGCTCTATACAAGCCTCAATTCCAACAATAAGGTAGAGTACGGTAGTCGGTAGCCATCAATTTTTGATCACTGGATGAGAGAAGTTGCACATGGAAGTTGCAAATTCTAGCCTAGAATCAAGTCTAGAAGTTCAGTTTTCTTCGTCAAATGTGGAGGTACAGGTATCGTTGACACGTGAGGAACTCAAGAGTTCTATGCCCACGCTGTACGGAAACGGTGATCTTAACGGCTCCCCGGAAAAAAATCGGCTCCCCGGTTAAAGAACAGCGCCCCGGTAAAATAACGGCTCCCTGGTAAAACCCTAAGTAATAGAGACATTCCATGAACAACCATTACTTTAAAAATAAAATTAAAAAGGACTTACCACCAGGGGGTTCGAAACTCACATTCAAATAGAACGGTAATCACCAGACTTTTTATTTAAATTTTTTCGGTAATCAATGGATTATTGCCTTACGCAAGTTTATCTCGCCAAAATAATGCCTGACGGCCGATAAGGTACTTTTTCCACGAGAACGGTAATCGATATTATATTTCACCTAGGAAGATGGCTGCTGGAGGTAGAATTGAGAAAGTCCGGAAAATTTTGGAAAAATTAGAAAACCAGAGAAAGTACCCAGGAGGAAGCTCAAGTTAAGGCCATTGAAGTATTTATCAGATAATGTATGAAATTTTCTGGAAGTTTTCCTCCTGTTGTTGTCTGGAGAAATCTAGAATTTGAGAGTCAAAAATTTCTGTTTGCGTCTGAGAGGACTCTTAGGATTTGTAGATCCTAAATCCCGAGTTACTATTTAGCGAATTCCTTGGAATTTCTCTAGACTGTTGATATCTCAAAAATCTAGATCATTATTTTGTAAATTTACTGGTTATTCTCTTAGAATATTGTAAATACCTACCGAACTTTTAGAAAGTGCCTTATTCAATGACCTCTAAGTTATTACTTCGCAAATTTCTTAAGTCTTTCATGACAAAATGACAGAATCATCAAATCTTGACTTGTTACTTTGCAAATTTCCTGGTTCTTCTATAAGGAGACTTCGACTGGAACTGTTTGCCTGGAATAAAGGATCTGCAAATGTCCTGAGAGAGACAGAGGTAGTATTGGAGAAGTCCGCGAGGAAATTTGGAAAAATCCGGAAAAGTATGGGGAATTATCAAGGAAAACGGAGAAAGTTGATGAAAGTTCAAAGAAAGACCGAGGAATTACCTATGGGTAGTAAGTATTTATCTGTTGTTTTTTGGAGAAATTTAGACTTTCTGAGTTGTGAGTGTATGTGTTCCTATTACTAGTCGAATTCCTCTAAAGGGACTGTTGGGACCTCAGAAATCTGAATCGTTACTTAACAAATTTGCTGGTTCTTCTCTTAGAAGATTCTTAGTAGGTATTGTCCGTCATTTTTAATCTGACGCTTTCCGTATGAGGAGCGAGGGGGTGAAGCATATGGCAAAAACTGGTGTGACATCAGGTGACCTTTGGAGTTCTTACCAGCCATCAGCTTAAATTCCTTTGGAGTATCAGATTAAAATCGATGGACTGTACATTCAAATTTTTTCAGATTCTTAGGACCTTTAGTTTAGATCGTGAGTCATTGTTTTGCATTTTCTTAGAGAAATTTTTAGTTCCTGAATTCTGAGTTATTACTTGGCAAATTTCTGCTTCAAAATTTTCAAATCTTGAGTTGTTACTTTGCTAATTTCCTGGCTCTTCTATAAGGAGACTTCAAGGGGAAGTCGAGGAAGTGGAAGAAAGTTTGTGGAGATCCGAGGAAACTCAAATGCATAAAGACAATCGCAGGGGAAACTGGAGAAAGTTCAAAGAAAGACAGAGGAATATTTATCAAATAATAGGGAACGTCGCCATGCAAATTTTTGTCCTGTTGTTTTTTGGAGAAATTTAGGATTTTTGAGTTCCGAGTGGAAAAGAAATCTTATTTCTTAGCATTTCTCTAAAGAGATCCCAAAAATCTGAACTCTTAATCATTACTTGTCATATTTGCTGCTTCCTTCTCTTAGAAGATTCTTAAAGGTATCAAGGTGAATTCTGAGTTTTTACTTTGCAAATTTCTTACCGTAATGTTTTACTGAAATACCTTTAGAAATTAGGCTTTAATAAACAAGAATTATACACGACATTCACAATGATGAAAAACTAATGACAATGACAAATACAGTATGTCGATGAATTTTCACTGAGAAGCAAGGTATTATTGACTTTGAGTAATGGGCGAACATCCCAAGAGCTCTTTTCAGAGACTGAGAGTCTTCAGGTACAGGTAGTTTTCGTAGAGGTTCAAGTCTAACTGGATCAGGTTTCAAGGTATTATTCTCGATCAGATATTCAAGAAGTTTAGTTAATTTTAGGGAGTAAGAACTTTTCTTTTCGTTTATGGTAAAATTGTATTTTCTCACAACGAGTAAAAATTCTTTTAAATTTTTATCATGGTCTGCTTGATTTCTACCGCATATCGTAGTATCATCTAGATATGCATAACATCTTCAAGATTCTCTGATTTTATTATGTAGTCTGAAAACACGCAACTCCGTTTGTCACAACGAAAGGAATTCTTCGGGACTGATATAATTTACCATCTGCCTCAAAAGCAGTATACTGCTTTTCGTCGTCACGTATAGGAACTTTGTGATACACACTTTATAAATCTATACTACTGAAAATCTTGAATTTCGCCACAGCACGTACAATATCTACAATATTAGGCAGAGGATAAGCATCTAAATATGCAAACCTGTCAATGGATCGAGAGTAATCGATCACCATCCTTTTCTTGTGCGTTTCATTTTTCGTTACCAACACTTTTGCCCACCAAGGAGAGTTGCTTTCTCCTATGATTTTATTTAAAAGATGGTTACTTATTTCAATAGAAATAAAGTGTTTATCTTCTGGTGAAAATCGTCCAGACTTTGTTGCTATTGGCCTGCAGTCTGCTGATAGATTTGAAAATAATGTAGGCGGATCAATTTTTAGGAACGCCAAACTACAAATCGATGATGAATTATTAATATACAAAGGAGACTTAGAACCTTCAAAAGATACTTGAAGGGTTGAATGCTGTCTAAGAATATCATGACTTATAATGACATCAGCACATAAATCAGAAAGAACTGATAAACGTAATTTTCTCTATGTATGCCCCCAAGTCTGCAAAGCAATGACATATTTGAGACTGTAAGGCTGTTGTGGCCATCAGTATATATCCAGTGCTTGAATGTATAGGTACATCGATAAATGAGGCAAACATTTTATTAATGTTCGTTTCCAAAGTCCCTGTATCTACTAAAGCATCAGCAACGACATTAATTTAATTTTGATAAGGCATTTGGTTATACTTCAGGTGCTGCACAAAGAAGCCCCGAAGGCCGAAGCAGGTATAATTATTGAGGCAGAAGCTTTGATTTTTCTTTTGCTTAGACATATCTACCTTGGAGAAATGTCCCCGCTTACCGCATTCAGTACACGTTGAATCTTAAACAGGGCATAACGTGCGAAAATGTCTTTTAGTACTTCCACAGAAACAACATTTGTACAGTTTCGTAGCAGCGGAAATGAGGTCTTCTTCATGTGTTTGTCTACTTTTAGATTGAATTGATTTAATGACACCTTGAGAGATGCTATATGCTTCTGGATATTTTTGTGCCGATTCTAGAGATAGAGCTTGATTCTTGGCTTCATTAAGTTTCAAAGAAGTATTCTCCAAAAATCGTTGTCGAATTTGGGAAGAGCTTAAGCCACTAATGAAAGAATCTCTAATATTGTCGTTTTGACTTTCTTCAGTGCTGACAGCTTTGAAGTTACAGTCTTTACTTAGATGTTTCAGTGCTTGTAAGTACTGATCAACAGTGTCTCCAGGTTGCTGCTTCCTAGAGGTAAGTCAGTGTCTGGCAAATATTTCATTTTTAGGATTAATGAAAATCGTATCCAAAATCCTAATAGCTTCTGAGTAAGAAGAACAGCAGGATATGTGCTCATTATTGTTGTGACTTACATAGTTCACCAAGAGTTTCAGTTTTCGATCATTTTCTAGCTTATTAACGGATAATATGAAATTGTTGAAAGTTGGTTTGCAATTAGAAAACCAAAGAAATGCCATGGAAGTATTTATCAGAGAATATAAGGAGTTCCTTGCAAATTTCCCTGTTCACTTGAGTTAAGGAAGTGAGAGAAAGTTTGTGGAGGCTCAAATGTATTGAGAAAAATCCCAGGAAGTATGAAGAATTTTTAAGGAAACTGGAGAATGTTGTAAAAATTTCAAAGAAAGACCGAGAAAGTACCAATGGAGAGTATTCATCAAAAATAATAGGGAACGTTGCCTTGCAAATTTTTATCCTGTTGTTTCTCGGAAAAATTTAGGATTCTTGAGTTCTGAGTGAAAAACAATCCTATTCCTTGACATTTCTCTAAAGGGACTGTTGGTATCTCAGAAATCTGAATTCTGAATCATTCACTTGGCAAATTTGTTGGATTCTTCTCTTAGAAGATTCTTAATACTTTCAAATCCTGGATCCGAATTCTTATGACCTTTAGGATTTTTAGAAGGTATCAAGTTCCTGAATTCTGAGTTTTTACTTGGTAACTTTCTTAGCTCTTCTATGTTAATGCCTCAGAAATGTCAAATCTGGAGTTGTTACTTCGCAGATCTTTCTGGTTCTTTTATGAGAAGACTTCAAGGGAAATTGGTCAGCTCAAGTCATTGCCAGTAAGAGAAAGTTAGTGAAGATCCTGGGATGCAAAAATGAAATGAGAGAGAGGAAGTTTCAACGAAGTTTTTTTGTGAAAATCTGGAACTTTCGAGTTCTAAATAGAAAAATCCTGTTTTCGTGCCTTGGAAAAATGTTGATGGATTTTCTAGTAGTTGCTCCTCCTAGCTTCATTATCCCGATTATGATTCCATCCTTTTCCGGGGCTATCCATTTCTGCCTTTCATCTGGCAAGCGCTATCTCTTTTGTGGAGATGTCTGGCAATTCTTCAGATCCACTATTCAGGTTATTATCATTATATATCCCGACAGGATGGGATATACATATTTTTGTCATATAAATTTATAATATTCGTCGAAACGAGCTGGAATTCACTTACCTTTATCAAATGAATCTTTCGCTTTGCAAAACTCTCATTATTGAAAATCTAAAAAAACCTTATTAAATTAAATTTCTAGCTGGCAAAGGCGCAAAATACTTATCGTATTTTGCAGCCAGCAGCAAAAGAGGCAGAGAGAAGAGTTTCGCGAATCAGCAGCGACTTAACGAGAAATTGCTCAGAGCGGGATATCTACGTTTATTTTTTTTCTCAGATAACAATTGCTTAGGGTTTAAAAGTTGATTGCTTGAGAAAAGCGTAAATAAGCCTAATGAAATGACCGATTTGTTTGTTTTTGTAGCAAAAGTACATAAAAGCTCACAGGCAAACAGTTGTCAAATTCCCAAGCTCATAAAAAAATAAAAGCAATAAAGCGGATCGGGCATACGACTGAAAAGTAAATAAAACGTTAGCGAGGGCAAACTTGCTAAGCTTGGAAATTGTCTCGTTTTGTAGCTTATCTAGGGACCGAAGAAAAATCCAAAAGCAAAAGAGAAAAGTCCGCGGTGGTATTATCCTGCCTGACACGCTGACTGCACACGATAAAACAAAACTGGGCTGCCCGACTTTTTATTTGTCGTCTCATTATCATGTCGGGTACACCAGTTTGCTAATTTTGCTTTTATCGGGTCGAAAAATTATCATTCGACGACTGGATCGTTCATTATGGTCAATAAACTTTGCTGGTTTTTATGGCATGAAATCTGGAGAAAGAGGAAAGTGAAAAAGTATTTTGCGTCAGGAAATATATTGAGTTTTTCATTCAGTACAAGTGATTCCTCCTTCACCTCCTCAGCCAAAACTTCAAATTCCTTTCCATTTTCCTCCTCAATTCGATAGAAGGTGAATTGAAAATCCCTTGTTTTTTTCCCCGGAAAACTTTTAATTCCTTTCTAATTTATTCCAGATAGTTTTCTGATCCACGAAAGTTTGTGAAATTCAGCCTTATGCAGTAAGTACATTGACTTCCATTTCAATATTGAAATAATTTCAATAAATTTTGACTTTCATTTCAATATTGAAAAAAAAACGGTATGCTGTAAGTACCCTTGGTTTAACTTTATTGAAGTAAAAAAAACATTGAAATTAATGTCAAGTTTTTATGTGGCAACATTGTAAAATCATAGAAAAAGAAGAGTTTTTGAGGGGTTTCTAACCTAAAAATGCAAACTGGAGGTTTGTTTTGGTTTTCCTAGCCAAGTCTAATTTTAAATTTTACTTTTTTTACCCTTTTTGTGGATTTAGAGTGAGTGGAAATTTATTCTTGAGCTTATAAAAAAATCCAAATAGATCATTGGCAAATTAGAACATGGGTAAAACAATGCTTTTGGGTTTATATTCGAATAGATTTTGAGGGAATGGAAAACAAAAATCGAGAGCGAAGTCGAAAGCCAGACCAATTTATTTTGTATAAAGATGGAAATACATAGTGAACATATACCTAGGTCGAGACTTAGGTACAGTGTGTAGGTGTGGCAGGTATTCACAATTATTTCAACTAATCTAATTTTGTTTTTAGGAAAATCCATTGATGTAAACATACATGAAAAAAAATCAAGGGTCTAAAAATTTATGTTATAAAGAATAGATTCCTTCAACACGATCAAAATTCTCTTCTCCTGGATTTCCAACTTGATTTTTTCAGCTCCAATTTCGTCATCTTAAAAGCAGATTTTTCTTATCTATCAAAACTCTTCCCTAATCAAGTTTAAATCATTTCATATCATACCTGTACTGTATTGTAGAAAGTTCATTTTTAGCTTCCTAGATAGGAAGCTATGGTGATAGCCCGATTTTGACCATGTCAAAATTTCATTAAATCTTGACGCTTTGGATCATTTTAAGCCTTTTTGGCAAGGTGGCACATTTCCGTCTGTGTGTATGTGTAAAGGTGAGTGTGGACTTCTAGTATCTTATGAGGACACACACCCACTCCTCACCGACTTTGTAAGAACTGAAAACGTTATGAGGACCAATTTTGGTCCTGGGAGCGTTCGGTCCTCATAAGTGGCTTGTACGTCTCATTTCGGTCCTAACTGTATATATATCATGTGGGTCCTCATAGCGTACCTTACACCCGAAAACTTAGTTCACCCATTTTGGTCAGTTTACCGTAGATGGCGCTCTTTGAGTGTATAATTGTGTATCAGTGTGGGGCTTGTTTACGGTATAAGGACATCCACTTAGTGTGTATCTTTTGAAAATAAATCAAATTGATAAGTTTGAAACCTAATTGCTACGAATGATAGGTAGGAGCCAGGAGGTCAACACTTGTCGAATATACCTGAACTGCTGCAAAGAGGTTAGGTACCATCGTCACCAAAAGTATCTGGGACACAAATAATGCATAATAATCTCCTGGACTAATTCTACTGTCATTCATTTCAATGCATTTAATGCATAGTTTGGACAAATATTTGACAATAAAATTCATATAATAGGACAAGAGCTAATTTGATGCTGTCCCAGTTACTTTTGGTGACGATGGTACGTTATAAAAGGTTTCCACATTTCCTTGCAATCAATCTAATAAGAAAGATTCAGAACAATACATGAATTCTAAAATATGCTGGGAAAAAATTTTTAAAACTGGGAATTGAAGACCCGCGTAGAAATTTGAATAACTTGGAGATCAAAGGTCAAAAATTGGAAAATGAGGTGTCATTCTCGTGTTATGTTGTTTTCTAGGAACAAGGGAAAATATACATGCGGCGTCTCATTTAAAGTAAGAAAGTTAGGGTAACTTCCGGTCAAACCAGAAGTGATAATAAATAATTGGATACGTCAAATAATGCACATTTGGGTCATGAATAATAACAACAAATTTGATTTGTTTATTTTTGGAAGTACAAAAGTTTTAGAGGTGAGCGAGTTCTGGAAAACACTCGGTATACGCAAACTTTAAAATTCTACACTGATAACCCCTCACGCTAGTGCAGAAAAAAACAAGGTGGGAAGGGGTACGAAGAGATCATCACGCTATCTCTTACCGGACGTACCAAAGAAAGGAGTAACATATAACTGGTGTCCTAACCCAACTACTATTTCTACATGTACCTAACTTCTGTTTAGTCTTCACTTCTTGCCGAAAGTACTTAGTAACACCGCATAAATATTATTTCGTTTGCATTGCCATCCATTTTACTCTGCTATTTTATATTTACGTGAACGCTCACTTTTTCCTACATTATAAATAAATAATTATGGCAACACGGTTAACAACAGAATGAAATTGTGAAAGCGGCAACACCGCCCTAACACGGGCATCAAAGCAAATTCGCCGGCTGTGTTCTCTAAATAATATTATTGTAATATATTATTTTCCAGTAGTAAAAACGATTTAAATTGTGGAAACTAGGGATTTTATGTGAGTAAATAACGCTATCAGGACCATGTTCAAATATCTATCCTTTCCTGACTGACTTGAATGACGCTGAGAGGACCTAGATTTTTCTAGAAGACGTAATTTGGCAACAACAAAATTTAATAGTATCACCAGGCAGGATAGGGCCCATAGAACTGTTTTTGATGTGTCCTAAGCGGATGAACCACCCGGTATAATATAACCCCTATTTGTTTAAATACCTACATATTTTCCGTCGATTTTAATCTGATACTCGGACGGAATGTGAGCTGGTGGCTCCCTACATTAAAACGCCAATGATTAGGTACCTGACGTCACACCTGCTTTTGCCATATGAAACACCCCCTCGCTTCTCATACGGAAAGTGTCAGTTGTCACAATACGGAATCGAGATTTTGACACATTTTCTGTGGACATTTGTGGACTTGTGAGGACGCACATTCCCACTCCTTACCGACGCTATAGGGATGTTTTAATTATGAGAATACCTGGGCTGGCAAAATGAAAAAAATTTAGATCCTGAGTTATTACCGTAAATAAATACCCATGACCATTGCAACTTAAGGTCAAAATAGTTTTTATCTTGTAAATTAAACACAATACCTATTCAATTTTGTTTTAAAATATTTATTTTCATATTATAAATTTTTTCTAATCTACATCTAAATTAAAGAAGCAAAGTACAAAATTAGGTCCATTTGTTCTCGAACTGATGGCTTTTACTTGTCTAGTAGGTGGCTATACTTTTATCTAGTAGAAATCATGTATTAGCGAATTTAGCCATTGCAACACCGTAAGAATATACCGGGTGTCCCACCGAAAACTGTCAATGGCCTATACCTTGAAAACGGTAATCGATAAACAAAAAACCCTTTTGGAGGGGTTGGAAGGAGGAACCAAAACAAGGTACTTTTCAGGTCTCCCTGAATCACCTCTCCGGCCGTAGCTACCCCAACCTCAAAATCTTAAATGGTACTATGAGTCATGTGATGCCTTGTTTTAAAGGTCTTTTAATTCTCTTAATAGATCTGCAAAACAAACATTATCTAGATTTGAATGGGGCTCTCATTTTGATGAAAACCTCATTTGATCGGGTGGAACAGGTAAATGGAATTTAAAATACAAATTGAATGAATATTTTTGAAGAAATCATCTAGATTTTATTTTTTTTGAACCCCTTTTCTTTCACTGTACCTGACAGTGTTCACCTCCTCAAGAAAGCATGCACCATTTTGTGACAATTTGAATTTGTATCTAGATATTTTTTTTGCAAATTTGTTTAAATAATTAAAAAACCTTTCAAAAAAGGTATCACATGACCCATAGTGTCATTCAAGATTATGAGGTTAGGGTAGCTACGGCCGGAGGGGTGATTCAGGGAGAACTGAAAAGTACCTTGTTTTGGTTCCCCTTCCAACCCCTCCAAAAGGGTTTTCAGTTTTTTTTTTTTATCGATTACCGTTTTCAAGATATAGGCCATTGACAGTTTTCGGTGGGATACCCGGTACTTACTTTTCTATTATTTGATCAAGCATTTTTCTTCTAATAGTTCTATAATAATTGTTGTCATCAGTTGTTATCCGCTAAAAAAATCCTATGAAAAAAATTATGTAAATATGAAGACCTGGTTGTACAGGGTATTTGATTATATTTGGACCCATACCTACCAGCCTTTACTATTTAAAATAGAAATTTTTTTAAAATAAAAAACATGACAGTTTTTTTCTATATTTTCTTTCAAGGTTATCAGAAAAAAAAATCGCATCAAAAAATGGAGAAACGTAGGCAACTTGACATCCTCATGAAATTTCTTTGCAAATTATTTATAATTTAAGCTAAGATATATCAAAAACGGCTCACCCAAATGTGATCAATATACATATATATTTGGAATCAGGAAGAAAAGATCTTTCATTTCATCGCATATAATATACAGGGTGTTCCATTAAAAAAAGTCGAAGTTACCTACGTCTCTCCATTTTCCGATGCGATTTTGTTTTTTTCTGATAACGTTGAAAGAAAATGTAGAAAAAAAACTGTCAAGTTTTGTATTTAAAATTTTTTTCTATCTTAAATAGTAAAGGCTGTAGGTATGTGTCCAAATATAATCAAATACCCTGTATAAGCCAACTTTAAATCATAATTCACTGGTACTTGAGCTTTGCAAGCTGTAGCTGAAACGTTAGTATCCAGTCGAGTTCATCGGAAACATGATTTAAACTTGAATTGTATAACCTTCTAGATAGGCTATAATTGATAATAATTTATATAGTTGCCTTTTTTTGGGTGGTAGATATGCTTTGTGTCATTGGTGACCGCTATACGAAAAATAGATCTGGCATTTTTGTAATATTTTTTTCTCCTCAACAACAAAACGTGATTGGATTTTTGATCAGACGTTTCGTTCTTGCTCAACCATTATCAATTTTGCATTGATGATGGCATTACATTATCAAATTCAAGACATCTATGTCAAGTCTTGCGCAACAGCCTAGCATAGGATCAAGTTAAATAGAAATAAAAATAGTCCGAACCGTCGGCACCCTTGATGCATACGCAGGCTAGCTTTTGCACACTTTGAAGCTGTCTGATTGCTATGGTCTGTGTGACCTTTGTACCCCAGGCAATCGAACCGTAGGTTATCATTACCATTTTGTATAACCATAGATTCATCTTTGGATTAAGTCTCCAGCTTTTTCCACAGAGCCTTCTGCATCTCCCCATGGAAATTTTGGCCTTATGAACAACTTTATTGAGGGGTAGATCTCAGGTCATCTTTTGATCAAAAATAACTCCTAGATATTTGACCTCTTTTGAGAAGGGGATTTCCGCTATATTGAGCTTAGGACATCGAAGTTTTCTTAGTACTCTTTTCTTTGTGAACAGGACAATTACGGTTTTTTGCGGATTAACCGACAAGCCTTCATCCGGATATTACGCAACTTTATCTTTATTTTTACCCTGAATCTCTAACTATTTCTGAGATGCCAATGCCAATGGTGAACATCAAATTTGTAACACCCTGCATACAATTACAGATATTAAAGATCGGTTACTCACCTCTAGTTCACAGCCTATTTTCCTGGATAACTACCGTTAGTTCACAGCAGCCGCTTGAAAAGCCTTTTGATCCTTACATGGAATTTTAGCCGTCCGCAACAGAAGTAAGGCCTGATATCAGTAATATTGATTCCTAGCCTCAGTTTCCTGCCTCGTTTCAGTCGTTTCCCGGTTTTTTAAAGTATTTCTTCACTTAGCAAGTTGCTATGAGTAACTACGCCGCTATTGGTCCGCCAATGCACTGCGTTAATAGGACATACGTTCTGAGGACGTCCTCTGATAGAATCGTTTTGGTGGGGTCCTTATATAGTAGTAATAAACCACATAATTAAATTTGAAAAGGCTTTTTTCCATATTTCCGGTAAACATTGGGAAACTATGAATCCAAATGGGAGTGTATTATAAAATATATTAGAAAATAAACAATATTTGACCCTGTCCTCGGTACGAATTGGTAGAAAAAAAAAAAAAAAACATCAATAGGACATTTTTGAATCGTGAAAAATTATCCGTAATTTTGAAGCTCTCGTAGTATTATGTAGTATTATCCCCGAAAAATGATATCAAAACCTGAAAAAATGTCTAGATTTATTAAAATGAATTCATGGTTTCAAATGACAATTAATGACAATGACAATCATCAATTAGGTAGTTATTTATCTAGGAAGCGTCATGTCAAAAATTTGACATCTGGTTTGATAGGCAATTGTGCTTTAGAGACAAATTTTAATGTGTAGGAAGGTACATCAGCACCAGTTTCAAAATTGTGAAACTTTAAAAGACAGGGCAGAGGGCCTATAGGTACCTATATTAGAAGATGAAGGCCCTATACCTGAGTACTGCAAAGTAATTTGTGTTAATTGAGTAATTTGCACTAAGCGACGAAATGTGATTTGATTTGAACTAGTCATTTCTGAATTTTATTTTGAATCGAATAAAACAAACTCTCAAAAAAACTAATGTTTTAGGTTAAATTTTGTTGTTGACATCATTTCAAGGTGTCTAACGTGTTGAATTTTGCGTAACGTTAAGATTCTTGACTTTTTTCAATCTTGACTTGAAATTAATTTTAACTTTTCCCTTAGTGCATACTTACCAATTATTGAAATGTACAAGGTCACTTGACTTAGTTTCAACGTCTTGAAATTTATGATTTCAATAAATTGATTTAAGTGCCTTCCTGCATACCAAACCGCCATTTTTATTGAAATTGTAATTTTTATGTCAAAATTTCAACATTGACTTCAAGTCAAGGTGCTTAGTGCATAAGGCTGATTATCTGAATGCAAAATTCTTAAATCTCTTAAAAGTAAATTTTCTTTTGAATAATTTAGAGTAAGTATATGGCTAAAGCTTCTTTAGGTAAATGCGTTTACTTTCGTTTCGAATATTTTTTATCACTGTCTAGACCTACCAAAAATCTGCTTCTATCTGTTAAATATATTCTTCTACATCTACAATTGAATTAAATTCATGAACTATTCTCAGTTTGCATTGTAAATCATCATCAAGGAATTTTTTCAGCCGAGAGCTAAGTATTGTTTCACCAAAAGCTTTGCCAATGTCACTTTAATTTGTGTCGATTCAGATTTTCTGCAAGGCATTGGCATTTTAAATTTTTTCCCCTTTGCTTCACCAAAGATGAATTTGCTTTTCCACTGAGTGAGATAAGTGAGTTGCATAATTTCAGTTTCATATCCAGCGCAGTTATATTGCACACTAGGTATGTCAGTAATAGGCGCTGAGTAAACAATAAACTTGCTTACTGAGCTTTTCACGTTTATATAAGTAATTTTCCGACAATGTTAAGTTAGTCAGTTGAATTTTATTGTAACGAATAAATTTTTAGAGTTAATTCTTGAATTTGTAGTTTTTAAGTCGGAAATAATTTTTTTTAAAAACGTTAACCCGGACCGGTATTCTCGTTCTCCAAAACGCTCACCGTTTTCTAGTCGCTCGGCACTTTTAATGTAAATTCCCATTGAAAGTGCCGAGTGACTTAGAAGCGGTAAGCGTTTTCGAGAACGAGCATACCGGCCCCGGTCTACGACGTGTTAACTGGCGCAGTCGTACGGATAATTTTTGGGACTGATATCGAATCGCCGATAAATCGGACTAACCAAAATGTTGTGGAAACAGCCAAACAATCGTATTTATTTTTTATGATCACAGTGGCAACGTTGCAAAAAAGCCGCTTGCCGTGAAAACTTTGCCGCTGGCGCCGTACCAGGCTGTACTGTATCGATCCAGTCTGGTTGTTGTCGCTAAGGGAAAAAATGCATTCCTTATCTTTTTCACTTCGCAGTGTGATTTTTAGCAGTGTGATTTTAGTAGTGTGGTTTCACTAGCAGTAAATAGTGCGTAAAAACGTCTAGCTCTATACAAGTTTGAACCTGCTCACTTTTCTCTAATTATTTAATTATTCTCTCTAGTTGCACCCTTGTGCAGTCTCTCTCTCGCTCTCTAAATAAAAAGACTTATTTTTTATCTCTCTGGCTGCTGGCTTGAAAACTCAAGTGATATAATATCGCGTAAAACATTGAGTTAATCACACTCCCCTTTTTTAAGGGCTCTCTAAAAATATAAAAACTCTCAACTCCCGAAGATTTCTATTAAGAATAAACTTTATCTTGTGCTCTCAACTAAAATATTAGCGTTCCGCTAATACTGACAATTATTGTTAAATTGACTATTGAGCACTTACAACTAGTGAATTTATACCGATTAGTGAATGTTCTCGAATAACTCAAATGCGACTTGTTAACTAACCTGTGAATAATTAAAAGTACTTGAATGTGGTTACAGTATTTATTACTTTATTAAACGATTATTTTGGCAACAATAGAGAGATATAAAACTGGAAGTGTGAGTGCATTATTTAGCAGTGACATCCCCATCCCCTTTATGATCCAGTGATCTATCCCTAAATTAAATGTTGACACCTCAGTTAAAGGCCCTAACACAAAAATTTGTGTGTATCTACGTGTGTTCGCTGTGTTGTATGTCAGAGTGGACTTCCGGAAATCGAAAACCCCAGTTCGTTGGGAACTTGACTAACAAAGCGATCGGAGGTTGGACAAAAATTGCCAATTCTCGCAAGGACTAAGTTTTTGCGAAGAGAAAATCGCCGACCAGGAATTTTAACCTTATACACTGGTCAGCAAAATTAACGCACCACTTACTAATTTCTATTTTAATGAGGTTGGAATTGGAACTATGGATTGGCTAGCAAACAGTTCTGATTATAACCCAATTGAGAATAGCTGGGACATGATCTATCGCCATTTTTAAGAGCTTCCTAAACCTTCTAACACTTTGAATGGGCTTACTGGAGATATTGTCCAAATATGGAATAATTTGGATTAAAGTGAGATAAGGCCCGTAATTTTAACATGAAAAATCGCTTCCGTGCTATTATTCAAAATAGAGTAGGAAATACCGGTTATTAATTAGGAAATAAATTAATAGGAAATTTTTTATTTTTTTTTGAATTTTCCCTTTTTTTTACCTTCTTTTGGAATTTTATCTTTTGTTAATACCCTTATTAAGTTAGAATAAGAATATATTTAATCAAGAAATAAAAATATTTGATCAATATTATGAAATAAAAAATATTTTTCAAAAATAGTAGTGGTGCGTTAATTTTGCTGGCCAGTGTATTATGCTGATCATCATTTTCATGTGATTAAAGTGCAAATTTAATGTCCGATGATAATACTATTGACGCTATAATCGAAAGGTTAAGTCAACTTCAATTACCTCCTTCAACTGACTCTGCTTCTATCCCAGAAGTAATTAGATTAATAAACCAGTCTATTTCTGCACCTAATCTTAATTTACCCGAAAGTAATCTTTGTGCAATGGCTAATTTTAAAGCAAAATAATCAAATTGCAAATAGGTACTTAGCAGTTTGTCAAAGCATTATCGATGCTTTCTACAAACCAAATGAACCTAACGATTTTCAAAACATCCACTTATTAAATTCTATTATTGGAAAATTATCGGGAAACGCTAAATTAGTACTAGGTACTACTCATGTTCAAACGTGGGAAGAATTAAAAATTATACTGAGTAGACATTTCGCTGATCAACGTAATGAAACCTGTCTGAACAGAGATCTAGTCATGCTCAGACAACAGAGTAACGAAAAACCTAGTGAGTTTTATAATAGAATCATGCATATCTTAAATATTTTATGCTCATATATAAATATTCATGAGAATAACGATGCCGCAAAAGCATTGAAAAGTAACCTTTATCATGAATTATCACTCAAAACATTTTTATCAGGCCTAAAAGAACCTTTGGGAACTACCATACGTTGTATGCGCCCAAAAGATCTTCCTGAAGCCCTACAGAGTTACTTCAGAATACAATACGTAATATTTCCAAAATAGTTCAAAAAATTCAAACCAAAAACCTCAACAGTCTTTTAATAAACCCAAATACGCAAATAGGTACATTTAATTCATATACCCCAAGGAATATGCAATTTTCATCAATCCAATTCATGAGACCTTCATTTCCATCTCAGCCTATATTTGTTAGGCCAGATTATAATAAGACACCTCAAAGATTTTTCACAAACTCTTAAGTTTTCGTTTCCTGTTCCAAATATAGACCTACCACTAACGTCTTCAAACCGAACCTAAATCGACAACTATCAAGACCTACACCAATGTCAACAACCTCTCATAATACGTTCAGGCCAACAAATAACAATTTCCAAAATTCAGCACCCAGAAACCCTTTTCAGCCACAAAATAATCAACCAAAAAACTTTGTAGTTGAAGAGTTATACAACACGAACGCAGCTAGGAGCGATAATGATCAAGATCAATCACACAACACCGATAATATGCTGAACCTAACTACGAATACGTAGGGCAAGGTCAAGATTTTTATTATTACGCCCCTCCCCAATATTCCGAGTATGTTGACGCCTTATCACTATCAACTTCCATACAAGAAAATCTTATTGTACCAACTGAGGAAAATTTTCCCGAATCAGCCGATACCAACACCAATACGTAGAACCCGAAATAATTTCATACAATAATAATATTACTATTGAATCGACAGTGGTTCTACGAAATAATTTATTGATCCCCAATTAGCAAGTAAATTTTATCCCTCGCAGATAAAATATGATCCTTTCATAGTCTCAACCGTCTTTCAACAATCGGCACATCGATATAGTGCTGAAGTACCCGCATCAAAAATATTTAATCTTGGAAAAAATAAATGCCTGAAATTCTACTTATTTAAATTCCATAATACATTCGACGGACTTCTCGGTTTAGACAATCTCAAAGAATTACAAGCTAACATCGACTATAATAATGGATTTCTCATAACACCCAACACAAATATTAAATTACAGTTTCTCAAAACTCGTAAGGAGATAATTAATATAACTGTTTCAGCAACTTCTGAACAAGTTGTTAGAATTAAAACAAACATTCTTCATGGTGAAATAATAATTCCCTATCAAAAACTACACAATTGCGAAATTCGAAACTGTCTCACTGTTGCCAAGAACGGTCATGCATTAACCACTATATTAAATAATACTTGTATCTAATCCGATAACTCTAGATGTTTCCAAGCCTTTTCAGGTTGAGCAATTTGTTCGTAAAGAAATTGCGACAGTAAACTTAAACAACTTTGAGGATTTTGCAGGAAATCCCGATTTTGACCCGTCTTATATTCGTACAAGTCACCTAAATGAAGAAGAAAAGTGTAAAATACTAAATCTTTACAGTGAGTAGTTTGTTACGGGATTAATTTTCTCCCTAAAATAAAGGTACCTCCATCTACCAATCGAGTCAGTAAGGTTCATAAACACTCACGCAGTTTTCAGGATTTTATTTTCACAGTACCACCTAACAATAATTGTGCTTATTTATTTAAACATTTGACTATAAATAATAACAGTTCCCTGCTTTGGTCCAATTACAGATTTCTGCTTTCCCTTCCTCGATGGTACCATGGTACCCAACCTAAAATTGTGACACTTAAAAATTCCCTATTTGGACACCCATGCTTCCGGAAGGGATAGGTTTTTTTGGGTAAAAAAGAGGGCAGCTTTTTGAAGAGCACGTTGTGAGCTTCCTCTCTTAGCGCTTTTGCTGATTTTACCATAAGTTTTGAGTCCCTAATTGGATCCCCTTTGTGAGTTGCTGAGATTAAAGCATCACAGTGCCACTAGGCAGATTTTTGGTCAAATTTTAAGGGTTTAAACCTCAAACTTAACCGTTTTCCTTTGTGTGCTGTATCTGGAAAAGGTCAAAGTATTTTGGTAAGTTCTCGTTTCCTACTATTTCTCTTTTGCTTACCCTGTGTGAATATATATATTTTCGTTTCAGGCCTTTTTGTTTTTCCTCTTATTCTTTTCGTGTTACACTGCTACTGTTGTCTTCACCCTTCATCGAATGCTTGGCATCTCCTTCGACAATCTTAAGTACTGATTTCCCACCAACCACCTCAGAACTCAAGAGGACCTAAATCTCCCCATTACCTGCCAACCAGAAAGATTTTGAAGGTTTCCAGACCTCACTCCAAGTCAGAAGTCATCCTGGTCTCTGTAAGACTGGTAACCAACACGTATTTGAGGATTCAATCTGTAAGTCAGTCTGATCATTTGTGTGTGTTGTCCTGGGTCCTGAAATTATATGGTTACACTCCAGCTGAGATAAAGAGTGACGTTCTGTAGCCAAAATATAAACTTACGTCAGTTTCGCGACGTAGCACTGTTCAGCGAAGCAAGGGCTAAGAAATTCCATAGCTGGATAGAGGCCTATAATAACCTGTAAGAAATTTGTTGTTTTATTTTTGCCTATTACAATTATTACCTGATTTATCCATCATTGTATAACTTTGCACTTTAAGTAGGTACACTACTTTACGCCTAATTTAACATCGGGATAACTGTACACCGGGAAAATAGGCCTATTTCGAGGGTAAACGACTATTGATTTGTACATTGATTTTTGAGATCTTTAATGACTAAAATAAGGTTATAAATTTTTAATAAAATGGTAGGTATAGTATGGTTTTAAGGCAATAGAATAGGTAGTATTTTTAATAATTTACTGATAAATATTGCACCTTTTTTTTGGTATATTGTATACTTTGCATTTTTGGAAGAGAGTATATAAACCATATCAGAGAATATTTGATTTCGATTATTTACATTTCTTGTCCCTTTTACAGCTGACTTTGACTGCATTTGCGAATCGACGAGTCCTCGCATGCTAATAGGTGATTTCACTTATTGATGCCCTGCTTTTTGTTCTCCTTGCTTTCCTGTGTTGATTTAATTACTTTGTATGCTCTAGGCTGTTTCCTGTTTTATTATTTTTCGCATTCAGGAACCAATTTACTTTAGGGCTGAAAACAGGTGGCGCTTTTAGTTTTGACCCAGACCACTCTACCTTTAATCTGGCTAGTCGGAGCTGCCCTACAAGTTGGTTTCCTTTCGGCCACCTTCAGGAGTTTTATCATCCCCTCCATTCTTTCACCCCTTTCCCTTCTTCAACTCTTTCTTCTTTTCTTCTTTCTCCCCCTTTTGCAATAATCGCTCACGCAACAAATAGGCAATCTCATCACCCGTCATGTAACAAATTGGCGCCTGTCAACGGGTATTTTTTTTTTTTTGCTTATTGGTACAGAGCGTTTATTGTTTTGTTTTTTTTCTGGAGGTAGCAATAAAGCAAATTTGAGTTGGTGATTGCCTTGTGACTTGTGTGCGATCAAGACAGTGGCAGGAAAGGATTTTATTTATTTATTTTTTTATTTTTTCTCTCTTTCTACAAGTTTTTTTTAAATTTTCTCTCTCACTCTTTCATTTGATTTTTCTGCTGCTTTTCCCGAATATATTTGGTGAAATATATTTTGACGGGCTTTCATTATTTTTTTTTTTTGTTTTTTGTTTTTTTGTTGTTCGATAGGTCGGGTTTGTGGTTTATACGTAGACCGGTTTATTCCTTTTTTTTTGAATTTTTTTTTTTGGTTCTAATCCACTCCGATACAAAAATTCACTTGTTTTTTTTCTCTCGAGTGGAACAGCATAGACAGAATAAAATGGAAATTAATTTGTTAGGTGCTGAAGAAATTAAGTACGAGTTAGCCATTCGCGGTGTTCCAACCACAGGTTCATTTGCACGAAAGCGATCTGCGCTTCGCGATGCTTTACGACACGAACGCGATGGTGAGGTTCCTGCCCCGCAGACTTCTTGTTTCGACAGTGAGAGCGAATTCTGCATATGCCAGGGTAAACTTGAAATCTTGGCCCGTGATATTTCGAATCTTGACAACGAAAATGGAGACGGCGAATATCGACGTATATGTACTCTTCTCACTCACACGGAAGCACGTCTCAAGCGACTTTCATGCGTATTACGCACTGAACGTGAAACCCAGCAAGAATTCATAGAACGTTGTACGGAGCTATTCAATCGCCTAGTTATGGCCCGCAATTCAACCACTTCCATGATTCAATCCCAACCAGTCGCTGAAAATCAGCCGTTCAGTCAGGCAAATCAGAATCTTCTGGACACCGACAATCCTATGCCAGGTCAATCGGATGTACCCCTTGTTAGACCCAGTACTTCCGATTTCGTGACAAACCGCGTATCACAGGATCCCGCTGTGTCTCATGACCTAATAGCCCTTAGTGATGATGACGATCATAATTCCGAGCAGGTAACTTCCGCTGCGACTGAGAATATTGCAGTCTCACGTCAAGCATCTCAACCGATTCCCTTGAATCGACCCCCACCTCGTCGAATCATTCCGGCACCCCGACATCTTGATTTTGATCACACGTCCGTAGGATCACGTCCATACAGGCGACTCTCTTCTTCTAACGAGGAGTCGAATCATCCTAACCATCCCATCGTCAGGATCACTAATGCCACCGAAAATCCTGTAGAACAATTTCAACGGCAACGGTTTCGAGAAGCTCCTTCTGGTTTAGGTTCCAATTTTGGACCAACGGTCAGAACAAGTCTTCCTCCGCCAGTTTCTGTCAGATCTCAGCACGCAGAGATCAGTGACCCTGCTTCGTATCGACAATTTTTGGCTGAGCAGCCATTGCGTCAGATACGGTCATCTTCATATGCTCAACCATCTTCCTCTTCGAGGCCTCAATCTTTTCCCATCAATCCTCAGTTCAGACACGATACATTTACCAGACCACCAGATCAAGCGAATGTTTTACCGTTAACGTCACGGAGACAGTCCCATGTTCAGTTCGAGGATGAATATCCCGGATTCTCCCAACAAGTTCATCTTGATTCCACTCGCCCCAACGAAACTCTGAGCCATTCCAATCCATATGTAGATCTTGGAGAAAGACTGGACAATTTTGAGTATTCTCCTCTCCGTGGCGGAGATCATAGTCGCTCATTTCTATCTCCTCCCTACAACAAACGTCAGGATGTATCTTCTTGGGGTATTCAATTTAACGGTCAGACGAGCGTGACTGACTTCCTTGAGCGCATCGAAGAACTTCGTGTTTCACGAAACGTATCAAAGGAACATCTTTTACGTTCCTCTCCAGAACTTTTCACTCGAGATGCACTGTTGTGGTTTCGCACCGGTCGATTTGCTAGTTGGGATGATTTAGTCTGTCAATTGAGAGAAGCTTTTCAACCATATGACTATGAGTTTGGACTCTGGGACGAAATTCATAGACGGACCCAGGGTGCTCAAGAGCGTGTTATTGGCTTTGTGGTGGCTATGGAGGCACTTTTCCGCAAGTTACCCACTCTACCTTCGGAGGGTACTCGGCTTCAGGTAATTCGTCGGAATCTTCTTCCACACATTCAACGACGTTTGTCAACTGAACGGGTGGAGACGCTTCAGGATCTCCTACGCCTGAGTCGATCCATTGAGGAAACCGAAGCCCGTGTCCAACGATTTGCCCCACCCCCAACGAATTATGGCACTCTTCTAGAACCCGCTCTTGCTTATCATAAACCGTCATCTCGTGTCGCTCTCATTGATGGACCGATAGAACCATCACCCCTTGACGATCCTGATCTTGTTATGGACGAACGTCTCGATTTGGCAGCCATTCAACCCTCCTCGCTCACTTGTTGGAACTGTCGTGAAATTGGTCATAATTTTCGCCAGTGTTCAAAACCTCGACAAACGTTTTGCTTTAAGTGTGGTCATCGAGATGTTATCTCTAGAGATTGTCCCAAGTGTTCAAAAAACTGCCAATCAGGAAGGCTAAGCTAGACCCCTCGTCTTCCTGTTACTCTCAAAATCCCGGGGTCGACAAGAGTCGCGTCATCTTGGACTACGTTTTGTCGCATGCCAGAGGTGACCTACGACCTCATTTGGAGGTCCTGATATACGGAAAGCCCATGTTAGCTTTATTGGACAGTGGTTCCACTCGCACCATTATTGGATCCAAGGGCTGGGACATTCTTCGACCTTTCTGTCGCGTTAATTCGCAGGCTCAATCCGACTGTATTGTCGCCAACGGCGAAAGCTGCCGAGGAATTGGATCCACCGATCTACCTATTCGCTTGCGAGACAAAGTAATTTTGCTCGAGGTGCTGATCATTCCTTCGCTTCCCCATTGTCTTATTCTGGGCGTAGATTTTTGGTCAAGGATGCAAATTGTCCCTGATCTCTACTCATCCGAGTGGTCATTCCGATCCAATGTCAGTGAGGTTCCTAGAGTCAGCGCCATACATTCCAAAGAGTCACTTTCTCCCGAACAGCGTATTATACTTGACAATCTTGTAGCAAATATGCATGCTATAACTATGGGTACAAAAATTGGCTGTACTGAGCTAGTGGAACTAGTCATTAAAACAGAGTCTCCCGCCATCAAGCAGCGCTATTACCCCTTGTCCCCAGCTCTACAAAAGGTAGTGAATATTGAGCTTGACCAAATGTTAGCTGACGACATTATCGAACCGTCGGACTCTCCCTGGTCTTCGCCAATAGTGATGATCCGAAAAAAATCAGGAAATTGGAGATTTTGCGTGGATTATCGGTCCCTGAATAAGGTCACGACTCCAGACTCTTACCCTCTTCCGTATGTCAGCTCCATTTTGGATAAACTCCGTGATGCCCGTTTCTTAACCACCCTTGACATCAAGTCGGCTTATTGGCAAATTCCCATCGCCAAAGATTCTCGACCGCTCACTGCATTTACTGTGCCTTCACGAGGTTTATTCCACTTCAAAAGAATGCCGTTTGGGTTGACTAACGCCCCAGCAGTATGGCAGAGGTTGATTGACCGGGTCGTTGGTGTCGATCTTGATCCCTATGTGTTCGTCTATCTCGACGACGTGATTGTTTGTACGTCAACCTTTGACAAACATATCGAGATTTTGCAGGAGGTCATCGAACGCATTAGACGAGCTGGTTTGACGCTGAACCCAGAAAAATGTCAGGTCTGTAAGTCGGAGCTGAAATATTTGGGCTACGTCGTCAATTCAGATGGATTGTTGGTAGATCCTGAGAAGGTGGAGGCCATTATCCGAATTCCCCCTCCCACTAACGCTACTGAGGTTCGGCGTATCATCGGCATGGCGTCTTGGTATCGACGTTTCGTGCCAAACTTCTCCGCGGTCATTGCTCCTCTTACGGCACTAACTCGCAAAAATACTAAATTCGTTTGGCATCCAGAATGCGAGGCAGCATTCAAGTCCATAAAAGAGAATTTGGTGAAGGCTCCTGTACTATCTTGCCCTGACTTTAATTTGCCCTTTGTCGTACAGTGCGACGCTTCCGATTATGGCCTGGGAGCCGTCCTTTCGCAGGTTCAAGATGGTGAAGAGCATGTCATCTGCTATCTCAGTCGCTCCATGACTAAAAGCGAGAGGCGATTCAGTACAACAGAGAAAGAATGCCTTGCTGTGCTCTTTGCTATTGAGAAGTTGAGACCGTACCTGGAAGGTACGAAATTTACTGTTATTACCGACCACTACAGCCTCAAATGGCTTCACTCCATAAAAGATCCAATTGGACGTATTGCTCGATGGAGTATCCGTATGCAGCAGTACGATTTCGACGTTGTCCATAGAAAAGGTAAAGAGCATGTTCTTCCAGATGCTTTATCCAGAGCGGTCCCTATCCTGGATGAAATACAAATTCCCGATTCTGACACTTTATCCGATCGTCCTTCAGACTCGTGGTATTTGGGTATGTGCAAAAAGGTTCAACAACAGCCCACTAAATACCCTCTGTGGTGGTTCGAAAATAATAACTTGTACAAGAAAGCCCGTGTGCGTTATCCAGCACTTTCTGACCCCTCGCAAGTTTGGCTTCGTGTCATTCCCAGAAAGGGTAGGTCCGCCATCATCAAGGCAAACCATGACCCCCCTGAATGTGGCCATTTGGGAGTATTCAAGACCTTATCTAGAATTTCTCAAAAATTCTACTGGCCCAGCATGCGCCATGATGTTGCAAAGTACATCCGCCATTGTCATGTCTGCCTTCAGACTAAGCCTCAACAGCAAGTCCCAGCTGGCAAGATGCTCAGCGTCATTCCAACCACGTCTAGACCCTGGCAAATTATAAGTGTTGATCTCGTTGGGCCGCTGCCTAGGTCTTCGTCTGGGTATGCGTACATATTTTCCGTGTGCGACTTGTTTAGCAAATATGTTTTGTTTTTCCCTTTGCGCACCGCTACAGCCCCTGCCGTAGCGAAATGGTTGGAAGACTATGTCATTTTCGTATATGGAGCTCCAGAGAAGCTCATAGCCGACAACGGTGTCCAGTTTCGCAGTAGGTTATTCCAGAATCTGATGGTCAAGCACGGCATTCAAATCAAGTATACTGCCAACTATCACCCTCAGGCGAATCCCGTCGAGCGTGTCCACCGTGTCCTCAAAACCACTCTCTCAGCTTATGTGGCGGACGATCACCGTCAATGGGATAAAATCCTCCCCAAGGTTGCTTGTGCTATCCGGTCTGCTAGACACGAGGTTACCGATTTGACCCCCAACTTCATAATGTTTGGACGTGAAATTCGTTTGCCTAGTAGAGATGAACCCCCCTGCAACCCAGATCTCTCTAATTTTTCCCAAGGGCAGGATCCCCGTGTGCGAGCCAAAGCTCTTGAAACTGTTTTCGCTGATGTACAAAAACGCCTCCAGCAGGCTCATCAGACCTCTAAACGCACTTATGACCTGCGAAGGCGCAACGAAAAGTTTCAACTCCATCAAAAAGTCTGGAAGCGGAATGTGGTTTTGTCGGACGCAACCAAAAACTTCACTTCCAAACTTGCCCCTAAATTCACAGGTCCGTTCACCATCACCCGTGTTGAGTCACCTTGGTCCTTCGAACTCACAGGCCAAGACGGACGGAAAATTGGCATATGGCACGCCAAGGATTTAAAATCACATCCCCCAGACGATGATGCTTCTCGCCTTGATTGAACCCATTCACTACGACCAACTTTAATGTATTCTACTTCGGTTTAGTTTTCTTGATGCGTTCTTCAGTTGTGTTGCCACCCTGCCAAAGAAAAAAAAATCCTCTTGATTTTTTTTTTTCAGGAAGGGGAGGTGTTGTTACGGGATTAATTTTCTCCCTAAAATAAAGGTACCTCCATCTACCAATCGAGTCAGTAAGGTTCATAAACACTCACGCAGTTTTCAGGATTTTATTTTCACAGTACCACCTAACAATAATTGTGCTTATTTATTTAAACATTTGACTATAAATAATAACAGTTCCCTGCTTTGGTCCAATTACAGATTTCTGCTTTCCCTTCCTCGATGGTACCATGGTACCCAACCTAAAATTGTGACACTTAAAAATTCCCTATTTGGACACCCATGCTTCCGGAAGGGATAGGTTTTTTTGGGTAAAAAAGAGGGCAGCTTTTTGAAGAGCACGTTGTGAGCTTCCTCTCTTAGCGCTTTTGCTGATTTTACCATAAGTTTTGAGTCCCTAATTGGATCCCCTTTGTGAGTTGCTGAGATTAAAGCATCACAGTGCCACTAGGCAGATTTTTGGTCAAATTTTAAGGGTTTAAACCTCAAACTTAACCGTTTTCCTTTGTGTGCTGTATCTGGAAAAGGTCAAAGTATTTTGGTAAGTTCTCGTTTCCTACTATTTCTCTTTTGCTTACCCTGTGTGAATATATATATTTTCGTTTCAGGCCTTTTTGTTTTTCCTCTTATTCTTTTCGTGTTACACTGCTACTGTTGTCTTCACCCTTCATCGAATGCTTGGCATCTCCTTCGACAATCTTAAGTACTGATTTCCCACCAACCACCTCAGAACTCAAGAGGACCTAAATCTCCCCATTACCTGCCAACCAGAAAGATTTTGAAGGTTTCCAGACCTCACTCCAAGTCAGAAGTCATCCTGGTCTCTGTAAGACTGGTAACCAACACGTATTTGAGGATTCAATCTGTAAGTCAGTCTGATCATTTGTGTGTGTTGTCCTGGGTCCTGAAATTATATGGTTACACTCCAGCTGAGATAAAGAGTGACGTTCTGTAGCCAAAATATAAACTTACGTCAGTTTCGCGACGTAGCACTGTTCAGCGAAGCAAGGGCTAAGAAATTCCATAGCTGGATAGAGGCCTATAATAACCTGTAAGAAATTTGTTGTTTTATTTTTGCCTATTACAATTATTACCTGATTTATCCATCATTGTATAACTTTGCACTTTAAGTAGGTACACTACTTTACGCCTAATTTAACATCGGGATAACTGTACACCGGGAAAATAGGCCTATTTCGAGGGTAAACGACTATTGATTTGTACATTGATTTTTGAGATCTTTAATGACTAAAATAAGGTTATAAATTTTTAATAAAATGGTAGGTATAGTATGGTTTTAAGGCAATAGAATAGGTAGTATTTTTAATAATTTACTGATAAATATTGCACCTTTTTTTTGGTATATTGTATACTTTGCATTTTTGGAAGAGAGTATATAAACCATATCAGAGAATATTTGATTTCGATTATTTACATTTCTTGTCCCTTTTACAGCTGACTTTGACTGCATTTGCGAATCGACGAGTCCTCGCATGCTAATAGGTGATTTCACTTATTGATGCCCTGCTTTTTGTTCTCCTTGCTTTCCTGTGTTGATTTAATTACTTTGTATGCTCTAGGCTGTTTCCTGTTTTATTATTTTTCGCATTCAGGAACCAATTTACTTTAGGGCTGAAAACAGGTGGCGCTTTTAGTTTTGACCCAGACCACTCTACCTTTAATCTGGCTAGTCGGAGCTGCCCTACAAGTTGGTTTCCTTTCGGCCACCTTCAGGAGTTTTATCATCCCCTCCATTCTTTCACCCCTTTCCCTTCTTCAACTCTTTCTTCTTTTCTTCTTTCTCCCCCTTTTGCAATAATCGCTCACGCAACAAATAGGCAATCTCATCACCCGTCATGTAACATGATATATCCGATCCGATCCGATATATTCCATTATATGAAAACACACCTTTAACCTTCACTAATAAAATTAAACATTCTATAAAAACCACTGACAAACTTCCTGTATACTAAATCATAAAGATACCCTCTTATCTATAAGAAAGAAGTAGAGTCTCAAATTTAAAAAAAAATGCTGGAACAAAACATTATTCGTCCCAGTAATTCTTCCTGGTCATCCCCAATTTGGGTTGTGCCAAAGAAAACCGATGCATCTGGAAAACAAAAATTCCGCGTAGTTATCGACTATACCGCAAATTAAATGAAAAAACTATAGACGACAAATATCCCTTAAAGTATATTACAGACCTACTAGATAAATTAGGCAAATGCCAATATTTTACCACCCTTGATTTGGCTAGTGGGTTCCACCAAATAGAAATGAATGAATATGATATTCTTGAAACAGCTTTCAATACCGAGAATGGGCACTACGAGTTTACTCGCATGCCCTTCGGGTTGAAAAACGCCCCCGCTACGTTCTAGAGAGTCATGGACGGCATCTTGCGTCGAATACAAAATGAAAAATGTCTGGTTAATCTTGATGACATTATTGTATACTCCATATCACTGCAGGAACATCTAGAACACCTGAGGACGGTTTTCCAAAGAATCCGAGACTCCGATTTCAAAATTCAACTCGACAAATGCGAATTCTTGAGACACGAAGTCGCCTATTTAGGTCACGTAGTGACTCCCGGGGGTTTTGAACCTAATCCAGAAAAAATCATAGTCATCAAAAACTATCCAATACCTTCGACAACTAAGCAAATAAAGGGCTTCCTAGGGCTACTAGGTTATTATAGGCGTTTCATTAACAACTTCGCAAAAATCACCAAACCCCTAACAAAATGTCTGAAGAAGGGAGCAAAAATAATTCATAACAGCGAATTTATTGATTGTTTCGAAACGTGTAAAAACCTATATGTGAACGAACCAATCCTCCAATACCCCGATTTTGACATAACCTTCAACTTGACATGTGATGCCAGTGACGTAGCTTTGGGCGCCGTCCTATCGCAAGGGCCAATAGGTCAAGACCTTCCAGTTGCGTGCGCATCACGAACATTAAACGACTCAGAACGAAATTATTCTACCATAGAGAAAGAATGCCTTTGCAACGTGTGGGATCAAATATTTTAGGCCCTACCTCTTTGATCAGAAATTCAACATTATTACGGATCATAAACCTCTCGAATGGCTCTCAAATATGAAAGATACAAGTTCGAAACTGATTCGTTGGTGATACAAGTTATCACAATTCAATTACAAAATCATTTACAAAAAATGCAAATTGAATACTTATGCTGACGCTTTACGTCGCATCCAGTTACATACAAAAGAAACCGACGGATTTTCAAATTTACTATCCTATATAAACGATTTTAATAGAAAATTGGGAGAAGAAAACCAAAACACCAATGATGGTCAAGACATGGATTAGATGTCTACCGCAGTACACCCAGACCCTGAACTAGAACAAGGACCTTCCACGAGAGCTGAAGATGAAAGCGATAACAACACCGTTCACACAAACAATAACCAAGATCCAATAGTGGGCGTACCAATTTTAGAATTAGCGGTTAATTATGACGCGAACCAAATAATAATAACAAAAGTAGGTATTCTATTCTCCAGGAAAGACAAAGCGAATAATATATTATTAGAAAAAAAAAGTAGTTTTTAGTCCAGCTCTCTGAAAATAACTTCGAAAACGACATTTTGGATTTTATGAGAGAATATGTAGCGCCCGGAAAATTATATTCGCTATACTTCGAGAATCCCGAAATGTATGAACCATTCTGTGGAGTAATTAGGAAAAATTTCAAATGGCCTTCTCCCAGACTTAAAAGATGCCTAATCAAACTAATTGATGTAGTGGAAAAACAAGATATTCCGGAAATAATCAAAAATTATCACGAAAGTAAGACGAATCACAGAGGAAAAGATGAAACAGAATAACGAATTAAGAGTAAATACTACTGGCCAAATATAAAGGAGTCAATACAAACCTATATCAACGAATGCGAAATATGCCAGCGTAGTAAATATGGGCGTCACCCTGTTAATATGGAAAAAAATATCACTCCTACTGCAACTAAACCATTCGACATCGTGCATCTAGTTACTTACACTTTAGATAAAGTGAACTTCTTAACCATCATTGACAGCTTCTCTAAATATACCCAAGCATAGGGGAGAGCCGCCAACAGTGGCCACCTTTTCAAAGAAGCGCGTACTACTTTTTTATCTGTAGCAATTTAAACGCGTTTAATAATTTTTCATACAGTAAATATATTTATCTTTAACCAAAATAAATCATTTTTACAAAAACTATCATTTTGTTCTTGTGAATTTTGTATTTTAATATGTTTATCAAATTGGCCACTGTTGGGGACATACTCCTACACTGGCCATCATCAACCTCAACAGTGGCCACCAATAAATTTGAAAAAAAAAGTCAATATAACTTGTTTTTACTATCTTAGAAAATAGCTAATAAACAAACGTAAGGGAAAAACTAAGTTGCTCTTTGAAAAAATTTTGTGGGAATATTAAAAGCGGTGGCACGAAGTTCCCAATAGCAATAATGGTTCCTACCATCATGACTTAGGTTCCGTTCCTCTCTCACTTGAGGTGACTTGGCTCACTTGTTTTTGTACCTTCTGTGAAACGACTTTGTTTGTGCCTCGAACAGTAGTTGTTAATGCTGTTCCATCTGCATTCCAAATCTGCGATGGGTGATAATCATGCATGCTTTTCATACAGTTGTTTTAAATTTTCAAAAACATTTCTGATCACAACCCTGTTGAATCCTACAGCTCCTGCCAGAGATATAGCTTCAGCAGACCGTCGTAGAGACACAGATGGGTTTCTTTTCATAAATCCTGTGAAGCAGTGTTTTCCTGCGCTTTGATTGTCAACCCATGCTTGGGGCATTTTTTTGTTGTAATGTTTGGCGAAATCATGAGCAAAACTTCTTATTTGCCTTGAATAAGGTGTATGGCTGCCTTTATTGTATTTTCAAATATGTTGCCATGGCCCAGCTTTGGACTCTGATGCTTCCATATTCTAAAAAAAAATTAACTGACAGTGGCCATTCCTATAATTACCAGGAAAGTAGTGGCCATTGTACGGAACGCTGTAGTGGCCACCGTAGGGAACACCACATGTAGAATAAAAAAAGTAGATTTTGAGCAAAAAAAACAAATCAATTTGAGAATTTAAATATCGTTAAATTAGAGTCAAAGCACCACAGCTTTTATTGAAAAAATAATTTTTCGGAAATCATTTCAGCAAAAGATGTGAAAGCACTGGAAACTTACCTCAAAATCTACGTTTTCGCCCCGAGATTTCACATTCTCACTCTAGCTCGTACAAAATGGAACTAATCGCCTCAAGGTTTTGCCGGTCGAATCGTACAAGTAAACGCGCAATGTAAAGTGGTGGGGGCCTTTGACTGACAAAGTTTTTCCGAATTATAACGGAATGACCACTGTCGGGACCTGGCCACTGTTGGCGGCTCTCCCCTATCCTCTCATAGCATTAAACGCAACTGAAATCGCAGATAATCTTATCACATTTTTCTCTCATCATGGTATCACAGTCACCACCGAGCTATTACAAATCCATAAAATAAAAATCCATTTTTGTTCCACAAACCATCCACAGTCCAACGGTGTAATAGAGAGAGTTCATTCCACCTTATCAGAGCATGTCAGATTATTGAATAATCAAGGATTCCAAAATACTCCAATCACCCAAAAAATTAAATATGCGATTTTGGCGTACAATCATTTCATTCATTCTGTTACAAAATTCAAACCCTTGGACGTAATTAGTGGCCATATCAGTAACAACGACCCATTTAATATAAATTTAGACCAACTACTCTTATCAGATTACGTTGCACACAAAGACAAAACTAAACCTTTGTTGTATTCCAGAATCAATGAACAACTAATTAACACCAAAGAGAAAGCAATTGGAAAAATTAACGAAACTCGTGACAAGCCTTGATTATTTGCCCCAGATCAAAAAATCTACATCCGAAAACATACACGATAAAAACTTGGTGATAAATACACACCTCCTACACAAATTGAGACTATGGATCCTATACGCAAAACAGTGATAACAACAACCCAAGGAAAAATTCAGATGGACAATATTAAACGTCCATTCGATAGAAATAAGTATAGTTATGATACTGATACTTAGTAAAGCTAGCGCAAATCATAAACCATTATTTTTATGCATTAGGTAGTTTTTATTAAGTAAGGTCAAGCATTTTAAAATTTACCATAAACCATCCTCTATCACTGCTTTAAAATAAATAATTAATTAACTAGTAAGCATTTATCATGTATATTATATCATTTCAGCGTTTTCAGTAAGGCGCTCGGATAGTGGAGAGTCTACACACAAAAAAACGCCAAATTGGGTTAGTTTGGGTTAGTTAGTTTAGTTAGTTTAGTTAGTGAAATTTGGCATACTTGTCAGGACGCGCCATTTTGAAAAAAAATGCGAGATTGGGAGTATTGAGGGTCGTAGAGCCTGGCTAGTCGGGTCAGATCTCTTAAAATGAGCTTCCTGACAATTATGCCAAATTTCATGCTTGTAACCCAATTTGGCGTTTTCTTCCAAAATTTCGTACGAGGGATCTCCACTAGGAGACCAAGAACCTGTCGTCATCCGAGAACTAACTGATAATTCCGGTTAAACTAGGGATCGCAAAAATGCAAGATTATTCATACACTTTAATACACCATTACGATTTAAATACAATAATTACAGAAATTAACAAACCACCAAAAATCGGAAAAAATCCAATCTCTAGTACAATCACATAAAGAATATAGTACTGATGTGAGCAATTCTATTTGAAACTTCTACAAATAATACAAAATCGAGTAAATGACAAAATAAGAGAGATTATACCTCATCCTAAAAGATTGAAGAGAGGCCTAAAGGCTTTATGTTCCAAACTGTCACAGGAAATCTTGACGTATCCGACGGAGTTCACTATGAAAATCTTATAGCTGAATTGCAAGCAAATCAAAAGAATTTACAAGATAATGTTTTGAAACAAAGTTCTCTATCTTTAACTGTCATCGAAAGATTTAAGTCGACCTTAAACCAAATCAACCATAATGAGACTCTTTTAGAATCCAAAATTCAACAAATATCTGCCTTTGTACAAAAATCTGCTTACAGGGAAAATTCCTTTTTTATCAAAGATACAATCAATCAAATCGTCAATGTCTACGAAATAATCAATTCTATCTTGCAGAATATAGAAAATTCGCTGACGGTTGCGAGGCTTAAAATCTTACATCCTAGCATAATAAAAAACGAAGACCTTTTTTCTGAAATTAATAGGCTACAAAATCAATTAGGATTAAGTAAATTTCCTTTTAAAGTCACGAAAGAGAATATTCTAGTTTTCGAGAAACTCATTGAAATTAAGGCTTTTACAATAAATAATAAAATAATTTTTTCTACGAGTGTACGCAAAGTAACTACTTTGCGCACACTTTTGTGTACGCAAAGAAGCCCTTTCCCAAAAGTGTTCGCAAAGTAACTACTTTGCGCACACTATGCGGGAAAAAAATTTTCCAGCACTTTTTTTTCTGGTACCCATAATAAAATCTGGGGACCCCCTATTTGGGGGGCAAAGCCCTACAAGAGCCCCATATTTGGGGGGCGGAGTCCCGCGGGAGCCTCTTTTTTGAGGGGCACAGCCTCGCGGGGGCCCCTGTTTAGGGGGCGGAGCCCTATATTTGGCTGCGAGGTCCCAATATTTGGGGGGCGGAGCCCCGCGGAAGCCCCTTTTTTGGGGGGCACAGCCCTGCGGGCCCCGTTTTTTAGGGGGCAAAGCCCCGCGGAGAGAGGCCGAATTTTTTTTGGCCGATTTAGATATACCTAGTTAGTTACAACAAATTGTTTTTGATGCCTTTTTAAAAAGGAAGCATAGTTATTTCACTCGTAGAAAAAATATTGTTCCTAATACGTGCGCAAAGTAGTTTTCCCGCACTTAAAGATTATCCAAACTCCGCTTCGCGTCGTTTGTCTAACTGCTTTCGCGTGCGGGAAAACATAACTTTGCGCACTGATTAGGAAAACTACTCTATTTATTACAAACACCAATCATGAAGCCTCAATCTTTTGACTTCTTTCATTTTTATTCTGTACCAATCAATTCGCAGAGTCGGTTTAAGGTAGTTTTGCCAAAGAATAAATATTTAGTAAAAAATACTTAGCACTTTACGTACTATTCACAAACATGCCTGGAGGTCCTCCCTGAGTCCTTCGTTTGCCCTAAAAAGAACCTGCAAGAAGTCAGAAAAACCAGCCCATGCGAGATACAACTCCTGAACTCTGACGCACACCCCTCAGTTTGCAAGCAACCCGAAGTTAGCGTTCCAGAAGCGATAATTAATCATCTAGACACTACCAATCAGTGGATACTGATATTTCCAATTAAAGAAAGTATCAAAATTCAGTGTTTTGGCCAAGAAGAAGTCCAAAACGTCATGGGACATAGATTTGCCAAATTCCTATGGGATGCAGAGTCAGCACAAACTCAAAACTGGTTATCAATGAACAAAAGCTAATCAGTCCAAATCGGCAACCCACGTTGTTTCCCGATTTCGCAGAAACGTCAACAACACTACCACTTTTGAATTTAAGTCGTCGCCTTCACAATTCGAAACTGGACGACCTCCATCAGTTAAGATATGAAAGCTCCGAAATTCAGCCTCATCTTAACTCCAACCAAATTACTAGAAGTCCAAGTATCTGGACCCTACTTCTGTATGGGGTCATTGCCATTTGCTGCCTGGTTGCCATCTACAAATTTGTGATGCCCATCTTCCAAAACAGAAGAAAGAAGACCGATGCCCCCCCCCAATTGGAGTCCAACTACCCCGTCAAGCGTAGAATTGGAAGTTGAAGAGGGAGGAGTTATGTCAGTAATAGGCGCTGACTAAACAATAAACTTGCTTACTGTGCTTTCCACCTTTATATAAGTAATTTTTTGACAATGTTAAGCTAGTCAGTTGAATTTTATTGTAACGATTAAATTTTTAGAGTTAAGTCTTGAATTTGTAATTTTTAAGTCGGAAATAATTTTTTTTAAAAACGTTAACCCGGTCTACGACGTGTTAACTCACTCGAAGACCTATTAGTAGGTAGGTATAAAGTTAAAGTAAAATTAGAAGGTAGGTATATAAAGTTAAAGTAAAATTAGTGGCTTGTAAGTAGTGTTGATCAGCTAGTAGACAGATATTTAGAAGATTTTTTCAAAGACTTTCGATAAAATCGTTTTCAGTGAGTTTAGTCTATAATTTGCTGACTGTGAAGGATCCCCCTTTTTGAGAATACTTAAGGCAAATCTTGTCGAGTCAGCAAAAACACCACTGTTGAAGTATTTATTAATGATGAAAGCATTTACAGTGCCAGCAACCCTCTTTAAGAGAACAGCAGGAATTTTGTTAATTTTACTAAAAAAAACTTGAGAGGTATCAATAAATCAATGACCCTATCAGCTTTATTGAGGGCTATTGGGAAGAGAAAAAGGAAAAGCCAGGAATTTAGGGTGCAGAAACATTTTTGGCCCATCCAAGTTGTGGTCTCGCTTAAAATTTTCTGTATTTATAGCTTTTGGCTTTCTTTCCCCATTAAAACTGACAAAACTTTTATATAATTAATGCGTCACGATGGATTATTTTTCGTTAGAAAGAATATAACGCAATGGCTTAAACGTTGATTGGTTTGTTATAAATTTTCCAAAACTTTGCCAACTTTTAATAGAATTTCATGTGTGTATTGAGGAAAACCACCTATTTAAAATACTATTTCTTTAAATCTTAACTTTTTAAAAAAACGTTTACTGAATAAAAGTGAATGTTGCAACCATGTATTGCTCAGTGAAATTCATGAGAACGAGAGTGCGCCGCAACAGAAAAAGTAGCAGTACGAAGGGGAGATAGAGAATAAGCAACGAGAATAGGGAACAAGCTGGGCTGAGCCTTTACACGCGTGTCGCGTGTCCGTTATTATTTATTATTCAATTTTTATTGTTATTTTGCATTAAATTGATTGTTCAATCTAATTCGTTATTAGTGTGTGTTTCAAGGAGCGATCACAGGTTAGTTGAATAATTATTGTTATTTTGTTTTTGAGAGTTCAATTATTTATACAAGTATAATTTTTTTCATTTTTATGTTTTTTTGTTTGTTTTTTATAACATGTGCATTGTTCATCTATTTAACAAAAATCGTTTCATGCTGTAAACAACACAGATAAAGAGTAAATTAAAACCTAGGAGAAATTATGTGCTGTCTTTTTGTGCTGAGATTTTGATTTTGTGGATTTAGAGCGTGCATTAGGGCCTTGTTGAATTTACCAACATTTTCCTACCCTGACGAGAGAATATCCTAACAAATTGAAATAATCAATCTAGAGATATTGGCTCAAAAACAACTATAGCTGAGTAGCTTCCCGTATGGGACCTCAGTATCGGCTGGGAAACTGGCTAACTAACCAAAAACTCTTCAGTATTGATTATAGGTAGTGTTGATTGAATGTATAGTGTTTGTAATTGAAATTTTAGCACAAGAACAGGGGCGGTACCTAATTTGAACTTTTATTGACTTAAATTATTGGATTATTGACTCACAATTATTATTAAAATGACACAGTATGTTCTGATTTTTGAGGAATGTAGATCGAGGGTTTCTCTGCCGTGTTCTTTCCCCTCGTTAGTTCCAGGATGAGAATGGTACGATTTACTTTAAAAATAAAGTAGACGTTTCACAAATTCTTCGTTTCTTTTACATATCACAACTTCCCTTAAATTTCCCAAATATTTGGTATGTCGGGCGCATGTTCACTAAGTAAAATTGAGTAAGTTTTCATAACGTAGGTCCTATTTGTTTTTCATTTCATTTTTCAAAAGATTGGTTGTTTAAAAGGTAATAGGTCAGTAATCACAAACCAGTCAGAGTGAATTTCATTGGTTGAAACTAGTTTTCTGACTGTTTCTGACTGTTTTCAACCAATGAAATTCGCTCTGACTGGTTTGTGATTTCTGCAGAAACAGACCAAATAAGAATTCACACAGTTCAAACTTACTGAACGAACCCGGGTATATTATACTACAGTATATGTAGATATATCAATAGAAAAAAAACATGGCAGACTTTCAGGAAAATTTCTATTGATTGTTGACTTTTTGATGATAATGTAAATTTTGTCGAATCAACCAATAAATAAATAATAGGAGTTTTTGTTTAGCTGAATCGAAGGAAACGAATGAAAAAAGAACAATCATTAAGTAATCCGTCTTTTCGCGAATGTCACTAGCAATTGAAAAGTTGAAAAACCTCCAAGAAAAGTTTCCCATCCTCAACTTAGCTTAGTTCTATTTTTGTCGGTGCAAAAAGGACATATTCAAGGATCGCTTAAGATTTGAGTGTGCTTTATTAATGTACCCTTCTGAAATATCGATGCACGTGAGTGCTTTCGATATATGGATGAATTTTCTTTGTCAGTTCTTTCTCAAGTTCATTTCTTATTACTTTCCCCCTGCATTGTTTCTACTAGAGTATCTAGGTGTTCTTGAGGATTGTGACATAGTTTTATTGTTTTTAAATTTTTGTTGGTTAGGTCTTTTATGAGCTTATATCTACAAACCCGACGTTGAGTTTTGAAGTTGAAGGTTGCGAATTTGTTGAGTTCCTTTTAACATCAAACATGCAGACATTTTTGGGGTAATTTGAATTTTGGGCAAGGTTTAAGAGTTAAGACTAATGAACCATATTGCATAAACAATTTAAACACGTTAAAGGTAACCAATCCATCTTGAGATCTTCTATACTGTGTTTCCTTTTTCTAAGTAGGACTATTGAAAAGCCTTTTGGCATCGCCCTAGTAAGCAGACTACTATTTATACAAACAAAGATTCTCTCAGGACGTAGAGTGCGAACATTAATTATCTCAAAACGAGTTTCCACAAGTTGCGCCAAACATTCATTAAAACAAATTTTAATAAACCTATGTTTTTCTGTTTGAACAAATAATATGGAAAAGCTCCAGAACTGTTTTGCGATGAGTTTCATCGTAGAAATTGAGAGCAATATAGAAATAAGTAGATAAGTATTTCTGGAGATACAATAAAAATTGTAACTAGGTACTCTGTTTCCTTTTCGTTAGGAGCACACATTTTTTTCCGAAATCTGAATCACTTAGGGTTAAATGGCCGCAGCGCCTAAAATTAAATAGCTAGTGAAAAAAGTCATAAGGGAAAGTTGATCATAATGTAATTATCTACAACTTTTATAGAGGTCATTTTGTCGAGAAAAAGTAAATAAGAAAAAGGCCAATAGGGCCGAACGCACAAAGCTTTCGAGTGTGATTTTTTTGGCTCAATACTCAAGACACAGTCTTCAATCAGCCCTGGAAAAATCAACCTGGCCTCGTAGTTTTTTTCGAAAGATAAATTTACTGAACTATTGTGAAACAAGTAACACCTGTTAACTGTTACATTTACGTATGCAATTTTTTTTTTGTGTTTAAATTTATAAGGAGGTTCTGTGCTCCTAACGAAAAAGAAACAGAGTATATCAGAGAATCAAGCAGTCATGATCTTCCTTTGACTATATAGAGTAAGTTCTAAAATGTTAAAGGTCAGAAAACTCATACAATGTTCCATACAAAATTTACAATCGACGTATCAGAGTGTCCAGGCAGCGGAAAATTACCGTCAACGACCAAAATACAAATACCTCCAGACCGATCCCCGACATAAAAATTAACGACCTCATTATGGCCCGACCACGAGCGACGCGTGATCAGATAGCCAAACTCTCGGTAATTAAAAATCGGGTTGAAAATCCAAAACCGACGCGTCCGCCGTCGAAGCGAACCAAAAACTTTTAATTAATGGATCCGAGGGCGTAGCCCCTGCCGAACAATTCCCTGGAAATGAATTTGGAAAAAAAGAATAACGCTTTGTTTGTTTCGATATCGTGATCCAGAGGGGCGAAGGGTGTTTCCGGGAGTCTCCGGTGCCACTATCTAGAATTTGCGGTGAACGTTGATGTTTGTCTAGGATTTGTAATTTTGATTTATTGCCACTATCTGAACGTTTCACGTACAATACGTGTATTGGTTTAGGCAAACTGCCAGAGAACTTTAGAGTTTCCAGTTTACACTAATTCTAAGTTACTGATAAAAATGTTCTTAGGATTTATTTACCTTCATGGGCTTTTTATAGAGTGGCATCTGTATTTATTTCAGCTATGAGCCCGTCAGCCATTATGAATTAGTTATTTTGGAGAAGACACAAAGATGGTATATCTTATGTGTAATCCATTCCTATCGAAAACGTTACAACGATGCAACTTCTAAATCCAACTGAAACCGCTCTCCAGCATTTCCGTCACTACATGGTTCTCCAGATCAATGTCCCGAGTTATAGTTGCTTTTTCACTTTGTTTTATTTCACAGAGTATAAATGCTCCAACTGGATACTCAGCACTTCTCATTTTCCACAATTTATTCGAATCCGGTTCAATATCAAATGTATCGAAGATCCACATCGACTCCACAACAGGGTCAGTTAAGTTAGCCCCCCCCATAGAAAATGTCTGGATGAAAATTATCCCATAATTTAGCTCTCATTTTGCTCCACCAATTTCGATTTCTGCTCCATTACAGTGGAGAGACTATATTGCCTATTAGATGGGGGGGGGGGCTGAATTAACGCTAGCCCCCCCCCCCCCCCCCCAGTGAAAATTCAGAAATTTGATCATGCTCATTTTGTTCTCCGAGCTTTGCTCCATTTTGCTCCATTATCGGCGAGTTTTGCTCCATTACCAGGAGAGACCTACAGAGCTCCCAAGAATCCCTCCCAGCCCCCCCTACCCAGTGAAAATTCTGAAATTTGATTATGTTCATTTTTTTCTGCGAGCTTTGCTCCATTTTGCTCCACAGTCGGCGAATTTTGCTCTATTACCAGGAGAGACCTACGGAGCACCCAAAAATCTCTCCTAGCCCTCCCGGTAAGAATTTTGAAATTTGAACATGCTCATTTTGTTCTCCGAGTTTTGCTCCATAATCGGCGAGTTTTGTTCCATTACCAGGAGAGACCTACAGAGCTCACCAGGGGAGGGCTAGCAGAGATTTTTGGAAGGTCTGTAGGTTTTTCCTGGTAATGGAGCAAAACTCGCCGATTATGGAGTAAAACGGAGCAAAACTCGAAGAACAAAATGAGCATGTTCAAATTTCAAAATTTTTACCGGGAGGGAGGGGGCTAGGAGAGATTTTTGGGAGCTCTGTAGGTCTCTCCTGGTAAAGTAGCAAAACTGGCCGATAATGGAGCAAAATGGAGCAAAACTCGGAGAACAAAATGAGCATGATAAAATTTCTGAATTTTCACTGGGGGGGGCTAGCGTTAATTCAGCCCTCCCCCACCTAATAGGCCATATCGTCGCTGATCTAACAAAGGGGCGTAACGGTCAATTATTCCGAATTTGAGTTAAGGTCGCCGAGTGATTTTTTATAGTTGTATGTATGATGCCTGAAGGCGTAAGTACACAGCAATTACATATAGGATCTGACTAAAAGGCGTATATCCAAATATTAGACTTACGCCATTTTGTTAGATCCTACATTGCGTCCTTTCGGAAACGCTGATCCGATTAACCCGATCACCAGCTTTTTGTTTTTCATCTTTCTTTCAACTTTCTCTCTTAAGAGAAATACCCTAAATGCAATAATACAGCTTTTACAAAAGTGTAACAAGTCGCTATAGTGTGGTCAAATTGGCAGTTGGGGTGGAACAAATTAATGAAAAGGATTTTTCAACAAAAATGTATTGTTTTTATGGTCATTCATGACATACTAAAAGTCCCATAAAATATTGCAATGGCAAGTTAGAGAAAAATGGCCACCATTTTTAGTTGAAAAACTAAGATTATTTTCCCAAAAAAAAACAAACTATAATTAAATCTTATTCTTCATTTTTGTATTAAGTAGGTAGGTATGTGTTGTTTTCCAGGTACTTTATTCTTGAAACCGGGGAACATCGTTCTCATGAGAATGATTGCTCTGTCATTGTCAGTGTTATGGAAATATGAATACGGACGACGAAGACAGAACCTTCGTTCTCATAAGAACACTGCTCCCCTGTTTCGAGAATAATGTCCCAGCAGTTGGGTTTGTGCACTTCAAAGCTATTGTAACTTGAATCGATTATTTCGGCCCAATTTTTATCCCTCAGATTGCATTTTCTAACAGTTTATCATAAGTTGAATAAAGAGGGCCATACTTAAAGCAAATGGGAAACAGCTAACAGATCCAATGATTCTTTACAATGAAAATTTACAAGACAAATTCTCAAGAATGACAATATCAACTCAACAGACATTTTTGATGATGAGAAACCGCGCAATAAATTCACCAGAAATTCTTGAGAATGAGAAAACATTCTACCGAAATATTTGAAAATCAGAAATCAAACAACAAATTAACCAAAGATTCTTGAGAATGAGAAACATCCAACAGAGAGATCTTTAAAAATGAGAAACAGCTCAACAGATATTTTTGTGAGTTTGAAACAAACTAGCCAGATTCAACATAGGTTTTTATTCTTTGGGAATGGGGAACTACGACAGTTTAAACAGAGATTCTTCCGAATGAAATAATGAAAAGCTAATAACAAATTCTAAAGAATGTCGATCAAAACAGACATCTTTGATAATGAGAAACCACACCAATTAATTCACCAGAGATTCTTGAGAATGAGAAAACATTCAACCGAAATGTTTGAGAATCAGAAACCAAACAACAAATCTGCCAAAGATTCTTGAGAGAGAAACATCCAACAGAGATCTTTAAAAATGAGAAACAGCTCAACAGACATTTTTGCAAATGCAGATTTGCAAATAAAGATTTCATCATAGAGATTCCCCTTCGCGAGTTCGGATATCATGTTAGTATCCATTTATTTATGGACCGATTTATAGTCATGTCACTGACTTAAACAATATGGCATGGATTTTTAGGATAACATAATTGCAAATCAAATTTTAAACTTTGTAAACTGAAGATAAAGTATAGAGAGTATTTCAAAAAACCAGAAGAAAAACACTGAAACAATGTATCTAACTTGGAAGTTTTAAAAAAAAGTTTTAAATTAAATCCAAAATTCACAATGGTGGCGATTTTTCAAAACTTGCCATTGTCAGACTGGATGAGACTTTTAGTACATTATCAAGGACACCCGTCTCTTCAAATTTCCACCATTAAGCATTTATTTATCTTTAATTTGTTCCACCTTGTTATGTATCCAGACTTCTAAATGATACACGTTTTATAACTGGGGAACGTTAATTCTATTGAAAAGACACTAAATTATGGAGAACATGAAACTAACGTTATTTCTAGACTAATGACTTGACACAACTGTCCTATTGACATTAGGGGAGTACATTCATAAACTAAATTAATATAAAACCAAGGTTCAAACACTACATATTCTCCTCCTACTTTAAGATTCATATAAATCCAATTTAAGTGGTTTTTTAATTGTTCTGCCAGATCTAGTAGTATCACTAGGATTATTATGACTTGGAGGATCTATTGTTTTGCTTGAAACAGACACACTACTTGGTTTGGCATATTTTTGAGATCTGTCACATGAGTGATGATACATAAGACTTAGGGCTTAAAACGTCACTAACTAAGTCCTTATCCTCAGTTGGAGTAACACTTGCACTCGTTGAAGGACAATCATTGAGAATGTCATTTTTTGGTAATGAAATATCACTATCTATAACCTCATGTCTCTCAACGAATTAACTCATACGCATATCATTCGCGTGCACAAATTTAACATCATTATCATTCTGTACAAGATATGTACAATGGCTGAACACTTTGACAATCTTACCTTTTTGCCACAATTGTGTTTGTTTATTTTTTACATATATATCATCATTTAAGGAATACAATTTTAATTTAGTGATGTCAGATTTGAGCTTTGAGTTTTTATTAAAGGAGGGTTTTAAGAGATCAAATCTAGTCCTTGGACGCCTTTTAAAAAGACACTCAGCTGGGGAAACTCCAGTAGAAGTACAAGGAGTATTTCTATAAGTAAATAAGAAATTCTCTAAGCGATTCATAATTTTATGTTTGCTAATTTCCTTCCCCTTCTCAAGAAAAAGAGCTTTTTTCAATCCCCTTTTAACAGTCTGGACAGCCCTTTCTGCAATGCCATTACTTTGAGGATGGTACGGTGGTGTTTTGACTGGTCTTACTCCATTAGCCTGACAAAATAAACTAAATTCTGTTGAATTGAAAAATTGAAAATATTTGTTTTAATTTTATGATTAATTCTTTCACATTTGTTCCCTGATCCATCAATTTTACATCAATCCATTTCGATTTATTGTCAACAACAACCAGAAAAGTATAATTACATTTATGAAAGAAATCCACACTAACTCTAAAAAAATTATCTGGAGCATTAGGCCAAGGGAGTAAAATACTACTATTTGAAAAATTCTGAGTCTCTTGACAAATTGTGCAAGACCCAATAAACCTATCAATGGACTCATTAATTCCTGGCCACCAACAGTATGACCTCATAAGCATCTTTGTTCTCACTACCCCTAGATGTTGCTCATGAAATAAATTTAAAATTTCATTTTGGAGTGACTTAGGGATGACTATCTTACTTCCAACTAGTAAGCAATGATCTTCTACAGAGAGTTCTAATCTTTTTTTAAAATAATGTTTTAAAGCTTCATCATTAATTGCACTAGGCCAACCCCTCAATGTCAAATCTATAACTTTAGATAATACCACATCTTTCTGACTAGCAAAAGCTATATCAGTCGAATATATAGGGATATCGTAACACATATTAAAAGAGAATAAAGGGTCAGAAAAGATTCCGGTATCACCATTGACTGGCAAACGGGACAAGCCATCAGCGTTTGAATTTTGACTTCCTTTCTTATATTGAATATCATAGTCATATGCAGACAAATTGATAGCCCAACGCGTGATACGCGCAGCTGCAGTAACTGGAACGTTTTTGTTTCTTCCGAATATGAACTGTAAAGGCAGATGATCTGTCACGAGTGTAAATTTACGACCAAAAATGTACTTATGAAACTTTTTCAATGCGAAAATTATAGCTAAGCTTTCTCTCTCTAAATTAGAATATTTTTGTTCCGCTTTGGATAATGTGCTTGACGCAAGCAAGACTGGTTTGTCATCATTATTAATTTGATGGCTCAATACTGCACCTACCCCATACCCGCTTGAATCACATGTCACAAAAATGGGTTTTGTAGGATCAAAGTGTGTCAAAACATCTTCAGAAGTAAGCAGATCTTTACTTAGTTGAAAAGCTTTTTCACACTCTTGACTCCATACAAAATCACAATCACCCTTACATAAATCATAAAGAGGTTTTAGTCTTGCTGAAAGCATATGTATAAACTTACCATAATAATTTAATAGTCCCAAATATGAAATTAATTGTGTGACATTTTGCGGATAAGGAGCTTTCTTTATACATTCAATTTTGTCATCTGTAGGATGAATTCCTAGTGAATCGACCCTATGTCCTAAAAACACTACTGATTTTTCGAAAAATTCACATTTGTTTTCATTGACTTTAACATTGAACTCTTCTAATCTTTTTAGGACATTAATCAGATTATCGTGGCATTTTTGAAGAGAAGAACCGTATACTAGAATATCATCCAAGAAACATTTGGTTCCCGGTAAGCCTGATAAAATGGCATCCATAAAACACTGAAAAATGCCTGGAGCCGAGCTCACTTCATAAGTCATTCGATTAAATCTAAATAATCCAATATGTGTATTAATGGTGAAAAGTTCTTTAGATGCCTCACTGATTTGTAATTGTTGATAAGCACCTTTAAGGTCCAAAACAGTGAAACAGCTACTACCGTTGAGACTCGCGAATATATCATTGGGTAATGGCAATACACAATGATCAGTGTCAATAACCTTATTTAAGGTTTTCTTAAAATCAACACAAATTCTTATTTAATTGCAATTTTTCTTTGGAACCACTACTATAGGACTTGCCCAGTTGCTATGACTGACTTTAAATAAAATACCAGATTTGACCATCTTAAAAAGTTCCTCTTCAACTTTTGGTTTAAGTGAATATGGCATTTCATAAGACCTGTGAAAAATAGGAGTTACACCCACCATCCTTCAATTTAAACTCAGCTTTGAATTCTTTAATAAATGAATTTGGCTCGTCAATAAACAATTTCGAAAACTTATTTTTAATTTGACTGACCAAATTAACTTTGAATTTATCTGATTCTGACTCTTGACTTACACAATTTGACTTACTTTGACTAGCATTATCAGACTTCTCAAAAATTGAAATTTGTTTAATCACAATACTACTATCTAACAAATTTTCTTTCCAAATCTGGTTGAAAATACTCAACCAATTACGACCCAACAATGGTATAAACTTTGAAACAGATCTAAGAACTACTAATGGTAAAATATGTATCTGTTTGATATACTTAACATGCACATAATTTGACCCAAAATAAAGACTTTCTGCCCGGTTAACACTCTTAATTTAAAATCAACAGGCTTCAATAGTATATTCGGAAACAATTCCCTGTAATCATTTTCATGAATTACAGAGCGGACTGCTCCAGAATCTACTTCCATATCTACAGCCTGAAAATCTAAAAATAATCTTACCTTGAGAGTGTCATTGAACTTGACTTTTAACGAATTTAGAACACAGTCACTATCATCTTCATCTAACAATCCCAATTCAAAGGATTCATCTGATTCCGGTGATTGATCTTCTTCCAAATCGTGTACTCTATTGCACATTGGGTATTTACCTGTATGCCCAATCTGTCCACAAGCGTAACATTTCCAAGTTACTGATGGACATTTTTTGTTGTCAAAGTGGGTACGACAACATCTTCTACAGCTTCCTTGCTTCGCGTGACTTGTACTTGGTCCTGGATGTGCATACGCTTTACCATGAACTTGACTTTGACTTAAACCTCCTCTAGGATTAATTTTACTATATCTTTTTTTTGCAAACGACTTTTCTCCGACTTTGTTAAGTTGCCCAAATTCGGGACCCATGACTTTTAGCTGGCCTTCAGCTAACTCCATGCCTAAAGCTATATTAAATGCTTTTTCAAACGTTAACTTGTCCTCTGTCAGCAAGCGACGTTTAATATTTTCTGACTTTAAACCACAGACTAACCTATCCCTTAGCGGATTCCTTCAAAAATGTGCCAAAGTCACAAAACTTGGCTAGATTTTTCAATCTTGCTGTGAATGCTTTCACATCTTCTTGGAATGCTGTATGGAAACGATATCTTTCAGCAATGACTAACCTCTTGGGACTGTAGTAGTTTTTCAACTCGTCAACCAATTCGCTGTACTTTTTCGAACTAGGTACTTCTCGTGCTAGCAGGTCTTTCAAAACACCATATGCTTCACCTCCTATCAAGGTGAGTAGCATAGCAACCTTTTTGTTATCTGCCACAGCATTGCACTCAAACAATTGCTCCAACCTTTCCAAATATATGGTAATTTCGGTTTCTTTGGGGTTGAATTGTTCAATATTTCCGACTAAACCCATTGCTTTTTATGTTTTACAGACTCTACTAGACTGTTTGACTCTGGACTCGACTAAAAAAAATAGCAAAAGGACGAACGGACTTGGTTTCCAGACGCTAAACTTCACAGTTATAGACTTTTTCTCTTCAAATCACTTCTAGGCGTGCGGATTTCGAGCTGCTTTCTCGTCGCCAATAATGTTATGTATCCAGACTTCTAAATGATACACGTTTAATAATATAAATTTCTTATGGACCTTTGTAAAGGACCAACACCAGTAGTGAAGGACCCAACTTTCCAAAAATATTTTAGAGATCTTCCTCACGAAAACTAGTGTTTAAGTTATTTAAGTTATTTAAGTAACTTTGTTTCCCTATATTTCGAATTCTATTTTATTTTTCAATTTCTTTCCCTGTTTTTTCTGGAGTATGTTATTTAGAATAAAACCTATAAATACAATATTGTCAGTGAATATCATACTGGCGTTAGGCGTATGTGTCCAAATTATTTTAACAAAGATCCTACAAAAGGGCGTACTTATGTCCATTAGGTACTAATTTTTCTATAACAGCTAAACGATATGGAAAATCTATTATATTAGCCAGAAGCTATGAAAATTTATCTGCCTCAATAAATATCTGTACACTAAAAAATATATATCCGAACATAGTGATAGCTTCTTAATTAACAACCATTTTTTTAAAATGACAATCCTGTAAAATTATCAATTTATACCTTACGCCCCTTTGACAATATATCGTCGCTAATATATTGTCAGCGGAAATTTCAAAATATTCAAACCTCAAATGCTCGGTAATTGTTGAGCAAATTGCATCGAAATTTCCAGCATTTGTAGCTCTCATTGAGCTCTAAATGGCATGTAATTTATAATATTCCCAGATTTATAGTTTTTGAGCAAATTGAGTTTGAAGTTTTTGACAAAATTTGGACTAAAAGTCAACTTTGAGACTCAATTGCTCAAAAACTTTCAAACTCAATTTTCCACGGATTTATAGAGAATTTAATGCTCTTTCCAATGGTGTATAATTTATCTCAATTCTCTCTTAACAAAGTTATGGCAATTGCTCATGACTATGTCAAGATTTTGAAAATTTTCCAAAGTGAAAAATAGGATTTCCTTTTTAGTTTTGTTTCTGCTTAAAATGATAATTTGGAAATTATATCAGGGTTGTTTTCCACTGATTTTGACCCGCTCTATCGATTAATAAAGTCAAACTTGAGCAAAACTGAAAAATAAAAAATCGAGTTTTTCAAAAGGGTATCCCCTTCGAATTCTGATTTCAAAATATTTAAGCCTCAATTGCTCGATGAACATTGGGCAAATTGCATTGAAATTTTCAGCTTTCGTAGCTTTTATTAAGCTCTAGATGGCCTGTAATTTACAATGTTTTCAAATTTATAGTTTTTGAGCAAATTGAGTTTGAAGTTTTTGACAAAATTTGAACTAAAAGTCAAACTTGAGGCTCATTTGCTCGAAAACTATTTGAGCTTTCAAATTCAATTTTACACATATTTATAGAGAATTTAATGCTCTTTCCAATGGTATATGATTTATTTTAATTTGTTCGAAATTTAACAAAGATATGGGTTTGATGGGTTTATTTGTTTGAGAGATTTATTTTCGATAAAACTCGATGGGTATAATTTATTCTGAAGTGAAAACTTCTTAGGCGGCTGTCTGATAATTGGACGAGAATGGAGAGTGATTCGAAAAACTTGCACGTTCTGGAAATTTCGTTACACGAGAGAGAAGAAAGATATAACGTAGAGAGACGGAGAAAGACAGCTAATGATAATGACAGCCGACGGACGATTGACACAAACCAAGGATTATAAGCAAGGAGGATTGTCTATTATTATCAAGCGCCGATACCCTTGTGACGTCACTACAGATGCGCAACTCCCTATTGTGTTGTCGTTCGTCTTTACCTCGACTCAGACCCTGTCTAAAACTTTTATGAGAGGGGATAGTTTCCAAGAAGTTTCACTTATACCACGTGTACGGTGCTGCACATGATTTCTTTCTGCATCAGGATCGGTGGCGGCAACCTCTTTGAATTGGCTGCCCCTTCCGCGTATTTGCCGCCTGTGTGTTTTGAATACCCCGTCCCGCACACATGGTAGCGACGGCCCTGGGACTAGTTATTTCAATTATAAAATTCTAGAATCCCCTTGAAAAGTCCCATTTAACTTCTTTTTTGGGGAACCATTGGAGATCTTGGTCTATTATAGAGTCCAAATAATTGGATGAAAAAGAGCATTTCTGCAAATAAATGATGAGTTATATCATAGTCCATGAGTCCATGACTGAAATGTCTCCATCGACCCTTTTGTGTAATGTATCCAATATTGATTGCTCTTTAATTAATTATTAATGAGGAGAATTATACCAATTGATGTTGAAAAACTACACGATAACGTTAAATATGCCAGATAGCAGCTAACTTCAATAGGTTGTCGTATGGCAATACATATAATTGATTTATTTGATTGGATTCGAGCAATTATTGGAACGTTGAAAATAAATTTTATGTTCGAAATAGCGCAAGGGACAAAAGCCTCGCAAAAATAAGGCAACCAAGTTTCTTATGCAAACAGGTTGAGCATACAAACACACATAACGTATGTCCTTTTTCCTTTTTCTTCTTCCCCAGACATTCATTCGGAATCCGTTCCTAAATCGGTCAATACATTTTTCACCCATCCGGAGAATTGATGCGGATATATCTCCATTCCGATGCGCCCTATACGTGCCGAACTTCGACTCTCGTGGCAGAGGATTTTAATAAATCGGCTTCTTGAAATAAAATCGATTTTGGAAAAAAAAATTATTCCAATAGATTTTTTACTTTGCATTTTTACAAAAACAACCCAGAAGACACTCATCCTCGAAATAACCTGTCACTTACTCGGCCACGTAGCACTATATCATAACTGCCTTCGTTTCACCGCAAAACTTGGATAATAAATCACCGTTAAGGGTGTCAAGTTGACATCTATAAAATTTTTCACTCCCTCGCTTCGGGGCCTAAATAAGCAACTTTTGTCTTCCAAAGCTAGAGGCGAATTTTATGAAAAAAAAAAAAAATGAATTACCTACAGTCCCGCGAAAAAGGAATACGAACAGGGAGCAATTTGAGAAATTGGAAGACTTATTTTTAACTTCTTTCATTTAAATAAACTTCCATTAAAGCTCCATTGTCTTGATATAATAAGGAAACCGCAAGACGCAGTATTTCCTAATTAGTCCAAAATTTTTAATAAAATGCAGGCGTACATGGTACAAAAAAGATTATTCGGTTCCTGCAGCGCGTGCTCTAATCTCTTAAAACCTCCTTCGGAATATAAATTGTGGTTTAATGAACATCGTGGCCTAATTTGCTATTATTAGGTTTGTTAGTTAGTATCGAATTTTTGTTTTAATTTATTTCATCCGGGCAAGACGTAAATTCGAATTTAGTGTGACGTTATTAGCGTCAAAAGATCAAAAGGCTAAACCAATATCCATAAGAATTATCTCAGTTATTATGTAAATTATTTATTAATGATTGTTTGCATTAATTAACATGCGTAAATAAACGCCTGATTAAGATATATTCAATTAATTTATTTCTTTGTTGAAACCCAAACAAAAACTTTATCGGATTGGCGACTTCAAACTTAAGTGATTATTTTATTTCGAAAGACAAGTACGAAAATAGGCACATCAGGAAATTATCATAATGAAAAACAATCACGGCAAGACATAGAAGAATTGAGAAGAAAGCTGAAGAAATTGAAAAAAGAAATGTATCTAAAAAAATTACAGAGAAAAAATTACTTAAGCTCGGCTGTATTAATAAAAAATGCATTTTGGAACAAGAAGTAACTACCACTCAAATAGGTTCGTTACAATTCTAAATTTTTTGATTATAGTAAAGAATTGTTTAGCTCTTTCATTGGCCCATGGGTCAGGCAACAGAAGATTAAAGCAATTTTGAGAATAGTATCCGTATATTATGAATCAAATAAATTGCATTGAACATTCAATAGGATTTCAATGGAAACAATCGTCCGCTCAAGCCAGGTCATCCAGTATAACAATTTAAATCGATGACTCCCTTTTACAACAAAATACTTTATTCTCACGTTTCTCCATTTTCCTTTTTATTTTCCAAAGGCGAGACGGGGATATCCCTTGCCTGGCTTGTTGCTGCGGATTCCTAGATGAGTTCCTGAATACATTTTCGGAATGATTTCTTTTCGGTTTTACATTTCGAATTTTATTATGGGTGTCTCTGTAGGTTGTACCTCTTTGCTACTTAATGGCATTTGGGATATTTGTCGACTTAATCCAGGAACTTGAAGAATTTACTACAGCAAAGGTTATACTTATGCAGACTGGAGGTGACCCAGCCAAAAATACTACTCGTTTTCCAATTGTAATTCAGAAAATCAAAGTTCAATTTTGTTGAAGTTTTACGTAGAAGACATTCTCTGTTTGACCATCCAATATGTTTAGTAAAATTATTCATTGTTTACTATGTGTTGTTTCTGGTTTTCATGGTCTATATTTGACAGTGTAAAAAAAAATCAAATCACAAAGATCACTTCTATTTTGTCTCATCTCATACCAAAAAGGACTACTTTTCATGGTAGCACAGCGTGGTTACCTGCATTTTCCGACCACAGAAGGTCAAGAGCTCAAAAATTTTGTGAACATCAAGTTTAACAGAAAATATTTTTTAAATTTCAAGGCTTTTTATCAAGAAGATCCAGAGGAAGACGGGTGCGTTGTGTAAGATGGTCTACTTGAAGGCAAACATATAACGGGGCAACTTGGAAGTACAAAATAGAGATATTGTTGAGGACAGACAAAGGTGGTATAGAAATGATTCAAGGTTTGACAAATTCCACCAGACCCTTTAGCGGATAATGCCTCAATAGAAGATAAGGTAAAATGAAAGGATTATACTCAGACAGGCAATCTTTCGTTAATGGTAAACGTGAATCAAGAAATGCTTGAGAAAATGATACGTTCTTCAACCCCAAAGGATGTCTGGCTCCAGTTACATAGAATGTTTGTTGTTCAAGTGGAAGACAAAACATTTGATTCATGTTCTCAGTTCTTCATTTATACTTTTCAGCGAGAAGATGACATTACGACGCAAACATCTAAACTCCAAGAATTTATGGAAACGCTTACAGAATGAAATAATGTAAAAAAAAATTAAAATGAAAATACCTGTGAGTGTGACTCACTGGGTCTATTACTTGTATGTATTTTGAACTATATATGTAATTTTCACATTCCTTACTGGTTTGAAGGTTCGAAAATATCACTTTACTTTTGTTTACTTTAAAGCAGGCCCAAAGTGACTGTTCTCCTACCACTTTCGGCCTGGAGAACTCACTTTGGACCCTGAAAAATTGTTCTTTCACACCTAAACACAAATCCAGGTGCAATGTTTGTATTTAGAAGTAGATGTCACATGTGTTCATTGTTGAAATTTCATAGGATGTCAATATCGGTGTCAGATTGTCAGTCGAAATTCCATTTTTGTCATATTTTTACCTTAATTTTTTTAAATAATTATTGGTTCAAAATAAAATAGTATACATATTTCGGTGGAAACTTTCACATATTGTCTCGGAAATTGGTTGGTACAGTATGAAAAACTCGATTTTTTTATTTTCAGTTTTGCTCAATTTTCACTCTATCAATCAATAGAACGGGTCAAAATTAGTGGAAAACAACCCTGACATCATTCCCAAATTGTCATTTTAAGCAGAAACAAAATTAAAAAGGAAATCCTATTTTTGACTTTGGAAAATTTTCAAAATCTTGACATAGTCATGAGCAATTGCCATATCTTTGTTAAATTTCGAGCAAATTGAAGTAAATCATATACCATTAGAAAGAGCATTAAATTCGCTATAAATCTATGCAAAATTGAGTTTGAAAGTTCGAATAGTTTTTGAGCAATTGAGCCTCAAATTTGACTTTTAGTCCAAATTTTGTCAAAAACTTCAATCTCAATTTGCTCAAAAAGTATAAATCTGGGAATATTGTAAATTACAGGCCATTTAGAGCTTAATAAGAGCTACAAATGCTGCAAATTTCGATGCAATTTGCTCAACAATTACCGAGCAATTGAGGTTTGAATATTTTAAAATTATAATTCAAAGGGGTTACCCCTCGGGTTACCCTTATGAAAAACTCGATTTTTTTATTTTTCAGTTTTGCTCAATTTTCACTCTATCAATCGATAAAACGGGTCAAAATTAGTGGAAAACAACCTTGACATCATTTCCAAATGGCCATTTTAAGCAGAAACAAAATTAAAAAGGATATCCTATTTTTGACTTTGGAAAATTTTCAGAATCTTGACATAGTCATGAGCAATTGCCTTATCTTTGTTAAATTTCGAGCAAATTGAAATCAATTATATACCATTGGAAAGAGCATTAAATTCTCTATAAATCTGTGCAAAATTGAGTTTGAATGTTCGAATAGTTTTTGAGCAATTGAGCCTCAAAGTTGACTTTTAGTCCAAATTTTGTCAAAAACTTCAAACTCAATTTGCTCAAAAACTATAAATCTGGGAATATTGTAAATTACAGGCCATTTAGAGCTTAATGAGAGCTATAAATGCTAGAAATTTTAATGCAATTTGATCAACAATTATCGAGCATTTGAGGTTTGAATATTTTAAAATTATAATTCAAAGTAGGGCTTCGCGAGATCACAAGACTAGTCTTGGTCTTGTCTTGGTGTTGGTAGCAAGACCAAGACCAAGACCAAGACCGAGACCTAATAAATCTTCTCAAGACCAAGACCAAGACTTGACGTTCAAGACCAGGACCAAGACCAAGACTCTCTCTCGAGACTCTCGTCTTGGTCTTGGTCTTGAAAAAAAAAAAGAAATCAACTCAATATTTATAAAAATATGCAAATTCCTATATCTACTTTTAATGTCTTTTAATTAAATCAATTCATCTGTATTATTTTTTCAAGTTCACGAGAAGGTATTATAGGTTTTGAAAATACAACATAATGGAAGTCAATCGTGACAGTTTTGTAACTTATATTATAATTTTTAGCATTTTTTCTGTTAATTAAAATTCTAATTTGAGAATAATTGATGTTTGTTTGTTCCTCTGTGTTGTGGAATGCTTTATGCGGTTTTTTTTTGACATGAAACGCGCTTGTTGTTAAAAATAGCCTGTGAAGAAGACCAAATGCATGGTCGAAACGTCGGCATATTTTTTTCAAAAAGGGAGATTTATTTTTTATTTTTGAAGTCCTAAACCCATTATCTCTGCGCTGTTGTTATATGCTATGTATATTTTAAAAATTTGGTATACACTTTTTTCAAGACTATAAGACCAAGACTATCAAGACTGAGCTAGTCTTGTCTTGGTCTTGAATCTTCAAGACCAAGACCAAGACTGCATTCATTTTTCGAGACCAAGACCAAAATTGGCCAGTCTTGGTCTTAGTCTTGGTCTTGCGAAGCCCTAATTCAAAGGGGTTACCCTTATAAAAAACTCGATTTTTTTATTTTTCAGTTTTGCTCAATTTTCACTCTATCAATCGATAGAACGGGTCAAACTTAGTAGAAAACGACCTTGACATCATTTCCAAATGGCCATTTTAAGCAGAAACAAAATTAAAAAGCAAATCCTATTTTTGACTTTGGAAAATTTTCAAAATCTTGACATAGTCATGAGCAATTGCCATATCTTTGTTAAATTTCGAGCAAATTGAGATAAATTATACACCATTGGAAAGAGCATTAAATTCTTTATAAATCCGTGGAAAATTGAGTTTGATAGCTCAAATAATTTTTGAGCAATTGAGCCTTAAAAAATGACTTTTAGTCCAAATTTTGTTCAAACTCAATTAATTCAAAAACTTTAAATCTGAGAATATTGTAAATCACAGGCCATTTAGAACTTAATAGGAGCTACAAATGCTGGAAATTTCAATGCAATTTGTCCAACGATTACCGAGCAATCCAGGTTTGAAGATTTTCGAATTAAAATTCAAAGGGGGTACCCTTATGAAAACTCGATTTTTTGAAGCGAAACTTTTTGGGCGGCGGTCTGATATTTGGACGAGAATGGAGAATGATCTGAAAGACGCGTCACGTTTTGGCAAATTTCGTTACACGAGAGAGAAAAAAATAATAACGTAGAGGGACGGAGAAAGACAACCAATGACAATGACAGCCGACAAACAATTGACACAAACCAAGTCAAGAACGCTGCGAAAATTGTCTGGGCACACACAGGCGGCTAACACCCTAGCGGCGGCCTTGACTAGTCCCTTCTTATTGGCGATAGTTATGGTTATTCTTCAATATTCATTTGAAATAATTTCGAGCTTTATTATAAGATTCGTATTCTTTTCTAGATGAAGTGGCTACTATTCTTCACTCTCGCCGTCTTTGTTGTGTACGTAGCTGCCGAAGGAGAAGTATGGGAAGAAGACGATCACGAAGTTTTGATTAGAAGCGAACGAGGTGCCAAAAATCGTAAGTATTTTTTTTTTGTTTCAATCAATCAAGCTTGAAACGCTTTCGTGATGTCCCTCCCCCATATAGAACGGGGTAGCTTTGCTAAAAGTGTCGTAAAATTTATTAAAGGTATTAACTTTCCATGCTCGTCCGGTCGTTTCAATAATTTAGAAACTTTTGACCGCTCGACCAATTAAGCTGATTAGTCTCAGCCCCTTTATAGGAAGGAAAAAATTAAACTCTCCAGGTTGGCGGAAACGGAAAATGAAACGCCATTGAAAGTGTTGGTAATTTTGGTTAAATAAAGTTTCGATATCTGAACTTTAAAAATAAATTACGGAAACTGTATTTAGAGCTGGTAGGTACTCGCTCTAAATATTAGTAAAGTGTGTAAGTTTTTTTTTTTTAAAATAAATCGTTTTGAACTTGTTAAAGTATCTAGCAAAAGAGTAGAAGTGGAAAATATAATCAAAAAAAAGGGAGATCTTCTTTTTTCTTTTTGTAGTGAATTAACTAACACGACCGGAGGTTTGCCTTTTTAAAAATTTATTATTATAGACTAAATCACGATAGAAAGTGAAGTTGACAGTTCGCGTTGACATTTTTAGTAAACTTTTTCTTTAGGTTGTCAGCATGCGTTAGCGCTTCGATTCCGTCAGCTGGGATACACGACAGGGTCGTATTTAGAAAAGTGATATACATTTCAGAATAAAAATTTATTTTCAATTTCTTTGAAGGAAGTTGAGTTATTAAAATCCAAAAATCTCAAAATTAGAGTCCAAAGTAAACACTTATAATAAAAGTAAACACTCAAATCCATACTAAAACCAGGTTTGAAACGCAACACCGAAACACAAAGGCACAGAACACTACATAAAAAACCAAAAGACCGATTACGATAATAACAAATAAAAAAATAATGCAGAAAACGGCAAAAAACTGAAAGATTTCACACAAAAATTCGAAATTCAAAGACCCGAATCTGTTATTTTTATGTGTCAAATCAAAATGTCATGTATCATTATTTGATAGTTGTCAGAAAAAGGGACAGATCTGGGGATATTATTTATTTTCAACTGGTGAAAATAACGGTCAAAATTCAAACTCTCTCGTGAATATGACTATATAGTCCAGGAGGCAGTGAAATTTTTTAGCACTTATTTTCCCAGTTGGTATCTATCCAATAGTTTGTTCTCCTGGTAATACAAAACAAGAATTATCGAGTCTGGCCAAAATTTTCGGATGGGTTCACAAGATCACTGAAAAACACAAATACGCCTATTTTCCCAGACATAAATATTTCACATTTACTACAATAGAACATAAAGTATATGAAAATAGCAATTTGACTTATCTCGGATAGTGGAAGTGAGTCTGACTGAAAATTTTCGGGTCTTCAATTTTTCACTTGCCAGACATGTTATCCATACTCACAGATTAGGCGGACTATTTTTTCACGTAACTTCAGTATACTTCTCATTAGTAGACCTATTTTTATCACTGAGAAAAAAAAGGGCCGTCCATTCGTAAGCTTTAACGCATTTTGCGCTTCAACCCATCGGAAAACCCCCCTTAAAAATATATGTATTTTGCTTAGAATTACTAACCCTACAAGTCTCTCCATGTTGTCTGACTGGGAAAATAAGTACCGAAAATCGTCACTGCCTCCTAGACTAATACAACTTAAACTAACCGATTACAAATTAAAGTTAAAATATATCCAAAAGCATACTGTCCGCGCCTGGTTGGGATCTTCTATATATTGAGGTTGAATATGCAACCTCAGCATCTGCAACTTTAGCATTTCTGGGAATTGACTACCATATAACTCCTCCACCGTCAGTTTAAACTATATCTGGGACAGGGTTTGGCTTCCGTCGAGGATGGCTTCTTCTTCTATGGAACCATTTTGTGCATCCTGTATATTTCTGTTATAAATGTAGACGAAATGTATAACGAGGATGAAATAAATGATAGTCATAGACTTGATATTCTGGGTATTTCGCTGAGAAGTCTGGGCGGCTGGTTTTCTTCTATCTTGTGTTGAACTTCATTAAGTTCGTCTAGCTGAATATCTTGAAGATGAAAAACTTAGGTTCAACACAGGCAGGTAGATTGGTTGGTCGTCTAGGTCGGGAAATACTATTGGTTGCTTCTTGGTATCGATAAATTTTTCTTGATTGGTAATTGTTAAATCATCGATTTTGGCTTGGCAATTTTTGGACAACGTGAGCAGATAACTGCCATGGAGTTTAACATGTTCTTCTTGCAGAGGACATTTAAGTTGGCTAGAGACCTCGTTCGGTAGGATCAATATCCATTGATCGGATCCTTCTAATTGGTTGATTATAGGTCGGGTAACTGTGACGTCAACTTGTCGGCAGGCAGAGGTGTTTTTTTTTTTTCGAATTGTAGAAGTTGTACTTCGCGAGGGCTGGTTTTGTCTATTTCTCGAAGGTTTTCTCGATTGCAAAGGAAATAGTTTGATAGGATTTCTTTGCAAAGTGTGCCTTGATGTTTATAGTGCGATTGATTTTTAATTAGGTATTTGTTCCGCGGTATGACTACCTTAATCAGACTCTCATGCCTCATTGGAAAAGAGTATAAATGGGAATAGTAAAAAATATCATGATTGACTATTGGTACGCGCAGCAAGAATGTTACTCTATTATTTAGAGTAAAACAATCGACGTCAATTATTTTTTCAAACAGAAGTACGCAGTCTCTAATTTAACAGGACTAGGTAGCTCATTAGGGTTTATTGCTTTTTCGAGTTTTTGTAATTCATACAAGAGATCTTCAACCCTTATGATACTTGGGTGAAAGATTTTTAATTTAGAAAATGTTATTGAATTTTCTATATCTTGCAATGTTAAGTCAATTATTTCATAAAGGTTAATAATTTGATGTAGAATATCAATATCTCTTACATATAAAATTCATGTTTTCTCTAGGTGGTTTTTTGCACAATTAAGCTAATTTGGTAAATTCTGTTTTCGAGAAGTTTTTGATTTTTGTTTATTGTGGAAATTGAGGCATTAAATTTATTGATGACGCTAGCCGAAATAGCATTTTGATTTCGAATGTTTTGAGGCAAATCAATTTGGTTGGTTTCCAAATTTTTTATTATTTGTTCGAATATTTCGCCATCGGATGCATCTAAATTTCCTGTGATTGTTGTTGTTGCTGTTTTCAGATCCCACAATATTAACTAAACCTCGTTTAATTCTGTTGGGATACGGTAGAATTTCCCTAATTTTATTTTATACGCGTTCTTGTATTAATGTTAAGATTTTTGAATCATTTGTTGACTCAGCGTAATACTCTTTGTGTAGTATCAGCAAATTCGTGATATTTTCAAAACGTAAGTGTAGTTTATTTAGTTCGATTAAAATTGGATTTAGGTCAAAGTAGTCGATTAGGGTGTAAGTGTATTGGGTGATTTTTGCGTGTCCCAATTGCGGTGGTAAAATCCCTGGGTTGTCGTCAAATTTCCTGATTGCAATTTTATCGGGATCTCCGGTAACGGTACCCGCGAGGCTGAAATATAATATTATGCCTGTTTAAGAGGGGCGTTTAAATAAAATGTCATTTACAGACCTTCAGAAATTTTTGTTCAATTCCAAATTTAGACCACTATTGAGTGAAATGAAGTTATGTTCATAACATTGGAGTATAAGTCGAAGCATTTTTGGTTGCAAAATATGCAGTCTAAACTGTAAAATTATTGCCAATTTTGTTGACAATATGCAAATTTTGGTCATGGATTTAAATGAAAAAGGGACGAATACCTAGGGTAACACACCAACAATAAATTTCCAAAATTTCAGATAATAAAATGCTGGAAAAAATGACTAGGACAGAATTTTCGAAAATTATAATGTTTGTATCACAAAATTAATCAAAATCTGCCAACAACGAGGTGATTGCTGTCATTTTTAGCAGAGACTCAAACCAAACGTGTGTTCAGCGCTTCTCTAATAGATGTCGCTCAGCGCGGGAAGGGTAGTCACTTTTTTCAAACGCCAGTAAAAATTGTTTTACCTAGCTAAAAATGTGAAATACTATTATTTCATTTTGTATCTAAATAAAATTATTTAGTCCACTGTAAATTAGTGTGTTAACAAATTGATATTGAAGATGTCGCCATTTACTTGTAAATAAGTCAATCACTTACAGAGAATTTGAACACCTGTGAATAAAAAAATATTTAATGTATGTCATAAAGCCCAAAAGATGGCGCGCTGGCTCTTATCTGACGCCCCTCTTAATCAAAGCTATATGTGTTTCGCAGAGGATGTTTCAAATTATCCATATGAACTTTTGCATTGGATTTTGACTGCACTGTCTCACGTTCCGTATTTATGGTTTCGATTTCAACTGGTTTAGTGAACTTTTCACCGAGTTTTTGTCTAACATGTTTTTTAATGAAAACTTTTTGCTTGGGTTTGAAAATTTCGGGTTTATCACGGTTTTCGTTTAGTTTGGTTTCTATCAATTTTTTATTGATGTCTGAGTACATTAATCTGGTTTTTTCTTTATGATTATTAACATAATCGCTCAAAAGAAGTTGGTCGAGATGTATGTTGTATGGGTCGTTAGGTCTAATATGACCATTAATGACGTCAGTGGGTTTTAACTTTGTTGTGGAATGAATCGAGTTGTTATAGGCCAAGATGGCATATACCATTTTTTAAAGGATTGACGATTTTGCAATTTCTTGGTTATTGAGTAGACGAATGTGTTCTGTTAGGGTAGAATGAAGTCGTTCAATCACACCGTTAGATTGAGGGTGATTAGGTGAACAAAAATGTAGGTACTTTGATTTTGTGTAGGTTGAGTAGTTCTGTGATAAATGTATTTTTGAATTCTGTCCCATTATCTACTATAATTTGATTTGGGATATTGTGGTGTGAGAAAAATATCAGAAGTTTGTCCGCGATTTCGGTGGCAGTTAGGGACTGAAGGGGGTATGCTTGAGCATACTTAGAAAAGCTGTCTATTATGGTGAGAAATTTGGTTTGTTCAAGTGTGTAGGTGTCGAGGTGTATGACTTCGAATGGTTTAGATGCTATCGGTGTTATATCCATCTCCATAGAAGTAGGATGTCGTTCGTATTTGCTTCTCTGACATACCTCACAGTTGTTTATAAAAGTTTGAACAGAGTTTTTGAGGTTGGGCCAATAATATTTGTCTCTGAGTCGTTGTAATGTTTCATCTATTCCACGGTGGTTGGTTTTTGATTCATGCCAATTTTTTATAATATCGCCAACATCTCGTTTGTCAGTGACGTCCACTAATTTTTTGAGACAATGTTTGAACTTTAACGAAGGCCATTTAAAGGTTTTTCGGATAACCTCACAAAACGGATCGTATATTTCTGGATGTTCAAAATAAAGATGATATTGCTTTTTCGGAATAATTAGCTAATTAATAAAAGTCAATAGTTTTCGTTTTCCATTAATTGTCTATTGAAATCTTCAATATAATTTTTCAATACGGATCCTTCTTCAGTCTCTTTCGTCTGCAATTCGATTCTTGATAGAGCATCAGTGTTGGTGTTCGACTTTCCTTTTTTATATATAATTTTAGAATCGAATTCTTCTATTTTTATTTCCCATCGTAATCGTTTTGAGCCTGGGTCCTTTACCGAAAAGAGCCACTGTAATGGTTTGTGATCAGTGATGGTGAAATTAATTTTTCTACCAAAAATGTACGGTCGAAAGTACTTGGTGGCCCATACGATTGCGAAAAGTTCCTTGTCTATAGTCGAATATTTTCTTTCGGAATCGTTCAACGTTCTGGACGCATAAGCTATCGGGAGGTCTTGACCGATAGGGCTTTGTGATAGTACTGCACCAAGCGCCACATTGCTAGCATCCGTAGTCAAGTTAAATGGTTTCGAAAAACCTGGATATTGGAGAATAGGCTCGTTAACTAGAAGGTTTTTACATAATCCGAAGCATTGATCAAATTCTTGGTTGTGTTCGATAACGGCGCCCTTTTTAAGGCATTTAGTGAGTGGTTTCGTCATTCATGCAAAGTCCTTGATGAATCGGCGGTAGTACCCTAGTAATCCTAAGAACCCTTTGATCTCTTTTGTACTTTTCGGAATGGGATACGCCTTTATTGCCTTGATTTTGTCTGGATTGGGCTTAACACCGTCGGCTGTTACGGTGTGTCCAAGGTCCACTTCTTTTATGAGAGACTCCGATTTATCTAGCTGTAGTTTGAAATTGGAATCTCTTAGTCTTTCAAATACGCGCCGTTCCAGATGTTCTTGCAGCGAAGTAGAAAATACAATGATATCGTCTAGATAGACTAGACATTTTTCATTTTGGATCCCTCGGAGTATGTTATCCATAACTCGTTGAAACGTCGCGGGGGCGTTCTTGAGTCCGAATGGCGTTCTTAGGAACTCATAATGTCGGTGTTAAAAGCTGTTTTCTCTATGTCGTCTTCGTGAATTTGGATCTGATGGAAACCACTCGCTAAGTCTAGAGTCGTGAAATACTGACATCTCTCCAGTTTGTCCAGTAAGTCAGTGATGTTCGGCAGAGGGTAGCTATTATCTAGGGTCTTCGCATTGAGCCCTCTAAAATCTATAACAACCTTCCAGCGTTTTTCTCCCGAGGCATCTAATTTCTTTGGGACCACCCAGATAGGTGAACTCCATGGGGACGTGCTTGGCCTGATGATTTTCTGTTCTAGCATTTTACTTATTTGTTTTTCCACTTTTTGCTTGTGTATGAAAGGGTAACGATACGATTTCGTATAGATAGGAGCTTCGTCAGAGGTGCGTATACGGTGTTTTATCTTAGTTGTAAATGTTAATGGGTCTTCGTCGTTGTAAAATATGTCGGAAAATTCCCTAATCAGTGTCGCTGGTTTCATAGCAATCATTAGGCACATTAGGATAGAAGTAATAATTGTTCTGGTCATAATATTGGTTATCGTATTGAGAATATTGATTGTCGTATTGAGAATATTGAAAATTTTGGAATGTTTGTGGAAAATTGCTGTTTTGTATTGCTTTGAAATTATTTGGGTTATTAGAATTGGATGGTTTGGGTCTGACAGGGGCATTTCTTGTTTGATTTTGAAAATAGTGCGTATTGTATTCTTGGGTCACGAATTGCAATGCTTGCACTAAGCTCTTAGGCCGCATGCATCGTATTGTGGTCCCAAGAAGTTCTCTAAGACCAGACAAAAAAGTTTTTAGTGCAAGATCGTTATATAATGTTCGTTTCAATGTTTTGGAGGAAGCTACATTCTCATGGCAATCAACATATGAACACAAAAGATTAAGGATGTGTAAAATTCGATCGTAGAATTGACTTGGCTTTTCATTCGGATGTTCCCTATTTAGGCAAGCTTCATCCCTTTGATCAGCAAAATTACGTCTAAGGGTATTTTTTAATTCATCCCATGTCGTGACATTTTGAATATTAATAATTAGTTTAGCTTGTCCACTAAGTTTGCCGATCAAAGAATTCAGTAAATAAGTGTTTTGAAATTGGTGAGGGTCTGTAGCGACATAAAAACTATCTATAAGAGATTGACAAGTAAATATGTAGCGATTCAAGTCGTTCGGATTTCCATCAAAAACTGGGACACAGTTTAGGTATTCTGGTTTGAATTGCGACATATTGTTGCTTGTTTGATTATTTAAATTTAAATTAATTTCTAAATTTTGTTCTAAATCAGCAATAATTGAATCAATGTTATCAACGGACATGAAAATAAATCAATTACACAATTACAATAATATTAGGCAGGCAATTCCAGTCATTTCCTATAGGATCGAAGTTTTGGTTTAGCAATGGTTGTTCTCTCCAGCCTTGCAAAAATAGACAATGTTGGTTCTATTTCTCGATGATCAGTTGGTCGACGATAATCCACAGATCTACGATAGATTGGGAGTTTTCGATATTCAGAAAGTCCACTCTGTTTCAACACCTCCGCCAACGTCACAACACTAGATTCTTTTCCGGTAAATCCAGTTGAAATGGAAAAAATCAATATAATCGATTTATATTGATTCCCGAAAATCCGTTCCGACTGCGCCAATTAACTAACACGACTGGAGGTTTGCCTTTTTAAAAATTTATTATTACAACTTAAACTAACGGATTATAAATTAAAGTTAAAATATATCTAAAAGCCGCGCCTGGTTGGGATCTTCTATATATTGAGGTTGAATATGCAACCTCAGCATCTGCAACTTCAGCATTTCTGGGAATTGACTACCATATAACTAGTGCTTATTCGTTCATAAATAAATTGTCATAAATCGTTCATAATAAAGTGTAAAAATATAGAAACAATAGTCGAAGTAGACAATGGTGTCAACTTATTAATATGTTATTAAGGTATAATATCAACAATCTTCACCTTGTTCAGTGCAGCAAGAAAGCAAAACTATTATCGTTAAAATAAAGTATGCCCTTCCTCAAGCTCTTTCAACACCTTTTTCTTCCAGGACCTCGTTAATTTTCCTTGGGGGCTCTATACTTCGTATCGTTGATTAAGATATAATCCAAGTATTTTGAATAACTAAATACTTGAAACCTATATAGTTGGAACAGAAGTTTCTGGAACCTCTATTTGACAATATTTATTACTTTTTGGAAATACTTCTGTACAACTTCGTGACCTATTCCCAAAACCTTATAGAATTCCAAAAAATCATAATAATGACAAATGTGGATCATTCACAGTTCATTAAACCATGTTTATTTATAATTCCACCGAGTGGAAACGAGATTTAAATAAGTCGCAATAATGTCGAGTGTTTAGAGCCACAGCTCAAACATGTCGTAAACACACTCAACATTTTTCCAAAATGTTATGACAGTTTAAATAATCAACTGATTTTACTTTGTATACGCAAAAAGCTCATAAATTTCTCGTCCATACGGCCAAGCATAGCGTGCCATAGCCGTTCGGAACCAATCCGCGGCGTCGACCCATTACTCTGGAACTATAATTAAAAATAACGACGGTGCATTAATCCATAAAATCGCCATATTTCTAGATTTATTGACTCATTTCCGATAGATTACATTGTACGGATTTATCGCTAGGCCAAGCCCAGTGTGAGAGCTTACAGTTTGAGCATTTAATTTTTGAATATTTATGTTGTGCTTGAATATACAAGTTCGTGGAAAACAACAATGCAGGAACAATTTTGCAAAACTGCTCATATTAATTATTAACTCGTTTTTGGGGGAGCTTTCAAATTAAAAACTCCGCTAAAAGACCACCTCTATACAAAGTACAAAATGAACTGCGCATCAAATTGGAATTGACAAACATCAATAATTATCCAGTAAACGCTGAGTTTGTTCTTTGTGTATTCTCATTATTCGTAATTTCTGTGTTTTCAGTTGAAACATTGGAAATAATTCAAAAATACATATAAACGTACTGTTTTTTTTTTTTTTTAATTTTCTTCCTTTGTGTCCGATTTCATAAAACACTATCAATCCTTCGATAGTCTATCCCAAAAAAAAGGTATAAACTGACCCTATAAAGACTATATGTGCTAAAGGCGTTTTCCTAACTGGACCATCAAACAGAGGCGTGTTTCTATGTCGAAAATTTCGGACCGAAAGGTAAATAAAGTCCGAAAAGGGCCGGTCATAAACGTCAACAGCAAACGCGCCCCTTTCAGATTAGGACATTGACTCTCTGGCTAGGCTATAATGATTATGAGGATGTTGTCTAAGGGCGGAGAAGCAATTAGTGGTCTATGCAAAGGATCTCTTAATGGGTTTCTACTTATTGATAATATAATATCAGCCCGCCACTGATGCTCTATTTCCTCGCTCAATATCATATCGCTACGAATGAAAGCAGAAAAGCCTGTAAGGCACTTAAGATTCCCTATTACCGCCAGAAATTGAATATTTATAAAATTTATAATGGCCTTCGGGGCTGTACGAGTTCCCTATCCGCGGTTTTTCAAGTGTGCTCGAGAAAGAAGTCGTTGACGTGTTTAACAGCATCCCCCATCATCAACTACCCTATGCAGGATTATGCAGCTGAATTTTTATTTTCTTGACGGAATAGCGTTCAAAGAAATAGAGCTAGGTACAAAGGAAAGTGTAACGAAAGAGCGCATATTGAAATCACAGTAACAGTGTATTTTTTTTAAAACTTTAGTTATTTATATGAAACACATCTATGGTGGATGAAAAAAACTGAATGAATTTGATGGAAGGTAATCTTGGTTAGTTAATCCTTATTGTTTTTACCTTAATGTTTGCTTAACTGACCAAACTAAAGCCCTGTGCAGTCCCAGAGTTCAGATACGATGATTGTTTCGAATTTGACACAAAGTCACTATCCTTACATGTCGACTTTTGTGCAGAGAAACTGTATTTTTCTAAAAATCTTAATTCATCTCGACACCTTCGTACCATCAATCTCAAGGCCGATAAATTATTTCTTGGGATACCAAGCAGTCATATCATCGACATGATACTAAAGTCTTCCTAACTCCGACTCTCAGGCATGTATCGTTGTGTAGTAAAATTACGATTCATGAAAATTAAAAGTGACATCAGAGTCAGAATTCCTGTTTCCGAGAGAGAGATCAGATTGTTGTCTTCATGGCTCTTCCACATCGTTATCAGTAGGTGGGTATCACACGTTAACCTTCGTGTTAGTTGGGTGCAATTTTTGTTGTTGACACCCTGGCGATGTACCACCCTATGACGGACGTCGGGTGGAAGTTTTCGCTCTCTAGCTCTTCTTCTTTGAACTTGGTGGTCCAGTCTTCTAATGTTCCACGTATAACTATTCTGAGTTTTTTCTCTTCTGGGAGGGTCCTTTCCTGTCGAGGTAGAGAAGTCGGGTTTGTCACTGGCACAGGAGGTTTAAATTGGAACCCCTTTCTGAGTAGTAATTTGGAGGCCGAGATTGTAATGGTCGGGATGGCTGTGTTCTGATTTTGAGCCGGATTTCGGACAATGACCGCGGGGTCAAAGGCCTTTGTACTGCTTCTTGTTCCGATTATTTTTGATGTTGGGGACTTGGGAATAATTAATACGATTAATTCCGAATTGATAATTTAACATTTATTATTAACAAAGAACAAAGAACTTATCGTGGAACAAATAACGTGTCACATTGGCGGTATTAGAGAGATATCGGTAACCCAAATAGTGTCATGCAGTATTAGCGCCTACGTTATTTTGACATTAAACCTATGCGCGATTGGATTTTTAACAATACGTACCAAAATAACGTTACCGCATAACGTAATTTATACCCAGCATTTACGTTAAGCGCTATTTCGGATAACGCTTAGAAATAACGCAGTGGAATAATATAGGTTATGTTATGTTTATTGTTTTTATTATTTATTTTATTATTTTTGTTGTGTTCAAGGGAATATGGATTGTTCAAAAATAGTAAAAAAGCAAATCCTCTGTCCCTGGCCATAAACAACAGACAACACAAATCAAATCACAACAAGGTACAAGTTAGGCTTCGGTTATAAAATAACGGATGCGAACAGGCAAATTTTACGTTAAACTGTTTTCCGATAACTATAATTTGAAAGTATGATACCGCTTTAGTTTAAAAAAACAACTCCTGACGTTATTGCCGTCCATACGCGCTATCTGATTCACCGATATCTCTCTATTTTCTTGGCAACAATGACAACTTAAAAATAAGGTTATTTACACCAAACAAAAAACGAAACTCTTCTTATCATAACTCAATTGCCTAAATGGCACTTCTACAATTTCGCTATCTGGATTATATTGGAATCCTTTATCCATTGGAGTATTTTTCCCTTTACATTCTTCCATTTTGAAATTGACTAGCAACTAGAAGTTTTTCTATAAATTTTCTTGGATTTATTTCTATCTTGTCCTCTGTTCTACTAACATTCATTCCTAGAAAGTTTTCAATCTGTCCCAAATCCTTTGCTTGAAAATATTGTTACAATAGTTTGAGTGTTTCTTCCACTCCATTATTGTTTCCAACTACTAACATATCATCTACATATAACAAAATCCATACATTCTCATTACAATACAGACAGCAATCATATTTTGAACGTTAAAACTTATTCTTTACAGCAAAATCGTTAAATGTATCTTTCTAAACTAATGGTGCCTCTCTGAGTCCATACAGTGCTCTATATAATTTTAATACATATGTTTTAACTCTTGATCCTAGTGGTGCATAAATGTTTATGTCACTCTTTAATTCTCCATTCAAAAAAGCAGTAGGAATATCTAACTGTCGTATTTCCAAGTTCTTAGACAATAATAATCTTATTGTAGATATTCTGGCAACTGGTGAATGTACTGGATTAAATGGATCCTCCTCCTTAATCTGAAATCTTTTTGCAACAATTCTGGCTTTTTTAATACCGTCTTCCTTTGTCCTAAATACCCATTTTGTCTGAATAGCTGTTTTTTCAGCTGATAAATCTGCTTCTGTCCAAGTATTGAGTTTTTCATGAGAATTTAATTCTTTTTCGATAGCTTGTCTCGCATCTTTGTACTCTACTGGATCACTGTGATCTTTAGATATTAAGCAATATGCATTGTAGGTATCATAATCATTTAGATATTTTAGTTTAATAATCTGTCTACCTCTAGATGTTTCATCCGTTATTGGTATAGTTTTTTCTAGATTCTCATGACTATCCATTTCTTCTCCAATACTATCATTTAGTTTGCTTTCATCTTCATAAATTTCAATCTTAATATTGTTTTCTCCTTCTTCTATACCTAGTTCTTTCTCAATCTGTATTATTATATCTTTTTTGTCATTATTATTTTCATTTTCCATAATACAGGGTGTCCCAATAGAAAGTGGCCGATTTTAAATGCTTATAACTTTTAAACCAGGTGTGCCAGTTACCTGCGGTTTGCGCCATTCGATTTCTCTCCACCTTAAGTTTTTTTTTAGTAGGTTGCAAAATTTTCTGCCTCTCATGCAGGGCGAGTAAAAAAAAATCCTTTTTTCAACATCGAAATTCTCCACTATTTTCAATGGAACACCCTGTATATCACAACGTCAAAAAAAAAAGAGTCATGTTAAAGGTATCCATGTACCAATAAACATCGTCCTTTAAACTTGAAGTTTTAGCCGTAAATAATTAAAATCGAAATCCTGTTTTTTTTTCATTAGCATATTTACAAAATTTGAAAATTATGTTTGCCTACTGGAGAGTTAATAAAAACTACATAAAAACATAATAGCGAATTCCATTGGTCATATTCGTGCGGCACGAGTGCAATATTCGTCAACCATTGGCCATTTCAGTGCAAGTTTTTGAATCCTATTGACAAACTGGTTCGGCACTTTTTGCCCTGAGTGCAATCAGTTCCGTACGAGCTTCTGGAGGTCATGAGTAGTCATGACCGTACTGATGCAATTTGATGTTTCTGTTGTTTTGATACGTGGCCATATCGGGCCATATTGATGATAATAACCAAATTTCTTCATTTTTCTCTAGAGTTTTTATAATTTTTCTCTCACTTCTCATGCTTTTCAATTTTTGTTATTTGTATATCTGTTTGGATCGCGACCATTAAAACATGACAGAACAAAAATGCGAGAAAAAATGTTGTTGTCATCTCTCCTATCTTCCAGCAGCATCGATACAGATGAAGAAGAGTATTTTTCTCTGCTTTAAGGCAAGAAAACCCTCACCCAAGATCCGAAAAAATAGGAATTTTTAGAAAAAAAAAAAATATGAAAAAGCAATAACCATAACCTAAATTTTTAAATTTTGGTAACAAATTCAATCTCAAGGTCAAAAGTGAACCCCATTCGGATTGCACCAGTGCAAGTTCTAAATGGGCCGGAACGAGTGTGAGTATCGCAACGGTGCGACACTGTTTTTGCCAATGGAATTCGCTATAAAAAATGCTGTACATGTTAGCCACACGCATTGATGGATCAGTAAATAGTTGAATAAATTGTGTAACATCTCCTGGAAAATCGCTTCAATGACATTACGAATGATCCACTTAAGATCTTCCAAGCTATTTCGAAGGATTACAGGATCTCTCCTTGACATAATTCCAGAGAAAAAAGTCTGGAACTATCAAGTCAGGAGAGTAAGGTGTCCATTCTATAGGACCAGCTCTCCCTATCCATCTCTTCCCAAATGTCATATCTAGTGATACCCTTTCTATTAAAGAATAATGAGGTGGGGTACCATCCTACTGAAAACAGATATCGTTCAAGATACCTACCCGTCTTAATTTTGGATAAAAGAGGTTTCCCAACATATCAGTTCCTGTTATCGTTGGTTCATTAGTGAAAAATAACCGTATATTTTCTCAACTGAGATTGCACACCAAACTGTTACTTTTGAGGTATCCCGCTATTCTCACTGGAACTCGTTCGTTAAATTCTCTTGGAAAATGTATTTTAACTTAGTTGATATCTAACTTGACATTTACAAAATTGTTTGCCATGTGATAGCAAGTACCTACAAGAAGTTGCATGCGTTTTCAAAAATACCAGGATTTTGATTTCAATTTTTTACAGCTAAAACTTCAAGTTTCAAGGATGATGCTTATTGGTACATAGATACTTTTAACATGACTCTTTTTTTGACGTTGTGATATACAGGGCGCTCCATTGAAAATAGTGGAGAATTTCGATGTTGAAAAACGGATTTTTTTTACTCGCCTTGTATAAAGCCGCGTCCAGATTCGTAAATAAATGCGTTGCATTGAATTCGGGATTCGCCACAAATTTTTGCGGCGCAAATTTGGCATCTTGACCAACATAAATATTTGTGTTGTGCGCCGTGCGTTCTTGCTCAACGCGTGTGTGCCTATTTTATTTCAGTGTGCGCGTTGCTTGTTTTTGGTTATTTGTTTCGTTCACGAAAAAACGCGTCCGCACAACGTAAATTTTTACTAATGTGGACGCGGCTTTAGAGGCAGAACATTTTGCAACCTACTAAAAAAAAACTTTAGGCTAAGAGAAAACGAATGGCGCAAATCGCAGGAGCTAGCACACCTGGTTTAAAAATTATAAGCATTTAAAATAGGTCACTTTCCATTGGGACACCATGTATTATTGTAATTTGTCTGCTTTTCATTAAACCTAACATCTCTTAATCCAAAAATCATATTCTTCTTATTATCCCATAATCGATATCCTGCTCCGCTATATCCTATCATTATGCAAAGTTGTGCACATTTGTCCAGTTTATTTTGTCTTGGTAAAGTTACTGCCCAAGCCCATGCTTGGCTTCCAAATACTTTTAACCTTGACAAGACATTCTTTTTATACCATCTCAAACTAGGTGGTTCACCATTGTTCGCTTCAGTAGGTGACCTGTTTAGTTCATACGCATAACATTGAATTGCTTCACCCTAAAGTTCCTTAGGTAGATTTATTTCTGCAAATTTTGTCCTTACTTTGTCTAAAAGAGTTCCATTCATTCTCTCTGACGTTCCATTTTATTAGGGAGTATATGGCATCGTGTACTCAAGTTTAATACCTTTATCCTTACAAAAATCTTTAAAATAGTTTGAGATAAATTCTCCACCATTAGCAACCCTGATTCGTTTTGTTTTAAGCCCATGTTGAGTTTTAATTAGGTTAATAAAATCGATAATATTCCGATCACGCTCACTTTTGTTTTTCAATAATTTAACCACCAAAAAATGAGAAAAATCAACAATTAAAACTTGAAAGTATTTATATCCTTCTGGAGTAGGGAATAGGGCCTGCGATATCTGGATGAATCAACTCACCAATTCTGACAGTTCTCTTTAGACAAATATAAAAAGGTTTCCTAGAACTTTTACCTTCTATACAACTTTCACAAATTTCATTACTGAACGGCAACCCTAACTTCTTTAAATTATATCTATTAATGTGACCTAATCTTTCATGCCAAATATTTTTGTCAACAATCTTCATTTGTCTTGTAAACACATTCACCCTCTGCAACAGTCTGCAATTTTGTGACCAACTTACCCACTTTCCCACATTGTGCTTTGAAAGATGCTTCTAACTGGTTACTACTCTGGCCTTGTTTTGTTTTCAGCTTCATTTCTTCATCCAGCAAACGAGATTTCATAAAGTCCATAGTGACTGTACTGTTCATGGTTTTTATTGCAGTAATAACCGAGTCATACTGTTCATTGAGGGTTAATAGAAGGTGGCAAACTTTATCTTCTTCTTCCAATTTTCACCTAATGCTTTCCAGCTCTCTAATTATATTATCGAAAATCTGAAAGTGGTCCTCCAGCTTTTCATTTCTGTTGTGTTTAAGTGTCAACGATCTTTTCTTCAGTGTAGGTTTGGTAAAAACGCTTTTTCTTTGGAATACATCCTCTAAGGATTTTATCATGTCTTTGGTTGTTTTTGAATCCTTGATTATGTCTAAGTGTTTATCACTTACACATTGCACAGTGATGGATTTCGCCTTTGCATCGCTTAAGTTGAAATCTGCTTTTTGTCTATCTCCAGAGAAATCATCAATTGTCTTTTCCCGTGTATCTTCTAGTTGTTTTTCCCTCAATAGTGCCCCAACTCTGAACTTCCAATTGTTGAAATTTTGTGAGTTTAGCTGTGGTACTGTCAAGACATTCATTTTTGTTTTTTTTTACTGTTATGCAAATGTTTAGGTACTGCTAATTTTAATTAGTCTTCACTCAATTGCAAATAACCTCTTGTGTCTGGGCCTATAACCTGTTACGATTATTTTTGATGTTGGGGACTTGGGAATAATTAATACGATGTATTTCGAATTATTAATTTAACATTTATTATTAACAAAGAACAAAGAACTTAACGTGGAACAAATGACGTGTCACAAATAAGGTCATGTACATCAAACAAAAAACTAAACTCTTATTCTTATCATAAACATATGTTGGTACAAAACTACATCAAGGTTACTTGCGAAATTAGGAAATATTCTCAACACTTCTGGCTTTTGCTTGGGTTGTTTCTTTCTGGACTATGTGTCTTCACTCTCGGTAGAATTTTTCCTCCTTTTGGATTTAAACCTGACGGATTCTCTGTAGCTGTTACAATTATCCCAGTTGGAATCTTCGTCGGACGCTAGTTCCATCACTTGTTGATTCACCATTTTGGATAGGCATTGGATTTCGACCGTTTTAGCATCATCCTGGGTTTTGAATGCCCTGCAAACGATTTTCAATTTTTGATTCTCGCTGGAGGTGGCTTCTACTGCCTGGCGGAGATTGGCGTTGTCGAACCACATCTTTTCCAATATTCGTGTTCTTCGCCCTTGTACTACTTGTTGATGGCCCTGGATTTGTTGCAGAATCTGCTGCTGCCAATCATTGGCCTGTGATTGGTTAACAACCATCATTTTATTTTAACCTTAACTACCTGCTCAATACGAAAAAAGATTTGTGACCCGAGCAGCTATCGTAAAAACCAATAATTACAAGAACCCTATGCAAGAGCTGAAAAGTCAGAATCAAAATTCAGAGGTCATTCTTAACATTTCTGTAGGGTGAATTCACATTGCTCTAAAAAAGCTCCAAGTGCAGACGTCGAGGAAGAAGTTATAACAAAGACAATGAGAATATTAATCAAAAACATTTAAAAAATCTCTAACCTGTGCATTCACATTCAAAACATCTGAGATGACTGGAACAACTTCATGATCCTTTTATACAAGAAATGTGATAGAACAGATCTTGAGGATTTCCACCCTATTAGTTTATTAAGTTACTTATATTGGCATATACATGAATTATTGAGAACAGATCGGAAACTAGACTAGACTTCTATTAAGTAACCTAAACTGGCTTTCGTTCTGGTTACGGCACAAATGATCACCTTCACCCTTAGAGAGAGGAATTCTGAGTACAACCGTCCATTAGCTCTAGTATTTGTTGACTTTCATAAGTCCTGTGATAGGGTGGATTCTAATACCTTTAAGAGAATGTATAATCGATCGCAGAAATAACAATATTGTCAGAGATATCCACTTGAAGGCAATAAGAGCGGCCACAATCGACAATTAAATCTCCTGCATTTTGCAGATGAATGAGATCGTCCTCATCTCGGACAACCTTGAAGAAGTCAAAGACACGTTTCGAGAGCTGCCAAAGTCCACAGAAAGAGTTAACTTCACATATAAATATCATGACAATGTTGAGTATTGAGTAACATAGTGCCAAGCCAAGTTAACAATTCGAAATAAAAATATTTGTTTGAAAATAGTGGACAAATCTATACACCTGGGACATGAAATCCGAATAAATATACCTACACCATTTCCAAATCCAAGCGGCAGTAAATGATATTGAATAACCTAAATTGTAAACAAACACCAGCCTTCCTATTGGTTGGATCGCCCTACCTGGACTAGTGCGCATGCACGAAGGACATTTGATATACAGGGTCCCAACTATTTCATAGGGACAGTATTGCTATCTCGGGAATGGTTAAAGTTACGAGGGCGTTTAAATTAGAAAAAAGTTGCCATTTTTAAAGAATATTAAAAACATATTTTCGTTGTTGCCAAATTTCTATCAGTTTCGCAAATACAGGGTGATTTTTGAAAATTTGCAAAAACAATTTTAACAAATATTTTAAAATCTATTCATTTTAGAAACATAGTTCAAATTCAAAAGTATTATATTTTTAATATTCTTCAAAAATGGCAACTTTTTTCTAATTTAAATTCCCTCGTAACTTTGACTATTCCCGAGATATCAATCAATGCTGTCTCTATGAAATAGTTGGGACCCTGTATAGGTTGTAATGAAAATGACCAGTTTGTCATTTACTGCCGCTTGGATTTGGTTCAACCATAGTTATGTTGACAACACCAGTAATGTATCACTTTTGTACTTTTGTCAACTTGTCATGATGAATGTTTAGTTTTAGTTAATGGTAATAAATAAAAGTTGCTCAACAAGGAAAAGGGTTTACAGTTTACTGTATTCCTAATCTACTTCCACAATCGTTAAATTTAATAACTGTAACAGGTTATGGACCCTGGACCCAGATCATCAGAATATTGAATAAGTATAAGAAACACAGTAAAAAATAAGGAAAATGGCTAGTGCAGTGTTAAATTTTCCCCAGCTGACCATAGTGCAACAAATTTCAACAATTAGTAATTACATTACTAGAAGAGAGGCAAATAGCACAAGTATTGGTGAAAACCGAGGCTGATTAGTACCGAGATGGAGGTCAGAGTTCAAAGCTAATAATGCATGAGGAAAAAGCATGATAGTTCAGTGTTTAACTGATAAACACTTGGTTAAAGACCTGGTTAAAGATGCAAAGACGACAAAAGAAATGATGAAAGCCCTGGAAGAGATATTCGAGAGAAAAAGTAAAGTGTGACAACTGAATGAACCTATGTGGAAGGAATGCGGGCAAAACCCTCCTGATTGGAGCGAGATTAAATATACATATACGCGGGTCGTCGCGTCAGGGTAACCGCAATTTTCGCAATGCACCACGTCGGGGACCCGTCGCGTTGTATAGTATAGGCTTTCGTCTTCTCTCTGCTACTTCACACGTTACCAAGGTTCACTCAGTTATCGCACTTTATACCTATTCACAAAATTAATTTTGAAGCGTAAATTACTTTAATGATCAAAAGAGGTGAAAAATTATATTCGAACACCCTGATAAGGGATTTGGAAAATACAGATTCCAAACTGGATGAAGAAGACAAAGTTTGCCATTTATTGTTGTCTTTAAATGAAGAATATTAGTCAGTCATAACAGTCATAGAAACTATGAATACAATCATCAAAATTATTATTTTTTTTAAATCAAGGTTACTAGATGAGGGATGAAACTTGAAAGTAAACAACTGAAACCTGGTAATACTATATAGTGAAATGCATTCCCATGCTAATAAAAACCTGATTTTTTGTTAGTGTCATAAACCTGGTCATAAGATATCAGAATGTCGTCAGAACAATTCAAGAGGTAGAGGATACAATCGAAGGGGAAATTTTCAAGGAGTTTCAACTCCTAGAGGACAGTCTCGTCAAAATAGTCAAAGTTTGTGAATACTATGAATCAAAACAAAATAGTGGACAAACACAGACAAATAAAGCAAATGGAATAGCATCAATTGCTCTGAACAGCGTAACAGCAGCATGTAATACATCAACTTCAGGTATTCCGTAATTTATTGGACTCTGGATGCACACAACATATGGTGATGGGTGGTATGGAAAAATACATAACCAATATTAGAGAAATTGACACAGTGAAGATTGGAACAGCCAAGAATAATGAATTATTGTTTGCAAACAGGGAAGGCACACTGAAAGGTACATGTGAAGGAAAAGAAGTCAAAATAGAAGCTCTCATTGTTAAAGGTATTGCATTGCACATAATCTTATTTCAGTATCCAAGTTATTAGAAAAAGATTTTAGGATTATCTTTTTGTATAATAATAATTTTGGTAAAAGACAAGCTATATTAAATAAGAATGGATACAAATTTCATTGTAAAACGTTTAATAACTTATTTTGTTTAGGAATGGACTTGAATCAGTTCAAAATTATGAAATAGCTTTAATAGATAAGGATTTTGATGAAAATTTATAGTATAGAAGGCTAGGCCATGTAAATATAGACATAGTTTAAACCAGTTAGGGTTACCTTATTTTAGTTCAAAAATTTGTAAAGCTTTAATGGAGGGCAAAAGTACTCGTAAACCATTCTCTAAATCACATGGAAATACTACAAAGGATCCTGCCAAAGTATACTGAAATTGTGTTTATGTCAGAATCGGCTGAATTTTGTATATAATGTAGATAACGCCTTTCTGATTAAAAGTTACCATTGCACCAATCACCAATCCTGAAAAATTACTCCTTTTTGAGAAAATCAATTTCATAGGTTGCAAGTAAAACGCTTGGACACTCTAATGGACATTCAATGTAGGTATCACGAATAAGTGTAGAATAGGTAAGCTTGTGGTGCAGTGGTGTGCCACGTGGAGTCATTTTTCAGGATTGGTGCAATGGTAACTTTTAATCAGAAAGGCGTTATCTACATTATATACAAAATTCAGCCAATTCTGACATAAACACAATTTCCGTATACTTTGGGCAGGGTCCTTTGATCAGTTGATACACTCTGATATAGCAATCCCATAGCCACACCTACTTCTGAAGGTTATAAATATTTTCAAGTCTTAGTCTTAGTAGACGATTTTTTACATCTCTTAGTAGTAAAATTACTAAAAAATAAATCTGAAGGTGTTCAAAACATTATTGATTTTAAAGAGGAAGATTAATTACAGTATCTACCAAAATATTTGAGTGAAAATGAAACATACAATGCCTAATGCTTGATATCATTAGAACCAAGTGATCCAATAAACTATGATGATGCCATGAAAGATGAAGGACAAGGAAAGAACTTGATTCACATGAGAAATTAAAAACATGGACTGAAACGAAATTATTAGAGAACAAAACAGCTATTCAAACAAAATGGATTTTCAAAACAAAATCTGATGGAACCAGAAAAGCAAGATTAGTAGCAAAAGGTTCCCAAATTAAGGAGGAAGATCAATTTGATCCCAATTACTCACCAGTAGCATCATCCATAAAACTACTATTGTCATTAGCACTACAAAAGAATTGGAAAATTAGGCAAATGGATATTCCTACTGCATTTTCAAATGGGTTACTTGAAAATGATGTTTATATTCATCCACCAGTAGGTACCACAACTGAAAATTCACTAATTTTGAAACTAAATAGAGCGTTATACGGATTGAGAGAGTCGTCAAAAGCCTTTTATGAATTCGCAATAGGTACAAAATAATTTTGAAAGATCCATGTATGATTGTGATTTTAACAAGGAAGTTTGAATATTAATTTACGTTAATGATATTTTATTAACAGGAAATGATAATGATGTAGATCAGGTGGTGAAACTATTAAAACAACAATTTCATGCTAAAGATTTGAATGAAATTACAAGATTTTTGGGAATGAATATAACTATGACAAAGGATGTAATTAAAATTGATCAGGAAAAGTTCATAGAGAAGCTGTTGAATTATTTCAATATGAAGCACTGTAAGCCAAAGAAAACTCCAATGGATACAAGCTTTTAATACAATGAAACCAATGAAGTTCTAACAAATATACCTTATAGACAATTATTGATTGGAGGACTAATGTATGTGTCAACAACTAGTAGACCTCTTATTGCAGTGTCATACGTTAGCAAATTTTCAGATTGCTCAACATCAGAAACATGGACGGCTGGAAAAAGAATTCTGAGATATTTACAAGGAACTAAGAAAATGGGATTGACTTATTATAGAAATATAGATTATCAGATAATGCTCAAGGATATTCAAATGCTGATTGGGCGATAGATAGGTAAGTAGATGCATAATTCTATATAGAAAAAAACCCGATATCATGGTTTTTAAAAAAGTAAACTTGTGTGGCTTTATCTACAGCAGAAGCTGAATATGTGGCAGCAGCGTAGGCAGTTCAAGACCTAATTAACATCAAGGGAATTTTAAGAAACTTAAATTTATTTGACAAAGCTTAGTTCTGTGATAACTGTAACAGACAACCAAGCATGTGAAATATTTAGCTTGAAGAACCTTAGGATGGACAACATTTGGATACATGAAAGATGTTTTCAAGGTGAAAATTCATGTGAGCTTGGAGAGAAAGGTATATTCATTCAATTTATCTTTTGTCCAGTTTTATCCTAAGGCATACAAACCTTCACCAAAACAAAAGCATCGGAAAAAAAAACTCAGGGTTGCTCAAGGAAAAGTGGAAATATCAATGCGTGGTGCTTGGCTTGAGTCTCAGAGACCGAGTCGAAATTTGGAAATGAGGAGATCAAAGGTGTCCGATGTTGTTATCTTTGAATAGTAAATTGACGAGAAAACTGCTCGAATTGAGACCACTAACCGACAAGCGACTCGATGAAGCGATACCTTGGAAAGGATCAACACGAACTGGATTGCCAATGCCAAAGAAAATTAATACCTGGAAACGACTTGAGGACCAGCAATGATGATATGGAGCCATGAGCTTGAAATCCCGATTTTTGGAAAAGCTGTTTACGAGTGAAGGCGCCGCTTCCTGAACCTGGTATCCCCAACACCTGGAACTAATTCCAGACGTTTTACAATTATTGTGCTCACCCTTAAAATAATCGAATGTGTTGTATATTACTTTGGTGATGATGACAGAACAGTCCAAACAAAGGTCCACTTTGTGGCGATCAGCGGTCTCGAAGTCACATTAAATCGGTATGGTATGGTTGACAAAACAAAAGGGTCTCCCAGTGAGACAGGGAATGGATGATGATGTGAAATCTTTGGTCACATGCTGACATCATACGCAAAACGGTCCCTGCTCGGGCGCCAAATTTGTAGCGCTACTTTGGTTTTCCGGTAAGAAAGCGGTGAATCCGGATAGACTCGCAGCGGTTCCCAAACTGGGGGGCGCGCCCCCCTGGGGGGGCGTGAAGCAACATTGAGGGGGGCGTAAGTCTTCTAAACAATTAATACAAATTTTTAGCTTTAAAATAAAAAATCAGGTGAAATTTAAAAAAAAGATGTCTACAATCCTACAACAGCGCATACATAAGCCAAAGCAGCTTTGCCATGCGATCTGTTACTGTATTCCTTTTACCCGTTGAGTTACTCGGAGCTGCTTAGTGTCTCGGACACGAAGTCACAAAAATCCTCTATTTCCTTATTCTGTTTACATTTTGACAGCTGAATTGAGTGATCTAACCCAACTTTTTTTTACTTGTTTGCCAACTTTTATTTATCCTGAAGATTCCTGAGTTTCAATAATTTTTCCTTGATGTTTTTATCGAGGAATTATTAGAAGTTGCTGTTCTTACAGACGTAAATGGAGCGTAAACTAATTTTGACATAGCATAGCGTTACGGTAAGGCATCCGCTAACGCCCGTTAGGTAGCGGGCGGCTCCGCTAACGCTCATACCGTAAGAACTGTCATACTTGTCAAATAACGTTACGGTATTTCAAATGACATGGCACGGATTATATGGAAAATAAAGGCCAGTCGATTTTTTTTAAATTTTAATATGTTGTAGAGCTAGGGAAAAGAAACAAAAGTTACCATGGTCCCATTGTGCCCCGACCAATAGGAGACCCAGTAAATGGGTTTAAAGAAAGCTTGGAAAAAGACCGAAAATGGCGCCCCGCCCTTCTTCCCCAGACAAATTCGCGATTTTCAATTATCTTTTTTTTACGAAAAGGATGTATCAATAACCTAATAGAACTCTTAGGCATAGTTAGTCATATGAATGAAGTGTAGCAAATGCTTTTATTCTACTTCCGTCTATTTTTGTTGCATTAAAGCTGAATATTTTTATCTCAAAAAAACTTAGTAAAAGCATCTGCTTCTGTTTCATTCATATTACCAATGAATATTCAAAAACCCTGAATATGCAAAAATTAAATCTACTGAAGATAAATTAAATAAATAAAAATAATTAATGTTGCAATGGTTCGCGCAAAGGCCGGTTTGCAGCATCTTTTGTAACAAACAAAATGTTCAGAGGTGGATATCGAACATTATTTTCATGACGTGCATAACCCAGAAACCACAAAACGCTTGCAACATGGGAACAGCAACCCACTGTCCTTGCTCCCGTTTTACATGTGCAATAATACCCCGTTATTGGCTGTCTGTCATGTTCAAGGTTCTCATTGGGAATAAAGCTAATCCAGATGTTATGTCTTGTCCTTTGTGTAAAACGGGAATACACTCTTGACCTTAGCAGACCAGGTTGTAGTTCGGTGGCTTGTAAAGTGAAGTGTTCTACTTCTTCTCGTTGCAGGCGATCTTGGATATAGCTAGGAGCCAACTTTAATTGGTATACTCCTACAGTCAGATCCCGAAGGTATTGTAGATCAAGGTGTGGAAAATTATTGATATTTAGTTCATCTAGATTTTGCCATCTGTCGTCTGGAATAATTTGTCTTTGTAGATTTTCATTATTCACTCTAGCTTGAAGAAGATTATCTCTCGCAGCCAATTCCTTCATTGCTTGTGCAGATTCTACAGTTGCTCCATCCATATGAATGAGAGGAAAATACCGGTTAATAATGGAGCATATTATTCGGAGAAAGATATTCAAAAAAGATATATGCTGCACTGGCAATATATCTCTTAAGAAATGAAAACAAGATTTAATGTGACCATTTCTTGCTTCAATAATCCACCGTGTCTTGGTGATCAATCTTGCTTTATTTGAATCTTCGGTAGATAATTGTCGTTGACCCCGTGGTATTAGAGGAGGCATTTCTGTATTGATACCCAACCCATTTAAAAAGGGCAAAGCGTCACGATATCCTCTGTCAACGATCAATATATCATCTTCCTGAAACCAATTCCTTACACGATTAAGATCCTGATCATTAGCTTGCTGAAGATGATCTTCAATCATAGCAGCATCATTATTTCTTCCATCTGCAAAATATGGCCCATGAACATCTAGTATATATCCATCTGGTGCAACTATAAGTCCTGGTTTTAGTAGATGGCACCCCTTATAAAGACAATACGATTGCCTGAGTGCTCGAAAATTAGAGCTTTTCGGAATTTTGATATAAGTTCCATCGACATAGGCTATTGCCTTACGTGCTTCAGGATGATCGTTATACAGCTCATTCGCAAAAGGTGTTACATGTAAGTCTATATAATTTTCTCTTTCTATTGCTCCTACACCAATATTTTCATCTAGAAATCTGCCACTCAATGATGTTCGAACTGCTGTTATTGTCAGACTCACATATTGTCTGCTAGGAAAACACATGAGCACCTTCAATGTACTATCCGACAAGCCAAGTTTCAGTTTAATTAAAAATGCTATGGCATCTTTTTTGGAAATATTTCGCGTTGATCCATATAAAACAACATCATCACAATAGGTATACAAGTCGCGCAATTGTTCCTTATTGAGATTAGTCAATAACTTAAAATCTTCTTCTGAAAAATGATTTTCTGACTCATACAAACCAGCCTTTTGTTGGATAACACTTTGACGCAATGCCTTAAACCATTGCATGGCTTCTTGAGCTGTCATAGCAATTGCTCTTTGAAAACCGCGAATTGGGGCTGTATCCTGGGATTTCAAAAAACCCTCATCATTATAATGCCGTAAGCAGCAAAGACTTGTTCTTGGCACGAACAAGTCCCTTTCAATGTAAAAATTAATTCTAGCAGCAAATGTTATTTGTGCCAGTTGCCTTCTTCTACCGTTCAAACAAATGAAACATCTATTATTTCTTTGAGGAACTACTGTAAATCTGAAATGATCTTGGTTTTCCAGATTTATTTCATTCAGTAGAACCCTGTGGCAGTTTCGATGAATCCTCTCATGCTCATTTATTTCCCTATCTGGCAGATCATGTTCCATTCTAAAAAAAAATGTAAGAGGATCGGTAGACCGGGCTTAATTGGCAAAACATTGGTATCTTTCAACACAAATCATGCTCTTGTTTATTCACCTACCGTTTTCAAAAAACCTTTTGATATTTGGAATCCACAAACCTGTGAGAGTGTGGGGAAGTATTTTTTTCTACAGCCATGTGAAAAAAAAAATTCAATTACTACGAATTATGTAGGTATACTTACTCCCGCACGTGTGTAGAAAAACTGTTGTAGGTACCTAACACTTGCGGGAAAGGTTTTTCTGCACTCGGCTGCTTCACCGAACTCCGCTACGCGTCGTTCAATGAACGGCAGACTCGTGCGAAAAAAATCATTTTCCGTACTTTTTGGGTGAATATCTATTTTATAAAAATTCAAATTAGTGTGCTGAACAATCGCATATTCCGATTTTCACTGGACTGTTAAGCATGCTAATTTTAATTGTTACAAAAGAAAATGACTTCCCCACACTCTCACCGGTTTGAAGATTCTAAATATCAAGGGTTTTTTGAAAGCGGTAAATAAACAAGGGTATAGGATTTGGATTAAAAGGTAGGTACCAATGTTTTGCTATTCAAGCCTGTGCATTTTATTTTCGGCGCCGTCCCAATTTTTGTGTTGCTACCGATGCTTTTATTGAGTATGTAAGTGTGTTTTTGCCGCCACTTTTTGCGACTCTTTTGTTACATTTTATTTTTAAATCAACCTTTTTAAACACATGCGTACAACCTATCCTTTAAATGAAAAAGCAACTAACTTCAACTCACCTCATAAGCAGTGCAAGCTCTCTAACTCTTTGAACCTCCTCTAGATATTGGAAAGCCCTTGGCATTCCACCTTCATCGCATACAAAACAATTCATTCTGGGTGAACGGAAAAGAAAATATGAGTTTGCTGAAAATCAGATTTTTTGACAAAACTTTTAAACTATGGTGACAGCTACGATAATTATAGAACTGTTTTGTGTCCTGACTCTCAAGGTCTCAAGGGGGTCGGGAGCTCGCCTTCTTTACCATATTTTTTCTTGGGGTAAAGGGGTAAATCCTTATATTTTATTCGAAAGAAACTTCCTAGCTGAAAAGGAAACAATAATTTTCGGTCTTTTTCCAAGCTTTCTTTAAACCTATTTACTGAGTCTCCTATTGGTCGGGGCAGAGTGGGCCCATGGTATCTTTTGTTTATTTTCCCTAGCTCTACAACATATTAAAATTTAAAAAAAATCGACTGGCCTTTATTTTCCATATAATCCGTGCCATGTCCTTTGGACAGCACGAGAACTCTCTAATATCTGAATTATTCTGAATTGTGTGTTTTGGAGTGACTCCGAGGAGCTCTAGAGCGACACGTTCGGTGTAACTCGATGTATAAAAGGAATACAGTAATTGCTACAGCGCACGCTCGCTGCCCACTGTCATGTCCATTCTTCCTCTGCCAAAGTCCAGTTCAGAGGAGTTACAGTAAGTAAAAAAAAAAATGTTTTTGTATAATGGGGGAAGGAAGGGGGGCGCGACCACTTCTTGATTTCGAAAAGGGGGCGCAAAAGAAAAAAGTTACAGGTACTGTAGATCTTATGCGAACCTCAACTTAAAATCTACAAAAAAGTTTATTCTAAAAAATTATCTCACCGTTTTTGTCAACTGACTATAAAATTTTATCTTTGATCAACAGCAATCAACATTAAACCTCTAACGTAACATAAATCCACAAGCCTTTTGATTGTTGGATTAGACGGTTACCGCAACAAAGACACTTTAAATAACGTCAAGCGCATCTTTACTGGTGCATTTAAGCACCTGTTTACACGGCAAACGGAGTGAAAATTTAATTTAAACTTCGAACAAATCCACTTGATGAATCCCGACTACGTCGGCCCGTGGAAATCGGGTCTAAATTCTATGGTCGGGGAACTATGAATAATTTGCGGAGTTTTCTGTACCGCCCATAAAGTTTTACCAACTTCCTGTGGGGCTTATAGAACTATCCGCGCCCTCTCCTGTAATTAATTATACCTTTAGCGCGTTCGGATAGGGTTTTCGTGTGTATACGGCACGAACAAAAAGACCAAAATTGAACAATAAAGTACATAGTATGGAATGTTTTGATGTGGAAAAATTAGGTATTACTGTATCTTAAGATGATACCATACCATGGCTATACAAAATCAATGCGTTGGTTGGACTCTTGTTATACCTTGTTATAGAACTTTTTCTGGAAGTAGTTTCGGTTAAAAGTGCCCTTTTAGTGTATATTTGAATGTTGATCTACTAAATCCTCCAAGTCCAAATCACTTACATTTCCATGAATTCCGATTTGAAGTTCCTTCCGTTACTTCCACTTTCATAGTTTAGTCTCTCTGTAGTTCGTATTGATCTTTTTCCTTCTCCCTATAAGTTTTCTATCATGGTTTCACTGATCTATCACCAAATTTTTCAAATAATGAACAGTGTTTCTTTGACCATGACCAAGAACAAGCCAGCTAAATGGAGGACAAATCCAAAATGTATTTTTCGAAATATTTTCACTAAAAAGGCACAGGTGTGTGTCTTCAAAGCTTTCAAACCTAAATAAATATTGATATTAGAAAAATCTAAAATTACAAAGAGCAGAAAAGTCCTACATTTCCCTTTCAGAAACATTAGGGAAATGAAGTCTATCGAAATAAGGGCTATAGCTCAAGATTATCAATTTCGTCAATTTCGTTTACATTCATAATACTTATATGTGAATTCCTTTTCCAGAAAAAAATAATAATGAAGTTTCCTCTAGCAAACTGGACACTGGCTTCTGGATTTATCAGCACACTAATTAAGTCGATGAACTTTAAACAACTACCGAAATTCACGTCCCTAAACTAAACTCAGTCACGTCTGTGAACGATAATTTACCCGACTAGACAGTTTATCGCCTCAAAATCGTCATTAGTCCTCATCGGTAGATTCGGGCCAAATTTCCCTCAACCGGGGAGGATAGAGGAACGTGAGACCGGGATACCGGCCCATAAATCCTTAAAGTTTAGACTGAAATTTCCAGGATTCTGTATGTGTGCCAGAATTAATTAGGTTTCAGGAATACTAATCTTATTAAACCAACAACAAAAAAAAATACTATTCCATCGCCAAGTTTTAATTTTCTTTCCCCAACCAAAGCCCATCGTTCAGGGGTGAGTTTATTAAATTTACACCCCTGTCGAGATTTCAATTTTCGCCCAATCGAAAATACATATTACCTACCCAGACGGCGAGGGATGTTTTTTCTTTGAAGATCTCAAGGGACTTTCTGCAATAACTCCAAATTAAAGAGGGGATTTATTATTATCGAATCCATCATCATCATGAATTTTTTAGTGCTATATGGTTATTGGAAAAGGGGAGGATTTTTTCGAGTGCACCTTTAAACTTAACAAAACACATAAAAGGAAGCTTTCCGGCCGTCTGCGAATAATAATCCCGTTGATGACCCGGTATAAATTATATTTTAACGGCGCTATAATTCACGTGCAGCTCCACGATTTTAGCACTAGTCTTTTAACTATTTTAATCATCCGCTGGCTGCTCTAAAATTAAAATAGAAATTTTAATAATAGAGTCCGCATTGTGTTCCCTTAATGCGACCGTGTCACACGTAGTATTGTGTTTCGACTCTTGCTGTTTTGGTGTTTTCGGGGAGAAAAGCAAATTCAAAAAGCTTATTGTGAAAGATAAATCATCCAGAGAAAGACGACTCGGCGCCATTGTGATTTCGGGTTGGCCTAAATAATAAACCATCATGTATAATGAACGGATTGTGTAACGTCCCAAAATTGTCTTGTTAATCTATACTTTTTGTTGGGTATTTTTAATAAGGTGCTTAGTTTTCTTGATTTTTTACATTTATAGTTTATCCATGATACGCTATTCATTGCGATTTTCCAGTATTTATAACTTAGTCTCCATTGATAATAGGCCACAACTGCCGTCGTTTCTCGTCCTTTCCATAAATCTCGGTTTCACCAGTCTTCTTCTCGAAGGTTATATTTTTTGCATAGCCTTCATGACCTCATTTTTCTAGCTTCTTGGTGAACTACCGCGCTTTCTGCGCTCTGGTGGGATCCAAACCCAAACTTTCTTTGACCACCGGCTCGTGTCCATTCTTTCGAGATGACCATACCACGTGAGTCTTTTGGATTCAATCGTTTCTATAATAGTTTCATTCACTTCCTTATTTCTTCATTTCTAATATGATCATTTCTGGATGTTCTGCTGCTTCTTCTTCAGTAATCCATTTCCACAACCAAGAGCTTTTCCCTTTTTGTTAATTCCCAGGTTTATGAGCCATTAAAGTTTCAACAATGGTATAATATACTATTTTCTTGTTTCTTTTTGTTATTTTGTTGCTCCATAAAGTTGGGAAATAACTCTTCGCCCTTGACCAACTTTATTCAAGATGTCTAAGGCGCTTTTACCATTGGAAGAAAGAGCAACACCAATATATTTGAATGAAGGACAGTTCTCCAGCACACACTGCCCTAGATCTAAGTCATCTACCAATACCAATTCGTCGCTAACTACCATATACTCCGTTTTCTTCATATTTATTCCTAGTTTTCATATTCTTGTTAGAGTTTTTGCAGCATGTAACTCGAGTTTGAGTCACCTTCATCTACAGCTATAACTACCTGGTCGCCAGCAAAAAGAAAGTGAAAAATATGTCCTCTCCTATCGGTAAACCCATGCCACTTCCAAAATTTTAGGGCACTGTCAATATAAATTTTGAAAAACAGTGGAAATTTCATTGGTTGAAAATAATTAGAAAACTGGTTGTTGGTAATTTAGACCAATCAAAAACACTCTGACTGGTTTTTGATTTCTGTGAGAACAGACCTTTTAAACGTTTCTTCCCCCGCATATGTTTGGTTTGAAAAATCTAAGGTTCAGTCAAACAACTCGAGGTATGGTGATACGATTATGAAGCTAGTAAAATAATCAACCATAAAATTACTGAACATTGAAACTTCTAAATGCAAATTCTTACAATAAGACAATTTGAATCGGATTTTTCCTAACACTAATCAGGCCTTTCTAGTTAGTCTTAAAAACTATCAGCCAATACTAATACGTCCTAGGAAATATGCGAAGTTCCTAACAACGCTAAGAACTTTCAGTACATCCTAGGCCAAACTAGAATGGCCTAAAATCGGATATTTCCTGTAACATATACATGTTTTGATCTACTCGTACAAATTGTTTGCAATTGCTATATTCTTGTACTATCGAGAGTTTTTGAGCGAGTCGCAGTTGGTATAAGAAGGCTTTCCAGATTATACTTGATATTGGACTCTTCTGCTGTTATATCTGCTCGTCGTTTACTTGTTCGGCTTAAATTTTGGGGAAGCATATTTTCTCAAGCAGTACATGGTGATCTGATGCGCATTCAGGTCCTCTCATTGTTTGTGGTACGTGTCAACGGATATTCGGCTGGTACTGCTAGTAGATGACAGACAAGCATAGAGATCACAGGATTAATAGAGATTGTCAAGTGTCTATAAAATTACTTCCAGTCTTCTGTAAAGAGCTCTAATAAATAGAAGTTTATTGTTAATAGACTAATTAAATTAAAGTAAAAAAAATTGTTTAATATTGGAAGGAACAAGACAAACACTCATCACTCTTAGATCGGTTATTTTTAGGTTAGTATGCTGTCTGGTCTGACTATTAGATAGTCGATAATCGACTTAAGATTTCGTGTAGGTTGGACCCATGTATAGCGATGTATGATGTATATCCTTGTGTGCAAAAAAGCCATTGGTTATTTAAAGTTCTGTTTGTTGACACATCTCTATAAGTTTCTCATCATTTTCATTTACAGTGTTTTTCCGATGGCGCCTCACTACAGCATCATTCTGGTGAATCCAAGTTCTTCCGTTTATATCTCCTAGTAGGATTATTTCTTTCCGGTAGCCGATTTTTTCAACTAAGTACCTACAGTCGTTGGTTCCCTGTAATGGAGGCCCCTCTCAGTCACTAGTTTTATGAAAAACAAACCCTAAAATTTTTTTGGTTATTTCAGATTGGACTTGTTCAGTTCCATTTCTCAATCCAGAATCTAGTGCTTTTTTTTCTATACCTCTCGGCTTCTACTCCCCAGGGAGGACAATTTTCTTAATTCCATTACTAAGTATTTTATTTTTTGTGATCGTGTTCCGTCAGCCTTGCACAATTTATAAGTAAAATTTTCATATTTTTTGGCAATACTCAGGTTGTTCTTCACAATATTGTCTGAGATGAAAGTCGAACCCATAGGTTTTTTTTTTTTTTTAATCTACTTAGATAAAGATTTTTTACTAATATCTCATTGAAAACCAAACAAGAATCAGACTTTCCTGTCCATAAGTCATAATAACCCATATTCTCTCTCGGCTTCTTTTTGGACATAGAGGGAGAATTCAACTCTACGGTTAGGGAGCGAATGCAAGACGCAAGACGCTCTAGACTGTAAACCGAACAAGATGAGTGGATAGAGAACGGTTAAATATCAATCCCAACAAATCCACCATCGTGTCATTTAAACACCCGAAGGCGAAAAATACAAGACCTGGGACCAGTTAGACTGAATACGGAAAACATATGGATTTCGAGCGAGGTCAAGTACCTGAGGGAAACACTGGACTCAAAACTTACCTGGAATCAACACTTGGAACCACCACTGAAACAGCGGTAGCATCGCTCATGATAGCTTGACGCCTGCATGGAAAATTATGGGGCTTGAGACGGGACATGTACTGGACATACAGCATGAATAATTTGTATAGGTTAGGTCAAATGTAAACATTGCAATTAGGCCACAGAACCTGTTCACCTGTTTTAATTAGTTGTTTTTGCAAATTATACAATTAGTCAGAAAATCAAGGGTGTATTCAATATAATGTATAATTCAGCAAAAAGTAGTGATTGCTCAAAACTATAAGTGGATTTAACTTTGAGGTTAGATCATCATAGGAAATATGAATCAATGTTCTGCCTGCGCCCTTGATTTGGGCAGTGATGATTAGCAAACTATCGCCTGTGACAGCTGCAGATCCTTTCAGCATCAGAGAACAGGTTAGTTGTCCTTTAAAAGCGAACAGTAATGCACTTTTGTGAAGTTTGTCGTGAAGCTTTCAAGAGTCTACCACACAAGGAAGATGATCCAGATGGAGAAGGATATCAAATATTTGCAAGAGAAAATTCTTGAATTGGAAAAGGAATAGGCTTCATCCGCATACTGAAACTATGATTTCTCAGGTTAGTGAGCGAACAATGAGAGCAAACAATCTAATGATATTTAATGCCCCAGAATCAGATTCCTTGAGCTTGAAAGAACGCATTTTCTCTGAAAAAACTTTAATCAATGTGGTTTTTGCTAAGCTGGGCATGTCACAAAAACAGGGATGAACCAGGAAGTGGTACGACTGGGCAAGTTTATTGGTGATATAGGTACATTAGCTCCGATGTTGTAAGGGATGCATCTAAATCAGGTAGTAGATACGTGGCTCGCCATATAATATTTCTGCGGATCAAACTAAGATGCAGCAGGAAGCATACGTAGCGGCTATAAGGAAACTGGAAGCTAGGAGAACAGCTGGTGAAGTCAATTTGGTTATCAGGGACATCAGGTATAATAATGGTTTGACGATGGTTGAAACTAAGAAACATAAATACCGGTAAAGTCCTCACTATAACCATTTACTATCAGAATGAGGACGACCTTATGACGAAAACGATCATCTGTTGATAACACCTGGCAGGTAGTGTATGATATCATAGTCATGGTGGAAAGTAATCTAAATGAGAACTATCATGATTGCGAGCTCAGGTATGAGGGTTTTATATTGTACAGGAATGACAGATCAATTACAACAAGTGAGAAAAAAGTGGCCGATGTGTCATTATGTTTGTTAGCAACAGGTTTATATCGCAATGTATTGTAATAGGCAAGAATCGTGAAGAGCAGCTTTTTGTTTTGTGTTTGCTAAATGGGATTCAGTTTGTAGTAGGGGGTGTATATTTGCCACCTTAATCAGACAAAGAAGCTTACACTCAGCACTGAGTCTCTGTGGAATATGTTCGACAACGTCATTCTTCTCCCAAATTTACATATTTGGGAACTATAATTTGCCAAGCGTACACTGGTCAAATGATGAATTTGGAGTTTTAGTGCAGTTTCCCCAGAATGATGCGACTCTGAAAGTTGTACAAGCTTTTCGTTTTCTGAAACTATACCAGAATAATAATATACCAAATAATAGGAATACTTATATAAATTTAAGGCCGGTTTATCAATCAAGGGATAACTCGCAGAGTTTGCTGACCCTAAGTCGAAAGGTGTTTATCCAAGCTTTTCTAACCCAGGGCTGGTATACACCCTCGGGTTTTTCGAAGGTTGGCATTACTTATGCAACATTGCCAGCTCACTCTCATTGTTTTTCTGATATTTTCTGCATATAACCTTAATTATTTATGTTTTTTTTTTCCGTTTCCGTAGCGGAAACTTTGGTTTCGTGTATTCTGTGTGAAAATATACAAAATACTCGAATTCCCAAAAAACATAGGTTCATCACTGAAATCTAGGTCCTCCATCTCTTCACAATATCAATGTTCAATATTCAAGCCTGAACCACCACTTTTAAAAAAACTTCAGGCAGAAAATAAGAGAAAATTTTGTGGTTAACCCAGGGTCAAATACGCTAACCTGCCGTGAGAACGCAGGTTAACTTTTTCCTGGAATAACTTTCGAGTTAGCAGTTGACCCTGTGGATGGATAAGCACTTGTCACAACTTTGACCCAAGGTTATCCATAACTCATGGGCTAACCCTCTATTGATAAACCGGCCCTTAATGTTTTCTAGTTTTGCTGAGTTAAATGTCAGACAAGCTGAGTATGGATTCACCATGTAACATATGAATGTTCAATACCTGTGTCCAGTGCAAACAAGGCTAATAATAACCTATCATACAATGAATTTTACTATGAATTTAGAAACGGGAATTTCAGAGGTCTTAACGAATATTTAGTATCGGTTAATTCCTAACAACTACCAAGTTATGCTTTTTTGTAAGGTACTGGCCACAAGTATATCGTATTTTGTTCTCTTGAAGCGATTTAGAACATCTAGCTTCCCAAAATGGTTCTCATCTGAATTGCGACACCTGACTCAAAAGAAAAAGCATGCCTCACTGTATGTGGCGAGCCCACCAGATGCAAATTATGTAATATTTTCTTGGCTGCGTGCTGAATGTAAAAGGCTTTTCAAGGAGTGTTTTTCCAACTATGTTTCAGGTGTGGACTTAAGGCTGAAATATGAACCCAGGTCGTTCTGGAAATATATCAATGATAAGAGATTTAGTCATGGTATTCCAGATTCTTTATTTTATGGTGAACGATCCGCTTGTGATGGTCATACACCGTTGTTTATTATTATTTTCGATAAATCATTCAAAACCTTTACGTATATTCCCTGACTACTGGAAGCAAAGGTATATTGTTCCAATATGTAAGTGGCCGAAAGGATAATGTGGCAAATTATAGAAATGTATGTATCCAGTCAGCCAGCCATTCCAAAGCTTTTCGATTGTTTTGTCAGCAAACAATTGACATCATGGATGTGCGGTGGATCGTGCCCAGAAGAGCAGCACGATTTTACTGAGAAAAAATCCACAGCGTTCAATTTGGAGGTTTATGAAACAGATATTTACCGGAGTATGGAAGGACGTAGACAGGTAGATGCAATATACACTGACTTTTCTAAGGCTTTCGATCGTGTGGATCATTAGCTGTTTATACGTAGACTTAGAAAAGCTAGATTACATTCTAGTTTTTGTTCTTGGATCGGAAGTTTTTTAACCCAACGTACACAATGTGTGAAGATTGGTTGCAATCCATGTTTCATCTGTCGTTCCACAGGAGGGTCACTGCTCTCCACTCTTGTTCAATATTTTTATCAGTGATATAGTAGATTGTGTTATAAACAAGGTTTGAAATTTGCTGATGACTTCAAAGTCTGGAAAACTGTGGAGAGTATGATCAGAAACTGTCGCAGGAAGATCTGGATAGGCTGGCTGGGTGGTGTGCAGCAAATAAGTTACAGCTAAATGCTATTGTATTAGTTTTTTTCGTAAAGCAAGTAGGTTTCCGTCTATAGTTATTCTATTGATGGTTGGGCTTTAAAATATGTTTCATTGGTTAAAAACTTAGGAGTCAATATACTGGATGAGGAATTACCATTTGTAGAGCACATCAATACCATACACATACAGAGTTCAAAGATGCTGGGTTTTTATTAAGGAAGTGCAAATATTTTTCTGTTGAATCTACAAAACTAGTATATTGCTCCCTTGTTAGGTTCATCTTGGAATATTGCTCAGTAGTATGGTCCCCATACTTTCAAAATCATATTAATTCGATTGGAAAAGTTCAACACAGATTTTTCAGATAACTACTGTATGCTTTTAGGAACAACGATAGAATACTAGACCCATAATTATGCTGAAATCGAAAAGCAAATGTTATTGGCTCCTCTTAGTACTTGAAGAGATATGTTTGGGGCCATATTTATATTCAACCTGTTAAATGGGCAGATTGATTGTGCCGATCTTTTGGTCAGGTGGGTCTTGTCATTCCTTATCAGGGTCTTCGTCCATCAAGTAACCTTTCATATATCCTTCCATAGAACACCATATGGTAGTATGAGTCCTAGATAGATATCTGTGCTTTTTAAATAACTTTTATTTTGATATTTTTGTTATGTCTTGCACTGGATGGCAGAAGACACAACATTTTTGAGCAACTAAACGTAGTCCCGGAAACAATAATGAAACACCACCCAGTAAAAGACCTGTACAACCGCTTGTATAACATGGTCTAAATAAAGCAAACAGGCTAAGCACAATAAGCCTTCTCAGGCTTGAGTGCTACATGCTACATATGGGGACAATAAGTTTGACAGGCCTGAGAGAGAGAAGAAAAAAACATATTCTCTAAATTATTGATTTATTTTGAGCTAAGCCATGAATTTCCATGAACCAAACTTTCAGGCCGTCAATCTTGATTGCCTTTTTTCTTATTTTATATCGTAGCAGGCTTCTACCAAAATTATTTGCTTTGTCTGAAACTTTGGGATGCTTATAATCTTTTTTGTTTTTATTGGTGGTAATTTCAAAGGCAAATTTTCCCTCAGTCGTCCCAAATAGGGAAGCGTAAAGATAACGCGTGAACAGCGATAAAAATTGCTCAAAGCCAAAGAAACAAAACAACGCACGTAGGATTGAATAGGGGGAAGGGAGGCTAATAAATGCAAAAGTTGTGTTCGTTCATCTGTCAACAGCCTCAAAGAGAATCAAAAAACAATTTAGCCTTTCGCATTTCCAATCCATATAACTTAATAGTGTTTGGATTAAAGGTTGTTTTTCCTTTAACATCTTCTTGCTCTAATCTTGACTGGCATTTTTATTGAACCCTCCTCAATCGGCAGTTTTCAATAGATATAGAAAAAATAAATGTTATTATCCTTTCCTTATTGGCCAGATAAGACCCGTTCGGAATACTATTCTCAGCCAGCACACGATTTTCGGCGCTGTGTAAACAAGTCACGTACGAAACGGAATGTAGAATGCTCCAAAGTCTTTTTGTTCGGACACAAAAAGGACAAAGATGCAACCACTCCATGTCCATAGAACAAAGATGGAATATCTCAGGTAAGTTCGAATTTCCTGAATTGTCGTTTGTTCGGATTTCCAAGCAGTGAAGTTAAGAGATAACTAGAGGTTTAGTGGATATAGATTTTCAATTTCCGTGTGTATAAAGACATTAGTGGAATTTTACTCGATTTCGCCTTTAGATATTCATGAGGATGAAATTGAGATTGCATTTTCATTTCATTTAACATGCTACATAAATTATATATGGGATCAGAGTTGGCGATTGCCCAAATACTAATGGTACCAAAGTATGCCATAATGGATTTCTTTATAGAATAAAAAGAAAACCACTTTTCTCATAATTGCATGCATGTCTCGATTCTCGATGTCTTTACTCATTATAAACCCTATGCCCAAACCTTTTTAGTAGAGTTGGTTTCCTGAACTGGTAATTGTTGCAATTGTGGCAAGTTCAAGAATATAATACATAATATGAAAATGTTAGGTCATACAATAAAAGCTAACTTCGCTCAGGTCACGTTTACTCTCCAACATCAGTCATATCCGTCAGGGATCAATAACGGCACTGCAATTTCTAGATAGAAAATTCACGTGGAAAAAAACACATTTTCTCTAAAAACTAGTATCTAACGTGCATTATCCTTTCATTAGTAAAACAGGTGATTAGAGAATTTGGAGCAAAGCGTTTTAATTTAATGCACCCTAATAATGCATTGCTCAAATTCAAACTTCCAGAACAGCCAAATTACAGGAATTCGATTCTGCAAGATTTGATATAACTCTTGGCTATGCAAAAGTCTGCATTTCATAATAACGATAAAAAATAGTTCGAGAAAGTTGGACGTGCATTTATGATATCTTGTCGACATCGAGGCAGATTTGGAAGAGGATGAGTAGTGGAAAAAGCAAGCGCTGGATGGAGAAGTTTGGAAGAGCGACCTCAAGCAGACCGAGGCCCACCAAGACCCAAAATATCGATAATCATTCTCACTATTCTCTATAAAAATAACAAGTTTCCAATATATGTATAGCCAACAACCGAACGATATATGTTAGTGTGGAACGTACATCAATTTACTAGAGTGCATCATCTGGTATGAACTTCACTTAAACCTTGCCTCTATTGAGATTTATCCAGAACCTAAACGCAAGCCTTCCTGTCTGCCTAATCTTTTAAATTAATTTTAAATAGAAACTCTGATATCAGCTTAAAACCTATCAATATTTAACGTAACCCAGTCTTCAACGTCTCCCTAATACCGCAACGACTCTAACGGAATTTTAACTCGCTGAAATAGGGATAGAAGCGCGGTAAATTCTCATCTGAATTCCTAATTTGTTCGCTCCTCTTTCAGTTCACCGCCGAAAAGTAGGTACACTACATACGATGAAATAAGTTTCAGCAAAATTGAATTTATGCGAAAGTTAATTTCGAATAAAGTTACTGTTTCGAGTTATTTCAATATCAAAATGAATTGTTTATCTAATAATAGTAACAGAATAGTATATTGTGTATTTAGGTGGAAAAGTGACACATTCTCGGCCGACGGTGTAAGTTGACGGGCGAGGCGTAGCCGAGGCCGGCAAACACCGAGGGCCGAGAATGTGCTTTTCCACCGAAATACACATACTATTTTTTCTGCGATCGGTTAAATATCTGTTGAATGCTTGTCTTTTTGTTCCAATTGTTCCAGCAGTACGAGAATCACTTTCCCGGCCTAGGCCGGAAAAGTGTTTCCCGTATTGTTATTCATTGATTCCTTAGCAACTATTGAAACATAATTGAACTACCAGAATATTGAGTTTTGCGACCTGCCAACCGGTCAAAAATGTTGACATTTCTTGTCAATCGCAGAAAAAAGTATTTTGTTTGACAGACTTATAGGTATCTAATTAATTTTATCTATATCTAAGCGTTTGGTTATGACGTTTTCACATAACCATTTTTCTAGTATATGAGTTATATCATGAGACTCATAACACAACTAGTGGTGTTATGGACTAGGTTATGAATTAATAACACAACTAGTGGTGTTGGACTAGGTTATGAATCTATAGCACAACTAGTTTTTATGATTTGACAAATGTCATAGTTAAATCTGTAAAGGTAAAATGAAGGTAGACAATTACTAATAAACGATAACGGAAAAAAATATATTCTTATTTTTCGCTTTGTAGTTAAAACATTGTAGGTATATCACACGTGCGTTTAAACATGACTACAAAACTTGTGTGATTAGAACGACTCGGTGTACGACCTCGTCGCTGATGTAATCTTTCACACTCGTTATTAGAATCATGTTCATAAACGCACTTGTAATGTAATAGTTATTTACATTACAAGTGCGTTTATGAGCATGATTACAATAACGAGTGTGAAGGATCTAATCACACGAGTTTTGTAGTCATGTTTAAACGCACGTGTGATGTACAACGTTTTATCTACAAAGCGAAAAATAAGAATATTTTTCCAATTATTTTCGTTCATTAATAGTTGTCTACCTTCACTTTACCTTTACAGGTTTACCTTTGACATTTGTCAAATAACCAAAAATAGTTATGTTATAGACTCATAACCTCGTCCATAACACCACTAGTTATGTTATGAGTCTCATGACGTAACTCATATACCTACTAGAAAAATGGTTATGTGAAAACGTCATAACCAAACGCTTGTAGATAAATAACTATTATAAAACTAATTACTACCCAAGGAAGCTAACAAAGTTCATAGAAGTACATAACCGCTTCCAGCTATTATGTTATTTTTACAGTCAAAAATATCTTGTCGATATGGCTTCAATCATTTATCGACCTGGATGGTCCGAAGGAGTTGAGATTTGGAATAAGGAATAAAACAGCTTCTCTGCACAAAAGTCGACATGAAAGTACAGTGTGAAATCTTGAATCATGACGCGACTCTTCCTGTATCACACTCAAAACAATCCCTGTGATATTGACAAAAAAAATGCGTTCCCATGGAAAATACCGTAAACGTCATCACCGAGTTGGAACTCCGGGACTGCACAGTGCACACTAGTGCACAGGGTTTCGGCAATAACATAATTATATACAGATTGGTTAAGGTTTGGAATAGAATTTACTTTCCGCGGGGGCGATATAATTGCGTGCATCCATAACACGCTAGCGAAAATTATATTTGTTTTATGAATCCACTGTGTCCCTTTTGTTTACTGTATCAGCAAATGTAATCCAAACTAATGGGTGATTAAAAATAACATTGATTGCTTGATCGTGCCCCTCTTGTTAGGAAATATAATCCATAAGCTGCTTATAAATAACATTGACTCGTGCTTGTGCCTGGCTTCATGTATAGACATTTCAATATAATTATTAATAGCTTTCTGTGAAAATGTCAACTTTAGAGTTGTTTGGATAAAAATCCCAGCGTTCCAGAGAAAACCGGTAACTTAACCAGCAAAGGGGACCAGAGGACCACAGCCACAAGTAAAGGTAAAAGGGCTCATTAAACTCGTGTTAAACCTCTGTGACTAGTTTCAGGATCGGTAAATTATGGTAATAAAGGCATAACTGATGATGAGACAAAGGTGACTTAAAGATGAAGTAATGGCCTGTCAACGAATTTCTTTGAAAATGGGGCAATTTGGTTAAAACTTCCTTATTACAAAACAAAGTTTAGTTTAGGTTATATACCTACGAGAGGTGTGCGGAGTCCTTTAATATTTAGCCTATTAACGTCCCTTGAGGAAATATAACGAATGTTTTCGAAGGAAAAATCCTCAAGAAATCAGTTGCAGAATAAAAAAGTAGTTACAGCGGCGGCCAAAAATTAAAAATCATCCCTACCATTCATTTTCCAAGTGGTGCGCTCTGCGCCAATGTATTACGTAGAGAGCTTTTGCATGAGAAATTGAACTATTTGAATAACAGACCTGATATCACTTCGGAAAGCTGTAGCGCGAAAAATATGGATTTTGGAGGAAATTGTTTTGAATAAAAATGATACGATCTTTCAAATTTATGAAAAAGCGCTCTACGTAAATTGAGTAAGATGACAAAGTTAGAAAATCCATCAGTGAAGCCGAGCTGGTAGGGATTTAGCTTTATCATTTATCACTTTCATACAAATTTGAGGAATTAGGTACTAGTAGACCCTTCATTTCCAACGAGCGGCTCGTTTTCCTCAAGTTTATTTGATTGCATTAACCTTGAACCTATGGACACTTAATCAACTCTAAAATTAAATTAGTATAGAGTTTGAGTAATTATACTCATATGAAACTGCCCAATTCATATTCAAAAATGTCTGCAGTTGAAATAACTAAGTCTCTGCTACTGCCACTTTCATCATTGCCAAAAAGCCGACACGCGGGTTTATGTACGTTGATAAAGCGAGTCGCTTAATTTTCCAGGTCCGGATAGAAGGAAAAATAAAATATGTCCCGTCCAGAGAGCATATTTTTAATGGATTAGAACCATTCCCTGTGTTATATTGCTTTACGAGATATTTTTGGACGAAGCAATTCCAAAAATCCCGGCTCTAAATATATCGTTTTCAAGGGTATAAGAAAAAGAAAAAGGCCTTACGATTGGCAACTTATTCGAGCGCAAGACATTTTCACACTCGCCGAACTTTGAGCAAATAAAAGTCAAAAGTTAAGCTCGGCACGTCATTTCGTAATTCGTAAAAGAACTTCGGGACGGAGTAAATTGGGAGTTCTATTTTTCGACGGAAATATAGGGCTGTGTCTTGCAGCTATAAAATAACGTTCGTATTTTTTTGTTTGCAGAGGAATGCCGTTACGCCAAAGGAGGTTGGTCCGAGTGCGACGCAAAGACAAACCAGAGATCACGGACGCTCACTTTGAAGAAGGGCAACCAAACGAGTTGCGAACCGACCAAGACCATGCAGAAGAAGTGCAAAAAAGGTAAGGAATCCTGAAACGACATGGGAAAATAACTGAGATGATATCCTATATACGATCATGGGTCAACAATCTGATAATAATTGAATCGTTATGTGGATACCTATAGTTGGGTTTTGTCTAAAAACATAGATTCACGAAGAGACCTTATTTATATATTAAAAATGTTCTCAACTATATATTCTTGCAGGCCAATACCAGTTCTACTTCTTAAAATATTCAAACGCGTGAACAAACAACTTCAATTATAAATTGTATAAAACAGGATTTTTACAAATCTCAAACATCTTTCCGCTCTTGCCTAAAAGTCGTTACAATTTTCTCAGACTTTCTGACGTCCAGAAAAACATCCATCCGGCTTTTCCTATAAAAGATAATCCACATTGAAAGGCGATTATTCTAGAAAATTTTTATCGGCTTTTCTCCCTCCCTAAAGCGGAGGCCAAAATATTAGCAGGCTAGCAGGGAACCTATATTTACGCAAAAGAAGCGAAACCTAGGTATACATCATGATTAAATAATATGTAAGTACCTACATATATTATAGACTAGACACTAAATGCTGTGCAAATTTCCCTTTCTCCAAATAAGATATAAACGCTAAATAGACGATGTATTTTCCTCTTACATGCGCAAATCCAGGGATCTTTAACCTTAAATCGATGACGAGGCAATCCATCATTATTTTGATTTGCCTTTGAATATATAGAAGATAATTTTACATAACAGATTGTGGTGTTTCAATGACGTAGTTAATGTGTTGAACAGAGTTTTTCGGAACTAGAAAACCAAGTATAGGGATTTCATAAAGCAACCTTAAAATTTGTCACAATTGTATTTTTTATCTGTAAAACAGTGCAAAAGTTCTTTTGCTATGCCAGTGCTATATATTGCAGATCACCGTTAAATAAAATGTAAAAAGCGTACAAAATCCATAAACAACATCAACTAAGTTTGTCGAGTCCTTTTTTTTTTTAGGGGGAGTCGTTTGGTCGTTTCCGAAACAGCAAAAGTTTGTAAATTAAGTTTTATCATTTGACTGAAATTTATGCAGGAAAGCCTGGCAGCACCGTTTGTTTTTATGCATAAAGTTTTTTACCAACATTTTGAGGGGAGATAAATATAGTGTTTTGTGATTTAAGTAAGCGTAAAATTAAACTTAAGTATACAGTTTCCGGTTTACAGCTTCAAGCTTTCAAATTGTCTCACTTGATGCTAACCTTTTTCTAATACTGAATCATTGGCGTCCAAAATTTTAATGTGCCAGAAGCACGATCGACCTGAACTGACCTACCATTGAAAAATTGAACAAACCATTCAATTTTTTCAAATATCTGGGTGCCTCTATCAATTTCTTCTCTTCCTTGGGTATTAAGAGGTGTCCCTTCTGGTTTAAAAGACGGTGGGAGTCAAGGAACTAAGGACAATCAGGTTTCTTAGCTACCGTAGTGGAAGTGGTTATATGTAAATTATTAGAAACGCTACCTCCAGAATATTTTCCATTCAAATCCAGTTGGATTCTCATGTCAAGCAAAGATAGAATGGTGGATAACTTGACGAATAAGTTAGTCGCATATTATGAGAAAGCTTTCCAAACGAAGAATGGAGGAGAAAGTAGTGTAGTTAAGAAAAGTGCGAAAACAAGTAAAATTTGGGCACGCAACACCCAATCTTTTCGCACAAGTTTGAGCCAATCAAGACGTACTGTTGTTGTTTATCCATTTTAGTTTTGGGATCAGTGGTCAACACCAGGGATGTGCCGTAGACTATGAAATCTACTTTAGGCGGTTTGTCTACTCGTTGTCTACGTATTGTTTACATCCACTTTTTTCCATGTAGACTATGTAAACTATGTAGACAATGTAGACAACAGAAAATTTGAAATTTGAGTAGTTTTTTTGAAAGTTTGCATTGCATTATAGTTATTAATGATACTAGTTCGATATGAACACCATAATGAAACGCGTGTTTCATTAATAAAGTTCATATCGAACGTGTATCATTCAAAATTTAATCTATGATGGTCCAAATAGATTTGATTTGCCTTGAAATAGCAAATATTTTTCAAATTAAAATTCAAAATTTAGCAGGTGCCCGTACTAGTCGGAAACCTGCTTGTTGATTTTTAGAATTTTCACTTTGGCAGCTTCAATATTGGAGTCAATTTTGGTGCCATAAATTCAGTTTTATAGTGGAAAATAATTTTAAGAATTGGTGATTCTGAGTTCGAAAGTGTCCGTTCGAATATCGAGACAGCATCAGTGAAAAGGTTCTTCTGATAACTAGCTTTCTTTTTGTATATTTTTCATTTTATAATTTGGGTGTTTTTATGAATTCTTAAACGCACTAGTGCTATTATGAAGGACCTAATGACATTCAAATGACAATGCTAAATATGTCATAATGACACCGACGTAGATTAAATTTATATTGTATCAAATTAGACATTATCTGCAGTTTAATTAACATTACAAAGCAAAAAACAAAACAAAGCAAAAACAGAAACATAACCTTAAAGTCCTGCCAACTGTCAAAAATTGTATACTTTACGCGTTGTCTACATATTTTACACGTTGTCTACATAGATTACATAGTTTACATTGTCTACGCGTTGTTTACATCAGACGTAGACAATTTTTGTTTACGCGTAGATGCCCATCTCTAGTCAACACTGACTTCTGAAAATGACAAAGCATGAGATCTCGAATTCAGCAATCTCAAAACACTCATTACTGAAGATTCTGAGAGAAGATTTTAGATACCTACTCCAAAGACTGGGAGAACTATGGAAGATTGAATCAGAAAATTTTAAGGCGACTTCTTAGCGATTTTTAGCATTGAGGAGTCGATGAGATTCTGAGGAACATTGAATTGATTCCAAGCTCAAGAGTCGCCGCTGATTTCTCAAAATCACAAAGCATGATATTTAGAATTCAGCAATCTTCAAAGAGTCAATATTGAAGACTCTCCAAAGATTGGAGAACTATGAAAAATTGAATCCGAAAATTTTGAAGCTGATTCTTAGCGTTTCTCAGCAATATAGAGTTAAGATTCCGAAAAACATTGAAATTATCCGTTCTTAGCTCAAGAGTCAACAATGACTTCTCAAAACCACAAATCATGAGATTTCGATTTCAGCAATCTCAGAAGACTCAATTATGAGAACTCTCAGAGAAGATTTCAAATACTCCAAAAACTAGAAAACTATGGAAAATTGAATCAAAAAATTTTGGAGCGACTTTTAAGCAACTCAAGAGTAAAGATTCTGAGGAACATTGAATTGATCCATTCTCAGCCCAAGAGTTAACACTGACTTCCCAGAACCACAGAGCATGAAGCGTCTTCTTAGCATTGAAGAGTCAAGATTCTGAGGAACATTGAATTGATGCATTCTCAGCTCAAGAGTCAACACTGATTTCTCAAAACCACAAACCATGAGATTTAGAATTCAGCAATCTTCAAAGACTCAATACTGAAGATTTTAGATACCTTTTCCAAAGATTGGAAAACTATGAAAAATTGATTCAGGAAATTTTGAAGCGACTTCTTATCGATTCTTAGCATTGAAAAGTCAAGATTCTGAGAATAATATTGAATTGATCCATTCTCAGCTGAAGAGTCAACATTGACTTCTAAAAACCACAAACCATGAGATTTCAAATTCAGCAATCTCAAAAGACTCAATGGGCTCTTTCACTAAAATTTAAATACGAAATTTAAGTATAAAATCCCAAAGGAGGGACTATTTTAGGCATATATACCAAAAAAAAATGTTCTACAAGGTTAAATAAGTTTTTTACAGGCATTCGAAAATGGCCAAATTCAAACTAATTTTAATCGCGCCGAATCGCTGACGTCACATAAATATTTTCCATTTCGCTTATGTTGTTGCAAGGAACTGACCGGCTCGGCTGTGTGGCGCTCTGTAAAAGCACATCAAGTATACGTAGAGGTTCGAATGCGCTGTTGTCGGTTGTGACTGAATGTAGTGTAACGTAAAAAAAGTAAATAAAACTAAACATAAAAAATTGTATTAAATTGTATTTAAGCATAATTTCAAAAAAAAAAATTATAAAATCTTGAATCCATAACTAATTAATTGAACTACTTTTCATGATATTTTTCCAACATTTCAGAATTAAATCTATTACAAATTTTCAATGTTGACAATTAGTGGCAACACGGTCAAATTGTGAGCTGCGACGTCATAGAAATAAATTCTGGGTTTTTATTTGGAGGTATTTCTTATTTTTCTGTTTTCTCAAGAAGGACTATGAATTTTTCAAAAGTAAAAATACAGAAAATTCTGTTTTTAGTTGCTTTATCCAAATATGCCAATTTCAAAAATTAGTGAAAGAGCCCATTATGTAGTCTCTAAGAGAAGATTTCAAATACCTACTCCAAAGACTTGAAAACTATGGAAAATTGAATCAGAAAATTTTGAAGCGATTTCTTAGCGATTCTTAGCATTAAAAAGTCAAGATTCTGAGGAACATTGAACTGATCCATTCTCAGCTCAAGAGTCAACACTGACTTCTCAAAACCACAAAACATGAGATTTAAAATTCAGCAATTTTCAAAGACTCATCAATTATGAAGACTCTAAGAGAAGATTTCAAATACCTACTCTTAAGACTTGAAAACTAGAGAAAATTGAATCAGAAAATTTTTAAGCGACTTCTTAGCGATTCTTAACATCGAAAAGTCAAGATTGAATTGATCCATTCTCAGCTCAAGAGTCAACACTGCGACTTCTCAACACCACAAAGTATGAGATTTCGGATTCAGCAATCTCGAAAGACTCAATTGTGAAGCCTTTGAGAAAAGATCTCAAATACTCCAGAGATTGCAAAACTATACAAAATTGAATCAAAAAATTTTGAAGCGATTTCTCAGCGATTCTTAGCATACTGGTTGAAACTAGTACGCAAAAGAAGTACTTAGATCCAGAATCATTAGACGATACAGAATACAACTTTGAAAAAACACTCGTTCAACCCGATTTTGAGGAAGAAAACACCAAGTAAGACGAAAGTTAAGAGATCGAATTACCCGAGACGTGCAGGCAGTTGCTTCTGAAATGTTTGAACCGAAGAACCACTTCACTACAAGAAAGCTGGGACTTGTATAGACCGAAAAAACTGGATAGAAGTAATGCAACAAAAACTTCAATCGCCTAAAGAAAATCGCAAATGGGTGATGACAAAGTTACAACTCTGGCAAGAAAGCGATTCTTATAAAGTGGGTATTAAAGTATTGTAGAAATAAAATCCAGATGGGTTCATCAGACGAGTACAAAGCTAGACTAATAAAACGTGGTATAAAAAAAATACAATAAGAGCTTGTAACGTCACACTTGCGAAGCCATAGCCACTACCGTTGCCGTAGCTATAGCCACTACCATGTCTGACAAACGTCATCAATCAGTCAGTCAGTTTTTCCCGATCAAGTTGCCAAGTTTATTATCAATTATCAGTAATTATTGGCTACGTTCACCAGAACCAAAACGGATTGTGAACAGTTTACAAACACCAACAAAATATGTTGGCTAAACTCTTGGTTCTGCTGAACGATTCAAATTTTCAATGATAGAACGTCACCTTCTGAATGACAGGTCACCACACAAAACACAGTATTGAAAATTATAAACACTCTGAAATTATGCTTGCAAAAATGGCGACCGTTTGCAAAACATGTTGGGTTTTAACACAAATTTAACGTAGCGTTCAGCAGAACAATCACAAACCGTTTACCAACGTTTGTATCTGGTGAACGCGGCCATTGCTATTATTTTGCCGACTCTGTATTTTTTTTCCAGTTAAATTGTTAAATAAAAACATTAAAAAACATGTGTATTGCATAGTGTTGGAGTTCCCTTCGATACCCGCTACATATTTGGCGCCCAACGTGGGGCCTGGGGTTTTATGGTGAACCACCACTCCAATGACTTTCTGGACTAATTTTGTGACTGTAGATCAATGAACTATAGAACGCGAGACATTATCAGTATGTAAATGTGCAATAATTGACTGAATTGTGTAAGTTTTGCCACATTCGGATATTATACCCACAATTTCTGGAATATTCCACACAAACCGACATTACAGTTTCCTGTGTGTTCAAGTTTGTCCTCCATTTTTGTGCTGACATTACAGTTTCCTGTGTGTCCAAGTTTGTCCTCCATTTTGTACTCACATTACAGTTTCCTGTGTATCCGTCCAAGTTTGTTCAAAGGGCTCCTACATTACAGGGTCTGTTCCCACACGAGTCTCTGACAGTTTGCAAACTGTCAGTAAGAATCGCCCATACATGTTTTCAATGCTGTCGTTCCAAGATCAATCTGTAACTCAGCTGAGCGATTGTTTCTGACAGGTTGCAAACTGTCGGAGACTCCTGTGGGAACATACCTACAGTCGCCTGTTTGTCAGGATTTACCCGAGTTTTCTGTTTCTCAACACTACAATTCCATCACTTAGCTTACTCCAAGCTGGATTTTCCTGTATATGCCTTTTAATCTTCGATCGTCTCAAAAAAATCAAGACAAAATGGGTGACCCTGTTCTTCTGACGAATGAACAATTACAAACATTACTCGCTGGTATGAGAGATATGTTTCAGAATACGCCACAATCTACTTCGAACCAGTACAGCTGCCAATTTTTCTTAATGCGGCTCAAGGTTTTCTGGAAAGCCAGACGAAGATGCTGAAGCTTTTATTGATGCCATCACTATTTACAAAGTCTGTCTGAACATCAGTGACGATAACGCTGCAAAAGGTTTACCCATGCTACTGGATGGCGCTGCTGCAGTATGGTGGCAAGGCATTAAAAAGCCAAACATCTTATGTACTGAAGTTAAGATGCGCTACGTCATGCTTTTGGCTTTAACAAACCAGCACATCAGATTTATAGAGAACTGTTTTCTCGAGAACAAGGCAGTACGGAACCAACGGATCTTTTCGTGAATCAAGCCCGTGCACTGCTTTCAAAATTGACAACAATCACACTCTTGCAAGAGGAGCACAAGTTAGAAATGGTTTATGGTCTCTTCCACCATAGAATCAGGGAAAAACTTCCTCGACATAGTTTCCAGAACTTTTCGGAGATGATCGACATATGCAGAGCCATCGAATCCAGCCTTGCTGAATACAACGTAAAAGTGACTTCCACGTCCGTTGCAGAAAAGTTCAAAGACCGGTGAGCATTTTGCAAAGCATAAGGACATGTTCAAGCTGTTTACAGAAAATTTAAAGCCAAGTCTGCTGAAAAAGCCTCGTCTACTACTTCTGCCCTAACAGTCCGATCCAGTAACCCGTCCTCCACAAACGTAACATGTTATGGTTGTGGTGATCCAGGATATTCGTTCCAATTGTCCTCAATGTAAACCTGCACCAACAACCATTTCCTCTGTCGAAATGCTCGCTGCTGATTTCGGTGAACCTTCCAGTTTGTTATCAACGTTTGATGGTCCGCCTTTACGACTCATGATACCTGTCATCATTCAAAGTAAATCAGGTTTTGCTTTTGTGGATTCCGGAGCAAGATGCAGTATTGCAAGTTCAAAGTTGTTAAGCCACTTAAATGTTATTTGGCATCCATTCAAAACTGCTACAATAAAACTGGTATTTGCTGATGGTATACCCCGAGAAGTTGAAGCAAAGATGTAACAGTGTTTCATCGAAGTTATGAATAAACAACGAAAACTGCAAATGATTGCTGTTCCAGACTACAAAGATAGTAAGACTTTACTTGGTGTTAATTTCATATCACAATTCGATATAATGCTCAATATACCTAAGAAGATATACTATTTCAATAATGATCCAAGCAATTCCTTGCCATTACAGGATGAAGTTATTGATTGCAACGCAGTTTTATCTGTTGTTGACGGGAATGATTTTTCGTTGTCGACTCTTTCCAATATTGAAGACGGGACATTGAAATCGCTGTTGGAACATAACAAGGATACAGGAGTTACCCCATATGCTGAACATATCATCATCCTCACTGTTGATATTCCCATAGCTGCACCACCATATCGCTTATCTCCTGCGAAGAAAGAAGTTTTGCGTCAGGAGCTTGACAAACTTCTTGCCAGCGATATCATTGAAGAAAGCGAATCGCCGTACGCATTTTCAGTCGTCCTTGTACCGAAAAAAGACGGAACTTCACGTGTTTGTGTTGATTATCGCCGACTGAATGCTGTCACCAAAAATGTTCGTTACTCGTTGCGTCGTATAGATGACCTTATCCATTAGGCAATTTAAACCACGTGACATTCAAGATGGCGTGGCGGCCACACCCCAAGTAGCAACTACACGTTAGAAAACGTTTATGAAACGTTGGTTTCAGGTCCTGAACGTGTACTAATGTTCTCGACTCTAGGATAACGTTACATGACGTAACGTTGTGTCAACGTCATTAAGTTTAACGTTTTATAAACGTTGTTATTGAAACGTTAGTATATGTAACGTCGAATTAGCGTTTTTTTCTAGACGTTGTTGGTATCAGAACAGTGTTTATTTTGAATCAGGAAAATATAAAAAAAAACATTACTATCTTATAGGTTTAATTTCCAAGTGTCGTATCCTGCACTAATTATATTTAGCGTTGTTTCCTAACAAAAAATATTAAGCCTATTTTGAAATTCCCGCGCCCGTAGAGGTGTAATCGAATTTTCGCGGCACACCTACAGTGTTGCCTCTTTAGTATAATTGTAACAGCTGTAACTTTTTGAAGATGTTTATTTCCTTATTAGAATTTAATAATATTTAATTTTATAATTTTTGATAACCAGCATTTTTTCTCTATTAGTTCATGCTTCATATATATTATGTAATTAAATTTGTCAGGAAAAAAATATCACCTTTGTTACCACGGATTATCTTTCATGAAATTCATCTGGCAACACTGTACAACAACGTTCCCTTCGTTTTCGTTTGTGGCGTCAGGTGGCGTTGTTCTTGTACTTCATACTCGGCTCGTCGTTTGCTATGGTCGTTTGGTTTTTGGTTTCGTTGTGGTGTCTTGTAGTCTTGTGTTTATGTGGTGTGCTGCCTTTAATGCCCCTTGCTTTGCGTTGATAATCAGAAAAGTCAGATAGTTTACCTGATAACTTATTAGAAGTCCAATAAACCGGGCCTTACAGAATGTTTTATTGTGTAAATAAATTTTCGCTATAGGTAGAGCAAAAATATTATTATTGCTTATTTAATATGTTAAGGAATAGACCAAATATGTGAGTACCTTGTTTTTTTCAGGTTTAAAATTAAAAAAATTCATTATGTTATTTTTACATTTTTTAAAATAAAAAATAAATGTTTTTTAGTCCTCATGTTTTTATTTCTCTAGATTTCTCTCATCTTACCTACAATCAACGTTAGTTTTACCTAAGTTTACAACGTCATCTAACATTAAAATAACGTTCGTAAATGTCAATTAACGTTTTAAAACAACGTTTAATTAAAGTTTATTATTAACGTTACTTCAACGATGACATTGTTACGCTAAGAGGACGTTTTGATAACGTGATTTATAACTTAACTTGACGTAAAAAATAACGTTAAACAAACGTCATTTTGCTACCTGGGACATGGGTCAAAAAACACAAAAATTATCTAGTTTCTGCCAGAATTAATAGTTTAGGTACCTAGTCAACAAATATTTTATTAAATAATGAAAATCAAAGTTGTCAGCAAAACTGTATGCAAAATAATTTAAAATACGCATAAAAACATATTCAAAACAAGCTTGCTTGGCCGCCACGCCACATTGAATTTTCCTTTTTGACAGATGGATTGAATTGCCTAATAGCATGGCGTGGCATTTTGCTAATAGTGGGTTTCCGACTTTATCTCTGTATACTACAGTCTCATTCGATCCACACTTGAATACTGCAGCCCAATTTAGAGTCCAAGTTAACGTATGCTACATTAGAAGGAATTCAACTGGAAAAGCTAACTACATAACCAATGTAACGTCACACTTGCGAAGCCATAGCCACTACCGTTGCCGTAGCTATAGCCACTACCATGTCTGATAAGTGTCATCAATCAGTCAGTCAGTTTTTCCCGATCAAGTTGCCAAGTTCATTATCAATTATCAGTAATTATTGCTATTATTTTGCCGACTCTATATTTTTTTTCCAGTTGAATTGTGAGACGTGTTTATGGAGTAGACAGTTGGCTACGAAGATGGTAGTCGCTGAGTACCTATTTTTTTCTGCAACGCAGGTCGTATGGATCCAAGCTCCAAGATGTTGGAACAAACGTTTTACAGACTACATTAAAACCCTTGGCTTTTAACGAAGTAATACTGATCCATGCTTATTTGTGAAAAAAGAAGGACAACATATGCTTCTATTAGCTGGATGATGGATGATGGTTTACTGGCATGTACATGTAAAGACACGGGATAGACCAAATTTCCAACACTAGCCAACGGCACATGTGAACTAATTTGGAACGCATTGGCGGTATGGACGATGTTCTCAAATCCTTTTCAATGCTTTCCAATTCCAACTCCAACGACAGCACATGTGCCCTTGGCGTTGGTCTTCGTTGGAAATTCGGTCTGTACGCGACCTAATAACGTGAAAAACTCTTCGTTTGAAAAAGTAATTTGAAATTACTACAAAACCTGTCTCGTATTTTCTTGGATTACAAATCAAGAGGAAAAAAGTAAGTGAAATAAACCTCAATCGAGCTTCATACACCCGGAAACTATTAGAACGTTTTGATATGAAAGATTATAAGCCAGTTTCAACATCTATAGTTAAAGACAGTCTTCAATTAGGGAAGGAAAATGGTGAAGAAAAATCGAACACTATTTTTCTATACAGCGAAAGTGTTGGAGCTTTGATTCATTTGATGATTTGTACTAGACCATATAGCATATGCTGTAAGTGTTGCGTCCAGAAAATTGGAAAACCCGACTTATATTGATTGTGTAGAGGCCAAAAGAGTACTTCGTCACCTGAAAGGTACGCACAGCAGATGTGGGTTTGTCCTACAAGTTTGTTGTACTTATAGGAAAAGTTGGAAATATTTAGCGATTCTGACAATAATGAAGATGAAGCAACTGATCGGTCAACATCAGGAGTTGTGCATGTATGCAGGTGCTGCAATTTCCTGAATGAGCCAAATTCAAGTATCAGTAGGACTTTCTACTACTGAAGCGGAGATATTAGCCGCAAGTGAAGCTGGAAAAGATATAGTTTGGATGAAACCAAGGTTGTTTGAAAGAGGTAGGTTGCCTGATAACTTTCATGACGTCATCTGGGGTTCCTAAACATAATGCAAATCTCCATTATTAGGCAACCCAGATGAGGTCATCTGTTTCCCATTACCAGACAACCTATTAACTTTAGGAACCTTGGATGAAGCGACTTTATGAGGAAATTGATCCACCAAAATCAGTTCCAGAATCAAAAGTTGATAACGAAGCAGCCATTCGTTTGTCCTAGAATCCAGAGTTTCATCGTGAATCTAAACACATAAGACATAGGACACGTCTTTGTTAGAGAGTTACTAGTTCAAAAAAAATTAGTGATAGTTGATCCTATGACAAAACCGCTATTCAAGCAAAGATTGGAGAAGGTACCACAAGTTATTGGCATACGCATGGCCAAACATTTCAATGAGGAAAGGTGTTGAAATACTCCGTTCAAGATCTCTGCTTGATTATGTTATATGTTTGGTGATGGTATTTATTGTTTAGGTATACTATTTATGTGTTATTTCTGGTCTGGAAAAATAAAAGGTCAAATCACAAAGATCACTTCTATTGTGTCTCTCTGAATCATTCTAAAAAGGACCGCTTTAACAAAATCAACCCAAATATTTGCACGATTACTCAGAGAAATTATCCAGCCTTAGAATCTTGGAATCCATACTACAACCAAGTTGTTACATGGCGTCACAACACTAATTCAGATATTGTTTCATTTATGGTAGGTACCTATAATAATTACAAATTAAAGATCTTCAGTTAAAAAACAGTTTTCTGCCATATAAAAATTTCGTATAAGACTATGGAGCATCTGCACTGTGTCTCCTCTAATACAAACAATAATTCCCAAATTTCATCTGTAAGCGGCAAAAAACCTGAAACCCCTCAGAAAGACCCAGAACATCATCATCGTCGAGATGCTGGGCGACGTCAGAGTCACGTCGAGGTTAATAATTAATGCATAAGCGGTAAATTAACCACAAAGTTAATTAAAGTGGCCCCTAATTACGTTAAATCCTAATGGAATTGGTGGTTGTTGGTTATTACGGTCTTGGGGCGCTTAGCGTCACGAACATACAAGTTATTATCCAAATAAGAAGTTTAATATGGTATTTTTTCATCGATATTCTCAAATTTAATCCCACTAAATGCATAAATCAAACGCCCCACGAGGAGGAAAAATTGTCAGATTTATACGACGGAAGTATTAAAACCTGTAAAACCGGGCACCGTAATCTTGCTGCGCCATTTTCCATTTTTGAATTTCCAATAATGCCTTTCCGCAAAATGGATATTTTTAGAGCCACAACATCTGGTAAGAGTTACGACGACGCAAACTATAGTTGAGCGCCGTATAAACTTATAATCGCTATTTTATTATGCAAAAACTTTATGTTTGCTCGCGGATCGTTAAATCATCCCCCCCCTTTTGTGTGTTTTAGCTTGCAGATATGAAAAGGGCACATGGGCCGAGTGCAATGCGCAAGGTCAAATGACCAGGAGCGACAAACTGAAACCTGGAAGCGACCCGTCTTGCGAACAGAAACGGGAAATCACGAAGAAGTGCAAAAATAAACCTCAGAAAGGTCAGACCGCGAAAGGTAAGAAAGGTAATCGTATCGTATCATCCATTTTTTTTTTTAGTTTCTTTTTATTTTTGGTTGGGCAGCAAAAATTTTCAATAACGGAAGTCAGTTTGTATCTGAGATTTTTTTTTCCATTAACTCTTTTAAAAAACTTGTGAAAGTTTTGACAAATCATTTTAATAACTCTTATAGCTAGGCAAGCTGTATTAAGGTTTGCACCCCGCTGCGATTACCGGAACATAATTAAAAGTTTCCTATTAACTTTGCTCAAATATAGATAATTGCAAAAGTTATGAAAATAAATAATTGCTCATGTCTTTAATCAGATTTGGAGCGTTAGCTTAGTTCCAAATGTATTTATATGTAAGGCTCAACATGGCAATTAATGAAAAACATATACAAAAAAAACACAAGCAAGCACATCGACTATAGGAGGAACTATCAGAAGAGCTGTAAGTAAATTAGAAAAAATTTTTGATCAACACGTGTCTGAAAAGGTTACCATTGAAAGTGATGTATAAAGGATTGGACGTGAGTGAAAACTCGAAGCACCTACACTTTTTGGTAGAAATAGTAGAAAGTATGCACGTGTTTGCAGTCCTCAGTAATCGTGTAAAGAAATATTCGAGAATAATATGAATTGCGAGTAAGTAGGTACATGGTAAATTGCGAGCGGTCGTATTTGATGATAATTATTTCCTTGGGCAGGTATTGAAAATTTGGGGGCGGGTCTATTTGCAATTGAAAGAAACAACTGATTAATGGTTATCCGTTAATTTACTAGACGGAACAAAATAGTCAATTCGATTATCCAAACTCTTCAGTAAAATTCATTTCAATTAGCAGTCATTTGAATTAAATTTCTCTATCTATACTAAGCACAAAAATATTCAAAGTCAATTCACTCAAGATAATAATATTTATGCAATAAAGTTTCATAGTCAATTCACTTCATAGTCATTTCAACATTGATAAAGTAAAAATAAAACTTGTCACTAGAGTAGTTTCATTTAAATTATCGCCTCTTAAGTCACTTAATTATTCTAATTATTATTTACTTCAAAATAGCTAGAGTACGCATATAAAAACTGAAACATTTACGTTTTTTCTTAATTCAAGTTATTTACTGAAATTTTACTTTTTCCAAGGCCCGACTTTTTTATACTCGAGATAATTCGTCTAATTCTCGATAATTGATTCCCTTAGAGCTCGCAGATAATGTTGAACGAATTTAAATGGTTTTTCTTTCACAATTTTCTATTACTGTTTCAAAGTTCGATTTAACGCGTTTTCCCGAGGCAATAAAATGAAGGAAACTTTTCGCGAATTTTATCCGCACTGACTCATTAGGTACTGTAGATTTAAACTCAAGACTGAACTGAAGAATCAACTGAACTGATGTGAAGACTTCTAGAACCGCTGCTTTTATATTTTTCGTTCCCCCAGAATATTCCGGGTCATGTCAATTCATTGACCGTTCTTTTTTCTGTTTAAAACTGAATAATTATGTCGAAATTTCCTGGATTATCGGGGTCAACAGATTTGTTGTAAGAATGTGAGGACGAATAAATCAAAGGATGCCGAAAACTCGTGTCGGCCGTAAATCACCAATTTAATTACTTTTATCCCATTTTGACGTTTAAAAATGACATTATTGAATAAATAATAGCAAAGGTGAATAGACGTTTATCACCTGAGTGATTTAATAGTTATTTGTGCAACCAGTTGGGAAAAGCACTATTTTTCGTAACGAGCAGATTTCTGCAAAAGAAAGCGAGTTACGAAAAATAGTGTTTCACAACGTGTTTCACACACTATTTTTTCTAATTTTGTTTAGTATGATTTGATCTATTCAAATTCGAGTCAAAAACATAAAAAAATTCCCTTCTTGAATTATTTCTAAATCGTCAAGTAAGTTCAAAGGTGTTTCCTTTTCCGTTGCTGTGGAAGCCAGTATTGTTTATTGTCAAGTTTGGCGACTCAAACCGGTCATTGCTTTTGACGATCATCGACTACCTACTCTGCTTGTAGATTCTGTCGATGATTTTCTGAGAATTAAATAGCATGGGGGTGGAAGTCTAATACAGCCGCCAAGGGCTATGTGGAAAATACTACTATAATAAACAAAAAATTGTCACCAACATCCTTGGAGAGACTTCCATGGAAAAAACATTCAATTAATGCTACATAGAAAGCTATGTTGTCAATATCATCATTAATTGTTCAAATTATGTTAAGTATTAATATTTATAACTAATTAGTTTTTTTTTCCATACATTGTCATATTATGTAACTAATTTAAATAAAATTAAATCTTCATAATATGTACGTTCAAAGAATATAATAACAACAAAGTACTTCAAGTAGTTCAGCTCCAAATGAGTCACAGATTTTTGCAACTAATAGTAAAATTTACTTTTCATCACCAGTTGCGAAAAATTTTACTTTTCGTAACTGGTGGAAATAGTATATTACATATTACATATTACATATTACATATTACATATTACATATTACATATTACATATTACATATTACATATTACATATTACATATTACATATTACATATTACATATTACATATTACATATTACATATTACATATTACATATTACATATTACATATTACATATTACATATTACATATTACATATTACATATTACATATATTACATACTGTCGAGAGATTTTAGTCAGACCGAGGCGCAGCCGAGGTCTAACTAAAATCTCGAGACAGTAATGAAACTTTTCACCGAGGTATGTATACTATTTTATTTACAATCATTCGAATTTTTAAATTTTGATTTGAATTAAAACTAAAAAATACAATAATTAAAAATTTCATTTACTTTCGGCCCAAGTAAACTTTCGACCCGTGGACCGAAAGTAAAAGTCAAAAAAGTGACATTTTCGAACATTTTAAAAGTCAGTAAAGTCAACATTACATGTACGATTGTAAATAAAGACATTTTCCGCAAGAGTAAGGTACAATATTTTTCCTACGAGTGTTTTTGTCCATCTTATTTATCAAAAAAAATGTTTCCAATACGCAAAGATTTTATAATGATGGTACAAAAGAGCACATAATATAAAATAATATATAACAAATCATTTATTTGATCCTAAATATCTTCATTTTTAGAAATAAAAAAATCGTGCGGAAAAGAAACTTTTCCTACTCGCGTGCGGTAAAGTACACTTTACCGCACTCGTTTGCGTGCCGTAGGTAGTACTTTACCGCACTCAGTGCTGTAAAAATTATTTACCGCACTCTTTTAAAAAAACGTTTGTATGGACCTTTTTCATGTAATGAACAACAAGGATAGTTTATTAGAATTTCTGCAATAAAGAAAGAGACACAAATAACGATGCGCGATACCTGTGTGGAATGACAAGTTTGAGAAGTACGAATTTGCAAGTGCTAGCAAACCTTTAATTGTACAATTATCATTGTATTTGATATAGAAATCGTTAATACGAACCCTCAAATCTCTGTTCCAACTTTAATCGTCTTCAGTCAGGTTGAGATCACGTAACCATTGTTTTCTTACATTTTGATTGCTTGAAAACTTGTGAAAAGAAAGATTTGACTTTTTTTCCGCCTCACTCTGACAAGATCGTACACAACACATTTGAACCATTGTATAATAAACAGTTTTTGTAATAATTTTCATCAATATTGATTGATAATTGAGGTTAGCTTAAAGAAAGTCAGCATCAAACCCCGTTCATTCAATTGACAATTTTATTATCTATCACCCACAAGCGGCGCGCGCAGCATAGGTGAAATGAGAAAGTTCCATTGTTCATATTCTTTATTGTGCCGGTCCTGGGGGCCAATTTTTGACCGTTCGCAAATATAGAAACGTATGTAGATTGTTCCTAAATCTGCGAACAGCCACAAGTTCTAATTTTTGGCCGTTCGCAAAGTTTCGTATGCGCATATTTTCATTCGCTTTTTTGCGAGCAGGGGGCCAATTTTTGACAATATACAATTGCAACAATGGAAATTGGCAAGGAAATCAGACATCGAAACAGACAAAACATAGTAAAAAACGCCTCAAAAGAAATATGGAAGACCCTTAAGGAAATAACATGCGAGAAAATAATCCCAAAGTAATAATGGAATTATTACTCTAGTGCTGAAATCATCCTTTGAAGCCATGGAGGTCATCATCATCATCAAGTTATAAACACAAGTATAGAGAATAGAAAATTTCCTGGTGAAGGGCAAACATCCTTTATCATAGGTACCTATAGAAAAAAAACAATTCCAAATTATGTCAGGACTACCTATCGCCCAATAACCATGGTTCCCACCTATATGAAAAATTCCTGGACTCCTGAACTTGTTCCATAAGGGACTAATGAAATTATTCAATGAACTACCAAATTACGTGAAGAACTGTGAAAGTCTAAATTAATTTAAAAGTTACCTGCTATTTCAAATATGCAAAAAAGACAATTGCACTATTATAATATTGTATTGTAACTCTTAATATATTAGCTTCAAGCTATTAACAATAATGAATTAATATTGATAAAGGCAACTTATCCTAGCAGGACCCATGCCACATTCGTGAGCCATTGGAGGATTGAAATGGTTAGGTAGGTATGCAAGAGGAGAACGAAGCAGCCCTAGATTCGTCGAAAATCTACCAGGTGGGTGGGTGGTGGCGGACAAGACCCATGCCTTCGTCCTAAGACACATGAAGGGGAACTACTCCACCCAGGAGATAAAGGAATACCTAGTCGATAGGTATTCCATAAAAATAAAAGAAATCTATGCGATGAAGAATACGGGGCAGGAGACAACCCACTGTACCTGGTTGTAACAAGCTCTAAGTGAACAGTGGCTAAATAAAAAGAGACAATAAAGAGCCACAATACGTAGCCGAGTACAGTGGGAGGAGCGGAAGAACCGCAAAGACATCAGCCAGTGCATCAGATGCCAAACGTGGGGCCACACGATGACTGGCTGCCACCGCCAGAGCATGCAGATGCTCAAAATGCGCGGAGGCGCATATGACGGCCGACTGTCCCAATAGAGACAAACAGTCGGTCTGCGCAAACTGTAAGAGCGCACACCGGGCAATGTCCACCAACTGCCCGGTGTATAAATGCAAAAGCAGATGCTTGACGCTAGAAGCGTCCCCAAACCAACCTACGTTCCTGTCCCGCTTCCGCAAAACCCAGCCTGGGGTCGAAGAATGGCCCAGACACCCAGGCAAATGCCCAGACAACCACCACCGCCACCCCAACGGCAACTACCAACCTTCGCGTATGAAAGAGACTTCCCGCGGGGACTTGTGCGCGAAAGTGGAGTGCACGATACCGCTACAAACGAAGTGCGCGAGCGCAAAGCAGTGCCGCCCCGCAATGACCACCAAGCCCCTATCAACCTTGGTGAAACATTCAACGTGTTCCAGGCTAAATTCGCCCGCCTGGACTCGCTGATTAATATGGATGGTATGATGCGAGCATTGGACCATTACATCGTGGACGACATGGAGTTTTAACGCCAGCCGCCAATTCTTCAGCTCCGACTTGAAGAATTTTAAACTCAACCTTAACGGCAAATTAGGTGAGCTAATCCACTTCCTTCACCATGAGGGGATTGATATCGCCATAACTGTGGAAACATGGCTAGGCGATGGAGATCGTCTCGTGGCGAAAAATTATTCCTGTGAACGCTCTGACAGAGCCGGCCGCTACTGGTGGTGTAGCGATATTGATCAGGAACCCGATCGCATACAAGCGTATGCTACAGTGGAAAAGTGCCGTAGAGCACGTGTGCATCAAGCTAGCGTACTGATCAATGGCTGCTACAACGCCCCGCAGAGACGGGTCAGTAGCTAACCTATCCCTATTTTTCCCCCGAAACACTCGCTCCTTGTTGCTTGGAGACCTAAACGCCAGACACAGACTTTGGTGGAATCAGAGAAAATACCAACGCCATGATCCTAAATGATTTCGTCAACGACAGACCGGAGTTGATACTCCTCAGTACTGAATCGCCCACCCATTATCCTAGTAATAACATGACACTTACTTACATTGACATTGCAATCAGCAAAGGACTTCGGGAACTTTCCGATCTCGTTACGATCAATGCCCTGAGTTCGGACCATCTACCCATCTTTTTCACCTGGGGCGAACTTGATCCTCCCCGCCCACAAGTTCGCCTGAGCTATAAAAACTTCAACTGGCCCCTGTTTCGGCAGACACTCAATACCCTAACCCAAGTCCCTGGTCAAATTGATACCATAGACGGTCTAGAGCAAGAGGTCTCAACCTTGACCAGGAACGTCCAGCGTACCCAAACTTCCCTCGCCACTAGGGTGACTGTTTGTCAAGGCCGCGATGAGCTCTCGGGAGCTTATTGCACTCATCGCACTGAGGAATCGTACCCGGAGGAGGTGGAAACGCCTTCGAAGGGACGAGTATCGCCAACGTGTTCGGGAATTCGAGGGTGCCATCAAAGATGGCATCAGCGAGCTCAAGAACCGTAGATGTGCACAAACCCTAGATAACCTCTGTCCCCAAGATAACTCTTTATGGCGCCTTACGCCAAGGATGAGGCGGCAGCCTGTGCGCACCCCTGCTATTACTAATAATGGCAGGGATTGCGTCACTGCCCCAGAGAAGGCGGAAGCTTTGGCTTCTTTCCTGGAGAGCGTTCATTCCGAACTCCCACCCAATTCCCCTGAACAGGAAGAAATCGAGCATACAGTGGCAGCCTTTGCTATTCGGAAATACCCCGTCCCCCAGCATTTGCTCGCTGAACTCATTGTCACGCCCGGCGAGATGACACGAGTTATCCGCCGACTCCTAAGCGAGAAGGCCCCCGGACCAGATGGCATCCCATATCGAGCCCTCAAAAATCTCCCGCGTAAAGTTATTGTCCAGCTAGTACAAATAACAAACGCAATCCTAAAACTGCAGCATTTTCCCTTTCAATGGAAAATGGCTGTGATGGTTATGATCCCCAAACCAGGAAAAAATCTAACACTCTACATCCTCTTACCGCTCAATCTCCCTTCTAAACTCCTTTGCCAAGCTCGTGGAGAAGTTAATCCTGTCCAGGGTCAAAAAGATCGTCGAAAACTTCTCCATACTCCCAAACGAGCAGTTCGGATTCCGCCCTCGCCACAACACCACTCTTCTTGCAGCCAAAATTTGCTGCGACACCTTCCAAGCGTTCAACAGGCGCATGAACACGACTCTTCTGCTCCTGGATATGCAGCGCGCCTTCGATAGGATCTAGCACTCAGGCTACTCGCAACATTCAACTTCCCGTTACATATCATCTCCCTGTTACAGTCATATATCAGCGGCCGCACTTTCTGCGCCAATAAGACGACGCTCTATCAAACTCCAAACCCATTTAGGCCGGAGTGCCGCAGGGGTCGGCACTCAGTCCGTTGCTGTACTCTCTGTACACAGCGGACATTCCAAAATTCCAGAATACAAAACTGGCGCTGTACACAGATGACACTGCTGTTTACGCTCAATCCTTCTACACCCAAGCAACAAAATTTCAACTAGCCCATCACCTTTCTATCCTTCAACCTTATTACGATAAGTGGAAGCTTGGTGTTAATGAACAAAAAACAGAACTCATGCTTCCATAAAAAGCATACCAATAGCACCATGCCCACCCCACTTATCGTGAACAACATCCCTGTCACTCTTTCCCCAAAAGTCAAATACCTAGGCATCATTTTCGACCAGAGAATGAAATTCCATCATCATAGTTTTCCATGCTTTGGCTCGCACTTTCAGTGCGCAACAGAAACTCTATCCCCTAATAGGTCCCAATTCCTCTTTATCTCCCGATAACAAACTCCGTATTTACAAACAGGTAATAGGACCGATGCTTACTTATGGGACCCCTGTCTGGAACATCATATTTAGAACACAGAGGAACCGTCTCCAGCGCTTCCAAAACAGAATTCTGAGAGGAGTCCTGTCGAGAGTCCAGGTACGAAAGGATAAGGGACATGCATGCGCAAGCATAAATTCCCTATATCTCTGAATACCTGGATGATGTCAGCGACAAATTTTACAGATGCCTGGGCTCCCCATTCACGCGCAGACTCACTGCGATCAGATATGACCTAGACATCCCCATAGTACACAGCCCTCCTTACAAGAATTTGCTGATCTACTTTGAACCCCCATAACCCCTGGTAAATTCTTGAAATCCCTCCAACCCACATTCTCTGGCATCCCATACAAACTCCCTCATCTGTATAAGAGTCATTATCAGTGATCCATCAGATCACTGGACTGGCTAAGATGCAGGGCTGCCGAATCCCTTTTAAGTCATACCGGCGCTGACGCGCATAAACCCTAAGAGCTTAACCTTTGCAGTTGAGTCTACGTCCATTGGGCCCCACCGCCGACAAGGCACAAATTTTTTTATTTCGTTTGTTCATGAAATTAATTAAAAGTGTAGTTTTTTATATTTGGCGCTCTACAACATCAACTCTGAGCATCACCCAACATCTTCAGGTAAGCCACTGTGATGGCCCAATGCTTGCAAACCATGGTATTTCATTTCAGCGACCCTAGGGTCATGAAAACGGCGTGTAAGGGCGACCTGGTAACGTCGAGAAGAGTTCCCAAAAGCAAGGATAGGAACAGGGGCTTGGTGGTCATAACATCCGACCAACTAAAACAGCGCAAACAGCACGCTAGGCGTATCTGAGCGCACAGTGAGCTGCGTCCCATTGAGTTGTAGTATAAGTCTATGTTCTCAGAATTAAGTGTATGTTATATGTTTTTAGTTTAGTAAGGGGGGCCTAACCCCCCTACCTGAAATACATTTAACAATTTAATTATTTAAATAAGGAATTTGAGTTGAGTTTAGTTGAGGTGGGTTGGTTATCTCAGTTCGTAGAGCTTCGTAGTAACGTTGCGATGGTCGCGGGTTCAAATCCCGCACTAACTCGCTAACTCCAACTTTTTCAATTTTCCTTTCACTTGGTCCCACAAAAGTTCGAAGAAACGAAAGCTAAAAAAGACATCTTGAAGCCAACAGAGACACCAACCAACAGACGATCAACAGAATTATTGAAGATATGCATCTCCAAAGCCATCATCAGGAATGATTTAAGACACTTTAAAAACAACCAAGTTACACGGACAATTAGAGAAAATAAGGGTATGAGAAAATGAAAATAATGAACAAAAAATTTGTAAATAGAGAAAGAGAAATCTTCAAACCCATAGACGAAACCGGAAAAGGCACATTCAACAAGGGACAATGTTGATTTGATTTACACACTGGAACATTTATATGAAATTTTATATAGAAATCAACAAACTATGAATTCGATAAAATGTCTTCAAGCAAAAGTCTAAAGTCAAAGTTCCAAAGATACCTATCCCTGATATCTTTATGGCAAAAAATGCTTTGATATGCACAACAATAAAGCTCCTGGGATGATGGTGTAGCTACAGGAATCGACCAGAAGCCAATCTATTTCTTTCAAGCGCGAGAACAGGATGGGTATTTTGATCCGTTTTCCGTACTGACGTCATTGGTACTGACACACTATACTATCAGATAATATTCTCAACTCAACATGAACTCTTTATTTGCTTTATCGATAAGGACCATCAACAACTTTCTGACTTTCGTAATTTTTGGTGTACATTTTTCATAAATCATAATCAACATTGAAATTTATCACTTAACCAACAATTAAATTATTATTATCTATTTCAGCTGCTCGCAGAAACAACAGAAACTAAATCGAAGGCCAAAGAAAAAAAAATCATCAGCTTCAGTTTTGGAACGAAATCATCATCAATCAATAGACAGAAAAAATTGTTGTAAAGAATCTCATCTTTTGTTTTTCGAAACGTTTCAATTTGTTTGTAATAATTATATTATATTTATTTTATACAGGGTGGAACAATCATAATAATATTAAGTTTATACACTATATTATAATCGTGCAGTTTTGGTGAATACCTACTTGGGTAATAATTAATTAGGTATTACTGTAAATTAAGGTCCAGGTTTTGTTTATTTCTTTCGCTTCAGCCATTTTCGGGATCATGTATAGTAAGGTCACTTTGTGTGATCTTGAAATATGGTATATGGGTTTTTTTCTAGTTACTTAAATTAAATGTATTATATAGGGAATAAATTCGATGTGTAACCATTTCATCGAACAAAATAAGAGAATAATAATTAGCAATGACACATTTCTAGAATAATTATTTTGTTTTTTGTAGATTTTTACATGTTTTTTATTATTCTTTATAATAGCGTTTTTACTTATTGTACTCTACAACAGGTTAAATAGAATGGAATATCATAGGGTAGACGATAGAGGAACTTGTTCTGTAATTAATTATTCATATTCAATTTTTCTGCTAAAGCATGCAATTTGAAATTCAAGATGGTAAATTAATTCCTGAACACTTTTGTGTTACAGTCATTCAGTTTTTTAGTCTAATAATTAAGTAAGTAAAACAAAATCTTAAAAAATAATATCCCAAAAACTGATTGACTCTCTCATCATAAACCTAATCATTAAGCTGTTAGAACTTGTAATATTTATAAAGTTTTGGTATGAAGTTTCTGCAAAATAATCATAAAATAACTCTGTTACAAAAAAATCTTCTAATCGAATAAAATAAGTACATACCACCTACTTCTGTCTTAGTAGATGGATTTCCCCTAATAAATTTTAAGATATCTGTTTCTCAGTGTAATAATAACATATTGAATCTTCCAATAATAAAATTATATAAAAATACTACAGTCTTTTATCCTTTTTTTTTCTCAAATTTACGTTGAGTTACTACAAAGCTGACTTTCTTCCTTCAACACATTTAACTTCCAGAAACAAAAGTACCCTTTGAGATTACTACTTTTAACATAAATTTGTAGCGCCCGCCCTGGTATCACTGTTCAAGATGTTGATTGTTGGCGAGCGGTTTCCAATTTATTACAGATTTTTACCAGAGTGGCTACGGTGTAGGGTTCGTAATTGCTAGGGGTGGAAATAAGTACACAAATCCTGTGAATTTCAAATGGTTAATATCTCTTTATTTATATAATCAGGTACCTAACCAAACTTCTTTACTCCAAGACTTAAGAGCCTTGTCAGAAATTGTCGACATGTCTCCCCATTGCGTTGTCTGCATTCTATAAATTCTCTTATTGCAGTTCCTTGTACCTACATTATACGTCACAAATTGCTTCTTCAATCCTTCCTTGAGTGTGGTCCAGCTAGTGGTTGTTTTTAGAGTTGGCTCTGATTCAATAAATTGTTTGGCTTTATAACGTAATTTTAGTCTAACTACGGAAACTTTTTGTTGGTCGGTCCATTCGGCTAAGGTGCTGATTTCTTCGATAATGGATAAAAACTCTTCTACCCTGCTACTCCCATCGTACGTAGGTAGAGATTCTAATCCTATTGCAATATTTGTCATGTATAGCGGATTTGTTACTTCAAGATCATCCATGCCCTGCTTTAAGCAATTCTTATATTTTCATTTCATGCACTAATCGTGTAAACATCCTTGTATTGTGTGTACCTACCGTGCAATTTAATCAAACCCCACACCTGACACCATTTGTAGCGCCCGCCCTGGTATCACTGTTTAAGATGTTGATTGTTGGCGAGCGGTTTCCAATTTATTACAGATTTTTACCAGAGTGGCTACAGTGGTAGGGTTCGTAATTGCTAGGGGTGGAAATAAGTACAAAAATCCTCTGAATTTCAAATGGTTAATATCTCTTTATTTATATAATCAGGTAAACAAACTTCTTTACTCCAAGACTTAAGAGCTTATCTCTTAAATTAGTAACATTTCATCAAGTCCTCAAAATAATTCGAGCATTGGATGCATATTACTAAGAGTCAATGGATAAAGTTATAAATTAAATCTTTAAAGTTCACAATTTTCTGAGTCCACAATTTAAGTTCACAAGTTAAGTCCACAAAAGTATTTACCTTAGTATACAATGTTCAATTCTCTTCGTATAGGGGTGTTGTTACTTGTCTTTGCTACACGTTATTTATTTTACTACCGATCCCGAATTCGAATGTTTGATTTCTGATAACTACTTCGCTGGTTTTCACGATTGAAGATTTTTTTTTACTCCGATTCAAGAATTTCCTATTATCGTAACTTTGTTTAGAGTGACTTTACTACATTTTCAAAAACTGATTTATTTCAACTCAAAACTTCAGACCGTTCTGTATTGCTTGACTTAGTGACTTCTTACTGTACTATTACTGTTCAACTGTTGTTAAACGACATGGACATCCCTTTTTATACGCGATTTTTGCATCATTTCTGCGGCCACAGCCCCACGCTCTATAAATTATTTTCTTTGTGACTTTAAAAACGCGAACTAAATTTTGCAGGAGTTCGTTTTCAAAGATTCCGCTATAAAAAATTAGAATCCGTTTTAAATCACTTAAAAATCCCGGTACAAATATGTACATGTTACTTTGTCTTAAAAGAAACCGCCCGCAATAAATTAAATTATAATTTGTCTCCCAACAAAATCTCAGAAATGTTCCAATCTCTTTAACATTTCTTATATATAGTACGATATCCCCTTCGATTATTTTGGTTTTATCGGGGTGGGTCGTATATCCACCCTCGCAAATAAGATGTCCTAGATACTCTATCTCTTTCTTCATGAAGCGACATTTTGTTGGCTTTAATTTTAAATTGCTTTCCCTCAACTTTTCAAACACATGCCTTAATCGTTCTAAATGTATATCAGCATCCTTAGACAATACTATAATGTCATCTAGGTATACCAGACATTCTGTATATTATGTTAGTTTTCCCAATATATGATTCATCATGCGCCTCCAGGAAGCAGGTGGGTTCTTGAGTCCCATAGCCATACGTAAGAAGTGATAGTGGTTATCAGGCGTTGAAAAAGTAGTTTTCTCTTGGTAATCTGGATGCAGTGGTACTTGAAAATAACCAGATGCCAAATCCATTGTGGAAAACAGTCGAGAACCTGGTCTATCTATGGTTTCTGGAATATTTGGCAACGGAAAATAATCGGTCTTTGTGATGGAATTCAATTCTCTGTAATCTATAACAAGTCTGTACTGTACGTCTCCTCCTGGGTGTTTCTTCTTTTCTATAAGAATAGCCGGAAAACTCCATGGTGATTGACTTTCTACGATTATTCCGTCATCAAGTAATTTTTGTATTTCTTCCTTCATGATGGCTTGTCTGTGATATGGTACTCTATACGGTCTTTTTATAATTGGCTGTACTTCCTCGGTGATAATCCTATGTACAACATTCGTGGTACAACTAAGTTTTTGTTATGGAGTCCTAAAAATGTCTATAAAATCGATCACTAATTGTTGAAGGCTTTCTTCGTCTTTTGTCTGTGGATTTTCTAACTGTAATTTTTCTAAAATCTCATTTACGCCTTTTCTATCAATGATTCTAATTGAAAGAGTTTTCGAGTCATTTCTTTCTTCTACTATTCAGCTTCGCATGCTTTAGCAATTATTGTCCTACTTCTTAGAATCAATTGCTCCTTAGTTATGTTCATTAATCTAACAGGAACTGTATTATTTCGTTTACATAACACGTGCGCCGCCAGCAATCCAAACGGTGCATCGCCACTTGGTTCTAGGACTAAGTGTTTAGCCTTAACTTGTTTTGCTCCGCGTAACGTTGCTTGACACACTACTTCACTCATCGGCGGAATCGTTAATTCCTCTCTCAATACTACCAGATAGTTTTTCTCTTTTCTTACACCTTCCCTTTCAACGACTTCCTTATCTTTATTTAAATCCACATATTCGTTGTTTGGTTCACCAAAAACTTCATTTTCCTTAAAAACTTCTATATTCTTAACTGAACTTTCTTTTAGACTTTCTCTACTTTTCTCATTTTTCTGTATTAGAGGTGAGGGGCTTTTGGGAACCGGCCGGCTTCCGTGATGATGTTAGAGGTCTGTCCTCTGATTTTCCAAGTTGTTGGTTGGGGGTAGTTGTTGAGCGAGTATTAGTCGCTGCTAAACTACGACCTTATTCCGTTACTGATACTAACGAAAGATCTTGAATCATGGAATCTGTTATACTCGTCATCGTTTCTTTCCTTTCTCTCTCTGCGTCTAAATGTTCTATTCTCTTTTCTATTTTCAGACCATTTTCCTCCCCTTCGGATTTAACCTTGCAGTCGCTGCATTCTTTGCAATTCTTCTTTGCTGTATCTTTAATGTAACACATTATTTCCTTCAAGTCAGTTTCAAATTTATCAACCTTTTGAATCCTGTTTCCATTTCCTTCCAATTCTCTCACATAACTCTTAAGTTCTCTTAATTCCTTCTCTAAGTTCCTTACTTTCATATTTAACTCTTTTTCTACTTTCTGAACAAAATAATTATTTCTATTTTCTTCGTATAACGGAATTTCTCTTTCAAATGCAAACATGCAATTATTTTGCCAATCCACTTTAATTCCGTATCGACGAAGAAAATCAATTCCTAGCAATAAATCTGCTCTCAACGTATCTGTATCAACTACGATAAATTCATGATGTACTTCTATGTCTCCTTCAAACATTATTGGTAATGTTGCCATTCCTCGTACAGGTATCTTATTGTCCTGAATATCTAATAAATTTACGTCGCACTTCTCTTTCTTGAACCCCTGGGCAATCTCGGGTTTAACTAGGGATACAACAGCTCCAGAATCTATTAAGTCTAGGTATGACTTATCATTAACCCTAACGCTTACTACGTTACAGTACTCTGGGGTTCCGTTCTTAGAGCATGTAAATATCCCTAACCTATCATGTCTACTTATTCCCAACTCGCCTCTTCGACAGCCAAGTCTCGGGGTTGGAAACTGGCCGCATTGCAGTTTAACGGACGACGATCCATTTGTCGGCAGTCCCTTGTTATATGCCCTTCTCTATTGAACTTGTAGCATACAATTTCTTTCTGCGATTTACGAAACGTATTCACTTGACAATCCTTTGCAAAATGGCCACCTTGATGGCATCTGTAGCATTTCAATCCATTAGAGTTATTGAGCCATTCATTTCGACCAGGTCTTTGGTTTCTACAAGCGTTTCTCATGTGTCCCCCGGTTTGTTGCAGTTAAAACATATAATTTGCTTTGGTTGACTCCTTGTATTCCTTTGGTTAGGGGTTGGTTCAACGCGAGCCCTCATAGGCTGACTTTACTCCTCGGCACTCTCTGTTTGAAGGGTGTAGTAAATTCTCGATTGCTTCCCCCTTTTTCGGCGAGTTTTAACGCGTCTATCAAAGTTTGCGGACTTCCAGACAGCACTCTTTGTTTTATTGGCATTCGAAGTCCTAAGGTGAATTGAGTCATAATATCTTCGTCTAATTTATCAGTGAGTATTTTATCTGTTGCTGCAGTTCCAGTTAATGTTACCGTTCTGTTTCTAATTAACTTATCAGCCTTATCAGAAATTGTCGACATGTCTCTCCAATTGCGTTGTCTGCATTCTATAAATTCTCTTATTGCAATTCCTTGTACATTATACGGCACAAATTGCTTCTTCAATCCTTCCTTGAGTGTGGTCCAGCTAGTGGTTGTTTTTAGAGTTGGCTCTGATTCAATAAATTGTTTGGCTTTATAGCGTAATTTTAGTCTAACTACGGAAACTTTTTGTTGGTCGGTCCATTCGGCTAATAAGGTGCTGGTTTCTTCGATAATGGATAAAAAAATCTTCTACCCTACTACTCCCATCGTACGTAGGTATAGATTCTAATCCTATTGCAATATTTGTCATGTTGTATAGCGGATTTGTTACTTCAAGATCATCCATGCCCTGCTTTAAGCAATTCTTATATTTTCATTTCATGCACTAATCATGTAAACATCCTTCTATTGTGTGTACCTACCGTGCAATTTAATCAAACCCCACACCTGACACCATTTGTAGCGCCCGCCTTGGTATCACTGTTTAAGATGTTGATTGTTGGCGAGCGGTTTCCAATTTATTACAGATTTTTACCAGAGTGGCTACAGTGGTAGGGTTCGTAATTCCTAGGGGTGGAAATAAGTACACAAATCCTCTGAATTTCAAAGGGTTAATATTTCTTTATTTATATAATCAGGTAAACAAACTTCTTTAGTTCTTTACTTCAAGACTTAAGAGCTTATCTCTTAAATTAGTAACATTTCATCAAGTCCTTTAAAAAGCTTTGCTTTAAAATAAAAAAATCAATTTCAAAAACATTTCAAGTCCCTTATTTATAATCAATCGCTAAGTATTTGTTACTCTTTAAAAGTTTATACGATTTACTAGCATAAAAATAATTCGAGCAGTGGATGCATATTACTAAGAGTCAATGGATAAAGTTATAAATCAAATCTTTAAAGTGCACAATTATCTAAGTCCACAATTTAAGTTCACAAGTTAAATCCACAAAAGTATTTACCTTAGTATACAATGTTCAATTCTCTTCCTATAGGGGTGTCGTTACTTATCGTTGTTACACGTTATTTATTTTACTACCGATCCCGAATTTAAATGTTCGATTTCTGATAACTACTTCACTGGTTTTCACGATTTAAGAATTTTCTTACTCCGATTCAAGAATTTCCTATTATCGTAACTTTGTTTAGAGTGACACCGAAATTTACTGCTTTACTACATTTTCAAAAACGGACTTATTTGAACTCAAACTTCGGACCGTTCTGTATTGCTTGACTTAGTGACTTCTTACTGTACTCTGTAACTATACTACTACTGTTCAACTGTTGTTAAACGACATGGACATTCCTTTTTATAAATCAAATTATAATTTGTCTCAAGGTGAAACGTTGAAGAGATTTAGTTAATAAAATAATTTTCTAAGTAACCGAGCTCGTCTTTTTGTGAGTCATTACAATTTCATTGTTTTCATCTTTATGGCGGATTTTGGTAAACTGCCTTAGATGCATTTGAAATTGTTAACTTAGGAAATCTTTCGGTCAAGCAACAAATTGAATCTTCTGAAAAATTGATCTAATTAACTAGTCCAATGCGAAGGATTCTCCATCACCAAGAAAATCAACTTTGTAAGAAAAGTGTTAACAACAAAAGTAAGCTTCGATCATCAGAGCCTCTATCTTGATTGATGGAGTTCTACTAAAAGGTAGCAATTTCCATTTTTCGTAAAATAAAACACAAATTTTTAAAACAACCACTTTATATTATAATTAAAACTACAGTTTTGTTCCCAAGAAATATGTACAAATATCAAAAAAACGTATTTGCAACGAAATCAAACATTATCATCATCGAACCTTTCAAAAACGTTTCTCATTGCTGTCAATTTAAGTACAATCATTATATTGAAGAAAAATCGATTGTAAAAGGTCCGTTAACAGTACAAAATTTGTCCCAATATTTGACAAAAACTGCATCAACAAACAAAATTATTATTGTAAACTCTTCATATAGTGATATGACTAATAAACCTATAAGAATTAAATAACAAGTTGATAAAATTTAAAAATATATAAAATTTTCAAACAATGCATATTATGTAGTTTCAGAAAAATAAAGTATTTTTAATACAACACTACAGCTTTTGGACGGGTATTTAGTTTATATGTATATTAGAGTTAGAACAAACTGCCTCTATGTAGAGCTTGGAAATCAAAGTCGTCTTAAAAAGTAAGTGGGGAGTGGCAATTTCAACATGCGCTATAAATAATATTTAATTATATTTACAGAAAATTCTAAAAGATCCCCTTTTATAATTACTTTTTTTCTTCGAAAACCTGTTTTGCGAAAAATGGCACTATGAACATACCCTTTTATATTAATTTTTGAACAGGCTCTCTATTTGCTTCAATACAAAAATATAATATGGAATCTTCACTAATCACTATACAAATATTGGATAAAATTATGGAATGTTCAGGTTTTTTGATAATACACTTTACTTATAAAAATCACAGATGGTCTCTTCTTCGGGACGCTAGTTTTTCGATGATTTCAGATCCATTTTGCGTCCTCTCCAATAAAATTAAAAAAATAAATATTTTAAGATATTAACGGCGTTTGAGGGACACCGTGTATCAGCAGTCCTCCTCGACTAATTTTTGAGTATCTTTGCCAGTGTCGTGGTTGGCTGGATTGGTTTCTTTGTGTCTAACTTGGACTTGTGGAGACGTTCTAGAATATTATTTATAAGTATTGGGGTAAGATTTTAACAAGACATTTCTCACCTGTGCGTAATACTAGATGGAGCTATTACAGCACTTGGAGGTTCTGTAAAACTATCAGACTTAACTTTTGGAACGTCAGGAGGTACTTCGTAGAGAGCTATAATAATTAATTTAATTAAAATCTTTGAACTTAATGTATGGCTATAATCTGTCAGATATTTAGAATTACTTATGAAAACATTTCTCTATGTAAGTAAAAACTAAGAAGATAAAATAAATATTACCTGTACTACCATTGCCAACCATCTCAGGATTATTTTGTACAGCATCATACATAGGATTATGGAAGTCTCTATTTTTGCTATTGACTGGATCCAGATGGTAAGCAACATCCAAAGGTTCCGGAGCCCCAGATGAACCATTGAAACTTTGCGAGCCAAATTCAACGTTGGTTCCTTGTCTGAATGAAACACTATGACTACTGGCTATGGAACCTAAACCTACACCTTTTCCGCTAAAAATAAAATTCATTAAAAACAAATTAATTGAATAATTCATTGTTAACTTACAATGGTCTCTTCCTAATAAAGAACCATACACCAGTGGCAGCCCCCAAAATAAGCAAAATGACCACAATAGGAACCACAACAGCTGTGGCAGTATTTCCACCGGTACTACTGCCATGAGCTGTCAAATAGTCACAGTACTGGCCTTGGTAATTGGGCAAACACTCGCATAAGAGCTCGCCATTAACATCTTCCCTACAAAGACCACCGTTTTGACACTGGCATACTCTGGGGAGAGCTCTTTCCGATTCTAAAAGAAATTATATAGAATTAAAAAAATTACCTAAATAGATATTTACCTATAGGAGCATCACAAATGATTTCTGCTTTGGTTTTGTGAGATGGCATTACAGAAGAATCAGGACAAGAGCATCTGTGCCCGTTGGGCACAATCAAACATAAATGTGAACATTGGTTATTTCTGCAGGCATTGGGCAACGAGGTATTGTATCTTAATTCGTGCAATACTGTATAAAAAGAAACATAAATTAATTCCTCTTAAGACAAATAGCTTAAGTACATACCTTTAATGCTGGATGGATTTAAAAGATCTCTTTGCACAGTCACAGGTACGCCTCTTGCAAATTTATCCTGCTTAACCACTTCCCCAGTATCCTTAGTGATCCAATACAAATAATTCTCAAATACATCCAAAGATATTGGATGTTTCAACATGTCGCCTTTAATTAGAACTTTTCGCATTGTACCATCAGGTCTCATAGTTTCTATTGTATTCAATTTAGTGTCTACCCAATATAAGGTATGACCCATGGCATAGTCAATGGCTAATCCAGTAGGATGACGAATTTCATCTGTTATCAGTGGACGACGTTTAGAACCGTCCATCCAGGACACTTCAATTTTGGGAGCCGAACCAGAATCGGTCCAGAACATACGTCCAAGCTGTGGGTCTAAGACTAAAGATGTTGGATTTTCTAGGCCTGCATTAACTAAAGCTCTGCGATAACGTCCATCCGTTTTGGCCACCATAATGCGACCTAGGAAAGATTATTGATTAAAAATTTTAATAGAAGGCATTGAGTATTTTTTACCTTTTGGTTTGGATCCAGCCCTATCAGTTTCCGCCCAGTATAAATTACCAGCAACCCAATCGACAGCTATCGCAGTAGGTTTGGAGCTTCCTTTCATTTCCAAATCCTGTGCAAATCCAGTCTTAACATCTCCATTGAGTGCCAAAGGCAAATAGCTCCTCTTTATAGTTTTATCATAAGAATCAGCCCAAAATATCATATGAGCAACAGGATCATAATCGACAGCTTCAATTCGTTTTTCTTCAGTAATAATTCCTTTTTCGTCTTTCAGTCTCAAATCTAAGGCTCTAATTTCTGGACCGTTGGCGAAAAGTAGCTCAGAATTTTCTACGTTTGCTCTACACACTCCTGACAATTGATCAGATAAGCTAAATCCGTCTTTGCAGGAGCAAGCATAAGTTCCATTGAGGTTGGTACACACTTGAGAGCAATGATGTTGTCCAGTGGCGCACTCATCCACATCCAAGCAAACTTTTCTGTTATCTTTTGATATAATAAAACCACTGAAGCACGAGCAAATATATCCGCCTCCTGTAAGGTTGGTACAAGTGTGCTCGCAACCACCTCTAGTCAAATCGCTGCAAACGTTATTGTGATGACAACCCAATTCGTCAGAACTATCACCACAATCGTCAGCGAAATCGCAAATTTGCTTCTTCTCGATACATTTGTCGTTTGCACATTTGAATTCTGTGAAGGCGTTGCAAGGTTTCACTTTTTTACCGCAGAGGGTCATGTTGTTTTCGTCGGAACCATCGCCGCAGTTGTCTATACCATCACAAAGTTGATATCTAGAGGAAAAATTTGGGTTATATATTGCTTAAACAAGATAGTTTTTTCCTTACCTAGGAATACACTTGTGGTTATTACACTGGAACCTCTTCAAGCTATCGCAATTAAAGTTGGTACACAACGAAGGCGCTTCATCGGAATTATCTCCACAGTCATCGGCACCATCGCACAAGTCCGCCTGACTAATGCACAAATGATTGTCGCATTGGAACCTGTTTTCTGGACAATAACGTCCACCAGGATATTTGGGTGGACAATTTTTCTCGTCGGACATGTCCCTGCAGTCCCGGTCGCCGTCGCATCTGAAGTAGGATGCAATGCAATGTCCGCTGGCGCATTGGAACGTTCCGTTTTTGCATTGGAAGCCGCTGCAGCCGATTTCATCGGAATTATCTCCGCAGTCGTCTTCGTGGTCGCATCTCCATCTTGACGAGATACATTTGCCGTTGGAACATTGGAATTCTGATTCGGAACATTGTCTGGAAAAATTACAGATTATTTGATATGGGGTAAATACACAGAGGCCAACATGTCGCTACCGAAACGATTCGACACAGATTGATCAGAGTTGATATTCACATCAATAGTAGAGTTAAAAAAAGGTATCTAGTGAAAAAGAGAATCTAAGCTAGAGTTCTGTTATGTATGCCACTGTCTACATGATTGAAAGGTTATTGGTTGGCAACCACATAGGAGGCAACCCAAATAATAGTCAGGTATAGTTTAAAAGTAGAGTGTACATTAACGTGTCCTAATCACGAGTACCCACAAGTAATTATCCTCATACTGTAGTTAATATATCCTAGAAGTTACCCGGCGTGTTTTCTTCAGTTCCTCAGAAATACACTACATTTGGCGACGAGGATGAGATGGTTTTTTTGGAATTGTTTGAGGGTAATAGACCTATCCATTTTACCAGACAAAGAGATAATAATACGAAAACTTCATTAGATAAAAAAAGACACAGACCGCTCAGCAATCCATTCTTCTCATTTGCACGGGATAAAAAGAGGAGAAAGACCGTGTGGTGTGCAACCAAAATATATCCTAGAAGTTACACAGCGTGTTTTCTTCAGTTCCTCAGAAATACACTACAAATTCCACCGGAATACAGACAATTAAGAAGTTGCAGAAAATAGAATTATTGTGAATCCTTGACCAAAATTATAATTTACGAACAATGTTCGAGCTGCCGTAAAGAAATTTTGTGTAGGTACAAAGACGAGAAAAATTTACATTCTGTCTAGAAACAGGAACAAAGAAGCACATGCAAATCATTATACAAAAGGATAACAACAATGAAGGCCTCCGGAGAGATGGAAGAGCACAAAGTAGGTATATGGGAATAATGGAAGAAGTCATCAGAAATAACTAAAACATCTTCAATACAATGAGTTGTGCTGGTCATACACAAAATGAAGAATGACCAAGGAGAAGTTGTCAGCAAAAGATAGATATAGCTTCTATCCTATCCTAACCTGTAGAAATTTTGTATTGAAAACTGTACAACTAATCAATGGATTACGAAAATCAATTTTGAACATAGTGTAGTGACTACAGAAATTTCAATCAAGAATAACAAGGACTTACCAAAAAACCATCCCAGGAGAGATCATCACTTAGACCTCACAACCAGAAACTTCAATTTAAAATTATCTGAACATCGATATCCAGAAATTATTGAAAGCCGATACTCTATACCTATTGACTAATACATTGGAATGTGAATAATGCAAAAGTTCTTGAACCTTTTTTTTAAGTGCTTTCAACAATTAACATTCCAAGGGAGCCGAAAAATTTCTAAAAGGATCAATAAATCATGCACGAGCCTATATGATGATACCCACTTAACAAACCACTTAGCGACGCCCTTGATAACTAATTAGAAGGGGACCAAATACACTAATTGATCGGATGATTCAACAATGAAAAATTGAGGTCAGAAACAATAAAGAATATCAAGACAATGGAGAGACCAATGATATAAAAAGGCAACTTTGGCAGGAGAAAACCAGTGTTCAAGAAAAGAGTGTTCGAGAAAACCAGTGTTCGAGAAAGATCGAGTAAAAGTAAACCGGCAGAACTACGGCGTGAAGGACCAGTGTCAGTTAAGTAATCAAGAAACAAGTAGTAATCGAGAATCGAGAAACCTGTGTCTAGAAAGTCAGAACTACGGCGTGAAAGAGTTGTCGAATTAGCCGAGAGAAGAAGCACGACGTGAAATAACAGCGAGAAAATAATCGAGTTTTTTATTAAGTGTTCATAATTAAAGTAAATTCCTTCGACCAATAAGATTTCCATGTAATTAGGTGTGGCCAGCAGTGAATATATTATTCTTAAATGTAAGTAGAGTTTTTTTATGTTCAGCCAGAAATTGTGAAGGCAAGAGTGTGAATCGAGTCAAACTGTAAATAAAAATTTGTACTTGGAGTCATATAAATTTTCCTTAACAGTTAATTGATGCTTATTAAAAATCTAAAAATTTTATTGTAAGAATATTTATTACCGACGCCTTTTATTTGCTAACAAGCTTTATTTATTTTAATAAAATAAACTTTATTTTAATTGACCACAATATTTCTGTGTTTAACTCTCTTCACCCGCAAATAGGACCCACTTTAAACTGTGTCTTCACTCAGAAACTAAAATCACCGCTCGCCAATTTAACATCTTGCCAAGTTTCTGAATTTGGGGTCTCATATTATTAGAAAAACTAGAAATAGAAGCCATCATAATCAAGAACTGAGAAAGGTTCTAGTGAAGCAGAGACCAAGAAAGGCAAAAACGAATGTCTGAAGTCCCTAGATATAGTGGACGTGCATCAGCTAATGAAGAAATAGATAAAAAAATTCTTACCTAAAAACTCCTTTGCACATATCGTCAACTTCATCACTACCATCGCCACAGTCATCTGAAAAGTCGCACGTCCACTGTTTGGGTACGCAACGGTTGTTTTTGCATTTAAAGTCCGTTTGAGCATTACAATCTGGACAATTTTCAGGTAACTCGTCACTGTTGTCTCGACAATCATCTTTCCCGTCACAGAAGAGCCATTTCGGAATACACCTGTAATTGGTCCTTCCGGGACACCTCTGCCAACCGGTGGTACAATTTCTTTGTCTGCACATGTAGGCCGGTTCGTCAGAATCATCGCCGCAATCATTATCAAAGTCGCACATCCACAATTTCGGGATGCATTTGCCGTTTTTGCAAGCAAATTCAGTTTCTTCGTCGCACTTTCTGTTATGGCAAATGGCCGGGTCTTCGTCTGAGCCGTCTTTACAATCAGCGTCCCCATCGCACTTCCAACTGTTGAGGATACATCTGCCGTTTGATCTATAAAAGGATAATCAGCAAACTGACTTGCAAAAACTCTAGGTTACACTTACTTGCACTTCATTTCAAGTTCTGGACACTCTTTGTCGCAATTGGCTTCATCAGAATTATCACCACAATCGTCAGTTCCATCACAAATAGTGGCTGATGGTGTGCAATTATTATTTTTACATTGGAAGGTTCCATTGCGACACTGTCTTGGTGGGCAAGTGTCTGGTTCATCAGAACCATCTTTGCAGTCCTTTTCACCGTCGCACCTAAATTATTTATAATATATTTATTGAAGCAAATACTCTCAATTATTGAAATACTCACTTCCAGAACCATGGAATACATTTTTCATCGTTACCCTTGCAAAGCCATTGTCCCTCTGTGCAATTGGCAATGCAAGTTTTATGATCGGGACTTAAATAAAATTGATTTGGACAGGCGCAAGTAAATCCAGTCATTCCTTCTTCTCCGTAACCTTCAATATTTAAATAGCTGGATGCAGGAGGTGGTGAAATCAGGCACAAATGCGAACAGCCTCCATTATTGGTACCACAAGGGTTAGGATAAGGCAATTGCCTTAATGGATGCATTATATGAATATCATAAGGCTTATGAGTAGTGTTTCTTAAAACTTGAAGATCTTGCCCTGTGAATTTATTGGCTCTTGAGATTGCTTTCAGGTTCCAATCAGTCCAATAAAGGTTGTCGTCAAACAAGGTGATGGCAAACACATGAGGAACAGCATTGCCAGATAAAACTATATGCCTGTGACGTCCTTCTAAATCAGTGAAGGCAATATAATCCAAATGGGCATCAGCAAAATATAGTCTATCCGTGAAGAAATCAATGGTAAGAGCATTAGGCCAAGCGATATCGTCGTTCCAGGTTAAAATCCTAGTGAAATTAGTGCCGTCCATGCCCAATTTTCCTATGTAAGCTTGCAAATGCCAGGAAGTAAAATACAAATATCCGGTACCTGGATGGACAACCAAAGCTCTTGGATCTGCAATGCTTGTTTTTATTGTTTTTCTGTTGGTACCATTTAGTTCGGCTACGTCAAGGTTCTTAGAGTGTCGGTCCAACCTAAACAAAAATAAATAATTCATGAATGAGGTCCCCAAAAAAGTATCTGATACTTACCAATAAAGTTTTCTTCCAATCCAATCAATAGAAATTCCTTCCAAACCATGAGAATCATGCCTCACAACAGATTCTCGTTCATTGCCACCAATTGGAGTTCTAAATATGGTTTTAGCTGTGACGTCGCAGAAATACATTTTTTGATCTTGATAGTCAAAGTCCAAAGCAACCACGTTCATCAGGTCTTGATGTACGAGATTATAAACTTTGGCATCGATCGACATATTCCTGATGTAGTACTTGTTGGTGAACACCACCCATGGTTCGATTTTATCTTTTCGTTTGCAAGTGTGCTCGTCGGGTTCTCTTTCGTAGAATTGCTCGTTGCATTTGCAATAGTAACTGCCAGGGGTGTTGGAGCAATATTGCGAACATACTCCTGGAGTTTCTATGCATTCGTCAATGTCTGCGCACGCTTTTTCGTCTTGGAGAAGCCTGGAAGAATCAGATTAGGTATAATGACAAAATAGTTAACGACAAATATTCATTTTTCAAAGGTGTTGTAATGAACCGGGAAAATAGACCCGTAATTTACAATGTCTTTACTATGAAAATTAAATGTACCTAATCAAATATTCAAAAACTGAATCTCTAATAATTAACATCAGTATCAATAAATTGAAAATGAAACCAATAAAAATTGACCCAAATTAATTAAAATATCTAAAAAACGTTTAATTTCTTATTATTTAGTCATCATCTAAATCAAATTCATAAAAATATTAAAAGCGAGGCCAAAGTAATTAAATAGGTGATTTATGGCCGCACGTGTTTTTGGTTTTCTTTGAGTTGTGCTCATAGTCTTACAACCAAATCTGTTGCTACGATACCTACTACTGTGAGATTGACAGCAAAACTACAGGCAACCAACCAATGAGTCGTAGTGGAAGGCCGCAATATAGGCTCACTCAATATAGGCCTAACGAGCAACCAGCGCTTCAAGTAAACTTTGCTATAAATAAGGGTAATTACTTTGTAAGATTGAAATTTATTTTGTGTCGTTCTAGCATTAACAATTTGAAGGAAAATATTAAATAAAAATTGTATTAATGAAGAAAATTAACAAAAATTTTGATGCCAGGATAAAATCTAGTATTGAGTAAAGATTCATAATTAATCTTTAATAGTTATTATTGTAAATGAAGTTGCGAAATTACACGTGAAAAGTTTAATTTCGTATTACTTTTGTCTTATGTGAAATAAAAATATAACAGATATTTTTAAGAAATGAAAAGTTAGGATAGGAAAAGCTGACACATTATTAGGTTGAACGAACTGATAAATACTCGGATAATATTATCGACAAATTTTTAAAATTGAGAAACGTAAACCATAAATCACAGAAGGTTCACCGACCGAACCACAATATGCTACAAAGCACCTTAATTTTAGGGTGAAATTCTATATTTTAATGAGACATTGAATAAAAATTATCTCATTCAATATAATTTCGGTTTTAAGGGCGGAGGGATGTAATGACCCGGTAAATAGACACGTAATTTACAATGTCTTTACTGAAATTAAAATATCTAAAAAACGTTTAATTTCTTATTATTTAGTCATCATCTAAATTAAATTCATAAAAATATTAAAAGCGAGGCCAAAGTAATTAAATAGGTGATTTATGGCCGCACGTGTACTTGGGTGCGTTTTGCTACAGTGTAATTTTAATTAGTTAGCAGCTAAAGCTCTTATAAATTGAAGCTGTAACAACCATTGTCTAAATATATAGGTATCGTTGCTTACTTGTATCCTTGATTACATTCGCAATAGTAGCCAGTAAGTGTGTCGACGCATTTGTGACCGCACTGATGAATTTCCACTTTGGCACATTCATCAACATTACAATGCAATGGTTCGTCAGATTCGTCGGCACAATCTGCCACTTTGTTGCAAACGAGATGACCCTCGATGCACTGGCCACTGTTGCAACGGAATTGTGTAGCAATTGGACAAGTTGTGTTGTCCTTTTCTGGAAAACAAAAGTTTATTAGTAACTTCTAACTGTTGATATGAAGAGATGAAAAATACTTACTGCAATTAACTTCGTCCGAATGATCACCACAATCGTCCTCTCCATCGCAACGGTACTGATTTCTGATACATTTGAAGTTTTGACAAGTGAACTCGTTGTTGCCGCAAGTTTTGTATTGGGAATTGCATTCTTTGCCTTCATCCGTACCATCTCCACAATCATTATCATGGTCACAAAGCCAACCCTAAAAATTCCTTACTGAGTAAAGCACCAAATTATAATCTATATGGCACTTACTTTATTAATACATCTGCCATTTCCACAAGTAAATTGTTCCTCAGTGCAAGTCTGCGGAGCGGCACAATGATGAAGAGTAGTATTTTCATCAGCTCCATCGATACAATCTGGATCACCATCACAAAGCCATTTTTTCGGTATACATTGGGCTCTGCCCCAGGCTTTGTTAGCTTCACATGTAAACTCATTTTCTTCATCGCATTTTCTGTCATCTAACAATACAAAAATTAGCGAAACATGTTTTTATGTAAATCAGAATCACTTACTGCACTCATGCCGACTATCCTCATCACTATTATCCAAACAATCATTATCTCCATCACAAATGTAGATTCTTGGCACGCAATTTCCATTGTCACAAGTGAAGAGATCGCCGAAGCAAGTTCTTCCATCGCTTTTGCAATACTCTGGTGGCTCATCTGCACCATCGCCACAGTCATCATCTCCATCACAATACCAAGTAGCTGGGATACAGCGATGATTGGAACATCTAAAGCTGTTTTGTGGACAAGTTCTTTGGGCACAGTGCAATGGGTTCTCATCGGAATTATCCCCACAATCATTATCCCCATCGCATAACCAATAAGGTTCCACGCAAATGTTAGTGTTTTCGCATTTAAGATGTTTAGGAGGACAAGTGGTATTATGCCCACACCTCTCGTGAGTTTCATCCGAAGTAACATTATCCTTACAATCATTGACTCCATTGCATACTTGAGCCATAGGAATACATCTGTGATTGAGACAAGTAAACTCGCCGTCCGCACAAGGAGGATAATTGCAATTTTCTTCATCCGATCCATCTTTGCAATCGTTTTCGTGGTCGCACTTCCAGGATTTGAATATGCACCGGCCGTTATTGCATCTGAATTCGTTCGGAGAGCACGAATGGAAAGCGCAGTAGTTTGTATCTTCATCAGAATTATCACCGCAGTCGTCTTCACCATCGCAGGCCCACATTCTGGAGATGCATCTGCCGTTGCGGCAATAGAATTTGCTAGAATCGCATGTTAGGTTCTTGGCTACGCACATTCTGCCTTCGTTGACCAATTTCGTGTTATCATCACAACTAAATATTTACCACAAGTAAGTATATTATTAGCTTGAAATTGATAAGGATTTATTCTACTTACCGACATTCTGGCTTGAAGTTAGGTCCGGGATGGCAACTTTGAGCGCAACCTCCGTTATTTATGTGACAAGGATTTACAGTGCATACTTGACGTTTGGTGGAGTACACTTGGATATCACGAGGACTATCGTCTAATCGTTTCACCTATGCAAAAATGTCCCTGTTAATAAAGCTAGCTAACAATTTTTCATCTTGATATTGGAATTTGCTTGTACACTTTCGAATACTGATAACAAATTTTTTCATATTTTTACAGTTGTGTATACCTATGTAATAAATTGGAGGAATTTATTGGTTTTAATACTGAACATAATAAAAATAAAAAAAATACATTTCTTATCACGAACAATTTTGGGGATTTTCAGGGAATTTGTAACGTAACAGACATTTGAGGGAATTCGCGAACAGTTTGGAGGAATTTTTGGGGACTTTGGAGGAATTTGCGGGAAGCTTCAGGAATTGTTGTCACAAATTCGATGGGGTGGTTTACTCCATAGACCTTTTTTTTCACTCTTTCGAGCCCATGCTCTATGCTCTGCACTGAAGCTCATTGTGGCTTTTTGTACATCATGGGCATGGACTCTACTCCTTCCCATTCATACTAGAGTCTAAATGGTCGGCTTATCATGCATCCCCCACCATAAGATGGTCCGATTTGCAATCCATGGTCGGCCATTCAGACACCACCGACATCATGCAAGCCTGGGAGAATCCTTCCACATCCTCTCGCCAAGCTAACAAGCCACTTAAGCGCCATGTCCTAGCCGGGATTTGAACCCGGGACCCTCCACGTGTAAATCAGATACACTAGCCACTACACTGCCTAGGTCGACTACATAGACCTTGTTCACCTTGCGGTAAAAATCAAAGTAAAGAAATGTCCAAAAACATTGAAACTTGAACAGCTAAAAGCTATTCAAGCTGAATTTAAATTATTTACTAAGGGTTTGTAGAGGATTTAATTGGCTTCATTTCATCAGGTTATGTTTACAGTTTACAGTTCACAATTCAATTTTTAATTTCCAGTTTTTCACAACCAAATCGAAATAAATTATTCCCAAAGTACTTTAGGCATTGAAAGATTGAAAGATTTATCCAGAACTCATGAAGTGCAAGTGAAAGTTGGTTCAAGCAAAAAGTTAAACACACAAAATCAAAACCTAACATCTAAATGGGTACCCTCGATCGATCCAAGAACTGCAAAGAGACTTTCAAAGCGCCTTGCGATTACTGCCAGGATTTTTTTTGTGAAGAATGCTCAGGCATATCTTTCTTCTAAAGGAGGTAGTATTAGAGTTAAAGAGTCTTAAGGAGATGATGAATGAGTCGACAAACCCCCCCACTTCCCCAACATAAGTTTAAATGGTCTCAGACACAAATCATCTCAAAAATCAGGTACAGAAACTGGAAGACAAATTTCAGCAGCAAAATGCCTCTCCAACCAAGCTTGAACTCGAGCCAGCAATCCAAGAAATGCAAGAACGTGAACACAGAGCGCAGAACATTCTTATCTTTGGAGTGGAACAGTCAAACTCACCTGAGCCAGAACACAAATCAGCTTTTGATCTAGAAAAAGCCACTAGCATAATATGTAAAATAAACGAGTTAACTGAACCCGCAAAAGTTAAAACAACTCGAATTTGAACGTACGAAGCAAATAAGAAAAGACCTATAAGATCCACATTCCCAACCAAGGAAGAAGCCCTGTAGGTGCTTAGACTGAAAAGGAAACTGGAGCAAAGTGACACATATATCAAGTATGACCTCATTCCTAGTCAACGTACCTATCTAAAAACAGTAATCTCAGAGTTAGAAACCAGAAAAGCTGAAGGTGAGATAGTTATCCAATTGTACCAAAAGTCGATGAATTTAAAGCTAGCATTAACAAAATAAATCCAACCATTGCATTAATAACTGAGTCATGGCTATGCCCAGATCTTCCTGATAGTTTTGTTCATCTTCCTGATTACACATTGTTTCGCTCAGACAAGCATAACCAAACAGGAGGTATCTGCATTTTTGTCAAAAATACAGTAGCAGGCCACCAAACGCAAGTTAAATTAAGATCCTTGTACAAAACAGAACACCCAATAGAAGCAGTTTGGTTGGAAATTACAATCAGTACCTTTACCTTTGTAACGGATTGCATATATAGTCCCAAATCGTCAACAACGCCAGAGCAAATCAAAGAATTTACCGCCGCCACAGTAGTAAAGGCCTTAGAGTCAAAAAGTCCAGCATTTCTTTTTGGAGACTTCAATTACACAGAGATCAACTGGGATAAACATGCAGTTCACCCTCACAATCAATGCTCAGAAGATTTCTTTAACAGCTATCAAATCACTAACGCGCATCAGGTAATAACGTTTCCTACAAGATACAGAAATAATGAAATTTCATTACTAGATCTATTGCTGGTTAATGACACAAGCTCAATATTCAATATACAGCAACAGCCACCAATAGGGCGTAGTGATCATTTAGTGATAACAGCTAAAACACAGATTCAACTGGCTTATAAGCCAACTAAAAAGATCTATAAAAGAAATTTCTGGAGAGCAAATTATGATAAAATTAATAAGTACAAGTACATAGCTGAACAGTTAGATGCCTGCACATGCCAAATTGATGCAACACAGCTAATAAGTTTAGTGACGAAAACTATTGAGCTATATGTACCCTTGAAACCTCAGCATGTCAATTCAAAGAAACCTTGGCTTAACTGGGAAGTTTTCAAGCAAATCAACATCAAACGAAAACTTTGAGATAAGTATAAAACGACAAAAACAAACACAGATTATGATCATTACAAACAACAAAATAATATAACAAAGCAGATCTTAAACCAGGCTAGGCAAGAATATGAACAGAATTTATTGCAAGCTCCTGTTAAGAAATTTTACTCCTATATAAAACATTCCCTAAACTCCCGTCCCCAAAATTTTGTGCTCAGAAACGCTAACACGACTCAGACTACTTACAATGGGACTGAAATTGCCAATTGCTTCGCAAACCAGTTCGAGTCCAGAGAGTCTTCACTCAAGAAGATAACAACCTACCAACTCTTTCACCTGAACTTCGCATCGTTGCAGAGATAAGTAATATAGAATTCACCCCAGAAAAAGTACAAATGGCCATTTCTTCTCTAAAGGCGGAGTCTAGTCCTGGTCCTGATGAAATTCCACCCCTCTTTCTGAAAAACTGCTCCGAATCGCTCTCCAGTCTTATAGCCACTATTTTAAACTCTATAATGAAAAGAGCTCCTATTCCAGAAACAAGGAAATCCTCAATAGTTGTACCAATCTTTGAAAAGGAGGACAAACTGGAACCATCAAATCACAGACCAATAAGTCCCACCAGCGTACTCTGCAAATGCATGGAGAAAATCCTAGTGAATGAGCTAACATCTTTTTTACTAGAACAGCAAGTAATACCTGATTCTCAGCATAGGTTCCAACTAGGAAGATCGACATTCACCAACCTGCTGGAAATTTTCAACAAATGGACTCGAATGGATAATACACCATTTGACATTGTTTACATAGATTTTGAAAAAGCTTTTGATAAGGTACCTTTGTAAAGAAGTTTCAGTATTTTTCATAAAATATGTGCGACTCCCGCTTTGACTTAATTTAATTTTTAATTGCGTGACTTAATTTCCTATATTCACAGCGGTATTGGTTAAAATTCTCTTTATATTATTCTTAAATATTAAATACATTATCATGATTTCGCGTGACCTCGCCTGGAATCTACCGATCCCAGCAGAGTTTCAACCGGTATCAGCTAATTTGCATATTTCTGTGTACCCCGCTGCGTCCCTGACCCATCTTTCCGGCTATGAATTAGGCAGAATTTGCTGTAAAGGACAGTCTCCAACCGGTCTCCGAAAAGCCAGCCGACCTGACAGCAGTGAAAGCAGCATCACCACCAGAACTGTCCGAGGTAAGCCAACCCGCCGTAACCACAATTAGTAGGGGTCAGTTCTTGCTGGGTTGCGAAATACACTAGCAGAAGGTAGAAATCAATTATATAAGCTTCACTAAGATTTTCGCCCGGTACCTTGGACGGATAAATCTTTTCCTGCAATAGGGGTTTCGCCCGGTACCTTGGACGGGTAGTCTCTATTGCTCTTAGAACTTCGCCCGGTACCTGGGACGGGTAGTTCTGTATGAGAGATTTTCGCCTGGAACCTGGGACAGGTATTTCTCTCTATCTCTAATCCGTTAAATGCAGGATTCGAGAATTGACACTTATGTAGTTTCAGGTAGTGTCGGTACATTTGCATGGGTCACCGGAGTTTGTTTTACCGCTTTATTGCTATTTAACATTTGCCGTTAGCGTTAACGTTACCGGAACTTTTAGAGCTACCGGAAGGCTGACCGTTCCGTTATGGCTACCGTTAACTTTTCCGGACACGCTTTTCACTGCACGCACATAATTTCACTCATTTAATTATCTCTCTCTCAAGCATCCCCGTTCATTCTTTCACAGGGTTAATTAAGCGTTTTCCTATAAATATTTTCTGGTAATACAGAGTGTTATATTTATTTAAATTTATCGACTGTTGGTCGTCAGAAAATTTCACAGAGCAAGCGTACCCAATAAACAATTTTCGTTACTTATGGTAACGACTAATTATATAAAGGGTATATAAGAGGAATGAATAGTGCTTTTAGTATATAAGGGTTTTATAATATCCCCCAACCTCTAGGTATATAACTAGGTGACATAAATATTTCAATTACCAAGTTATAAACCCTAGGGTAACTATTACTAATAGGTATATAATAAGGTTTTATACATTTTGCAGTTACCTTTTTATATAACTTTACATTCCCTAGTTATAAAATGGTGATAATTTCTGCCTTTATAAAAATAGAAGTAATCGACGAGTCTTTCATAAATTTTTGTTGCTTCTGGATATGTAAGGATGCTTTATATAATTCACAGGGGGTATAATAATAAACAAATTGGGTGAGTGAAATAAATACCAGCGGCCAGCAGTATTACCAAATATCACATCAAGCCAAACAGAAACAATAAACCTCTGCAGTCAACTGAAAAAAGGGAGGTTATTGTTGTCATTTTATGCTGATGCCAGTGCTCCACTGCGGATATTTTGCGTAATCGTTCAACCCTCATTTACGAATTATAATTGGTCAGAACTCAGAAATGTGGATAAAGCTGTCACGTACCACTTTAAGACCAATTATGTAGGGTGACGCGATTGGACGAAATACGTCATGGTAAACTGGGAAACCTGCATGCGCGACGTGTAATGATGGTTGCTAACTTATAAGTTATAGTACCTGGAGTATTTTTTGTTACCATTATAAACTTTAAAGTTTTATAAGAACCTTTTATAAAATCAAAAGAAGCTATATAGAGTACCATAATTTATGTAAAGTTCCTTTAGGTAATATAAAGGTGATTAATTTTTCAAATTAAACTAGTCTTCATTCTGCCATATTTGATTTGCAAAAAAAAAATGGACGCTGTTTCACTGGTCAACGTGAAATTCACAAATTTAGGGCATTTAGCTAACAATTTGTGATAAATATGCATATAAGAACCTCATATAATTAAATAAGCAACTTTTTTCTCAAGAACTTGTCACTTAAATATTAATATTTTTTCAAAATTTTATTTTTATATTTGTGGCAATACAATCAAATATGTTTCCTTCAAAAGGCGCTCGCATTTTTTGAAGGTATCACATGTATATTAAATTTATCAGTAAAAATCCTTTGGCAATGAAAATTCGGACCAGGATCAATGGTTTAACAACACTTTTTTAATGTGAATGTGAAACAAGTACTCATCTAGCAGAAGCCATTGGTGCAACATAGGACTTCTTGTCCTTGTGCATTTATTTATCCCTTCATGAGACGGAGGCGTTGGAGGCATCATAATCAAACAAACATAGACATACCAAAAATAATTGAATAGACAAAGACAAAGAGAAACTTGTTACTTCAGGTGTCAAAATCATTCAATTAATATTTTTATAAAGGGTTTATAAGGTTTCTGGAAATATTTAAATAAATACTTCTATAAATCTTACAGTTATATTAGATTACTAACACAGGTGTCGGTAACCTTTATAAACTCCGCCATTTAAGTGTTTTAAGGTTTTTATAAGGGTGATGTAAATGTTTCCCACATATTATTATTGAACTATAGGTTATTTAAAGTGAGTGTTGTAAAATATACAATTACCAATATATAACTAAAAATGTTTATTGGGTATGTGACCCCTGGATTACCGTTTCTCCACTGTAACAAGCTACCTGGTGCACGTGGGCTCTCAACCACTTTAATTCTGAGGGTGGCACCGAGGCAAAGCGTTAGATAGACCGACTAACACTAAACTCGCGTCCATTACGCAACAAAAGCGCCTTACACCTTTCAGGAGACTCGTGCTAAAATCGAAGCATAATGGAATATGGGCTGCTCTATGCACATTGGTGCCATATGATGGACCTGGGGGTTATGTGGGGACGAGAATCAAAACTACAGCCAAGTACAAAAATAGGAAAGTGTATCAAAATAGAGCTTACCCCGAATACATGTCAGTTATGGGCATGGGCACTAATAATTATCACAGGACTAAAAGGCACTATTACTACTAACTAACTAACGTGGATAACTCTCCGTCTGTAGACTACCGGGTTGCTCTATGCACATTGGTGCATAGAGTTATCAGCGCAATTATCCAAGAAAGGACCTTTCAAGTAAAAATAGGCAATGTTCTTTCCAGTAGTTGCGAGGTGCATAGCAGAGTACCACATCAGGGCTTATTAATTGCAACTTTGCTGTTTATATTATACATAAACGACCTGTGTGAAACCTCATCCTTTGCAGACGACACAAATTCTACGTGCAGAGCAAGTGACCAATACCTACAAATGCAGAGCGATCTTGATGAAATTAAACGATGGACTATAACATGGCAGATGCCATTAAACGAATGTCAGTGCACTGTTCTTCACTTAGGAAGAACTAATCCCAAGCATAGGTACACTATAGGAAACACTGAGCTGAGGTGACTCCAGTCGAAAAACAGAAAGATCTAGGCTTAATAGTAATAAAAGACCTCAAATGGGAGTGTCACATCTCTACAACTGTCAAAAAAGTGAACACCTTGATTTACCTTATAAAAAAGTCGTTTAAAAACCTTTCTAGTGATATGATACTTAGGCTCTACAAAACATACATAAGACTAGAATATATGCAAAGTTTATGGAGTCCTTATTATGTCAAAGATATAGATCTTTTAGAGAAAGTTCAGCAAATGGTAGGTAACTAAAATCCCTTCAGAGCTCAATGATCTCTCTTATCAAGAATGTTTACAGCGCCTTAATCTTACAACCCTCTACCAAATAAGACAGCGTGGAGATTTGATTGAGACCTATAAAATAACTAGTGGTCATTACAAGTGCAATATTATTACCATCTTTTTTGAGTAAATTGTCTGAAGGATTGATTGAAATTTTGCATCGAAAAAGAATGAAGCATCGAAAAAGAAAAAAAAATTACATTTGGCTTTTACACGCTCACCTTGATAAAAATCAAAGCCAAAAGGCTATAAAGCTTTGCAGCTGTGAAACTATTGAAGCTGCATTGGAAATACTTAGTGGAAATTATTGTAAAGGATTTAATTAGCTTCGTTTCAAGCCTAATTACCTTGAGATCGAAATGAAATTAACAAAGTAATGAATGAGACCATAGAATAAGAATGAGACAAAATATGTATCAATATCATTTTCGAAAAAATCAAGCTTTCAAAAAACGACATTCACGGATGTTTTTTTTTTTTTTGAGAAAATTGTTTGAAGGATTGGATTGAAATTTTGCAAGTGGATGAAGAAAGGATGGAAATTTAGGAATAAAAACAAAAATTTGCTTCTGATCGTTCTCCTTGGTAAAAATCCAAGTTAAACTTTGAAGCTTCAATATTAGAAGATTGTAACATTGAGATTTTTAACTCCAATACAAGCAACCAAAAGCAGAATAAGCATTTTTCTTACCATATCAATCATATTAGCACCGGTATGCTTCTCGGCCCTATAAACTCCTCTCAATTGCAAATCCGTCCAATAAATATGATTCCCAAATACTGTGATTGAAAATGGATAAATCGTAGCTGAAACTAGAACTTCCCGATTTTTGCCTTCCATATCACTCCTTTCAATTTTCTCACGGACCGCATCAGTCCAATACAGCATGTGTTCGTCATAATCGATAGCTAATCCGCTGGGTTGAGCCAAGTTTCTGTCAATGATGACTTTCTTTAGTGAGCCAGCCATGGTGGTACGCAAAATTTTGCCCGAAGTACCGAATTTACCCCAATCAGTGTAGAATAGAGTTCCTATAAAGATAATTTATTGAAAAATTAATGTAAATAGATGAATTAGCAAGTTACCATTGCAAGGATCAATAACAATAGCTCTTGGTCTTTCAACTCTAGTAATCATGACTAATTCAGATCCATCTAGATTCATCGAGTAAATACTTCTATTAGATGAATCAGTCCAATATATTTTCTGTTGTGTCCAATCATAAGCGATACCTTCAGGATTTATTCCTAAAATGTATATTTATTAGGGCTGGTAGGTACAAATAACACATTAAAGAGAGTTCTTACCTTTGTTTTTAATATTAACAATATTTTTGCCATCAGGAGCAGTAGCTGACATGCTAGCAATCCTAGCCCAAGGTCTGATTTGAGTAAACAGCAAAGTTTGATGTTTGTAGTCAAAATCTATACCCACAACGTTGGTAAGGTTAGCAATAGGAGAGAAAGGCAAAGTGGTAGTTTGTGGATCGAGACTGATAGCTCTAATTTCAGTACGAGTAGAGAACACTAAATATTCGTCTACAGTTTGACATCTGCGACCATCGGCAGAAATAGCAGTAGCACAATCGCATTTAAGCAAAGAAGTATTAGGGAAAGTGAAACATAATTGCTCACATCCGCCGTTATTGATTCTACAAGGATTGCTATCATCTGTAGGTTGATTAGTTATATCAAAAATGGCAATGTCGCGGAGCTTATCTAAATTAGAGCGCACTCTAGTTGGTAGGCTGGTATTATCCGGGAATTTGGAAGCCTTGAATACAGCTCGCAAATTGCGATCCACCCAATAAAGGTCGCTCTTGTGGATCGCTATGCCCATTGGGTTTGGTAAATTACGTCTAATCACTTGTCTGCTACCGCCGCTATAGGAAATCCTTTGTATCATATCCAATCTGGCATCCACCCAATAAACATCGTGAGTATTCATATCGACAGTCAAATCTCTGGGATTGCTTATGCCGGATGTTACCAAAGGCGACCATCCAGATCCATCCAAATTAACTTTTCCAATTCTCGGATGTTGACCATAATCGAGCCAATACAGAATTCTCTTGATCGGGTTGACTGCTAGTTCTCGTGGAGCATCGGTGGTTGTTTTCACAAGGACTTTGCGCATTGAGCCATCTAATCTACATATTTCCAGGTAATTTTCATGGGGGAAGACATTGGTGAAGTATATGTTGCCAACCACCCAGTCGATGGCAAGACCTCTGATTCCATTACTACCGATTCCATCTTTGATAATGTGTTGCAGTTCTTATGATAAAAAATAAATAAATTAGAATAATTAGGTATTATAATAACAAACAAAAATTTATTACCAGTTCCATTTGGCCTGATTCTAAAAATACCATTCCAGAACCCTCTATTAAATTCCACCCAATAAATCCAGTTCTCCGCATAATGGACATCGACATGTAAAATATGATGTCCAAGGCCTGTGATTGGTACCATGGCTTCTGCTGAATCTTTAAGGCTATACCTGCAAATACATAAGCATGAAATCTATTATTTCCTCTAAAGCTAAATTTGCTTACCCTCTAGCAGTATCCAGTTGAGTTACAACCGCAAATGTTTTGTAAGAGTCGCATTGCATGTCGCTACCCTTATAACCAATACTACAAACACATTTACGAGATCTGCCTTCTGCAGGGATACAAATTTGCTCGCAGCCGCCGTTATTGATTAAGCACGGATGATCTACAAATGGCCTCTTCTTGAAAATTGTAAATGTCTTCAAGTCAGGCTCATTTTCCAAAAGAATTCTCGGATTATTGCCAGAAGGCAAGGCAACTTGCTCTAATTTTTCGTAACTAGGATCCATATAGTACAATCGGCTACCCATAATACTAAGTGCTTTAGGACTGGCAATATTATTCGCTTCAGTCAAAATTGTTGTTCTCGCACCTCCATTAGTATTAATACTCTGGATGAAAGGTTTTCCTAGTGTGCTGAAATATAGCGTTTTGGATTCGATGTCAATGACAATAGCTTCTGGACGTTCAAGACCATCTTCCACGAGGATAACTGAATTAGAACCATCCATATTAACTTTTCCTATCTTTTGCGGTACTCCATTGCCACCAGCATCAGTCCAATACAATTTTCCTTCAGTCGGGTCCAAGCAAATGGCTCTGGGATTAGCCACTGACGTTTTATTACCATCATTAGCAAGAATAATGGCTCGGTGACGTACTTTGCCATCGACTCTCACAACTTCAAAGTTGCTCGCAATTCTGTTCGCAATAAACATGTTCCTGCCCAACCAATCGAATGCTATGGCACTTGGTGCACCTACAATGCCATTGTCGATACCTAAGAATTGGGTTTTGTTTCCACCGCCTAGAGGAGTTGTCCAGAGAGTACACTGGAAAAAAAAACAAATATTTACGGATATTATTCGCAAAAGAACCAGACAAAAACAAAACAACAACGATTAACGGCGAAATGCAACACAGAGCACTCGGAGAAAACTAGTACGAACAAGGATACCTACATCTCCATTTTCTAACCAGAAGTCAATGCGCCCATATGCAATACGGAAGTAAGCATAAACACCAGCGACCTCTTGGAAATTCGGCCAACATTACCAAATGACTTTTAAGCACCCCATTGAATATAGCGGAAATACAGATCACAAGGGTGCGAACATCAGTATCTCATCTATGAATATCCAATCCATACGAAGCAAAATTGGTGAAATAGAAGAATTATTACACGAACTAAGCCATCCAGAAATAGTACGTGTTTTAACGGAAAGCGAGAAAAATGGCAATACAAAATTACAAAACCATATCACTCTACACTAGGCTAAATAGTGCACATGGAGGAAGTGCTGAAATAAAAAAAAAATCGCAAGTTTAAATATAGAAAAGCACATGCTTAAAAATCGTGGATGATAGTTTGTACATAATAAATATCTACAGAGCACCCAGCGGCAACGTGAATCAGTTTTGTTCCAACCTCTATGAAATGTGTACCAGCCTGCCAAAAAAATCAAAAATAATCCTGGTTGGCGATTTCAATATCAATTACCTGGAAAAAAGCCACTCTAAGGAACAACTTAAATATAGTCTGTAAGCAAGTGGAATAAAAAAACACCTTACAACGGCAACCAGGATAGCCAAGTCATCGTTCACCATGATAGATGCACAAATCTGCCTGGAGGTGAGCTATCAGTACAGATACACCCAACCAACTTGTTCTATCATGAATTTATCATCGGCAAAATTAGCAGCCACACTCATGTTAAGGATAAAACATCAATAACTAGACCAATATTCAACACAAGAAGTTATGAAGCCTTTTGCAGGCATATAGATTGTGTAGATTGGAATAATGTATTGAACTAAGCGGGCAGCCCATATTTGACAGGTTCTATGAGATACTACTAGAGGCATTTAACGCAAACTACAAACCAAAAACCAGAACGACGAGTATCACTGGGAAGAATATATGGATTACAAAGGGGATCAAGATCTCAGCGAAATGCCTTAATTTTCTTTGCAAGTTCTATAATAGCAACGACGACCTGAAAGAGTACCTACTATAAAAGGTGTAAGAATATATTTAAGCAAATTGTCAAAAAGGCAAAAAGTCTATATTACCTTAATAGGATCATACATGCAAGATCGTCAACAAGGGAAACATGGAAAACCGTTAATGAGATCAGAGGTCGCGTCAACAAGAAAAAACTGTGACTTAGGTCACTCTAAACTAAACCATAAAACTATCCAGGACTCAAAAACTGCCGCAGGAAAACTAAACACCCATTTCACAACCATATTGCCGACAAGATTACAGAAAGCCTTCCAGCAGTACCAAACAAATACCAAGTTAGTTCTCGAACATTCCCTACATTTTATGTAACCCCGACAACAAAGGAAGAAATTATGGAAGTCATGAACACACTACCAAAGAAAAAATCCACCGGAATTGATGAATTAGACTTAGAATTCATGAAAAGGCTTCCTGAGCAGTGTAAAGACCTGATGGTGTCTGCCATAAATGATTCGTTCACAAATGGTATTTTCCCAAGCAGTATAAAGATATCAAGGATCTTTCCAATACACAAAGGCGGTGACAACAATGAACCCTCAAACTTCACACCTATCTCTGTGTTGTCAACCGTTTCAAAAATAATGGAAACAATGATTAAAAACAGGATGCTAACATTCATAGTAAAATACCATATTTTACACAAACATCAGTTTGGCTTTCAGAAAAATAAAAGCACAGCAGATGCCATCAGAAAATGCATGGGGCGCATATACATACTATGAAGGAAGAGACACAAATAAAATAATTGTTATGGTGGGTCTGGATCTTGAAAAAGCGTTCGATTGTGTCGATCAAAAAAAAATTATTATCAAAATTGGCTTCTTATGGATTTCGTGGGACAATAGCTGCATGGATTGAATCTTTTCTTCTTGTCTGAAAGAACGAAGGCAAGTGGTAGAACCTAAAGATCAAAACGGCCACGATATTAGATCACAATTCACAGATCAAAGAATTAAAGCATGGTGTTGTACAGGGATCTACTTTGGAACCTCTCTTGTTTAAACTGTAACTAGCTGCTTAGGAAAGGAGGACCCAGTATTCAACTTTATTAATTTAATTGCCGATTCGATCGGATGTTTATTGCAATTCAGCAATAAATTGATATAAATAGTTGACCAAGCCAAGCAACAGGCAGGCTTAAACCAGTGCAACTATCTCTCGTTGGGAAAGCCCCTCTGGAATTAAGTCTCCCCTGTGCAAGTACTTCTCGTTGGGAAAGCTCCTCTGGACAAGGCATAAGGGTGATACAATATTTGAAAAGGCCGCGACCTTGAAAATTTAGAAAAAAATCGCCTACAGTTGTTTTTTTATTTTTGTCGCCCACCCTTACTTGGACACCACGAGCCGCCACTGAAAGATGACCAGGTTAACGGTCTCCTGAAAGAAGAATATGGAAACATAGACGTCCTAACGAACGACACCGTTTTAGTAGTAGGAGTAACCCAAAACTACAAATCAAAAAAATCAGTTTTCAGAAAATATAGGCATATGATTCCAAAAAACAGAGAGAAAGGGGCCATTGGGGAGCTATCTATGTCAAAACAAGGAAAAAAATCAGTCATTTTTCTATTCACAAGCGAATCAATGGAGGAGAAGCCAAGTCCAAGAAACATGTATAAATGTCTTACAGCACTGAGGAACAATATCTCAAAAATAAATTCATCAAAAAATTAGTCATCCCAAGACAAGGATGGGGATTAGAAAAAGAATGGGCAAGATTTGAACAGATGATATATTTTCTATTTGAAGATGCAGGCAGCAGGGGTCCAAATTCACATTTATAGAGAAAAACCTGGGTATAAAGTTAAAGAAGAAAAGCAGGAAGAAGAAGTCAGGCATCTGATGCAAATCGATACAGAAACTAAGAAAAACACATATAAATTGGGTACAAAAAAAGATTACACGGTATCTCAGAATGAGTTGAAAACATTGGAATTAGATATTATGGGCAAACCTAGTGACTATGTATACCTACATGCAAATATAATTTAGACTGGTTAGCAAAAAATCATCTTGAACTAAAAAAAAAAAAACGCACATTCACACCATTGAAGGTAGCCTCATTTTAAAAGTAGATACAATCAAATACAAGGAACCCAGTAGCATATACACCGGAACCATAATGGCATTTTTGGCAGAAACAGCATCAGAGACACATCTTTCACACAATTTCATGTTGCAAGCAGAAAAAGATGAAGAGAGCGAAGAAATAACAATGGAAGATCATAAGTTAGACAGCATCACAAAGGAGAAGAATAGGCATGAACTCGAAGAACTCCTTCTGGAATACAACGACGTTTTCGCGAAATCTACAAAACATATGGGAAAGACAAACTTAACAGAATACATAATAGACGTCGGAGAGGCTCGTCCAATAAAGAGCCGCCCATACAGAGTGTCACAAAAAGAAAGACAGATTATTGACGAACAAATTCAGGAAATGCTCGATAGCGAAGTAATTCGGCCTTGCCACTCTCCTTGGGCTAGCCCTGTAGTGCTAGTTAAGAAAAAAGATGGAAAAACAAGATTTTGTGTAGATTACAGAAAGGTTAACACAGTAACAAAAAAATCAACATACCCACTACCGCAGATCGATGACATTTTGTCATACTTGGGCAATGCAAAATGGTTCAGCACACTCGATATGTTTTCCGCATATTGGCGTTCCAGTTCTAGTCGAAGAGAAGTCCAAGCAATACATTGCCTTCGTGGCGCAAGGACATGGGACTTACGAATTTAATGTTTTAAGTTTTGGATTATGCAACGCTCCAGCCCCTTTCCAAGAACTACCAGACCAAGTTTTTTGTATGCTACAGCATTTCAATCCAAATAAAGATACCATTTTGCACACCGACGCAGCAACATGTGGAATTGGGGCAGTACTTTTACAAGAAGACGACAAGGGAGAAGCACATCCAATAGCCTACATATGCAGAAGTCTTTCAAATAGCGAAAAAAACTATTCAATTAGTGAATTAGAACCATTTGGGCTTAAGGGAGCACCCGCAACCTTTCAAATACTTATGAATGCAGTTTTAAGTGGGCTTAATGGTTTAAAATGCTTCATTCATTTAGACGACGTAGTAATTTATGCAAATAACTTGAATCAGCATAATGAATGATTAATTGAAGTATTTCAGAAATTTCGAGAACATAATTTGAAGTTGAAACCATCTAAGTGTGAATGTTCACGCAAATAATAGAGATATTCTTTGCGTAAAAATGCAGGCCATATAATATCAGAAAACGGCATTAAACCACCCAGAAACCCTAAGGATATAAAATCATTTTTGGGGTTGGTAGGATATTATAGGAAATTCAGTCTGCAACCTTTGCATCTTTGAAAACATTAAATACTGGCATAAACACCGGAATGAGGCAGAACGACGCACAGATATACACCCCTATAGAACTCGCCAGATACATGACCTCCAGATCCCTTCATCCGACCTCACCGAGACCAAAAATACATTCTTACCCATGGGAAAACTGTTCTATAATAGGCTACCATCGCAAGTCAGAAAAATCAGACAACAGATCGGTCAGTCAGAATTCACTTGGAAGGAAGGGTCAATTATAGTTAGTTTCAACGAATACATGACGAATATTCAATGTTACCTAAAGACTAGTCTAGTTTGTTTAATTTTTTTACAATATTGTGTATGTCTTTTATATTTTAACTTGTGTCTATGTGTTTTTTTTATCTATTCATTTCATTTTGATATTGCTTTTTTAATTGTATTTTTTTACATGTAATTGATGACGTACTGCAGCAGTGCTTATTGTCTTTATAAATCTATCTATCTATCTATCTATCTATTTAACAAAAATTACTTACATTATCTTCATCGTCTGCTCTAGCTTCCAACCAGAAGATAGCATTAGTTTTCTTATCGTATTCAACCTGTTTTCCATTTTCAATTCCGACAATAGGAGTAATAATTCCTGCTACATTATCTCCTGGAGTGAGACTTGTGTCAATAATTTGCGTTCCTCTCATTAAAAGTATAAACGGAGTGTCATCTTCTGTACATTTTCCTTCTGGTGTCAGCTTGAAGCCGGCGCTACATTTGCAAGTATAACCGCTAGCAGAGCTGGGACTAGCTAAGCATAGTTGCTGACAGGTCGCTTGTGCACAAGGGTTCTCAGTGACAGGCTGCAGGCTTGGATGGTGAACATGAATGCTTAAAGGTTGTGATATCAAATGGGAAACTACTGTTTGATTGTTTCCTTTAAACTTATGTGCTGATAACACTCTGTTCAGTTGTCTGTCAGTCCAATATAAAGTGTCTTCAAAAATTGTCAAAGAATGAGGATGCAGTAGGTAATGGCTGCCAGCCAAAACGTTTTGGCGTCCAGTACCATCATAGTTGCAGAAGTCGATAAAATCTAGCTTGGAGTCTGCGAAATAGATACGATTAGTAGTGGTATCCAAAGTTAATCCATTGGGCCAGTAGATTTTGGTATTGATGATAGTAGAACGATTGGTACCGTCCATGCCGATACGTTCAATGCGAGGATTTTCGCCCCAATCAGTCCAGAAAAGCCATCTTGCACTAGAACAAGGCAAATGAAAACTTTATTAAATGGACAAAATTAATCCTTACCCTGGTTTTGGATCCAAACACATTCCCCTAGGCTGGGTGATATTCTCTTTAACCAACACAATTCGGTTAGAGCCACTTTCTTTAGAAACTTCAATGGTATTTAGTTTTGAATCTAACCAGTAGATATTGCCACCTATCCAATCATAGGCTAAACCTTCGACCAAGTCCAAACCAGTGGAAATTATGTCTACTGGAACGCTATTCCTATCCAATTTGGAAATTTTCTTCAACTTCATGTCTGACCAAAAAATGGTGCCTGAATGCATATTTGAGGCTGTGGCTACTACGTTTTCTACTATTATAGGCACTCGTTCTAATCCTTGATCTTTAAGATCAGCCACCAAAATTGAATGACGGTTAGAGATTATAAGGAAGGCAGCAGAATGATCTAAAAAATGTAATATCATTAGTAGGTAATCAAAGAAGTTAATGCAAAAACCTACTATAAGCTTTACAAGAATGCTTATTTGGTTCAAGAAGATATCCGGGAACACAGCTGCAAAAATAAGATCCTTTAGTGTTAACACAAGTCTGAGAACATATTCCTGTCGGTTCGCATTCATTGAGATCTTCACAATTCATGCCATCACTTTTCAGAGTTTCTCCTTCTGGACACAAGCACAAAGGACCAGTTGGAGTTTGTTTACAACCGTTAGAACAAAGGCCGCTCTGATGTTGGCATTCTTTGAAGTCACAATCAGGGCCTTCATCTGCTCCATTAGGACAATCTGTTTTTCCATCACAAACATTGGTCAAGTTAACACAACGATCAGTTATTCCTGGACATAGCCATTGACCAAATGGACACCTAAATGGAGGCTTCTTGCAAGCATGAATATAGCTTTCATCCGAGTGATCTATACAATCATCTACACCATCACAAATGTAGGCTTTATGAATACACTGATGATTGCTGCATTGATAGAAATTGAGAGGACAATTGTCGATGTTGCCACACGTGTCAGGTTCGTCAGATCTATCGTCACAATCCGGAGTTCCATCGCAATGCCAGGATTTTGGAATGCAAATGCCCGACGATTGACATTGGAAGTGTTTTTCCAAGTTACATTGATCGGGTGCTATGGAGGGGCATCCCAACTCATCACTGCCGTCATTACAATCAGGAATCCCATCACATTTGTAGCTCTCTTGTACGCATTGTCTCAAATCAGCGCACTTGAATTGGTTAGACTTGCAAGTGATTGGCGGACAATCTTGTTCGTCTTGTTTGTCGAAACAATCGTCATCTCCATCGCATACCCAATTTTGTGGGATACAGTGTCCAGTTCTAGGGCAAGTGAATTGATAGTAGGCGCATGTTTTTTCTGCGCAGGAATCGCCTTCGTCACTTCCATCACCACAGTCGTTTTCAGAATCACATTTCCAGCTGAAAATAAAATAAAGATATATTATTGTGCACTCAGTTTTGTGGTACCTATAGTAAGTTACCTGCTTGGAATACATCTTCCATTATCACAATGGAACTGAGTAGAGCTACAAGTGACATTAACACATCCAGTTTCATCACTGAAATCTCCACAATCGTTTTCAGCATCACATTTGAAAGTTAATGGAATGCAACGGCCTGATTTGCATTGGAATTCTTGCGCGTTACATGTAGGTTCTGGAATTGTATGAATTAGCACATTGTAGCTACTATATTCTGAATAATACTTACTAGTACAATTCTGTTCTTCATCACTATTATCCAAACAATCATCATCTCCATCACATACCCAAGATTTTGGAATACATCTTTGGTTATTGCAAGTAAAGTCCCAACTGTTAGGGCAAGCTTGTACCGGTGGCTCATGGTTAGGATCAGCTTGACAAGTTTTTTGGTCTTCTATAAGTCTTTCTCCATATGGACAGCCACATTTGGAAATTAATCGTTCATTTTCTGTTGGTATAGCAAAGCACAATTTTTGACATTCGCCATTATTCATGTGGCAAGGATGCAATTCGGTAACATTTTGTTCACTTCTAGAATAAATCTTTACTCCGTATAATCTATTAGTTTGCGGTTCCCGTACTAAAGTTTCTTCTCCTTCACCTGTCAGCTTATGTAGTCGGATAATGGCATCCAAACGCCAATCAGTTATGTACATAAATTCTTTGTAAATTACAATGCTGAAGGGATGACGGATCAATCTTGAATTAACTGTTCTTATATCCGTGCCGTCTAACTTAGAATGCTGCACGTGATCCAGTAAAGCATCGCACCAATAAAGTCTGTCAGTTTCAAAATCAATAGATAAACCATTTGGCCAACCCAAAGTAAGATTTTTGAATACTGTTAAATTGGTACCATCAGTAAACGCTCTTGAAATATTTGCTGGTCTGTCCCATTCAGAGAAAAACAAAAATCCCTTATTAGGATGCACTACTATAGCTCTAGGTCTTTTTAAATTTTTCAGCAAAGTTCTTCTATACGTAACATTTCTCGTTGATAAGACGTTAAGGGTACCTTTTCTGCTGTCGATGTAATATAAATTTTTAGCAGCCCAATCCACTGCCAAACCTTCCACGCCTTCATTTTGAGAGGCCAAAACTATTTCTTTGGATTCGCCATTACGATGCACTCTGTAGATAACGTCTTGGAGCACATCGGAGTAATAAATCTGCTCTTCACTGGCATCGAAGTCCAAACCAACAAACCTAAATAATAATAATTAGAACTCATTAAATTACATCTTGAGACTCTTACCTTGCTCTTCTAGAAACAACTGGTAAGATGGCATCACTAAATCCTTCAACAACTGGATCCAAAACTTTACCTTTGATGAATCTTTGCTGAGAGTACATTAAAAAGTCATCAATAAGGTCACATTTTTGTTCATCCAAGAGTAATCTGTAGCCAATATTACAAGCACATCTGTAACCCAAAATCGGTATTCTCGCTTCAGTTTTGGTAACAATACACATGTGCTGACATCCTCCATTATTATTTCCGCAAGGATTGTTGACGTATCTTTGCACTAAAGGATGTACAGCTTTGATCGCTTTAGGATCTCGTATATCTCTCATACGATAAATACTTTGGATGCTAGTGCTTTCGAATCTGTCCACAGACATTACTCCTTGTTTAGTACTGTCTGTCCAATACACTCTGGTTTCAAATAATGCCAAGCGTGCTGGACTAGGGACTTGTTGTCCTCTAACAACCAAAAATCTGTTTTGTCCTTCATAATCCACAGTTTCAATATAATCCAACAAAGAATCGCACCAAAAGACTCGTTTGGCAATAATATCAACTGCAATACCGGAAGCTTTGTAAGCTGCTTCGGAAACAATTGAAAATGAGTTGGTTCCATCCATGTTCGCTCTTAAAACTTGTGAGCTATCCGCTACAAACATCAGACCAACTGTGGGATCCAATGCTATATCAGCTGGATTGCTTAGGTTGGAGCTTAAAGCTATGGCGTGACCACGATTCTGTCCAGGAGCTGCTTGCAGTTCAAATACGTCAATTTTTTGACCAATAGCATCTGCTACGTAAAGCTTGTCTCCTACCCAATCCACTGCTATGGCTACAGGTAACCAAGTACCTGGAAGAACAATGTCACGTTCAATAGGACCAAACGAAGAGGTGCCTTTGAGCTGCTGCGAATGGATTCTTTTGGTTTTGACATCGGACCAGAACAACACATTTCTGTTATAGTGAAAATCCAAACCGCTAGCGCCAGTTGTATTAACAACGATTTTCACATTGCTTCCTGAAGGATTCATCATAAAAATACTTTTGTCCTGTGCAAAATATAGTTGGACGTTATTCGAGTCGTCAGCAATGCATCGGTTACGATCTCTCAGGGTATATCCAGATGCACAGCTGCAGCTGTAGCTTCCAGGTGTGTTGGCACACAACTGATCGCAATAGCCCCATAAAGAACATTCATCTCTATCTGCGCATGTTTTGTTGTCACTAGCCAGTATTTTTCCGTCTGGACAATAGCACTGACCTCCAGTTAGCGAAGCCTGACATTTGTGCTCACAATTTAACACAGGACAAGCCAGTTTCGAGCATGCTGCTTCTTCATCAGCATGATCTTCACAATCGTTTTTGCCATCGCAAAGTTTACTTTTGGGAATGCATTTGTAAGTGCCCTGCGGTGTTCCTTTGGGGCATAAGAATTTATTATCCGGGCAAGCTATGGCGGTGCAGTTTACTTCATCGCTACCGTCACTACAGTCTTGGTACCCGTCACAACGAAAAGCTCCAGGGATGCAAAGGGCGTTAGCGCATCTGAATTGGACTCCGTGGCAGACTGGGAAGTTGCAGCCTTGTTCGTCGGAATTGTCGCCGCAGTCGTTTTTGTGGTCGCATTTCTGTGAAGCTTCGATGCACCTGGCAAGAGAAAAGTAAATGAAGATACTTTGATACTTCAGAACAAGCCTGTGATGAGAATGGTGAATTTTTTACAGTCAATTTTTGGAAGAAAGTAAATGTTTGTTGTGAAATTAAACATTTTGTAATGCTTTTCTTGACATCTGAATATTTTATAGGAATTTGTATTGTCAGGGTTTCTGAAATTGTGTTGTTGAAATTTTATAACGCTCAATGTTTTATGTCAAGAGGTGACAGAATGTGTGTGTGAACATATTCCTATAGAATTAACCAAAAAATTATCTAGATAGAAATTGTTCCAGACAGTTGAAAGTAGTTGATAAGGCCGATAAGGGTTTCAATTGTTATAATAATTATCATTGTATTATTGAATAATAAAAAAAAAAAAACAATAAATTAAGATGAAAATTCAATAGGTTATGGGCTCTCTATTTTGTGAAGAAAAAGAAAATTTTGAAATGAAAAAATGAGCACCATTGCAGGAAAAAATAACACTGTCAATATTGAACCCTGAATGAGCAAAATTATCAAGCTTGGAAACTTAGAATGAAGCAAGTTTATTTAAAGAACCAATAAATAAAGAGGAAATTTCAATACTGAGATATTACTGGAAGAAAAAGATGGTGAAGATTCTGTAGAGAAGGAATTCAGGGCCAGTGATTTGATTATAGTGACGGAAAGAAATTGCAAGAACCTAAGAAGAAAGACCAGCGATGTAAATCTTTTATTGTACCTACAATGCTTAGAAGATACACAGTTAGATACACTTCGAGACAAGGAAACTGCTCATGCTATGTGGAAAAGTTTTGAGAATCGCTACGAAAAAAAAGGTATACCAGGAACCATGCCAACTAATGCTAAGGCGTAAATTAATGTCTATGAAACTAAATGAAATGGAAAATTTGGAACATTTCTTAAATGAATTTGATGACACTATTAGATAACTGAAGGCCACAGGTGCTGATATTCAAGATAAAGATAGTTTGCAGTTTGTTACTAGCAATTCCAAAGAGCTTTGAAACAATTATAACCGTTTTAGAAAATATGGATCCAAATGATCTTAGTGAGATTGAAAAGAATAGAGCAATAACTGAAACAACTATGAAGCAGCATGGAACAAATCTGCATCATTTACGACAGATAGAGTTTTCGACAGATACGTATGTTATCAATGTGGAAAAAATGGTCATTTCAAAAAAGTGTGTCCTAATATAAACCATGTTACATTGGCATCGGAAATTTAAGACGTGGTTTTGGATTAAGAAGAAGCTTCATAGAGGTAGTTTTTGGAGAGGTTTTAATCAAAGTTTTCGGAGAGGCTATAATCGAGATGGTTTTTGAGGTAATTCTAATGGCCGTGGAGTAGAGTGTTGTCCCCCACCAAAAATTTAGGCAACAGGAAAGAAAAAAGATTTTCAAAATTCCAATTTGTATAATTTTTTTAATAAAATGATAACTTGATTTTTTATTTTATTGTGTTTCAATGAAAAATCAAACCATATTTTTCGAAGATGTATCAATAAATTAGCAAGGTTTTTCACCACTTGCTTCCACTCAAAAATATTGAGAACCGCAAAACTGAAATTTTGGGGATTTGAGCCGGCCCAACTCCAAAATTCATGAATACAAATGCAGGAATTGTTTAGGTATTCTCTAGTTTTCAAGAAATTGAAGGGATATGGTACCTCTTCAGAGTAGAAGCTTTTTAATGTAGTAGAGGTGGGTATTGGTTTGATAGCTGAAGGCTCTTGAGCGTGGGAACTTTTTTGATACCGTGGGAAAATCGGCGCCTTTGATCTGAAATTAGAATTTGACCCGGGCGAACCCCAAAATTTGTGAATCTGGTGAACCATTTACGTAGAAGAGGTCTGGGGGCACTTGAATCAGAAAAGTGCTCAGGAGCATCACGGAAGGAGGTTTACAGTGGAGGTGGGTAGTGGTATGATGGCTGTGCTGGAGGGGGGTATATAACAGTAAAATAATTTCTTTGGTAGGGCTCATAGTGGGGGGATTTTAGGGTAGGAGCTTCAGGGAAAGGGGTTTATAGTAGAGGTGGGTAGTGGTATGATGGCTGTGCTGGAGGGGCAGTAAAGGGGGTTTACAGTGGAGGTGGGTAGTGGTATGATGGCTGTGCTGGAGGGGGGTTTTACGCGGTAGAGGTGGGTATGTGGTCTGATAGCTGTGGAAACACTCTACTCCGAGGAATACTTCAAAGAAGCAGTTACAGAAATAGAGGTAGAGGCTTTCAAAATCAACATTATGAAAATGCAAGGGGTAAGGACTGAGTTAAATGTTGAATCCCAAGAAGATTCAATATGTTTCATTACAACTAATAATGACAATGGAACTGTAAGTACAAACACTGATGAACTTTCATTTTATGTTGATTCAGGGTGCACAGTTCATTTCATTATTTACAAAAAAAAAATTCTCTGATTATTTGGAGCTTGAGAATCTAATAAATATAGCAGTAGCTAAAGATAAAAGTTTTATGCAAGCAGTTAGGTGTAGGGAACATTGCAGTTTTAAGCAAAGTTTATGATAAGGAGGTAGAGTGTAAAATTAAAAATGTGTTTTATGTACCCAACCTGCAACGGAATTTATTATCAGTTAAAACGTTAGAAATGGCAAATATTAAAGAAATTTTTGATCAGCGAAAAGTGCTTTTATGCAGTAACAAAACGTTAGTTGGTTTAGGACATAGAGCTAAATTGTATGGAATTTTATTTAAAGTTATAAATAATAAAGAATGTTTAAATTTTGAAACTGAGGATAGAAATACAAAATTAGGCCACAAAAGGTTGGGACATATTTGCTATGCAAATTTGGAAAAACTTTTCAAAAATAATTTAGCTCAAGGTATTGAAAAAGTGAAAATAGGTAAAATGATTTTTGTGAAGGTTGTAGGTACTGAAAAAATGTCAAGATTTCTTTTTGGTACCAGAGAAAGTTCAAAGAGAATTTTATGGCGTTTCCGATTGGTAGATTTAGTGCGGAACTAGTGCAATTTTTTCTATTTCTGTCTTTTTCTTCTACAGGTTGATTAAAAGGATGCAAATACACTCAGTGCGAACTGAATTTACCAATCGGAAACGCCATTAGAAATCATACATTCAGATGTTGCTGGACCAGTAATGCCATTAAGTCATGATGGGGGAAAAGGAATTGTCACGTTCATTGAAAAGTAAAGCTGAAGTTTTTAGTTATTTCAAAGAATATATTAATCTGGTTCACACTAAATTTAATTAGAAGGTTTTCACACTTAGATGCTATAATGGAAGGGAATACATATCTGGTGGAATGAAAAAATGTTGCATTGATAATGGAACTGTCATTGATTTTTCAACTCCATACACTCCAGAACAAAATGGAAAAGCTGAGAGATTTAATAGAAGCCTGATTGATAAAGCTAGAGCCATGATTCTAGAAGCAATATGCCAAAGTATTTATGGAATGAAGCAGTGAGAGTTTCAGCTTATTCATTAAATAGAACACTAAGTAATAGTCTTACAAATACAACATCAGCAAAAATTTGGAACGGATCAAAGCCAAATATGATCGGATAGGTACACAACAACTGGTAATAGGCTATGGAATATTGAGGAGCAAAAAGTAATTGTAGCAAGAGACGTAATTTTTAACGAAGATGAATTTCACTACAAATTTCCAGAAGTAGGAATACAATTTGAAAAAATAGAGACTTACTTGAAAAAGATGAAGTAAATAATGAAATGCCAGAATTAGAGGAATAAATTTAACCAATTGTTAGTGCAAAAAATAAAAGAATTGTGAGTAGAGTGTTTTCACAGCTATCAGACCAATACCCACCTCTCTACTACGTAAAAACCCCCCTCCAGCACAGCCATCATACCAGTACCAACCTCCACTGTAAATCCCCTTCCGTGAAGGTCCTACACTGAGGAGGCACTTTTTTTATATCCCTCCACTTGAAAACTAAAGAATATCTAACCAATTCTTCCATTTGTATTATGTTATTTTTGGGGTTGGTCCGGGTAAAATCCCCAAAATTTCAGATCAAAGGCGCCGTCGATCTAGAGATTTTCCCACGGCATCGAAAAAGTTCCCAGGCTCAAGTTCCCCCGTTACGTTTTCACAGCTATCAGACCAATACCCACCTCTACTAGGTATATCCAAATATGAATAGCTCATTCATAAACTGAAGGATCTGAAGGTGTTTCTTTGAGGTTATCATAAAAGTTTTCAATACTTGGAAGTTGGGTTCCATTTAATTTGTCCATGCAGTCTACATAAGAATGAGGATAAATTCCTTTTTTTCTAATTTCATTAAACTGATTTGAATCTTGAAAATATATTTTAATTTCTGCACATTGATTGGTAATCTAAGCTATTACCAAGACTTTCTAATGAACTAGCGAAAGGATCTAGAAATCTGAGCCATATAAAAACATATTTAACTTTCGGTTGTTCAATTTTGTCAACCAATATTGACTTGGTGCAAGAATATCAATTATATCATTTTCACAACAAAGTTGTTTGATAAATAGATAGCTATCGTGTCCTGTTAGATTGTGGAAAACACCGGAATGAAACTGGGGAGCTTGTAGTTTAAATTGCAAATACTATGTGCTACACCTCGGTACTTTCTAGTTAAATGATCACGATCCCTTACTTTTTCATCTAAAGGATTGAATTTTTCATTGCAAATGATACTATTTTCAAATTGAAATTCTTCTTAATTTGTTAGAAAAAACATCGGTTCTACATGTTTTATAATTTTTATAAATTCTATGAACATGAGCTTCAATTAGTTTGCAAAATTCATTAGCTGCATCATGTCCAAAATAATAATCTAGTTCTGATAAAGAATCATCATATGAACATTTATTGAAATAAGTGAAAGAATATGGTTCATGTGTTTAAAGTAAAAGAACTCTTATCATTGGTCGGTTCTTCATATTGTAGAGTAGAGCTTTTGAAAAATACTCAAAATCGGCATCGACAAATGGAACTTTAAAGTTGATTCTGAATTCCACTACATTGGAATGATATAAGAAATCTTGATTTATTAAATATAAATTCTTATATCTTTTTCAAATATCATGTATTCTATACAGGGTGTCCCCGTTCAACTGGTCAAAAATGCTAGGGTGTGTAGAGGAATTATAGAGAAGTAGTTTGAGATAGAACACCGATAGACGGAAGGGCGTCGTTTCCAAAATACAGGGTGTTGAAATTTGAACAACCCCCTTTCATATCATTTGAAAGGCTAATGCTGGCTGTTCAAATTTTCAGGGATTATTGATGTAGGAATGGTCTTTAAAAATTCGTATAATGGCACCCCCAGTTTCAAGCTGGAATCAGAAAAAAAAAATATTGAAAAAAAAACAATTTTGAAACAAATTGCTTTATGTGTCCTATCTCAAACTACTTCTCTATGGTTCCTCTATATACCCTAGCATTTTTGACCAGTTGAACGGGGACAACCTGTATATCCTGCGAATATATTTGATTCCAAACCCAAATAGGTTATTTGCAAATGATCGCGAAAATGTGTCTTACTTATTTTATTTTGCGGCAAATGTTGACACAATTCGATCACTTCCTCGATAAAAATAATAAAATCCGAATCATAAGCTTATAGACTCTAAAGTTCATTTAGGCGATTGAGAAAACTAATTTGGATCTCTGAAACTTGTATCACTAATGCTGGAGGCAACATTTGTTTTGGTTATCACTGAACTAACAACTGAACTGAACTGAATAACTTTGTATGAACTTGAAATTGTTTTGTAAACGGTAATAGACTGAAGATTCTTAAGAGTGTGAGGTATGTAACACACTGTATAGCAGTAAAATGATTTTTTGGTGGGGCTTAAAGTGGGGGATTTTAGGGTAGGAGCTTTTTGAAAATTACAGTGAGGTGGGGAGTGGTATGATGGCTGTGCGGGAAGGGAGATTTTACGTAGTAGAGGTGGGTATTGGTCTGATAGCTGTGAAAACGTTACGGGGGTACTTGAGCCTGGGAACTTTTTCGATACCGTGGGAAAATCTCTAGATCGGCGGCGCCTTTGACCTGAAATTTTGGGGATTTGACCCGGGTCAATCCCAAAATTGACGAATACAAATGGAAGAATTAGTTAATTATTCTTTAGTTTTCAAGAAAGTGGAGGGATATAAAGAAAGTGCCTTCTTAGGGTAGGAGCTTCGCGGAAGACGAAAGGCGGTTTACAGTGTGTGGAGGTGGGTACTGGTATGATGGCTGTGCTGGAGGGGGATTTTTACGTAGTGAAGGTGGGTATTGGTTTGATAACTGTGAAAAAAGTCTACTAATGTGTAAAGATATCGGGTCTTCAAAAAAAAAAAAAACAATCGCAATCGAAGATTGCTTTGATTACGAAAACGTACGTCGCATTACTGTTTCTTTATTGGTCAGGATTTTTGACGTGACATTTTGACATTAAAGTTCATTGACAAAATTAAAGGCAAATATTGCTAAGACATACGTTTGAAAAACCATAGCAATCTTCGATTGTTTTTTTTTTTTTGAAGACCCGATATAATGACAACGAGCTTTATGTCAACCACAAGAATGATTTTGTCCAATGGAAATTAGTATAAGTTTCATATTTTAAACAACTAGATGTTAAAACCGCTTTTCTGAATGGGGATGTGAATAAGGATGTGTATATTCATCCACCAGAGATGATTGAATGCCAATCTGATATTGTACTCAAATTGAAAAAAGCTTTATATGATTTAAAGCAAGCTTCTAAATGTTGGAATATTTAATAAAATAAATAGTCATATATTAGATTTAGGATTTGAAAGATCAAAAACTGATTACTGTTTGTGTATAAAAGATTTTGGTAATGATGAATTAATGTATTTATTTGTAAAACGTCATTTGTAAAACGTCATTTATGAAGTCAAAAAATATACAACGAAAATTGATTTTTACCAGTTACTGGCTCTACTGACTTGTAAAATTGACAGCTGAACTGTAAAAACTTTTTACTTTAGTCAGTAGGGTCAGTAGAATTATTTATTGAAATGGTATTACCTATGTATTAATTTTTTATTTATTGTTTACAAATGAGTAACAAATAAATTATTGTACACCATACGCCAGGTATCAGTTTTTACTGGCTATTGAAGGTGACAAGCTCGCCTGACGGCTCGCTAGTCATTTCCTTCAATCACCGGTAAAAACTGTTTTACCTGGCTAATAATGTAAAATACTATTGTTGCTATATGTAGATGACATTATAATTACAGGGCAGATTTATAACAAAATTGTGGCATGTAGGGATGATTTAGTTAAGCATTTTGTAATAAAGGATAAAGGAGAATTAAAACATTTTTTGCGACTTGAAATTAATTACAAAGGACAAGAGGGAATTTTGGAGTTAAGTCAAAGGAAATATGTATTCAATGGGATTTTAATTTTGAAAATTGTGATAGTTCACCAACACCAATTGATCCAAAGTTAAGAAGAACAATGAAGAAAGATTTTGAAGAACCAATGAATAAAGATGAAATTACAATACAATCTAAGGATGTATCTTTGCGTTCATCGTTGACCAAATTACCTTTCACTTCAACATACAATTTTGACTTTTAACTCTCAATATGATAATATTTGTAATCCAGATTTTTAGAGGGCGTCTCGTATTTCCAATGTATCTTACCTTTGTCCATTCGCACATCTGAACTGATCGAGCCTACAAGAAATTCCCGGACAATTTTGCTCGTCTTTGCCGGTTCTACAATCCAAATATCCGTCGCACTTTTTTTCCTTCGGTATGCAAGGATCTGAAGTTTTCGGGCCGCAATGGAAATCGTCCGCTTGACATTTCCGGTACGCTGGAAAAACAAATCGAAATTTCATCAGAAAACAATTCGCCTAATGTCTCAAGTTTAATATGCGTCAAAAAAAAAGTACATTTGTTCATTTTCGATGCAGAGGGAAGTGGCCTTTTTCTCGTAAAACATGCTTAATGCCAATCGTAGCGTGAAATAAAACCGCTCATTTAGGAAATTATGTGTTTTTTAAGCCCTATTCTTAAGTTCGAGGCAATTTCAAGAGGTTTTGAAATTGTTTTTCTGTCTGGTGAACACAAGCCTCGTAAAATTTGCCTGGGTTTTAGGGATATTTGGCATTAAAAATCATATTTCAACTCTCAATAAATTAGCACAAAATCTACCATAGATGTTTGTTAAATACCTAACTGAGAACAAAATAAAACAAACTGATTGTTTTATCCTTACGCGAAACCGCCCTTTTACCCGTCATCAATCCTATATCTTTATTATCTCGCGCCTGTTCTCTGCGAGCTGATAAATAAGAACACAAAAAAAAGTTCCCCCGTCTTCGCCTATATCGTCACAAAGAAAAACGAAAATATAAAAGAAATCCCTATATATTGCCTCTGCTTGTGCCGATGTAGGTGAATTTTCCGGATGTTTTCCCACTTTTCAATTCTGCAATCTCATTTTCCTTATGCATTCTTTATTGAAAATCGTCTCGGGACGATAAGCTCTATTGTTAGAACATGACTATATAATGTCATTTGGCAATGAGCTTAGACATGTAGATAAAGTTGTAGGCTTCGAGTGAGTTTGAAAGTACGGTAAGCTATTGACTGATGTGTTTGGTACACTTATTTTGACAATTAAGTACTTTTTTTTCCCGGGTTCTTTCCAGAAATATTCCGTACAAGGTAGGAGGAAGTAGTATAAAGAAGTTCAAAGTGAATAATGTTGATGTGAATGACAATCATATATTAAATCCCCTTTCTGGTAGCTCACGCCAGCATCTGTCTTTCGTTTAGTGTAGAATTTAGGTTATATGCCGTATGTCAACTGTCAGTCAGTCAGCTGAGTTTGTTCCAAGTCGAGTCGTGTAATATAAGTTATGTTATGTTGTAACGAGTCGCAGGAAGCTTTAAAAAATTGTCTTTGTTTTCAGTACTTCAGTACTAATTTAATAATAAACTTTAGTTGTGCTTTAACAGGAAATTGTTTTATTTATTCACTGCAAGCTCACAGGTTATGGGCCCAGTGTCGTTGTGTATCACGAAAGTGAATATAGGGAAGAAACAATAAGTAGAAAGCGAAAGGTGAAAACGTGAAAATGGCTACAGTATCCGCTACAATAAATGTGAAACTGTTTGATGGTTTGGGAATTTAGAATCAAATTGCTACTGGATTATTACGAAGTATTGGAAGTACTAGAAAAGGATCCCCCAGCAGCAACTGAAGATCCAAAGGTGATAGCAGATTTTAAGAAAAAGGACATTAAAGCAAGAAATGTTGTTGTGCAATGCTTATCGGATAACATTTTGGAAATGATCAAGAATAAAATTTCTGCAAAAGAAATTATGATAGAATTAAAAAATAATTCATATGAAAGGAAATACAATCTCTCTACTTTGAACTATATTATTTGATTTGCTTTATCAAAAAGTATCATTATGGAATAATGCAATACGTCAATCCATCACAAGAGGCAAAAATTGTACTAAATAATGAAACGAAGCTATTTTAGTCTCAGTATATAAAAGGTAATTAAGACTTCTCTCATTCATTCCAATTTCCACTCGACAATAGAAAATCCCGCGACCTTTATAAAGATTTAAAACCGGACTAGAAGAAAACATCCATCCCTGAACAGAGGAGTTTTATTTCGCGCCTGGCTGAACTTTAAAGCCGATTACGTTAAATAGAAGTTTTTCTTTGTCCAGAAATTGGGAAATGGATCCGTCTTCCCGTAGGGGGGGCTTTAGGATAACTTATTAGGCTAATCATTTTCTTTTGAAAAGGGGCCTTTTGAAATTGATTATTGTAGAAGCCTTATACGTTTCTATCTATCTATTATTTTGATGACCATACAGTTTATTTTAAAGAACCAGAAGTTTTGATTAAAAATCTCTAATATAAAAGGGCTATGCAAAAACCTTTGGGTTGTGCGGTTATACGAAAATGTGTACTAAAGATTTCTTCAAGTGAGAAAACTTAAACACCTGGCAGTGAATTAAAAAAATATAGCCAAAAAAGATATCATAAATACAAGTATACAGGCCTGCAGTGGAAGGTCTAAAATGAGTTTAATTTCGCATGGCCAGGATAAAGTATTTCTATTATTAAATATTTGGAAACTACTGCCGGTGATTTTACAAAAGAAAAAATATTACATTTCATTTTACATTTACGTTTTACGTATTACATTAACTAGAAACCATCAGTTCGCGGAGTGCTGCAAGCTGCAAAACTTACTTGTTCCAACTTTATAGATTCAAACTCTTGTAAACTCTGGCCAACAGAACTCTTGACTCAACATGACACCTAAATACATTCTGTCTATAATGATCTTTAAAACGCAGTTTCAATGTTCGAATCAGAGATGTCCATTGCAGGAAATGGAAACATCATGATAAGAGTTGCAAATGTATCATCGAAATAGTAAGAATAATGGAAATATATAGATGCAATCTTGAACCAGTGATGCAAATATCGAACTTGAATTGAGTAAAAACACTCCTTTGGAAAATAATTATTTGGGAAGTTTTGTAGCACGTTTTTATTTGGAACATAATATTATGGCTTCAGACAGCAAAAGAACTATGCTCTCATTTGATGATATTATACATTGTTTCTCACTATATTTTTGTGCCTATAGATTTCAACTTTCAAGTACCTCAGCCTGAAAATTACGATTTTTACCAATTTGGAGTAATTGTTTGAACAATAAATTAATTAAGTGCAAATATATGCAAAGTGAAAACCTTCATCAACTTTACATAAAGTCGAAATAGACGATAATTATCAAATGGAAGTTTATCAGCAATACTAAAGTTTATTTCGACTTTGCAGAAGTTTGGCACGGATTCATTTAAGTAAATGGGCGAAGTTGTCTATTATTTAGTTTGTGTTATTTTACTGCTTTATAATAATATTGAATCGAATAAAGTAAATAAGTACCTACCTTAGAAGAAACTTTATATCATCAATCAACAAATAAAGATTTCTTGAAACTAACAAAACCATCAATATCTATTTAATGCGTATCGTTTAAAGAAGTTTATTTCCCAACATGAAAATAAATGAACTGTTGAAAATACCTATCAGTTCGCAGATAGCGTGGAGGCTTTAAGCCAAAATAGGGTCTGAATCCATTGAGGTTGTAGAACTAGAATACTTACTGCATTCCGATTCATCAGATCCATCGATACAGTCCACGTTCATATCACATCTGTAGTGGGGTGGTATACAGTAAGTTTTGTTGAATATGTACTGTCTGCAGGTGAGCTGTCCAGGTTCACAATCAGGAGGAGCTGAAAAAAAAAAAATAGAACAAAATTAGTTTACCAAAAAAAGACTTTCTGGATCAGATTGTTAAAGTATCGTTCACTTATTGCTCATTACGACCTGAAATGTTCAACTCGAACAAACAGTTACAACTTTGCTATAAAATACCTCCTCGTCCTTAATATAATAACTCCTATATATATCCAAAAGTTAGGTGCATGGATTTTCACATCCAATTTCCGTTGACAGCTAAACTTTCTCATAATGTTGGAACAATATAATTGTTTCTGATTCCCAAAATGTTGCACCAGTTTGCAAGCTACATAGAGTTTAACTATTTAGGGAGTTAACTAGTGATTCTATATTAATAAAACTCTAGGCTAAACTTGAAATTAGATCAATGAAGGTAAAATGCTGGCAAATATCATTTTGCTGTTGCACTGATGATGTTTCGACGAGCCTAATGCCTCATTAAGAGCAAGGAAAGATTCTCGTGATGTAGTGCAGCTACATCAATATCACCAGAATTAGTGTAGTCAAATTACCAGATTTTGGGGAAGGGATCTAAGGTTTAAAGTTCATTTTATCAACATTCTACACCAACTGTTCGAAGTCCCTTAACATGGAGGATCATCAGATATTATTGAGTAAGCTGCATGCATTTGAAGTTTCCGATTCTATAGCGGAAATGAGAAATCGCCGCCCAGTAGTCTGGGTCTGAGTGAATAAGTAATTCCAAGTCTTATGAGATCGCGGTCCCACATCGGACCCTTGCTCTCCTATTTGTGTATTGATAATCTCTTGGCATGTTTCCAATCAAGCAAAGTCTCGCTTTTCGTTATCGACATGAAGATGTTTAGAAATTAAGTTATCAATATCTACTCTTGGACATTGGTTGGACCTTCAGGATTTCCTAAAATATTCGCCTTTTGGTTTAGAATAGACGTGGTAGCGCTAAATATCTCAAAGTGTAAATTTATCTAGTTTTTTAGATTAGTCATCCTTTGGACCTTGGACTTGGATTCTCTTTCTTTGGCTCCATATATTTCTTGTATTGTTACTAAACCATTGAGAATACTTGAGTTCATTTAGCGTCTGGAGAGTTTTCTATAGCGAGCACTCTTTCAATATACTAAGCTTTGCTTTGGTGAGGACCTATCTTGAATATTCCGATGGATTAGGTATCTACATAAATTTAGTGAGGCAAACTTTGGGATAACATGTCGAGCAGTATCCGGGTTGCAACAAAAAGTATATGCTCAAGACAGAAGAAAAAGTTCAGCAAGATTAGGTCACATACGAAAATCTATTAAAATTGTGAAGAGAAAACCAGGACAGCACCATAGGAAGTTTAGCAAGGACATCCACAGGAACGTTCGAAAAGACCCAAGCAAGGGATGCTCAAAAATACAAACGAAGCCAACAAAAGTATAGAAGTTCTCAAGTTCTAAGATCTTAGTAATGAAACGGAAGGTCAAACGTGATCAAAATAAGAAACAGATATGGTATTATAGTTAGGAATGAAATAAAAAGTAACTGCTGTTCAAGATTTTTACGGAAACTGTCTCGGGAGCTCGGACGGATTCTATGAATTTCGTTGTTCACGCCTGGAAACTTCCCTTTTCTGGGAATTCTATTTTCGATAAAGATGTATTTAAAGATAGATCCGGAATACGATTTCGACTACATATTAATAGAAAGTAGTAGTGAGTATGGTGTCAATCCCCAGTAAACACAGCTACATTTAAGGTAGAAATATTCACGTAACTACTTTACCTAATTATATAATTTCTAAGTTTTTTTCAAGTCATAATAATGTCATGCTCAATAGATGTAAAATTTATATTACATTGATATAAACCGTATTACCCAAAATATACTCGAAGTAGTTCAGCGTGCACTAAAGCAAATTGGACTCCACGAGTAGAGGAAAACATTACCGACTACCAAGCTTACAGAAGCTGAAGAAAAACACTAATCGCTTCACTTTTAAATGAATTCAGATCAAAACAATTTCTGGTTCTTGTTCTTAGAGGAGCTAATAATATGCCTGGAACTTGGAAAAAAATGGCCGCCATCTTGATTTTTTTCGAATTTATTGAATATTTCGTGAAGTATGCATTATATCTGCTAATATGTGATTAGAAATTCTGACCAATCGGCTTCTGGGACCTTGGCTTCTCATTGCGTGGAGTTAGAGTTGGTGTTACTGAACTTAACATTTGGCATCAACCAAGGCTTGTCCTGATGTGTGGGTAGAGTGCCTACTGGATTTCTTTGCAAATACAACCATATTAGAAGCATTGCAGTCACTCCCAGTATTAGAGGTACTATGTAGTTACTTAATTAGATGATGATGTACTTGAGTCCATTTGACGTCTTGTACTTGTTGATCGATGTTTTGTTCTTCACTCTGAAGCTGAGACAGTTGATCGGAGGCATCAATAACTTGTTCGTCGTAGGGAATCATGGTGATTTCCTTGGTAGGTTGAAATGCTTCCTAACTTACTCCAACTGGGCGGACGAAAGCTCCTAAAACAGTTACAGATTCCGATCTTCTCCGAGTCAAAATATTTCTCTTTGTTTTAATGACGCAATTTGATGAAATTTCGATCATTGCGGTCTGGTTTATTGTGGCCTCTTCTCTGATACCATCGTAGATAATCGCGATTTTTAGTTTATTGGTAATTATTGCCATCCATGCGTTTGGAGTATAAAGCTGTTTCCATACGGCTGACTGGATGGAATAGCGTCGAGTTTGGCATAATGTATTCTCAATTCTTTGGTAAACTTCGTCGATTATGCAATTGGGGGTGCCGCCCATAGTTCTAGTGGTGGTTGGTGAACAAACATAAACATTTTGACCGAGGTTTATGCTATCTCGAAATTCTCCTTCGGTCAGGTCAAAATACAACTGAGAATTATAATCAGCTGCTAGTAGTCCGCCTGTAAGTTCGGTCTTGACTGGAATAGGTGTTGGTTTTAACAGAACGAAATCGTTGATTTCTGTCATTATAAAGTATCCATAGTCGTCGATAAATTCATCGCTGTGCCGGACTTCAGTACGTAAAATTGGGTAGGAGGAAATGATATTAATGTTTGATGGCAGCCTCTGGGATGCGGATGCAATTATTTCTTCGGCATGGGCTGGAGATATTTTTTTTTTTTTTTTTTTTAATTGTCAAACACATTGTGTTTATTACATTACAATCTAGTCAGTAAGACTAATTAGCAATTTTGTTTTAACCTAATTGACTATAAAGTTTACAATTCTTGAGGTTCACTCAACAGTTTTCCCCACTTTGCTTAAACTGTAAATCACAATTTTGATGTGTTTATAGCACTATTTTGTTGTGGTTTTCAATTTCAGTTCACTAGCTCGAACGGCTTCACCCTTCTCAGTCGTCTAACTAGCTCAGTGTTGTCTAGGAGCTCAATCACTTCCACATTCACATGCCGATGTAGTCTATCTTTATGGCTTTTTGCGTACTTTCTTATAGTCTCTGTTACAGTATCAATTCCTAGTTCCCGATGTAGATCACTATTTCGAACGTACCAAGGTGCATTAACAATATTTCTTAGTACTTTATTTTGGAATCTTTGAATAACTTGTATGTTACTATCTTTAGTGCAACCCCAAAGTTGAATTCCATATGCCCATACTGGTTTCAGTATTTGCCTATAAAGTAGTAACTTGTTATATATGGTTAAATTGGACGTCCTTCCAATTAACCAGTACATTTTTCTATACTTAAATTCAAGCTCTTGCCTTTTTTTCTTAACATGTGCTTTCCAGCGCAATTTCGCATCAAGAGTCATACCAAGATATTTAGCTGGAGATATTAGTTCGTAAAGGTTTGCTCGATGATAATGTACATCCAGTAATTTTCTATAGTACTCTAGAAGTTCGTCTATATGATTTGACATAATCTGGTATGTGCTCAAAATATGTATTTCCAGCTTGTTTTCATCCACTTTCTGGAACCAACCTTGCGTCCCGTTAATGATCTTGATGCCTTCAATCAGTTTTTGTTGAAACCTTTCTAAGTTATTGTTTATTCTAGTCTCCGTTTTGTTGAATGTTGCTAGAGCATGCAACATAAACTTAGTATGGTGATTTGAGGCTTTGATTAGCTCTCTTTGATTTTTGTCAAGCTCATCTATCTTCGTCGTTGACTCCAAATATTGAAGTGAGAAACTTGCCCAAAAGTCCTCGCTTCCCTCGCATGGTGACGACAGCTTCCATTCCTTTTTCCATCCAGAGAAGTTGCTTTTCCCGTAAATCATGAATTAGCGATGTACATATTGGCTTGATGTTGCTAATTCTTTCGCATCTCGACAAAGGTCCGCCACCTGTTTAATTGCTAGGGCTACGTTGGAAGTGTCATTAGATATTTTTGACTTTTCAAATTTGATTTCGATTCCGAAATTTCCTCTGTCGATCTTAGCGTGTCCAATGTGTTCGATGAATTGTGTAGGTAATTTTGCGCACTAGCACTGTGTAAAGTGTTCATAAACAGAAAGGCTATCATGGAAATTTTCACAGGTGTATGCTTCGTGGTTTGTTTTGCTGTTTCTTGGATTTGGAGTTTCCATGTTGTTCAACCTCTTGACTTGGCTGTATTATGGAAATTCGAATTAATTTATGTATAGGTCTTTTCATAGTATGTCCATCTGCTTTCCTCACAGTGACTCCTCGAACGGACTTATCGCTTGTAGAAAACACTTCTTTTAGCAAGAGGCCATCTACTAGGATTGATATATTCCACTTGTATCGTTGTTAAGTTGGTGTAGATAGTTGTTTGACCAGCTTTTCCAGAAGTCGTGTTTGATTTTTTGCACCAATTTCCATCTTTCATTGAGGTTTGAGTTGATGTTCGTCGTGACTGGGTCTGGAGGTGAGATTATTTCCCGTCCAATCAAAAAATGTCCCAGAGTAAGTACTGCTAGGTCTTCTGGATCATTAGATAATGGACATAGTGGTCTGGAGTTGATACAGGCTCCGATTTGGTGTGTTAGCGTGCACAGTTCCTCAAAGGTGAGTCCTGTGTCTCCAATTATTCTTTTTAGATGATATTTCATGGATTTTAGTCCAGTTTCCCATAAGCCTCCAAAGTGCGGGGCTGATGGCGGAATAAAATGTCATTGTGTTCCAGCATATATCAGTGTGTCCTGGATATTGGATTTTTGGATGGTTTCTTTTCTCTCGCTTTTGAGTATTTTGCTAGCATTAACAAAATTTCTATAGAGATGTAAGCAGGGTCCCCTCCTAGCTACAAATCCTCTAAAAGCAGCTAAAAATATATCAGAAGACATGTCGCTGACCACTTCTAAGTGAACAGCCTTTGTCACTAAGCATACAAAGCTCGCTATGTACCCTTTATATGACTTAAAACCTCTGCCCCTTGACGTTTTTATTTGTATTGGTCCTGCATAGTCGACACCGGAGTTGGAGGAAGGATGCGATGGGGTGAGTCTTGGGGCTGGAAGGTCTCCTATTCGTTGCCCTGCTGTTTGTGCCTTAAATCGGATACATCTAATACAATTGATTGTATTTTTTACTGCATTTTCTCCATTTATTATCCAAAATCGTTTCCTGGTGAAGGCTAATGTAAGCTGATTCCCACCATGTAGAGTGGTGAGATGGGCATCTATGACTACGCATCTTGCCCGGTGACTTCGATCATGGGATGTTTGTTACTATATGGTAGTTGTGAGTGCTGAAGTCGACCTCCTACTCTCAAATCTTCATCATTGTCTAGAAAAAAAAAATTCTTCGACAGTTAATTTCGATGGATGCTTCTTTTTTCTGCATTTGACCAGAAATCTTTTACAATAGCATATCACCCGGGTTTCTTCTGTTACTTCAGTTTTGAAGCGGAAGGTATCGTCATGTGGTGCCCAGTGGATTCCGAAAGATTTTCTTGTTTCATCTTCTATGATTTCTATGGAAGGTGGGAAGGGTCTATGGTTCAGTTCCTTTGGCAGAGCTTGTAGGAGTTGATTTCTGTTAGTTACTGGACCATTTTCGTGAAGTGAACCCGCCAGAGCGAAACATTTTGATTAGTTCAGCTTGGCGTTCCAATGCTTCTTCAATAAAATCCGCACCGGAAAGAAGGTCGTCTACATAGAAATCGTGTATGGCTGCCTTAGCTGCCTTTGGAAAATTTGTGGCCTCATCACTGGCTAGTTGCTGCAGTGTTTTGATCGCCAAATATGGAGCTGCGGTTGTACCATATTATGTTACTGTTGTGAGACAGTATCCTTCTATTGGATATTTTTTATCGAACCGCCACAGAATTCTTTGAAATTTCTGATCGTTAGGATGGATTTTGATTTGTCTATACATTTTCTCAATGTCAGCTGTGATAACTATTCTGTGTGATCTCCAACGTAAAAGATTATCCGAAAGCTCTTGCTGTAATTTGGGACCAGTGTACATTGTTTTGTTCAGGCTGGACCCAGAAGAAGTCTTGCTGGATGCATCAAAGACTACTCGTAGCTTGGTCGTTGTACTTGATTCTTTCAAAACATGGTGATGAGGAATGTGGTATTTTGAAAATTCTGTATCTTTTTCATCGCCGATTTTCATGTGTCCCAGATCTAGGTAATCTTGCATAAATTGTTTTTAGGTAAAGTCTTAGTTCTCGTCTCTTAAGAGCTTTTTCTCTAATTGTATAAGTCTTGCTGCAGCTCTCTGTTTTCATATTCCCAGAGTTTGCGTTTTTTGCCATTGAATGGTATTCTCACAGTGTAAGTACCATCTTTATCTCTGGTTGTGTTTAGATCATATTATTCCTCATAGTTCTCCTCATCTTTATAGTCATTTGTCTTGGTTGGGAAATGTCCTCTATTTCCCAGAATTTAGTTAGCTGTAGATCTTCTTGAATGCCGGTTGTCACTGTTAGCACCTATAGTTTTTTATCTTTGTTAATTCCAGTGTTTCCAGAAAATATCCATCCGAATTCGGTGTTCTGTCCTAGTATGCCATCATTCGTTTCCCTGACGCCTTCAAGTAAAATCTGATCGTATTCTTTGGCGCCCAAAATAATATCAATCAGACCAGGCTTTTGAAATGTAGGATCCGCCACAAGGTCATTGTTCCACTGAGATATATCGACATAGGCCGAAACCCACTAGCAACACGCCACGTCATGCTTCGCCACGCCACGCCATGTGACGAAAATGTATGCGTATATTCTTCAATTTATTTATATGTGCTGCGTACGCACTTGCCATACGCGATACCACGCCATCCGTCCATTTGCACACAAACTGTCCAACGTGAACCTGTGTCACATGGCGTGGGGTGGCGTGGCGTGTTGCTAGTGGGTTTCGGCCTTTAATGGACGGATAGGGTGGCGTGCCATGACGTGGTATCGCGTGTGGCAAGTGTATACGCGGCACATATAAATAAATGGAAGGAATATACGCATACATGTTCGTCATATGGCGTGGCGAAGTATGACGTGGCGTGTTGCTAGTGAGTTTCGGCCTTGATGGCTTTCCAGGTAATATCTGTGTGAGTTAAGGCAGCACAAAGAGAAGATGCTTGGAAATTTTGGGTAGACTGTTGTTTCTATCTGCCATTTTGCTGTCTGAGGGTCTCTTGCCCCAAGACCTGATATCTCGACTCTGATCTTTTTTCTGGGTAGTACAAGGAGGCATGCAGCTTCCTCTGTGATAAAGGATGCCTGGGACCTGGAACCTACTATGACTCGTAAATTCTCGTAGTCTTCTTGTGATTTTTTCACTTTTGTTAATGCTGTAGCTAACAACACCATTCCATCTTTTCTGCTATCGTAGATTGTAGTTTGCTCTTTGTTTCGGCTTCCACGATGATAAGAATGATTATCTCCTAGTGATTTTTTTGGTGGACTTTTATTTTGAGGGAAGTATAGGTGAACATGGGTATGGTGAGCTTTAGTGCAGATTCGGCATCGACCGGTGGAGGTGCATGTTATATTGTCATCATGATTGAGACAATTAATACAGTTTCTTTTCCTTAACTGATGTGCTCAAGCGTGCAGAGTGAGATAAGGCTCGAAACTTGGTACAATTATATGTTGTATGCGATGACTGCGAACGATATTTGCATCTAGCATCCGTAATTTTGTTGGGTTTAACTGGTAAAATCTTCGGAGAGTCTGAGATGGCTTCTAGTGATTGAAATCTTGCCTGTAGAAATCTTTTCATTTCGACAAAATCTTGTAATTTATGGGGCTTTTTTAATGATGGTTTGTATAGTTTGTTTGGTTCGGAGTCCCATTTCCGAGTTACTATGCGTTTTAATATTGGACTCCGTGACGCTGTGTCAATCTTGATGTTTTTCAGAGCTTCCAAACATTCGATGATGGTGTCATGCAGCTGTTTTATTTTTGATGCTGATTCCTGCTGAATCGCAGGAATATCCAAGATTCTGTCTATTAATTTTAAGATTTCGTTGCTGTATAACGATCGCTTAGGATTTGCCATGCTGTCTGATAGTTAATGTCTAAAGTTTTGAGATGCTATATGAGTCTGCTGGCTGCTCCTCGATTATGGGTTTTGAGGTACTGCATCTTCTCAATCTGCGTCAGATTTTTGTTTTCATGGACCACCTTCCTGAAGATGTCTCGGAAAGTTACCCATTCTTCATACTGACTATCGAAAAATGGTCTTTATCTGAGGAAGACTGATATTGCATAATTTTGGTGGTTGACTCGTTATTTTGGATTCCAACGTTTCCAGAACATCTTCATATTTGAGCTTGATTTCTACATAGGGATTCTTAATTGTTTTAGAACGGCCCTGAACTTGTAGCTCAATGTAGGTATATCTCGAAGATATGGTTTCCCAATTCGAAATTTTGTTATATATAATAGTTGGTAACGACTGATTGATTTTTCAACCTGCAAATCATTGATGATTTTGTCTAGCATTTGGCTAAGTTGATTGATTCGAACTTCTTCTTCCTTCAGTCGGTTTGGCGGAGCTTGCAGCGCTTGGTTTGAGGATGACGATAAGTGTTGCTCCTTCTTAGCAATTATGTACGCTTTGGCATCATTATAGATTTTGGTAAGCTGTTCCATGTACTTATCGGTGTAGTATACATGAGAATGACACTAGTTTACCAATTTCCTCATGATTTTTCTCGATCTCTTCCCAGACTCACTCGAACACATTTACTTTGTCTTGATAATATTGCTCGGTTTTTCTGCTTGTAGAGTCTTTCTTAAAATTGGCTAGATGTCGTTGTTTTTTTTCCCAATGTTTCTTGGGATTTGGCTAATGGTTTTTTGTACCTAAACAAGAAACCATTGTTGAAACGGAAAAACAAATAAGAATAATAACCCTACATTGCTATAACCATTAAGTCATTTCAGCGGTCCGTTCCTTGGGTTATGATTCTTGAGTGGTGAAAGAATAACCACGGTATTCACCGATGAATAATCATTCCAGGCTGAAAACCGCCTTTGAATGTATGGTTAAATAATTCAACAACAACCCTTTTTTTTCAAGTTATAACGTGTTCGATATCAAAAGTATGAACCAATGAACTATAACCAAAAACTGGAATGCGCACACATTGCCATATCCGCTAAAAAAAAAAGCCTTCAAAGACGGATGCCACAAGGGGGAATGTTGTCCCTTTCTGTTGCTCACTGACATATGACGTTTTGAAAAGTTTTTTTATATTTACCTGCACAGGTTTTATCAATTGGAATACGTGTTGAAAGCAATTTCCGCCATTTAACGTAATGAGTGCGACAAAAACAGGCATCCCCTCCGCAGCAGCGGCACTAGGCTTCACGTTTGTCAATATGTGTGCGGATTCCAGTTTTTGGTTATGGTTCATTGGTATGAACCCTCGTGAAACGATTTCTACAGATTACTCAAGAAACTCTAAACTGTCGTAGATAGATCAAATACTCTGTATTGCCACTTTCAACTATTTACAAAATCTATTAAAACAAAAATCCTTACCGCACTGCTGGAACTCGTCTTCTCCTTTCTCGCAGTCTTTTTGGTAATTACAAACCCAGAGGGACGGTATACATTTGCCTTCTGGACATTTGAACATTCCCGGCGGACACAATACTCCTGTCGGATCGCCTGAAACAAAAACGACAACAATAAGCTACAAACAAATAATGCAATTCCAAAGGGTGCACTCAATTATTATTCAAATGGAAAATGGGCCAAACTATACATTTATCAAATCTTAACAAGCAATGCTAACCATTCCAATAATTATTATTGGACGCGAAACAGTAAGTTCGCAGTGGCCAGTTGGCATTATTCAATAATTATTATTTCAATTCAAACCTACAACTACTTATTTGGTAAATTTTCGATATAAAATTATTTAATTACTGGTTCAAAAAATAAATGTAGATTTAATGTTGCAGTAGGTACCTGGCGGTACCATTCATTTATATCGCTCGTGGTTTGGATTTTTCGGTTTAGGCTATTTAACTGTAATTTGCTTGTTTGTTATGTGCAGCGAAAATTGCATTGTACAGGATGTTACTGTACTATGATTGTCCAATGTTAAATAATCAGTTTAATAAAATAATATTTGATTTAGGTAGGTACCTATGAATCTTGGTTTGATACCACTTTTAATATGTCTTTTTTTTTAAGAATCACATCTTTCAACAACCATGAGTACGGAAGAACATTATTGTTTCAACTATAGGAGAAGTTACAAGTATTACATTACAACACAAATTTATTTGAAGCAATTCACTGCCGCAATATTCGTAAATCGCATACAAGTTTTTGCATTACGGTACCAACAAAAACAATTTCAAACAAATTAATTCGTAATACAAACATAGAGATTTTATAGCAATTTGATTATCGATTTTATGTGCATAATATATGCATTATTGTTTCGCCACAATAGGGGTATGTATGCATATACTTTCGATAAAAACTGCCCATTGTTTATAATTAATTAGTACCTATTTATTACAATGCAGCTCTAACGAGCTGAAAAAAATTATTTATTGTGTGTTTATGTGCCGATTAAATCACGAAAATGTTTGAGAACGTGGAAACTAATAATTTTTGAGTGGGATTGAAAGATTGATAAATTTAGAAACCTAATATTCAGGATATTTTCTAGTAGAAATCACATTACACTAGATTACATGTTTTTCAAATATTTTAAAGGAAGTATTTCACTTTTATATTATTACAACGACTGAAAGAGATAAACTTTGTAACATGTTAACATGTTGTTTATATGTCCTATCCATGTTAAATTTTCATCTATGTGAAGTCCAAAAAATATAATGTTTATATATTTTCATTGTGAAATTGTTCAGAATTTTGGGAAAGAGAACCATTAGCATCATTTATAGGGAACAAAGATGATAAACGTTCTGAACTGACTAATGTAAGGTTTTCTTTAGGAACCCATTATAATATTTTTCTGACAGTGTTATGGCATTTTGATCTTGTTCTAGTAGAGCAGACAGATGCTAAATGACGAGTTGATACAGTAATTTCTCTTCCATTTGATAGGCATGCATTAGCATAATCTGAATTTGCTTCCTGAAAATCACTTCACCTACTAATGAATCATATTTGCTATGTGTAACATATTTTTTGAGAAAAACTGGTCCTGGGATGCTCAACCTTCTAGGCATTGAGGTTGATCTTCTAGGATGGTTGAGCATGTGTTTATGAGGTGTAGAATGAGTAGGTACACAAAAGGGATCTTATTGAATGTAGAGATTGTAGAGAATCGATTAATACATCTCGCCATTGTTTTACGTCCAGGTTTCTGCTTTCTAGATAGTCTCAAGTTGAATAGTCTTCCAAATTGTTCCATTAAATCATTCACATTGTCCATTTGCCTCTGGATTGAATCCAGTTGTACGACTTATGGCAACACCATGACTTGTTAAAAATAATTTCACATCAACAGATAGAAAAGATGCTTCTCTATCGCTGTGAATATATTATATGTAACCTGGTATGGTGTGCCAAACATTGAGAATAGTTGAGTCAAACAGTTTATTACTGTTGCAGTCAATGGTTGCAGTTGACATATCCGAACATGGAAATCTTGAGTATGGCAATGATCCTTTAAAGTCGATATTTAATTTTTCAAATTGTGGTGTAGATTTGATGAAAGTTCCTCTGTTTTTATAGGATCTTGGCTTTATCTCTGCACCAACCAGATATGCGGATAATACTCTTTTGATTTCTCCCAGCGAATAAGATAAATTTTATAGAATCTTGTGACACCAGGATAACACATTGCGTTGTGTAGTTTATACAAATTTTTGCCTTGGCTGAATAGCAGCTGATATCCTGAAAAGTGTGCCAGCTACAATGTTTTGATTTCCTGGCCTGTATATCATATTAAAATTGTAGCATGATAGGTAATTCTATTTCACAACGCATTATTTTCTCATTCTTAATTTTTGATGAACTCTGATTGTCAAAAATAAATGCAAACTGAAATGTTTTCCCATTAAATAATGCCTCCATCTTCTTATAGCTTCTATTATTGCTTCTCTTTCTATACTGGAATGATTTTGTTCTATTTTTGTTAAGGTTCTTGAGAAAAATGCGACCAGTTTACCATTTTGTGTCAGTTGAGCATCAATAGCAGAATTAGAAGCATGTGTTTCCATTGTAAATGGAACCTTTCCATCAATGTTTCAATCTTTTGAATGCTTGAATTTGTTCTCTGTTCATGAGAAAACTATTGATAGTTGACATTGAAAATTTACATTTCTCATCGTTGCTACTCCACTTGTGATACCCAAATGGAATTCTTGTGAATTTGCTATATGCTTCAAATCCAGTGTAAATTCGCTAACTTTCCAAAATAGGTATTCAATGGTACGCACTATGTAAGTCTATAGAATTAAAATATTCATATTGCGAAACTTGACTGATAATACTATAAATATTAGGTAGTGGATTGCATCTTGCATCTTATAAAGTGAACCTGTTGATTGTCAACGAGTAATCAACAACCATGCGTTTCCTATGATTTGAGTTGCTTGTCACCAAAATTTCTCCAAGCGAATAACTTGGTTTAATGATGTTTTCTTTCAACAATCTTTGTATTTCTGTTTCTATATAAATATGTAGGTAGTCATCATCACAGAAAACCGTACTTATAGATTCAATAGAATAGATAGCATAGAATAGATGTTTATTATCGAAGATCACACACAGGATATAGGAAAATATTTACATTACATACTAATCAATAACATAACATAATAAATAATTATATACCTATTTAACAATAAGCATAAGAATAATTAAATAATTTATCACTAGAATTTTTATAAGGTATTCATATATTCCACTGCCTAATGTTTAGAAACTCCTCCACTATATATAATGCATTTTTCAATAAAATATTTTCGAAAACATTGATTTAACTGACGTGTGCTAATAGGTATCTTGTTATACGAAATTGTCCCTATGTAGTAAGGATTTGCTTTGTAAAGCTCAAGACGGTGAATGACATACTGATAATTAATCAGGTCTAACTCTAGTTGTGTAATCATGATGTTTAAAAAGTGTTTGAGTTAACCTTTACAAATTTCAAGATTTCGAAAATAATGTTAACAATATAGGTATAACCAAGGCATTAGTCATGATTTTTTCAGAAATAAATGCTAGTCTATGAGATTCCCTAAACTTCATATTATAGATTAATCGAATAGCCCTTGTTTGCATTATACATACTCTTTGAAGCAGAGGATGCACCATGCACCCCAAAGCACAATCCCATATCTAATACATGATTCAATAATTGAAAAATGAAACGTTTTCACAGTGCTTCGTGCTTTTACTTGTTATTTGAGACAGATGATATAAAGCATATATAATTTATCTGGTCTCTCCAGTTTAATGATATGTCAATAGCTGCTGTTAATAGATTACAGATAGAAAGTTTTGCTCGATTGCCACCAAAACTGAATTCCACTCCTGAATGACTTTGAAGAATATCATGCTCAATTATAACATCAGAACAGAAATTTTCCAAGACATAAATCTTGATATTTTTATACATATGATTTGATATTTTGGAGATGAAGCAGCCATTTGGCCCATTTGGACATTTATTCAGATTCATAGGAAACACTTTGATATATCTTTGTATGGTGATAGTTTTTAAGTCTGTCCGAGCCTAAAAGTCCTTTTTTTTTGCTTCGTAATACAATTAATTGTTTTTTTCCCAGCGAGATTAAGTCGCTAAATTTCTGACGAAACCGTGTCAAGAGCTAAGGGTTATCAGTCGGATCCCGAAACAGTCTCTTGATTATGTCTTAAAATACGACTCTCGACTCCTGGTTCCATGAAGAAACCGCATGTTTTGCGACCGATAAGGATCTCAAAAGCGTCATCAAGCAGCCAAGATAAATAAGCCTGTGAGTCTCCTAGATGGATTCAGTGCTGTAACGTAGTTCTGGTGTTTAGTGTTGACGTCTTTCTGCTGACTCTCTTTCCGAGACCTTGCGTAATGTTTCAATTTCAAGTATTTTAATGTATTCATCATGATTGTTGTTTTCTATCTATTATTTATTTTCTCCCCTGTGCAATGAACAAAACCATTGGGTTAACTTCACAACTTAAATCTCTTTTCCAACATGTATCTTATCCTGAATAACAAGGCTGTTTTGTCATTCCCTTGTCGAGGACGCCCCTGACTTTTACCCACTAAGAGTTATAATCTAGTCTTTAGTCTTTATTTTCTGTATCTTTTATTCTTTAATTTCTCATGTAACTTGTACCATCCAGGAACGCCCTATACAGGACGCTCATTAATTTCACTCCATATCATTCCAAAGCTCTGTGTTTAATTTTGTTTCATTTCATTTCAGTAAACATTGTTAATAACCTACTGTATATTCTTTGTTTTTCTTTCATTTCCTAATTAAGATTTACCATTTGTTCAATAAACCATAGTTAGAATTTAGTAAGAAAAACTAATTCTTTTATTTCCTTTGGAAAAACCCCGAGCAGGCATTCCAACTAACTGCGTACAGCTCAGGTAGCAAGAACCCGCACTGGAAGAGGCAATCTAATCAGATTACTAAAAAGTATCCGTTCAAAGTTACCCAGATTTTCAGTAGGACTTTAAACAAAGTCCCTGGTGGCACGCTACCGCAATACAAAAAGGCCTTTACCAGTGCTATAACAGTCTTCCTTACCGAACCGTCGCAAACAGGTGGCGGTGGTAACAAGTAGTTGGAATATGTTTGAGTTCAATTTCAATAACATCTTCCGATAAGCAAGATGTTGAGGCAGCTGACATCATTCCAATCATGGCACTGAAGTTTTATTTGAATCATGAGATTGTTTTTGATGTTTTGTTCTACATACTTCTGTGAAATAATCAATTTTTCTATGGGAATCATATATTGCATCGTTTGCTGAAGATTTATTTTCAGAGTGTCTGGTTTTTTCCACAAAAATAACATTGTGAAGTAATTACGGCAAGTGTTGTATCCTTTCGTTTTTTTTTTTTTATTATTGAACATAAATCGCTGATTGATTTTATACAATAGAATTTACGTTTGAATTTGAAGTACCTACAATATTCTGACGGTTGTTGAGCCATTTCTAAAGTTCAAACTGATTTATGTTCTTCTTCTAGAGTTCAGAGTCGTATTTTCTAAAAGTATCTGCCTAATGTGAGATGTGGCGAGACCACGAATAAATTAATCTCTTAGTAGTTACTTTTATTCTGTTCTATTAGTGACTGCTTTGAAATTATAGTATTTACTCAATAATTGTATTAAAATTTGTAAGTACTGGTCTATAGATTCACTTACTTGCTATTTGTCCTTGGACTTTTGGAATTTTGCAGCTTCTAAAAAGTTCTCTCCTTATTTCAACTCAACACTTTCACAATGACCTTTCCTTCTGAAAAGTACTTCGGGAAGACTATGCCCTTTTTTCATAAGAAGACTCTATAACAGTGAACAAAAGTAAGTGTTCATCCCTCCTACTGATCCTGATCTTGAAACCGAGTTTCAAGCGTCACAAGCGATGATTATTCAGTAAAGTTATTTTTGGAGTATAAATTTACAGAAATCTCGAACCAGTAATGGAAACAATTCTCCGCAAAAGCCAGACACCATCAGGTTACTTTACCTTCACCTAATCTTTAATTCATCTTTATTATTCATCTTTATAAAGCGGGTTTGTGTTTTAACGGGTGCTGACCTGATTGCTCTAGTGAGAGAAAGCACTGCCGATGAATATCTATTTCTTTGACTCCTTTGGTTGAGGGACGAGAAGGCCCAAATACAATAGTTTTAAAAAATATCTGTTTAGAATGTTGACTTTCCTGTGTGGAACTTGTTTTCTTGAACTCAACTGGAGGATTTCTCATTTTACTTTCTCTTCTTCTTCTTTGTCAACCTCTATCCAGGCACTCCGGGATGTAGGTCTCTCCTAATTGTTCCCATCTTTCTATTTCCTTCGCCAATCTCATCCACATAGTTTGCCTGCCACTTCCCTTATGTCGTCCACCCATATTTTTCAGGGCTTTCCCGTTCTCTTTGTTGTCTCCCTTGGTCTCCATTGCAGGATTCTTCGTGTCCATCTGTCGTCATCGTATCTAGCTATGTGGTCAGCCCATCGCCATTGCATATTTCCTACCAAAATCCACAATGTCCCTGACTTCCGTTTTGTGTCCTATCTCAGTGTTTCCAATATTGTTATCTCGTGATATTCCAAGCATGTTTCTTTCCATCGCTCTCTGGGTGGTTTCTAATTTTTTAGCGGACTTTTTGGTGAAGGAGATGGTCTCTAATCCGTTGATACATACTAATAATTTGCAAGTGTCGTATACTTTTCTTTTCAGGTTTATGGGAATTAATTTATTTTCTAAGATGTATGTTAGTTTGCTAAAAGCAGCCAATGTTTGTTGTGTTCTTCTTTTTATTTCAGTACCCTGGTTTAGTTTCCCTAGCCTGATGTCACGGCCCAAGTACCCATATATAGTGTTCGACGTTCTTTATCCCCTGGTTCTGTATTGTTATATTTGTTCCTGACTCATCAGTTTTGTTGTAGTTCATTTTGAGGCCCACAGTTGCGGATATGTCATTTAGCTGTTGTAGCATTTCGTTTAACTCTTGATTAGTTTTTGATATTAGGACTATGTCATCAGCAAATCTGAGATGATCTTAGTACAGTACAATCCGCCAATGTTTATACCTCTGGTACCCCATTTTAGTTTCTTGAAAATGTTCTCCAGGACAAGGGTGAACAGTTTGGACGAGATAGTGTCTCCTTGCTTCATTCTCACAGCAACATCAGTAAAGCAGAAACAGTCACTCAAATCGAAAATTTTGATTCTCAAAAAGAAATTAAGTGCAGAAAGTAAAAAAGAGCCTAAAATGCAATCATCTGGTACACTACAGTAGCCTATAATTTCCAAACTAAGATGTCCAATCTTCAAACGCAAGATTAATTTTTGTTAGTTTCGATTCAACTAAAAAATATAATATGAAAGTAATTTATCTGAAATCCAAAATCAGCAATAAGAATATTGGAGATTATTCCACTCATGTGTTAGAAATCCCATAAGACAAGTGACGATTTTCAGAATTACAGCGAAAATTCTCTTTTCCATTTGTTTAACTAGAGAGAATTATAGCGATAATTCTCCCATGTTATTTTATACATGGTTGTCATGCTAATTTTTGATACAAACAAACGGTTCCTGATAGCAACCATTTATTTGTATTGATGGTTAAGATGTTCAAATCGTTTAATACATATTTTATTTCCATATTTTTTGCATTCTCATACGTGAAATAATCCTCTAAATACCACTTGAGCTTTAAAATGGACCAGATAATTTTTCACTGATGCGTGTTTTCTCTGCAAATTTCACTCGTCCTACGGACTCGTGAAATTATAGAAAACACGCAATCGTGAAAAATTATCGGTAATTTTGAAGCTCTCGTGGTATTATCCCCGAAAATCCGTTAGTTAATTCTTCAATAAATGTATTCAAAAACAAAAAATCATTGAAGAAGAAATATTTGGACAACAAAGAGAATCAATCACCACATAAAAATGTTAACTTCGAGGGGATTTGAAAAGAGGTTGAAGCAAAGTCCAAAGACATGAAGAAGATTATTTCCTTACGGAAGCATCATATGAAAAACAAATTTCACATTTGGAAAAGTCCTCTGAGCAAATAGAAAATCGCTCAAACCAAAAAAATGGAAATATTTCAAAGGTAGTCACACAACACAAAGAAAACATAAATTTTTTCATAGAAAATGTAAGAGCGAATAATACGAGAAGTGAAAGATGAATTCCTGGATAAGATTGAGCGGTTCAAAAAGCAAAAAACTAAACAAACTGATTTATTTGACTTGAGAAATTATCCAAAAAATTGAGATGAGCATGGAAAAAATAAACCAAACATTTCGTTTTTAATACTTTCAAGAAAAAAATGATTACAATATTTTAAGCGAGAACGTTCGATAGGAAAATAAATTCTAGCTATGCGATTCGCATTGGACAAATGCAAAGAACAAGCTGAAAACGAACGCTCTCGACTTTTAGCACTTTTTCTAACTATAGAACAAAAAATATCCGAACAAAACCAAAATGGTCAAGAAGAGAGATGGTCATTGCAAAAAGCTGCAGCTCCGTTTGATAGAGTAGTGGATTTTAGAGTAAGGATTGATTGATAGAAAACGTGAATGTGTCATTTGGTATTCTATTTTTTAGCAATAAATAAATTCTCGAATAAAGAACAAGGAAAACTACTAGGCAGCTGACAGAAGAAAAATTAAGGCTTTTGGCTGGAAAATCCGAGCTTAAAGTATCTGGTAAATTAGAGGGCAATTATGAACTTGGAAAAATTAAGGCTGATGCTGAGACTGCTATAGAAGTTTTTAAAGAGCTTATTGCGAATAGTGGATGACTGAGGCGTACTTGATATTAATGTTGTTATGTTATTTCCTGTAGTAGCAAAATTCATGAAACGCTCATCAACTTCCCAAAGGGACTCTTAAAAAGTTCTCGAAAAAACAGATCCAAAAGTCAGGCCTAATTGAGTTTTTGAGATTCCGCCACCCCTGGATGCTTCATCGCCTCGCCAGAAAACTTAATTCCAGGTGTATTCTTAACACGTCGTTAATTTACTTATACTCGGTATTTATTTCGCCTTTGGCTGTAAAAATGCCTCGGAAATTTTAACAGGCCCAAGTTTTCCTTCTTAATCTCTTTTGGGGCCGTTGTTAAAGGGATTTGGGGGAGAATTCGCTGAAGTGGCCATTTTTATTATACGTTCTCTGGCTGATTAAAGTGGGGATGCCATAATATTACATCAACGTTGCCCCATTGTATAATAAATTAACTAATTATCTGGTAATCATGAGTATAATGTGGCGAAAATGAAAATGTCTCAGTCACTGAATAAATTGCAAATGAAATCCATTTATTCTGAAACGCGAATTTATAACCGTTTAAAAGTCTTTTTGAGGTAAAAACCTTCTAATGGAGTACGAGCCATGAATATGTAATAATTACCAAGAATAATTCGCTAATTCCTTTTTAGAAGCGAGAAAAGAAATATGTAAATGGAAACACTCCCAGAATAATAATAATTTTTTATGGTTGGAGAAAAGTCTTCCATTTGTGAAAAATCCCTATAGGTAATATTATACAACATCAACATATCAGAGAAAATCCAAAAAGCCGGCCGTATATCAGCAGTGCCTTGCACCGTAGATGCTACGGTAAATACACACGAAAAACGGGTCTTTGATATTCAAATTTCGGGAAAAGATCTACATGACCGCACGACTTTAATTTCCACGGCATCGGAGCCATGAATTATGGATTATTCTTGTCCCGTGGCGGCGCTCTGGATAGTATATATGGCATCGTTGCGGTTACTTAATTTTGTTTGTCTCTTGAAATAATGGTGATGATGAGATTATTGTTGCTATTATACAACATTGAAGCGAACCTAATTGATGTATCGAAACTGTGCTGACAGTGTTGGGAAACAAATGAGATGTTTAGATATCCTTCCTACGTTTCATTTACATAGGCTGATATATAGCACTCGATTCGATGTGAGTAAAAGTATTATGCATAAATTCTGATAAATTTGTTCACGCGATATAAATGATTGGAAATTTATAAGACCGGTGAATCTCCATCATAACTGTGTATGAATGCGTTCTTATGAAAGCCCTACTGGAATATCTTCCAAGATGAATTTTGAAACAAGACACCAAAGACACTTATAATATCTGGAAGCAAATTTATCACTGCAGTCGTCATCACCATCGCAAGCTCATATATTACAAATGCATATAATATAATCGCTTCGGATAAAGAACATGGCATTCATTGTGATGTGTAAAACCTCTCGTATTGATCCGATCGATTCAGGTTTTCAGAGACTCAAATTTCAAGCTGTAGATCTAAGAACTCGGAGTCGAAAGAAAAATTATTAACCTGCAAAATTATAATGGGGTAACTCATTTTTATTTATCAAAAGTGAGCGGATTTTAAAATGAGTTTATTACAGAGATTTTTTTTTGACAAGACATAGAAAATAAGGGTAATTCCAGTAAGGTGAAGGGGAATTCAGAGGACGGAGACGCTGAAACCTAGCTTCTAAAGAGAAACAGGGAGGCACACATTGCATTGAACACTTAGGGCAAGTCGACAGGAGAAGATGCTATACAACTACTTGAACAACGAAAACCTTTTTTGCCTCAATACTGTTTAAGTTAATCTAGAATTGATGTAGTGTGCTTCAATAATTAATATAACCAACCAGAAAATTGAGCCCCTCTTGTTCCATTTGATTCTAGGACAGACAGTTCTACAACGTGATGCATTCAAGAATGGTTTAGGTTGCTGCATGTTTCAAAAATATGAAAATAAAACCTTAAAGTTGATTGCTCGTGCTTCTAGATCAATGAATGATCATGAGGTTAATTATAGTAAATAGCTATTTATTTTGGTACGCAAAAGTTCCATGATTTCATTTACAGACAAGTAGTTGTCGTACAAACCGATCCCAAGCGAATGATCACAATAATGAAGAGACCTATTCAAAAAATAGATTCAGTTAGGCTTCAAAGATTTAGGTTTATTATTTACCAGGTAAAAATGTGCAATTTGCAGACATGCTTTCACGGTCAAGCTTTACAAGTCAAAGAATCCCCTGACCCTGATATGTTCAAAATCACCGGCGTATACAGGGGGGGGTAATGGGGGTAATTACCCCCCCTCCCCAAGACCGTTGCGATGGACGAAAAATATGTATCCTACACCTTACAAATAAATCTATTTTTCTATGAGTATTGAATAATATGCATAATATAATAGGTATATCCATTTTCTATTGATCAATGTGAATGATTACTCATACAGTGAGTTTTTTTTTCAATTATCAGCTCGTTGAATATTATACTATTTTTATATTTTTACTTTTCAGCAACTGGCCCTAACTTGTTTTCTAGTTTGCACAGTGCATTGCCCGCATGCCATTTATAGCGAATTCTACTCAAAGGGATAGTGCACACTGAGTGTATTCGTGTCTTTCTCTACTAGCTTGCATAAGAAAAAGATAAATACATTTTTTGTATTAATTCTACCAATAGAATTCGCTATAATCAAAAAGTTTTAGGGGAATCCCATAACGAATTCCACTGGTAAAGTCAGTGCAAAAAGTATTTTTATCTCTTTCTTATACAAGCTGGTAAAATAAGACACGAAGACACTCGGTGAAGCAGCCGATTGCGGAAAACAGATATTCCGCATGTGTTAGGTACACAATAGTTTTTCTACAGACATGCGGAAATAAGTACAGTGGGAATCATTGCAATTGGCACAAACTTTTTTAACATCCCTCGTATCAAGTCAAAATTCTAACCAATAATTTTGTTTAGTGCAGTGGTGTGCATGATAATTTAGCTCCTGTCGACCCATTTTCCCTTCAAATTCATGATGTCACTATGGCTTTACTGTCATAACTTAGGGTCAATTGCCTCTTGTCCTTTCGTAATTGTTATATGTACATATAAGCATAAACTATTTTAGTTGATTTTAGCAAACAAATATTTGTTTCCTTTAACAGTTTATTAAAACTATTACGTTCACCACTGACTTATCAGTCTGACAAGATTTTGAGATTACCTGTGTGTCAAAGAAGCAAAATTTTAACACATTACGGGGGGGATGTTTTTGAAGTGTGTGCCAAAATGATTCCCACTGTGCCTACATAATTTGTAGTAAATTATTGTTTTTTTTTTGACAGCCGTCCGGAAAAGATTTTTCCGCACCGATTTCCGTGCGGAAAAATTTCGCCGCACCTTGCGAGAAAATCGATTTTCCGCACTGTTTAATTTTCCCCATTTTCGTAGAGAAATGTTTTGACGGCTCAAAGTAAACGATTTTGGGCGTGGCAACCGGTAATAGTATATTTCCTAACAAGTGCGGAAAGTGCCAGTTTTCCGCACGCAATTGCAGTTTGCCGAACGACGCGTAGCGGAGTTCGGCAAGCAATCAAGTGAGGAAGAGAGACTTTCCGCACGAGTTAGGAACACTATTTTTTCTACGAGTTAGAAGGAACGTACCTACGTAATGTAAATTTTAACACCAATATTTGATAATATTTCTTCTTCAAGACCTGGTATTAAAAACAAATCGAGTAATTTTTTCTTAATATAAATAAGGTACTTTTACAAATAAAACTCATTTATTTATTAATAAAAAAAAAAAAAAACTAATTCTGAAATAATGTGCCTTATTCTGAAGACAATAAAATCGAGAACTTTTAACAATAATTTGTACGTTTGATGTATCTACTATGAAATTTTCGAAATTTTTAAGCATAAAGTAACCATTCTATAGTAATTTCACAAGCAAAGTTGAGTTTAAACCAAAATAATTTAATAATTAACGTCAATAATTCTCAATGCTGATATTTGTGTGTGTCAGCTCATAATTTAAAAATTGACATCTGTAACTTTCCAAACTAAAATGGGTGCGGAAAAGTGTGCCTTTCCGCACGCTCGTAGAAAAAAAAAATTTCGCCTCCGGCGGGCTGGCTTGGGCTGATTACAGATTATGAAATCAAATTTTGATAAACTAACGCGTGGGAAATCGGTACAAAAAAGGGGATAAAGTGATAATTAAAATTAATAGAGAAAAAACTTGGCAAAAAGCAATTATAGTGAAAAAGCTTCTGAGCCAAGATCTTATTGGGTTAAGAAAGAAATCAATAATAAAATCGTTAGGCGTAATTCATCATATATGAAAATGTCATCTTCAAATTCCGATTACAAATTATTGTGTGAACCCGAATTGTATCCCAATAAGAGCTTCAATGATAATGGCAATGTTCATCCTAACCTAACAATACATCTCTTGTACAAACAGCCCAAGCTCTGTGAGATCTTCTAGGACTCCTTCAAATAGTCTTCAACAGAAAAGCACTAACCCAAACTAACCCAGACTTAGGGCCGAATTTAGTCGCTCCTTGAGGTTTCTTCAGACCAAGAAAGCCTTGAACGTTTAGAATTGACATGACTAGACAAATAGTAGCAAGTGTCCATTCTAAACTCACGACCTCCAAGAAAGACTCAAGAAACGACTATAAATTCGGCCCTTAGGGCCAATTTCTCAATAGCGAGTCACCTCCGGGTTGGTTTTAACTCCAGGGTAAGCGTGTCCAGTTGTTCACCTACAGTTCACCCGGGAGTTACCCTTAACCGGGCTGACCTGCTATTGAGAAACCGGCCCTTAATCTTTGAGGAAAAGGTGTTTGAGTAGATTTAGAATTACTGTAGGGTGCTTCAATAATTAATATAACATAACCAACCAGGGCTGGAACTCTGTAACGGATAGAGATTGTTATCTCTATCGCTATGGCACTTGCTGTCTTGTTCTCTTTTTTCGAAATCAATAGAGAGCGAGGACGTCAATAGAGAAAGAGAAAATATTTCTATTCATTGCAGAATCCCAGCCCAGGTGATACCGATAATAATTGATTATTGATTGATTATTATGCTGTGTTGTTAGTTTGTCAGTTAGGCCCAGTTTCACAAACCTGCACCCTGCACTGGTTATCAAACTCATATATGCGGGTTGACCACATTGAATAATCTGAAGCTTGATTAGGGCCCAGTTTCACAATCGTTGGTAACCATAGGGGGTTAGATAACCATCACCTGTAGGTTACCATACCCTTCCGTTCAACGCTTGTTTCACAACGAAAATACTTCTGAAGGTTATGAAACCACTGGTTAGATTTTCATTTTTGCAATTGGTAGCAGTTTTTTACAATTTTTGACCTGAAAAGAAGAAGACAAGTCGCAATAACCTAGAAAGTTCGGTGTTTGGGTATTAAAAACTGGTTGTAAACAAAGTAATTTGCATTCTAATTTGTTAGTTTGTTAATGGAATATGGGAAAAACTAGTGAGAAAAGATCTGTCAACTTCTCAAAAGAAGAAGAATACCACTTGGTCTCACTTATAGAAAAGCACAAATCGATAATAGAGACGAAAAAAGCGACTCCCATACCTGGAGAGAAAAGAAAAACACTTCGAAATTGTTGGACGAGCAATTTTAATTAGCAATGTTCCTCAAACGGGAAAAGAAATGTGAAGGTTGAAAAACTTTTGACGTACTCTTTCAATCTCTTCAGCAGTTGGTATCTGAATATAATTTTTTTCTGAAGGCAGCAATAGCTGACAGTTTGTGAAGCAGCTGCTTTGCTTACCCTCTGATGGTCTCCTGCAATATACGTATAAAAATGACCCATTGGCATAAAAATCAAGGGTAACAAAAGCTCTTGACTAGATAAAAGACACTAATTTATTAAAAAAATTGGATCATAAAAAGGACATCTTGAATATCATGGAATATTCCAATTTTACCTGTGTGTTGGATGAGCAATGGGATGCTCAATCTGCGGTAGTACTGCTTCAGTTACTGTCCAGTGTCCTTATTTTTGAAACAGGGGAGCAGTGTTCCCAGGAGAACGAGTGTTCCGTCTTTCTTAATGATATGAAAATGATAATATAAGGAACAAAGACGGAATACTCGTTCTCCCGGGAACGCTGCTCCCCTGTTTCAAGAATAAGGACTCTGATCAATAATCAAAATCGGCGAACAAGATCACATTCATCATACTCCTCAAATAATAAATTCTAGGCCTAAATATTCTAGGTCTTCTTGCTTCTTCATCGCTGCTATATACATTTTTATCGTTATTGTCCATATTGGGCTGTGCTTCTTCCTAGCCAATCAGGAAATTCTAGTCCTAAACATTTCTCTACTTTCTACTTTAGCTTCGTTTTCACTGGATTTTGATAAACAGAAAGTCTCTAGAAGCTGATGCAGATGAACGAAATAAGCCTAGCATTAAGAAGTTAAGGAACTCAACACTCAGCACAAGGTCAGTCTTGCCTACCTCAGATATATTTTTTTGATTGGAAATGATAAATAGTGCGTTCAAAGATCCATTCCATTATATTTTTTGATGTAAAATCACCTCATTCTCGTTATTACCCAGACAGCACACAAAGTCTCTCAGAAACGTCTTTTTTAGGTCTGCATTACGCCGGAACGTCTGAAGAGCAAAAATAAACTTTCACTTGAAGATGTCCATAAGATGTCGTAAATTCACATCTTTAAGGCAACTATTTGATACAACCAGACCTGAAAGTGAATAATGATGTATATATTGAAAAGCGATTTGAAGACGTCTTCAAGACATCTCGTGGAAAACGTCTTTAGAATGTTTTAGTCCGAAAGACGTTTGAAAAACGTTCTATTATGTAACATACGACATCTTCAAGATGTCTTTAAGACGCCCTAAAGACGTGAGCAAGACCTCTTGAATGTCGTTTGTAAACATCTTAGGGACGTCTTTGAGATGTCTACAAAAATTTCCCAGAGAATTCGTTTCTCATTCAATTTAGAGGTTACTACAGAACACTTTAAAGCGTTAATAAGCCTTTTGGAAAGTTCAAAACGTTTAAAATTCAATTCAGAATTTCCAAACGCATTCTGTAGCGCTTCAAAATATTTTGGGAATTTCAGAACCATTTTAGAATGCCACAAAACCTTCAAAAACCTATGTACAATTTCCAAAAGCATTTTAGAACAATTCAGAAGTTTGAAACCCATTTTAGGACGCTCCAAAACACTCAAACATCCTACAAACTTCAGAAACATTTAGAAAAGAGCCAGAATCGGATTGAGGTTAAAAGTTACAAATTGCCTTTCAGAAGGCGTTTGAGAGCGAATTTATGTTGCTGTAGAACTTTAGAACTTTATAAGCAATCAAACTCCTATGACTTGCATAATTCAGTGTTTGTTCATCGGATTGGAATGAGGCTACTCTTATGCTCTTTCATACTTGTATGGCAGGTATTTAAAGTGAAGAAGTGGAGGTGAAAATTTAATTCCAAAAGTCTTCCTCCACAAATACTTCAATAAAAATTAAAGCTCGACATGTTTCGAGAATAGAGAATCTCATTATCAGGGGCAAATTAGCTCGGATGTTACAGGGGTGGATTATTTAGGCTGTCAGATCATGCTACAAAGAATAAATGAATTATAGTTTTAAGTTTACATTAGAAAAAAGAAAAAGGGTAGAAGAGAATCAAGACCATGAGTGTAAAGTGTAAAGTGGTAGGTATTGATCTTTGTTTTGTACACAAACGTAGCATAATTTTGAATGGAAAAAAAAGAACACAAGCGAGACCAACTAATGTACGCTCCTGAACGGTCACGACGGAAGCAATTTGTTTTTTTTGAGGCGAAAGTAACGAGCAACAGGAAAGTTTTTTGTTCATCGTCTTAACGGTTTAATTTTTCGACGTTCTCACTTTATTCTAGACGCCAACGGAATAAATAATACTTTCAACTCGACTATCGCAACTAATCTGGCTGCATATTTGAAAGATAGTTTCCGTGAAGAAAAACTTCACTACAACAAAAACAAAAGGCCTTAATGCTTATCAATCCTCATAAATTCTGTTTCATTTCCGTAGTAGTCCGGAATTTTCAAGCAAGCTGCATATTTTCCGCTTAAACGAATTAAACGATGTAAAAGGAACAAGAAAAGGGAAAAACGGGTCGCAATTCGCAATGCAACAACATTTTTAGTTTTATTGTTGGAACGGTGAAACGATGGCAGAAAATGCAAATCCTACTTTTTTACACATAGACAGAATTTATAGTCTGTTAATCTAAAAATCCATAGCTGTAGAAAAGCAAAATAATTACATAGGTACCTACTAGGAAGAAGATACTGAAAAATCAAATAAAAATTTTGAAGGCCAAACAATAAGCAAATAACCAAGCCTTGCTTCCTATATCACAACATAATAATTATTATTGCAACTAACTATTTCTTTTACAAGTTAGAGAGGTGAAGGCCAGCCTGTTTATTAAGGAACCGAATCTCGTTCTTCAGCAACGCGTACAATCAATCTTGATGAACTTATATATATGCACTCATTAATAAATTGTGTTTTACGAAACAAAACACGGTAACGTATAGGGAAGCGTGATTTCCTCGTGGATATCATTAAACTTTCATGACGGAAGAATTTGCATGCCTGCATCATTTTCCAGGCATGGAACAATTCCACCTAACTACTCTATCATAATCTTTAATGTTGATTTTCTCACTTAGTCATGAACTTTGCATTGATAAAAATGATAATATTTGGAACAAATCCAGTGAAAGCCTCCACGTCCCTTTCCGGCATCATTTTTGTATCCTCAAGGTTATAAAAAGTTAGCGCGAAACGTAAATTGTTCAGGTAGGTATATGCAATCTTTGCTTAAGCGTCGCAGGTTCAAGTTCAATTTTGAAAAATTGAAAAGGTTGGGAGACAATAAAGAATCTATTTATTTATTTATTTTCGTAAAGTTCTCCGAGAATGGTTGGTCTTATTTTCGTATTTGCGGATGAGTCTGTTGATATTACAATCAATACAATCATAAAAGTATCTCAGCTGAATCCAGGTGTGTATGATTTTGGTGTAACATTATTTATAGAAATGGTTTGAATGGCTTATATGGGACAAAAGTGCTCTGGTCTGGCTTTTAAAGGAAGATTTCGAGCAAATTGTGTCATTTTTTGAGAATGAAGATGCTTAACAGACAGATATCTCATGATCTATAAGCGAGTACATTGTCTTCACCTAGCAGATATTTATTGGTTTTAGTTCTCTCCAGTAATGTCCGGTACCATATATGAGCTCTGGGTTTGGGTTATCTCGTGTCGACTCGACTTTTATATTGTAACATTTGAAATGTCACAACAATATAATTATTGTTCTTAATTATTTTCATATATTTTGGACTCATTTAAACAATGTTTGAAGGTACTATTTCGTACACCTAGCGACATCTATGATTCTTCTGACTAGTTTTCCTAACCTAATACCAAAAATTCTGTTATTAAGGTTATTTCCGAGAAACCTGTAGCGCTGTCATTTTTATAATTTCGACAGGCTTGACAGACCCAGAAAGTAAGGACAGAACCATTTTGGATACTTTTGACTTGGTCTTTTCTCTTATGTTTTGGGACCCAAAAGGTCGTCCAGCCAGATTTTTAAAATCTTAAAAATCTTAAAATTTTGTCTTTATTTTTGGCCATCGAGCCCATAGTTTTATAAATTGACTAGCGAGAAGAGAGATTAATCGTGTCAGTTAGAACGTTTCTTGGAAAATCAACTGATTGTTGATTTTTGTGAAGATTTTTGAAAGTGAGGTTAACTATCGGCCGTTCAGGTATGTGAATCCCTTTTTCTCTCTGGTGAATGAGTCCTTATATTTTTTCAATTCATTCAGGCAACTTTGGACAGGATGAAAAATCCGCGCCTGCACTTCTGAGTGAAAATTGACGAATTTGAGATGTTCAACATCTCAAAGTAAATCTAGGCCCCACTTTTCAAGGAATGTTGGTGTCCTGTTAGAAGTAGATCCCCAGTCATTATTTGGTTGCCTCCAGCCACTTTGTTACTTCCAGATCTCAAATTTGTGGAAACTTCCAAGGACTCCGTCCAGGCTTGTATAATTATTTACCTATGGGTCCCGTAAATGTGCCATATTAATTACCGTTACTTATTACTATCTAATTATTATGGGCTATTATAATTATTACAAATTTATTTCTTTCATATCGAGTGCCGATAGATATAATATATAGTGGATTCATTAACCTTTAGAGGTTAATTTAACCTTTAATTTCAAATCAATAAGGTGGTAGTTTTACAAGGTAAACCAATGTAAAATCTTTAGGTAGTTAAAGTTGAGTTTTATGTTTACATATGTTGAATTTTATTTACAGGTAAGACGGTAGAGCTCTCCCCGATATTCTTAATTTCAGGTTTTTGATATTTATGACTCCCTAGGGATTATTTATTACCTATCTGCATTTATAAATTTGTATTTTATTGATTTGATTGATTTTGAGTCAAAGAATTGAAGGTTAATAGTATTATGACTTCAGCATTTATACTTAGGTAAATTCCATCGTGGGTATATATTTAATTGTTTTTGAATTTCAATCCTTTAATATACTTATTTAAGTTAAGTTTGGCTTTTGGAAAGCTGCTTAATTTTTTTAAAAAAATTTGGATACAATATTCTTCTTTGAACTATTGAACAACCAGTTCACCATTCTGTCAACAAATTTTTAATGAACAAGTTCGACATTTGATTAATAAATTATTGTTTTAGTATTCCAAAACTTGTGTTTTTATTAAATGGGTTAAATGTCAGATAGCTAATAGATTTATTTTTCTTTTCAGATTTTTGCATTTATATTTTTAAACAATAACTAATTATTGGAATAGTGTCTAGTTTGGCTATTCTTTCGTAATCAACATAATTTATACAAACTAGTGGCGCCCTCTCTTTACTGTACCAACACCAAGGACCACCCCAAGCTGAACAACCACTGAGCATAGTCGAGCAGAAATTATGAGCATTCTTTTGTTTCGACAAAAGAGCGTTACAATATTTTACTACAGTTCAATAGATATAGTTTTTTAGAAAGTTTAAATCAGATGCGTATCAAATTATTGATAAATAGATATTTTCCATATTACGCTTTCATGAACATGCTTCGTCGATTACATCCACTGGACTGAGTTGGTCATAATCAAATGCTTTTGAAATGTGGTGAATGGCAGGAGTTCATCTAACGATTCAGTTTTCCAACTATTTTTGGGAGGGACGCAGGCTTCTATGGGCCCATCAGAGGCTGCTCAGCTGTTTGTAGATTAATCTGTGTGTGACGAATACTCCTTGTCTGTTCAGAGTTGGACAGTCTCATCCTCTTTGTCCTCTTCTAGATGGCAATAATCTGATCTTAAAAGCGGCGCCTTCGTTTTGGTTAGACCGCCGCTTTGTCTTATCTTCAACTAGTCTCTTGGTAACTCTCCTGAATATAGAAGGACAAGTTTTTTTCTTCCCAGCCACAAGTCTAGTGATGATAATTCTGGATATCGGCCTATATATATGAAATATATGATATATGAAAGCCTTTTATCGTTGATGAGCAGTTTGGTTTCTTTGCTGGTAATCCCGAAGTCAACCCAGGCGTTGGAGAAGGATCTGAAGTCCACTCTACCTACACAGGCTTTTCCAAAGCCTCTGGCGCGCCGGATCATTGAGAAATCGTCGGCAAGTGGAAACAATTTGAAGTCTTTTGAGTTTACGGTACCTTCTGCAGTTCCTTAGGGCTCCCATCCCAGGATTCCTTACTCTAGTTTATTGATGATGTTTCGGCTTATTTCCGATAAAGTGAATTCTCGATTTTCGCTGAAGAGATGAAGATGTTAAGCGTGATCAGGACAATCTAGACGGATCTGCCTACTGATGTAGTAGGAACGGGATTCGCCCTAAATAACTCGAAGCAGTGAAAATGTACCAAGCCTTCTAGATTGCGAACCTCTCAGAACTCTGAGTAAATGTTGCTGGCCTCTTTCAGTGGTCGATACGTAGAGAGATCTTGGACTCATCTCTTTCCTTGGCTCCACATATTTCTTGTATTGTTAGTAAATCACTGAGAATGCATTTGTTTATTGAGCGTATACTTATTGTTACGATAAATTTATCATTTACGTAACATGTTCCATCTCTTCTCATTTTCATTATAAAGTTGTATTTTTGCGATTTCAGGATCAGCAAAATAATAATACCTAATTTAAGTAATTTGAAAGTATCAAAAGAAAATTTAATTGGTTCAAGATAATACCAGTACTGCTATCTATCCATCATGAGCATAAAATGCAAATATCTATCATTAATTTACCAGTACTGCCATCTAGTACCGGAAGATTTTTTTTTTTTTAATTGTGATAGTTTTTCTTAGCTATTTTTATTATTTCTCATTTGACAGTCATTTGTATTTTCATTTAAAGAAATTATATTTATCTCACTTTTAGCAAATAGATATATTGCTGTCTTTCTCTAACTTCTAACTCTGAAATAGTTGTTTTTGGCCTAATGACCTAATTAGTTATCGGTTTTTTGTTTTGAACATAACCTTAATTCAAATTATTATAATTTGTAAACAATTAGAATAATTCTAGTGGATTTTTATCTATTCTCTTTTATTCCACGTGGTTTTTCATTGTAAAGTGAATATGCTCTTTTGAGTGTAGTTTTCTGATTGGTTGATCTGGTTAATACGCAGTTAACTGTAAAAAAATCACAGGATTGTTTTCCTATAAGGTTTGGTTTCTAAAACGTTCTCTTTTTTCTGGCGATGCTCTAGCAGGCGAGTCATTTTTATTTTTATAATTTTTTCCTCACATTTTTAGATTCTCCCTTATAAATTTTTCAATATATTTTGCCATCAGTGTATATTATCATATCATTGTTAAGTTTTTACCTGATAAATCTTATTTTATCTATTTTTAAATATAAATATCATATTTAAATTTTTTTATCTAATTGTGAGTGCCGATTGGTGGTGCCACGTTTTTCTGAGGTAAGTCAATTCAGATATTTGGGCTAATAAATACGTACTGCTGCTCTGGTTTTCAGAATCAATTGTTAGTGTGGGATTATTGGACCATTTGCTCTAAATAGAGTTGGTGAAAACCAAATTTGTGTGTCCATCCCCATCAACTCTTTATTGAATCCAGGCACAGGTCTATATAGCCATTTTCTGTTTGACTCCCATCAATTATTATCTCAATTATTATATTCTCGAAGAGAAGAGTGTTGAAAAAGGGTGTAATTTTCTAAAAATAGAAATCCAGACAGGTCAAAAAGTTCATTTAAAAAGTTTTAATTGAAAGATCTCAAGAATTTTGACAGTTCCTGGATTTGATTGATTTCACGCTCAGGTTAATTTTGTAGTACCTATAGTAGCTACCTTGGCTTAAAAGGAAAATTTTGTCTTGGGGGAGAATCTGGAAATTTAATTTCTTTTTTTTTATTTGATTTTGTTCTTATTCTTGCCTGTTATTGCTACTGCCAGAAAAGCAGCACTCTGCTCAACTTGTAACGAGCATTTTAATTTAATCCTGTTGTTATTATATATTTTTATGATTATTTTTCAATTATTTAATTGTATTTTCTTATTAAAATATTTCTCCAATTTATAATAGTCGCTCATACCTGATTCTGTAGGAAAGAAGTGTCTGCACAAGAATGGTTTTATAATAAACTAATTTCATATTAATTTTTTCTTTGCAAGACACTCTTTTTGACAGAATTCAGGGATTCAATATTCCAAATCTTGGTGAACTTGATACTGCCTTATTCTTTTCTGGGTACCTACTCAACATAAAGATCACTATTTGGAGTCTGGATCAGCTGGAGTAACGTCACATCAGCAATCTATCCTCTTCCAGGATACAGGAAATAACACGAAGAGCTCCAGTTCACGAAAGGGAAACCCCAACATCCCTTGAAGAGCTCCGGATTGGAAAGGTACATTGTATCAGATTCACCAGAACAACCAAGCAGTCAACTGTCAAATTTTAACTCTTTTAAATTTAATTTTAACATTCTTACTACATTATAAACAAAATAAAATAATTGTTTGTTGGATCTTGAGTGGTTTTATTTGCACATAAAGGGGCTACACGTTATCTTAATTTTTTGAATTGCACGACCTTGGGTTCTCGTATCTTAAAGTTCAAATAACTGGTGTTATTAGTAACATTATATAGAAAAATCTGGACTAATCTAATTCAATATGCTATAGGTATTCAAAGTTAAATTTATTCGTGCAGTTTGCCATCTTGGAACTGATGTGATGTCCCAGAAGCAGGAAGCAGATCCTTTAGTCCTCAAGAACTTTTCCTAGGGTTTTTCCTTATAATTCTATTGTGGGCTCCCTGCTACTTGTTTCTAATGTTTCTGCTTACCCCAATTACGGTGATGTAAAAATTTCCTCTCTACCGTTTAATATTGTTCCTGATGGTCAGAACCTGATGTTCTTGAATAAACTCATATCAAGTTCTAATAATCAAAAATGATCCAGCATTCTCAAGACATAAAAGTGTCATGAACATTAGTCAATAATCCAACAATCACTTGTTTTAGAAAATCCCTTTGAACCTTTAAAGAGCTTTCCAAAGAAAGCTGTAATAATGTTTTGTATCAGATTGTATAAACCTGTTCCATGCAAGAGCTGGAACACTAAGCTGAAGATTTTATAAAATTTAGAAGGTTTCTTCAGCATTCAATCAATAATTTTTCCATAGCAACCAGATTTTCCGCACCAGTTCAGAGAGCTGCGTAAGGACGACTAAAATTACTTACAACACTTAGGAACACATTGTTCGAATCTTTTCCAACTTTCAATCTTATAATGGAACGTACTTTGTCAATTTCTAAAATTTTATTTGAAATATATGATGGATCTAAAATTATTATTTTATGTGTAACAGGTGAAGTGACACTCTGCCATGTTTTCTAATAGTTTTTTCTCTTGGTACGATATTCCTGAATAAGTCTTATGGGCCGAAGCTCATCTATGGATGGAATAGCAAAGAGAAGAAACTGTATTTTCTTTATTTGTATTCTATTTCCATTGAAGCCGGACTTTTCGTCTTGCCAGTTTGGTAGACAATACCATAAACCACCCTCTAGTCTCTGCCTTTTAGCCATTATTTTGCCAACGTTTCAATAAACGAGAGAAAACGGGTAATATTATAGAGCGCGGTAGCACGAAAAATATAGATTTTACAAAAAATGTTTCAAATAAAAATGATGGATTGTTCAATTTGCCATATAAAAGCTTTGTACATAAATTGACGTGTCGGTTCACTGGTTCGGAGTTATTTACTGGAACGCATTTGCCATTTGCCACCATTTCTCTTTAGGTGGAGATTATTTATCGTTTTCAATCAAAAAAACATATTTGAGAAATTAAAACTCTACACTACTAAAACCATTACAATTTGCAGGATAAATGTTCCGAATCTCAAGCAGGTATCCACAAACTAAGAGTAGGTGTATTTTCCAGCAATTTTGACTAAAGTCGTTCATAGTGGGAAAATGCCTCAATTCGTATGGTTTTCCAGCATCCAGTTTTTTCAAAATCAAATTAAACAGCTAAAAAACAGAATGTTGTCCGATGATACGGACGAATCGCGTAATTAGAGAGCAAATTTTGTTCAGAACGGACGCTGCCAGAATTTCGTGAAAATCGTTCAGACACTTTGAATAATTCATTAGCGACGCTTCAGCTACGTTTCGCTGTTCTGGCTGTTGTTTCGATGCAGAAGAACGGCTGCCGGCGATCGACAGCCAGCGTGTTGTTAAATAATTTAAATTAAGGATGGTTTCGCTCAGCCGTCTGTCGATTTGTTTAGGTTGTTTCGATTTCATCATTCTCTTTTTTTTTTTTAATTTAATCAACGTGCGAGCGCAATGCTGCAATTCAATTAAAATAAATTAATTCAGCTATTCTGGAACCTGGAACAAACGGGAATAAGAATTGTTTTCTTCTATTCTATTGCAATTGGGTTGAGAGTTCAATGCCAATTAAAATAAATACCTTTACGAAAAATATTCATATATAATTCCTTGCCGATCATTAAAAAGGAGAACAATGAAAACTAATTTATTGGCATAGGAATTTATTCCGAGAAAGCCGCGTTATTTGAAAACTAGAGAACAATACTCGAAACAGACATAAATTATCTCTTACCAGTGAAATTAATGACCAGCCTCTGAACATCAACATCAGTGATTTTCCGTTGTAAGTTTTTTTCGCTTATTTTTGACCTTGTGATGTTTGAATCAAATTGCTTATCCTAAGATGCAATTCACACTAACGTAACAAATAAGCTCCAAGAGTGCAAAGTAAACGGATATCCGACAACTGGAGGGGACTAGCCTGAAAGGTTCCAACTTGAAGGGAGTAATTACCGAACTTTCTGCGCGCGAACTCGAGAACAGAACTTTGGGAGTGCTGTAATTGAAATTCCATAAAGTGTGGAAGTTTTCGAATTAAAACAGAACAAGGAACGCGATGCAACAGCCTGCCACTGCCGCTGATGGTGCGAGGCAGAAATTAATAAAACGTCGAGTTATAAAATAACTGGTTTCGTTTTTAGAAGAAAAATGTTTAATGCCTATTAAGGGTTGAATTCAGTCAAAGTTTAGAGAAAATAATCTCACTACTTTCTGAGTCGCATCAGACATCAACAATAAACAAAAATTCTGACCCAAATTTTACTTGAGAGCTCATAAGTACCCCTAAAATCCTTTCTGAGTAGGTTCATCAGCTAAGGTGCTCTTATGTATAGGGCGAGTTTGAGGTGTTGAAGTTGTCAGGTTCCTAGTCTACCTATTGAAATTAATAGTAGATTATACCAAAATTATACCACGAGTCAATAATGATAGCTATTATTCCCGAGGATTATTACGAACTGAGCCGCGTTAGCGGCGAGGGAGTAACATTCCGAGGGAATAATAGCCATTATTGCGAGTAGTATACTCTACTTTATTTACGACAAATTAACTTATTTGAGATTTTCAATGAACAAATTTCATCCGTCTCATAATTTTCAATACAAATCCACAAGCACTACACGTTCGACACTGACACTTTTGTGGAATAATGACCATTAATCCCGCTACTCGTCATTAATCCCTGGAGGAATAACATATGTCATTATACTGCCAAAATCACAAATATAATACGCACATTATACATTAGTCGTAAATAAATATTTTTTTCTACAAACGTGTTAAAAATGCAATTTTTAACACCCCCTCGAAGCATTAAAAATGTTACTTTATTGCACTAGTGTTAAAAGTCTTTAAGGCACTAGTGTTAAAAATGAAACATCAAAATTTGAAAGCAAACGTCAAAAAAAGTTTTTATTTTTAATTATTTACATTAATATTAATGGTAAAATTTGAACAACTGAGGAAGCTCCATCGGCCGCCTCCTCTATATTTTTCAAGGGATTGATGCAACCCTCTTTTTCTTGTGTATTTTGTTGCATTTTTAGCAAAAAGCTTACTGACCACGATAGACCATACGACAGACTTTCAAGAATCTGACGAGACATTTCATTACCTGTAAAACAAGGTGCTGGTTGTTTGAATTTTTTGACAAATATCAAATTCGATAATTTTACGTAGGAAAGATGCTTCCAATTTATTATTCATTTAAAAATCCAATTTGTCACTGGTTATTGCTTGTTATTGCCGTTTGTAGAAAAAATATTGTATGATATTTGTGTTAAAAGTATTTTTAAGGCACTTATGTGAATTGCAGAATTCGCTTCGCTCATTCTGCAAATTTTCACATGCGTGCCTTAAAAATGTACTTTTAACACTTATATCATAAATAGCTATTATAGCAGGCCCTTATTCTGACAGTTTTTTTTTATCTGTTACTAGATTGTTTCTATTATAATTCAAATTTTTATCAGTAGGTACCTACCTATAGTTTATATACTGCGGCCTTGCAGATAAAAGGTCAGTCAGTCAGTCAACGAAAACCTCATGTTGAAATATAGAGTTATACCTCAGTGAATTATTGTATTACTTATTCCGAATCAATATACAACATGGTGTCAGGTGTGATGACTGAAATAGTGACCTCGTTTGCACAGAAAAAGTTCCCTAGTTTGCACGAGAAAAACGTGCCTTTTTTGCACAGAAAAAAGTAAAACAGTGCCGTAGTTTTCACAGAAAAAAGAGTGCCCTCGAATGCACACGAAACAAAGTGCTTTTTGTTGCAAAAAAAAGCTCCCTTTGCTTTGGTTCCCTAGCTTGCAGCCCAAAAAGTATAAAGCAGATACATAATACATAGAAAGCCAACCTCCTCGCGAAAACGCTTGTTAGTAAACAAAAATGAGCTCCACTACAAAACCACCAGGCCCCCTCACTGAAAACAATTTCAAGTGTTGGAAACTCTATAGACAAAAGTTTGGAACTTTTTTGAAAGCCTTTGGAGAGAAATAATGAGCCAGAGGATATTAGAAATGCTATAGAAGTGATATGTTGGATTATGGTCTGAATTTATTTAATACGTTTACGACTGGCCAACAAAGCAGTCTTAATAAACTATTGGAGGTCTATGATGTTCACTTTCGGCCAAAGTTTTTTGGACCTCATATAATTCTGTTGGTCGGCGGATAACTGGCCAATTTTTATCCGTCAGATTGCATTATCTAACAGTTCATTAGGAGTTGAATAAACCGGGCCTTAAAGTAGTAAGCGCAAGCAAACGATACATAGAAAAGAGAGCCATACTTTTGCAAATGGGGAACAGCTACCAAATCCAACGATTCTCTAGGATGAAAAACTAAAAGACAGATTCTAAAGTATGACAACCAACTCAACAGAAATTTTTGAGGATGAGAAACCACACCAATAAATTCACCAAAGATTTTAGAGAATGAGAAAACATTCAACCGAAATATCTGAGAATCAGAAACCAAACAAAAAATCTACTTTAAGAATGAAAAACAGCTCAACAAATATTTTTGCAAATGAAAAACAAACTACCAAGATTCAACAGGAATTTTTATTCTTTCAGATTGGAAAACTACGAAAAATTCAACAGAGATTCTTCAGAATGAATAAATGAAAAACTAATGACAGATTCTCAAAGAATGACAACCAATTCAACAGATATATCTTTGAGAATGAGAAACCACGCAATAAATTCACCTGAAATTCTTGAGAATGAGAAAACATTCAACCGAAATATTTGAAAATCAGAAACAAAACAAGAAATCTACCAATGATTCTTGAGAATGAGAAACATCCCACAGAGATCTTTGAAAATGAAAAACAAGTCAACAGGTATTTTTGTAAATTCAAAACAAACTAGCTAGATTCAACAGCGATGTTTATTCTTTGGGAATGGAATGGGCAACTACGACAGATTCAATAGAGATTCTTTTGAATGAAATAATGGAAAACTAATAACAGATGAGGATGACTTCTTTGAGGATGTGAAACCACACCAATAAATTCACCAGAGATTCTAGAGAATGAGAAAACATTCAACTGGAATATTTGAGAATCAGAAACTTAACAAATCTACCAAAGATTTTTGAGAATGAGAAACATTCAATAGAAATCTGTGAAAATAAAAAACAGCTCAACAGATATTTTTGCAAATGGAAGACAAACGAGCCAGATTCAACAGAGATCTTTATTCTTTGAGAATGGGGAACTACGACAGATTCAACAGAAATTCCTCGGAATGAAAAAAAAATAATGAAAAACTAATAAAAGATTCACAAGAATGCAAACATTGCTAACTAACTCAACAGACATTTTTGAGAATGTGAACCCACAGCAATAAATTCAATTCACCAGAGATTCTTGAGAACGAGAAAACATTCAACAGAAATATTTGAGAATCAGAAACCAAACAACAAATCCACCAGAGAGATTCTTGAGACTAAGAAACATCCAACAAAGGTTTTTAAGAATGAAAAAACAGCTCAACAGACATTTTTGCAAATGAAGAAGACTAGCAGACTCGCTCTTTTTGTAGATTTCACCTTTCCATTCGTAAGTAATTATATCGTATTTAAGTAGGCATTTATTTATTGACCGATGTATAGTCATGTCAGTTTCTTAAGCAATATGGCATGGATTTTTTGGATGACATAATTGCAAATCAAATTTTAAACTTTGTGAACTGAATACAAAGTATAAAGGATATTAAAAAAAAAAATTTTTAAAAAATACATTTAAAAAATGTAGGTACCACCTAACTTGAAAGTGTTCAAAAAACCCGGATGTTTTGGAAATAAATCCAAAAACTTGAAAAATTCACAATGGTGGCAATTTTTCAAAACTTCTCATTGTCAGATTGGATGGGATTTTTAGTATATTATTTAGGACACCCGTCTCTTCAAATTTCCACCATCAAACATTCGTCATCAATTTGTTCCACCTTATTCCCCAAAATCTGCTAATTTGACTACACTACAAATCAAATATGAAGAAGCATCTGACCTATGGAGAGAATATCCAAAATGACGTATTATTTATGAATGATACAGAAATACAGACGTGAAATTTAAACTTGACACAGGAACGGACTGTAGTATATCACCTATTAATTAATACCTATTTAAAAATCTCTTGTTCTGAATCTGTGTCCTGAAACAATGACAGACAAATATCACCCTATTGTCGGTAATTTTGGGTTCAAACCTGTACTGTCTTCAGACTGTCAAAGATACTTTTAAAAAGTATCTGAAGTTACTTTGGGTATTTAATTACTCATTAAAAAAAGGATCTTAAATCCTACGTACCTATCTTAAGTTTCTTTTTAAGATACTTAATAAGATACTAATTAAAATACTTTATTATTATTTCCAAATAGCAGGCGGGAAAACCGATTAAGCTATTGCTGATTATTTGGTTCACAAGTTCAAAAACAAGAATTTTTATAGTTTGAAAATCCCAAATTCGAGAAGGTTCAATTCTTCTTGAGTATATTATAGGATCTCCAAATCAATACAGCTTCTCATATCGGTGGATTGCTCCACATGAATACTGTTTTCGTGTTTTCTTCAAATTCGAAAAAACCATTGTCGACAATATTTTCCTTATAAACAGGAATCGGGATATAATGATCTTTCTTATACAAAAGGTACTTCAGCTTTACTGGCCAAACAAAACACAAGCTCTGTTCCAATCGACATGAGAACCGTTTCAGAACCAGTAATTTCCAGTTGCCCACACATTTTTTAATAAATTGAACGTTTATTCTACTTAACAATCGACTGGAAATTACAGTTCTAGCATGTCAGAAACAATCTTTCAGCTAAGTTACCGATTTATCTTGGAACAACGGCAATGACGGCATTGAAAACATGTATGGGCGATGCTCACTGACAGTTTGCAAACTGTCAGAGACTATTGTGAGAACAGACCTACCATCTACCTATTACGGTGTAGCTATATATTCTGTGCTGTTGTTTCGGGTTTGGGTAAACGTCTCAGGAAACTTTTCTCACGGCAATTTCAATACTTTTCGTGAACTTAGATACTTTCCTCATTACCTATCTAAAATAATTTTCAGTAGGTATGTGAAGGCGCTTTTTATACGGAAGCGAAGTAGTTCGGTAATCGGTTTCTTATCCTACGGTTATCTCGGGCGCCACCCTCAGGATTAATGTGGTTGAGGGCCCACGTGCACCAGGTAGCTTGTTACAGTGGAGAAACGGTAACCCAGGGGTCACATCAGACGTTATTGCTCAACCTGACTACGTCTCAAAATAAAACCCTGAAAATTCCCTTCAAAACTCCGTGTTAAAATTAAACACCAAATGCGGAATAGCACAAATTGTATTAACATAATAAAACAGACTAAAATATTATTAATAACCCAACCCAAAATATAGCAATCAATAATGCGAGCGAGAGTGAGAGAGTGAGTACGATCGGTGCGTGCGAATATGTGAGAAAACCGGTGAGGTAAGCGGATATAAATGGTAAGCAATGATGTTAATAGCGGAATACTAAAAATGTAGCGGTGACGGTTAAAATAATGAGGCAGGCAAAAAGCTCCGGCGGTTTTGTCAAGCGCGGAAAACACCAAAGTAACAGTCCCTTTAACCTTTAATAAATAATGACCACGGAAAGTATTTTATACAAGCTCCCAATCGGAAAATCACTCGGGCATCAACCAAGAGTGAAGGAAAAACAATCACCCGGTCATCAACCAAGGGTGAAGAAAAGAATGCATTCGGCCATCAACCAAGAATGCAAGAAAGACAGACCACCCGGTAATCAACCAAGAGCGGAGAAAGACAGGCACCCGGGCATCAACCAAGGGTGAAGAAAAAGAATGCATTCGGCCATCAACCAAGAATGCATGAAAGACAGGCCACCCGGAAAACACCCAAGAGTGGAGAAAGACGGTCACCCGGACATCAACCAGGGGTGAAGAAAAAGGAGCAAGTATAAAACTATCTCTTACCACATCCTTAACCAACCTGAAACGCGGCTCGCGGCACTCTGGGAACTGTTACTGGGCGATCCCACTGGCTTACCTCGGTGTTGGCTTCGGCTGGTCGGTGCGGTGTTCTAGTCTTGAAGCTGGCTGGCTGCTGTCGGCGGACTCCCAGTTTTGCAGAGCTCGCCGCCTTAAATATGGGTGAGCGGCGGCCGGCGTCACATGTTAAGGCAGTGGGGAACCGAGCATGACCAAAAGACCACAGCGCTTCCCCAAGCAAGCGATGCGTCTGCTGGCGGCGGCAGGAAATCGTACACTCAATTCGAGGTCACGCGTAAAATTAATAATTTATTTGAGGATTGAAAATAATATTATTGAAATATGCATTTGAACTCGCGGTACCTTTTAAAACAAAAGAAAAATTACGTAACGTCGTTACACACCCCCTCCTCTTCGGTAAAAATATTTATCCTATAAATATTTTCTATAAATTACCCAGTAATTTTTAGCCTAAACGGTCCCCTGAAACTCGAATAACGATAAGTATTATCTCTATGAGAAAAAAAAAACAATATCTGCATCCTATATGGTTCCCTAAGACACAACAAAAAAATTAAATAAAAGAGAATAAAAATTAAATTAGGATAATAATCTCAAAACCAAATTCCCGTCTTACGTCGAGATGAGGCCCCTACTGGCGAGGGCTGCGCTGCGTCGAGGTCTACGTCGGCTGGAGGATCCCTCAGGCTCCCCCTGGTACCTCTCCAGCTTGTCGAACAAAGTAACGGTGGTGCATATCACTCATGGCTCCTTCGACCGTACGGACAGCCACAGTGTGAGCACGGCCTGTATTTGACAGGGTGTCTGCAGCATTGAGTGCCTACGGACACGGAATAACCTTGACAGGATGGGCGGGATCCGGCAAGCAGACGCTTCGGGTCTCGTAGGGTGGATTCGGCAGTTCGCCTGCAGGGGCAGTTCCGGGACAACGTACCCACTCGGCCACATCTTGAACAGAACGAGACAGGTTTTCCGGTGCAAGCGTTGCGGCGGTGGCCAGGATATCCACATCGCCAGCATAGGTCCATGTGGACTGGCAGAAATACAGGAGGATTTACATGTTTTGCCGGTTCATTAGTAGGGGCGCTTCGTCTAGAAGATGTCGAAGGCCGCGGACTCGGTTCAGGGACGGGAGATGGTGTAGAATCCGGCCCTTTTCGTTCACTTTGAGAAGTCTTTGCGACCTCTTTGTCGGGCACGATGGCTGACTCCGGTGTACTATTAGAGAATGTCTTAACGGTTTTGCCGTGAGCGGTAGGAGTCGTTTTCCTGTCCTGTTCTCCCACGGCTTCGTGCAACTCTGCTTCCAGGTCATCTATGCTGATGCATAGCTCCAAGGATGGACTATCCATAATTCGGAACAGTGGTATATAATCTGAAAAGAAATGATCAGGTAGTATACAGGGTGTGTCGGCGGTCAAAAGAAACTCTAAGAATATCCCCAAAAAAAAACAATGTATTCCTAAAGTAATATCACAGTAACGGTAAAATAAGTCGTATTCTCTCGAGTAAACTAAAAAAAATCATAACTGAAGAAAAATAAAGCAGATGGAAAGAAACTTATTTGGAGGGCGGTGGCGGCGGAATGGTAACGAACTTCAAGAAACCAGTAGCATCTCTGAAACCTCGTCGATACCGTTTCGTAGCGGGAAAAAGCGCAGGGCGAAACTTGCTCACGGCTGCGGCCAATGCGGTTGGCCAATCCTGAGTTCGCTTATATTTGATGAGACCGGCGGCGATCTCAGCTTCAGTGCTGAATTCCATTTCAGATGGAGCATTGACAGGAGGAGGTGTTTCCAGGGCACGTACTCCAGCCTCTGCCGGATTGTTGCTCTCCTGGACGTTCATGGAAGCCGAAGTACAAGTCATTAACTCCTCCAATGAAGCGTATAATGTTTCAAAGTCGGTGTTCATGGGTGAATTCACGTCGGGGCTATCGGTCAGCGGTGTTTCTATTTCCCTCGGGTTCGTTGTGGCACTATGATCGGACACAACACTGGTGTTCACCCCGCCGGGTAGAGGGGTTTTGGTCACCTCTTCCAAAGCAGAAAACGGTGAGCTCATTCCAAAGTGAAAGGAGCTAGGGGTGGTGACAGGTTCGGCGGGACTAATTTCCAACCCCCTGGTTTCCCGTACTTTCTTTGCCGATGCTATTAGCCTGGTCAGTAAGTTATCCGGCGAGACCTCCGTGGCGGAAATTGGAGTGGATGCCGAGAAGGATGTCTGTAATTGGCCATTTACGCAGATAATCCTTATGGGGAGTCGGTTGCTCATGAGGGAGCTTATTGGAGATGTAGTTATTTTCTTATTGGGAGCACCCTCTGGTGAATTCACTACGGTTAATTTGTGGTTAAACGATCGCGGGCTCCGGAATTGAGATTTTATGCGTTGGGCTATTTTCTTGGCTTCGGCGATCCGGTGATTTTGCTTCTTCCTAGTTAATTTTGCGTCAGCCTTCAAGTTAAAAAGATCCGACGGAGGCTTTTGACCACGGGGAGGTGCATCTACTGGTCGGTGTTGTTTCGGCATTGCAATTGCTGAAACAGAAAATTATAAAATTTAGGATTCCGGCAACGCCGGTTTAAGATCCTTTATATGGATATGCCGGAGCTTTTTCCCAGAGGAACTCTTTATATCGTACACCACCGGAGAAACGACTTTAATAACGGTATAGGGTCCGGAATACTTCGGAGCTAATTTGGCGGCAAAACCCTTTGCGGCGGAGGAGAGCGGATTCTCCTTTCGCATAACTTTATCCCCAACATGACACCGCCAGTCACGTCGGCGTAGATTGTAATTATGACTTTGGACCGTAAAAGCTCGACTGAGATTGACCTGGACTAACTCGTAGACTTCCCGTAGTCGTTTCAAGCGGTCGGAATGAGCGGTCAAATCTGCAGGCTCGTCTGGGACGTCCTCCGGTGAAAATCCGGTTGAATCCTGTCTTGAACTGTTCAGAGCAAATACCAGTTCGGACAGGTGTGCATCCCATTTACGGTGGTTTTCCTCACAAAATTGAGCAATCATAATCTTTATGGTCTTGTTTGTACGTTCTACAGGATTTGCTTGCGGCGTGTAGACTGGAGTAAGGCGGTGGGCGATACCCATTTCCTGTAGAAGCTCTTTGAACGGTCGACCGGTATATTGAGTGCCATTGTCAGTTAAAACGGTCCGTGGACACCCAAATGTAGTGATAACTTGCTCAAAAAGGGCTTGACTGACGGCTCGGGCAGTTGCTTGTCTAATCGGTCGGCATTCTACCCATTTTGTGAAACGGTCCTGGAACATAACTAACCAATTATTTCCCTTTGAGGATCGGGGTAATGGTCCTATCAGATCGGTAGTAACCGTTACCCAGGGTTGTGAATTTCGGGATGGTTGCATTTTTCCGGGAGTCTTCTGCTGAGATGGCTTATAGCATTGGCAGCATAAGCAGGCTCTGACATATCGGGCTATGACTCTCATCATACCAGGCCAATAATAATTCCGACAAATTCTTGCGGTTGTTTTAGCAATACCTCGGTGTCCTGCCATAGGAGAGTCATGATTCTCCTGCAGTATAGACATCCGGGCACTTTTGGGTACGCAAAGTTTCCATGGGTCGGACATCTCATTTTCTGTTAAATCGGATAGATCCCAAAAGTGGCGGTATAATTGTCCGTCTCGGATACAAAAATCAGGAAAATCGGCAGGATTGTTCTCCACGGAGGCCTTTTTAGCACTATACCAGCTACACGGTTCAAAGGCTTCCAGGCTCAAAATCGGTTCAGGCTCCATGACTTCGGAATTATCAATCGGGTCTCGGGAAAGCGTATCGGCAACTTTATTAAGAACTCCTTTGCGGTACTTTATTTCGAAGTCGAATTGTTGAAGATAAATACTCCAACGAGCTAGTCTACCGGACGGACTCTTCATGGAATGTAGCCATTTCAGGCTTTGATGATCGGTAACTACGGTGAAACGGTAACCCTCTAGGTAGGGTCGCATTTTCTCAATACCCCACACTATTGCCAGGCATTCCTTTTCGGTAACGGAATATTTCTTTTCCGCGGGACTCAAACTACGGCTTGCATATGCAATGACATGATCGCCATCGGTACTATGTTGAATTAATGCCGCACCTAACCCATTATCGGATGCATCTGTTTGCAACACGAATGGCTTCGAAAAATCGGGACAAGCCAATATTGGGGCTTCGGTGAGGTGAGCTTTAAGAGTATCAAAAGCTGTTTGTTCAACATCGGTCCAAGTCCATCGGATGCCCTTTTTAAGTAGGCGGTTGAGTGGACTAGCTAATTGGGAAAAATTCTGTACGAATCGGCGGTACCACGAAGCTACTCCCAAAAAGCGTCGTAAGCCACGGATATTAGTAGGAGCTGGCAGTTCTTGGATTGCCGCTACTTTGTCTGGATCGGTTCGGATGCCTTCGGAAGTAACAAGGTGTCCCAGATAGCGGAGAGAACGTTTTCCAAATTCACATTTGTCCGGATTAAGTCGTAAATTTGCCGCTCTCAGACGTCGGAATACTTCGGCTAAATTGTTCAGGTGTTCCTCAAAAGTTTCGCCAAGGATTATAATGTCATCCAGATATGCAAAGCAATAACTATCTAGTTCTGGGCCTATAATGCTGTCCATTAATCTCTGGAATGTAGCGGGAGCGGAGTGTAACCCAAAAGGCATTACTCGAAACTGGTATAGACCCATTCCTGGTACGGTGAAAGCGGTAATCGGTTTGCTATCTTTAGCAAGGGGTATTTGCCAGTACCCTTGTTTAAGGTCAATGCTGGAAATGTATCGGGCGCGGCGGAGTTTATCCAGAATGGCATTGATGAATGGCAAAGGGTATGCATCCTTTCGGGATATGGCATTGACTTTCTGAAAGTCAATGCAAAACCGGTACTTGCCATCCTTCTTTCGGACAATAACCACTGGGGAACTCCACGGGCTACCGGACGGTTCGATGATTCCATCGTCCAGCATTTTCTTAACTTCGGTGTTGACTACTTCTTGCATCCGGGGATTTTGTGGACGGTAACGTTGTTTTATCGGTTCGGGATTCAGTAGATGAATGGTTTTGTAAATGATGACGAAATCTCCTCGGTCTTATGCTGACGTCACTAAATTGCGTAATGTCCCTGCTCGGGCGCCAAATTTGTGAAGGCGCTTTTTATACGGAAGCGAAGTAGTTCGGTAATCGGTTTCTTATCCTACGGTTATCTCGGGCGCCACCCTCAGGATTAATGTGGTTGAGGGCCCACGTGCACCAGGTAGCTTGTTACAGTGGAGAAACGGTAACCCAGGGGTCACATCAGACGTTATTGCTCAACCTGACTACGTCTCAAAATAAAACCCTGAAAATTCCCTTCAAAACTCCGTGTTAAAATTAAACACCAAATGCGGAATAGCACAAATTGTATTAACATAATAAAACAGACTAAAATATTATTAATAACCCAACCCAAAATATAGCAATCAATAATGCGAGCGAGAGTGAGAGAGTGAGTACGATCGGTGCGTGCGAATATGTGAGAAAACCGGTGAGGTAAGCGGATATAAATGGTAAGCAATGATGTTAATAGCGGAATACTAAAAATGTAGCGGTGACGGTTAAAATAATGAGGCAGGCAAAAAGCTCCGGCGGTTTTGTCAAGCGCGGAAAACACCAAAGTAACAGTCCCTTTAACCTTTAATAAATAATGACCACGGAAAGTATTTTATACAAGCTCCCAATCGGAAAATCACTCGGGCATCAACCAAGAGTGAAGGAAAAACAATCACCCGGTCATCAACCAAGGGTGAAGAAAAGAATGCATTCGGCCATCAACCAAGAATGCAAGAAAGACAGACCACCCGGTAATCAACCAAGAGCGGAGAAAGACAGGCACCCGGGCATCAACCAAGGGTGAAGAAAAAGAATGCATTCGGCCATCAACCAAGAATGCATGAAAGACAGGCCACCCGGAAAACACCCAAGAGTGGAGAAAGACGGTCACCCGGACATCAACCAGGGGTGAAGAAAAAGGAGCAAGTATAAAACTATCTCTTACCACATCCTTAACCAACCTGAAACGCGGCTCGCGGCACTCTGGGAACTGTTACTGGGCGATCCCACTGGCTTACCTCGGTGTTGGCTTCGGCTGGTCGGTGCGGTGTTCTAGTCTTGAAGCTGGCTGGCTGCTGTCGGCGGACTCCCAGTTTTGCAGAGCTCGCCGCCTTAAATATGGGTGAGCGGCGGCCGGCGTCACATGTTAAGGCAGTGGGGAACCGAGCATGACCAAAAGACCACAGCGCTTCCCCAAGCAAGCGATGCGTCTGCTGGCGGCGGCAGGAAATCGTACACTCAATTCGAGGTCACGCGTAAAATTAATAATTTATTTGAGGATTGAAAATAATATTATTGAAATATGCATTTGAACTCGCGGTACCTTTTAAAACAAAAGAAAAATTACGTAACGTCGTTACAGGTATCTAAAAAAGTTTTCAATATCTTAGATAGGTACTTTTCAGTATCTAGATGCTTTTATCTAAGTATCTGAGATACTTGTTCGTATCTAAGATACTTTTCGGTATCTAAGATACTTTTTTAAGATACAAGTTACAGCTCCTTTCAAAAAGTAACTAAGATACTAGATACTTTTGCCAAAAAATAAAAAGTATTTAAGATACAGTATCTTAGATACTATAAAGTAACTAAGATACTCTAAAGTAACTAAGATACTTTTTTCTGACAGCTCTGACTGTCTTATTACTTTAAAATGTTATTTCAAGAATGTCATAATGTTAAGTTTTTAGTAGTAGATTCTAATACTTAACCTCTCCTTGGTCTTGATGACTGTCTCAAGTTTGGCTTAGTTACCCGAATTAATAGAGTTGGAATTTTACCAAAAACCATAGTCATTTCAAAAAGTTTTTGAAGGTACAGGGAAAATTCCTGGTCTCTGTTCTATAAAGCTGACTAAAAATGCTAAACCTGTTATGCAAGCTCAGCTTAAAATACCATTGTCACTGCAAAAAGTTGAATATGCGACTCAATGAGTAAACAGTCTTTAATTAGTTAAAAAGCCTGATAAATCTCTAAGTATTGACAGCGTTACTCAAAAATCTTCCAGATGAATATATTGATGCTCTTGCAAATTCCATAAATTACTTATTTGAGAAAGGAATGTTTCCCGATTGCGGTAGTTATTCCAGGGAGGAGTGATCCATCCAACTATTGTCCGATTTCTCTGTTAACCACGCTCTCAAAAATCATCGAGAAAATTGTTAAGATCAGATTGGTGGAACATATGAAAAGTCGTGACATTCTAAATCCACACCAGTTTGGTTTTCAAGATAGAAAGGATACGAATAACGAAATTTTTGCATTTTTAAAGAGACTCTTTTTTGGTTTAGATAATGGTGACAGGGCAGCGGCAGTGTTCTGTGATTTTTTTTAAAGCTTTCGATTGTGTAAATCACAGAATACTCATACTGTGGCAAAAATTATACCTTATACCGCTACCTATGGCATACGAGAGACGGAATTATAGTGGTTCAAGTCATGTCTTGCTGAGATAACTCAATTTGTCAGAATGCCTGGTAAGCAAGATTTGGAACCCCGGAAAATAGCATGTGGAGTTCCACAGGGATCTGTACTTGGAACGCTGCTTTTCCTCCATATCAATGATTTGGCTGAACTCAGCATAGGTGAAGTAGGTATTTGTGATCTTCTGCAATAACACAATAATTTTGTGGGGGCATGAGGACGCAGCAGTGCTGGCAGGCATAAATGAAAAAGATTTGGAATTGGTAAAGGAATGGTGTGGAGTAATCGTCTGGTCTTTAATGTATCAAAAACAAATATTCTATAGGTTCCAAATTATCATAGAGGAGAATGATAATGAATACGTTTGTTCCATCCGAGCGGGAACCGTACATTTCACCGTCAGGATTCTGCACAAAACGTAAAATTTGTACGTAGAGTTCGAAATTCGTATAGGGAGTGGTTCCGAAACCGTTCTTGGAACGGTTTTATGGCGGGTCAAAACATACCTTGAAGTTCCTTGGCATTCATATTTATTTATTTATTTCTTTATTTATTTATTACAGTCTTCAGGATACATACGGAACAAGTCCAAAAATAGTATTGTGATGTTACAATAAGTAACTACCTAACAAATTTGAAAGTAATATGCAGCTAAAATTGAAAATACTGTATATGACAATAGAACGAAAAGAGGTACCCTGCATCAAAACATCACAAACAATATCACATAGGTTTCAATGGTAACTACAATAAAGCATAATATATTGATTAAACTACCCCAAAAGCTTCAACTTTGAGATTCCTTTTGAAAGATATTAAACTTGTTGAAAATAAATCTGGGTTACAGTCAGTACAATGTAAGTTAGCAGAATTAACCATTCTCACCCAAAGGTGCGTTCTTATTGTAATTTGTTCTACAATATGGAATATAAAATAAATCTGGGTTTCTGAGCCTACGAGCAGGTACATGCATTAAATTTTATTTTTGAAAGAATTGCTGGAGAACTAGAGAGATTAAAGTGTTTTTATGGTTTCAGAGTTATGAAAATCAGCACATGGTCTTTTATTAAAACCTAACTTTCAACACTGATTAACCAGCTTGTCAATGTGTAGATCGAATATCACACCCAAATCTTTATTGTGGGAAACCTCGACTATTGACAGTAAACTCAAATTTGACATTCACATTGACTTGCTAAACAGAAAACTATCACAGGGCTACTGATTGGTTACATTATTAAGACTGTTAAACAAGAACTGGACAAACAAATAGCAAAAACCGCATACTAAGCCTTTATTTAGTCGCATTTACGCTATGGGATAGCCTTTTGGGGTTTCTCCACACAAATCTCTGTACACTCGTCATTCATACTACAAAAATGAGCACTCAAATATCTTTGTCAGGTAAACTGTAACAGGCATGGTTGTTGTCCGTTCTTTGTACAAGAAAGGATTTTGACAGTTCCTTGCTTATTTATTCTGGAAACTGTAAGTCTTGTGCATAAAGAATTCTGCGGATACGCAACTCATGCAATTTTCAGAAAACACTCTTTCATCTCATCCAAAATTATCGGTAATTTTGATGCATTTGTGCTATCACCCCCGACCACAGAACCCCCCGAAAACCAATGACATTATTTGCATGAAAGATGGATTCTGGCAGTTGCAACTGGAGGGTAAAAGTGCAGATCTTTGTGTTTTCAACACTTCTTTTAGAAGGTACCGGTTTAACAGGGTCTCTTTTGGAATTTCTTGTACTCCAGAAATATTTCAACATTTTCAACGAACATAGTTTGAAATCTTTGGTGATATTTCTGGAGTGGAAATATATTTTGATGACCTTATTATTTCTAGGGTTATGAGGCAAGTCATGATTCATAGAGCACCCAAAACAATGTAAAGTTTAATTTCAAAAAAAATCAGTATAAACTGGACAAGGTAAAGTTTTTGGGACAAGAAATTTCAAAAAACAGTGTCAGATATTCCAAACATAAAAGCTATTGAAGCTATTTATTCACTACACACTACACAATTAATAATAAAGAAACAAGAAAGTCAAAAATGTTTTTATAATAAAAATGCGAAAGATTTACCTGATTCACTCGTTGGTGAGATAATTTTAATTCAGCTGGAAAATGGATGAAAAAAGGGAAAAGTAATGGAGAAGATTAACGATGGATCTTACATTGTAATGGACGAATACGAGAAAAACTACATAAGGAACCGAAGGTATTTAAGACAAACAAAACTAAATTTTGAATGCAAGGAAAATAATTTTAATTTATTGAACGACTTTGGATATAATTTTAATATTCATCAGTTTCTACCAAAGAATCCAGATACAATTGAATTAAATTACTCTTCAACTATTCTTGAGGAAAGTGAGGATGCTGAAGATACTATTAGCCTATCTGGACTGTTTGCAGGTTTTCAGAATCTGAACCAGAAGTATTTTGAGATTGTACTTGAAACGTAGAACCATATTGTCTAATTTGACAAAAAGAGTTCCTATAAACGTCCTCTATGGCAAAAAGACTTCTACGCACAGAACAAAAATAGACAGGCAAACACTAAACTTTTTATTTTATTGGTATAAAGGGTTATTAAATCCTACCACAGGGTAAAAAACTATTTGCTCCATAAACACTAACTATTTCTTGATTATTGTACAAACAATTTCATATGCTGAACATTTTCCCAAACTCCGCTCTACGTAAATGTTTGCCTACATTTTATTTCAGACGCGAAAGCAAAATATAATAATTTTCCATTTTTACAGAAAACGTATGAGTCAACTCGAAAATGGAGACGGAACTCGGACAAAAGGTGCATCTTTTGATATAAAATACATTTTTTATTCGATGGTAGACACGGAAATAACGGAACATGCGACACCAAAGCGACAAAGAAGCCTTTTTGGCTTCTATACTTTCTGTCTAGGCGAAAAATATATTTCATTCACAAGTAGGTATTTGACCTGGATCTGATTACAGAAAAATGAAAAGTCGAAGACAAAGACAAAGTTTAAGGCCGAGAAAATAAATATAAACGTTTAAAAAAATTTACAACAATAATATAAAATCAAGCTACAAAAATAATATGAATTTACGAGAAAAAACCAGAGACAACTTGATTGGTATAGGGTCTATGCTACATCTAATTACTAAAACAAACATGTTTAGCGATGTAATATATTGTTTACCTATGCGGCATTACAGTCGACCCAAGTAAACCGCGTTAGCTGCAAATTTAATTAATACGGGATTAATTAAATTTTTCAGGGGCAGAAATTTAAAATTCCCTGTCCGAAACAATAGCGTCCAAAATTCCAAACGGCATGTCTGACTATTTCCAGCAGCAGCGAAACAGGGAGATGCGTATACACCAAATACCTCTCTAGATTTATTGAAATTGATTTTAAATCCGCTTGTTTACGTACAGCTTTGCTGCGGATATATCGTTTTGGATAAAACTAGGAAATTTTATGTACACAGTAGTTGAAAAGAAAAATGTACATGATCGACTATAACTCGAGAGCAGTTCCTTCAAGTGTAATGGACCCTCGGACGGATTAATGCAGTGGCCAAGAAAGCCATAATTCACAGCGACAAACATAAATGGGACGCCCTAAATCAATTGAGTTTGGAGACGATATAGCTTTGCTATCTTATGATATTACGCTTGCTATCTTGATAATTCAGTACCTATTATCACGAATTTAGGACATTATTGGATCTTTTGGAAGGTTTATCACCTTTTTGTCAGATATAAGTCCTGGATACCATTAAAATAAAAACCCTAATGTACTTGCCTGTTGTTTCGTGAGTTTCATTGCCTTTAACTTTAAGTGTTGCTACAATTATGCAGAATTTTTCCTGGTTTGATTGGTAGGTTAAATCAAGCCAGGTGTGACAGTTTAGCATTTTTCTTGAAGAATAGCTAAAGCAAGTCGAGCGTCTATTGCTGTTTTCAGCATATTTTTCCTAATCTCATTTTACTTATTCCTGGAATACTTTATCGTTTCTGATCCGGTAATCACCTGTAAGCCCAACCTTAGCAGCACACTCAGATGTTATTAGAAGTTATCCGCTAAAATATCAACTCCAGTACTTTCATCATAAGCCAAGAATAAACGTATAAGCACAAAAATAGAATAAAGGTACATAAATATACATGAATTTCAAGCCATAATAATTGTCTATACATAATGCATTTTATTTTCTTGACATTGTAGTAAATCGGCCATAATAATTATAATCAATCATGTACATATTTTTTTTTTATTTAACAACTGTGAATTAATGTGGTTTTCATTTGGGTGAATATTTATAAAGGGATCTCTATTATAGCAATAATAATTTAATTATCATTTTGTTGTGATCCTGTGAAGCTGTCTATTTTTACCGAGGCTGTTATTAGTTATTAGTTTATACCTGAGATATTTGGCATTGTTTATTAGAATTATTAGAAGATTCCTGGCTTATATTAGACAGAATAATTCTGGCTTTTTCCTTCCAAATTCGATTTACTTATGTTTACTTGATAAAAGTGAATTTATCTATCTACACATGAGTCGAGTCGATTCGTTTTACATTTTATTCTTCAATGATCCTCCACCTTGAAACATGGTTTTTGGTTGCACGTTATAAGCTACTTAATAGGATGATTAGTTTCTCAATTAGCTAAGTTTAAAATGCTTTTTATCTGTAATCTTGTTTTGGTTGAGGCTAATACTCCATAAGTATTGTTCATTTTAATAAAGATTATTATCTGAAAACCTTCGAAATTCTGATTGAATGTTTGGACACCAGGTTATTGGATTTTGAAGATTTGTGTGATGCTTGGATCCAAAGCAGACAAATCAAAATTGATGTTACTTGAATAAGAATATTGAAAACAGGAAAAAAATCTTCGTTAAGCATTCTTGAAGAATTAGCTTCAAGATTATTTAGATTCCTACCAACAAGGACCATTAGGAAAGGTAACTTGTGTAAGTGTTAATCCTTTAATTTTTCAGATTTCCGACATTGGCAAGAATCTATGTTAAAACAACTTGGCTTCTTGGTAAACATAATGGTTTTTATAGGCATATTGAGGAAAACCACCTATTTAAAATAATATTTCTTTGAATCTTAACTTTTTAAAAAAACGTTTACTGAATAAAAGTAAATGTTGCAACCATGTAATGCGCTGTAAAGTTTATGGGAACGGGACGCGCCGCAACGATAAGCGTACCGAAAGGGTAGGTAGAAGAGAATGGGAAACTAGACGACTAGACTAGAGACGAAACTGGACTGGTCCCTTAAGACGCTTGTCTGCCATTGTTCATTATTTAATTTTTATTTTTATTTTATATTAAACTGATTGTTCAATCCAATTTGTGATTAGTTTGTATGTCAAAAGGAGCATTCACAGGTCAGTTGAATAATTGTTATGTGCTGCCTTTTGTGCTGGGATTTTAATTTTTGGATTCCGAGCGTACAGGGTGTTTTTTATGTATTGACACCCCACCTACAGCCTTTACCCTTACAGGTAGAAGAAAGGTGTGAATACAAAAGTTGTACAGTCTTGGCTGAATTTTTAGAAACCATGGTCAGAAACAAAATTTGAATGCTTCCAGCTTTTTTCAAATGGGATGCCCTTTATTTTATTCTATATTCTGAAGAGCACAATGCCCTGATTCCAAAAATATATAGTCTGTCTATATTTGATTGAACAGTCTCTCATATATTCGGCTCCAAAAATTGTAAAAATACTATCCTACTATACTGATTTTGTGAACCATTCTATCTGGACAGGTGAAAGCTGCAGGTAAAATTTGAGGTACTTGGTTTTTCTGATAGTATTTTTAAAATTTTTAGAACTAAATATGTTGGAGACGACTCAACTAAATATAGACAAACTATATAGTTCTGGAATCGGGAAATTGTGATCTTCAAGAATATAGAACCAAATATAGGGCATCCTATTTGAAAAAAGCTGAAAGCATGCAACATTCCACATTTCTGACATTTAATTTTTGTTTCTGACCATGGATTCTAAAAATTTAGCCAATAATGTACAAATTTTGTATATACACTTTTCATCTACTTGTAAAGGTGAAGGCTGTAGGTGGGGTGTCAATATATAAAAAAAACAGTGTCGAATTGAACAATAGCTTATTATACATATAAAGTCAGAATTTGTAAGATTATCCACTTTTTGTCAATTTGCCTTTTAACAGGAATTAGTAATGTTACTTTACCAAACTAGTAACATAATGTGACAAGTTATTCAAGTACAAATGAGTGAATTGTTGCGAAACTTATGGGTGGACCTCTGCGGGATGAGCGCAGCGAGTTCCGCAGTCATCTATTCATTATTATGTTGTTCAAGTACGATACTAACCTGACTCACTCAAATGTCAGTTATTCTCATTGGTTCAAAAACTACACGTTTCAAGTGAGTGTCTTATTTGAATAGTTCAACAGTATATTGGCCGGCTTGGGAGGCTACGGGGGAGCGTCGGCAGGTGGCGGATGGCCGGACGGCCTATGTTTTGTATAGGTTATCACCGAATATCTAATAAGGTGACGCTGACCAACCCTCCAATCCAAGGTGTAACGCGATCCGTGCCGAGGGATGCATGACGGTGGGAGAGCACCGCCTCAAACGGAGCCTTGAAGATACCTGGCGACCTCTTCAAGTAATCAGCCTTACCACGTCGTGCGGGGCTCCGACGTGGCTGACCTTTATTTCCCTAGCTATTCGTGGGAACAAACATGGATAAGAAAGACTTTAAAAACAAAGAAAAGCGGGATGACACCGCTAAACCAACTGCTGACCGAATGGAGCATGACATCCAAGACAGTCAGCAGGCGGGACCCTCACACCCTCCGAGATCACCTCAGAGACAAGAGGGCCCTGCAAAAAATAAGAAGGGGGAGAAACCCCAAAGAAGAAAGGCTGATCCCAGGAAAAAGCCATACTACCCACCTCTTGGTCAACCAGGAGGGCTTGATGACCCACTGAGAAAAGGCCTCAGTGGAGCTGGAGTGCGATGGTACCTCAGGTTTCTTCAACAGGGCATGACACCAGAAGAAGCCAGAGAAAACGCACTGACCAGGAAAGTGCAGATACCAGAAAAGGCACAGAAAAGGGGGCCCAAAAACATAACCCCTCCGCACAAAGCGGACGTGAAAAGGAAGAGGACGGAACCTCCTCATGCTGACAAAGCCGCTGGGCCAAGCACCAGCTATGCCGAGTCAGCAAAAACCATAAAGGTGGCAGCACTCTCCCCGGCATTCCCTAAGGAAACCCTCAGTGCAGAAGAACTTTCTGCCCTAGAGGACGCCATTGTGGAGGAAATGATGAAAGGGGCGGAACATAAACTCCAATTTGGAGGTATACATTTCCGACCAAGCATGCTGGTGATAGATTGCCTCACCAAGGAATAAGTTGAGTGGCTGATAGAGCACGTCCCCAGGTTGGAAACCTGGCAGGGAGGAGAGCTGATGGTGTGCCTGGGAGACGACATCCCAAAGGCGCACACCATCACAGTCTTCTTCCCAAGAAGCAAAGGGCAAGACCCCCTTAAAATTCTAAGCCTGATTAACACCCAAAACGAAGGGCTCAGCACTCAGCTGTGGAAAGTAATGGGCTGCAAGGACGAGGGTAACGGCCAGTTACTCAACATCGGCATAGACGATGGGTCCTGCGAGACCTTTAGGAAAATGGGGTACAACCTCTTCTATAGGTTCGGGAAAATCCCCGTACACGGCCTAAAGAAGAGAAAGGATAAAGAAGGAGCTAACGAGGAACCGAACGAGCCCACCTCCTCGGAATCCAAACCGAAGTCTCCTTCAGAAGAAGACGAAGGGAAAGAGGACGAAGGCCTTGAGGAGGGAGAGAAAACTCTCACTCCGGCAGAGGAAGTTCCCAGTGAGGAAGAAAAAATGCTTCTGGGCGATTAGGAGGTCATCACTCCACCACACCAGAAATAACAATAACAGGTAAGATGGCGAATTACACCACAATAGCCCAGGTGAACGCGCATCACGCTAAGGGAGCATCCGCTGCCATAGCGCGGTTGTTCACGTCGGCACCTTTGGGAGCCGTACTAATCCAAGAACCTTGGATACACAAGGGGCAGATCAAAGGCCTGTCAAGTAAAGGGCCAAAAATAATCTGGGACAGTCGGTGTAACGACCCTAGAGCATGCATTCTCCTGAATGAAAATATTAATCATTTATGTCTTTCAGAATTTACGTCGCGGGACTTGGTTACGGTTCGGGTTAAACTTACCACCGACCCACCACACCGCGACCTAGTACTGGCATCAGGCTACTTCGCTGGAGATGGGCAAGCACCACCAGAAGAAGTACAGAGACTAGTCGAGTACTGCAACAGGAACAAACTACCGCTCCTAATTGGCTGTGACGCCAACGCCCACAACACTATCTGGGGAAGTACCGACACAAACCTAAGAGGTGAGCAACTGTTAGAATTTATCTTTCAAACAAACCTGAATATACTAAATGTAGGGAATACACCAACATTTGTTACTAGGGTCAGACAGGAGGTGTTAGACATAACACTTTGTAGTCCAAATATCGACCAAATGATCAGGAATTGGAGAGTTTCAAATGAACCCTCTCTCTCTGATCATAGAATCATAATATTTGAAGTAAAAGGAGTGCAGGAACGAACTGCCTCGTATAGAAACCCCAGAAACACAAACTGGGAAGAATACACAAGCAAACTGCAACGCAACCTCAAAAAAAATAAGGTTAGCTGCTGGAACACACGTGAAGCAGAAGAAACCCTTCAAATCCTTAACGAAGCAATCATGGAGGCATACGAATCCAGTTGTCCTGTAAAGGAACAAGTAAACAAAAAAGGTTGCCCATGGCGGAATAGTCACCTGTCACGACTTAGATCCGAGGTTCGCTGTCTCTTTAACAGAGCCAAACGCGACGGAGAATGGCAGGGCTACACCGAAAAGCTGACTGAGTACAACAGAGAATTAAGGAAGGCCAAACGGAAAAACTTCCAGAACTTCTGTGAATCTATCACAGAAACACCATCAGCAGCCAGGCTATACAAAACCCTGGCAAAAGGCAGGGCGCAAGGACCATTGACACTTAAGAAACCAGACGGTAGTTACACAGAAAATGAAGAGCAACGAGCTGCTCTACTACTGGAAACCCATTTTCCAGGAAGCATACCCAATGGTACTGAAGAAAACAAAGAACGGCACAGAAAAACCAGGCAAGAAAACTGGGAAGTTGCCAAGAACCTTTGCACTCCGCAGCGGCTGGCTTGGGCGATCGCCTCATTTCAATCGTTCAAATCACCTGGAGTAGACGGCATTTTTCCAGCCCTGTTGCAAAAAGGGCAAAATGAAATTATGCCGTATCTAATCAAACTCATTAGATACAGCCTTGCGACCGGATACATACCCAGTCAATGGAGAAGAGCTAAAGTAACTTTCATCCCAAAGGCAGGGAGAAAGGATGCCATTCTACCGAAGTCGTCCAGACCTATATGTCTCACGTCGTTCTTGCTAAAGACAGTTGAGAAAGTTGTAAATAACTATATCAGAACAAATGTTCTAGAAAAGAGGCCACTACACCCTAGGCAACATGCTTACAGAGCGGGCAGATCAACAGAAACCGCTCTATTTGAACTCACTGACAGCATCCAAAACACACTGCTGAATAAAGAAGTAGCCATCTGCGCCTTCTTAGACATAGAGGGTGCTTTCGATAACACCTCTCATGAGTCAATAAAGAATGCGCTTGTCAGAAAAGGAGTGGACAAAACCACATCCACCTGGATGTGTGAAACGTTAGCCACCAGAACTGCAGAAACGGATGTGGGGGAAGAAACCATACAAGTCACCACAACGAGAGGATGTCCACAGGGAGGGGTACTCTCACCCTTGATGTGGAGTCTAGTAGTCGATGTTCTACTAAATACACTGACAGACCAGGGCTTCAACTGCCTTGGCTACGCCGATGATATTGTCATCATAGCCAGAGGCAAACACGAAGGAACACTCTGTGACCTTATAGAAAAAGCACCACGAAGGAATGGTGTCAGACTGTGGGACTGAGCCTTAACTCATCAAAAACCACACTGGTAACATTTACAAAAAGAAGGAAACTCCCATACCTGAGGAACATTCGCCTTGATGGAAGCAGGCTTCACTGGAAACAAGAAGTTACATTCCTAAGAATAACCCTATACTCTAAACTCCTTTGGAACCGACACATAGAGAACATAACAAACAAAGCAATTTCGGCACTCATGGTATGTAAAAATATTGCGGGCAAAACGTGGGGTTGTAACCCATCGATCCTACGATGGATGTATACCATGATAGTGAGACCTATCATCACCTATGGAGCGGTAGCCTGGTACAGCCGAACCCAGCTAGTAACGGCTAGGAAAACCCTAGCAAAGGTACAAAGACTCGCATGTCTATGCATAACAGGAGCAATGAGAACATGCCCAACCGCGGCAATGGAAGTCATCCTAGACCTAACACCACTTCACACAACAGTGAAGCGGGTTGCCAGTGAATCATATCTAAGACTGGCGAAGATAAGTCTACAAGGGAAAACGCACTTTGGCAGAGCTTTCCGTCTCCCAAACTGTGCACACCTCATGGACTTACCAAAAGACGCGATTGTTCATAAATTCAGTTTCGAGAAAAACTTTTCCATCGAACTAAGTACAAAGAACAGATGGAACATAGAATGTATCCAGTCCCTTAAGGCAAACACCATCAAATGGTACACAGACGGCTCCAAAACTGCTGAGGGGACAGGAGCCGGAGTATTCGGGCCACGAACCAGATACTCGGAGCCAATGGGCAAATCACCAAGCATATTCCAAGCCGAACTTCATGCAATAGGAAAATGCGTGCAGTTCAACCTGAACAGAAGGTACCGAAAACGAGAAATTGTTTTAATGTCTGACAGCCAAGCAGCTATCAAAGCATTGAGCTCGCCGATAATCAATTCTAAGATAGTATGGGAATGTCTACAGAAACTCAATGAGCTGGGGAAGGAAACCAAAGTAACCCTACTATGGGTTCCTGGACACATAGGAGTCGAGGGCAATGAATGCGCAGACGAACTTGCAAAAACGGGAGCGGTCACTCCCTTCACTGGGCCAGAACCATTCTGCGGCGTCGGAAATGCGCACCTCCAAGAAATCCTCAAAAAGGAAGAGAACCGGCTAAGGAACAAACAATGGCTAGACCAACCAGGACTACGACAGGCCAAGGATCTATTGGGCAGCTACAACCAAAAAAGATCGGAACTGCTGGTCAACCTTAGCAAGAAAAGTCTCAAAACTCTAACCGGGTTTCTCTCGGGACATTGCAGACTGAATAAGCACCTACATAATTTGGAGTTGGAAGAAGGTAACACTTGCAGATTCTGTGAAGACGGTGAAGAAACACCTCACCATCTTCTACTGAACTGCGATGCCGTAAGCCGCTCAAGAATGAAGAACTTGGGAAGTCCCCTTATACAGCTGGAAGACATTCCAGCCCTGGAACCGCTAGACATCCTAAAATTCCTAAAGGACCTAGGACTAGAGGGGCTGCTTTAAGCAGGAAACCCGAACTTAGCAGCAGAAGGAGGGGTACAATAGATCAACCTTGGTCGCAGTGCAACTGACACCTCCAACACACACACATACATACATACATTGGTAAGTAGATGGCTGCGGAACTCGTTGCGCTCGTCCCACAAAGGTCCAACGAAAAGTTCCGCAATAACCCACTTATTTGTACTTCAACAATAACTTATTATATAAAGTCAAACTTTCTAAGATTATTCACTTTTTGTCAATTTGCCTTTCAATAGGAATTAGTAATGTTACTTTACCAAACTAGTAACATAATGTGACAAGTTATTCAAGTACAAATGAGTGAATTGTTGCGAAACTTATGGGTGGACCTCTGCGGGACGAGCGCAGCGAGTTCCGCAGCTATCTATTCTTCAATATGTTGTTTAATTACGATACTAACCTGACTCACTCAAATGTGAGTTATTCTCATTAGTTTAAAAAGTACACGTTCCAGATGCGTGTCTTATTAGAACAGTTCAACAGTATATTGGTGAGTACATGGCTGCGGAACTCGCATAGGCCCACCCATAAGTTCCGCAACAATCCACTTATTTGTACTTGAACAATAACTTATTATAAAAAGTCAGAATTTGTAAGATTATTCACTGTTTGTCAATTCGCCTTTCAACAGGAATTAGTAATGTTACTTTACCAAACTAGTAATATATTGTGGCAAGTTATTCAAGTACAAAGAGTGGATTGTTGCGGAACTTATGGGTGGACCCAATCATCTATTCACCATGTTGGTCAAGTACGATACTAACCTGACTCACTCAAATGTGAGTTATTCTCATTAGTTTAAAAAGTACACGTTTCAGGTGAGTGTCTTATTTGAACAGCTCAACAGTATATTGGTGAGTAGATGGCTGCGGAACTCGCTGCGCTCGTCCCGCAGAGGTCCGCAATAATCCACTTATTTGTACAGGGTGTTTTTTTCATATATTAACACCCCACCTACAGCCTTTACCTTTACAGATAGAAGAAAGGTGTAAATACAAAAAGTCTACAGTTTTGGCTGAATTTTTAGAAACCATGATCAGAAACAAAATTTGAATGTCAAAAATGTGAAATTTTGCATGCTTCCAGCTTTTTTCGTCAGAAGAGCCTCAACAATTTCCAATTTTCAACGAGAGATATTAGGGAAAAATTGCTCTTCATAGTGAGAAGAGCTTCAAAGAGCTATGATGGAACAGGATTTTTGGATTTGAATTTGACTAGACCTAGACCTAGACGCATGGTAAATTTATGATATCATCATCGAGTCAAAATCAGGACATCGCAAATGGCGGATTGTAGTCGATATCAGACGCCTTAATGATGTCAGTATAGTGTAGGCCAAGTTCAGCCAATTTCACATATTGACGAAATATTATACCAGTTAGGACATGCATCTTATTTCACAGTTCTGGATCTAGCCTCAGATCAAATGCAATCCGGAAGATGCATCCAAAACTGCTTTTTCTACGTCTAATGCACATTATGAGTCTTTACGAATGCCATTTGGTCTTAAATGTGCACTAGCAGTATTTCAAAGATTAATGAATACGGTTTTAACCGAACTTCAGGCAAATCAATCTATCAGCCTGTGAAAATTTAATAATGTCCTAAAAATTAAAATAAGCTCAACTTCATATATTAGCTACTTAGATATTGAAATGTCTGAGTTAATGTTTGTACGAATTATTCTCTTCTAACCGCTAACTCTCTATATAACAAACTTCTTGGCTAATATTTAATTAACTCTCGTTCGAACCACTAATTAGCTCCACAATCTAATATAGATTTTAAGCTCCCCAAAGCTCTCAACCCAAAAGCAACGGTAATAATGTATAATACATGCTACACTACACAAGTATGAAACTATGAAACTTTGTTAACAAACTCGTCTACTATCTCCGGAAATATAAGCACATCTATAATACGGCCTGTGGAAATTCTCGAGCAGGAAAAATGACACCAAAAAGGAAGAAAAACTTAATATTCCGCAATGGAACAAAGATCGGGGATGTGTGTAAGTGGGTAACATGTTGCAGTTAACATATTGCGGAGATTTCGTCGGAACATGGGCGCGATGCTTTATTTTATTTGTTTTGCGGATTTTCTTTGAATAATTAAATTTTTGCTGTGCACGACAAAATGAAATGAAGCACTTGAACCTTGAAACGTTAATGAAATATTTATCGTCGAAACGCATTCGAGCATAAAAATGTTTATTGTGTTTGTCGTTTCAAATAAAGAAAGTGCAAATCAATGTCATTTGAAAAATAAAATATCGATTATCTTTCGTAAGGTAAGGTAAATCACGACATATTCTTATGGCATATGAATAATATATTTTTGTTCCTGTCGATTTTCCGTTTCCTTTTACGGCTTAACTTTTTTATTCAGGATTTCCTTTAGTACACTTGAGAAATTTTAAGCCAGGTAATTTGGTTTAATTTGAAAAGGTAATTACGACAAATGGTGGAATACTAACCAGAGAACAACTAAATTATCTCCCATTTCTCTAAATTTTTTGTGAAGCTTCTTCTTTTCAACAATCAATCTACGCAGCTCAGTGTTGAATAACATAAGAAAGTAAGAAGTTCTGAATTTCTATACTGGAGTAAGAGACGTATTTTAGCGACCAGTGAACATTATACTTCACACTACGATTAATGACGTCATAGTTACCCAAATAACAGGTGGAGTGTATTTGACCAAGGGTCTAAAAGAGGACGCCATGATCGTTGTTTATTTGGGTTTGTTGAATTCTACAAAATTTTGCGTTTTCGAGTTTCAATATTATTTCTCCAGTGAAGATTTTCGATAGCACAAGTTAAGATTTTTTTTTTGCAAAAAACCTCTAATAAAATCACAGAAAACCATGGCAAAATGGGGAAAAACAATCCTTTATTTATAATGAAAAGAACTGTGTCGGTAATCGTAGTCAGCTGTTTGGCCCATATGCTCATTTTCGTGTATTAGAAAAAGATGCACTGACATACGTACTACAACCAGTAACTATCCCTCGTAGGATGGTTACATGATTACAGCCGAGTTTTATGTTGTGTTTTATCTGTGACGTCATAGTATGTCAGCTATGATCGCTAAAATGTCGTATCCCAAGTGAATACAACATACTACATGGGTTAAAACTCTCGCTAAAATACGCCTAAGGTCTGGCAAGTGAAGATCTCACATGCCAATTTCAATGCAATAGAATGAAATGTCTAGAAAAAGTCTAAGGTTAAATAGAGAAAGACAGCGATTTCCCCTGTTCCACCTCCAGCATGCAGCGGCGAGGTGGAGGTGGAATAGGGGAAATCGTGTCCGTTCTCTATTTAACCTTGGACTTTTTCTAGACATTTCATTCTTTTGCATTAAAATTGGCCTGTAAGATGTTCACTTGCCAGACCGGTATAAAGTTATCCCCTTCCACAATGTTTTATAAAACCATAGAGCAGCCTGTTCAAGGCTCTAATCTTCCATTAAACACCAATTAACACCGGCCAAATTATCATTCAATGAAATGTAATTGCCATTTTTAAAATCAAAAAAGCACTCCTTATATTTAGAACGTCTGCATTCTACATTGTGGCTGAATCACATAGATATAGCTGTGTGGTGAACACTATTACTCAAAATCATATCGGTTGCTCTGTCAATCTGAACTGTGCCCAAATTTGGAAACATCAAGTCAAGCAAAGCATTCCTGTTATTCGTGATAATATTAAACTGACGAAAATTGTAATAATTTAGATTTTCTCGAGTCTCGATAACTCGATACTCTATTAAGTCATTATCCGAAGAATTTCCCGCACACTCGCTGGGTTAGACGTTAGACCAAACTCATTATTAACCCATTTAACTTGGTAAATTAAATTCGCCCACTAGCAATAAGTTACACTTAGGATTGATTGACGTACATCAACAAACAATTTAACATCAATATTTAGTCTTTGTGTTCATGCAACTTTGTTATTTTATATATTCATTCCAAAATTACGAAAGAAAAAAAACGTTAAATGCCATACAAGTTCAATTCAAAATTGGCACCGTTCGCGCAGACGCTGCGTATATGAAAAGATGTGATTTATGAGAAGGAAGCAGGAAGCAGTACGAAGGAGCTCCTCTGGATCGACGAAAACCAGCATAAACCAAGTAAGTGCCAATCCTCTATTGTCTTTGTATGGCTCGGGTTTATGTCAATTAATATTTGTGCGGCAAAATTGAATTTAGCGCCTACAGTCCCGCTGCTCTCTAAAATTTTGAAAACCTAACGCAAATTTTCGTGAACACTTTGGGATTGCAATTCCTTCCTTGCAGCAATCAGAACTGTTCCATTCCGAGTTCTGGGATCCCCAGTTGATGAACGATCATCACGAAACAAGTCAAGCTGCCCTGGAAAGAGTTCTCATAATATATATGTTCCATCACCCATGACTCCGAAAGCATTAATTATAACATCATACTGACAACCTTCAAAAGCCTGCCGAACCGCATTAGGTTTAGTCCTAAGACCCCCAGCATTATTTTAATAAATCAGAATATCTGTGATGTGACCACCATTTCCAGTTATACACTGGGCTGTTAATTTTTAGCTTTTTTAATATGATACTTTCCGTATGGGGAGCGAGAGGAGGAAGAATACAGCAAAAACAGGTGTGAGGTCAGGTGATCATTGGCGTGTTAACCAACCAACCCACATTCCTTTGGAATGTCAGATTATAAAAGTCGTACTGTACATTGTTCTTCCAGAACGCCTTTTAGCTTGGGTTCATCCTTAAGGTCCTTAATATTTGGGCATTGCTTTTTAACAGACGTGAAAAAAGTGGAGAAGTATTGGTATAAAAATACTAACAAAATATACCAATTTTAAGTTTTACGGTGTGATCATATTACGAGCTGACCCTGGGCAGAACGTCCAGAGTTGCCAATATGCCCCGTTAACGTGAAATAACAACCTGCGATATTTGTAAGAAGGGTGTTGTTTATGGGCAAGAAGCATTACTTTGTGATAGTTGTTTTGTATGGAGACATCGTAACTGTAAAAGAATTTGCTCAACTTAGTGAAACATCCGACCCACGGTTTTGTGGCGAATGCAAAAAAAAACTAAAAGTAACTCTTAATGATGTCTTGTCCAAGCACAATGAACTGAATCGTAGGTACAACGATTTATTTAAAAAAATTATTAAACAGGTAAAAATTAATGAAGGGTGAAATTGTGGAAATTGAGAAGCAACTAAATAAGAAAGAACAAAATGAAATCAAAAATAATATTGTTGCGGAAACATCCACAACTAGATATAAAAGGGTCACACTAGCTGGATTTTTCCAATTTTCATTCGTTGTTATGCTAGCAAAAATAGTTGAATTGTTGCTCGTTGTCGTGGAAGAATAATAATAATTTGATCAGGAGAAATGAAACGTTCTCCCCATCTCACAGTAAATTCTCTTGAATGGTTCCCAGATTAGCTCTTCTTTGGCCCATAGATCAATGAATTGAAGTATTTCCATTTCCTAACAAAAGCACGGTTCAATTGGTGAAGAATACCCCAATAGGACAGCTCCGTTGGCCCCAATGCCCCCAGCTTTACTATGACTTTAGCCCCTGTTTGAAGTATAGACCTTGCATGGTAAAAGGAGCACTATTTTGTAAGGATTATCCTAGTAAAGACCTATACCAATATTTCTCCCATTTCTCTTCCAACCCGAATGTTTTAAAGATTTGCTGAAGAGTGCAGCAGTGGCAAAGGTGAACATTATTTATTTAACAATTTTCTGAAGTATTTTTTATTTTAGGATTAATCGTTCATTTCACCATTGACATGTATATTGTAATCAATGTTTTGTCTTGTTATCCATAATATAGAAGTAAAATTGTTAAGAATTATTTCTCTGCAAGAAGCCATTTTTTTTTGTTATGTTCTCAGCCAAATATGGAGTCCTCTGCTGGATTAAAGACTAGGAAGGTTAAATCCACCCTAGCTTTGGATTGACAATTCTTAAAGAAAAGATTGCTCTGTTCAAAACATTGGTCCTTCGAGTCGGATTGGCATAAACTTGCAGAGAAAAATTGTTTATTTTGCTTCAAAATTTGGAACTTAACTTTATCGAAGTACCTACTCAGGGATTCATGGAAAACGTGCGAGTAACTTAGTGATTTTTGTGGTAACTGAAAAAAGTGGTGAGCTTTACAAAATACTTGAGGTACTTATTGACTTCTTGTGTATTATTTTTTATCCAGTTTCTCGTTTATAAATTAGAATAATTGTTTTTATATAAATTTAAGAAATGGCTTTGAATCAAGAAATTGGGTATTTGGATTATAGTCATTTGAAAATCATTTACATTACCAAGGGTAAAATAACAAGAGTTAGTAATTGGCTCCAAACATCAGATAGGTACCTCTGATTTAGGAGAACATTTTAGAAAAATATGATTATTTAAAAGACTTTTTCGCATGTATGAAAATACACAAGACAATATAGATGCTCTTCCTGTTAATGAAACCCTTGATAGTGAGGTTCGTGGTTTGATTGAAAACTCTACATAAAATATGTGGTATAATCAAAGACAGAATTCGGAGAACATGTGCTCCTCCCCCAAGTGCTAGTACTGCTAGTGCACAAACTGTACAGCAAACTGTTGTAGTTCCATCTCCTAAATTTGATGTGAGGTTGCCTGAAATTAATATCAAACCTTTTAAAGGTGATATTTCTGAATGGCTACCTATTTATCAAATTTTTGATGCTTTGATAATTTAGAATAGTTCCCTCTCTCTCAAAGATACAAAAATGTATTTATCTCAAGTCATTTTTGCGGGAAGAACCTTCGAAACTAATTGAGAAATTGGTAGTTATACATGATAATTTTGATACAGCTCTAGAAATCCTGCAAAAACTATATGAAAATAAGCTTTCTGTAATAACTACTCATTTAGTGTCTCTTTTGGAAGTGCCTTCACTCACAAAATGCATTGCAACCGCTCTTAGGAAATTTGTTACTAATTGTAAAAGAAATTTAGACTCGTTGAACAATTTAAACTATTCTTGTGAATAATTGTTAGACTCCAAACCGCAATAAATACAGTCTCTTGGAATATACCCTCACATTTGCCTCTCGCGGATGTCTCTTTTCTACCCCTTCAGATGTAGATTTGTTGTTAGGTGCTGATGTGTATTATAACTTATTGGCTGATGGTATAGTTTCGTTAGGAAAAAACCTCCCTATACTTCTCAATACTCACCTTGGATGGGTAATGGGTAGTCCTTTCTCTTCTAATGTGTCTCAAGATATGCGCATGTCGCATGTAAGTGCCTCATATAAAAGTTCCACCAGTTATTCTTTGAATGATATCACTCTTGAAGGCTATCAGGTTCAGCCAGACCTCTATGAGATACTTTGTCGTTTTCGATCTTTTAAATATGTGCTTACGTGTGATATACAAAAAATGTATAGGCAAATTCTGATAAATCCAGAACAAATGTACCTCATGAACATTTTATGGTGAAACAGCCCTCAGGAAACTCTAAGGTGTTTCGAACTCTCAACTGTCACGTAAGGCACTAATTGTGCTCCTTTTCTTGCAACAAGAGTTTTGCATAAAATAGCTCAAAGTAATGTCGTTGAATATCCTCTAGCTTCTGAAGCTCTTTTGAAAATGACTTATGTAGATGATTGTCTTGGAGGAGTTGATAATTATTCAGATTTGGAAACTCTATTAACTCAACTAAATACTCTTTTAAATAGTTATGGTTTTCAGTTACACAAATGGGGCTCAAACTCAAACAGTTTTTTTGGCAAAATTTCTCCAGAGAAAACTATTGAATGCAATCTTAATTTCGATGATTCTCCAAGTAAGGTTTTAAGATTGAAATGGAACCCCTTCGCTGATTTTTTCTGTGTCTCAATTCCTGAAATTTCTTTCTCACCCCCAATTGACCTTTTCAATTTAAAAACCTCTCTCTCTGGCATCAAACTGTCAGACGCCAAAAAAGTATGAAAACAATGGTTGACAGCCGTTGACAGTGGTTTGTAGACAATACTTTTGAAAGAAACTATTATTTCCTCGGTGTTTTCAAGGTTTTTTCCTAACAATGTTGATTGATAAAAATAATTCCTATTCACTGGCGGACGTGTCTTTCCGTAAGTTTCTATCAAATCCTACATTTATCAAAATTTGGATACACAAAATCAGAAAGGATACCCACAAAAGAAAGGGAAATCCACGGCTCATCAAGTATACAAAGTAATCCACGTCCAAGTTTAGTTGGCAGAAGCTGTTTGCTTCCAAAATAATCCACCACCGTCTCCAAAGCGAAGTTATCCGAATGAAGTAGTGACTTTTCCCACAGTTTCTTTCCAATTTCAAACCCTGCGTTTTTATTCATATCAAATTTTTCCGATGGATCCAACATTCTATGTCGGTCATTGTCACTTTCCATTCACTTGACAAAGATAGCTAACTCATCGGTGAAGTCAGAGATTCGAATAAAAACGAGGGGATTGCTAACCACCCAATACACATTGACATTGACAAGCAAGCAAATGTTGGCGGGAAAATGAATGTTTTCATACTTATCGTCTATCTCTTTTAATTGAAAACGTCAATTACAAAAAAAAAATATTATCTACTCTGGCTCAGTGCTACGACCCTCTAGGTTTCTTATCCTTGGTTATAGTTTCTGGGAAATTGATTATTCAGAAACTCTGGATGTTGAAACTAAATTGGGATATTCCCATCACTGACATGTCAGTTGTCAGGGTGTTTCAAATTTGAGCCACATCATTGGGATCTCAGAAACGGTGAGAGATACAGGGTTGGTTAATTTGGGCCAAAGTTGTGTAATTTGATGCTCAACAGAATGCCGCTTTAATATTCAGGATATTTCGAATACTTCCGGAGATATCCGGAAAAAAAACGAAATTCTGCCAAATTGTTTTTATTTTTTTGTGACTTTATTTGAAGAGATATTTGAAACAAAATGTCACTTCATCATAGCCACTTCTCTTTCCCTACAGGATGCTAGCATCGAATTTAAAATCTGACGTTTTGTCTTTGGGCCACCATCATCAACTTCATCTTCTTAAATACGGACCCTTATTTTTTATTTTAGATTTTATAAGCTTCTGATGATGTCCCAAAACCAATGATCCATTGCACTTATTCGCAAAATTTATATTATTGGCACTTTCCATAAGAGCTTAAGGTGTTCGGGATATCCTAAATATCAAAGCGGCATCAAATTTCGCAACTTTGCCCCAATTTAATGAATCCTATATCTCTCACCGTTTCCGAGATACCAATGATGTGGCTCGAATTTGAAACACCCTATACAGCAATACTACATAATTCTAAACTACGATTGAAACTTTCTTAAATACATATGGTTTGATCTAAAACAAATATGACGGTTTCCTAAGTTAACTTAGTAATTCAAAAATTTATCTGCTGCTTTATTAAATTAATTTATTTTTTCTAAACTACATTCGAAGCATTTCCAAATTCAAGTGGCTTAGTGGTTATTCCAAAATACAAATGATGCTTTCTTAAATACAATTATTTTTTCCATTATTCATATGGGGATGGACAATTGAAGGTTTCTAAAATACTGTCGGAAAAGGTGTAGAAATCCATAGACATACGGATAACTGTAACAGAAAGAAAGAAACACTGCAGCTCAACCAAATTTGGTTCTCGGTCTGTTAGGAAAAATATTCAATCGAGATTAATCATTCTTTTTAATTGATAACCATATTACAGGGTTTGATTTCTTGCTCATTTTCTAGTAGTTCTTCCTTCCTGTGACTCAACTTTCTGCTTGGAAATATCATGGCACTGCTCCACTATTATGAAAATGGTCTTGCTCTGACTCCATGTCCAGATTTTGTTAAACAAATCTTTCAGTTTTTTTCCTGGGTGCTGAATTCTCTATATGCAAATGGAAAGTCATGCTTCATGAATATCCTTAATCCTCCATCAATTAAGGACCATCCTGTATATCTACTCTATGATTGATATTTCTCTACTACTCTCTGTGTAAACGCATAAAAAAACATACGTTTGAAAGCTTTATTGTTCATTAAACGTGAATCGAACAATATTTTCCAATTACCCACTTACGTCTTTTCCTCACCTTCCAATAATTAGTTCTTTATTATCTTGTCCATCTTACTAATCTGCTATAAAAACCCCTTAGCAGATATATTTCTCAATTTGCCGTTTCTCCAATCCGAAAATTAATCTTTTGCTTCATTGATCCATGTGCTGCTATCAATGTCCAGATCCATATATGAGCACAATCCAGAAATTCTTTTCCTGCTGGCAAAAATTCATGGGCCAAAACGATAAAGCCAATATGGCAAATATTTGCATACATGCGTATACATGTCAGCCTGTATGTATATCGTAATGTATCGAGTATATTGTTCAGACAGTTTAAAATGACGCTCCATTATCGATCACGCCGTGCGGGAAAATATTTACTTGCACGCTGATGAATTTGATTTTCCAGTGATCGTCGTTTGGATAATAAATTTTCTCTTTGATTGTGTAGAAAAATATACCGTTCTGCTTTTGAATACTGATACAAATGCCTTTATTGAATAGTTGTCCCAAAGTTTAAGGGTCAACTTGGAAACTTGGGGAAACTATCGCCATCATTGCGGAAGTTTTGAGAAATAATAGCGAGAACCTTAGAGGAATAGTAATTTTCTACGGCTACGGCATAAAGAGCTTTTGAAGCCAAATCTATATTCAATATTTATGAAAGATGGAGTCATAACATTACCTAACGTTAGGTATTTTAAATCATTTTAGGAAGGATATTTTGAGAGTATTTCGAGAAATGTACGATGGGACAATATTATTATTATACAACTAAATTAGTAGGTACTGCCCATTTTAGTTATTAATTAACGTTGTTGCTATACTATTCAAGACAAAACTATGGTCATAATATTACTACGTGAACTATTTTCGGTGGTACTAGGATAGCCATCGTTTTTTTGATAATCCTGTAGTTATTATTACAATTTGGAACTTTGGTACTACTAGGTAGCTTTCTTAGTTGATATCAGTGATAAACAGAGCCTCAGAAATAATCAAGAATAACCAGTATATAGCTGCCCAATGCTGCACATAAGAAAATTCCATTTTATATAAATTCTTATTGAATGACTTAATAGTTGCCAGTTTTTGTTTAAAGTAGGTATAGGGTTGAAATATTATTCCATTATTGTCATCTTATTTTCAACAGCAGCAAAACTTATTTCATTATCCATTGTATTGTGTTATTTAAACCATAGAAAACAACTCATATTCCATCAGAGAGAACATCGGCACGGTAATTACATAAATTTCACTAATGTCAAGGTTTAAGCACGTCTTATAATGACATGCATTTCAAATTAGATAGAACCATTGAGTTGGTATCTCGTTCTTTGTTAAGGAAAAGTCCAATACCTAATCGTTTTTTCTGTTTTGTCATAGAAACTTGTACCAAAAACGATTCGGTACCATTGGTGCCTGTCACCACTAGGTTCGACTTCCACCGTCGTCGCGGGTACCATTCGCACCATATCGTTAGTACTTATGTAGTAGGCGCAGTTTATCGACCTTTACTCGAGCATATACAGTTAGACCGACATTTTGTGTGACAGAAGTATACAGGGCGACGATAATAAATACAAAAGCCCGTTTGTCACTCGGTCAACGGAAATTCGGTCATACTTACTTGATGGTTACGCTCTAACTATTTTGTTTATTATGTTTCAATTAACGCTGTGATGAGATTTGAAAGAATAATAGATGAAATATTGCAATTTAGGTTTTGAGTATTTAACTAATTTTACTCTTTTCAATGAGGTAGATTTTGAAAATAATATAAAGATGAACCGATAGAATTTATTTTTATTGTAGGATTTTGGTTTTCAATTTTGCAAAAATAGGAGAGAAGCAGTAACAGTTAGGAGTTGCCAATTTGATCTTCTGTAAATAGTTCCTACTGATACATGCCAATGATGATACTTGTGTGAATATCAAGGAGAAAACAAGAATTTAGATGTGATAAGTCTTCAACAAAAATAAGCTCTAACTATTTTGGTCAATATGTATATATGGATACGGATAAGTTCAATATTTCTAATATCTATAGCCCTGTTAGCTTCTACAGGAATCACCAATGATATTCCTTCTCTACCGTCTTGTATTCGCCTTGATAAGAGAAATGGACACATCTAATTAGTTGATTTTCAGTAAAGATTCTATAACTTTTTCCTTCGATGACTACCAGCAATGCCTTTCATCGTGATTACCTGCAACAAAAGAGAAAATCATTATTATTGAGGAAAAAAACTGCATGGTAAGTGGTATATGTATCGCACTAGTGTGGTAAGTGGCTACCAAATACACTAGTGCGGTAAATAGTATGAATGGAGAAAATTAGGTGAATATTAGAAATTTCTACATTTCCAAATGAAATCATTAGCAGCTGTCTTGTACCATCAGAAAGACGAGCATTCTAAGTAGAAATATAGACTACAAATTTTAATAACTTTTTTTTCAAATCTTCCGCGCCTGCTTTTAAAGATCTAAAAGACGTCCTTTTTAGGTCTGCATTACGTCTGAACGTCTAAAACCAAAAAAAACGTCTAGAAGACGTTGTTTTGAAGAGGTCCATAAGATTTCATCAATTCACATCTTAAAGACAACTATTTGGTACAATCAGGCCTAAAAGTGATCAATGGTTTATGTATTGGAAAAACATTTAAAAACGTCTTTAAAACATCTCGTTGAAGACATCTTTAGAATTTCTTAGTCCTAAGATGTCTTTGGGCAGACGTCTGAAAGACGTTGGGTTTTGTAACATACACCGTCTTCAAGATGTCTTTAAGACGCCTCAGGGACGTCTTTAAGATATCTACAAATATTTCCCACAGAATTAGTTTCTCATTCAATTTAGAAATTACTGGAAACCATTTAGAATGCCACAGAACACTTTAAAACTTTAATAGGCCCATTCAGAATTTTCAAAAGCATTTTGTAGCGCTTCAAAAAATTTTGGAAATTTCAGAACCATTTTAGAATGCCCCAAAACATTCAAAAACCGATTCACAATTTCCAAAATCATTTAAGAATAATTCAGAAGTCTTAAGCCCATTTTAGGATGCTCCAAAACACTCAAACATTCTAGAATCTCCAGAAACATTTTAAAAAGCGCCAGAATCTTGGAAATAGGTTAAAAGGTACAAAACGCCTTTCAGAAGGCCTTTAAGAGGGAATTTACAATGTTGACAATGCTGTAGAACTTTAGACCTTTACTAAGAATTCAAAACATTTCAAATCCAAATCAGAATTTTCAGTAGCATTTTGGAACAATTCAGAAACTTCAGAGTTATGGTAGAACTTAGAACAATAAGGATTCAATTTCGAACTGGAGACCTTTCATAACTTTTTTGAAGCAATTTAGAACACTTTAAAGCTTCAATAGGGCTCTAAACCACTTAAAATCTTCCAGAATAATTCAGAAATTACTGAAAAACTTCTATCTAGAATGCTCTAGAACTCTTCAAGCCAAGTAAGAACACTTCCGAACTTCAATAAGCCATTAAGAAAGTTCCAAAACCTGGCATTTTGAAAGGCTTCAGAACAATTTAAGAAACTCAGAATTATTTATTTCAGAGAGCCTAGCGCCTGAAATGGACAAAAATTGAAAGTTATAAAATGAGTAGGTAATAAAATGGAAATATTAGCAAGAAAATGTTTCTCGGAGTCCGGTCCTGCCAACCAACGGTTGCACTGCAACACCTGACAGGTCCGTTTAAAAATCCGATTTTAGTCATTTTTGAAGAAGTTAAATATTGCAAAAGCCTACCAATAATTCTACTACAGAAAATTAATCATCGTTTGACTTGTTGACTGTATTAATTAACCAAAACAACATCGGCGCGTGCACGAAAAGTGCGCACGCGGCTCGACCTAACCTTGTCTTTCTCAAGCTGATCATCGAATCACCACGCAAATACAGAACCGTAGTAGGAATTTGCTAGATGAATCAATATATTCATAACCAAAATGAATGATAAAGGCGAAGGCGCTTCTGACTACAGAAATGCCAATCAAGTTTCTCATCAAAAACCAAACCTATCACACACCCAACTTCTCCAACAAAAATCATACTCATCTGTATTATCTCAAAACTCGTTTCCTATCAAGGAACAAGCAATCTTGTTTGGATGGATCTTCTATACAGGACAGGAGTATATTTTTTCCCTCGGCTCCATAATAGGCCCAAAAAACTTATCGTTCGCATCTAGAATTTCTAATAACAGAATTTGTGTATATTTATCAAGCAAAGAAAAAGTGGACCACTTTCTAACCAATTATGGTACCATAAGTATAAATGGACAATCTCTTAAAGCCAGACGCCTGATTTCTCCTGCTCAACGTATAGTTCACTCAAACGTATGTCCAACTAACAAAACTTGGCCGAAAAGGTCTCACCAATTACATTTTTACGGATAGGATTCAATAATCCAGAATATAGTCATATCCTAAGCTTCCGGAGGCAAGTCTACGTTGCGCCACCTGAAGACCTCGAAGTACCTACTCATTACTCAAGACAACACTTCCTACCGAATATTTCTCTCCCAAGATGGTATGTCATGCTTCAAATGTAAGCAATGTGGACATATTGCTTCTCAATGCCCAAATAAAAGTAACCAAGAGCCAGATAACACAGAACCATCATCAGATAATCCATCAACCTCAAAAAGCACGTCAACAGATACAGAAAATGCCTTTTTCCGATGTCCAGTCGACTAAAAGGAACATCGCTGAAATTCTCACACCAACAGCAGAAATACAACTTGACCATAACTTTATAAAACCTACTACACAGCCTATTGAAAAAGCAAAACAATCACCAAACCTTCATGCACAAATATGTGAACAACTAGAACCAGAACCTGCCAGGAAATTTATAGAACATGATCCATCTTACATGACCCCATATGAACAGTTGATTGATCTTTTCGAAAACACACATGGCTCACCAGATATCGTACAAGTTACCCTAAATTACACTCAAAACTTGGAAGCGCTGCAAAAGATGATCACAGATTTATATTCTAGAATTGTATTCAGGAACCTTTAAACAAGGTGTACCAAAAAAAAAGAAATTAAGTCAACCTCTGAACCTTGCGACTACTGATATAGAAAACGATTCATCTCAGGACACTTACTAATAACACAACACAACACCCTCTAACAATCAATACATTGTACTCTCCAATTATACAATGGAACATAAACGGCTACTTATCCCATCTAGAGCTATTACAACTTCTTATCCACGATAAAAACCCCTCAATAATTGTCTAACAAGAAACACATTTTCGAGATGATAAGCTTCTCTGCCCCAAAAAATTTAAAGGATTTTATCGCAACAGAACAAATTAAGACAGAGCAAGTGGTGGGGTAGTAATATTTACTAAGGAGGAATTGGAGGCAGTAAACGTCCCCCTTACCACCAATCTGGAAGCCGTCACAGCCTCTATACCACTACCACAACCTCTGACAATATACAATAATATATATTTTCCACCCGATCGAGAATTCAGCAAACAAGAAATCTGCGACTTACTTGAACAAATTCCTTCTCCACGGATAATATTGTGCGATTTTAACAGCCAGGACCTGATTTGGGGAAGCCCAAGCAACAACAAAAGAGGTAAAATCCTAGAAGAATCTATTAACTAAGAAAATTTGATTTTACTAAACGATGGCTCCTCTACACGTTTCAACTCGTTCACAGGCAACTTTTCTGTACTCGACTTGAGCCTTTGTGATCCAAATGTTGCAACAACGCTATCTTGGCAAGTACTACCTTCATTATATGGAAGTGACTATCATCCAATTAAAGCTTCCTCGTCAGAAAATAAAAGTGAAACAGGACCTCGCCAGAAGCGGAACCTTAAACATGCTAACTGGGACCATTTTAAAAGAATAATTGAAAGCAACATGAGCAAAATGAAATTAAAAACTGACATTGACCAAACCCTTCACCAACTTCAATCAAATAATTCATGACGCTGCTAACCAATCAATGGGGAAAACATCTAACCAATTAGCAAAAACGCCAGTCCCATGGTGGAACGAAGCCTGCAAACTGGCAACAAAGGAAAGTAAACAAGCTTTCAATAAATTTTAAAAACAAAAAACCCAAGAAAATCTTCTATCTTCCAAACCACTAAGAGCAAGAGCACGCTTCACAATTAAGAAAAGCAAAAAAGATTCTTGGTTCCAATACGTGTCGAGCATTACCCCAAATACCCCTTCTTCTGAGGTATGGAACAAAATTAAACGTATTTCTGGGAAAAACCTATACTCTCCAATTCCTCATCTATGCACTAACAATGATATCGTAACATAACAAATAACCAAAGCATTCCATCCATTTTTTCTAAATTTATTTTTATGATAAAATATAGTCGCAAGTTTCAACCGCTGTACAAATTGTTTGGAAAAGTGGAAAATTTTCAGAGAAAACTAGTTATAGTTAGGATTTTTCAAGGTTATTTTTCATTCATTATTTCTACATTTGTTTTTATAAAACTTACCCCTAATTTGGCCATTGAACTCCTTATAATTCCCAACTTTCAACCCGTTTATATCCTATTCACAATCCGTAGTCCGAAGGTAAAGGTAAATTTATCACCTTTCCCTATCAAAAATAACACTGAAAGGTGATAAGTTTTACCTTTACCGTTGTACATCGGATTCTGAATAGATAGGTAATAAAAATTGTTTGGAAATGTGGGAATTTTTCAAGGTCTCAAAGAAAACTAGTTTATGATTTTTTAAGATTTTTTTCATCTATTATTTCTAGAGTTATTTTTATGAGAATTTTCTCCAATTTGGCCATTAAATTCCTTATAGGTACATATTATGCTCAGTCAGCGAAACAAAAAAGAAAGGAAGGTGCGAAGTGGGCAAATACATCTTTATGTATAGCGGGGTTTCACAAGATAAAAGAGGACATTCAGCAATAGGACTACTCATAAACAAAAAATATAAACATACTATAGAAAAGGAACAATATGTTAACGCTAAAATATTGCAAGTCACAATAAAAACTGATAACAGAAGTATCCACTTCGTATTTGTCTGTACGAGAGGTTATAGAGACAATTTGGAACAATAATCGACAAAATCAGAACGCAGGATAAAATCAAAATCACCAAGGAAGGAAAACACAGTATTTTTTTGTAAAGCGAGAGATAACAAAATTATACCAAAATGCTCCAAGTTCAGACCGCTAATGTTGGGAACAGCAGCTTCTAAAATTTTGGAAAAGCCACTCATGAGAAGTCAAATAAACCAAATCAGACTGCGGGAAGAATAAGGTCAAACGCTCAAGGAACACATCAACAAAGAGGACTACAATCCAATATCTGCGAAAATTGATAACAAATATAAAAAGCACAAAAAAAAGTGGAGATCAAGACTAAGTATCAATCATAAATACCCCTATTATCAATTCCATAACAATAATAAATGCATATCTTAACCAAATCAAACACCAACTTTCAGCCAAAAGACCAAATCTCGCACATACCTCCAAAGAGGCTCCACTAGCATATTATTGTATATATTAGTGTTTTATTTGCATGTATTTTTTAGAATAATTTTATAATGTTAGTCTTACTCGATTCAAATTGTGTTTACTTTTGTTTTATCTTGTGCTTTATATTTATTCTGTTTATATGTTTTAATATATTTCTATGTTTCGTTCTTTGACTATTGTAGTGATTTTAAGTTTATAGTGATTATGTCCTTTAATTATTTATTTTCTCAAATTTTAATGTGTGTAAATCATCAATCATCATCTTACGTTATATTTAGATTTTAACTATTATCTTCTTTGAATTGCACTGTTCCAAATTAATTCCTAATATTTCACTTTCTTGTCCCAGCTTTGTTAATGAGGATTATTATATATTCTTTTTTTTTTTTTTTACGGATATGCGCACTCGCAAGGAAATGTCCTATCACGCTCGAGAAGCGGCAAGTGCGCGGAAATGTCGGTGTATGTTGGTCTTGAAACGGTTCAGGTTGTAACCTGCAGGGAAAACCGTCGCAGGGAGTTTATTCCACAGCGATGCTGTTCTCCAGAGATATGAATTCTGATATAATGAGGTTCTTGGTGCCTCTAGTTTGACAGTAAATTCATGGTTACCGTCTGTTTGACGGGTTCGCCTGGTAGGTGCTACTCTCGGTGGAATCATACGTGTCAACTCTTCAGAGCATTTTCCGTGATAGTACCTGTAGAAGAGAGATAAATCGCCCACAGATCTGCGATGTTCGAGACCATCCAAGTTACGAGTAAGTGCGGGGTCATTGATCAGCTTGATAGCTCGTTTTTGCACGGTATTCAAAAGCATTAAGGTATGTTTGGGTGCTGCACTACATATATGTGAGCAGTACTCCATAGTTGGTCGAATCTGGGCTTTGTAGAGTGTCAGCAATTGGCTTGGTGTGTACAGATGTCTTGTACGAAATAGCACCCCCAGCTTTTGGGAGGCCCTTTTAGCAATATCTGCCACGTGACTGTGCCAAGACATGTTGGTCTCTGCAGTAACCCCCAAGATGTTCAACTGACTCTGTAATGTGACAGCACTTCCAGATAGCATGATGTTTGGCTCACCGGTGCTGGTCTTTTTTGAAAACAGAGCTGCTTGGGTTTTCTGCGCGTTGAACTGTACAAGGTTTTTGTTACCCCAGTCCTCTATTATCTCCAGGTCGTTATTTATCTGCGATATTTGAGTTAGTCTAAGATGATGGAATTCACGTGCGGAAAGACCTGTGGGTGGTATGAGTGAGGAGACTACATTGCCATCGTCTGCAAAGCAATAAAGTGGATTTACTGTTTTATCTATGCGGTCATTTATGTAAATCAGGAAAAGAGTTGGCGAAAGGATTGCTCCCTGTGGCACACCAGCATTTATTTGGTAAGAGTTGGAGTTCTGGCCATCCAGTGCAACATAAATGGATCTGTCCTTTAGGTAACTTTCAAACCAAGTGCAAAGTTTCGGCGATAATCCCATTGCTTTGAGCTTGTTGAGCAGATTTTCATGCCAAACTTTGTCGAATGCTTTAGATATATCTAAGGCAATTGTTCTTGTTTCACCCCGCAACTCAATCGCTTTTTGCCATAAGTGAGTGACGTATGTAAGTAAATCGCCAGTTGACCTATATTTTCGAAATCCGTATTGCTTATCGTTGATAATTTTGTACTTTTCCAAGTACTTGGTTAGGTGATTGTTCACAACTCTTTCCATTACTTTTGATATCACCGGAAGTAGAGCAATTGGTCTATAGTTTAACGGATCTGTCTTTTTTCCTTTCTTTGGAATGGGTTGTACTGCGGCAGACTTCCATGATGATGGATATACTCCTTGCCTGTAAGACAAATTGAATAATTTTGCGAAAGTTGGGGTGAGTTCGTTGGAGCAATTTTTGAGTACTATTGCGGGAATGCCATCCGGACCCATTGCTTTTGTTTGTATCCAGCTTTTTTAGGGATTTTCGTATTTCTCTGTGACAAAAGGGTACCTCTGGCATACTATGGGAAACCCTTTCAATGAACGGTGGAGTTTTTCCGTTTGACACTGTTAGGTTGGAGTTGGAGAAAAACATTTGGGCAAGCATATTGGCTTTTTCCTCTGATGTTGTGGCTAAGTGATTATTTTTATCTGTAAGTGGTGGTATGGATGACTTGGTGAAGTTAGATCCAACAGCTTTTGCAAGAGACCAAAAAACCTAGAACTACTTGGACAATTCAGCAACCTGTTTTTTATTCTTTGATTGTATGTTTCTTTAGCGGAGTCAATAGTAATTTTGCAACTATTTCTGGCTTCTATAAATTCTGTGTGGTTTTGAGCGGTTTGTTGTCGTTTCCAAAGGTTATATGCTCTGTGTTTTTTCTGTACAGCCGTTTGACACTGGCTGTTGAACCAAGGTTTTGCATTAGCTCTATGTTTAGTTGTATGTGGGATATATGCGTCCATTCCAGATAAGATTACTTGTGTTATTTCATTACAGCAAATAGTGGGATCAGCTGTTTTAAAGCAAACCTCTTGCCATGGAAAATCCAGGTAATACTGTTTTAGGTCATTCCATTTTGCCGATTTATAGTGCCACATTTTACGAGGAAGTGGTTGTAGGCTTGGTGGGATGAGCATTTCGCACTTTGTTATTATAAGTTTATGATCGGACGAACCAAGTGGAGCATCTACTTGAATTGTGTACGAGTCAGGATTGGTGGTTAGGAACAAGTCTAAAAGCGCTGCAAATTCGCCCCTTTCTGAGATACGGGTAGGTTCATCGACAAGCTGCGTTAGACCACAACTTATGGCAAAAGCTTCTGCTTCTCTGCCTTCGTTGGACAATAAAGCTATATTCGATTTGATTTGATTGATATCATAGCAGCAGTAAGCAGCGCAGTAAAATCAATCAAGAAATTCAAATGAAAGATTAGAACTAAACTGGAAAAAACGGAAAAACCGGTCAAGAATCTCTCAAAAATTATGAGCTCGCAAGAACCTATTGTTATAAACCCGCCACTCGTACTTTTTGATTACCCCCTGAAACTACAGTTAAAGAAGCCAGAAAATTCGACTATTTTCAAGGTGAACTGAATCACGAAAATTCGAGCGTGTAAGAGATGGACGCACATAACTTTAAAAGCCCCGGTGCGCACCGCGTAAGGATCAGTTCTGATTGACGTACGACAAGTGCAGTAAACTGTAAAGTCAGGAACTAAATAACCACGTTCGAAAATAATCGTGCCGTATAAGCTTTATTTGGAGTAGTTCGGAGTGTAAAGTAGTGTTAAATTTCGTGTGATTTTTATGTTATTGTGCTTAATAAAACTCTTTAAAGTTCGAAAAAGTAGTCTCACTTATCTGCGAACCCGTATAAGTAACAATTGGTGTCAGAAGTGGCATAAGTGAGTGAAGAAATTTGCATTTATGGTAAATACGAGAAAACAGACTGCCGAAATGGAAGAACAACTAAACCAGGTGCTCGCTTTGTTGACACTTGCGGACGAGAAGAGATCAAAAGAAAAACAAGAAGAACAGGACCGACTACAGAAAATCCTTCAAGAACAAAAGGACAAACGACAATTAGAACAGGACCGACTACAGAAAAACCTTCAAGAACAAGAAGACAGGCGACGTGAAGAAAAACAGGAAGAAGAGGAAAAGTGACAGCAAGAGCAAGACCGGCTCCAGAAAATTCTGCAAGAACAGGAAGACAGACGACAGAGGGATATTGACAGGATCGCTGGGTTGTTCCAGAACATCCAACAAGAAGTCAAAGGCGAAATAGAAACAGTTCGAGAAAAAGTCAAAGGCGAAATGGGGACGATCCGAGAGGAATTCGAGAAAAAATATAGAAAACTGGAGAAGAAAATGGAGAAAATTGGCAAAGAACCCAATATCAATGAAAGTACCAGCAAAATGGATGTATCGGTGAGCCCAATCGTACGCGGCCAACTCAAACCACCAACTTTTGACGGCTAAACATCATGGTCCATGTATAAACGACAGTTTGAGGCCGCTGCTAGTGCAAATGGATGGGATGACCAGCAAAAAGCAACATCATTGGTACTTGCACTACTAGGAAAGGCGCTTGAAATTCTCCAAAATATTCCCGAGGCAAAACAAAGTGATTATGCAGATGTTGTAGGAGCCATAGAACTGAGGTACGGAAACCGGTATCTCAGTCAAGTCTACCAGAGTCAACTCAAAAGCAGAGTCCAAGGTCCATCTGAGACACTGCAGGAATTTAGTAGCGTCATCGAGAGAATGGTGAGATTGGCGTTTCCACAAGCTCCTGAAGACTTCATTGAACAGATACTTTATCGATGGAGTAAAAGATACAGACCTGCAACAAGCACTGAGAATGAGTAGGCATAACACCTTAGCTGACACCGTTGTCCATGCATTGGAATATGAAGCTGAAAAAAAATGCCTCTTTAAATCGAAGATGCAAGATCAGGGAAGTGAAGATAGCAGAGGATCGCCCAAACTTAGACGCAGATAGGTTCCTAAAACTGGAGGCGCTGTTTCAGGAATTCTGCGCGAAGTTAGACCAAGAACCAAGAGCCAGAAAATAGATCAAATGCTACAACTGCGGCTGAGAAAACCATATTAGCAGAAACTGTAGGCAACATTCCCACTCAGGAGATCGTGAAGCGGAGGAAGAAGGTGGTTCCAGACATCATCAGATAAGGGGGTGAATGCTGGCGACCACCGATTCTCGAGCCCCCAAAGTAAGGATGTTCTCCATCAAGAAGAATTGTGAAAGTCTCATTACCCAACCCAAGCCACCCTCAACGGCAAGAAATGTGATTTGACCATCGACACAGGGGCATCAAGGTCAGTGGTTCGCCCCGACAAGGTTCCTAATGACTCTGCAATGATGTTGCGAAATAAACCACTGCTAGAAACAGCTAAGGAAGATTTGATAAATGTTTTTGGAGAGACCACCGTGACATTGGGAATAGGCAGCACCGAACTTAAGGTAGAAGTGATAGTTGCTGACATAGTGGATGAATTTATATTGGGAGTGGACAGTGGCGGCGCGTGACCAGAAGTTTGCGGGGGGTAAATGGTACGAAAAGTTGAAGGGGCGCCCCCCGTAAACGCGCCGCTGGCGAAATTTTTCGCAAATTTCAAGGTCATTCACTTTTCCAGAATAATCATTTCCTTTGTGAGAAAAATAAAAGAAAACAAATGTATTTTCTTTCGAGCATCGTGATTTTTCTCTTGATAATTCAATCCTGGGGGGGGGGTAATTACCACCATTACCCCCCCCCCCCACCGCCGCGACGCCCCTGGGAGTGGATGTCCTAGAAACCTTTGATTTCCTATCAGTGGACTTTAAAAATAAAATGTTGAGAGTTGGCAACGAAGAAATACTCTTCTCATCACCGTCAAATAAGGACTGTCAAATTAGAATAATCGTTGATGAAGATAAACGAATTCCTGGAAATAGTGAGTCGAATGTGCGGGCACACCTAGAAAAACAGCTAGAAGGCCTGAACACCATGATCGTGGAACCAACAGGATACATGCAGAATGGAACACTTGTGGCATATTGCTTAGTGAGTTCCAACAATGTTTTTCCAGTGAGAGTGGCCAATCTAACAACAAACCGTGTGACAGTGAAGAAAGGAGACGTCATTCGCAGATGTACACCAGCCATACGAGTAGTCAGATGCGCAAAGAAGGAGCCTGTGTCAAATGAAACACATTTATCAATAGAGCTTCTGGAGAAGTTTGAAAAGTGCTGTAATCACTTAGGCCAGCAAGAAAAGATGAAAGCTATTGATTTTGTGCAGAAAGAGGCTGATGTTTTTGTGCAAGATAAAATTACTGGACGAACTAATTTGGTAGATCATCGCATCATCACAGGAAATGCTACACGCATTCGCCAACCACCACGAAGACTCCCTTTCGCAAAGCAATAGCAAGTTAACACCATGCTTAAGGAAATGCTGCAGGCCAACATCATAGAAGAATCTAATAGTCCATGGTCATCGCCAGTCGTACTAGTTACGAAAAAGGATGGTTCTACCAGGTTTTGTGTGGATTATAGAAGGTTGAATGACGTTACGAAGAAAGACAGCTATCCATTACCCCGGATTGACGATACCCTTAACACCCTATCAGGATCCAAGTGGTTTTCAACCCTGGACTTGAAAAGTGGATATTGGCAGGTGGAACTCAATAAAGAGGATGAAGAGAAGACCGCATTTACTGCAGGAAACGGCCTATATCAATTTAACGTCATGCCGTTTGGATTATGCAATGCACCTGCCACTTTTGGAAGACTGATGGAGTTAGTTTTGACTTGGGAAACGTGCATGGTATTTCTGGATGAGAACATGTATTCTTCCTTCTTGGATACTTTGAAGGAAGCCCAGTGGACGTTCAAACGTATTCTTCCGAAGCTTTTTCAAAACGTTTGTATTGAATCGTTTTTAAAACGTTCGTTTTCGACGTTTATACGATACGATGTTTGAAGTTGTGACATTTGCACTAGAGAAAAATTCCACTGGGTGTTCTTTTACTGTAACTGAAGTTCTTAAAGCGTTCTGACTTCCATCGCTCGAATACGTTTTAATGACGTTTCTTTTAAGCCATTTCTGTGCTATTAGGGTACAACATCCAATGGAATCAAAGATAAAAGAACAACACTGGTTCGAACGCAAATTTAAGGAATCTGGAGACCCATTTCGAAAGCTCATAAATTATTAATAAGCCTGTAACCGTAAATTCCAGGAGGAAGATATGGAACTTCCTGGAAATTGCGGTTAAAACTATATGAATTTGCAACCAGAATTGTATCAGTTTAAGGGCCGGTATTATAAAACTGCTTTGAGAGTTAACTTCTAGAATTACATGTAATTCGAAAAGTTAACTTTAAGTTAACTGTCAAAGCAGTTTTATAAAACCCGCCCTTAGCCTGATAACGACCGGAAGTACTTTACTGGTCGAAACATCGCAATTATTGGAAATAATGGTAATGGAAATCAAATATGTGCCAAAATTATGTATTTAAATAATTTCACGTCATACTCAGACAATTGACAACTATATTTTTGATTGTTTTTCTTGGAAAGCTATAGTGTGAAGGTTCAAGGTTCTACTGAGTATATTTACTATTCCTGATTATAGAGCAAGGTTGGAAACATATTGAATAAACATAGTAATTTCATCTTTGACTTTCAAACTTGAAAGCTTTAAATTTTAAAACTTTTTTTCGGGATTTTACGTTCCAATCAATGACAGTGCAGCATTTTCACGAAAAACTCCGCCTAAACATAATTTTTTGTCCAAAGAAAAAAGCTGCTCGTGTCTTTTCCAGGCATGAAACGTAATAAATGAATTTCGGTCCCAGCGGTCGCGTAACCCCTTCATTTTAATGTGCTGGAGAAATAAAGCAACACGTCGACAAATTTTCCCCAAAAGAAAACTTAATCCGCCAGCTGGAAAATAGACATCGGACGTTTTATTTTATGTTTTACGTGCCTCGTAAGAAGCGAAGCCGCTATAATAATGAAAAATATACGAGGATATTCGGAGGAGAACCCGTAAAAAGTAAACGCGATAGAGAAGTGTCCTCATTTTTTAACAATGGCGGCGAACGTAACAATGAAACGTCTTGTTCAGTTATAATACGCCGCGTTCTGGGACCTTATTACGGCCGTATTTAACCTAGAATCTCGTGGCTAAAACGACTATCTAAAGGCACATAAATTTAAGACTTCATTTTATATTTTAAAGACGAAAAATCTATTTGATCTTTCTCATTCAGCAAGGCACCTTCATTGCCGCGTCATTAGGGTAAATCCCGGACAGGATTATTGTAATTGCGTCTATAGTGTATTCAAACAATGTCTGGCAGCATTGAGGCTATTTTAATTAGTGATAAGGGTATAATTACCATCAATAAGCCCACTATGGGAGATGGCTGAGAGCCCTAATTTGTTTAAGGTCTTTGGATGTTGTCATTAAAATGATGACACCCATTAATAAGAATGTATTAGGTACCCAAGGCAAGATAATAATTTAAAATCATGGCTTGGTTTTTTAATTTTATTATTTTGATTCGTGTCTATAGATAAACAATTCTCAGAAATAAAAGTAAAAGATTTATCAGTGAACAAGATCAAAGATGGGCCGAAAATAGAAACCGAATGCAAGAAACTGCGGGAGAACATGTAAAGCAGACGAACAACTTGAAGACGTAAAAGATGGAAGATAACATCTCAACAGAAGAAGAAGTAGCCGAAACGATAAAGAGAGAAGTGGTCAGAGTTTACAAACCTCCTTGTATAAATGGTAGCTATACCTTCTAAGTTTTTGAAATATGCAATAAACAAATCTTAAAATTAACAAGTACCTACTGATACGCGGAGAAGCCTGACACAAAGATGAATTTTCCGCATCTGTAATAAAAGAAAAATCTAATCGTTCTAACTGTGTTCCTCCTGAATAGAAAGATATGTTTAGTTCGTCCAACAACAACAAATAATCTACAAGTAATCGGTGATGAAAGCGCATGAGAAGTTTCTACTGATATGAACAAGTTCTTGGATTCTCCCCGATTTCCAAATTGCAAATGGAATCAGTTGACTAGGTATTTAAGAGAATATTTCCTAGGAAGAAAAGTCACAGTACAAGCGATAAGTTTACAAATCCACTGCATTTATTAAATGCAAGACTGGAATGATTTAGCTCTGTGAGTCCATGTTCTCATTCAAAGGATACTTTCCTGCTCATAGACCAGTTTCGAACTCAGGAAAGTTAACCTTAGTCAGATATCTTAGAAGTTTGTTTAATTTATTATCATCGGGCTTGTTATTCGTCGGGAAATGATGTCTCACTTCCGAACCCCTATTTCAACATGGTCAGAGTTTCATTCATTTACAATTGAATTCAAATGTTTAGAACACTTAGAATGCAAGGAACTGAGAAAGGCCTTTTTCAAAGAGTTAATTCAGTATCATATTTAGCTATACCTTCTTAATTTTATTTTGATTTCCCATTAGTATCATATTTCTTGGATTATAAAGCAGTTCTTGCTATGAGATAATTTAATATTCCCATTTGATAATAAGTGAAAGCAACCGTCTCAAAAGTTAAGATCCAAAACAACATAATAGGTTCCTTAGGCACACATCACACATGGGATTAAGCCAAGGCAAGAAGGCAGCTTGTCTGCTAGTCTATTATTTAACGTTGCGTTGGAAAAAGCCACCCAGGAATAGCGAATGGAGGATTTATTATTAACAGGAGTGTATACAAATATTAGCATTCGCGAGATGATATTGATGTGAAACAAAAAGGGACTTAATAGAAACTTTCAAAGCAGAAACAGTTTATTATAATATCTCAAACGCAGTTTATGAAACATAACCAACCTGAAACGCAGGCACGGCAAATGCCCCTAAACTAAACGACGTCAGCACTCGAATTCCCTAATTAGGGTTTATGCTCAAACCCAAGTTTTAAACTGCACACTTACGCTTCCTTCCCAAGAAATCTCCGGACAAAGATTAATAAACCAGAGGCCTTTGTATCGAAAAATTGGATAAAAATGAAGCACAAAAAGAGTTCATCCTTTTCACTGGTCCTGATCTTGAACTATTGAAGCTAACAATTTTTGTAAAAAGTATGGAACTTTGAGTTTCTTTTAGAGCAGTAGGTATGTTTGCTGGATTAAATAAATTAAGACACTAAACCTTAAATTGAATTTTATTGGAAACAATCGTCCGCTTAAGCTTTATGAGCAAGTAGGTACACATTTTTTTAAGGCACTTGCCACTTTGACCACCAAAAACCTTTGCTACATGCTTATCTTCTTCCACTTTACTTCAATCAAATTCCATAGTTTTGCGCGAAGAGTTTTGACACAAGGTTGGACGTTTTCTGCTCTAGCTTGTTGTTGTGAATGAGTGGAGAAGCTCATGCACCCCTGTCAATGCATATTCAATTATATCTGTATTTGTATTTTTCCAGTACAGCCCTATACATTGCACATTATAATTCATCACCATTTACTTTCAAAACAAGCTTGACGGAATCTTTCTTTAATTTCTCGATTTATTATAAAAAAACTATTTGCACACAAATTTTCCATACATAATTAACTTCTCCTAAATTAGCCTGCACATGTTTACCTAATCACTGAAATTACCTAGCAAAGGTAGGTACCACACATATGGCATAAATACCACAAAGAATTTTTATTGCACCTATAAACAGTATAACACAAATACATAATTAAAATAATTTTATAATAGATTAATTTAAATATCTAATTAAATTATGGTGGAATGAGCTGATGATGATGGTAGCGCTTTCTATGTCACGCACCTGGAAAATTATCGTGTTTCACGGATTTCTAGAGAATAATTCAAAAAATAAGTTCGATAGTTCAAATGTGCCATATGAAACAAAAAGGAAATTCGACAGTTCGACTGGTTAATCAGAATGCGAAATGTGTCTCACCGGGTACGCCGTTTTGAATGTGTGCATAAAGTTCGGTCATTGTCGCGAAATGGGCGCCTTATGCAGCTAAGGCACGTAGAAAATACGTTTCTTAAAATGCACTACTTAAAAGTAATGCATGCTTAAAGCAAAACGCTATTTCATGTTAGAATTTTTGCCTTATCGCAAGCGCTAAGGTAATTTTGTTGGGATTGCAAGAGGAAATCGCGTCTTAATTAAATTTTTGCTTATCTATGGTTCGAAGGAAGTTTTTACAATTAGTAATCGGTGGAACTATTTTGCTGTAATCATGTTTCCAAGTCGATAATTGAATTGTTTTCGCGAATACCAGCGATCTCTTATGATGATCATGTTGAAAATTCAAAGGTCAGACATTATTTTGTTGCTTGTTGTGTATTAATTCCAGCCTCAAAACCATAAACTTGGAGTCTTAAGGCAACAGAATTTCGTAGACTTGAATTTCATTCATAATGATGGTCAAAGAGTTATCAATATAATAAGCAATCCTTTACTTGAACCAGATGATAATTACCTGAAAGTGCGTTTCAGCATAGTGAAAAATGAGGTCAAAATGTAAAGGCATTAGAGGCAGAAATGGATGAAATTGATCTATTTAAAAATCAATTCGATCAAAGAAGCTTTGAACAATTTATTTCAAACTACAGCAAGATCAATCGGTTATAGGGAACAAGTATTTAAGGTGTTAGAAAGCAGTACCAGGTCATATTGATTGTCATTGTAATTTAAAATTTGGCGCAGTCGGTAGCATAATGAACATGGAGCAAATGAAAAATAACAGAAGTTCTCACAACCTTCATAAGAACTCAACAAGAACTTCTTGTCAAAAGTCAGCAAAAATGTTTGGATCAGTTTACATCAAATTTTCAAAATTTAATACAGAATCGAGACAATCGAAATGGATAGTTTCGAGTGGAAGCTCTGGGAAATAGGATCACGTAATTTCATTATGATCAGGAAACTGTAATTAAACTAACCCAGATGTTTGGTAAAAAAACTACAATTTTTCACACAAGATACCAATGGCATGTAGTTGAATAAGGCTCTAAAAATAGAGTTAATCCTGAGCCGAAAATATTTCAGATTTTGATAACCAGTGTGTGATACTATTGACTACAGAGTGATAGTAATACACGTAGGTTCAAATAATTGGTTATATTAAGAAAACGATTACACACTATTGAAAATAAGAAACATGTTTTTTGTCTCTACCAAACTTAACATAACCTCCAAGAAACATCTGCCCTAAAAACTAAAGCTGATCATGCCATGTTGCCAAGTTTACCAACTTACATGGCTTGATCTAAATATCATCACATCTCCCCCTTCAATTAGGAAATCATATTATTTATATTTTAAACTTTAAACTATTACTCAATGTACAAAACTTCTAGCCCATAATATAATCATTAAATTTGGATGGCAACTTAACAAGTCTTTTTCCAGCATCAGGACCGGTACGACCATTTTTATCATATCCAATGTCAGGATGCGTATCTCGTATCTGTTGAGCTCTCAATGAAATTTCTCTGAGCCTGAGATACTTGAGAGTTATTAACATCATTGAGCTCATCAGATGTGCGATTATTCCTCAAATGAAAACTATTTCTACGGACTTCCTTACCATTATCCTTCTGAACTGTGTAGGACCTGGGAACAGACAATCTTCTAGAAACTGTGCCTGGTTGCCACTACCCTCTTTCACATTCACCCTATCACCAACTCCACCAATCATAGTTGTATTTATATAGTTTTCTTTTATTCTCAATTTTTTCTTTCTCCCTTTCATACTCAATGGTTTAAGGTTGTAATAGGTGTTTCATAACTGGTAGCTTAACTCTGGTTGGGCTGGAGTTTTCTCTGAACCACTAATAGGTATATTTCGATATTCTAAAAGTGCACTATAGAGGTCACTGCATTTTTTGAGCATATTTTTAACTGTCTGCACAGCCCTCTCTTCTAGTCCGTTAGACCTAAGGGTAATTAGGACTGGAAGTAGCAATATTAAAATTCCATGCCTGGTGCAAACTTTCTACATTCGGATGAATTAAAGGGCATATCTGCAACAACCTGTCTCGGAATACGCTGAGAGGAAAATACTTGCTTAAAAGCCTCTATAACAGAGCTTGATGTTTAAGATGCCAATTTAACAACCTCCAACCATTTACTCAAATAATCATATACTACTAAATATAACTTTCCTTCATACTCCATAATATCACTGCCAACAATTTCAAAGGGAAACTCTGGTAATTTTTGTAAAATAAGAGGTTCCTTTCGATTGCTATTTTTGTACTTTGCACATCTAGCACAACTTGTAACTAGCTCCTTTGTCAGAATTAATTTGAGGCCAATATAAAATTTGCCTAGCTCTTTGCCGAGCTTTAATAACACCATAGTGATTTTCGTGAAGCTGTTCTAGCATTTTATTTCTGAGTGATTTTGGAACAATTACTCTTTCATCTAAGAATATCAAATCGTTCAATATGTAAATATTATTTCGTTTGACTAGTGTTATGCCAGATGGCCAACCCCTATTACAAGTATCCATTAAAAGTTTAAGCTCATTGTTTTAGATGTTTCTACCTTAAACTCTATTTGCCGCTCATTCGACAAATTTATTGAATGAACAATATCAGTTAAAAAATTCTGATCAGAACCAAACTCCCTAATATAGTAAGGTACGCGAGAGCAAGTCAGCTATGAGCATCTCCTTACCAGGCTTGTAATGAACAATTACATCATATTTCAAAAGTTTTACCTTAATTCTTTGAAGTCTTGGAGATTGCACTTCGGCAACGCCCTTTTTCATTATTACCAATAGGCTAATGATCTGTATGAATGACAACATGATGCCCATAAATATAGTTATGAAATTTTTGACTAGCATAGACCACTGCTAGAAATTCTTTTTCAATTTGACTGAAACGCGTTTCAGCTGCTGTTAATGATCGCGATGCGAAAGCCACTGGTTTAATGTTCTGCAGGAGCACACAGCCCAAACCTGACTTACTTGCATCTGTTTGAATAACTGAGGGTAAAGATCCAAAAAAATTAGTCAATACAGGTGGAGAACTTAGCAATTTTTTAATAGGTATTATTTAGAGATTCCGTATGTTTGGCAGTCCACAACCATACCTCATCTTTCTTAGGTAATTCTCTCAATGGTGTTGATATCTCTGATAAATTTGGTATGTAGTTTCTTAAATAATTAATTATTCCTAGGATTTTTTGAAATTCTTTTGGCGTTTTTGGCTCCGCAAGGCTCATTATCGCCAGAGTTTTATCATTATCCGATGTCATACCCGATTTATCAAAAATGTTTCCCAAATACTTTACTTCCTGCACTCGATATTGCAATTTGCTACTATTAAAATTGACATTCAAAATTCAAAGAGCGAGCTCTCTCAACAACCTTATCCAAGATTCGATCATGCTCCTCCAATGTTTTTGCGGCAATCAACAGGTCATCAAAGTATACAATAACCCCTTCCATATCACCAAAGTTTTGGGTATTTATCTTTTGAAAAAACTCAGGTGCAACATTAAGACCAAAAGGAAGTCTCAAGAACCTGTAGACACCGAAAGGACAACGAAATGCGCAGAGCCCATCCTTGATATCGAGCACAGAAAAGTAATTTTAATTGTTTAATAATAAAACAATTAAAATTACTTTGCTCTTATTTCATCTCGAGTTGGAATTTCATAGAAGTCCTTTTCCAATGCATTATTTAATTCTCTTGGATCTAAACACGATGTTAGCGATCCATCATTTTTTTCTATGATCACCAAGTTATTAAGCCATTCAGTGGGCCCCTCAATTCAAGCAATTACTCCTTTAATAATTAATTCGTCAAGTTTACTTTTCAATTTGTTTTTAATAGCTAAAGAAACTCTCCTGTGTGGCTTAAAAACTGGAATATAATATTTTTTCAGCTAAAGTTTACATTTTTTGTTAAACTGGCCCAATCCCATGAAAATATCTTTATTTTGCTTAACAAAAAGATCTTTATTGCTAGTTACTTCAATATTTTGAACTTCTTTTTTTTTATAAAAAAACATGTCAAAGCAAGAATCTAGTCCCAAAATTGGCACACATTTCCTGCAATTATAATAAAATCTAAGTTGAAATTTTTTCGTCATACCTACATTTCAAGTTAACAGACCCTAACGGATACATACAACCCCCATATGTTTCAAGTACAATATTAACTTTTTTCAATTTGCCTCTTTTCTTAATCTTATTGAAAATTTCCTCTGAAATGACATTAGCCTCTGATACTGTATCTACTTTAAAATCTATTATAAAATCATCTACTACTACTTGCTCAACCCATTTAGATTTTACTTTTTTCTTATATACTGCACTTATATTTTCAATGCTGCTCAACTCACACTTATCATTGCCACAGAGTACTTATCATATTCACTAGAATTCTGTTCATGCCTGCTGTCTACTTGTAACTCCCGAACATAAGACTTTCCACACATTTTTTCAAAATGTCTTTAAAGCTTACATTTATTGCATCTTCGACCAAATGCTGGACATTTTCTTCTACCATGTCGACTGCCACATCTTTGACAATCAAATTGATCTGTTTTCTCAATTTTTAGGTCTCTGTTTCTATTAAAATAGCCTGATGTTGATGCCTCATTTCCTCTACTTGGGAGTCTACTATGTTGTACTTTTTTCTGAGCTGCATCAATTTTTACTTCACGACCATCTAGAACTTGTTTCAACTGAGCTTTTGCAATTTCATTTGCTTTGCAAATTTGAGATCCCTTTTCCAAGTCCACATCATCAAGATGAAAAAGCTTTTCTTGAAGTTCTTTACTTCGAATGCCAAGGACAATGCGATCTGCTATATGATTTCTTTTGGTCTTCATCGAGACCTAGAGTATTAAACACCTCCAAGACATCCTCACCCATGGTATTTAACAAGAGGGCCACTTTTAGCTCATCATGCTTTTTGTCTTTTCCACTGGCAGCCAGGTAAATTTCAAAACTTTGTTTAAATTTTCTAAAGTTTTCTGCAACATTACCTTCAAATGAGAGAGGTGGCGGTAATATCAGCTGTTCCATTTTAAAAAACTTCATTCTTCCACAAGATTATGATGAAGAATCCAGATTCCATACTAGGATATTGGGACAAAACTGTTTTTCCACAACAGGAATTGATTAAATGATTAATGATTATTAACCCACATACTACTGCGCCATGTGATACTAATGACTACAGAGTGATAGTAATACACGTAGATTCAAATAATTGGTTTTATTAAGAAAACGATTACACACTATCGAAAATAAGAAACATGTTTTTTGTATTGAAAACAAAACAACTCTCTACCAAACTTAACATAACCTCCAAGAAACATTTACCCTAGAAACTAAAGCTGATCATGCCATGTTGCCAAGTTTAGCAACTTACATGGCTTGATCTAAATATTATCACAATGAACGTCTTAAAAAGCTGTTTAGCGTTCCAAATTTTCATCATTATTAGCTCTTGATTCGCTGGATAATTTTCCTAAGAACAATCAAGAGCCACTTATTGTTTAAATTTTGATTATAATTGGCTCTTAAAATAAAGTTAATCATGAGCCGGAAATATTTCAAACTTTGATAACCGATGAACGTCTCAAAAAGATGTTTAGAGTCCAAATTTTCATTTTTACTGGCTCTTGACTCACTAGATGATTTTCCTAATTGTTTTAATTGTATTGTTTTAATTTTGATTATATTTGGCTCTTAACATAGAGTTAATCATGAACAGAAAAATTTACCAAATTCAGGTTTTCAGCAAAATAAGTTCAAGCCCAACAATAAACTGTTTCGACATAAGAAATACTCAAACAATTTACCGGGTGGTACTGCTGTTCCAAACAACCCCAGCCAACAAATCATGCTGCCAAAAAATCAGATCAAGAAGTTATACTTGAAAATATATCAGATATAATAACAATTCAATAAAATACAAAACTAAAAAACAGATGATACTAATACTGAAAAAATAATGGAAATGACGAATGTGCAAATACTGTTAGCTCTTATGAAGCAGTTCTGAAGTATTAGAATTTAGATAGCCAAGTTAGTAGATCGCCAAGGTCAACAAGCAGACCTTCATATTTAGAGAAAGAGAAATGTTTGGCAGCAGTACCAGTACGTACAGTTTTTCAATGAAACATCAATGGAGAATTTCAATAGAAGTTACCGAATTCACAAAAGCTTGTTGCTGTTTTTTGAAAAATATCCTTGTGAATGATTTCAGTTATTCTACATCTGGTCTATTGTCCGAAATTCCGTCAATTTTTTTGTCTAAGGAGTTTCATTATTGCAGATGGTAGCGGCTCTGCTCTAGAGCATTTTGATGTTCTTTCTTTGATTAACCATGAATGGTTGGAGTCATGGTTAGTATTGTCCGGTGTGCGTAGGTTTTCTATGAAATGTTCTGTTCTTTTTCCATGGTAAATTCCATGGACAGTCTTATGTTGTTTACGACTTCAATAGATATTAGCGATTACCGGAGAGAGTGAAGAGTCTATTGGAAGAGCAAGACCTTTCATTAGGTATGTTTATTAAACCTTCACCATCGCTTCTTTTTGAAAATGTTTCAGCTGTTGCTAGAAGAAGTTTAATATTCCTACTCATTTATCCGGTTGGACTTTTTGTTTTGTTTATACTCATAGGAAAATGAATAGTCAGCATGTCATAGACCATAGATGCGACAAATATTATTGCAGATACCTCTTAGTATAAAGATAGCTAGTGGACTTCAGTTTGCATCCCTGGAGGTTTAACAAACTCCTGCGAAATTCTGGAGTCGTCTGATAAGCAACTCTTCAATTATGTCAGAAGATCATTAAACCCAAATGTAAGCACTATTATCCTAAGGGACTTTGCTACTCGGGAAATTGTATCCGATCCTCAAATGGTAATTTGGTAGAACCTACACTGAAGAGAAATTCACTCCCACCAGAAACTAGATCTAATGGGGAACTGGAAGTAGTTGTTTTCACACCAGAAGGCATTAACAGCCATGAAGACGGACTTAAGCCCTGGCCCAGTCAATATTCCTGCAAAAAGATCAAGAATCACTGGCAGCTACTCTAGAAGCGATGAACCAGCTTATTGAATCTGGAAACATTTCGGAAATTTGGAACAATACACATGTCATCCTCATTTTTAATTAAGGAACTAAAGGTTCAAGGTTTCACAGAGGAAATGAAAAGTATAAACACTAGCTTTTCATCATGCTTTGATGACATTAAATCACTGGTAAGGGAAGAGATAGAGGGCTTGAAAAAAAATATCAGCTAAAACCCGAGCAAATACCGAGATGGACACAACAGAGATAAAATGGAGCAGTGTCGAATCGGAGGAAATGATGATTGAGTAAATGCAATATTATGGTTATGAATGTAAAATAACCGCAAAGCCTTACATCAGATGCAAGAATGCAAGAAGACTTGAACAGTACAAAAAAAACTGCTCAAAGATTTTGATGTGGACATTACAGATTTAAGAGTAGGTACCTATTTAGGGTGGGTGAAGTTATCCCAAATAAAAACCGTCTATTAAAAATATTCCTGAAGAGTCGTCATGATACAATTACTAAAGAGTGAATGTACCCCAAGGTGTTAAAATATGTTCCGATCATACTAAAAAACAAAGAGATTACTATATTTAAGCATAAAGAGTCAACTTGAGGAGAGAATAGCTGGTGTTAATACAACTAAAACAATAATGTTTATTAACAATGTGCCAACCATTGTAAATTAAAACCCTAATATTCTGTTTAATGTTGACCTAATTCATGGGAATATTGGATTGATGGCTCATATTACAGACATGAAAGTGAAAATTCCGTGCTACAATCCAGCTATAATGTTGTTTGGTGAAGCTTGCACAACTAATTAAATAGATTTCACAGATAGGGAGATTTTCCTACAACTTGGTGAGATACTATTCTAGTTCTAGACACCAAGGCGGAGTATTGATCTATGCTCGGATCTATGTGAGGCGAGACATTTATGTTTAGGACACTTAAAACATTTGTTCTGGAAACTAATTATTGGTGTAAGGTAATTTCGGTGAATCTTCACGGGGTTGAAATGATAGTTGGAGTGTTAGATCACTCTCCAAATCCATCACCAGTCAAGTCATTCAGTTTTCATTCACAACTTTGAAAAAGTCTGTGACGATATCTTTTGTGATAATAAAAAGTGTATATTTGCAGGGGATTCTAATTTAAATCTTTTTAAGGGTCATGATTTCTATGTCAAAAAAATTAAAAATGTTTTTCAACACATAGGAGTAACACAGAGTGTAGCAGATTCTACAAGATGTACTGATTCTTCGTCCAGATTATTTGATTATGTTTTATCAAATTTTGATGTGATAGGTATCCAATCCAAAGTCCACCATACCTACCTATCCCTAAAATATCAGACCACTCACTAATTTCTGTAAAGGAAAATAATGAAAAAATTTATAATCTCAATAAGGCTGAGGTTATATACAGAAATTTTTAAGCTCTGAAAATATGGAAAAAGTCTGGTATGATCTGTTGTCTTGCTCTTTTTTATTGAGTTGCGTGAACGTAGACTGCATTCTTGACAACATTATTTTTAATTGTGAAACTGTAGTTGATAATGTGGCACCCATAAGGTCTTTTAAAAAAAAAAACAGGAAAGTGTGTCATGGTATGATCATGGAGTTGCCATTAGGGGTTTTCAAAAGGATAAAGCCTATAAACTTTTTCTTAACAATAAGAGTAATCAAAACTGGGGAAAGTATCGAATTCTCAGAAATCAATAGGTAGCCACTCTGGATACTAAAGCACTGGTTGTACTGAGTACTCATCCGATTTGGAATAAACGGACATGTGGTTATGTTTAGGTAGTCAGATCAAATTGCAGATCAATTTAACACATATTTCATTAAAAGTATCAACATAACTGATGTTGTATCCAGTATACCGGCTGGCCTGCAGTGGAGTAATTCTTATAATGTAATTTCTACTTTTGATAATTTCAAAAGTATTGATTTTTCTGACCTATCTAAAAGTTATTACTGAACTGGAAAATGAGAAAGAAAGTCAAATTGTTAATTGTAAACCTATTAAACAAACATATGGAGTCATTGGAATAGTTCTCTTTCCTCTGGTAAATTTCCCATACAGCTTAAAACTATAGCACTATATAATACCAATCCAGAAAATTGCTAACTCTGATAAATCATGGGAGTTTCAGCCAATCAATACCTTCCCGGCCTTGGAAAAATTCTGGAATCTATTAGATCAGATAGAATATGTTATGGTGACTTCTTTGGATTTAGAGCGAGCTTTCGAGTCCATGAATCGAAATTTACTTTTACAAAAATTACAGGCTCTAGGCATTCAGAGCAAGGTGTATGATTCGTTTCGCGACTACCTACATGATCGTAAACAAGTAACCAAAATTAATAATGTTTTGACGGAGCCCCTTGCTAGTAACTTTGGAGTTCCCCATGGAAGTGTATTTGGGCCACTTTTATTTCTCTGCTACATAAACGATATAAGCTGCTTCGTTCCTTTGTGAGTTCTCAAATCTTTTTGCTGATGACACTGTACTATCTGTTAAATTACAAAATTTCTTCTGGAAAATGGAAGTATACCATCATGTTAGCACGGATTCCTTCCCAGGAGATCAACAGTCATGATTTCAATAACATCTCTAAACCGATAAACGGAAAGTTTGGAGGAGAACCAACCTCTGGATAGAGTATATCTCGACTATGAGAAAGCTTTTGATAAGGTACCACATGCCAGACTCTTGATAAAACTGGAGCATATTGGCATACGAGGAAGATTACCCTCCTGAATCGAAAATTTTCGGAGCGCACGATCCTGGTTGAAAAGTCAATTGACCAATACATACGATTTTCTTAGCGGAGTACCACAGGGTTCCGTCCTGGATCCACTCCTCTTGCTTTGCTCTACATTGCAGACCTGGCTGACTCAATCAAATCTGACCTGGTATGCTGATGACACAAAAATTTTTAGAAATCCTCCTTACAAGTACCTAGTAGCACACTGACTGATAACCTCATCTTGTTGGAAGCGTGGACATAAACCTCGCAACTAAAGCTTAGTGAAGATAAGTGTACTCTCGCCTTCATATAGTGAAAAGTAACCCTTAGTATAATTACTCAACACTAAACTAGGTACTTAAGCATGTGGAAGAACAACAGGATCTGGAAGTAGCAATGAGCTCTGACCTCAAATGGGAAAGCAAAAACTGCCAAGAAATCAAACTGAATCCTGTACCTCATTGAAAATAACAAATCAGTGGAATTGATAATAAAGCTGTATAAGTCCCATGTGAGACCAATCCTCAAATATGCGTTTAACATGTGGAACCCCTATTTCACAAAGGACATAGAGCTTCTTGAAAGATTTCAGAGAAGAGCTACAAAAATCCTATCTGGAACTAAATACTTGCCATATGAAGAACGATTGCAAATATCCAATTTCCCAACGTTGAGAGGAGAAAGACAGAGATAGACTTTCAAAACCTTAAATGGGACTATGCACTTGATCTTAACATCTACCAGGGCCCGTTTTCTCGTAACCGGGGAATAGCGGTCTCAAGAGAGAGCAATTGTCTTTGTCAGTATTATGGAAATAACAATATGGGCGACTAAGACAGAGCAAATCGTTCTCTCGAGAACGCTGTTCCCCGGTTACGAGAATACGGGCCCAGGCCAGTGGAAAAGCAAACCTGCATGGCTATAGTCTTAAACTTTAAACTGTCGAAAAAGAGGTGTGCTAAACTCCCCAGAAGAAACTTCATCTCTAATCGAGTGGTTGAGAAAAACCACCTATTTAAAATATTATTTCTTCAAATCTTAAATTCTTAAAACGTTTACGAAATAAAATTAAATGTTGCAACCATGTATTTAGGATTGAACGAAGGCGCGCTACAAGGAACGGTACCGAAAGTATAGACAGACAGAAAATGAGAGACAAATTGGAACAAGCTTGTCTTGTCCGCCATTGTTCATTATTCAATTTTTATTTTGTATTAAACTGATTGTTCAATCTGATTTCTGATTAGTTTGTGTGTCATAAGGAGCGATCACAGGTCAGTTGAATAAATGTTATTTTGTTTTTGAGAGTTCAATTTTTACAAATATTATTTCTTTCATTTTCATGTTTTTTTATAACATTTTTTTTACTACACATGCATCAGACTCTACGATTATCGCACGCTGCAGCGTGCATAAAATGATGTTTATGATGCGCCTACCTTTTCAAAGGTTTGCTATAGAAACGTTTGGTCTACCTTTATCACCTGGATATTTACCTGCTGTTTAAATTACTATTTATTAAAATGAATGAACAAATGAACACATTTAAAACATTTTTGACATTATTATGATGCATTCGTAATAAAAAATAGCGTTTCATGTGCGTCTAAAAGAGGGCCTTTAAAGCCCTTGCGACTTACAAAACACTCCTCTGCGCGTCGTGTTTTGAAATATGTCGCACGTGCTTTAAAGGCCCGCGCCTCTTATACACTTATATCATAATATACATGTGCATTGTTCATGTATTTAACAAATATCGTTTCATGCTATGAACAAAGCAGATAAAAAAAAAGTAAATTGAAACCTAGAAAAATTATGTACTGTCTTTTGTGCTGGGATTTTAATTTTTGGTATTCAGAACGTGCATTAGGGCTTTGTCCAATCTACCAACATTTTCCTACCCTGACGAGCGAATATAACTATAGCTGAGTAGTCTCCCGTAACCAGGGACCTCAGTACCTGCCAGCAGATAGGCTAACTAACTAAAAACTCTTCAGTATTGAATATAGGTAGTGTTGATTGAATGTAGTGTGTGGAATTAAAATTTTAGCACAAGCACAGGGACGGTACCTAATTTAAACTTTTATCATTGACTCAAATTATTGATTATTGGATTATTGACTCACAATAATTAATTATTAAAATGACACAGTATGTTTTGATTTTTGAGGAATGTTAGATCGAGGGTTTCTCTGCCGTGCTCTTTTCCCTCGTTAGTTCCAGGTTGAGAACGGTACGATTTACTTTAATAATAAAGTAGACGTTTCACAAATTTTTCATTTATTTCACATATCACAACTTCCCTTACAATTTTCCTAATTTTGCTATTGTCGGGCACATGACAAGAAAGTAAAATTGAGTAAGTTTCCACAACGTAGGTCCTATTTATTTATCATTTCGATTTTCAGGAAATTTGTTTTAAATAAGAATAATTAGAATTCTAACCGGTCAATTTTGCTGAACGAACCCGGGTATGTTATACTACATGGTGTATCCATGGAACTCGCTGAGAGAGGAAACTGTTACCGCCACCTCCAATAATGTTTTAAAAAACAAAGTAGACGAGGACCTGCAGAATATTAATACGACTTTGTTCCACTATCTGTGACTACAGAGGATTATAACTCTACCTTTGTCACACTGGCTTGCTATCTGCTTGCGGAACTGTGATACTGTGAATGTGATTGTGTTGTTGATGAATGATGAGCAGAGTAATGCAAGTGCCTGACTATAAACTATCAAACCAATAATCTTTCTACGATAACAAAACCCTCAAATTTAATTTTTAAACTTTTACATGTGCAACAACAGTTTCATCAGTGAAAACCGACGACTGATCAACAAGCAAAATTGCTCGAATTTGAATTTAAGATGACATCAAAGGCAGTTATAAAATAGCTTTACATTTATTCGATTGAGTGATGTCTAATTTGTTGAATTTTCAATATTTCTGGCCTATGAGTGAGAATCAAATATCCTTCTTGATGGCTCCAGAGAGTGTAATTTTTTGCATCCTGAATCAAAACCCAGAAGGCGTCACCAGACCAAAGTAGATAGCTACCATTATTGTACCCTATATGTAGATTCTAGCTAGTAGAATGTATAGCTGTTAGAATAGTCGTTCACACTAATTCACAATCATGCGAAGAATTTTACTCTTGATGCACACGTTTTCTTGGCTAATTTAGCTTAACGCGGCAGCAGCAGACAATCCAACAATAAATAATAACGATTGCATGATTTCACCAGGTTTTCTCTGCTCGTTGCTGCATTTTTTTGCCAAGCGTGGGAATTCTAAGACGAATAGACGAATGGCGCTTTGTTTTTTGTTTGTGGAAAATAGACAGAATTATGAATTATGAGAAAATAGGATGGATTGGCTAATGAAGCTTGAAATTCGATATTTATATATGATTTAAAATAAACAGTAGATGAATTATCACCTATTATAGGCTGCGAATTGATATTTTTATTATTTTTCTTTGTTATACATGGATTAAATACGTGATGTTTTTTATTTCAAGAAATTTCCATTAAATTATGTAAGCCGGTGAGAAAGTTGCCTGTGCACCCCTAGAATAGAATACATTGAATGTAAACGGCTTAAGTTGAGCGCAACTCAACTTTGTTCCTTGGAGAGTGAGAGGAATAAGAAAATTCCATGAGAATTAATACATCCAGTCGTTCAGCGAAGCTGAAAATTTGAATCAGTATTTTGTTGGACTTGAAATTCCACTTGGCAAAAACTTTTGGGAATTCAAACAAGAAGAAACTTTTTTTTTGAGCCAGATGAATAATTTAAATTGCCGATGAAAACTGTTTTCTCCGGTTCGAAATCGGAGTACTAAATGAAGGAAACACTATCGATGAAGGAAAATAATTATTATCGAAAAGGGTATCTGAAACTTGCAAAAGCAAAAGTTTCCTTTGCGTTGGGGATAAGTTTGTATATTGGAAAAAATGGAAAAGTATTATTAGGCCCCTCATTTTTGATATTGTTGATGCAATATTTACACATTAATGTATACTGTATTGTATTCTCTCATAGCTATGAACAGTGTATTAAATATGTATATTTTCTAAGTACCTGGATGTTCATTAATTATTCACATGTATATGCTATGATTATTGATTCTACTATTCATTCGAAGCTGTGCAAGAAGGCATTGAGACATTTAAAGCTACAATGACAGAAAAAATATTTGAAACATTCCTGATTAAAGATTTTCATTAAAGAGAATCCTAAATAATAAATTATGAAATTCATCAGAATCATTTTTACTTTTTGTGCGCCTTGTGCCCTTTAGAACATTATTTATACCTAAATTGGCTATACCAGGAACTGTAGCTTCCTCAAAGGGCACTATTTTAAAATCTAAAAGATTTGTACCATCTGGGAGCATTGCAACACCTTGGAGAAAATTAATAATTTGAGAATATAAATTGACTTAAGTAGGGCCTGTGTATATGGCAACAATTTAAAGTTTAAATTCTTAACAAAATTTCATTAAGCTCTCTTTATTATTTTGAACTTTCTTACTTCCAATAATTTTAATTTGTTATAGGAAGCCATTTGTTGGAGATAATCCACTAAATGAATAAGATATCAATTATAAAAAAGGTTCTATAGTAAAGTGAGTCTTTGAATATAAAAAGGTTGAAAAGCAATTATCAAATTCCAATTTCCGCTATATTTGATAGCTAAGTAAGCACTCGATTCAAAATTGGAATTGCCATAGAAACTATTCAATAAAGCCACCCCTTCCTTCCCCAATACCGGTATGCACCGCGATGTTAAATTTAATTTTAGCAATTTTGAATGCCTGCACATGGAAAAGTTTCTACATCATACAAAATCAATTTCAAACGCAAATAGACAGAATTCCCGGATTTCGAATGAATTTAATAACTGAATAATTCTGGAAGATCTGAAGTTTTGTCTATTTTTATAAAAGAAGCTGAAGGGGTTCATTAAAAATAGTAGATAGGTACTTTCAGAATCGTGATATTATGGCTCTATTGGGAACGAGTCAAACTGCACTTGAGGCAATAAGGCAAACCAACTCTTAAATGCGCCATTATCTTACCTTTCATTTGAAAAAAACGTAATGAGTAAATCTCGTCAATTTGTTTAAGCACATTTAAACAATTTACCGAGAAATTCGAATCGTGCAATCTTTCCCAGCTTGATTATTCAGCGCCTGGAGGTTCTTCAGCCAACGCGAACTGGTACGGATGGGTACCGCGAATGCCACCAAACAAAAGCGCAGGATATTCTCAATCAAAGACTTTGCTTTGCTCACTTTTAACGTTTTTATTTTTTGATATAATAAGCGGCGTGCCTCGCAGGCGCTTTGTTTGTTTGGCCATTGAAAGGTGAATGATTTATATTATTTTGTTAATTTACGTTTAAGACATAACAATTAGTACATTAGTTACCTACTTGGAAAATTAGTTTTTTCATCTTGTTTTTTTCTTCCTGCCTTCAAAATGGTTGACTTCGCGTCAAGCTTTATTACATACAAATCGTGTCCAATAAATCAGGATGATAATATTCTTATACGTGCGCATATTTGTCTTCTATATAGGTATTTTGCTTCAATCCGTGAGTCACTAATAGTAAACGCGCTCTCTTTTTAACTTTTCCACCCACTATACACAGAAAATCCATTTTTGGTCAATAATATCGACATTCTCTTCTAACCTATTAGGTGTTACATTACACTCATCCAACACTATTGTTAACAGCATCTTTTTACATTCCATCTGTGTAAGTCTGTGGTATTTCATTCATTAAAAGTTCCAAAGTGCATTCCAAATGGTTTAAAGTAATTTCTAAATTGAATGAGAAAGGAATTCTGTGGAAAATTTTTGTAGACATTTTGAAGACGTCCCTAAGATTTGATATTGTATTTCGCGTCAATATTTGGCCTGGGGAAATGCCAGGAATATTTGCAAAATTATGATGAAATTCACATGGATCTTTGCACGAAGGGATCATATTTTTTAATTGAGGACGGTGTTCCAGGATTATGTGAATATTGAACTTTCGTTTCTAGTTTGGTTTAGAGTGGGTAGAGAACTTCTAAGCAAATTTTTAGAATCTGTGAGTTGACAAAGGGATTTTTTGAGTGAATCCAAATTTCATCAACTTCAAATTTACAGGACAAATAGCCCAATATTAACTGGAACAGACCACAACTCAATTTTAACATTGAAAGTTCAGATATGACCATTTTAACATTGAATTATCAGTGAGAAACAATTTTCTAGTTAAACTATCGACTTCTTTACAGGACAAATAGTTTAAAGTGTCTTTTATTGACTGGAACAGATCGCAAGCCAATTCTAACATTGAAACTGAAGTTATGACTAATTTTGCCAGAAAAGACATTGAATTATTAGTGATAGACATTTGAAAAACTACAGATTTATTTCTGCTGAAAGTATCGACTTGAAATTGACAGGAAATATATAGTCCAAAGTGTCTTTTATTGACTGGAACAAATGACATCATAAAATATTGAAAACTGGAACAGATGAGTGCTGCCGTTTGGCAGTGTTTTGACAGGTGTCAAAATGGTTGACAGTTTTCGACTTAACTTGGTCGACTTAGTAGAAATAGATTTTTTGTTCATCAAAATCTGCCATAGTTACTCTTCTTTTGGAGTCTCAAGATGCTGTAGACACCGAAAGGACAACCAAATGCGCAGAGCCTGCTCGAATCCTCATCCAAAGTTACCTGATAAAATCCATCCTTGAAATCGAGCACACGGTCATCTCACAAGAAACATGGACCAAAATAGGAAAACCAGAGAGTCAGCCAACAAATCATGCTGCCACAAAATAAAATCAAGAAGTTATACTTGAAAATATATCAGATAATAATAATTCAATGGAATACAAAACTAAAACAGATGTTACTAATACTGAAAAAATAATGGAAATGACGAATGTGCAAATACTGTTAGCTCTTATGAAGCATCAGTTCTAAAATATTAGAATTTAGATAGCCAAGTTAGTAGATCGCCAAGGTCAATGAGAAAACCATCATATTTAGAGAAAGAGCAAGTCAATTCTAACATTGAAACTCAAGTAATGACTATTTTTGTTAGAAAAGACATTGAATTATTAGTGATGGACAATTGTAAAACTACAGATTTATTTCTGGTAAAACTATCGACTCGAAATTTACAGGAAATATAGTCCAAAGTGTCTCTTATTAACTGGAACAGATCGCAAATCAATTCTAAATTTGGAACTCAAAGTTATGACTATTTTTGTCAGAAAATACATTAAATTATTAGATGGACATTTGTAAAACTACATAGGCATTTATTTCTGATTATTTCATTCATTATAAAATGGACCAATCAGACAACGTCATTTTTTGAATAAATTTTGTTTAAATAAGTGATTATTTCACAAGACCTGTTTATCAGCGATTAAATTTTTGTTTACCTTTTTTGACAGAATTTTGATAGAAATATTCTGACATTTCATAATAAAAAATAGAACTTTTTGTTTGTGGCTTCAATCCTAATAATTATTCAGGAAATAATCTAGCCGTATATCACTCGACCTAGAAATTTAAATGGATTAAACTATCCAAATATTTTTCGCACAAATTTGCTTTTTGGCAAATAGTTTCATGCACAATAACTTTTAAATAAAAGCCCTCGCTTCGCGGTCTTGGGCTTTTATTAAGTTATTGTGCATTCAACTATTTTCCAAGCAAAATCATGCTCAAAATATGTTGGATAGTTTAATCGATTAAATTTAAAGCTCTTGTGATATAATATATGATTAAACTATCGACTTGAAATTCGAAGGAAATATATTCCAAAGTGTCTTTTATTGACTGGAACAGACTGCAAGTCATTTCTAACATCTAAACTTGTAACATTTTCAATTTCTTGGCTAATATGCTACTTTGTTTTGCCATACTGGATATGATTCCATATAGAACTACAATGAAATAAATGAATAAACGACTATCTTTTCTGTGCCCAGATTTTGTTACCTTGAGTACTGCCTTCTACTGAAGTTTTTTGGTTCAGTTTTGCAAGTTTGGTTAATTGATCTAGGAAGGTTTGATTCAGTACGGCAGGGCCCGCTGTTATTGATTAGAATCTTAGGAAAAGGAGGTAGTACCATCATCATCTCTGTTTGCAAATCCAATCAAATAATCTGAGGTTATGATAATAATTGTTGTTTACTCTTTAATTTTTCATTTCCATCCAGATTTCCATCATCTCATTGAACAGCTGTTTTGTCTAGGCGTTTTCTTTGACCTGTTCTACTTTTTGATATATGTTCTATAGGCATTTTTCAACATTCACAGTCATTTTTTTACACCACCCACTTTCAGTTCGTACTTTTGGGGTGAAACTGAACACGTCTTTTTCTATAATTTTGTTCACTGTCAAAATTAGGAGTTTGACAAATGAAAGCCTTCTTTCAAAATCTAAATGAAGAATCAGCCCCTTTCGATCTTGAGACTTGAGACTGAAAGGTTGGGCTCGGCCATCTCGTCCCTTATTATTTTTGGGGCGAGACTTTTTGGAATTTTGTGCCAGGGAGCTCAAGTTTTAGACTAATTTCTTGTTGAAAATTGTCTATAATCGTCCCTTGGTCATTTTGGATTCTGTTTTGGTAAGTTTTGAGATTTTCTTCAGGAAATATTAACCTACAACACGTGTTCCATTTTTTCAATAGGACTGTTCCGAGCAGCATTTGGAAGTTTAAGACTTCATCTTTGGCTTAGAGCATCCCTCACTTAGAGGTAAGAATATTTCTAATGTTTGAGGCTTGATCTGTTTTTCATACGAACATCGTTATAGGGTCCTAGGCTATGGCTAGACAATCTTAGGCTGTAGTTAGAGGATTCTAGGATATACCTAGACAGCTCTTAGGCTGTAGTTAGAGGATTCTAGGATATACCTAGACAGCTCCTAGGCTGTATTTAGAGAGATTCTAGACTGGATCTAGATTGCTCTCAGTTGGAGCTTTGGTAGCCATTCTTCAGCAACTCTCTTGGTACCACTCTGGTAGAACCACATTGGGTTCTACGTTAAACAGATATAACGTGGATAGGACTCATGACTCACTTACCATACCATTGTCTATCTACAGTCAGACCAAACATGTAGATAACCTTAGTTTAGGAACTTCTAAATTTACACACACGCCTTTGAAGATAATCAACACTTGTACACATGTAAGTTGCACTTTTTACTATTTAGGCAAGTCTTATATAAATCACTTGATACTGATTTACGTTCGGTAAGTGCCCCTTAAATAAAATTCTAGAATTTTACCCTGAGGTTTCCCTAACAATAATTTTCACCTTTCTGGTGTTGAATTTACCTCTTGGTAGAGTGTAACTGAAATTGTGGTTTAATCTTTCTCAAGTGTTAATAAACAGTTAAAACTGTTTATTTTAAATTCATATATTCATTATTTACATTCATATTCTTTTTATAAACAAATATTTATAAATTGGTACAAGCATTATTCTAAACACATTTTTAATAACCTCCTGGCTATCCCTATATAGTGTTATTATTTTTGATAAAGAGGCCAGATACATTATTGTCCCTAATTAGTTGTTTTATTGTTAAGCTCTCCCATTACACAGGTTTTGTTATGACATCATTGAGTAATCTTCCTAGTTAAGTCACAATTAACTTGGTGGCGCCCAGAGATAAGATGTATACAAGGAACCCATAGACCCATGGCCTCCGAACTGATGCTGACTAGCCGTATGCAGTATAATTAGGCAATTGCCAAAATAAGTACGTTATAAACTCAAGTTATGACTATTTCTGGCAAAAAATACACTTAATTATTAGTGATAGGCATTTGAAAAACTATATAAAAATAGTCCAGTGTCTTTTATTAACTGGAACAAATCGCAAGTCAATTCCTACATTGGAACTCAAGCTATGACTATTTTTGTCAGAAAAAAAACATGGAATTAGTAGGTAGTGATGGACATTTATAAAACTACAGATTTATTTCTGGTGGAACTATCGACTTGAAATTTACAAGAAATATGGTCAAAAGTGTCTTTTATTGACTGGAACAGATCGCAAGTCAATTCTAACATTGAAACTCAAATTATGACTATTTTTGTCAGAAAAAACATAGAATTTTTAGTGATGGACATTTGTAAAACTACAGATTTATTTCTGGTGGAACTATCGACTTGAAATGTACAGAAAATATAGTCAAAAGTGTCTTTTATTGACTGGAATAGATCGCAAGTGAATTCTAATATTGAAACTCATGTTATGACTATTTTTGTCAGAAAAGACATTGAATTATTAGTGATAGTCAGTTGAAAAACTACAGATTTATTTCTGGTGAAACTATCGATTTCAAATTAACAGGAAATATAGTCCAAAGTATCTTTTATCGACTGGAACAGATCGCAAGTTAATTCTAACATTGAAATTCAAGTTATGACTCAATACTCAAATCATACATGATTATGATTCCTTTTAGACAGTATCAATAAAAAATTTGTTTGGACAAAATCTCTTTCTTCGAAATCATCCACAAACGACATTCAAGACGTCTTGCTTACGTCTTCAAGGCGTCTTCCAGACATCTTGAAGACATCGTATGTATGTAATCCCCACGTTTTTCAGACGTATGACTAAAGACGTCTTCAACGAGATGTCTTAAAGACGTCTTTCAATCTCTTTTCAATACAGAAACCATTATTCACTTTCAGGCCTGGTTGTATCAAATGCTTTAAGATGCGAATTTGCGACATCTTATGGAAATCTTCAAAACAACGGCTTTTTTGACCTTCATACGTAATGCAGACCTAAAAAAGACTTCAGATTTGTGTGCTATCTGGGGAGTCGTTTCAAATTGATACAACCGCTCAACATTGCTACCTTATCAGATATTTGTGCATGAGCCTGCTTCTAGTAGACAAGATGAAGATTTGTAGGCTTCTCGGGTTGTACCCTTCTTGGGACGTCAGAATAACTTTTTCGATGTTCCTCTCTTCTACAAAGAAGCAAATCTCGTTCACCCAACAATTCTGTTCTTCATTAGTTCCTTCCTGGAACCTTCTGGGACAGCTTCTTCCTCCGAGTATCAACCACTAAAAATATATATTCTTGCTTTCTCTCGAAACTAAAATCTGATGCAAATATCTGATGTAATATGGAAGCTCTGTTTCTGGTTGAAGCAGAACTGAACTCAATCGTTTTTTGGCGATATTTCACTAGGTTAATGTCCATCGAGCCGGCCGACGACTGTTCTAATGTCTGTTCATGTTGAGAAATTGTTGCGATCTTTTTGCTATGGTGAATATACCTAACTCTTTTTGCCTGTCTCCAGACCACGAAAATTCCTCTTGTCAAGCCAGTTTTAAGTCATTCTTGGGCGAAGGTATTTATAGCCAGCAGTTTGGCTTCATTCCCAAGACCCAGCAATTTTATGTTCATCCTGATCCTTGACTTTCGGTTCTTATAACTACTACTGAAAATGCAATGTAGAAGTCCAGTTTCAGTTGATAAGGCTGCGAAAATATTGAAAGCCTGATTCCAAGATCATAGTCTTTTCAGTAGCTGTTTATTTCGTGAACTTCTTATTTTTGATATTTCATTTCTTTGTTCCACTTGTACTATTTTTTTTCTGGCATTTCTATATTTTTTTCCATTTCATTTTCATTACATAGCTTCTGTATTCTCTTGTTCAATTTATTTTTCTTTATTTTCAAATTGGTATCAAACATTGTCCATATTTTTGGTTGTCCCCTAATCCCTTAGACTATTTGCCAGACAAGAATGTCTCAAATTTCTTCTTCTTGGCACCAGCCTATGTTCCTGAGATCAAAGAAACGGTTATAACCTACAAAAACAAAAATTCCTCGGGCTATGTTATGATGACATATCGATTGAACTATTACAGCATCTTAACTATAGAGGATTTCGTGCACTTGTAGATGTAATAAATGATTCCTTCGACAAGGGTATATTTCCTAATATCCTTAAGCATGCAGTTAGTCCGAGAGGCAGTGAAATTTTTTAGCACTTATTTTCCCAGTTGGTGTATATTAAATAGTTTGTTCTCTTGGTGATACAAAACAAGAATATTTGAGTTTCGCAAAAATTTTTGGATGGTTTCACTAGATCAATGGAAAATACAAGTACACTTATTTTCCCAGTCATAAATATTTCACATCCACTACAATAGAACATAAAGTATATGAACATAGCAATTTGGCTTATCTCAGATAGTGGAAAGTTAGTCTGGCTGAAGTTTTTTGGATCCTCAATTTTTCACTTGCCAGACATATTATCCATACTCACAGATTAGCCGGACTATTTTTTTACGTAACTTCAGTATACTTCTGATAAGTTGACTTAGTATTATGACTGGAAAAAAAAGGGCTGTGCATTCGTAAGCTCTAACGCATTTTGCGCCTCAACCCATCGGAAACCCCCCCCCTAAAAATATATGAATTTTGCTTAGAATTACTAATCACACAATTCTATCCATGTTTCGTAACTGGGAAAATAAGTACCGAATATCGTCACTGCCTCCTAGACTAAGTGGTTGTACCGGGTGATTGTCTATATTCTGCACCCACACCTATCTCACCTGTTTGAAGAGATACCCAGAAATGTCAAATGTGAAAGTTGTAGGTAATATCAGAAAGTTTGCAATGAAGCTAGTTACAAGTATACCAGGTATGTCACAAAAGTGTGTCGGAGCGAAGTTATACAGTGACCGCCAAAAAGTTTGCAACAAATGGGAAAATATTTTACATATGTACTTTTTTAAATAGAACATCCTGTATATTATTGACCTATTGAATTAGTCTTTCAAACCTGATTCCAAATATACTAGGTTTTTTTGGGATTATTCCTCAAGCCTCTGAATATCCCATTTTGAAGAAATAAATGCAAATTATTCCACCCCTTTTTTTCTTATTTTCTCCCGGACTATTAGAGAGTGTCACTCTTGTAAGTTATCATCTAACTGTTATGCTTTGAGAGGGCTCTCAGAGCAGTTAGAGCTGCAAACTCTCAGGGCCTCATGTTTTTCTCTGGTGGAGTCACACATTACTTATGGAATTGAATTTTGAGGCTGTTGCAGGTTGCAGACGTTGCACTACTACAAATTTCAACTCCATATTTATTTTACAAAAAAAAAGCCCTTAGGTTTATGCTTAGAGTTCCCTGCCTACAATCTTGCAAAGCTAGCTTCAATTCTCATAGAATTTTAACTGTGCCAGGCTTATACATACTGCACTTTACAGTATTTGTCTGGTCTATAGGAAATACTATGACCAACTTTCTTTGGCAAGCCACTATTTCACTTGGCAAGCTAATAATATTCCACTGCCAATTCCCAGAAGCACCTTGGTGAAGAAGTCTTTTATTTATTTTGCCAAGAAAGCCTCCAATTTTCTACCATCTAGCGTTAGGTCTTCGCGTTCATACAGGAGGTTTAGAAATTAAGGCAGTTACTCTCGACTAAAGCCTACTATAATATTGAAAAATTCTTTGGAGACACCTTGTGAACATATTTTCAACGTTGGTAGAATTTTAAATTGTTCTTCTAGATATTTAAGTTTTATTATTTTATTATTTGTTGATATGCTTTGTCAATGAAAAATTTGTTCTGGACAATAAAGTACTTTTTGATTTGATTTGTTTTGTTTCCTCAGTTTTTCCAAAATACCATTTGGACCATGAACTACCTGGCTTTGATTTGGATTCCAATAGCCAACCGTATAATCAATATTTTACCATGGGAAATGATTTGTTAATTCGTTGTCAACAAGAAATTTCACAAGTTATGGAGTAGACATGTTTGCATTGATATTGATAATCATGACATTGATTAATAGGGAATTCTCATATTTCTCAATTTATTTTTTTTTAGATACTTCTAGTCATCAGATATTACATAGTTTTCTTTTTTTCCATTTTAATTTATACATTCTACGAAAAAAAAAATATTGAAATTCAAATCAAAAACTTTGGCGCGAAAACGCGAAATTTCAATATGACAGCGCTCATGATGTCAAGATTTTGTAAACATCAAATGCAGCAAACGAATTCTTGCCGACTTAGTGCTATTTTTGTGTTATGTTTGTGAAAATTGTGGCAATGGATGAAGAACATTGTAAAATATTGCTTTCGTAAACTTTATTTCACTAAGTTCCCTATTGATAGGTTTGTTTACAGAATCGTGACGTCAAAAAAGGTGGCCATCATGGAAGCATCGTTGGCGGGAGAAATTTTATTTCAAATTTTGTGTTATTTTTTGTGTAACAAGAGCGGTATTAGTAAAATAAAAACTGGACATATAAACATTGTGCAGTATAAACTATCGATTTAAAACGAATTTGGAAAATTTTAGTTCATTTGCAAGTTCCCTATTCTTTGAAGCGAACTTGAAAATGTTATAGCATTATCCTCAGCTTCCATATTTTCTATTCTAAATAACTGACTCGGAATCCAGTATAACTACCTTGGTTTCCAGAATAGGAGGTTATTCTGTAGTCACGTTGGTATCCTTCGAAATTATTCTGTCACACCGTTTATGCCCGTCTTTATCACACAAATAGCATCTAAATGAAAAAATAATTGCTATTTTTCTGCATTCTCCTTGACTCCAACTCTACTCTATTTTTCTTAAACCCGAAAAAAGCAAGATTTTGGTTACTTTCTTCTCTTGTTTCATTCTGACTAGCCTCTTCCGTTAATAATTGATTTTCTACAAACTCAAGAATAACTGCTGTTCAATAGCTAGTCACTAACTAGAAAGACTCGGGCATAGCAGATATTATTCACTGCAAAAGCATCTCACTATCGTCCACAGTGCCTCCAGCATATTTTAATTCACAAATTATCTGTTTTGCTTCTCTGTCCAACTTAGCTTTAATGATGCATAAATGCCTATACAGGGGTGAGTGAAGAAAAAACTTTATTACAAATTACCAATACATTATTTGTTGAAATGGGACTGAGCGAAAAGTTCCCATGAACATAGAAATAACTTTTTTCTTCTCTGTAGCATGAGTTATAATGGCTCTACTGACTGGCTGTAGTAATCAAGAGACTGTAGACTTATTTGCAGAATTCTTTTCTAGTGTTTACTCGAGCCGCACCACTCATCAGGCCCCGCAATACTCATTTTTCAATGTCACTGATGTTTCTTGTGCTGATATAATAGAACAAGTTAAAAATTCACCCATGCCTGTACACCCTTGCGATGCTCCTGGCAAATATTTCCAACCATTCATTGTCGACAGGTTCTTACCCAGTTTTGTTGAAGTTCAGCTTTTTGAAACCAATATTTGAAAGTGGGTCAAGAGAAGAAATCACAAATTGCTGTTTGCACGCAGTCTGGGATTCCTAAGTTGCTGGATTGTCTCATTACCAGGAAACTTAGCTGGGACTGTAGGTACCTCTCATGGGTTACGGTCGGCATCAACAAAACGGAATTTTATTTTGAAGAGCATGGAGAAGGGGTTGCAGGTTGATTCTGTATGCTCGGAGTTCTCTAAAGCCTTTGACAGGGTTAACCATCGCCTATAGCGGTGTTGTGTCTCGTGTGTTCGATGTTCCTTCTATATTTTTTTGTGTTTTTTATAAAGAGGTTCTGTGCTCCTAACAAAAAGGAAACAGAATATAGTTCTCTAATATTGAACTTTCATCGAATCATTCAATAAGAAGGTTTCATCAGAATGTCACCTCTGCAGGTATATAATATTTCTACCAGGACATTTTCCGTTCTTCTTCTGTCTCATGTTACATTATATTTGAAGAGAGTGAGCATAATACCCATATTATTGTAGAGTGAAAAGGAATTTCGCTGGTCAAATTTGGGTTTCTCCAACTACTTCACGGTGCTTGCGATCGCTGCAACTCCTCTGTTTTAATAAGACAGTTCCTCTGCAATTATTTATACTCTATGAATTTGTTGCATGGCCTTTGATATGTTGTTTGCGTAGAGTTTCGAATAGAAAATATTCGGATAATCACAACGCTACCCTGTTGAAATTTCCAGCGTTGTAATTTTTGATTTCATATTCCATTCGACTTTATAGTAATTTGATTACCGATTTTTAATTAATTTCAAGTTATGGCCTCACAAAGTATCTCCCACACACATTTTTCCAATGATTGTGTTCCTGCAATTTTTATATTTTGTGGATTATACCGTCTAAGTTGCAAATATGTGCTAGAGATCGTCTACAAAGGACCGATTCATACTGAATGCAACTATAAAGAACACTCTAATGGTATTGCAAATAGAAGTTCCTTATTTGACTCAAATCGTTGATTGAGGAAGTAGGGGATGTGTGGGACTGAAACAAGACAGCATTTTTCCATTAGAAAATCACAAGAATTTACGAGAATGTGTTTTTAAGAGAATGTACAAATTACAGTCAGTACCTATTTAATTAGTTTTTTTTCCTGAGTAGGTACCGTTCTTGCTTTACTCTTGGCACAACTTCTTCAATGTGCATTGTATTTGACAAATGAACCATCTATTTTCCATGTTAACTCAAAAGACAAATCAGCTTAGAAAAAAAAATAACCTCAACTAATCTAGATCGTAAGTTCGGTATGACGATGTTAATTTTCAAGTTGGTACGGTGTAATTTGTAAATTGATTTAATAAGGAAGTAATTTTGTGTGTGTATGCATTCGTAAGCGGAGCACTATGAAACGTACGGTTGACGGAATTTGATAGTGGGATTTGCCTCATGTAAATTTTGGGTAATAATATGTATTAATCTCATCTAATGAAGGGCGCGTGCCATTTTAACTGAGTTAGATTCCTGTAAACCATCTAATATTACAGTTCTCGGCTAATGAACAAAAACATAACTGCCAACGTCTCCATTGATTAAGATACTCCAATGCTGTTGTGCCCAGGGGCTGTAAAGGGGGTGAATCGAACCCGCCGCCCCCGATCCGGCTTATTTCAGCTCTGCTTCAATTAATAAAATTTACATGCAGATGGCTCGATCCGCGCCATAATCCTTTAATAAAGTTGTGCTACGGAACGCTCATTATACCTTCTAAACCAAATAACGCTTTTATAAGGGGTATTTTCAGGCTTCGAACTCTCAGAAGATCATTTTGAGGATGTTTTTGAAAGGTAATTGTCGGAATTGTAATAATAATTGAGAATATAGGTATCGTCATTTATACCATAGTCAATATATTATCGTGAATACTAAAGCCTATGAAAATTATTACATTGTTTTGTCCTTCGGGAGTAATTGATCAAGTCAGGAGAAGTTTGATCAGGACTAGGACACTACTAACTTTAAAAACGCAAAGAAACTCTCACTGTTAGCTCATAATAGTATGTATTCATAATATGTTATATTTCTTGATTGAGACATAGGTTTTTATTAAATAATATTATATTAATTATAAATGATGAATGATTAATGATTACAACAGTCTTTGACAACTGGCTGACTTCTAATATATTGTTTTTAACAAGAAAATGAAATTTTAAAAGTATAAAACAAGCTCATGCTTTAGAAATTCAAATTAAAATCATTAATTCTTCTAGGTTGTTTAACGACTCTGCTGCTTCTTCTAGGAACTTAATTATTAGTAGTAGAACTCATCAAAGTTTTGATTGGCTCAACAATGTCTTTGTCTCTGACATTGTCTTCAGTTGTGTGGGTATGATCAAAATCCGCAAGATCCTTTCTTAATTGATGATGTCCTCGAGATGGTCTAATATGGCTACTGTTTCTTCTTAAAAGTTTTCCATTCTGCTTCTGCACTATATAGGACCTTGGAGTATCTAATTTTTTGGTAACTTTTGCAGGTTGCCAAGTTTTACCTTCCTGAATGACTTTATTATCCTTTTCTCCAAATTCTTTTTTTATTACTGCATTCCTGTCATAGTAGTTTTTGTAGATGTCTCTATTATTTTCCAACTTCTGTTTTTCTTCCTCCCAATCAATAGAAGTAGGAGTTGACAACTATTTTGCTGAAGGCAGTTTGGCTCTCAATAGTCTACCTGTTAGTAGTTGAGCAGGAGATTTATCCAATCCTGTGACTGGAGTATTACGATATTCAAGCAGAGCCAAATCTAAATCGTGACATTTCCTTAACATGTTTTTGGCTATTCCAACTGCGCTTTCAGCCAGTTGAAGACTTGGGGTAATGAGGGCTAGATGTGACAAACTTGAAACACCAACTTCTTGCGGAATCTAAACATTCTTTTGAATTATATGGCATATTCTCTGCATAAAACTCTGTGGGGATACCATGGTTTGAGAATACTTTTTTCATGGCCGCAATAATAGCTCTAGAAGTTTTTCTTTCCAGCCTTATAACCTCTAACCATTTTGAGAAATAGTCTATTATGACTAGGTAAGAATGTCCTCCATATTCTAGAATATCACTGGCTACTTTCTCAAATGGTAAATCTGGAAATTTTCTAAGTATCATTGGTTCTTTCACATTGCTTCTTTGATATTTTACACTCTTTGACCTTGTTTTCTATGTCACTATTAATTCGAGGCCAGAATAAAATTTGTTGCGCCCTTTGTTGTGTTTTAGTGATTCCATAGTGTGTTTCATGAAGAAATGTGCGCTTGAAGTAATTTTGGCACTATAATTCGGTTATTGTAAAAAGCTCATCCATCAAGTACCTACTTATATATCTATCATTGCGTATCTGAAAATATGGTTGTGCTTCAAGGGCTACTTTTGAAATATCTGAGAGCCAGCCTTGATTGCAATAATATATAATTTTTTGAATACAGGAATCTCGCTCTGATTCTTGCTGAAACTCTGCTTTTTTTCTTTTGTCACATTGATGGAGTGTATTACTTCCGTTATGAATTTATCATCTACTGTTGACTCGAGCAAATAATTTCTTGATAAAAGGTGTACATTTCTTTTTCTGGCTTATAGCATATATTGAGATCGTACTTCAAGAGTTAAACTTTGATTCTTTGCAGCCTCGGAGAGTGTACCTCGGCAACACCTTTTCGGATTAAAACTTCTAATGGCTTGTGATCTGAATGTATTGTTACTTCTCTACCATAATAGTACATTAAAATACAAGTTTCATAAGACGTCATTTTATCGCACGAGCCCGAGGGCGAGTTTAATATTATTCAAAGCATCAGCTTATTTTTTAGTCCATACCCATACTATGTTATCTTTAAGCAACTCTCTAAGAGGTGCAGTTAAGGTCGACAATTTGGGAACGTAACTGCGGAGATAGTTAATCATACCCAAGATTTTTTGTAATTCCTTTTTATTTTTAGGCTCTTTGAGACCTATAACTGCCTTAATTTTCTCCTGATCTGGTTGCATTCCCTCATTGTTAAATGTGTTTCCAATATATTTTACTTCATTTACCCTGTATTGTAACTTAACACTATTGAATTTCATATTAAGTTGTCTAGCACGTTGCAAAACATCATTCAAGGCCTTATCATGTGACTCTGGATAATCAGCAAATCATCAAAATAGACTAAACAACCCTCTATATCACCAAGATTTCTATTATTTGATTTTTGAAAAAATTCTGGTGCACAATTTAACCCGAACGCAAGCCTGTTAAATTTATATACGCCAAAAACTGTGCCAAATGCACATAGCTGGGTAGACTCTTCACTCAATTCCACTTGATAAAATCCCTCTTTGAAATCCAAAACAGTGAAATAATTTTGACCTTGAAGCTTTGAATTACCTTCAGTTGGAATCAACGCCCAGAATCTTAGTGAAAGAAATGTTCATTCAGATAAATATAATGTGTCCAGAAAGTCTAATCTCGTTTCTATATCATATAGATATATGTCAAAATCAAGCAGATCGCAAATTAACTTAGCAATTGAAAAACTGTAGACAAAAAGAAAAAAACAACCTGCACTTGAAAAAATTTAATAATACGATATTTTTAAATAACGCAGAAATGGAACTTTGAATGAAAATACACACGTGTGTGAGTAGTTGCAAAATTGCAATGGAGATTTAGAAAAGATTAATGAAAAACCTATTCTTATTCTATCAAATCAATAAGATAGTAAAGAACAGAAAGAAGACAGTATTTTGCTCAGAATTAATGCGCATAATACAATACAACAATAAATCAAAACAACCAAAATTTAATCCCCTTACAGAGTGACCCAACATCTACATTAGCCTCATTCGTACACACTTACAGGATTTTCACAAACTTCTTCAAGAAAACTACCCTTTTCAGCCATCCACTCGAAAATTCGCCATGCCAAACAATAGGTTTTTGGGTTTCACGAGGCGTATTTTTGTAAAAGATACCACTCATATGCGCAGGTGGAAGGTAGAAAATTTCAACAATTTTAATCTGCTTGTTTAGAAGATCTTCAGAAATCTATAGGCTAAGCTAAGTGAATATGGGAAATCAAGATACACTGTTAAATTCTTCACAAAACATTTCCACCCAGACAGCACAGAGACATTCCAAAGACATTCCTAAAATGTCCACAAACGACATTCAAGACTTTTTTCAGACGTCTGCTTACGTCTTCAAGATGTCTCAAGAACCCAACGTCTCAGGCGTCTGCCTAAAGACGTCTTCAGGACTAATATTTCCTTATTAATACTAATTTTAGAACAGTTTTGTCTATTCCAGGTGCTCTGAAATAATTCTGGGGTTTTTAAATTGTTCTGAAGCCTTTCAAAATGCTGCTGGAAAGTGTTTTGGAACGTTCTAAATGGCTTATTGAAGTTCTAAAGTGTTCTAACTGAGCATTTTAGAAGTTATTCAGTAATTTATAAATCATTCTGACAAAGTATTTTAGAGCCCTATATTGAATCTCTAAAGTGTTATAAATTGGTTTTGAAGAGTTTTAAAGGTTTCCAGTTCTAAATTGAATCCTAATTCTTCTGGAATAACTTTAAAATTTCTAAATTGTACCGAAATGCTCCTGAAGTCTGCTCTTGGATTTGAACTATTTTGGATGCTTATTAAAGGTTTGAAGTTCTAGAACAATTTAAATTTGACCTAAATCCTAAGATTTCTGGCGCATTTCAAAATGTTTCTGGAGATTCTAGAGTGCTCGAGTATTTTGGAGCGTCCTAAAATGGGTTTCAAACTTCTGAATTGTTCTAAAATGCTTTTGGAAATTGAAAATCGTTTTTTGAATGTTTTGGAGTGATTTTGAAGTTTCCAAATTGTTTTGAAGCACTACAGAATACTTTTGGAAATTTTGAATTGAATTTTGAGTGTTTTGAATTTTCCAAAAGGCTTAATACAGTTCCAAAGTGTTCTGTAGCATTTTAAATGGTTTCCAGTAATTTCTAAATTGAATGAGAAACAAATTCTGTGGAGAGTTGGCAACGACATTCAAGACGTTTTTTAGACGTCTACTTACGTGTTCAAGGTATCTTGTACCTATCTTAAAGACATCTTAAAGGCTTCGTATGTTATAAAACCTAACGTCTTTCAAACGTCTGCCTTAAAACGTCCAATGCTGGACTTAAAAAGACGTGTTCAAGATTTTGTTTGCTGTCTGGACAATAATATCAAAATGTTGAAATGAACTTTAGAAAAAAGGAGATTTGATAGTTTTATCTTCAATGAAATAAAGAACGTAAGTTCGATATGTAAGTAAATGATGGATAAATTGAAAACTGCGTGGCTTTTTGCGTTTAGTTACAGATACCTAGTTTTAAGTTGAAAACTTTAGGAGTTAAAACTAAATGAAATTTTATCAAATCCATCTCTGTAAACTATGCAAAGAACTATTTTTTTTGCGATGGAAATCGGTTTGAAAAAACACGTTCGCAAGTATAATAAAGGTAATCCATTATTAAAAAGACTGTCCTATATGGAGAGAAGAATGAAGTTGTAGAAGTAGTCCATATTTCTCTGGAGTAGAATGATAATGGGGGACCGAAAACTCAAAGTCTTCCTACACTAAATTTTAGTCAACTGGATGGGTTCATTAGAGTTAATAGCTGGCATGTTCCAGCATTATAAGAATCCCATCATCAGGGCACAATAAACTCAACGTAGGAAAGACTCTCAAATATTTCATTATGTTTAGACATGTGGGAAAGGTTCGCAAAGTAGGTATATTCAAGTCATTCATCAGTCAAAAAACGAGAAGGAAAAGAAGGTTTTTCTTTCTTTCCAGCAGTTGCAGCCAACCTTAGTTCAGTTCACTGTCTCAAAAACAAACAGAGCTTTCATGTCACATCCAGGTTTCTTGCACCAGATTCTAATTTCGAGAAAAAGCAAGAAAGTTTTACACTGATTGATACTTGCAGGAAAATGCTGTCCCAAAAGGTTCCAGGAAGGAGTTAATGAAGAACAGTACAGAAATCTCCTATTCAGACTTGAAGTAGGTACTGTTAGATGTTAGATGAACGAGATTTGCTTACTTTACTTTGTAGAAGAGGGCTCCAATGAAAAAGTGATGCCAGCGAGTCTCAGAAATAAAAGATGAAGAAAGAGCAAGAAATGGATAAACCGAGGGTTAAACAGCAAGGGAAATTTGGTGAACAGATCACAGGAAATCATGGAGAAATAGGGGATATTTTAAGGAAATCAGAGAATATCTTAAGGAAATCATGGGAAATATTTAGGAAATCAGTCAATCTCTAGATCTTACGCATGCGAAGTTTTCAAACATCTTTATAATTTCAGGTGATGTTATCAGAGGAGCTCTTGGGCAATCTTGCTGGTAATCAGAAGAAATCAGGAGAAATAATAATAATAATAATAATAATAATAATAATAATAAATCGTCTTTTTTTTTGGTAACTACAATTCATATAAATATATCAATAAATTTGTGGCTGCTGAAATCGTGGGAAATCATCAATGATTTCCCCTGAAACTGCAATCTGATTTTCAAAAACTGACCTGTGGTTTATGCCTCAGGAATAAACCGCAAGGGAAATCTGGTAGACAAATTATGTAGGAAAAATCAAGAGGAAATCCGAGGATATTTGAGGTAATCAGAGAAAATCATAAGAAAATCAGAGATCATGAGAAGATCAAAGGAAATCTTAAGGAGCTCATAGGGAATATCTTAAGGGAATCATTGGAAATCTTGAGGAAATCAGACAATCTATAGATCTAACGTGTGTGCAAATTTCAAAAATCTTTATAATTTGAGGTGATATTATCAGGGGTACTCTTGGGCAATATTACTGGTAATCAGAAGAAATCAGGAGAAATCGTGGGAAATCATTAATGATTTCCCCTGAAACTGCAATCTGATGTTCAAAAACTGACCTGTGGTGTATGCCTCAGGAATAAACCGCAAGGGAAATCTGGTAAACAAATTATGTAGGGAAAATCAAGAGGAAATCCGAGGATATTTGAGGCAATCAGGGGAAATCATAAGAAAATCAGAGGAGATCATGAGAAGATCAAAGGAAATCTTAAGGAGCTCAGGGAATATATTAAGGGAATCATTGAAAATCTTGAGGAAGTCAGTCAATCTATAGATCTAACGTGTGCACAGTTTTCAAAAATCTTTATAATTTGAGGTGATGTTATCAGGGGAACTCTTGCGCAATATTACTCGTAATCAGAAGAAATCAGGAGAAATCGTGGGAAATCATCAATGATTTCCCCTGAAACTGCAATCTGATGTCCAAAAACTGACCTGTGGTTTATGCCTCAGGAATAAACTACAAAGGAAATCTGGTAAACAAATAATGTAGGGAAAATCAAGGGGAAATCTGAGGATATTTGAGGCAATCAGGGCAAATCATAAGAAAATCAGAGGAGATCATGAGAAGATCAAGGAAAATCTTAAGGATCTCAGGGAATATCTAAAGGTAATCATTGGAAATCTTGAGGAAATCAGTCAATCTAACGTGTGCACAGTTTTCAAAAATCTTTATAATTTGAGGTGATGTTATCAGGGGAACTCTTGGGCAATAATACTGGTAATCAGAAGAAATCAGGAGAAATCGTGGGAAATCATCTATGATTTTCCCTAAAACCGCAATTTAGTGTGCAAAACTGACCTGCAATTTACCCCTCAGTTCCCTCAGGGATAAACCGTAAGGGAAATCTGGTGTACAAATTAGGGGAGATCAAGAGCTAGGAAATTCGAGGGAATTTAAAGCAATGAGGGGTAATCATAAGGAAATCCATCAGGAAATCAAGGGAAATCTTAAGGAACTAAAGGAATATCTTAAGGGAATCAGGAGAAATATTAAGGAAATCAATCAATCTCTAGATCTAACGCATGCGCAGTTTAAAAAAAAAATTATAATTTGAGGTAATGTTATCAGGGGAACTCTTGGGCAATATTACTGGTAATCAGAATAAATCAGGAGAAATCGTGGGAAATCATCAATGATTTCCCCTGAAACTGCAATCTGATGTTCAAAAACTGACCTGTGGTTTATGCCTCAGGTATATAAACCGCAAGGGAAATCTGGTAAACAAATTATGTAGGGAAAATCAAGAGGAAATCAGAGGATATTTGAGGCAATCAGGGGAAATCATAAAAAAATCAGAAGAGATCATGAGAAGATCAAGAGAAATCTTAAGGAGCTCAGGGAATATCTTAAGGGAATCATTGGAAATCTTGAGGAAATCAGTCAATCTATAGATCTAACGTGTGCACAGTTTTCAAAAATCGTCATAATTTGAGATGATCTTATCAGGGGAACTCTTGGGCAATATTACTGGTAATCAGAAGAAATCAGGAGAAATTGTGGGAAATCATCCATGATCCCTAAAACCGCAATCCAGTATACAAAAACTGACCTGCAGTTTACCCCTCAGTCCCCTCAGGGATAAACCGTAAAGGAAATCTGGTGCACAAATTAAGGAAATCCATCAGGAAATCAAAGGAAATCTTACGGAACTTAAGGGATATCTTAAGGAAATCAGGAGAAATATTAAGGAAATCCATCAATCTCTAGATCTAACGCATGCGCAGTTTTCAAAAAACTTCATAATTTGAGGTGATGTTATCAGTGGCACTCTTGGGCAATATTACTGGTAATCAGAAGAAATTAGGAAAAATCGTGGGAAATCATCCATGATTCCTCCTAAAACCGCAAGAGCTAGGAAATTCGAGGGAATCTAAGGCAATCAGGGATAATCATAAGGAAATCAGAGAAAATCCATCAGGAAATCAAGGGAAATCTTAAGGAACTTAAGCGATATCTGTCTTAGGAGAAATATTAAGGAAATCAATCAATCTCTAGACCTAACGCATGCGCAGTTTTCAAAAATCTTTATAATTTGAGGTTATATTATCAAGGGAACTCTTGAGTAGTCTTACTGGTAATCAGAAGAAATCAGGGGAAATCATGCATAATGATTTCCCCTAAAACCGCAATCTGGTGTACAAAAACTGACTTGCAGTTTACCCCTGAAGAAAGCAGACCGAAAATTCAAGTCCTTGACGCTTGAAAAAATTAACGAAACAGTTTTCCATGTGGATGTGTGGAAAGCATTACAAGGTACCTACTTTTCAGAGAATTGGGAATTGATATCCAAATGCCTATAAGCAGGAAACAGGAATTTACTAGATAGAAAGGAAGCCATCTGGGCAGAGTCTTGAATCTTATTTTATTATTGTTGTAAAATCAGAAAAGATATTAGGAACAAGAAATGCTTTTTGTCATCTACTAGGTACTTACAATGCCGGGAAGAGACAAGACTTTCCAACGACCGCTTCACTTCAAGTTTTGTCAAAAACCTATTTATGGATGAAGCAAACAAACAAACAAGTGAAATTTCCAAAGGAAAATAAGTCGTATTTGTTGCAGAAAAGATTCGAAAGATGTGAGGTAAAGTTTATATTTCAACAAGAGGATCAAAATCAATCTGTATCCAGCATTTTGTACACATTAGCGAAGGAAATCTTAAGAATTTGGAGATGTAGGAATAACTTGTCTACGATACAAAAAATTGAGAAATTTGGCTAAAGGGCTGACAAACATTAGGGTTGTCACACAATCATAAAAGAACGAAAGCAGATAGGCCACTAGAACTAATTCAAGGTAATGTTTTTGATCTGATAAATTCAATTACCATTGAAAGAAAAATGCATTGTTTGACGATTTTATACATTCCACTGCTTGTCAATACCAAGTAGGTGAAACCAAAGTGTACGTTGAAGTTTCGTCCGATGTGAGAGACTATGTTGCTATGACCAGCCGAGATAACAAATCCTCACAAATGCAGGAAGAAGGAGAGATGAATTCGAAGTCGAATCTGATAACAAGGTGATTTCGTTCGTGAAACAAAGATACGAATTAACAAAGTATTGTAAGAAAAAAAGAAATTGCTGCGGACAATCAAGAGTTTAAGTAGAATCTGAAGAAGTTGAAGATACAGGTGAAGAGCCAATAAGAAGATGCAATCGGAGCAAAACAAAACCAAAAGTTCTTGAAAATTATGGTATGTTGCCATGTTCCACAGGAATTTTCTGAAATATCTGAAAGATGCGACACCAAAAAATGGACGGAAGCTGTTCAGGAAGCACTCAGACAAAATCAAACTAGAATTTGTTTCAAATAAAAAATGGATTTTCAAGTTCAAGCGTGATGGAGATTCGAATTCAATCGATACAAAAGTAGATTGATGGCCAGAGGATTTCTTCAGAGAAAAGGTATTGATTACACAGGAAGATATGCACTAGTCGTTTGACATTAAGAGTATTTTTAGCCAGTGTAAATGAAGTAAACTTGATTTCCCATCAGGTAAATGTCAAAAATTCGTTTCTATATGGTCATTTAAATGCGGTTTGGTAAAAAAAATTGTGTCAATAGTTTCCATCGCTAGAACAGTTGTTACCTACTCATTTATGTATTCGAGTACCTACTGATCAATTCCATGTAATATTTATCACAATTCCAGATATAGAATCCTACGTATACCCTATTTAACGAGCATTACAAATGAGATTTCAATTGTCAACTTTATTACACCTGAACATTTTGCAATCCATGCATAACTGTGCAATAAATTCGGTTTTAACAACTGCATAGCCAGCAAATATATCGATTTCGATTGGTGCAATAATGTCGAGCTTTTAATTACAATTTAGCAATATTTATACATACAGAGTGTCGTTTGAATTTAGACGGGCTACTGCTTATTAAATAAATTTTAAATTTTTCAAGAGCGAGCTCCACTAGCACCACTATGTGGTATTAAACTGGGTTAATCAAACTATAAATAAATATATTTTTTTAACATTTAACGGTACAGTTACCTCACGAATGGTATAGGAAAGTGTGAAATAGAGAGTGTCTACGCTACGTGTGTTACATGTAACGTTATAACTGATATTTAGATATTAATATATGGACTTAGATATTATTATAACAATTTATTCCAGTTTAAGCAATTTTGGTTAATACAAATTGAATTTTTCAAGTGGATTACCTAAAGCTTACTTTTCAAAGTTTTGGGTGCACAAAAAGCTGTAAAGTTTCAAGCAAAAACGTCGTTTACAATAACTCTCTAAAGATTAACGGCTTTTCTATGTACCTCCTACCTATCTCAACACATTACAAGAGATTTTTACCAAGCTTAAAGTCAAGGGAAACTTCAAACAATTTCAGGTTTTATACATTTTAGAAATATAGGTTATAACTCGTTATTCTACACCTTGCTTTGAAGAGATTTGAGGACTTATAGGTATTCACAAAAAAATTAATATCTACCTACATCTTTTCCAGACAACATTGACTTGTTGGCCTAAAGAAATAACGATAGAAGCATCAGAACTTATTGCCTATAAACCCAATTATGGTTTTTTGACAGTAACAAAATAAGAAGCTTAAAAGCTGAACAAATATACCTACCATACTATAAAATAGCATGATCATGGTTGGGTTATTTGTACGTAGGTAATTATAAGTACAAAGTAGGTATAGTAGAGAATTTGAAAGCTATGCAAAATTTCAATTAAGCAAATAACCGGAAAATGATTTATTGTTTCTCCTAGACCTAAACGCGTTTTTACAATAAAAATTTTCATTTGCATACCAAAAATCCCCAAACTCCTTGATTTACAACATCTTAATGCATTGTCATGGTGCGGTAACGAGATGTTTTATACGACTATTAAAGCGGTTACAGTTACAATGTATCAAAAATGAAACATATTCAGTTTTACCCAGTTTTAGCTGCAGGAAGGTGTTCCAGACACACAAATTACACAAGATAAGAGCTAACTATGGGTAGTTTCCTGTCTAAATTTGTTATTTATTGCCTTCCACTGATGTGAGGAAAATAGCATGGATTTTAATGCCTAATGGCAAATTAATATTCAATAAAGACATAATTAATGTGGCAAGGATTAAGCCTTCAGCAGCTACCTGCCCAAAGGTTATTAACCTGCTGGTGATTATTTTATTATTTTTGAGTCTTAGACAAAGTTTTACCGTTAATTCGAAACAATTATCCGGAGTATTTTGAATCTAATTGGCATACTTAAGACTTGGTATTATAATGTGTTGGAAATGGCAATTGTATGATTTATGAATGAAGAAAAGTTTCAACAGCAATTTTTATTTATACATGGGACGCAAAAAAATGGAATGGAGATAATACAACTAGCAATTTTATAGATATTTTATAATAGTTGCAATAATAATTAATGTTAGGGAGTGTTTCAATGAGTTTATAGGACAGTTGAAAATGTAAAATGCCCATGACTTCATGAAGTAGGTACCTAGGTACATTGGTCTACATTAATAATCTGGAAAACATTCTGCAAACATTACAAAATAATTTTATAGGGATGAGCAAAACTTTACAGCAAGATTATAAAACAGTTTTTTTAAAACATTCCATACTTTACTATAAAATCTTACATTAGTTGAAAAATACTGGAAATTGGAACTGTCAGGAAATTTGAAATGTTTGCGAAGAAATGGATGATGTTTAGAAGAAAAGTGGAATGTTCGAATGTGATCAAGAAATGTTTCAGCCGAGGGGTGGTTAACTGGTCAAAATTCCAGAAAATTTTATAAGATCTACTCAAAATCCCTAAAAATCTTTGAAATCCTTAAAAATTTAACAAAATTCCACAAAATCTCTTGAAATTGCATAAAATGCTACAAAATCTAACAAAATTTCATTGAAACCAAAAAAAACCTGCAAAATCTTATAAAATCATTAACATTCCTAAAAAATATTTCCTTTGAAATTCCCAAAAATCCTTTGGAATCCCCAAAAATCTGTTAAAGTCTCTCAGAATTCCATAATTTAGTAGAATTTCGAGGAATTTCGGTAGCATTTTGTTATTCTGAAAAAGGAATTACATGTGAAATTTTTGCGGAGTTTCCATAGAATTCACATTAAATTTTCGTTCCTCCCGAATTACCTACATGAAATTTCAGTGAAATTCCGATCGAATTACAATTATATGAAATTACTTTACACCGAAATTCCCAACATGAAATGTCAGTTCTTAATGAATTAATAAAATTACTGGAATTCTGAGGAATTTCCGGCTAAAAACATGGAATTTCGGTGATATTCCGAAAAATTCCCATGTAATGACATGAAATTTCAATATATTAGGATGAATTTCATCATCAGAAATCAGAAAATCCTGGCTATTAAAAGATAATTTCAGTGAAAAATCGAAAAATTCTTATGAAAATAAATGAAATTTTGAAAAATACCTTGAAGTTTCATTGGACTTTCGAGAAATATTCGGCCATGAACGTGGATTTTCAAAATATTCTCATAAAATTTTAGTGAATTCCGAGGAATTTTTGAGAAATTACATGAAATGTCAATGAAATTCCGAAGGATTTTATGAAAATTTTGTGGAATTCCTGGATATTTCAGTGGTGAAATTTTGGGGAATTTAAGTCAAGTCGAAAAAAAAATTATGGAATTTTGAAATTGAAATTTCAGTGGAATTCCGGGGAATTTCATGAAATCCTATACTGTAATTAGGAAAAAATTTTGTCTAAGAATTCCATAAAATCTTCCGGAGAAATGTTAAGGAATTCCTATGGAATAACTTGAAATTTTAGTGGAATTCCGAAGAATTTCATGAAATTTCATAGTGTTATTCCAAGGAATTTTTTTTCAAGAATTCCATGAATTTTTATTCTGGACTTCCATGATTATGCTGAAATTTGGAAAAATATTATAAAATCTTATAGTAAAATTTTTAGGAATTTCCGTTTTCCCATTCAAATTTACCATTTGAATGGAATTTCGAGGAATTCCATAAAATCTTCTGGTGAAATTCTAAGGAATTTCTATGAAATTAAAACTAAAATTTTCACGGAATTCCCATAGAATAACTTGAAATTTCAATGGAATTCCGAAGAATTTCATGAAATCTCATAGTGTAATTCCGAGGAAATTTTGTGCAAGAATTCCATTAAATTTTATGGTGGAATTCCATAGAATCTTAAGATGAAATTCGGAAAAGTATTGTGAAATCTTATAGTAAAATTTCTAGGAATTTACGTTTTTCCATTCAACTGATAAATTTGAATTTCGAGGAATTCCATAAAATTTTCTGGTGAATTACTAAGGAATTTCTATGGAATCGATTAAAATTTTCACGAAATTCCCATGGAATATCTTGAAATTTTAGTGGAATTCCGAAGAATTTCATGAAATCTTATATTGTAATTTTGAAGAAAAAAAAAATTCCAAGAATTTGATGGTGTGAAATGAGACATGTGAAATTTTTGCCGAATTTCCATAGAATTCACATTAAACTTTAGTTCTTCTCGAATTACATGAAATTTCGAGAAATTACATGAAATTTCAGTGGAATGTCGATCGAATTACGTGAAATCCTGAGTTGCATGGAGAAATTTTAAACAATTACATGGAAATTCACCGAAATTCCCAACATGAAATTTCAGTGCTTGTTAAATTACATAAAGAATTTTAGAAAAGTTTCAAAAAATATCATGATTTCCGAGGAATTTTCGTCGAATTATATGGAGCTCCCATGAAATTGCATGGAATTCCAAGAAATTATCAGGGAATTAAATGAAATTTAAGTGGAGTTTTAAACAACTCTTATCGTTTCATAAGGAATTCCAGTGAAATTCCGAAAAATCCTAATGTAATTACATGAAGTTTTATCTTTATTCCAAGAAATTCCCAGTTAAAAACATGGCATTTTAGTGAAATCAATTCCGAAGTTCCCATCGAATTAATGAATTTTATTAAAATTGGAGAAAATTTCACAAGTGGAATTCCGAGAAATTTCCGCCTAAAAACTTGGAATTTCGGTGAAATTCGGAAAAATTCCAAGGTGATGATATGAAATTTCAATATATTTCGCAGGAATTTCGGTGAATTTTCAAGAAATTACTTGAAGTTTCATTAATATTCCCAAAAATTCCTGACTATTGAAAGAGAATTTCAGTGAAATTCCGAAAAATTCCTAGATATAATATAATAGAAATAAATGAAATTTTGAAAAAAAAAAATGTAGTTTCATTGGAATTTCGAGAAATTTTCGACTAATAACGTGGAATTTCAGTGAAAGGACCCTGCCCAAAGTATACGGAAATTGTGTTTATGTCAGAATTGGTTGAATTTTGTATATAATGTAGATCACGCCTTTCTGATTGAAAATTACCATTGCACCAACCCTGAAAAATGACTCCATGTAGCACACCACTGCGCCACAAGCTCACCTATTCGTGCTACATTGAAGGTCCATTACAATGTCCAAGCGTTTTATTTGCTACCTATGAAATTAATTTTCTCAAAAAGGAGTCATTTTTCAGGATTGGTGCAATGGTAACTTTTAATCAGGAAGGCGTGATCTACATTATATACAAAATTCAGCCAATTCTGACATAAACACAATTTCCGTATACTTTGGGCAGGGTCCTTTAATAAAAAATTCATAAAATTTTAGTGAAATTCATTTTTTTTTTTCAATCAATTCTATGAAAATTTTGTGGAATTCCAGGATATTTCAGTGGTAAAGTTTTGAGGAATTTCAGTAAAGTTTCAAATAAATTAAGGAATTTGGGATTTCTATAGAATTTTGGAGAAATTCAGTGGGATTTCGAAAAAAAAAATTATGAAATATTCGTAGAATTTCCATCAAATTATATATAATTTCACTTTGTGTCGAGTTAAAATTTCGATGAAATGTCGAGTAAAATTCCAAGGAATTTTCGTCGAATTACATACATGGAATTCCTTGAAATCTTATTGTGGAATTTCAGTGATATTACATGGAATCCGAAGAATTCTATTGGAATTAAACAAAATTTCTGTGGAATTTTCATGGAACCATGAGAAATTTCGGGGGAATTCCGAAGAATTGAATTAAATTTTAGTGAAATTCTGAGTAATTTCTGTCGAATTACATAAAATTTCAGTGGAATTCCGAGAAATTTCATGAAATCTTTTACTGTAATTCCCAGGAATTTTTGTACAAGAATTCCATTGAATTTTATGGTGAAATTCTATGGAATCTTATGGTGAAATTCGGAAAAGTATTATGAAATCTTATGGTAAAATTTCTAGGACTTTCTGTTTTTTTATTCAAATTTGTCATTTGAATGGAATTTCGAGGAATTCCATAAAATCTTCTAGTGGAATTCTAAGGAATTTCTATGGAATTAACAAAAATTGAAATCTCATAAGTAGTGTAATTCCGCGGAATTTTTTTCCAAGAATTCCATTGAATTTTATGGTGGAATTCCATAGAATTATATGATGAAATTCGGAAAAGTATTATGAAATCCTAAATGTCTAGGAATTTCCGTTTTTCCATTCAAATTTGTCATTTGAATTTAGAATCTCTTAAAACTTTTCAAAAACCTCTAAAATGCTCCAGAATCACCTAAAATTTTGAAAATTTAAAATCTTCTGAACTTCTGTAAAATCGTGTAAAGATTTTCAAAATTCCCAAAATCCTACAAAATCAATTAAGATTTAAAATATGTGTCCATTATTTTATAGAGTTAACTAAACCACGGAGCAGTTGATTGGTCAAACTCTGTGTACAAGTCCAGAAAAACTTGTGAGATATATTTAAAATCCCTGAAAATTTTTAAAAATTTAACAAAACCTCACAAAATCTCATTCCCAAAAAAAATTCCTTCAAAATTTCCAAAAATCCTTTGGAATCCTCAAAATTCCGTTAAAATTTCTAAAAATCATTTAGGATCTCTAATGGCCGTTTCCCCCAACTATTTTAGGGGAGCTTCAACAATAAGTATTCCTTGAAATGACAGTCTTCTATGGAGAAATGTCAGTTCAAAAAAAAACTTATCGTTAAGGCTCCCCTAAATTAGTTGGTAAAAACGCCATGAAAATCCTTTCTAAATTCCCTAAAATGATCCAAAATCACCTAAAATCTCATAAATCTAAATTCTTTTAAAATCCTGTAAAATCACGTGAAGATTTTCAAAATCCTCAAAATCCTACAAAAATCCTTTGGGATTCCCAAAGATCTGTTAAAATTTAATTTCCCTAAAATGCTCCAAAATCACCTAAAATCTTTTAAAATCCTGTAAAATCATATGAAGTTTTTCAAAATCCTCAAAATCCTACAAAATCAATGAAGATTTAAAATCTGTGTACATATTTTTAGGAGTTAACCACCCCTCGGTTTCAGCTTCTCCAAGTCACGAGCCCAAAAATTTTATATTATTTAGCCAAAAAATCATCGAACAAAAAATGTAAAAATTTTCACTTTTCCCAAACTAATCATGTAAAAAGTCATATCTACCTATCTACATACTCTTTGTATAATACCTACAGAAAGATTTTGAGGTGCGCCACAAATTTCATTGTCATTGTTGAACTCAAATTAACAGTAATCAACTTGTCTGGTAGACGCCCACCAAAGACATAATAGCTATAGGTATAATATGAATACAATAAATATACAAAATACCCAAGAGGGTGTAGTTGAATTTACATTTAAACATCCCAGTAAATGTTCAAAATTTGAATCTAATTTTATTGTATACCTACCACAGAGAACCAACGAAATGACAAAAACGATTGAGGCCATCTTTATTTTACATTTTACTTTAACCTAGTGGCTTACTTTCTTCTTGCCGCTTCGGAACCGCGAGCCTCGCGGTACCAAAATAAGAAGAAGAAAAACGTTATTTTGTTTTTTTTTTTGTTAAGTTACCGCGGAACCACCGACATTCGACAACGCTGTATTCATATTAATAAGCTTGTGAAATGGAGTTTGCTTTCTGAATTAATATTAGGTTCTTGGGAATCTTGGGATGAAGAATTTTGGCGAGTTACAGCAGAAATCTCAACTTTGAGAAGGCTAACATTTTGGGATTTGCACTAACATTTTCTTAAGCTGCTTGGATGAAGATAGTTTCCAAGAGCAAGGTCGATCCAAAAGTGTGTACAACTTTTCATTTCCATAAACTCATGTATGAAAGTGTCAAATAGAATCTGAGAGAAATGGAGACCATCATCTAGAGGAAATGTATCGTGTTGCTGGATGCAAAGTCACTCAAGATACAAGCTACACTTTTTCATATAAATCCAAGTGAACATCATATAGGTGTCAAAAAAAAAATTCTACTAAAAGTTCGCTAATTCCTGGCAAAAAGCATGGGCAAGATTTCTCGATCAACAACTGAAAGATCCAAGTTCTTTCGTTCTGGATCCAAAGAAACCAAAAATAATTGTAAATAATTCTCCAGTTTCTCATCGAAGACTGAGAAGAAAATCGTGACTCTTGCTCCTAAAGTGCAGAAGTGACTTATTTTCTTCATGTGTAAAGAAAATCGCCATTCGCCATCGCTTCAGAGTAGTTTCCACAGATGGTTTCAAATCCGAGAAGAATTCAAAGGGACTTTCTAGAAGTAAGAGGTGGTCAAGGTGAAAGAGCCATGCTAGGGATGTGGGGAAACAAGAAGAATTTTTTCACAGGGGCCTATAACACAATGCTTACAATTGTAACAAGTCTACAAGTTATTAGTAATTCACTTATTGCTACAAGTACCCCGATTTTTTGTAACACAATATTATTTCATAGACTTGTAGCTACTAATGAAATATTCTACACTTGTACAGTCGTTGCTTATAGACAATTGGGTTATTTCCGTGCTTTTCCGTTTTTTGTAATATTACACTATATCGCACAACATTTAAAAATGTTGGCTGCGAAGACTGGATCAAGCCGTAGGTGGTTCAAACATGGAAATTTTTCCTTCAATACGCCGAAATCATTTTCTATAATGCGCCGAGTCCGTTTGTGAGCTTTGTTGAAAGCGGTTTGCAGTTCATCGGATCGTCATAGGTTGGTGGAATTAACCATTCACGTAAAGGATAAGCGGAATCTCCGAGAATTACCGCATTAGCATGAGGTCTCCAACCGTTTTCCATTCTATGACTCAGAGAACTATTACGAAGGACCCGTGCATCGTGCACACATACGGGCCAGTTTGCACTTACATAATAAAACTTCAAGTCAAGACCACACACAGCCATGCAATTGATTGAATGTTTTTCATGGCGGTCGACGTAAGCAGGTTCATTATTCGTGGAGGCATCGATACTTATGAGGATTCCATCTATAGCTCCACAAACTTCAGGAAATCCTGCCAAACCATGAAAGCGTTCTATGACGTTCGGTGTATTGTCGGGCCATCGAATTATTTGATCAAATTTTATTTCGTTCACGGCACCAACAACTTTGTGAACACATCTGCAAACGGTCATCTTTGACACCCCATGCATACCACATACCCCATGGTAGTGTCCTCCGTTCACAAACCAATGCAGAGCAATAAGGAGTTTCTGTAATGGTGACAATCCATACCATCCATTCGTTCGATTAGCGATTGCTAGGCCTATATCTTGAAGAAGAGTTTCACACTGAATTGGATTGAGTCTAAACCTTTCCACAAATTCTCCGTCTGGAGTATGCCAAAGTTAATTCCCTCTCGGTACCGATACACTGCACGATCATTTTCGTGGTCACTCTGTGAATCACTTGACCACATAATATAGACAGTAAAAGTAAAATGGTACGTTCACGGTGGAAGACCTCACTACACTGAATCTACCCAGCATTTAGGATAGGTAGGAAATTCTTTACAATTGTTGACAATTCTGTAACACAAGTGTACAAGGGTGGTGGTTGTGTTATAGAAACATTCTACAATTGTGCAGAAAGATCCGTAACTACCAGTGCCCCGCTAGTAACTACAAATTACTTTGTGTTATAGAATATCTACACTTGTATAATTTATTTGTACACTTGTTCAACTTGTAGTGTTTGTGTTATAGGCCCCAGGGCCCTGTGCAATCGGCGAGGTATTATTATTATATCTGATTACTTACGTGAGATTAAGAGTCATCTCATTCTAGAGCCAAACAAATTTCAAGGTAAATTGCTGTGGTTATTGATCAATAGTAGAGTAGGTGGTGTTTTGTGATCAAAGATACGTGCTAATAACTTTTTAATAGGCAGATATTTTCAATAGTAAGTAATAAAAATTTAGGAATTTCACATAAAAGTGTATGCTTTATTTTTTAAGCTGATTTTCATAAACATGTTTATTTTGACTTACTTTCTGCGAAATCTACTTGTTATGAGCCATAAAAAAGCTATTTGGACTGTTGCAAACAGGTAATTAGATTTTATTGGACGAGTCGGTCTGTGGAAATTATTGATAAAGGCTAAGCAAGCTCAACATCAAATACACTATCAAGCAAGTTTTAATTACCAATCAGAGCTCAACTAAGTAATAGCCAGATCTTTTCTTATGGACATCGATTAAAGCAGATTAGTTTTTCAGTTTCACAGGAAACTCTTGAAGTGGCAGGTTTGTAATGAGATTCTGTTTGAATTTTTTCTGCATGAATATAAAATTAGCAAATTCAGATACAGATTTAAAAATGACAGTGGAGGAATGTTCTTTCAATATCTAGAACAAGAAAATACGAATGCTGTTACTGAAAAAAGAACCGAAATAAAATGGATCTATACTAGGTACTTTCTATGTAAATGTAGATGCATTATTGAAAATCTCTCAGTGATAAAAAGATTCACTACAGGCAGTTAACATAGAGTTCTGAGAAATCAACAACAAGTGTGGATGAAAAATCTTGTCACGTTGTTAAAAGAGAGTGGAGAATAATTTCGAAGCTCACTGGAAAGAAAGAAAAATCAGAAGTGGATGACATAAACAACCTCAATGATGGTTCAAATGAACAAGTGAAGCCGTAAAGAAAAAATCTAAAAAAGAGGACATGAAAAGTGCTGAAACAACAAGAAAATGCGAATGAACAGAGTCGATCAATGAAATGAAGTCCAAATATGCCTGAAACTCAATATTTTTTCGAAAAAATACGCACAAACAAGATGATTATCGCGTCAGCTATGGAAATCTTCTATCGTAATCTTTAAAGCAAGATCCTGACGGAAAATTTGAGATCAAGTATACAATAGTTATTATCGATCTGAAGAACAACACATCACCAGGTGAAGATGGAGTAACTGAAATGCTGGAAGATGGAAAAGAGGCTCTGTCCAATAAGTGCGGAAATACCAGAAAATATATCAAACACTTCATTAGCAATAAAAGCTCTTACATATTTTGAGTGCATGAACTATTTATCATTCTTAAATCTTGAGTAGGAGTCGCACTGTTTTAATTCTACGGGTATACTGTTAAACATTCTTAAGACTACCCTAAATAAAGTGTCACTCTGAAAATCACTAATGTAAAAATTATCTACTACACTGGACTAAATCGCGTATGGTATGTATGAACATCTCGCACATAAGTAACTTCATCAGATAAATATGATGGTAACATATTTTGTTTTAATCTAAAGACAAAAGTTGGCATTATGTAAGTAGATCTGTGTTGTACATTCATAACATTCAATTTCTCCAGCATATATTTTAGTGGTGTTTTTTTTGTTACAAAGTAATATTGTTCTCATGCAACGATTTTGCAATTTTAGTAGCGAGTCTCTTTGAGTCAAATTAAGATAATGATATACCACAATATTCGGAATGAGAAGTAATCATTGACTTATAATTGTGAGCTTAGCGAAAAGTGAGATCTTGTTATTCAATCTGTACATAAAACCTGATTTTTTGCTATTTTTTTCTTTATGTAGTCACAGTGCAAGGATAAATTAACAATAAGGATCCAGCATTACACACTCGAAATACTTGAAAGATTTTACCTGTTCTAAGATACCGTTATTCATAATTAATTATTTTACTGCTGCATGCATTCCTACCTTGTTTTTGAACTTTGATTGAGGCAGAGTTTAGAACCAATGAGAAGCATGAATTTCGTCTTCGCAATATTTAGTTTTAAGCCATTTTCTGTACGTTACACAACAAACAAAAAGAAAAACATCCTGCTGCAATTTCAGTGCAGCAAGTCAATGCAGCTGTTATGCAATCACAAACAGTCACTAAAATGAAGGAAATTCAGCAGTTGAATAGCGAAGTGTCAGTAAATGACAGCTCTGGATGGAAGCAGGTGAGAAACCGTTCAAATCGAAAGGTTTGTTGTAGGCAAAAATCAGGAGAATTCCCAAATCAAAACTGTACCCAAGTATGTCTCTCTGCATGTGACAAGGCTAGACCCAGGGACCAAGCTTGATCAACTTAGGGCATTTCTTCAGCCAAACTTTTCAGATGTTATTTGCGAAGAGCATGAGTTTAGGCATCCAGACTCTTACTCGTTAATGAAAGTCACTATTAGACAGGAAGACTTTAGGAGTGCATGGAAACGTGAGGTATGGTCACGTGGAGCACTAGTGTCTCGGTTTTTCCAGAGGAAGAGGGTGCCATTTACCCAGGTGGACCCTAACAAAGAAGTGCTGGCACGAACAGGAGGAACTCCCCAAGTAAGAATTCACAATTAAATATTTATTATCGAAATATAAGGGGTTTGAGGACCAAATGCCATGAGTTTTTCACTGCCGTTACAGTAGAAGATTATGATGTTATAGCAGTCACCGACTCATGGTTAACGGAAAGTGTGAAAAATGCTGAACTAGCTGATAATCGCTATACAGTTCATAGAAAAGATAGAACTAATGAAAAAACCAGAGGCGGTGGTGTCTTGCTAGCAATAAAAAAGAAATTTAAAGTCGAACCAATTCAAATTAATATTAGTGGTAATATTGAGTGCTTACTGCTAAAAGTTAAATTTGAGAAATTGTTATTTTACTTGTGTGTTACATTATATTCCTCCAAATAGTTTTTATGATGATTTTGTCCAGTTTTTTTCAGTTCTTGATGATATTTTAAGTGCAAATGTTGATATTTTATTCCTAGGGGACTTTAACTTGCCTCTTTTTGGTAGTAATAAGGGCTGTATAAATAGTGATTTGTTAAGTAATTTTATTAATGTCCACAATCTTACCCAATGCAACACAATTTTCAATCACATGCAAAGGAAATTGGATCTAATACTGTCGAACATGAATGTTGGTGATTTAATGAAATGCAACAATCCAGATGCTTATCATCCTTCTCTCGAGTTTTCAGTGATAATCCATTTCTCTGACAAAACCATGGACTGTACAAAAAAGTCGTTTATTTATGACTAGGTAGGTACTCGAAAGGTGATTTTTTCTTGTTATATAGACTGATTCAAGATACTGACTGGGCAGAATTGGAGGGCTGTTCTGATGTGGTTGCATGCAGCTTTTTTTATGACAAGTTGTACGCCTGTATTGATCAATCAGTTCCTAAAAAACAGTCACGAGAAGCATCAAAAGCATCAAGCCGGTATCCGGTCTTTTTTACCCGTGATCTTATTTCAAACATTAAACGTAAGAACCATCTTCATAGGCAAATTAATGCTGGTAAAGCAGATTTCTCGATTGTGAATGAGTACAGAACACTTTGACAGAACCTTGAGAAGCGATGTGAAAGGGCTTAGTAGAGAAGCGCTCCAGTCTTATAATGAAAATATTGAGAACAATGTACACACTGACCCCAATAGTTTCTGGTCCTTTGTGAGATCTCGTGGTGTCAGTAGTGACATTCCATCAGAGGCTTCCTATGGTGGTGAAAGCATAGCTGGCTGTCAGGCTATTGCTGATGCCTTTGGAAAATACTTTGGCTCCGTTTTTCAAGAACCAAATAATTTGAATACATTGGACTGTCAGGGGACTTTTTATTTTTCGAGAATAACAGTAGAACAGGTTCTACAAAGTATAAAAAAGTTAAAGCCAAAGAAGGCCACGGGTCGAGATGGTGTACCAGCCTCTATTTTTAAGGGATATGCAGGGGCTCTATCAGTGCCTCTTGCTCTAATCTATAACCTGTCAATAAAACAGGGCAAATTTCCTAGTAGCTTGAAGCATGCAGTTATTACTCCCATACACAAATCTGGCAATTCTAGCTGTGTTGGGAACTATAGGCCTATAAGTGTTCTGAACTAAATTTCCAAAATATTTGAGAGATTGCTCTATGATAATATTCTGCTTTTCTTTAGAGACAGCTTCTCCCCAGAACAGCATGTTTTTTTGCCAGGAATGTCTACTGTTTCAAATCTGTGTGTTTTTACAAACTCAGCAGCAGAAGCTATTAATCGCAATGCTCAGCTAGATGTCATCTTGACGGACTGTGCCAAAGCCTTCGACAAGATGGATCACTCTGTACTTATTCAAAAATTGAGAAAATTTAACTTTGGTTTCAAGGTATGTATGTATGTGGGGTCATATCTTTCTGGCAGGTTAAACCAGGTTAGAGTGGGAAAGAGCCTGTCTGAGTCTTTTATATCTACGTCAGAAGTGCCCCAGGGTAGCAATTTGGGTCCCCTTCTCTTTGCTATATTTATTAATGATTTGCCAAGATGTGTTAAATACTCAAAAAGCCTTCTATTTGCTGATGATTTCAAAATATTTAAGGAGATCTCAACATTGCGGAACTCACAGGAGCTACAATGCGATTTAGATTCAACTTGTCAGTGGTTCAAGGATAATAAAATGATGCTCACACGAAAAACACGACTTTTAGAGAACGAATACATAATTGACAACTCTGTGATATGTAGAAAAAGTAATTGTTGAGATCTGGGGGTACACTTTCAACAAAATTTTAAATTCAATGAGCACTATCAGATTATTGTTGGAAAGGCATACAGAACACTTGGCTTCATTATTCGGAACTCGAAGTATTTCAAAAGAACTGAAACAAATATACTATTGTACAATGCACTAGTAAGACCCCACTTAGAATATGCATCTGTCATATGGGCGCCAAAAACCGAATCCAGCAGTGATCTGATAGAAAAAGTTCAAAAAAGATTCCTGAGATTCCTCTATGTAAAAAAGTTTAAGGTATCCCTATATATGATCTCCTATAATAGCATGTCGACTTGCTTCAGTCTACCTCGGCTGAGCAATAGAAGAAATTCTTATTCGTTTATAACATAATAAATAGCATTAAGTACAAAGATTGTTCCTTGATAAATAGTATTAATATTTTTGTCCCAAAGGTGCACTTAAGGATTAGCAACTTCGGACTGTTTTTCACTGATAAGTTTGATTGTTCACGAATGAACAAAATGTTAGAAGAATGTAATATTGTGATAGAAAAATGTGATATAGACTTTTTTAGTTCCTTTGAAGTCAACTTTTAGTCTTTTTAAATTGTTCTACCATATTGTATGTTGATGTTATTGCTCTTTTTATTTCCTTTTGTTTGTCCACTTGTTTTTTCATGTTAGCATAGATATGTATGTAGGTTAGTATTGGCAGTAAGCACTCTTTCAATGTAACTACAAAAATTCTTGTGTTTTAAATGATTATAAATAAATAAATAAATAAATATTTCCAAGATCTTCGTTTGAAAATGTTCCCATTGTTGTAATTTCATCAATATCACAGACAAAATGAAGCAAAGTGTCATCTGCGAATGATTTTGTTTCACATGAGAAATAATATCATTAATGAACAACAGGAAAAGAATAGGTCCCAATACTGAACCTTGAGGAACTCCTTGATCTATGCCTATGTTATTGGAATTGGCATTTTTAAATTTAACCTTCTGAAATCTCTTATAGTTAAGTATCCTTTGAACCATTTCAGTACTTTTCCTTGAATACCCATACTTTGCCAGTTTTAGTAACAAAAAATCAATGTCAACTGTCTCAAAAGCTCTGCTGAGATCCAAAAATACTACACCCAATACCAATGAATTTGTATTCTGTATTTGAGTACCTAATTTGAGACTTCCATCCCGATATCAAAAACTGCAAAGCGGTTTCGCATGAATGTTTTTGTTTGTATCCTGATTGTTGCTCTACCAAAATATGACCAGATGAGAAGATTGACATCAGAAATTATTATCCCATCTCATTGTTGGACGGAGGAGGTGTCCATGAAAACCATGAATTCCAAAAGCTTATCACTTGAAATTTGAAATGTACAATGACAAAGTGGTTTTTAGGCCTCAGTACTCTGACCATCTCCTTACCCAACATTTTCTCATGGATACAGATGAATATGGGAAAAACAAAAGTAGTGACAAATACTAAACGCTGAAGAAGAGAAAAAAGTCACCATTGAAAACCCCCAATGATCAAAGCTTGCATGGTTCCTAGAGAACCAAATCCACTTTACCTGAGGAGCCGAGTTCTCAATCAATGTGTTTAACTCATAATTATGGATTTATCTCGAATGAGCATAGGGCTAAACATAAGACTCTCCGATAGGAAGAGGAGCACTTGGATGCGAGCTATAACCAGGTAAGAGGACGATGCCTTAAAAGTCACCTTAAAATAGAGTTTCACAGGGTCCTTATTCTTGAAACAGGGGAACAGCTTTCCCGGGAGAACGAGTGTTCTGTCTTTCTCAATGATATGGAAATGATAATATAAGTTACAAAGACGGATATCTTGTTCTCCCGGGAACGCTGCTCCCCTATTTCAAGAATAAGGACCCAGGAGACCAAAGATCAATAGCACATGGATCGAAGATGTCAAACTAACAGCAGAATTACACTAAGGACAAATAAATTGGAAGAAGTTTATGTTTAAAGATGAACAATTATTATGAAAGAGAAGACATATTTTGATCTGTCTGCACACTCTTCATACACAAGTCAAAAGGCATCTAAAGTGTGTTTTTTTTTTAAAGATAAAAGTCAAAATGACATTATGTTGGCAATACAATGTAAAATTGTCAATGCTTTCAAATTTTTTTAGTAGAAAAGGCTTGTGTTGCCAACATAGTTACTAAATTTTTGACTTGGGAAATTATCTTTGCTGACTTGAAAAGGAAAAAGAATGTTGGACAGATAGGGGAGTAGGTATTGGTTACATTTGTGAAAATGGTGAATCATTAACGCGATAAGCCATACTATAGGTACTTCCTCCAGTATTTGTTATTGGATTTGAAATCTTTTGTCCAAAAGAATATAGAGAATGAATCAACATTTCTGTCAAAGCAAATCAATATTGTAAATCAAAAAGAGTAAATCAGGGGCCTGTTTCATAAAAAATATTAGTCTAATAATATTACTCTTTAGCAAATATTATTAATGAAAATTATGAGTTGGGGTTTCAAAAAAAATATTAGTAATATTATTAGTTATGAGCTTTCTTCTTGAAATATTAGTGATTTCTATTAGACTAATGAATTCATCAGTTTCATAATAGTTATTTACATTACAAGTGCGTTTATGAGCATGATTACAATAACGAGTGTGAAGAATTAGAACCACGAGGTCGTAGACCGAGTCGTTCTAATCACACGAGTTTTGTAGTCATGTTTAAACGCACGTGTGATGTACAACGTTTTATCTACAAAGCGAAAAATAAGAATATTTTTCCAATTATTTTCGTTCATTAATAGTTGCCTACCTTCATTTTACCTTTACAGGTTTACCTTTGACATTTGTCAAATCACCAAAAATAGTTGTGTTATAGACTCATAACCTCGTCCATAACACCACTAGTTATGTTATGAATTCATAACCTAGTGTATAACACCACTAGTTGTGTTATGAGTCTCATGACGCAACTCAAATACTAGAAAAATGGTTATGTAAAAACGTCATAACCAAACGCTTGTAGATAAATAAATGAGTCTATTGATGAACACTAATATTATTTGTGAAAATCTATTACCATTGTGCTTATAATATTATCATTATTAGTCAACGACTTCGTTGAAAAAAATAAAACTTAAAGTTTTTTGACGTTCTTTCTCTTTACAATTGTGCTACAAACCAAAGAAATAAAACTTAATAATAAATTAGGCGTGAATCAAGCGATGAAGAAATAGAAGTTTGGGTGAGAAGACCACGAACTTTCAAAGAACGAACTCCCTGTTTATACATGGAAGAAACTTGCGAGTTTAATGTAAGATTTAGGTTCTCAACAGAAAAATTTGATTTCATTCTTGCCAGAATTGAGCATCGTTGGTTGTATGCTACTAGAAGAAATCATGCCTTAACACCAAAACAACAGCTTATGGTAGCACTTTATTGGTTGGGCATAGTGGCATGCAATATTACTGTGCCGGAGACATGCATGGTGTCTCAAAAACGACAATGTGCAGAGGTGTCCACAACTTAGGGAAACTGTTTGTTGGTCAAACGATGTTGGAACGGATATTCACGAATTCAGAGTTATTATTGCTGGTATGCCATTGGTGTGAGGAGCAGTTGATGCATTTGTCGACCGCCACGAAAATAATTCCCTAAACATTAGGCTTGTATGTGGTCCATCCGTAAAATTTTATTATGTTTGTGCTAATTGACAAAATAGCTTGTTATGTGAAAGAATGGACGAGATGATGATGACCGTTTCATGGCAGGGTTTTGCTTGGAAATTCTATGTATCCCCTCAAGCCATGACTGACAATGTCAATTTTCAACTTCAAAAAAAAAACGCGACACTAATGTGGTAATATTATTAGTGTTTGGATTTTATGAGTAGCAATGAAGTATTTATGAAACAGAAAAAGCTAAGCTAATAATTTTGTTTCATTAGACTAATATTATTAGCTAATAATATTAGGCAGTTAACAGGCTCCACAGGAGCTTTGATTATGCTCACTTTATCAGATAGAAACAAATTCTCTAGCAAATTTCCAACAAGCAAAAAGTTGTCACAATCTTTTTTTGATAATAAGAATACAATTTCTTGTGAGAGAACTCTGGATAATGGTCGACATCCCTAATATTTAAATAACATAGTTTGTCGTTTTTTCCTTTTCCTCCCCACGATACACAGAGGCTACAGGCTATATCCATTAGATTGAAACTTCTTTTAAAAGATTTTTCAACGTAAAATTCGTATTCCTGTACTTTACAGCCCAATAGGAACGATACCAGTGAAACATTTTTACCTATGTTTGAGTAATACACGTGATTTTATGATAGAAATTCTAGAAAACTATGAAATAGTTTGCCATTTTACCTTGCTAGAATTATTTATTTATTTATTTACTCAATCAGTACGCACTACAGAATAACAATAAGTTTTCTAAATGGTAGATACATGAAAATATGGTTAAAAACGTTGATGTCTGGTTCGTCTAATGGGGACCAAAAATAATATTGATTCCAATAATGTGCTGCAAGCTATCCAATTATTCAGGATTTTGTAAAGAATAATGAGTAGGGCGTGTTTCCGTCTCTGCTCTAGGCTCATCATCCCACACTGCAACAGTCTGGTTTCATAAGATATTCCAGATGAAGGAAAGCGGTGTTTATATAGTAAGTATTTCACAAACCTGTTTTGGACGTTCTCTAGTCTATTGACATGGATGGTATAATGTGGGGACCAGATGTCGGTAGTATTCAATAGTGCTACGTACAAGGGCGTTGTGAAGACATGTAAGTGCCTTTGTGTCGTTGATGTATTATTTGGTGTTTCGCTTAATGAAGCCAAGCAATCTGCAGCTTTTGACAACAATATTATCGATGTGCATTTTGAATATCAGTTTTTAATCGAACGTTACTTCAAGGTCGTTGATGAATTCCACATTATCAATTTGTTGACCACCAATCTTATATGTTGACATGTGAGGAATACTCTTGTGGAATGTTATTGATTTGCATTGGATATGTTGATTTTCAGTAGGTTTGAGGAACACCAAGAAGCAAATCTGTGGAGATCTGGTTGCAGTGGGGTGGAAACTTCATTCGTAACATTATAAAATTTCAGGTGATCAGCATACAGGAGAAAGTGCGAGGAATGGAAGCAAAAGGAAACATCGTTGATAAACAACAGGAAAAGAGCAGGTCCCATGTGTGATCCTTGGGGAACACCCGAGGAGACCTTGACGTTTTTTGAGGAGTAGCCACACACTTCACTTCGCTAGATCTGTGTAAATGGAGTCGACCTTGTGTCCAGCCTCAACGGAGGTTATTAGGAAGTTCTGATAGACTGCTAGGTTGGATGCAGTTGAACGCTTGCTAAAGAATCCCTGTTGTTCTGGTATAAGGTAAAGTCTAAAGGTTCCGAATATTTCCTCGGTTAAGATTGATTCGAATAGTTTTGGGATAGCAGAAAGTATCGATATTCCACGGTAGTTCTCAACATCGCACCCATCCCTAGACTTGAAAATGGGAAGAAGGAGGGAAAAAGCCTCAATCCAATCCACAATCATCTTTAGTAGATATTATGTTGAAAATCAATTTCAACTTTCTTCGTTATTGGGTTTTCAATTTCTAATCGAGCAAATTTAAAAAAATATCCATATTCCAAGTCATGAACTTAAAAATAATAATTGAATGCGCAATCAATTATTGTTCGCAAGCCCATGAAGAGACTACCTTCTCGTTAACCGCAAACCGTTCGACCGCCTTTTTTAACATACAAATTAACTTGAACTTTACTAGTTCTACCGCTGGAAATAATTCTGGCGGATTTTGCAATTTGGATGTGAAGTGATGTTGTGCATGAGAAGAAGGTAAGCGAACAGAATCGAACCAGTTTTTCTCATGTAAGCTCCCTTTCCATTTTTTTGAAAACTTAAAGATTTTGAATCAAGCACACAAAGTTAAATAAAGTTATGCTACTTGGAGTCTGTTTAATAGATATTTGAATGGCTCATATCGAATATCCATCCCCTTGCGATAGTTCAAATACATCCCCCAAAAATATTCGAAGAATTATATATGTAGGTGCATACATAATTGGGATACCTATTCCAGGAAAATCGAAATCATGACGTAACAGGTAAAGCTTTTGTCCTCAAAATAGACATACAGTTCACTGCAAAGCAGTTGAACAAAGAGTACAAAGACCATTACAATACCTATTCCACAAATAATATTCATTAGGTATTTTGAACAGAACAAAGTTCACAAACAAGGGTGGTTGATGGAATGTGGCCGAATCTAATTTTTGTGAAGTGAATATAACATAATTAAATAATAAAAAGGTGCATTTATACTTTTACGAGAGTACTTACAAAAAATGAAGGGAATATTTGAGGGATGTAGACGGTGGTGGTCCAATTTGGACACATCAATAGAAAACATCAATTTCTGAGCGAGATTTGAAAAAAGTACCCCCCCCCCCCCCCGCCCCCCACTCTAAGGCTCAAATTTCATGAAATCTTCATTGGTGCATACCACATTTTGATATCTTCAACCGTTTTGCGAGTAGACGTTTCTCGATTTTGAGCAATACTGTGAAACCTTATAACTTTTTTGTTTATGAAAATAATTGGACCATCCTGTACATAGAATATATTGCATCAATACCAGTGAAATTCCAATCACGAGGTATTTCCCAGGAATGTCTAAGAATCATTAATAGCACATTGGTGAAATAGATATCTCAGAAGATTCCAGTGTTTGTGTTGATGGGAATTGATACTATTGACAAGTAAAAGTTTATCTACCAATGAACCACTTTATGGACGCAAACTATGGAGTACAAGTTCATAATGAAATTCTACGGGACTTTTATTTTACAGTGTAAAATATTAATTTAAAATATTTCCATCACAAAAAGAAGCCATCCTAATAAAATCTTTTATGTTGTCCTTTCATATTATAATGGCTTTATTATTCGCAAGCTCACTCAACTCATATTATAAAATAAAATGTACACACACAAATAGCTAATATCGTCGGTCTCATGACATAAGGCCCTATCTCGAGAATCGAGATAGAGCCAAAATGAGTTAAGTTCATAGATATGTTGTATTTAGTGTATACTTGTTCTTAGCCAAGGGTCTTATCTTGAAATCAGGTCATTTCGGTAAAAAAGTGAGAAAACACATGGCCTTATCTTGAAATATGATTAGTTTTATCACAGCATAAAGGCGAATATTGAGACACAAATGTTAACTACCATTTTGAAATGTGGTATCTGACAAAAAATTTACATAAGTCGTTGTTAATAATTCCAAAAAAAGAAACCAAAAATCAGTATAGTTCTTTGTATATTATATTGGCGTAAAGTTGATGTCATTGGCGTAAAGATATTAGTTTTCTCTTAATTGCTCCCCTGAAAACTTGTAAAAAACGAGATAGGGCCTTATGTCCTGAGACCGACGATATGACATACCTACCTAGATACTTATTTCATAAAACTATTTCATTTTGAGTGCAAAATCCAGCTTTTCAATAAGTTCTTCCTTTATTGGCCTCATTAGAAAGAAAATCGCTCAAGTGTAATTTTCCAAAATTGTATTGCGACTTTAACAGGCGCATAGCGCAGGAATCCCGAGTAGGAAAACTTTTAGCGAAGGAACTTTTATTCAAATAAACTGTTTTAATTAATCAATTAATTGAATTGAAATAACAGGTTGTTTTTTTTGCCAAACAGTTTAATTTAAATGAACACGTCAACGATGCTGGTAAAAGTGCAAAATAAAATTCTTACAAAAGCTTGCTTTCTCAAAAACTATGTAAAAATTGTTTTGTGAATAAAAAGACAATTTTTCTTGTATTACCTGATCCCAAAGCTAATTTCGAATCTGCAAAAATCAGCTGAAACGTCCAAAAAGTAACCAGCGGTAACATAATCCACCTGACGTGGTGGTGGCGATTTTCCAACCACCCCATTTTCCAAAAAAAAAAAGTTTTTCAAAACGCTTATATTTTACACTATTTACAAGTAATCATAGGAATAGTTATCGTAATTACTCAGTCACTATAGTTCAAAAGTAATTCGAGCACATTTTTATTTTTTTTTTCAAAAAGTATCACGATCCACGGTCCTTCGAGCCGGATCGCAGTTTTCGAATTTCCGCGCCGGAAAATTTCACTGGGTTTTTCAACGTCAAAGACAACGCGTACACGAAAGCCGGCCAGCGACTGACAAGAATTACACTCCACCGTATTTTACCTTTCTCTAAAAGCTTAGGATGGTTGCTTTTGCGGCTTTCGACCATCTACCTTGCTCGCTCTATCTAGTCGGGAAATATCGGAAGGAGCAGCTTAAAGTATGTGTTTAGCAAAAAGGTTTTTAGAAACGATTCGGTGTGGTTGTATTTGAACAGGTAAATTTCTGTTTTGATACAGCAGGTCGGCGTGAATAATTTTTCGATGGATGGATTTCGTGTGGTACACAATTGATAAGGTTATTTGATGGTATTTACGGTTTAGTATTACTGGTTACAGGGGTAGGGCAACTAAATGTTTCTTCTTTGTAATAAATTATTATGCATCCACTTACCATAAACTGGATTTACCTATCGGTAATTCATTTTTAATTGGACATAAATCTGATGTGGTCATTAAGAATGTTCTTTGGTAATGATGGTACGTTGCAATTAAATGTGATTTGAATAATTATATTCGATGATGGATATGATATAAGTACCTATAAGTAGGTACTTCGGTAAAAAACTACAGCTTACAAAACACTTACAGCCGTATTCAACATCGTCTTTTAACTTTATGGCTGTTAAGATTTAAGCAAAATCACGTCTTCAAATTGTTTTAGTACCTCTATTTAAGTGTCCGACTAATATTAATTCGATCCGAAAGTCCACTCGTGGACATGATTCTTTTCCAAGTTCTCCATCGTGTTTTTGTAAATCAACAAACAAATGTGAAATTCTATATTTCACGTATGATTCCATATTCACAGCTTCCAGTTTCTAGATTTCCATTCCATTTTTGAGGCTACCTCTTTTCATGATCCTGTGAGATTGGTCAGATTATTGTCTTGATGCGTCTACATCCGTATCAGAATGTTCTGATTGAAAACAGTCATTAAAAGTATGCTCACTCTCATGCTCTCTACTATGAGCAAATGAGCATTCTCATAGGTCTCAGATTAATATATTGTTACGAAATTATATTGGTGCGGGGAAGCCGACGCCACTGTTCAAGACCTCTCAGCGCAAATATTCAAAAATTTCATAGTGTGATTTAAAAAAAAAGCATTTACGTGCATTATTCTAAGAATGTCTTGATTGAATGGTGTACAAAGCGCTTATTTGTGAGCTGCAATCACTAATCAGTCAGTTTCAATATCAAGAGAATTATTGTATAAAGGTGATTAGTGAATTTTGTAAGTCAAATATCCCGGACAGCAAAGAGGCATCTTAAAGACATCTCAGAGACAGGGCCGCAACTAGGGGGTGGCGAACTAGGCACCCGCCTAGGGCGTCGGAGTATCGAGGCGCCGAAGGCTCCTAATTTAATCCATCCATATTTTTCAATCCAAAAAAATGCAACGGTTTTACGCGTCATTTGTCGTAGCACGGAAATATATTTTGCTTGTGTTACATCTCTCTTTGTCAACCATCAACAATACGAATATCGATAGTAATCATATAAATTATGTAAAACACAGTGCGCGTGCAAAAGGCAGCAGCAAATTGCAATGTCTGTGATAAATTCAAGTATTGGTGACGTAGCGCCCAACATTCGTTAGCCAGAGATTAACGCGTGTTGTTTTATTCAACCGTTGAAGCAACGTTGGTAGCGTTGAGCATACGCGTTGTTAAATTCAACAAAAGAACAGTCGATGCTCCATCATAAGTGTTGTTTTTTCCATCGGCGTATCACGATGGCTACACCGTTGGAGCCACCAAGCCAACGATATTAGGAGATGGTTTTTAGCGTTGACTGTTTTATGGTATCCAAATTTCAAGTAGAGATTAGATCAAAGTTGAATAGAATAAAGAAAAATTAATTATACCTGCCAACCAAGTGGACGTCGCATTGGCCTATATGAAAACGTTGAATTTACTACGTTTGTGTATGAACGTTTATTAAAAGTTTTCTTCCCGTTGTTTTATCCATCAACTCACCGGCACAATAAGAAGCCAACAGAAATTATCTGATGACCAACAGCCAGACAACGTTACCAACAGAACGGTGAATAAAACATGCGTTTAGCTTCGAGTCGAGCTTTGATCAGACCAAACTGGGCAGGAGCACTGTGGGTGACGTAGGCGCCCTCTAGATCCTTATTTTTAAAATAGGGGAGCAGCGCTTCTAGGAGAACGGGTGTTCTGTCTTTGTTACCTCTATTATCATTTACAATATCATTGAGGAAAATGGAACATTCGTTCTCCTGGGAACGCTGCTCCCCTGTTTCAAGAATAAGGACCCTGCATGCTGCATGCATTATCTCTTTTGACTCTTTTCTATTTAGCCGTTTAAGGAAACTATAATCGGGTTAACCCGATCAGCAGCTGAATGTTTTCTATCTTTCCTTAATTGAAAAAAGACAAAATACGTCTGCTGGCGATCGGGTTAACCCGATCATAGTTTCCGTAAACAGATTTTACTTTAACAATAGCTTCGTTCGCGGTAAGGATTCTGAACTAGTTCGAAACTGTTTCGCATGCGCAGTTCAAGTAATGGCGTTCGCGGATAACAAAATGCTAAACTTTTAGTTACGGTTCTGGATTCGCGAAGATCAACCAGAATCGGTTCGGAACCATTTCTGCACCAGTTCTAGCGGTCCTAGGATTTTAGCAAGAACTTCAGGATTGACACATAACGTTCGTTTACGTATTGACAGTCTAGAGAATTCGTTCCAAAACTGTTCGCGATAAAATAATGGCGGTTTCCATTTGTTGCACGGAAGTGCACTGAGTACAATTCTCACATTTCATTTGACTGCACATTATCAGTTTTTATTTTCCATTTGAAATACATAAAGCCCTACAACTTTCATGTTTAAAGTTTTTTTCCACCTCGTATAGCTAAAGCTGTAGGTAGGGGTCAAAATATAAGGAAACACCCGTTCATAAATTGAAAAATTTCTGCTATTTCCAAAGAAAAAGCTGTAGTACTTTTGGATTTATTATGTAGCATCAGCGAAAATGAATCCGATGATGAAATTATATTATTTGAATGAATTCTACAGCTTATCTAGGTTATTTTTAGATATACATATTATTTATTGGTTTAAAAATATTGTCTGATGAATAACTCTAAATTATTTATAGATAGACCAATTTCTTTTAAATTTAACGGCGGGTGGAACCGCGGGGAAGAAGCTGTTATGTTATGTTGAACCATTGATCTAAATTTGTGAGATGACTTCTGCATTGATTCTAAAATTAATTCCAAATGTATTCAAAAAATTTCAAGCAAAAACCAAAGCATCAAAAAATATATCGATTGTTACTTTTGAGAAGGCGGTGGAGGGGCGCCAAAATTTGGACTTGCCTTGGGCGCCGAGGGTTCTAGTTGCGGCCCTGCTCAGAGACGTCGTATGTTATAAAACCCAACGTCTTTCAGACGTTTGCCTAAAGACGTCTTTAGGACTGATATTTCATTATTATGCTTGGAAATTCTGAATTGAATTTTAAGTAGTGATTCCCACGAGAGTCTCGTTTTCGAGAGTCTCGCATGGTCTCGTCTCGTTTTCGAGACGAGACTCAGACTGTCTCGGACAAGACGAGACGAGACTTTTATTGGTCTCGTCTCGAGTCTCGTGCGAGAGTCTCGTGTCTCGTGCAAAAGTCTCGCAGGTGAATATTTCTGCGTGCAGACAAAGAACACATATGATGTAAATATATGCAGTAGCCGGACTTTCGCGAAACCGCCTACCCCAGTTCATTGCCTACCCCTCCCATCAGAGCTCTGTTGGCAGTGGCCACACACACCACAAAATATTTTTTATTTTATGTTTTCACATGACGCAATATTTTATAATTAGGTGCGTTAAAATTACCGCCATCCTGGGGGGGTTTATTTGAAATTGATGCAACTTGGCGCACACGCAAAAATGACGCAAATGACGTCAGATGCGAATGAAAAAGTGGATGTCAAATAAGCCGTGCACCAATTTTCAATCACGAATGACGTCATTTGCGTGTTCGCAAAGTTGCACCAATTTCAAATAAAGCCCCCCCAGACCTATGATTTATAATTTTCTGTTATTTTAACAGCAACGTTAAGTTATCTGTCACTTATTCTACACGTAAAAATAGAGACAGGTATAGACTTTGAGCTATAACATAATACTGTATTCCTTTTATACACTGTCGCTCTAGAGCTCCTCGGAGTAACTCCAAAACATACAATTCGGATGTTATAGACTAAATCACGATAGAAAGTGAAGTTGACAGTTCGCGTTGACATTTTTAGTAAACTTTTTCTTTAGGTTGTCAGCATGCGTTAGCGCTTCGATTCCGTCAGCTGGGATAAACGACAGGGTCGTATTCAGAAAAGTGATATACATTTCCGAATAAAAATTTATTTTCAATTTCTTTAAAGGAAGTTAAGTTATTAAATCCAAAAATCCTAAAATTAGAGTCCAAAGTAAACACTTATAATAAGAGTAAACACTTAAATCCATACTAAAACCAGGTTTGAAACGCAACACCGAAACACAAAGGCACAGAACACTACATAAAAAACCAAAAAACCGATTGCGATAATAAAAAATAAAAAAATAATGCAGAAAATGGCAAAAAACTGGAAGATTTCACACAAAAATTCGAAATTCAAAATTCAAAGATCCGAATCTGTTATTTTTATGTGTCAAATCAAAATGTCATGTATCATTATTTGATAGTTGTCAGAAAAAGGGACAGATCTGGGGATTTTATTTATTTTCAGCTGGTGAAAATAACGGTCAAAATTTAAACTCTCTCGTGAATATGACTATACCTAAAAGGGCTTCTTGCACCCCGGCAAATTTGATGAATCAGGGAAAAGGGGAATGCACTATGAGCGAGTCGAGTGCTTAACGCACTCTTAAAAGAAACGTTCAATCTTTTGACATTGAGCCGCTCCGAGTAACTCAACGGGTAAAAGAAATACAGGGCAGAGTCCCTTTTCAGTGACGAATTTTAAATACATAATCTTATTTTTCAACAGTTGTTGTGTTTCTTTTTCTAATTTAAAATTATAGCAAATAGGTAAGTATCCTGTACTATGGTTGAACCAAATCCAAGCGGCAGTAATGACAATGAGGAATTTGCAAATTTTTTTCTTATTCTCGTATTAAATTCTTCACATTATAAAAAGTGACTTGCCACATAAATTTTAGATTTTCAACTAAATAGAAATTCAAAATAATTCTCTTCGCGCCAAAACGCAGTCGTAAATCAATGACGTCACAAGACGATATCCTTCCAAGCGTCAAAACGAGTCTCTATACCCCCTTCCTGTCTTATTCATTGTCAATTGTGTTTTATGTCATTGTTTGTGCGATTTACATGTGTGGTTTATTTTGTTGTCAAGTTTCCCCTCGTTTTTATTTTAATCTTTGTTTAGTGAATGGAAAATGATAATGACCGACATACAATGGTGGATCCATCGGTAGAATTCGATGTAAACACAAGCGTCTGACGGCTTACGTTTCACGTTAACATAACCACACTTTTGTTTGTTAATCGTTCGATGACGTCATAACCAATTTTAGAACATTTTCGCGCCCATTGTTATTGAATACTTGAATAATTAATCAGTTATTAAGGGTTCAGTTTAAAGAGGATTTAAATATAGAAATATACTTCTTCAGTATTTTGCTCCACTTTAAATACATTTTCCATCAAAATAAAATTTAATGCAACTTCCTCATTAAATAACCTAAATTGTATTGGTAATCCAGACTTTCTATTGGTTGAGACACCCTACCTGGACCAGTGCGCATGCGCGGAGAACATTTGATAGGTTGTAATGAAAATGACCAGTTATGCCATTACTGCCACTTGGATTTGGTTCAACTATAGACTCTAAACTGGAACAAGATTATGCATAACGAGACTCCGAGACATTTGCGAGACTCTCGTACGAGACGCGAGACGAGATGAGACTTAAGGCTGCGAGACGAGACTCGAGACAAGACTTTTTATTTATCGGCGAGACGAGACAAAACTTTATGAAAGTCTCGTCTCGTTGGTCTCGTGGGAATCACTAATTTTAAGTGTTTTGAATTTCCAAAAGGCTTATTAAAGTTCTGACGTGTTCTGTACCATTCTAAATACTTTTCAATAACTTCTAAATTGAATGAGAATCGAATTATGTGGGAAATTTTTGTAGACATCAGACGCCTCTGAGATCTCCACAAACGGCATTCAAGACGTCTGGCTTACGTATTTAAAGCATCTTAGAGACATCTTGAAGACGTCGTTTGTTACAAAATCCAACAGCCGATCTGCCTACAGACGTCTTTAGGACTAAAATATTCTGAAAACGTCTTTAACAAAACAACGTCTTTTTTTTTGTCTTCACACGTAATACATACCTAAGACGTCTTCAAGCTGTCTAGGTAGTGCAGTAAAAGTAGTTGTTCTTAGTAGGTATAAGGGAAGTTTTAGCGGACTCGCAGAATTCATTTAATTTGGTGTCACGTGGATAATAAGTACTATAATTGCTACACGTTCTAATTCAAGCTTAATAGTGCAATAATTGAAAGTGACGAGATAACTAGTGGATTAGTTTGAGCTAATTGGGAGGGGGAGCGTCCCGCTAAATTGAAATGAATGTTTCTAATGTAAGACAAGCACTTCTACTACACTAACATACCGTTTAATATAGTTATTATAATAATGCATTGAAAAATAACAATTTTATTTGAGATTGAATTTTTGCCATTATTTGAAATTGAAGTTTTCGCGCCTTAATCATGACTCCATCCAATAGGAGAGGAACGAAAATAATCCATAACCTCCCTAACCCTGAAAAATAGGTAACCAGAGTTGAGTTCGGAATCGAATTTTAGTGCAATGCTAGTGCGGTGTTTGTGTAGTGCAGTGTTATATCATCGCGTGATAAAGGTGTAATCGGCGGTGTAACACCAAATACACCATCATTTTGTACCGAGTAAACGGTGCCCCCCATCTTCACACCGCATTCGGACACCAAATTGTTTCCAAAGGCAAAAAAAGTGTACACCAAACACTCCTACCAATTAACGAACGCCATAGTGTCAATAGTGTGAAAAGTGTCTACACTTTCTACCTTTCCGAACTCACCTTTAGTGCATTGCTAGTGCGATGTTCGTTATATCACGTGATGAAGGTGAAATCGGCGGTGTTACACTGAATACATCATCATAATGTACCGAGTAAATGGTGTCTCACCATCTTCACACCATCCGGGCACCAAATTAATTTCGAACGCAAATAAAGTTTACACAAAACCTCTTCTTCTTCAGCCTAAAGCCATCCACTCCTAAATGAAAGCCTCTTCCAATTGTTTCCATGCCCCTCTGTCCTCTGCTGTTTTTATCCAGTTTTTCCCCGCGGTTTTCACGATGTCATCCGGCAGCCTTTTTTGGGGTCGTCCAGTACTTCGCCTAGTTTCCCGGAGTCTCCATTTTATGATTTTATTTGTCCTGCGGCTCGCTTCTTTTTGGGTCACGTGACCAGCCCATCTCCATTTCAGATGAGCTATGCGTTGTATGACGTCTGTAACCTTCGTTTTCCTCCGTATTTCCTCGTTTCTATTCTGGTCCCTCAAGCTAATGCCTAACATGCCTCTTTCTATTGCTCTCTGTGTGGTTCTGAGCCTATTAATGCTTTTAGCAGTTACTGCCATAGTGCCATAGTTTCAAGACCGTTCGTTTTTACTGGTTGTCTGGTAGAACACATGTTTCGTAGACTTTTCGTTTGAGCTGTGAGAAATATCAGGGTTTTTAGGGATAAATTCGAGCTTACCGAACGCGGCCCAACTACGTCCCACCCTTCTGGCTATTTCTGCGCTTTGATTCTGTTCACCAATTGTAATTTTATGTCCGAGATATATATCTGTACCTCAGAGGTACAGATATATATCTCGTAAATTGTATTAAGGGCGGGTATTATAAAACTGCTTTGACAGTTAACTTAAAGTTAACTTTTTGAATTACATGTAATTTCGGAAGTTAACTTAAAGTTAACTCTCAAAGTAGTTTTATAATACCCGCCCTAAGTCATAATATTATAATTCAATATACTGACACTAAGTGATTCTAGTACAATTTACCTTTAAGCCTGGTGAGTCACTTGATACAGGTTCCAACTGGGTATTTCGGTTGTCTCAAAAGCTAGGTGTATGAAATTTTTTCCCGGAGATCAAGTAAGTTATTAGAAGTAGTATTCAGCTATAAACCCATTTTCGAAAAAAAGTGACTTAATACAGTTTACCTCTGAGGTACAGATATAATCCCGATGTTTATCGATAGAGATTTGAATTTGATCTTGGCTCATTATTTTCGTTTTAGACAAGTTCATAATCAGACCGACGTTTTTTGATGCGTGATGGAGTTGTTCTATCATCATCTTGATCTTCTCTTCGGCCGTGTTGCTTATTAAATATTAGGACAATGTCATCTGCGAACCGCAGATGATTTAGACGGGTTCCATCGATGGTAATCCCCTTTTCGTGCTAGGGTCAATTTTCAAAAGCATCTTCGAGCGTTAGTGTGAACAGTTTTGGGGATGTGTCCCCCTGTCGAACACCTCTCTTGACTGGAAGTTCATCAGTGATCATGTCTTCCTCGATTTTAATCTGAAGCGTTGCGTTATGCTAGATATTTTCTATAATATTTGAATATCTGGAATCAATTCTCGCATTATCCAGTGCTTTTAGAACTGCCCACGTTTCAACAGAATCGAAAGCTTTGTCCTTTGAGGTAGTCGATAAAGGCTAAATTAATGTAAGGGCATATTATATTCCGTACTTTTCTCAATAATACTAATACTACGGATAGTTTGTAGGTGATCTGTTGTACTATAATATTTCCGAAATCCCGCTTGTTCGGTAGAATGATAAAAGTCTAATTTTCCCGTAAGCCTATTAGTTATTACTTTGGTAAATAGCATGTAGAGGTGTGATAGTAGACTGATTGGTCTGTAGTTCTCGATATTTTGACTGTCTCCTTTCTTATACAGTAAGATGACTTCAGCATTTTGCCATGTATTCGGGATTTTTTCCGCGGGTAAGGCATTTGTTTAGGAGTATTCTTACAGCCTCTTGAATATCCTTCCCTCCTATATTAAGTATTTCACTAGTTACCCTGTCTTCTCCTAGACTTTTCCTATCTTTCATATGTTTCAGTGCATTTGTTATTTCCCAATTACTTATTTCAGGAATGTCTTCAGAACCAACATTTGAAACAATTTCCCTTTGTTGTTGGGGTTTCGGTACTTCTGAACTATAAAGTTTTTTTATAGGAAGCTTGAATTGCGGCTACGATTTCTTCTTTATTGCTCACAATTGTTCCATATTGATTTCGGATTGATGATGTTATTCTAACTTTGCCTTTAGACATTTTTGATCTCAATACCATCATGTTTGTGTTACATATATCTCTATAGTATTTTGAATAAGAAGAGTGTTATAATTTCTAATGTCTTTCCGAATTTACTTCCACCAAACTTGAGGCCCATCCTCAATCAATCTGGTAGCGAAGTGTCACTTCGGCACACGTGCTAGGAAATTGATACCCATCCTCAATGCTGTGAATTTTCAGTCTGCTGTGCGTGTAGTTCGGTCACATAACCTAAATTATTTTTCACCGTACTGCGCATGACACAAGTCGGCACGCATCGAAAAAGCTTGCAACTTGCAAGCTTGCAATTCGGAGTCTGCGTGCATGCTAGCACGAAATTGAATTTAGGATGCCAACGCTAAACAACATTGTCCTAGCATGAGTGCCGAAGTGCCAATTCGCTACCAGATTGATTGAGGATGGCCTTCACTCCTACCAATTAACGAACGCAACAGTGTCAATAGTGTAAGAAGTGTCGTCACTTTCCACCATTCCGAACTCACCTCAGATATACACTTCTAATTTTTTCCAAAAAATCAACACTAAACTGACAGATTTCAATGTCATCAACCTTTAATTGGTTGATTTCTTGTTCTGACGACAGATTGGGAGACTATAATACTATTGGTTAGAATAATGTGACGTCACGTTGCGCGCGCGTTTTGAATAGACTGGTTTATCGGCGAATTCAATATTTTTTTTCTAATTTAATAACGCATGGTTCATCTTCATTTTTACATACATTTTATATTGTATTCAGGCATTTTGAAAACCCAATAAAAAAGAAATGCGGGACGGCCCCATTATAGAGGGAATAATGAGCAAACTTTTGTTGAACTGCTTAAATGTGTCCATAATCCACCAGAGTGATTTTTCTAGAATATTCCATTGTATTTTATATTCTATTCGAAAATTAGACAAGGTTTAAGAATTTTGACTTCGCCACCCGTCACCCGACTATATTTAAAATCAAGTTTCAAGAAAGATACAGGGTATTCTAATCATGTCTATACCACTCGAATAAATGTAAATGGGCATTTGATTGTTCCTAGATGTTATAGTGAGTTCAGGAAGAAATTAATTCACCAAAATTTTATAACATTTTGCCTTGTCATTTTAAGAATGCAAATGCAAAATATTTTTCTAAGCTTGCTAGGACATATAATTGCAGAGCATAATGAATTATTTTCCTCTGTTATATTCTCCTGAACTACTTAAACATGTTCATACTTTGTTTGCACGCCTGTGCTGAGTGTTTGTTTTTGTTATTATTATTAATTTATTTTTTTCCTCTGTTTCACTTTGCAATACATTAAAAAGCTGTAGGTATCGATTACTCCACTTAGCTTCAAATTATTTATCCACCCTACAGTTATATTATATTAAAGTTTATTATCCATACGGATGCTTAGATATATGTATAAAAAAACGTAGTTACGTGAAATTCTTATGTAGGTAATCGAATAAATAAATTTAAAAAATAAAATATAATGAGTAATAATAAGGAAATATTAGCAAGTATGTAAATGTTTTTTTTTCAATTCAAATTTTTGAATTTTCGTATTTTTTCCTATTCCAGACTCTTGATTTTCCCTTATATTTCTTTATTCTAAATTCTTAATTTTCTTTTGGCTCTTGAATTTTTTCATTCCAAGTTTTTGTATTCTTATTATTTCCGTATTTTAGGATTTCAGGCTCTTGATTTGTTTTTTAGTGTTTGATACGACCTGGCTTTCCTAATGTTTTTTTTTCCAAAAGGAAAACATACACTCATCAAAAAAGTCTAGGGAACAAGAAATATTCGTCTTTTATTTTTTAGACAGAATAACTTTTTTCAAAAAGATACCATATGGGTATTTGTTGAACAAATCTTGTAAAATTTATCATATCGGCTTTTGCAGCAGGCTTTAACAAAATTTAAAAATCTTTTAAAAGTATATTTTGTTCAATTTATAAATGTATTCAGTTGCAGACTATTTTGATGTGTGTATTTTCTTTTAAAATAAATCAAGAATTGAAGAGACTTGAATCAGAAAATATTTAATTGTGGATTCAGAAGAGTATTTTTTATTTAAATTTGGATAGACAAATATTGAAAGTTATAAAATGAGTAATAATAATAATGAAATAATAGTCCTGACGACGTCTTCACGCAGATGTATGAAAGACGTTGGGTCTTGCTCACATCTACTTTGATGTCTTCACTGTACATGTGACAAAAAAAAAATGTTGGAAGCCGTGTAGATGCTAGGTGTATACCGGTGAATTTATCACTAAGGGCCGGTATCTCAATAGCAAATCATCAACGGGTTAAGCATAACTCCAGGGTAAACATTGCAACTGGACACGTTTACCCTGGAGTTAAAACCAACCCGGAGGTGACTCGCTATTAAGAAACCGACCCTAGAACGCTTGAATTTTGGTATCCGGGGTAAACGGGTCGAAACTGATGTATCACTCGTTGGAATCTGAAAAACGACCATTTTGTATTGCACTCTCCTATATTTTTGCATCATAAAGACTCTCTTCTTCATACAGACGTGAAGCTATCACTTGTGAGCTCGAAGTTACCTCTAAATAGATGTTGTATGTATGTAGGAGAGTTCCTGTGCACTTGACGCACGTCTTTGGAAAGGTGTATCTGGATTAGGTGAGCCTTGGTAATGCTTCACAGATTATATTGTTTAAGTGTCGAGATCTTAGTGACCTTAACAATATTAAATAGGATAACTTTGATATCTTCCAATACCTCGTTATTATCCTCGTGAAGTAAGGCTTCTCTTCTTAATCCAAGAACCTTATCAATGTAAAGGGTTCTTGGATTGAATCTTCCAAATCAAAATGGTCAAACTAAATAATCTTGTTTTTAAGTCTTCTGGAAACTCTTGTGTATGAGTAAATTGGTAAAGTGAAAAGTTGAGGCAAGTTATATAGATACATAGAGCAGCAAACATATGACCGAGAAGAAGATGATATAAAAGGGATTGTACCTTATATACCATGTATTCATTAAAGAATCCTCTGGTTGTGATAATATTTTCGTTTCAATGCTAGAATATTGTAGCCGGTTTATTGATATTTTTTTAATACATATTAGAAATTCTTGTATTGAACAATGCTACTTTCTAAGCTAATGTTCAATTTTTTCACAATTCACAATTTATTTTCCAAATGTCGAAATCAAAATGGATTCAGATCAAATTTTTTAACTAGTGACGCCTTATCCAACATAACAAATGACATCTGCGAGGCTTATGATAAAGGATTGGTTGGTGTGCTGGTTCTTTTGGATTTTTCGAAGGCGTTTGATACGATTAATCATAAAGTGCTGTTGGCAAAACTAAAATTAACAGGTTTTGAGCTAGATTCTATTAGTCTTATCTTGATAAACGTAGCCAAAGCAAAGTGTAGCTTATGATCAACACAGTCGTCCTATCTTAATATATTTTCTAGTGTTCCTCAGGGCTCTGTTTTGGGTCCCCTCCTATTTATTATATATACCACAGATATTCCGAATTCTGTAAACAATTGTAAGGCCCAAGCATTCGCTAACGACACTCAGTGACATTTTGAATTTGCGGAGAAGGATTTTCATCTTGCCGGTGACATTATTAATTCTGAGCTGTCGAGAATGAAAAACTTATCACTTATATGAACATAACTTAATCTTAACACTTCATAAACAAGTGTAATGTTGTTCGGTTGTCAGAGGAAACTTCAAGAACTACCTACAAATGAATCTCAATTTACAAATTGATAATATACCTTTAGAGATTGTCAAAGGTGCAAGAAACTTGGGTTTAACATTGGACTCCAGAACTGAGATTTAGGGTGCACACTAATAATTTAATTGAAGGGACTTTTTACAGACTAAAATTATTGTTCCGGATATTTTCTTAATGAAAAATTAAAAAAGGAGTTATGTGAGTCACTGATTTTATCTAACTTTAATTACTGTGACCTTATTTATGTTGGATTTCTTGACTCTAATAGCAAAAAGCGTATTCAGAGAATGCAAAATTCTTGTTGTCGCCTAATTTTCAATTTGAGTAGGCGGGATCATATTTCTCACAAAATTAAAGAGTTGGGTTGGTAAAATATGGAGACCCGAAGAATTTTGCATCTTAATAACTTTACTCATAAGCTTTTTAACCTCTCTTACATATCAGATCAGAAATATTGAAAAATAAATTTGTTCCTAGAACTACAGTACATAATGTGAAGGGGGAAGCCCTAACGGTAGGTATGCCTTAAACTGACATTTCTCCATGTAAAAATGTAATTTTAGGGAATACTTATCGTTAGGGCTCCCCTAAAATAGTTGGTGGAAACGGTCATTAGTTTAAGTAATCTCAAAATTGACGTAAAAAAATATTTGTTACAAAATCAGTAAGTTTCGCCAATCACCAGTAGTGCTTTTGCGGTTTCTGAGCTTGTTGAGTTAAATTGTTTTATAAGAAATTGGCGGGTGAATAAACCAAAAGAAATGGTTAGTTGTCTCCTGTAGCCCCTTTGTAATCAAAAGAATAATTTCAATTTATATATTTAGTTTTAGTTTAGTTATATTTTGTGCCATCGATATAGTACAAATACGGGGGTTGATTGGTTGAGTATGAGTAGCCCTAGGCTAGACTTTGCCAGTCCTCTTCTGATTTGTGCTCAGAGTTATCTGTTATTTTTAAAGCACTTATATGCTTCACTATTTCGTTGTTATCTATTGGCCTCACAAACATTGACTTGTTTGCAGGCTCCACAGGAAATCTGTCTGTAGAATCAGGTATACTTTTGTACATATCTTGGCCCACTTTTGTAAAGTAGTTATTCAAAAGTCAGCCATTTGTTTATCGTCAGCGAACCTTATGCTGTTCGGATTAAGGTCTTTTGAAAAAATATAATTTTGGACAAACTGTTTGATTTGGAATTTTTTTTTCTTCAATAAATATTTCTGAATTTGTGAATTATCCACCACTATCACCTATGTACTTAGTAACATTTCTAAAATTTGTTTTTTAAATCAAAATTAAAATTAAAAAATTGGCAAATAAAAATTATTGCCATGTAATCAGCTAGATTAGTAGTTCTCTACAACTTTCTCGTATAAATATTTTTGATATTATGCATATTAACGCCAAAAAGTTATGATTACAGAATTACTGGTGGTTAACGCTCTCAAATTGTAAAGGGGCCCACATACTGCGTTTTTGTTGGACAGTTCTGTTGTACGTGCAAAAAATTGTCGTTTTTGCTGGCATACAAAACCGATGCAAATATCTGGCTTCACCTGATTTTATGTTCGAAATGTCAACAAACCTGAAGTGTGTGGGCTTCGAATTTTAAAAACGACGGTTTTGTTTGGTGTAAATTATATGCATGATTTCTTCCCCGCGTGAGGTGGTGTTTTGGGGCCCACCTCATTTCGGGGCCCGGGGCTTTAGCCCCCAAAGCCCCCCCCCCTTAATCCGGCCCTGGGTGTTTTAAATTGGTTCAAAAGAGTTCTAAAAGTTTTCTAGTTCTAAATTGAATCCTAATTGTTCTGAAGTTTCTAAGTTATTCCAAAATGTTCCTGAAAATTCTGATTTGAATTTGAATTGTTTTGGACGCTTATTTAAGGTTTAAATTTCCACAGCAATTTAAATTCGCTCTTGAAAGCCTTCCGAAAGACATTTTGTAACTTTTAACCTGAATAATCCTAAGATTCTGGCGCTTTTCAAAATGTTTCTGGAGAGTGTTTGAGTAATTTAGGGCATCCTAAAATGAGTTTCAAACTTCTGAATTATTGTAAAATGCTTTGGGAATTGTAAATCGGTTTTTGAATGTTTTGGAGCATTCTAAAATGGTTCTGAAGTTTCCAAATTGTTCTGAAGCGCTACGAAATGCTTTTGGAAATTCTGAATTGAATTTTTAGTTTTTTGAACCTTCCAATAGGCTTATTAAAGTTATCAAGTGTTTTATACTATTTTAAATGGTTTGCAGTAACTACTAAATTGAATGCAACACCCTAAAAACGTCCCTAGTCCACAAACGAGTCAAACGACATTCAAGACGTTTTGCTTACGTGTTCAAGGCATCTTAAATACAGCTTAAAGACGTCGTATTTTACAAAACCCAAAACCCAACGTCTTTTAATCGTCTGCCTGAAAACATCTTCATGACATTTTTTTTCAAGACATTCTAAAGACGTGTCTTTACCAAGATGTCTTGAAGAAGTCTTCGAATCTTTTTTTAATTCATAAACCATTATACATATTTACTTGAAAGCCCGGTTGTACCAAATAGTGTGACTCAGTTGTCTTTAAGATGTGAATTTACGACATCTTATGGACGTCTTATAGACATTTTTTTTGTCTTCAGACGTTCAGATGCAATGCAGACCTAAAAAATACATCTTAAAGACTTTGTGTGCTGTCTGGGTACGCTGCCAACCAATTTTGGAAGTTGTTCTAGAGGATTCGGGTAGGTAGGTAGGTACTTTTTAAAGTTTTAATTAATTTATATATTATTCTGTTGTTCTTGGGTATATTTGGACTAATGAAACCAAGTGGTTTTGTTTTTTGAGCTACGTTTCGAAAAATTTATTTTCTTTTTCAGGCTGTAACCAATCGAAACAGGACAAATTTAGGAATAATAAATAATTTTCAGATAGGTAATTGAAATATTTTGAAGAATTAAATTATCTCAAAACAACAAACATTCATATAAAAGTTATAAAACAACAAAGATGATCTTGGTTTCTTTGGTCCAAATATACCCAAGAACAACAGAATAATATCTTCCTTACTGGACAACAACTGTATAAAAGAATTAATTTATGTTGTTAGATGTTATTTTGGATTTTTTAAATTGAATGATTCGCTAAAAAATTTCAGGGTAAAATCTCAAATTTAGCTATTCTCAACTTCTAACTGCTGCTTGCTCCCATCCTTTGGCTTCAGTCTTTTAGCATCTTCATTCAAATTCAAAAACAATAGCGTCAAATTACAGTTTGTTTCTAAACATGCCAATTAAAATAAAATATATCTGAATTGAAACGAGTCTCAAAGCTTTTATCAATAAAACATCAAACATCAAACATTTTAATAATTTCTTTAGAATAAAAAGCTCTCTGACGACCTTTAAATTTTTAAATTTTCTCCCAAAGTCAAACGATTTATAAAAAAAAGCTACTCCCGCAGCAGTCCAGCGTTTTAGTAGAAAATTAAAATAATTAACCGGTAAACAGTGACGGACGAGGAATGTCCAAGAAAAATAACAAAAATCTTTCCTTTGACCAATTAAATTCTCGGTTCACATCAACATCAACAACAATTTTATTGCTAAATGTGGACGGATGGGTATATACATTATTATTCCTCGAGTTCGGTACCACTGTGTTGCCAAATTAATCAAAAAATGATTATGGAACCATAAAAATGGATCACATCGCTTATATATTGTAAGGTATACCTACCAACGGAAATGGTACCTTAGTCAAATTAATTTTATATTCACCAACCAACAAATCTTCATTAGACCTGATGCTAAAGTTATATTTATGTCATTTTAAAATTTCTTTTATTAACAGCTCAAACAATTAACTATTGGACCATTGCGATGGTACTCCCTATATTTAAACGATGAACCATCATATTGATATCAAAGCCGCAAATCCAATTGAAATGAAATAAAAATGGCTCATATCGGCACCACTGTCCAAGCCCATTGAATTCTCGCGGTACCAACGCGATGGTATCCCGTGACCCGGCGTCTTAACCACGCGGCTGGTACCGGGTGGTACCGAGGCCGGTACCAGCAGCAAACACCTATCTGGTACTGCATAGACTCAAATACGTTTTGCTTTAAATGTATAGGTATTTTATAAATGCGGCATCCGGCGACAAAAAAAAATTCCGTTGAAATCTTACATCAAATGAGCGACTAATTAACGATAATTTTTTCTTCAACAAGTAGTGCCTCCGAGGGCCTATTATAAACCAAAATCCGTAATAAAATTGTAACGGTTGATTTTGTAGATTTATCTATGTATATTATGCACCAGTCAGTTGCAATTAACTGGATTTGAACTTTCACGATTTCATCATTAAAAGAGTTGCATATATTATATTTCTAAATAAATCGGCCGTTTTTTAATTGTCTAGAATTATCTTCGTGCGCACACAAGAAGTGCAACTTTCCCAGACTCGCATAGGCATATTATATGGGTCTTAATAGAATAATAATTGACCAACCCAAACTAAGTACTGCTATTAACTGCATAATTTTAATCCTAAAATAGATTATGTGCTAGCAGGTAGGTATATGGATTTTTATTTGGGGATTTAAACTGTGTTAAAGGTAAGATATGAATCATTAAAATTATATTGAGTCAAGTCTGAAGAATTCTTAATCTAGGTATTTGCATAATTGAATTCTATCGTTGTCAAAAGACGAACATTAATTTGCTAAATCAAATGAAAGATTATATTTTTCTCGAAACTGTTTCTAGGCAAGGTATTTTTCAATGAATCTTATGTGGTTTCTCGAGATCGCAGAAAGTGGCGCGTTCGCCAGCATGTACAGAATTTTACTTGGAATCTATACAGAAAATACCATCGAGCTTTAAACTGCTAGAGGGATCAACAAGCATATTTGTTTTGTTCCATAATGAGGTAGCGGGGTCAGAGGGGTGATTCATCCGATAAACAAAACGAAAAAAGGCCCTGTTGCCGAATTTTTTCCTGTTCGAATAATAATCTCGATAATAATGAATATCGTCATCTATCGAAAAGTATCTATTTCAAATTTGTCTGCTTATAATAATATTAAAAATATACTTGCGACTTTTTAAGTCTATACTTAAAATAATTCTAAAACAACAATACCTTTTATCACGACTCAATTTGGTTTTAAATGGAACTACGTACCTACTTCTAAAGAAAGATTTTACAGTCTGGCAATAACGTAGTAATTGTTTTGTGTTCTCAACTTTCTTGTGACAAATCAACTGACTGCGTTCGAGAACCTGGTGTGTCGTATAAAAATCACACAGCTGCCGTTCGGAAAGGCGAAGTGTGGATTAAAATCATATGGTTTTCGGCGTTCGGAAGGGTGTTAGACACGTATTGATGTGCGCACCGAATACTCTAGAGTGAAATTTAAGCTCACATTTTGAAGATGCACTCCCTGAAATAATTTCCACACCAACAACCAGGTTTTCGAACGCAGCTCTCTGATACCCAAAACATAAACAGACTGGTTTATAAACATTCTATTTTCATAAGTGCGAGAAAGAGGGTCTCATTCTGGAACCAAACAAATTCAATAGCACATTATTATCGTTATCAGTCTAGAGAGAGAGAGAGTGTTCAATGGTCGAAGGAAAATACTGAGCAGAAAGATTATCGAATGTAATACCACAGATTACTTGATTACTTACATACAGATGCGAAAGAGCGGCGAATTCGTGGTTCAAGATTAATTTGATAGACATAGGCTGGCCGCACCAATGCCACATCAATGTATTTTGAACATATTTATTTATATAAATGCGGAAGCTCAATAATATAATATTATTTCTTTAATTGGTTCACGCTCACGCACTCGGCCACGTTAATTGTCCTGACGCGGGCGATCTTTATCTATGCGTGGGGCCGCTGGCCGCTGGCTTCGTCACAGAATATCGTCGACAGCAAGTATACGTACTTACGCATCTGTATTAGGTGATCTGTGGTAATACCACAAGAGAGTTCAGGATTACCGGATAATACTTTTACCTGTCACGAAACGCGTTACGCAGCAACACCACGACTCCGAAGGAGGAGTGGTGTTGCTGGTAACGCGTTGAGTGTCAGGTAAAAATATCATCTGGTAATCCTGAAAAATCGAATGGTATTCAAAAGGTTATACAACGAACTAAACTTTAATTCTTCATTAATTAATAATTTCATGAATCAAAAATTTAAATTTTTTGTCAAAAAAGTTTCAAAACACCAGTTACCGTGCAAAAGGATTATCACCTTTTAAGCCTCTCGTGTCATATGGGGAGGATTATCACTTCTTAATTCTCTCGTGTCATATGGGAATAATGTTCAGTGAGTTGTATAATCGAATGTAATACCACAAGAGGTTTTAGGATTACCGGATAATACTTATACCTATCACGAAACGCGTTACGCAGCACCACCACGACTCCGAAGGAGGAGTGGTCTTGCTAGTAACGCGTTGAGTGTCAGGTAAAAGTATTAGGTAATCCTCTGAAACATCGACTGGTATTCAAACGGTTATACAAAATTCTATTTGGGAACCAAGGAGACCAGGAAAGATATTTGAAGAAAGTTCGAGGGAAATTCTAGAAAATTCTGTATATGTCTATTACGAGACAACAAGCAAAAATGGACGAACAAAGAGTTCAACTTTATGCATAACAATTTTTTGGTAGCTATCGGAGAACCACCTACGTTCCTGAGTATAGCTTTGCCTTTAGCGCTTAGAGCTGCAGTTCTTCTGCTAGAAGAGAAGCTTCACCGGAAAATGTTTCTTGGTATCCTATAGGTGAGGTACTTTTTGGGTCTTGCAGGATAATTTGGAAATTTTGATTTTAGATGGGCCATCAACTGTTGAAAATACTTTGTTGAGCAGCTTGATTAATTATGAAGAATTTACTTTATAGTGTAGCCTGTGGTCTGTGGTGGTGGAATTCATTATGGTATCTGAAGCTTTTTAAATATAAAATTAAATAAATATAGTTTAGCATTGTAGGATTTTGCATTTATTTTCCTTGTGTTTCTGTGCATGTGGAAGTAAATAGAGTTTGTTAGTGTAATCTAAAAAGGTTATACTTCAGCGAACTTCTGCGCAAAATGTTGGAACTTCAAGAGAACAAACGAAAACAAGAAAAACAAGATGAAGAAGCCAGGCGACAAGAAGAAAAACAACAAGAAGAAGCTAAACCACAACAGGGAAAAGAAGACGAAGAGGCCAGGCGACAAAAAGATGAACGGGAAGAGACAACAACAAAAAAGCTAGCTAAACGACAAAACGAAAAACAAGAACGGCAAGAAGACATTGGAAAACTGCTGAAAATATTGAAAATCATACAAGGATCTGTCGTTAACCTGGAACAAAAGATTAGGGAAATTAAAGCCAAAGTTAAAGAAGATGTTCAAGAAGTTAAAGACGATGTTCAAGAAGTTAGAGACAATGTTCAAGAAGTTAAAAACGATGTTCATCAATTAGGACAAGAAGTTGAGGACCAAGTTCAAGCACTTGAAGATAAGGTGAATAAATTAGAAATACGTTACATCAATCCAGTTAGTGCTGGGGCATTCTTTAGTTTGAAGATAAAACCACCAACTTTTGATGGTTCTACGTCCTGGACCATGTATATCCGACAATTTGAAGTTGCTGCAAATACCAACGGATGGAACAACCAAGAAAAAGCTACAGCACTGATAGTGGCGCTACGAGGACCTGCCTTAGACCTTCTTCAGTCCATTCCTTCGATCTACCAACAGAATTACCAGCATCTGAATCAAATGTTAGAATTGCGCTTTGGAGACCATTAGGGTAAGCACATAATGGAGCGACGAGCAAAGTAGTGACCAGCAGGGCCGTTCTTAGGCGAGTGCAGGTTGTGCAGGCACAAAGGCGGCCAAACTAAAAGAGCGGCAGCAGGCAGCAGTCAGAAACCGAAAAAAAAAAATTATGGAAAATTAAATTTCTTACTTAGGGCATTTCACAGAAGTTCTAGAAAGCATTTTTAGAATACGCATGTTTTATTTATGTAAAATCTGTTTTTTTTTTAAAGATAAAAGTCAAAATGACATTATGTTGGCAATACAATGTAAAATTGTCAATGCTTTCAAATTTTTTATGTAGAAAAGGCTTGTGTTGCCAACATAGTTACTAAATTTTTGACTTGGGGAATTATTTAAAAAAAAAAAAAACAGACTTTTTTTTATTTTATATAATAATAATAATCTTTATTTGAAATTGCATTAAAGTCTGTTTTTTTTTTTAAAGATAAAAGTCAAAATGACAATATGTTGGCAATACAATGTAAAATTGTCAATGCTTTCAAAATTTTTATGTAGAAAAGGCTTGTGCTGCCAACATAGTTACTAAATTTTTGACTTGGGGAATTATCTTTAAAAAAAAACAGATTTTAGATATTTAGGTACATATTTATGATACGAGTATTAAGCCGGGAACACACTATCAACACGGTACGTTACGTTACGAGGCGCGTACCGTGTCGCGTAATACAAATGTGAGCGCTCTTCGCTTACTTACACAACACGCTTCATACCTTGTACCGACACTTACTAGGTTTTTTTGCCAATTTTATTTTAATTCGAGAAATAATATTCGTACATAGTGTTAAAAAATGCGATGTGCCAGCATTACCGATTCTTCCGATTGGGAAGAAGAACTATAGAAGAGGGCGAAAAGGCAGCAGTATGTTCACAAATATTAGAAAATAGATCAAGTCATAGGACATTATAAGGTGCATGAGATTAATGGAACGAGAATCATAGGCGAAAAATAATTACTCATAATTCCGTACTTTTCAATTAATAATTCCTCCATTTTTGTTTTTCAAACCACAAACACTAACCAGACAAACATACACAATTTTGAACAAAACTGCTTGCATACCCAGCACGCGTGTGAGGAAAGTGTGGATTTCCACAAATCAACGACAAGCGGAGACACGCGTGTTATTTGACGACAGCGTACCGTGTTGGGTATACCGTAGCGTGTAGGGTATATGATTGAGATCCATAAAAAGACACGTAAAATTCAAGACCTCACGTTTAGTACTGCACGTGCCAGCTCGTAATGTGACGTACCGTGTCGAAGGTGTGTTCCCGACTTTAGGATTTTGGTTCATATTCTGTTTCAATGATTTGAATGGATGATTTTTTTAAAAGTTATCCGTGTTTTACGGTATATCCCATGCACACATAGTTTTGAGTTTAAAATTAACGTTTTTGGGCGTGGCACCCGAAAAAAAAATTCCCTGCGGCGAGCTTTTCCTCTAAAATATTTTTCGGTTTTACTGAGGCGATAACGATAAATCGATTTATCAAAAATTAAAGCCGATTTCACAATAGACAGACCTAGTTTAAATAAGATAATATTTACTAAAAAATGTAGTTGTTTTAAATAGGGGCGGCTTTTTCATGCCTGCACAAAGGCGGCAGAGGGGCTAGGACCGGCCCTGGTGACCAGTGAGGAGAGCAAAGCAGTGAGAACTAAGGCCGTGTTTATGTTGGAGCTGTGATAAACGATAAAGGCAACGATACTAATGATACTTTACATTAGTATCGTTGCTTTTATCGTTTTATCGTGTATCACAGCTCCAACATAAACACGACCTAACACACGAGATCAAATTGTTTGACGCATAGTGAAGAGTAGTGCGGAGATTTAGCAGCGCTGTGATCAGCTTGTGCCTCATTCCATACAAAATTCACGCATTCGTGAGTCGCAAGGTTGTAAATAGTGAAAATATGGATTTGCATTCTTGTTTTGTAGTAGAGAGCGCTAGCTTCAATTACAGGACATAGTTTCACAGCCGATGACATCCATAGTAAAAGTATAGCATCCGCCTTCAATTGCCCTCTGTTTATCCTTTCTTTTTTCATTCTGTGCATCTATCTTTGTTTTTGATGTGAATTGTGTATTCATCTTCACTCAACTGTTTAACTTTGTATTGGCAACACGTATCACATTGATCTTTTCTAGGTATGTATATAGACAAATTCAGCTCATCAAACATTTTGTTAAACGTAAAAATTGAAAGAGGATGGCGACTTTCGTTCTGACACTCGGTTTTGTAAAGGTCGTAGACTTCTACTTTGGTTTTAAATGGATAATCTAAATATTGTTTATTCGTATCTTTCCGAAAATAGTGCGACTCCATTTTCGCTAGTTTTTCCAGAAAAGTCTCAAGAAATGCCAACTCTACTTTGCTTTTCAGTACAAATGGAGACTTATTTCTACTTTCAGTTTTCCGAATGTTTTGTATGCCTCAGCAAATCCATGATTTTTTACACTTTGAAGTACCCAATTTTGTACCATTTTCTCCTTCAGATTTAATGTAGAAAGGAACATTTTTTTACATAAGTACCTGAAGCCTCTCATTTTTCAACCTTAAGTTATAAACATAAGAACCACATCTCCTTGATGGCCCTTTAACATAACACCTTGTCTTTGGTAAGTATAAAACCATGGCTAGGACGTACATTTTCTTCTGTTGCCAGGTCATTTTCCAAAATGAATTGAATATCTCAGTTCGGTTTTGCTCACTAAACTGCGAACAATTGCGTTTTGAAGATTTAGCACAAAATCCTGTAGAGGTACACCCAACTTGTAAGGTTCGGGCACTTCTTACAATTGTTTGTTTGCCATTACCATCTTTCGTTTTCTGATAGCCTAAATATTCTGTTCCCACCATACGTAATGCCTTATTTTTATTTTTTTCCCAATCTTTTGGCTCAGCTACTTTTTTTCTTGTGCGTCTTTTCCGCTGGTCTAAAACTTCTTTGTTGATTTCTGGAGCCTTATTTTCATCGTTCACTGGACCATCGATGAGGAGTGGTTCGTAATCTGGATCGTCGGTATTTTTGTGTGGTAGGTACTACAGATTGTTGTTCTTCAATATCCATTGATTCATTCGAGAATTCATTAGGAAGATTTGGTTCCCAATCTGGATCATCGTCCTCGGCTGTCTCTGGGTCAAAAATGTTGCTGGTCATGTAAACAAAAACCGATTCAAGAAATTCGCAGTTTCATTACCTACCTTCATTCTCAAAGAAATTACTGGCATCTGTGTTTTTGTTTACCTGAGTCCATGAAGAATCAGTTGTATCGATCGAATTACACGTTTGTAACACAATGACATCCTGTTCAAGTTCAATACCAGCATCAGGTGTAACATTATTTTTGCAGTATCATTCACTAGTAGTTTCTGAGTCCACTGCTCAGTGGGTCGATTCCCAAACAGGGACGGTTGTGTCCCTGAATTCACGTTGGTCATTACCTGTAAAAACTTTCTAACAATTTTCATTGCCAACGAAAGCTCAGACCAATCAGTGTAGTTCAACGCCGGTAGGGGTATTTGCTCTCGGAGTAGTTGTTTCTGACTGGTCAAAGAAGATAAACATTTATTGTTATGACACTGTGCTTTGCTTGGCTTGCAAGAACACTTCTAAAATCCCTGTCCTTCGAATTTTGAAAACTTTCTTAGAGCTTCTCCTAAGGAAATTGTTTTTCCTAGTGGAATGCAATCTATTTCCTTACTTTGGCAGTCAGTGATTTCTTCTCTTAAAAACCATCGATTCAACAAGCCGTGTATGGTACCAATTTCATAAACTCCATTCGTAATACATTCTTTGGTAATACTCACTGTTCCTAATATATTTTTGGGGTCCAGTGGTCCTCTATCTACTTTAGGAACTTCATTGCAATATTTTGGCTGATATCAAGAGTTCTTAATTTTTCAACAATAATAATTATTATTATTCGACTGACACACTGTCAGTCGTATAATACGACGAATTTTATCTAGTCGGATTGGAAAATAATCGCTTGCGGTTTCATTTTAATAATAAGACTAGCGAGCGGCAGGCGTATTATAATAAGCCTGAAATTATCAGTCAAATTGTGTGATTCCTAATTTTTTATTTCGCATGCATCATAATCAACGATTATCGCACGCTGCAGCCTGCATAAATAGTATATTAAAGTATAAGTGGATATTAACCTTCCGGAGCTCGCGCTAATTATTTTGGAGAGGAAGCTCGCGCGCGGACTCACAATCCGCAGCTTTCAAATGTGCTTTTCAATGACTATTTCTAAAAATTGTTGGCAATAAATGTTAATTGTTATTTTTTTCAAGTTCTTATTCATCGACTACAATGATTTTGGCATCTTAACAGAACTTATTGCTAGAAAAAATGAAATACATTGATTTTGGCCAATTCAGCTGAACTTATTGCTAAAAGAAATCAAAAATAAACATTCAACAACATAAATAAAGATTGCTATTGGAAATTGAAGTTTGTCTCATTGTGAGCGGCATTTATGACAAATAACAAGTGAATGCTCCTCGGAATGCTCTAAACAAAAATACATTTGTGGCATTCAATGCAAAAAAAATGAGGAGGTTTCACAGTCCACATTGGCTATTATTTGGCAAAAACGCACATACCAAGTCACAAATGAGCACTGACTCTAGGAGAACTCGGGATAGAAAGATACTCAAGATTGCAGCGCCGTGGTTTGTTGATTTTTGAAATAAACGGCAAAGTAAGATAGTTGCGGAGTGAGAGTCCGCGCGCGATCTCCGGAAGGTTAAGGTCTTTAAAACACGCGCGATTTTTCGAGCACGACGGCACAGCCGGAATGCTCGAAATAGAGCAAGTGTTTTAAAGACCAGTTATCCACGAATACTTAACACTATTTTTTTTTATTGGTACCTATACGTTCAAATCATAAATTACTAATAGTTGTAGAATGCTAAATTCGTGATATGACATCTGGTATACCTTTCGTTGTCTGACAAATCAATAATTAAAAAGTTGATATTTAGACTTTACCTTTCTTAGGTTGTTGATGTTGTCATGGTAACTCTATTAAAGCACGCGTGTTTTTGAATGTTGGATTTAAACACGCTGAGGAGTATTTTAAATAAGTAAAATAGGTTATCAATAAAAAAAACGATGTTTATGATGCGCCTACCTTTTCAAAGGTTTGCTATAGAAACGTTTGATCTACCTTTATTACCTAGACATTTACCTGCCGTGTAAATTACTAGGTATTTATCAAAATGAAAGAACACATTTAAAACATTTTTGAGATTATGATGCATTCGTAATAAAAAATAGCGTATGATATGCGTGTATAAGAGCATTTAAAGCCCTTGCGACTTACAAAACACTCCGCTGCGCGTCGTGTTTTGAAATATGTCGCGCGTGCTTTAAATGCCCTCTTTTACACTTATATCATAATATACTAATTTGGGTAGTATTGCAATACGCCTAGTCGTATTGAAAAAGCCTAGGCGTATTATAATGAAACTGATTTCACATTAAGCTTGCGACATATACATAATTTTATTTTATGTCTATGAAGAATTTTAGAAAAATAGTGTCAACTAGCTGCTTGGGAAAGGAGGACCCGGTATTCAACCTTATTAATTTAATTGCCGATTCGATCAAATATTTATTGCAATTCAGCAATAAATTAATATAAATTGCGCTGCAAGCCGCAGCAAAGGCAGACTAAACCAGTGCAAGTACCTCTCGTTGGAAAAGCCCCTCTGGAATTAAGTCTCCCCAGTGCAACTACCTCTCGTTGGGAACGCCCCTCTGGGTATCTTCAGCTTTATCGTTGTCCAGTGCAATTACCTCTCGTTGGGAACGCCCCTCTGGACAAGGCATAAGGGTGACGATAAACTAACCTACAGTCCCCCAAGCAGCATTGACGTGTGGCCCCCTATAGGGACCCCAGTGTACGAAGGGTCATGTATCTTATAGGGTTAGCTTACATGTAAGGTTATATTTGGAAAAATATATATCTATATTTTTATATAACCTGAGCGAGTTTCTCTCCATCAACCCCCAAAGCTACAATCCCCCCATGTCACCCCCGTAAAGCGGGCAGTTGTGGTGGAGGCGCCGTCTCGAAACCGACGCGCAAGAACCGACGCCGTAAGGCGCCTTTGAAGAAAGCCAACGCCCAAACACGTCACGACGTGGTACGTCGACAAAGGATACCGACGAAAGCTTCCAGGGAAATTCACGACGCGTGGCGAAGGTGAAGACAAGTAAAGAATGAAATGTGACATATTTGGTCGAAGCGAAATTATTGACACGGTGGCGAAGGCGATATAGATGTCAGATAGGCGTGCATATAATTTGAGGCCAAAGAACGCAGCAGCTGCAACACCAACAGAATCATTCAGACCGTCTCATAGGAGCACAGGATTTGAATACTCATTTTCTCAGTCAAAAAGGCCACTTCAAAGATCCCCACCAGGGTCAACCAGTATCAGTTTAGAAAAAATTGAAAGTGAAATAGAAAACCAAGCAAATCATCAAACAGACTACGAAGAAGACAGTGTTTTTGGTAGCCCACCAGACCTTACCCTTCAAGAAGCACCAAAACCCAGGCAACCATCTAAAGAGGAAGTAGAACAACCGGAGATAATGGCGAACACCACAATAACTGATGCTATAACAGCGGAGAAAAAGGCGAAGTTGCCTCAGTTTATCAGCCCTCAAACCTTCCAGCCGTGTAAAACCAGCGCGATCGAGTTCCTAAGAACATATGACAGATCAGCGATAGCAAATGGGTGGGACGAAAAGCTGAAAATTGTTTATTTTGAAACGTATTTAGATGGAGCCGCAAACCTGTGGTTTCAGGAATATAAGCGCGACCACCAAAACAACAGTTGGAAAGACATTGTTAAAGACTTTTCAGAGGAATTTGAGGATACAGATTACCAAAGGGCACTCAAGAAAAAAGTCGAAAACAGAAAACAGGGTCAAGATGAGTCAGTCAAGGAATACTTGTACGATTTACAAGTATTATACCACAATTACACACATACATTTGATATACAAGAATTTGTAAGGATTTTCAGCGAAGGATTGACGGAGGCAAATCATTACACTTACTACTGGTTAACAAACCCGCCGAACAAGCCACCAAAATCACTTATACAATTAAAAGAAATAGCAGACACAGTAGACAAAGCTCCGAAGAAAGGTGCAACGCAAGATACCCAAATTATCAGCTGTACGGAAAGAAACACAACCACAGACACAGAACTAAACATATGTCATTATTGTGGAAAAAGAGGACATGTAATGGCCACCTGCAGGATTCGAATGCAAGGAGAACACACAAGCACAAGAGTACCAATATCTAGCCAAACGTGTTATAATTGTGGCAAAACAGGACATTTCGCAGCTGTATGTAGGAGCCAAAAGATGAGAAATCATAACTCCAACTCAAAAATTGCCACCGTTTGTTACAAATGTGGGTAAACAGGACATACTGCAACAGTATGCAGAAGTCAGCCTCAAAGGTACAATTCGTATACGCCACGAAACAACAAAAACAATCCAGGTTGCTTTGTTTGTGGAAAACAGGGTCACTTTGCAAACACCTGTACAGCCCGACGACAAAACCCAAACGAGAAGGGATGGCAAAATTAAAAGCCCCTGCCATCCTTACCATGGGGAAGAACAATAACATAGGTATCTTGCACATCACAATTAGATTAAATAATAAGTACATGTCGGCAATCGTGGATACAGGAGCACAAGATAGCGTTCTACAAAGAAGTCTAATCAAAGAGGAACTAACAAGAAATGATGACACGGTTCTAGTCACTGCAGGAGGACACCAGATAAAAGTTTTGGGAGACATTGAAGTTCCAATAGAAATACCAGGGAGTCAGAAATGGAAGGGCAGACTAAACGCCAAAGTGATTTCATCATTAACTCAACCAGTCATCCTAGGCATGGAGTTTTTGACAAAAAATAACGCGATCATAGATCTCCCAAGGAAAAAACTGATTCTGAATGGTCAGTATGAAATACCTCTAAGACAAATGAATAACGAAAAAATCAACATGTCAGGTCTGGTCACAACAAAACAGCCGATTAAAACGAGAGAGCTTAAACTAGATACTTCAAGAGATGAACAAGAGTTTAACAAGTTTGTAAGAGAGCACATTCACATAAAAGATGACCAAGTTAACGGTCTCCTGAAAGAAGAATATGGAAACATAGACGTCCTAACGAACGATGCCGTTTTAGTAGTAGGAGTAACCCAAAACTACGAATCAAAAAAATCAGTTTTCAGAAAATATAGGCATATGATTCCAAAAAAGAGAGAGAAAGGGACCATTGGGGAGCTATCTATGTCAAAACAAGGAAAAAAATCAGTCATTTTTCTATTCACAAGAGGATCAATGAAGGAGAAGCCAAGTCCAAGAAACATGTATAAATGTCTTACAGCACTGAGGAACAATATCTCAAAAAATAAATCCATCAAAAAATTAGTCATTCCAAGACAAGGATGGGGATTAGAAAAAGAGTGGACAAGATTTAAACAGATGATATATTTTCTATTTGAAGATGCAGGGGTCCAAATTCATATTTATAGGGAAAAACCTGAGTATAAAGCTAAAGAAGAAAAGCAGGAAGAAGAAATCAGGCATTTGATGCAAATCGGTACCAAGAAAAAGACATATAAATTGGGTACCAAGAAAGATTACACGGTATCTCAGAATGAGTTAAAAACATTGGAATTAGATATTATGGGCAAAAATAGTGAGATTAAAGATAATACACTGCGTATACATGCAAATATAATTTAGATTGGTTAGCAAAAAATCATCTTGAACTAAAAACGCACATTCACACCAATGAAGGTAGCCTCATTTTAAAAGTACAATCGAACACAAGGAACCCAGTAGCTATTTACGCAGTAACCACAATGGCATTTTTGGCAGAAACTGCGTCAGAGACAAATCTTTCACACAATTTCATGTTGCAAGCAGGAAAAGATGAAGAGAGCGAAGAAATAACAATGGAAGATCATAAGTTAGACAGCATCACAAACGAGAAGAACAGGCATGAACTCAAAGAACTCCTTCTGGAATACAACGACGTTTTCGCGAAATCCACAAAACATATGGGAAAGACAAACTTGACAGAACACATAATAGACGTCGGAGAGACTCGCCCAATAAAGAGCCGCCCATACAGAGTGTCACAAAAAGAAAGACAGATTATTGACGAACAAATCCAGGAAATGCTCGATAGCAAAGTAATTCGGCCTTGCCACTCTCCATGGGCTAGCCCTGTAGTGCTAGTTAAGAAAAACAAGATTTTGTGTAGATTACAGAAAGGTGAACATAGTAACAAAAAAATCAACATACCCACTACCATAGATCGATGACATTTTGTCATACTTGGGCAATGCAAAATGATTTAGCACACTCGATATGTTTTCCGGATATTGGCAAGTTCCAGTCGAAGAGAAGTCCAAGCAATATACTGCCTTCGTGGCGCAAGGACATGGGACGTACGAATTTAATGTCTTAAGTTTTGGATTATGCAACGCGCCAGCCACTTTCCAAGAACTAGCAGACCAAGTTTTTTGGGATATGAAATGGAAGGAAGTGCTAATCTACCTAGACGACATCATTATATTCTCACAAACATTCGAAGAACACTTGAGCAAACTAAAGAAAGTTTTTGAGCGATTGCGACAAGCTAACCTTACTCTAAAACCAAGCAAATGCGAATATTTGAAAAAAGAAATCAAAATACTAGGATTCAAAGTAAAGGAGCAAGGCATATTACCAGATGAAGAAAAAATAATTTGCATAAAAGGGTTCCCGACGCCAAAGAAAATTAAAGATGTGCAGAGCTTTCTAGGATTATGTAATTTTTATAGAAAATTTATACATAACTTTGCATCAATAGCAAGACCGCTACATGAAGTTACAAGAAAGAACATAGGGTTCAAATGGGGTTCTGAACAAAACAAAGCATTTAACATTCTTAAAGAAAAACTGGTTTCCGCACCTGTGCTACAGCATTTCAATCCAAATAAAGATACCATTTTGCACACCGACGCAGCAACATGTGGAATTGGGGCAGTACTTTTACAAGAAGACGACAAGGGAGAAGCACATCCAATAGCCTACATAAGCAGAAGTCTTTCAAATAGCGAGAAGAACTATTCAATTAGTGAATTAGAACTCTTAGGCGTAGTATGAGCTATCTGAGACACTTAATTTACGGGAGACCAGTAAAAATCGTCACTGACCATCATGCTCTTTGCTGGATGGACTCCATTAAGGAAAATAACAGACGCTTGGCCAGGTGGGGACTAAAACTTGCAGAATTTGATTACACGGTTGTATATAAAAAAGGATCAACACATAGCGACGCCGACTGTATGTCCCGCAATCCAGTGCTTCAACCAGAATCCGAGGAAAAAGAAGAGCAAGAGGAGCTCCCCACATTCACACTAAAATCAATGCAAACGGCTACATTACAGGAAAAAGACCCAAGTCTAAAACAAATATTCGAAGCTATAAGAAAACCAGACGACCCAGAAATTAATATTGGCATCAGAAGAAGAGCAAAAAACTTTAGGATTGAAAAAGACTTACTCTATAAAATTAATAAGACAAAAAACGGCTTAGAAAAAGTATTAGTAGTACCAAAATTAATGAGAGAAGAAATTTTGTGGGAGCTACATGCATCACCGACAAGTGGACACTTGGGACTGAGCAAAACAACAGACAAAATTAAAAACAGATTTTTTTGGGATGGAATGCTAAAGGACATCGAAAAGTACGTTAAGGGATGCCCAGATTGTCAAGCTAGAAAGGGGCAACCTTACAGAAAAACGCCAGGGATGTTACAACTAATACCGGTGGGAACAATTTTCGACAAAATCGGAATTGATCTTTTAGGCCCATTTAGAAGAAGCAGTAAAGGGAAAACAATGATAGTTGTAGTTACCGATTACGCCTCACGATATGCCATCACAGCCGCCCTACCGAATGGAAAAGCCGGACCAGTTGCAAATTTTTTACTGGAAAAAGTATTCTTAATACACGGGATGCCAAGAAATCTGCTCAGCGACAGAGGAAAAGTCTTTCAATCAGAATTAGTAAGGGAATTAGGAAAGTTAATGGGAGTAAGAAGCCAATTTACAACCGCATACCATCCTTGTTGTAATGGTCTCACTGAAAGGCTAAATAAGACAATAGCTGACATGTTATCCATGTATTGTAACACACAGCAAACGGACTGGTGTAGCTATCTATCATTTATAACATTTGCGTATAATACAGCAATACAGGACACAACGAGATTTAGCCCATTTATGTTAACATATGCAAGGGAACCCACACGACCAGCAGAAGCTGCATTGTTGGACGCTGACAACGAAACGGACGCTCTGCAAATTAGAGAAAAGGCACTCTTAATAAGAGCCATAGCAGTGGAAAATATACAGAAAAGACAAGGGAAAGATAAAGGGCGTTTTGATGAAAGACATAGAGAATTGGACTTTGAAGCTGGAGACAAAGTTAAAGTATTTATCCCAATCAGAAAGGTTGGAAGAAGTGAAAAGTTACTCTTAAGATGGTTTGGACCATACAAAGTAATTAGAAAAATGGGAGAAGTGAATTACGAGGTACAAAAGATTGGAAGCAGAAAAAAGGATACGGTCCACGTGAGTAGGATGTTACCCTACTACGATCCATGGACAGAAGCTGCGCCTATTGAAGAAAGGGTAGATGAGACAGATATAGCTGAAAACGCAGAATCTTAAGTTGATGAGGATGAAGGAGACGAAGAAAAAATTGAAGAAGAAATTGGAATCAGTGAAGCAGAAAACGAGGAAGAAGAAGACTGACTGTACAGATAAAACATAAGCAAAAACTATAGAGTAGGAAAATAGAAATAGGATAGAAAAAATAGGGTAAAACATTAGCTAGGGAGTATAAGATAATCGCCAGAGAAAAAATGGAGAGGAATGACAGCTCAATATAAGAGGAAACTAGTGGATGACCTCATAATTCTAGGGGAAGATAGGGAATATGAATTAATGAAAGAAGAAGAATCAGAAATATTCTTATCGACGGAAGAAGCCTCCGAACGGATTTTAGAAAAGTACGAGCTACAAAAAGAAGGCATATGGGTATAACAAAAAACAAGTTCGACTAAACTTACCTGTTGGAGCCATGATCAACAAATAACCAAATTATGAAATTTGGTGGCCCGATTGTGGGTCATAATTATTAAACTATGTAATTATAAGAATAAGCACATTTTTAAAAATAATATTTTGTTTTTTGCATGTATATACAAAACTACCAACCAGGGACGGACTACAACCCAAGCAGCACTCCCATGTTGGGCCAATATTGGGACAATAACTATGATTTATTGGCCCAAGTCAGATTCTCTATGTTGGCTCAATAAAAGATGTGGACATTCTGCAATATTTCCAGGAACGTATGTCAATATATACCCAAAAACAAATACCAACGTTGGTACAATAACGTAACCAAATGTTGGCCCAAAAAGAAATAATCAATATCATATCAAGAACTTTATGCAATATAGAGCCAATTGAAATTACCAATATTGGCCCGAAGACGTATGTAAATCTTGGCTTTATATTATATTTAATTAAGGTAACGGACCAATTATAAGGACCGACTAAGAAATGTTTTCTCTCTGCCGGACCATCCGTGGACCCGTTTCGCTGTATCACAACTCATCAGGACGGTTAAGTTCCGCCAGGGTCCCGTAGAGAGAAAGCAACCAATTTTTGGCTTCATCCCGGAACCAGGTTTAAGACAGGTTAAGTGAAGATAGTCTCCATCTATTTTTTGGTCGGCACACCAAGTGCGCACATTAAAACCCTATATTGGACCAACATTTTCAATTCAGAAAATCTAACCTTGGTAAAAATTAGTATGTAAATATTGGCCCTTCTTTGGGTTTTTCAAAAAGTATCAATATTGTGAAAAAATTGAAAAAAAATATTGGGTGTACAAAGTTTTTGAAGTGAATTTAAATATCAATAAAAAATTGAATGCCAATATTGAATTAATATTATATTACAATATTGTTTCGATAATATAAAATGTAATATTTGGCCAATATTTCATAAATCAATATTGTAGTGAGAAGTCTTGGGCCAATATTCAAATTACTGAAAAGTTAATTAATCTATGAAAACAATATTGGTACAAGATTATTTTTAAATATTGTTTCCACATAGTTAAAACTAACGTTGCCCAAATATTGGTTCTGTGTTGATTTAGCAACAAAAATGAATAAATATTGGTCCAACTGAAAAACGATGTTTACCCCATATTATGTGCTACTTGGGAAAACAAATTCGAGGGAAGGCATTGTAATAGAAGGACCTAGCTCTGGACTGCGAGCAGGGGCTAGGAACTTCAAACCAGAAGAAACAAATGGTATGGACCAATTAACAAGAAAGAAGCACAACAAACCAGGAAACGACACTTAGACCATGGTACCGTTAACACCCCACGATCTAGCTGACCCACCAAGAAGTATTTGGAACAGACCCACAATACAGAAAACAGGACCGGACCAAAAGAAAAAACCCATGGCTGAAGCGGTGAAGTTGATGAAATTTCTTAGTTGTAAGATAATTTTTTTTTTTTTGTAGTAACCTGAATAATAATGCACCCTCACCCATCCCACCATAAAAAACTTTTGTTAATTTTTAATTTTTTTTTTTTTCTCTATACGCGATATTTGAATTATATAATTGTAAGCATCAGGGGTATTTTATAATTAGGCTATTATTGTAAAGAAGGGATATTTTTAGGATAAGGATATTATTGTATTTTTTTTTGACATTATTATGGTATTTGTATAAATTTTGTTGTAAGTGTCTCTTCCAAGCATTGGGGTCCAATGCTTCATGGAGGGGGGGCATATGTCAACTAGCTGCTTGAGAAAGGAGGACCCGGTATTCAACCTTATTAATTTAATTGCCGATTCGATCAAATGTTTATTGCAATTCAGCAATAAATTGATATAAATTGTGCTGCAAGCCGCAGCAAAGGCAGACTTAAACCAGTGCAAGTACTTCTCGTTGGAAAAGCCCCTCTGGGTATCTTCAGCCTTAGCGTTGTCCAGTGCAATTACCTCTCGTTGGGAACGCCCCTCTGGACAAGGCATAAGGGTGACGATAAACTACCCTACAGTCCCCCAAGCAGCATTGACGTGTGGCCCCCTATAGGGACCCCAGTGTACGAAGGGCAGGGTTGCCAGATGGTTATAACTAATTTCCCCCAAAGGATTTCAAAAATACCCCAAAAATCACTGTTTGTCAACTAAAATCCCCCAAATAAATATAGATTTATTCTCGACTCATACTTGCAAAAAAAAAAGACAAATTCGTTGAATATTTCAAAATAAAACTCATACCCTTACCACTTTTTTATTTGTTTATATTTTTCTAATCCCAAAAATAAAATGACAATTGACAAATGACAAATGAAATGAAATGTTGTGACTGGTGACAGAACAGATAAGTACAGTTAGTTGTACCAAGAAGTTTGGAAAGTTTAAAAAATAATCTCAAAACCACACCAAACGCTTTTGTTGCATACTGCCATAGCAGCCATGTTGGCTTTTTGTGCTTTGGAGGGATTTCATGCCCTTATTCGTTTTATCTAAAAAAAATCCGCAAAAAATCCTCTGAATTACAAAATCCGAAAAAAATCCGATCGTCCAAAAAAAATACGCAAATCGGATTAAAATCCGTCCATTGGCAACACTGGAGAAGAAGCAAACTGTATCTTTTTATTGGTACTAGATTGAAAAAATAGATGGCGCAGTTGTTTTAATACATTTTTTACTTTAGTTTTATTCATTGAAATATACCCGATTTCCCCCAATAGCGAAAATTCTTACCCCCAAAAAATCCCCCAGAAAAAACTATCCCCCAGATTTTCCCCCATCTACTTGAAAATCCCCCAAATTTGGGGGAAAATCCCCCAATCTGGTAACACTGACGAAGGGTCATGTATCTTATAGGGTTAGCTTACATGTAAGGTTATATTTGGAAAAATATATATCTATATTTTTATATAACCTGAGCGAGTTTCTCTCCATCAACCCCCAAAGCTACAAACCCCCCATGTCACCCCCGTAAAGCGGGCAGTTGTGACAATAGTCTAAACTTGGCTGAAACAACTACTACATTCTGAATCATCCCTTTTTTCATCCCTATAAATTGTTCAATGTGTTCCACATGGATTTGCTTGAATTTCTCAATATCTCAATAATGCTGTCATCAGTTTAGTTCTTATATCAATTTCCCAAGTCTATATATACCTACAACCTCATCATATGTGAGCTACTTCTTATTCAAACTCTCTCCAAAAAAAGCTGCTGTCTAATCATTTCCAGCTCTATCTGGAAAAATTTCTCTTTTTCTGCTGATCTGAGCTAATACCTACTACAATATCCCTTGTCTATTATGACTGAAAATCAAGTTTCCTGAACCAAGCAAATAAATTTGGAAGAATTTTTCTCGACTGTTTGAATGAATCTCCGATACTCTACTGTAGATAAAATGCATACCTACCTCTCCTCTCTCGAGAGTTAAGGAAGGGCCTATAAATATACAGAGTGGCAAAAGAAAAACAAGCAACAAGCATAATCCTAACCTGTCTGTAACTTTTTAATTACCTCATATACCAAAAACCAAAAACCAACTTAATAAAAGTTGTTCAGTAAACTGAGTCCACATTTTTTCTGTCAATTCTGGTTCGCTGGCCATCCAGACCAACTTTGTTTTGATTTTGGATGCAACAACCTGGGTAGTTAAAAAGTTACAGGTATTATGCGCGACTTTTTTGGCAGTCTGTATATCTTTTTCTTTAGCTGTGCATTGAAGTTCTTCAATCCTACGATTAGAAAAATCCAAATCTTGAATTCTATTAAATAGAACAGCAGAAAAAGGTTATTTCTCCTACCACTGACCAAGTTCATTGCTAGAAAAACACTAGAGGATTTTTAACACTTTGTAGGATACTTCAAAAAGACACATAAGATATATTTTAGACACATTTTTATTGACCTTTTCAGCATAAATATCCAAAAAAATAAGGAAACATTTGCACTTTTCATCTGCCTATTTATTATATACACATTTTAGTTGATAGAACAATATTTTTGTGCTGGCAATAAAATCTTCAAAAAAAAAAAATACATAAATAACAAATTTAATTTTTTTTTCAATAAGATCTATTCAAATTGACCAATAAAAAAAATATACTTAGTTTCACAGTCTCAAAAAAAAAAATAGAAATATGTAACTTATCCTTACGAAGAATCAAATTCAAACCTCAGCTAGGAATGGAAGTTCTGAGTTTGAAATGAGATTTAAATTTGAAAAAACTACAATAAATATCAATATACGAAAATTAGTAAAAAAAACACAACTTTGTTTAAACATCTTCCTATCACACTTTGAAGGAGAGAGACATTGCAGAGGTTCATTCATCACTTACATAAAGAAAAGACAAATGAACCTGCAAGTGACCACTTTAAAAGTTATTTTTACAAAATTTACTTCCCAAATGGGTACTTAATATTTTTTTTTATTAAGTAAAAATGTCCTTAAATATATTTTTTTTATAGTTCATCTTTAGCATTCTCTCCAAGTTCTACTTCGGGACCTTCGGGTTCTTCGGCCGCTGCTCCCTCTACACCGCCAGATTCTACGAATTTGACCAGAGCTTCGAACGTCCTTGGGCCATTGTAGTCTACAACTTCGTTCGTTTCTTTTTTGAAGAATTTCAAAGTTGGGAAACCTGTGATTTTGATTGTTTCCAATTCGTTGGCTGTGGAATCGATTTTAGCGATTACCACATCTTTGTCTTCTGCAAAATGTTCTGCAACCTGAAAAAGAATAGACCGTTAGATTGCATGTTATATTTCTTGTCCAGAAAGGAGTTGGAGTGTTGACAATGATTTAGAGAAGTTTTTCATGGAAAAAGTCCCTTGTAACAACCAAGTGAAAAAAAAACCATTACAATAAATTAAATAATCAAAAAACTTACTTTATCGTAAATAGGAACCAATTGCTTGCAATGTCCACACCATGGAGCATAAAATTCAACAAGTACATTTTTCTCGGTATTAAGAGCCACACTTTCAAAGTTATCGGCTACCAAAACTTTGACGGGTTCCTTGTCCCAATCCTCAGGTACTTCTTGGCTGAGCAAGTGTTGTTTCAAGTTGCCATCCAAAAAGTCTTGAACGAACTTTTGTAAAACTTCGGCAGTCAATTCGTCACTTTCGGGTTTGAATTTGGACATGTCCTCTTCCAATTTGATTATTCTCGCGGCTGGCACTTGGCTCTTCTTCATGCCGAAGAATTCCAAAATTCTTTGGTGGTCTTCTTCTGTTGCATCGATGGTAACAAACAGTACTTGTTCTCTGAACGGTTTGGCAACACTGCGAGCAGCTTCAGTAACTTTTTCATATGATTCTTCGCCTTTGTTCAAGAACAACAGCAAGTGAGATTTGATTTCACCTCCAAAGATCTTTTGAGCGGTTTCGTGGTTGAATTCGACCAACAAGGGTAAAGAGTTGGATTGGATGAATTTTTTAAGTTCAGTCTCAGAAGCTTCGCCATCGTAAACAACTTGTCCTTCATCGAACTTTTTGAAAAGTAGAACAGTTCCGTCTTGAACTTCGTAGTTGCTGAATACATCGTCGCTTGATGTGATGGCGAAAGGAATGTCGTCAACTGCACTGGCAACAGCCAAAAAGGCTTTGGCCAAGTCGCTGGATTGGTCTTTGAAGAAACCAATAACGGCTACGTTTGATTCTTCTATGAAAGTCTTGGCATCTTCTACAGATGCTAAGTCTCTGGCTGGTGGACCAGTTTTTTTGATGAGCCAGTTGACAATGTCATCAGCTTGTCTGCCACCTAAATGAAGAATAATTTCTTTATTTAGTACATTTGAAGTGCAAGAATGTATTATTAAATTTTCAGCAAAAACATATTGATGTTGACTGGTGAATAAATAAATAGATAGTCCTGGATAATAATTATTATTGACCCAAAAGTTCAGAGGATTTTAACTGAATAGGTTTGAAAGATGAGTGAGTAGATAATGTTAGATATTTTATGTACTCCAGCAGGCAATAGAAACGAATGCCAGCTATTAATAAAATCTTAAAGTATGGCTATTATAAGCAAAACAGCAATACAATATAAAGAGTCTTTCAGTTTTACATTTGCATAATCAAGGTGTGCAAATAAACTGAAAGATACTTAATTCAATTTATATCCAATAAGAAAAAAATATGTGACAACAAAGCAGTTTATAATTAAGGTTGAAAAATGTCAAGTTCAAGGTAGAGAAATGTGGAAATACTTGGCATTGACAAAATTATCTGAAACTAACAACCTGCTTTAAAACAAAAGAAAACAACATAAACAGATATAAAATTGATTATTTATGACCGATAAGATAAAATGATATATATTTTTGGGTGCTTGATGATAACTAAATCCAGTGGATTTTGTGAAAATAATCACTTGAACCACTTGACAAATATCATAAAACTAAGAAGCTGAAATGCCTATCTATTTCCACCATTCACTGGTACATTTTTATCAGCATGTTCACTTTGTATTCGCATAATGGTAATACATAATAATAATAACTTTATTTAAAACTGTTTCATTAGATACATACAAGTATTAATACTCTTAAGTCTAATATAAAAACAGTCCAATAATAATGTGAAAAACAGAATTATTCCAGGTTTTTCATCACATTTTCAAAATAATCAGAAATATTTCCATTTCAGCAAGGACTTATTCAATAATTTCAATATTATTATACCCATAATTGATGAATCATCACTGAAAAATGTACATATAAAAAGGGATACAGGGTTAATGTAAACTTTGGTTATGTAAACTTGTTTCTTTTCTTATTTATGACTATAAAAAAAGGTCCCGTGAATCATCATTCTGCAGACCGCAGTAGACTATTTACCGTTGTGGAAGAATGAGCTATCAAAAAAATAATGAAAGATTTCGAGTTGAGTAGGTTATTATTTTTCACCGGATTTCTCAATTGATTAGTGTACCGACAAATTGATGTAACCGGCTCTTGGACTGCCGATATTTCAACAACTAAATGCAAAATAAGGAAGGAATCTCAGAAATCTGTCTACAACATTGGGTGTATGGTGTATGAAGGGCTGAATAATGAATTTAATGATAAGTAAGTTTTGATAGGTGTGATACAGGACCAAAAACGTTGGTAAGCTACTTATTCTCAATCTCAATGGGTGAGTTTATTGTATTAAGTATTTCATGTTCTATATATTGCGATTACCATGTTAGCATATTTTCCGAAAGCACATTATTCACAAATGTTACAATGTAAAAATTCATTATCAAACAAGAATAAAAATTCTAGAAAGGCGCCCTAGAATTTTCATTCTATTTTTATTAATGAATTAAAAATAATCGGAATGGAGAGGCTTCTTTATAAATATTTTAAAATGGACAAAGGTCCATTGCTTTATTGTTTCTAGTATAAGAAGGTTGGTTCTTGTTTAAAGGAGATTATTCCACAAGAGGACCAGTGCAAATATGGTTTTTTTTGTCTCTAGTTTAGGTCGTTTAGGTTGATATATCATCCTCCTGGATCGGCTGCTGAATTTAGGCCTCCTCAAATTGTTTCCAGGTCTTCCTTTTTTATTCTAAGCAATCCATTCCAGTTCGTCTTGATTTTTTCCCAGCTAGGTCATCCTTCTATCAGGTAGGAAGTTTTCGCAGTTTTCTGGACCTCCGCACCCTTTAAACTAGCAAAATGTTTGGGTTAGTTTGTAAGCTGGCTTTCGCTCTGGAAACAGGACAAAATGACCACTTTCAATGCCTAAAAACTCTTTGTTGGTAGTTACAGAGAATTCAAATGGACAGATGAGGTTTCATGGGTCAGAAGCAAGTGTGTCTAAGAAGGTAAATTCAACTCGTATTGCTATACAAGAAGTTATTTGGTAACTCCTACTTCAGATTTTTACTATTTTTGAATCGCGATGTTTTTTGATAAAAAAAATACTATAATACCGGACTTCTTCAGGAGCTATGATCTTCAACTATGCCCTTCAGGCACGTCACAGGTCCTAGACAGTCCATTTATGCACTTATCATCAACCTTTCAGACGAATTACTTTCTGTTTTTTTCTTTAGGTGTGAACTACTAGAAATTTGGTAAGCTAATTCTAGTTGGGTAAGTTTAGTATTGGCATTTGACTGTTACTATTTTCAATGACTCTCTCTTTCTTTAAATGATTTATCTATTTTTTACTAATGGTAATTGCGTTTCACTGATATCCAGGACAGCAACTCATGGTTTGAAGAAGATGATTCCAAAAGAGGAACAGTGCAAATAGTATGTTTTTTTGTGTGTTTATTTTAGGTTGGAATCATCATATATCATCATCACGAAGCCTCCTGGGTCTACTACTGAAGGTAGACTTCTTCAAGTATTATTTCCAGGTCTTCCTTTTCTAGGCAGTTGCAATCTGATTTGTCTTGATTCTTTCCAGCTCGTTCATCATGCCATCAGGTAGATAGTTTTCGCAGTTTCCTGGACCATCTGCACGCCTCAATTTAGCAACATGTTTGGCCCACAAATGACCACCTTTAATGCCTAAGAACCTTTGGTGGCTATTTTTAGAAAATTCAAATGAACAAAGGTTTTATGGTTCAGATGCTGGTTTGTCTATAAAAAGGTAATTTCCAAACTTCAACATAATTTTTCAAGAAGTTATTTGGAAACTTCTGCTTTAGATATGATTACTATTTTTTAACCTGGTAAGTTTTTTGATTAAAAAAATACAAGATACAAGAAAAAAATCACCTTTTTAACAGACTTTTCCATGAGCTATGATCCTAACTGCCCTTCAGGCAGACCACAGGTCCTAGAGAAGGCCATGTATGCTTTCATCAACCTTCCACAGGAATTACATTTTGTTTTTTCTTTTTCAGGTGTGACAGGTACAGGAACCAGAACTTCGGTAAGCTACTTCTGGTTGGGGAAATGTGACTTTGAGCATTTGGCTGTAAATATTTTCAATAACTCTCTTTTTGAATGATAACCATTTTTTACTAATCGAAATTGCGTTTCATTGATATCCAGGACAACAATTCATGGTTTAATTATTTCTTTTTGGTATTTGGTGTCCCCTGGGGAGGCCGTTCGCCATAATAGGTTAGGATCCCATTTGTTACACCGATTATACTACTTAAGGTAAGTGTAGCAGTGGGGCATGGCAAAACACCAGTATTTCATTATACTACTTAAGGTAAGTGTAGCAGTGGGGCATGGCAAAACACCAGTATTTCTTATATTCTCCACACAAAAGTCGCAAAAAAATTAATCTTTCAACGCTCATATCTCAAAGACCGTAATACCTACAAGATTTCGTCCCATTTAAAAGTTGTTAACGAGTTAAATCCTCTACAACAACATATCAAAAAATGGGCAAAATCCATAGAGCCCAAACATCCCATGTTAGTTGTGCGTTATCCTCTGTTCGGAAAGTTTGCAAATCGCATCTGTGGTGCTCAGACCATTAGTAAAGCCGAATTGATGTTGTGATAAAATACTGTTTTGTTGTAAGAAACTCATCAAAAGATCCTTGACACTTTTCAGATATTTTTGCGAAGGTGTTAATAACACTGATAGGGCGATATTTGCTTATATTAGAGGTGTCAGAAAAGTAACTATTCGTTACTCGAGTACTCGTTACTTACCCGGATCCGAAATAACGAATACAAAAATCGCCGGCGCCATAGTTATTTGAGTACTCGAATCGAAATTCTCTATGCGCATTGCGCACCAAGCTCGCATTTTGAAAGTGCAGTGCGCCAAAAAATTTAGAGAATTTTGGGTTAATTTATTTGTATTTGTTTGTTGTTTGTACCAAATAATATTATAATAAATATTATTATCATCATACATATTTTTGTTTATTCAACCTTCGACCAGATTCATGGCCGTTTCCACCAACCATTTTAGGGGAGCCCTAACGATAAGTATTCCCTAAAATGAAATTTTTACATGGAGAAATGTCAGTTTAAGGCATACCTATCGTTAGGGCTTCCCTAAATTAGTTGGTGAAAATGGCCATCAATAATATATTCCAGTCAGAACGAGTATTTGAGTAACGAATATTTAGTAACGAGTACATTACTAAAAAGTAACGAATAGTTATGAGTTAGTCAAAAGTAATTGTATTTTACATCTCTAGCTTATATCTGCTCTGTCTCAAGAATTATGAATGGGGCTAACCACCGCAGTTTTAAATTATTTGGAACTTTACCAGTAGGAAATATTAAATTTATTATATGAACCAAGGGTGTAGTCTCGGGTGTAGTTAAGTGCCTATGGAAAAATTTTGTTATCTTTGAGTTGATTCCATTATTTCCAATAAGTCCGTTGAAAGAAGAAGAAAGTGCAGTTGATTCAGCTGCCAATTTTAAGCTGTACTATTTATCAGGGTTTTTTTTCTAAGAAGTTATAACTTATAACCCGTATTTATTATATTGCTTTGCCCTTATCCCTGTGGTATTTTGAGGTAGACATATGTTTGATTTAAACCTAATTATTATTTAAATATTTTAGGCAATAAAATAGTTTCTTTGCAAATAAAGACAAGCACTATTGTTATCCTTAGTTTTACCACAGTTTCTAATTATTGGACATTCAGTCACTCTCTTATAATTTCAAAATCTAAATCTGTAAACAAATTAATATACTCACCACTGTATTCAACAGGGTTGCCGTTCTTGAAGAACTTCAATGTAGGATACCCACGGACTGAAAACTGTTCGGCCAGTTCCTGCTCTTCAGTGGCATCGACTTTACCTAATTTAATTGAGAACTCTTTTTCCACCAAAGATTTGGCGGCCTTTTCATATTCGGGAGCGAGGGCTTTGCAGTGTCCACACCAAGGAGCATCTGAAAATTAAAAAAGGTTTTGTTTATAGATTTTATGTTTGGTGCATTATAATAAGATAATGACACTTTATAATTTTCTTCACATGAATTATTATCTCTGTGAATAATGGTATACATTGTAAATGATCTAATTTGGAATCAACCAAAGCATAGAATAACTATTAACGTTGGCAGAAAATGGGTCCTATATACGACTTGAATAACCTGATATTAATTCTAGTATTTTTTTTATTATTTCGGGATTCTCTCTGGTCCTGTGAGGGCCCGAGAAAAATGTTTATTCATGCAGTGATTATTAATTTTTAGGCGGCATGTCTAGTGATATCAAGTCCTTTGCCCCATTATTGAAATTTAAATTGTGCCCTTATCACTGACGCATTTCCAACAGTCTATCTGCACCTCATTAAAAAAATGTTATCTCTTAGCAATAATTATTAACCATTAGCGCTGAAAATACATATCTAGGCATTTTACCTTTAATATGGAAATTTGAAAATAAAGCCAGGTTTGTCAACAATTTTTTTTCCATAAAATTAAAAGGAATTGTTATTCTGTCTGGCTTTAGAAAAAAATTACGTTGTATCTACCTAATAAATAGTTCTCCATATCAAAATAAAAAAGCAGGAATCAATTATTGTGTCATAGACTATATTATTGATCTTATAGGCTTTTTCCAATGTTTCCCTTTTTTGATTTTATAAATTTTAGAACAATAATAATTGTTTTGCATCATAAATATTGATTCTTAATTGTCAGTTATTTAATTTGTTATTTTTGTACTGATGAAGTATTTAAAAAAAAAGCGAAACGTCAATCTAAAGAATTAAATTTGAATAAAAATAACTGTAATTAATATTGATCTATGTATTATAGAACGGTAACACAACCATTCAATGATCAAACAACCAGTAACCAGCAGATTTATGTGAATGCCCGCAGGCAGCAGAAGTCAGCTACGTCACAATTTGTAAATGTTAAATAGAAGAAGGATTGAAATTTCAATGTAGAAACGTGGTGCCTCGATCAAAAGGTCAAAAAACTTTCGTTTAAACAAGTCAGTAGTAGAAGATCCTCGCTTTAATTTAAAAACGGGAAATTTGAGGATTTTTTTGCTGACGTGACGAATGAACCAAACTAAAATTAATAGACGATTATTAATGTTTTATTAGGCTTAACAATAACCTAAACCTAGACGAGTAATTACATTAATAATGACAGACATAGGTCATTATAGGTCCAAAATCCTACTAATCCGGGCGGTAAATTACCAAGTTAATTATTGGCGCAGTGTGGGAGTGGGTTTAGGGCATTATAAAATACCAATTTAAGTAGAAGATTGTTCAACTGGTTAACTAGCAGGGATTATGAGCCCTAATAAGGGTTAGTTTTATTATTAGTCTTCCTTGATTGATTTAAATTACACTTATTTCTACTACATGCCTTTTCTTTACGACTGATTGAATATTCTAGTGAAATTATCAATATAAAAAGCCTACTAATTTTAAGTGTGTGTAATTTTGTTTTGTTCATATCAATAGTAAGCTCGATAGTAAGTATGTGTCACAATCTCGGTCACAATATATTAGTGATAACTACACCTGTAACTACAGCACTAGTAATTATTGTAAATCTTTTTTTAAATACAACCTTCCGTAACAATAGTTTTGGACAACATTTGGCAAATTATTTGGGTCCAAAACTCTATAATAGGATACCCGAGAGGATACCATTGCAAATAAAAAACCAATGCTCATCATTTGGTCAGATGGAAACTCTGTGTTCAACAATAAATACTGGATTGTCTGATCATGAAGAAATATCCTGTTCATTTTCAGTCAATTCCACTAAACCAAGAAAAATCTTTCACAGAAAAATTTTGGGTGCAATCAAACGGACTGGAATAGAATATCTTCAACTGAAGACTCTTTGGAACACTTTTATCTACTTTTAGGCAATAACTTAAACACTTCTTTTCCTATTGTCAAGATAAAGCATAGGAGGCTCAATCTATGGTACACAAGAGGGCAGGGGCCTGAGAACATCGGCTGCTAACTTAAGATCTATGCAATATGTATATCAAAATGAAACTTTTATCAATTATTATAAAATAAAAATATACTTTAAAACCAGAAGGGGGGTTAACGTGGCAAAAAGGTTGTACTATGGGAATCAAATTGAACCGTCTTGCAATAAAAATAGAGAATTATGGAAACTTGTGAATTGGTTTAGTTTAGAGGTAGAAATTCGTGCATGGTTTCCTCAAATCTCAGAGCAAATGATTTGAATAATTTTTACTTTAGCATAGCTCATGATATATCTAGTAAACTTACATCCTATATAATAAAGAACCTTCAGACTATCTAAGCAATATATTTGTATCCGAGACGTTTTTCCTCTATCCAGCATCATTTGTGGAGATTAAAGATATCTTTTAAGGATTGAAAAATAAGAACTCTTGGATATATTTCGCTGAGGATAGTCGAGGAGGCGCTCCCAGACTTGGTTTTGGATGCACTGGCTGGATCTATCGATGATTTCTTTGCAACCGGATAATTTCCAAATTGTTTTAAAAGGGCCCATTGTTCAACAGGATCGCAACCTACCTTCTAATCTTTGACTCATTGCACTACTTCCTACCCTACCCTACCCTACCATCTCTAAGTGATAAGTACACCTCCATTAACATGTTCGCTGCCAAGTACGAGTTAACTCGTAGTAGTCAATCTTATTACAGGTGCCAGCTATGAGATGACTCGTATTTTGCATTGTGTCATTCAAAGTCAAATACGAGTATATTCGTTGTAAATACAGGTTAATGGGGGTGCCTGGCCTACGGGACATGTATAAGAATATCACACAGACATGATTGTATATTTAACAAGATACATTCATTGAAGAATGGATTGGGTTGTGGTCCAGATGACATCCCAGTATTGTTTGTTAAGAATTGTAGTTGTATTCTTTCAGAGATATTATGTAAAATATTCAATAAGGCTTCAGAGTTGGGATGGTTTCCTGATATGTGGAAATTAAGCTATATAACTCCTGTGTTTAAAAGTGGAGAAAGAAATAATATTAAAAACTATAGGGCCATATCCAAAATGTCTATTTTTTCTAAGGTATTTGAGTCTATAATAACGGATTTTCTTACACCAATTTTGAAACATGTTATTGTACCAGAACAGCATGGCTTTATTAGGGGTAGATCTACATTGACTAATGTTCTGGTCTATGAGGAGGCTCTGTTGGAGGGGTTGGAGAATAAGTGTCAGATTGACTCGGTCTACACTAACTTCTCCAAGGCCTTTGACAGGGTTGACCATAAGATACTATTGGAGAAGGTGGCCGATGTGGGGCTGCATGGAGGTCTATTGAGCTTGATTGGAAGTCTTCTCACAGGTAGAAAACAGGCTGTAAAAATTGAGAATTACATCTCTTCAGTATTTTCGGTGACCTCGGGGGTGCCTCAGGGAGGACACCGGTCTCCTTTGCTTTTTAGTATATTTATTAATGATCTGTCAGGTGTCTTCAGAAATTCCGATTTTTTGCTCTTGGCTGATGACTTGAAGTGTTTTATGGTTGTTCGGGATGTCAGGGATGCTCAATTATTGCAAGTGGACTTGGATATGTTTCGGACTTGGTGTCAAAGAAACAAACTCCCCTTAAATGTTGAGAAGTGTAAGATTATTACTTTTTCTCGGAAAAAAACACCATACTTACATAATTACGTTCTTAATGATTTGGAGATTAACAGGGTTGAAACTATTAGAGACCTGGGAGTCTATATCAACACTAATGTAAGCTTCACAGAGCACATTGAAATAACTGCTAATAAATCAATGAAATTACTAGGCTTTATGTTCAGGTCACTAAAAGAATTTACTAATATCTACACCCTAAGAAACATTTATTGTGCAATTGTTAGATCAGTTGTAGAATATGCTTGCCCTGTCTGGTCCCCTTATTATGCTGTGCACATCTCCCACTTGGAACGAATCCAAAAAAGTTTTTAAGATCCATTGCATATCGATTGGGCATCCCAAGTGAATCTATAAATTATAATGAGTTAATGTCTGTCCTAAATCTTGAAAATCTGAACCAGAGGCGACAGTTTTTTGATATGTGTACTTTGTTTAAGATTGTTAATAATTCTATTGATAATCCAGACTTACTTGCTAGAATTGGCTTACATGTACCATCTAGCAATTTAAGAGGAAACACATTGTTTAACCTTGATTTTCGTAGAACCAATTATGGTTACCATTCACCTTTACTTAGAAGCTGTCGTTCTCTGAATGATATTATTTTGAAGACTGATTTGGCTGTTTTTAACATAAGTTTGGATAGATTCAAAAGAATTTTAAAGTCGATCCTAAAATGATCGTTTTTTCTATTTGTATTCAATTTTAAGCGTATTATGTTGTTTGTGTTTTGATACCTACTACAAAATATTTGTTTAGGCTTATGTAATGTTGTTTTTTTATACTAACTTGTCTGTTGCCTACTTGTTATTCCAAATATTTATTATTGCGTGTACCTACACTTTAAGTCTACCTTTGTAAAAATGGCATGTCCGTAAATAAAGAATTTATTTATTTAATTTTATTTATTTATTTACCACTAAAATTTGAATGAAATCGCATTATTAATAACTGAGATATCGGGGTGTATTCATGAAAAGCGGGACACACTATATATGATAATTTTGAAGATCAATCACTCAATAACTGATACAGACACTGGTGACACACAATAATTATAAAATCATTTAGACAACGTTTATTACGACTACAAAAGTCAGAAGCAGGAATTTCCCGCCAATTTCTTTGAATAGTTCTGATTGGTCACCCTTGAAATTCCGCATTTGAACGAGGCTCCGACTTCGCAAAGTTAAGTGATTTCGCGCAATTGCTAGCGATTTCGCAGGATTTCGCAAGGATTGCGCACGATTTCGCAAGGATTGCGCCTGATTTTGCCTGATTTCGCAACGATTGCGCGCGATTTCGCATGATTGCGCGCGATTTCGCATGATTGCACAGGGATTTCGCGCGATTTGTGACAGTATTGCGCAGAGTGGTTTACCCCTCGTTAGGTACCTAACCTATTAAATCGGGCAGAAACTAGATATTTTTTTGTGTTTTTTTGGCACATGTGTGGCTGCCACGCCATCTTGAGTGTCACGTGGTTTGAATTGCCTAATAGGGTAACTCTCCATCTCTACTATCTTTTCGCAGGGACTTAATAATGTATTCTAGAGTAATCTCCGGTAGGGGTTAAAGCAAGAGATTAAGGGCTCCATAAAGGGTTTAAAATATCAAAAAACTCGACAAGAGTTAGGTTTTTATCTTTTTTTTTTCTCAAGATATACCAACCACTACCATTTTTTAACGGAAACTTCAATACTGCCTCAAATTGGTTTAGAAATTGGTTGGGGATCAAGATTGAAAATATCAGAAAACTTGGTAGGTAACATTTTTGTTCTGTTTCTTGAAATTTTAGTATGGTACCACCACCATCTTCCAGTAGGTACTCGAATGAAGCATTCTACTCGGGTTTCTATCATTTTTCTCGAGATTTTGGACGGGGTGCCCATCACTTAATTAAATGTTGAAACGTTCTACATAAATCACCTACAACACAAAACAGAAATTTTAGATTTCCGAAAAAAGTTATTGATTGTTCAAATTTAACCATGCCTGTTGATACTTCTTGACTAAGATTTTTTCAAATTAATTGAGTATTTATTCTAAGTTCAAGTCAAATGCAGGAGCCAGGAAACACCTACACAAAAATACTCAACAATTCCTGAATTGTTTAAATAATGTTTAATGTTTTCTTCTGTCTGGGTTTTACATAAAAGAAGTTTCCAGTTTCTACTCTGCGACAGAATAAGAGAAATGTATGTTTAACATTAACCACATTTCAACAGAAACATACTGCAAAAAAAAAAATTGACGTAGGTAGAGGAAATGATGATGTATTGAAAAAATCTCAATGAAAATCACATATTACATCTAGTTCACCTACAATTTTATAATTAAGAAGAAAAAATGCATACATACAATAGTGCATACGTTTAAAATCAAAGAACATACATGAAAAATATGAAGAAAAAAAAATACTTACAAAATTCTACCAAGAGGAATTCGTGGAGTTTCGTAGCCTCTTCAAAGTTTGCCTTATTCAAGACTAGAACACCTTCTTCGGCTTTGATGTCTTCGGCCTGAGAAAAGGCCCCTAATACGAAAAACGAAGCTAAAACTTGGAAAAAAATCATTTTTCCTGGATAAGTGAACTTCTCTACCCAACAACAACCCGTTATGAAAAGACACGACACGATTGCCGACGATCTGCCGGAATGTCACCAACAAAACATCTTCCTTGACTCTTTTGAGAACTGAGACCACAAGAATTTCAATGTTTTTTGCTCCTAGCTAATTGCATCCTTATCTATTTTATTATTCTAAACAAAGACGCACAAATACCACTGAAGTAAAATGAATATAACAAATGGTAAAATTTTTCTATAATCAGTTCAATATAAAACAATAGCACAAACTATATATATCTTTGTCTAATGCCTGAAATATAGCATGTAGCTTTCTCTCTTCAACCAATAACATTCATGAACCGATTTTAAAATTAATCTGACACTAACGTGGCATACGTCGTGGGTTGTTGGTATTGGCCGAAACCGGAGCACGTGACCTGTAAACTTAAATTCGATTGGTACTCGTTTTAGAAAACCTTTTTCAAGTGCTTGCCTTGATAGGTAATGAGGTTAGAACAAAAATGTCAACTCAAAACAGCTGTTTTTGTAATTTATTTTGTTGTTTCTCTTGATAATCACAACAAACAGAAATAATTAATTTAAAATGAGTTTAAATCTTCACGCAATTCCAGTGTTTGCCTTTCCCACATCTCTAAAATTCTATTTAGGCACAAAAAGTAGCCACACTCAAGTGTTGACCCTATACAGCCCATACGATTTTCCTATCAAGTACAAAGGTGAGTCATTTTTGGGGATTAATTAGTTTTGTAGAACACGTAATTGTTTTTTAGTACATTGTCAGTCGTCAGCTTGGGAAAAATATATCGTCCCTAATCCGGAAGGCACGATTCCGGGACAAAGCAGCGTAGATTTAGTAATAACGCACAAACAAGCCATCCCATCCAATTGCAATGTTTTGGATAAGATTAAAATTGTTATGCATGATCATGTAACTGGCCAAGTATGGTTTATGTTTAGCTAAATATTATTATAACAATGAGTGGAAAATCGTAGGTCGTAGTAGTAAATTGATTTTAATTTTGCAGATAATAGGTAAAAAGACAATAGAGTCTATTCTCTTGGCAGGAGAAAAAGATAGTAGACACCAAAACGATGACGATTATGAATTTCACAGCCATCATACAGGATCAACTAGTCATTCAACTCATGGTGTTCAGACACAAAGGTGAGTTTGAGTCACACTAATGTATTAAAACTATAGATGGATGAACAGCCCTAATTTTTTCATGTGCTATTCTATTCTACTTACCTATTAAAATAAAGAGTAGTGGAAAGTGCTACTGCTAATGGAGTAGGTTTTAACTTATGCAGCATCCCTTATTGGACATGCAATATTCAAATTCAAAAGTAGCTTTACTTATACTAATATTAAAATTGATATTTAAAATTCACTTGTTTAAAATTTAAAATGGACATTTACAAAGAGCATGAACAAATAATAACTTTTACATGAGAATATCACAATCTTCTACATAAAAATCACAAGCAATCACAATATAGAAATAGGAATAAACTCTGCCGCCTTAGTCACCCCGCAGAAAGTCAGTGAAATTGTAAAATCCTTGCCTATGTAAGTGATTTTTATGGTTTTTAAAAAGGTCTTGTCATTTAATGTTTGCACATTCCTAGGCAGTACATTATAAAATAGAGGTCCATAATAATTCACCCCGTATCAGCTATGACTTGAATGAAATCTCCGAATGTTTATATCTGAGTTCTGCCTGGTATTATAATCATGGATTTCATATTTCATTGTTATGTGTATTTGCTACAAACACTTCCGCAACATTGTCCCTATAACCCATTCTAAACATTACACGCAGAACCCTCCGCTGCAATTTGAAAATTCGATCTGCATGGGAAGAATGGCCCCATGCAAAGATTCCATATCTGCAGCGTGAAAGAAAAATTAAATAGTAAGCTGTCAAGATTGATTTTCTAGGTAACTCATCCCTTAATGATCTTATAACAAAAGTGTTTTTCGATAATTTTGCAGCCAGAAAGTCCACATGATGCTCCCTTGATAATATAGGATTCACATAAAAGCCTAGGAATTTTGAACTTTCCTGTCATTGGCAGGATTTCTTGTGACTAAATCATATGGTTTTGGTTTTATTTTCGTTTAAACTGAAACCATTTTTACCAAACCACCTTGATGCTGACAATTTAACGCTATTAATTTTTTCATTCCAATTCAACATCTGTATCATTAATAAGAATTGTGGTGTCATCTGCAAAGAGTACAGTATCAGAACCCGGATTTACACTGAGATTATTTATATAAATCGAAAACAGTATGGGTCCGAGCACTGACCCCTGAGGGACTCCACAGGTGATTTCTTCAATATCTGTGTTATTGTTATTCATTGATACAAACTGTTTTCTGTTTCCTAAGTAGGACTTTATCAGCCTGACACTATTTTCATCAAAATTGCTGTATTTTAACTTGGAAATGAAGAGACTGTGGGATACACAATCAAATGCCTTTGTGAGATCACAGAAGACTGCACCCACAATCTCCTCATTCTCAGTGCCCTCTATAATTTTATTTATTAAATAAATCAGAGCGTCTACTGTGGATTTTTTGCTCTAAATCCAAACTGGCTAAAGTGAAACAGATTATTTGTTTCAAAGTATTGTACAATTTGAGTTTTCAATACTATTTCAAAGACCTTTGCTATATCTGAAAAGGTGTCCTGAGCTATGCAATCATTTATGAGGTTTGTGAGAGGGTACAAAATTTCCTTATTATATCCCTAACTTCATTGTAGCTGACAGGTTTAAAGCCAAGTGGCGTCAGTTATAGACATGTTTACCAACTCTTCAGTGAGAAGGCTTTTGCTTTCTAATTCTGCTCTAACCCTACTACCCACATTAACATAAAAGCCATTTATATCATTATTAAGTTCAAATCGCATGGCAATTTATCAGTTTTTAAAGGTCGTTTTGTGTTTATTAAATCCCAACAGGTTTTTATTGGGTTTGCACTATTTTCAATGGCCCTTTTATTATGTTCCATCTTAGCCCTCCTTACCGTATTTCTATAATTAGTTTTATATTCATTTTTCACCAATAGTATGGGGTTTGATTGAAAATTACGACAAAGCTCATTTAGAAGCCTAAAATGGTCTCTCATTTTTTTAATTTCATCATTAAACCATGATTTTTTCTGTTTATTTTGAACAATTTTTAATGGAAAACTAGCTTTAGAATTTTCTGGGAGAATAATCAGTAGCTGATCAAAAAAAGAAGCCCAGGACTTACCTGGTTATGTTTTAAAAAACCACACTTTATTTTAGAAATGCCTTTATGAAATTCTAACATACCCTTTTGAGTAATGGGTCTGGTATAAGTTGGCATAAGGGTATTTTTGACCTATGTAAAGTTGGCACCCGAAAATCAAGCACACCTGATTTTCTCAGGAGTTCTGAGTACTTTTAGGATAGTTCTATAGTTCTGAGAGGGGTGCAACAATAGTTCTCATGCCTAAGTATTTTTTTTTTTTAAAACAAAAAAAGGGGTGCTAACTTCGCGCCGCACCCCTTTTTGATAGTGCAACAGTTCTCGAGTGATTTTTCGGTTCTAAGGGTATAGTTCTAGAGTTCCTGATAGAAATTATGAATAGTTCTGCAAAAATAAAGCTAATATAACGGAAAAAGTTTTCAGGCGCGCAGGTCGCGCGGCGCGCCCCAGCCGTATTGCGGGACATAGCATCCCGGTACATCAGACATTACGCGATACATTTGAAGGCTCGTTGAGATGTATGGAGGCTGCTGGGGTCAGAACTATGGGTTAGCACTCCATAGTTCTGGTGTCTACTATTACTCTACTATGGATAAATTTCAAAATTAACTGGGGTGCTGTGAAATACACCGGGTTTCCACGCGCATCCACGCTAAATTAGCATACTGGAGGCTGCTGGGGCCAGAACTATGGGTTATTTCTGCAGCACTCCATAGTTCTGGTGTGTACTATTAATCTACTATGGATAAATTTCAAAATTAACTGGGGTGCTGTGAAATACACAGCGTTTCCACGCGCATCCACGCTAAATTGGCATACTGGGGGCTGCTGGGGCCAGAACTATGTGTTATTTCTGCAGCACTCCATAGTTCTGGTGTCTACTATTACTCTACTATGGATAAATTTCAAAATTAACTGGGGTGCTGTGAAATACACCGGGTTTCCACGCGCATCCACGCTAAATTAGCATACTGGAGGCTGCTGGGGCCAGAACTATGGGTTATTTCTGCAGCACTCCATAGTTCTGGTGTCTACTATTACTCTACTATGGATAAATTTCAAAATTAACTGGGGTGCTGTGAAATACACCGGGTTTCCACGCGCATCCACGCTAAATTAGCATACTGGAGGCTGCTGGGGCCAGAACTATGGGTTATTTCTGCAGCACTCCATAGTTCTGGTGTCTACTATTACTCTACTATGGATACATTTCAAAATTAACTGGGGTGCTGTGAAATACACCGCGTTTCCACGCGCATCCACGCTAAATTAGCATACTGGAGGCTGCTGGGGCCAGAACTATGTGTTATTTCTGCAGCACTCCATAGTTCTGGTGTCTACTATTAATCTACTATGGATAAATTTCAAAATTAACTGGGGTGCTGTGAAATACACAGCGTTTCCACGCGCATCCACGCTAAATTGGCATACTGGAGGCTGCTGGGGCCAGAACTATGTGTTATTTCTGCAGCACTCCATAGTTCTGGTGTCTACTATTAATCTACTATGGATAAATTTCAAAATTAACTGGGGTGCTGTGAAATACACCGCGTTTCCACGCGCATCCACGCTAAATTAGCATACTGGAGGCTGCTGGGGCCAGAACTATGGGTTATTTCTGCAGCACTCCATAGTTCTGGTGTCTACTATTAATCTACTATGGATAAATTTCAAAATTAACTGGGGTGCTGTGAAATACACCGGGTTTCCACGCGCATCCACGCTAAATTAGCATACTGGAGGCTGCTGGGGTCAGAACTATGGGTTATTTCTGCAGCACTCCATAGTTCTGGTGTCTACTATTAATCTACTATGGATAAATTTCAAAATTAACTGGGATGCTGTGAAATACACAGCGTTTCCACGCGCATCCACGCTAAATTGGCATACTGGAGGCTGCTGGGGCCAGAACTATGTGTTATTTCTGCAGCACTCCATAGTTCTGGTGTCTACTATTAATCTACTATGGATAAATTTCAAAATTAACTGGGGTGCTGTGAAATACACCGCGTTTCCACGCGCATCCACGCTAAATTAGCAAGCTGGAGGCTGCTGGGGCCAGAACTATGGGTTATTTCTGCAGCACTCCATAGTTCTGGTGTCTACTATTACTCTACTATGGATAAATTTCAAAATTAACTGGGGTGCTGTGAAATACACCGGGTTTCCACGCGCATCCACGCTAAATTAGCATACTGGAGGCTGCTGGGGCCAGAACTATGGGTTATTTCTGCAGCACTCCATAGTTCTGGTGTCTACTATTACTCTACTATGGATAAATTTCAAAATTAACTGAGGTGCTGTGAAATACACCGGGTTTCCACGCGCATCCACGCTAAATTAGCATACTGGAGGCTGCTGGGGCCAGAACTATGTGTTATTTCTGCAGCACTCCATAGTTCTGGTGTCTACTATTAATCTACTATGGATAAATTTCAAAATTAACTGGGGGTGCTGTGAAATACACCGGGTTTCCACGCGCATCCACGATAAATTAGCATACTGGAGGCTGCTGGGGCCAGAACTATGTGTTATTTCTGCAGCACTCCATAGTTCTGGTGTCTACTATTACTCTACTATGGATAAATTTCAAAATTAACTGGGGTGCTGTGAAATAAACAGCGTTTCCACGCGCATCCACGCTAAATTGGCATACTGGGGGCTGCTGGGGCCAGAACTATGTGTTATTTCTGCAGCACTCCATAGTTCTGGTGTCTACTATTACTCTACTATGGATAAATTTCAAAATTAACTGGGGTGCTGTGAAATACACCGGATTTCCACGCGCATCCACGCTAAATTAGCATACTGGAGGCTGCTGGGGCCAGAACTATGTGTTATTTCTGCAGCACTCCATAGTTCTGGTGTCTACTATTAATCTACTATGGATAAATTTCAAAATTAACTGGGGTGCTGTGAAATACACCGCGTTTCCACGCGCATCCACGCTAAATTAGCAAGCTGGAGGCTGCTGGGGCCAGAACTATGGGTTATTTCTGCAGCACTCCATAGTTCTGGTGTCTACTATTACTCTACTATGGATAAATTTCAAAATTAACTGGGGTGCTGTGAAATACACCGGGTTTCCACGCGCATCCACGCTAAATTAGCATACTGGAGGCTGCTGGGGCCAGAACTATGTGTTATTTCTGCAGCACTCCATAGTTCTGGTGTCTACTATTAATCTACTATGGATAAATTTCAAAATTAACTGGGGTGCTGTGAAATACACCGGGTTTCCACGCGCATCCACGCTAAATTAGCATACTGGAGGCTGCTGGGGCCAGAACTATGTGTTATTTCTGCAGCACTCCATAGTTCTGGTGTCTACTATTACTCTACTATGGATAAATTTCAAAATTAACTGGGGTGCTGTGAAATAAACAGCGTTTCCACGCGCATCCACGCTAAATTGGCATACTGGGGGCTGCTGGGGCCAGAACTATGTGTTATTTCTGCAGCACTCCATAGTTCTGGTGTCTACTATTACTCTACTATGGATAAATTTCAAAATTAACTGGGGTGCTGTGAAATAAACAGCGTTTCCACGCGCATCCACGCTAAATTGGCATACTGGGGGCTGCTGGGGCCAGAACTATGTGTTATTTCTGCAGCACTCCATAGTTCTGGTGTCTACTATTACTCTACTATGGATAAATTTCAAAATTAACTGGGGTGCTGTGAAATACACCGGGTTTCCACGCGCATCCACGCTAAATTAGCATACTGGAGGCTGCTGGGGCCAGAACTATGGGTTATTTCTGCAGCACTCCATAGTTCTGGTGTCTACTATTACTCTACTATGGATAAATTTCAAAATTAACTGGGGTGCTGTGAAATACACCGCGTTTCCACGCGCATCCACGCTAAATTAGCATACTGGAGGCTGCTGGGGCCAGAACTATGTGTTATTTCTGCAGCACTCCATAGTTCTGGTGTCTACTATTAATCTACCATGGATAAATTTCAAAATTAACTGGGGTGCTGTGAAATACACCGGGTTTCCACGCGCATCCACGCTAAATTGGCATACTGGAGGCTGCTGGGGCCAGAACTATGTGTTATTTCTGCAGCACTCCATAGTTCTGGTGTCTACTATTAATCTACTATAGATTCTGGCCCCAGCATGCTCCAGTATGCCGATTTAGCGCCGATGCGCGTGAAAACGCGGTGTATTTAACAGCACCCCAGTTAATTTTGAAATTTATCTATAGTAGAAAAATAGTAGACATCAGAACTATGGAGTGCTGCTGAAATAACCCATAGTTCTGGCCCCAACAGGCTACAGTATGCCGATTTAGCGCCGATGCGCGTGAAAACGCGGTGTATTTAACAGCACCCCAGTTAATTTTGAAATTTATCCATAGTAGAATAATAGTAGACATCAGAACTATGGAGTGCTGCTGAAATAACCCATAGTTCTGGCCCCAACAGGCTACAGTATGCCGATTTAGCGCCGATGCGCGTGAAAACGCGGTGTATTTAACAGCACCCCAGTTAATTTTGAAATTCATCCATAGTAGAATAATAGTAGACATCAGAACTATGGAGTGCTGCTGAAATAACCCATAGGTCTGGCCCAAACAGGCTACAGTATGCCGATTTAGCGCCGATGCGCGTGAAAACGCGGTGTATTTAACAGCACCCCAGTTAATTTTGAAATTTATCCATAGTAGAGTAATAGTAGACACCAGAACTATGGAGTGCTAACCCATAGTTCTGACCCCAGCAGCCTCCATACATCTCAACGAGCCTTCAAATGTATCGCGTAATGTCTGATGTACCGGGATGCTATGTCCCGCAATACGGCTGGGGCGCACCGCGCGACCTGCGCGCCTGAAAACTTTTTCCGTTATATTAGCTTTATTTTTGCAGAACTATTCATAATTTCTATCAGGAACTCTAGAACTATACCCTTAGAACCGAAAAATCACTCGAGAACTGTTGCACTATCAAAAAGGGGTGCGGCGCGAAGTTAGCACCCCTTTTTTTGTTTTAAAAAAAAAAAATACTTAGGCATGAGAACTATTGTTGCACCCCTCTCAGAACTCTAGAACTATCCTAAAAGTACTCAGAACTCCTGAGAAAATCAGGTGTGCTTGATTTTCGGGTGCCAACTTTGCACCGGTGTATTTTTGTTCACATTACCAGTCTCCACAGATATTTTAACTGCCCTGTAGTCTGAGAATCCTGGCTCATATACTTCCGTGACATATTTCCTGGTCATTCTAATTAAAATATTATCCACACTAATTTTTTCTTGTTGTTTCATTAATTGCAACATGGTAGTTGAAAGAATTGAGCAATCCAATAAATCGAAATAACAACAATCTGAGGTATGAGAATGGATATTAAAATCACCACAGATTATAATTTCATAGGGGTGCGACTGCAGCTACATATATTATCACTAGTTTAAAAATAAAACAAATAACGCCTTGAACCCTAATGCTATTCATCTGTAGACAATTCATCCAAAGTATAAAATGCACTAAAGACCAAAAATTCCTTGCTCATACACCGAAACCTCGACCGAAACATTCTGTAACTTGTAAGTTTCCTGAGTTCAGTAGGTAAAGCACTAAATATTTTTTTTTGCGTTGTAGACAAAGGAGCTCTTTACTCCCTGGGGACGAGCTCCATACTTCCCATGTCTATCCAGCTCCTCAATAAATAAAGACAACACATACACTTTCAAGAATATTTATACAGAACAAGGTTGAAATTTTATGCTGCGGAAATAGAGGTCTGCATGAAGATCTCCTTTTGACTCTACATACATTTCTAAGTGCTCTCCTCTGCAACAAAAATACAGATTTAAAAAGGGAGTTTGCACACCCCCAGTTGCATATTCCAGAGGATAAATGTGATTGAATTAAAGAATAGTAGGCATACCTAGCTATTTCAAGGCCGAGGTTATCTGATATGCTATGCTAAGTGCATAGCAGCCAGACAGAAGCAATTTTTTTATTCAGAATTTTGACATGTTCAGAAAACTTAAGGTTTTTATTTATTGCTAAGCCAAGAAATTTATTCGATTCAGGATTCGAGAGACCTTCACTTAAAATTTAAAACAGTTTTCGAAATATTGAGGGGTTTGCATCAAAACATTCTTTCAACAAAAATACATCTTCCTGAATAATCTAGAATGCCTGTAAACTTCCTGGTCATGCCATAGAATTGTCTGATCATCCGCAAACCGCAAACGCTGTTAATCTTCTCCTTATTGGAAGATGAGATAGGTCATTGATAAAAATCAAGAACAAGAGTGGTCCAAGAATTAAGCCCTGAGGTACGCCAATACTCACAGATTCCGCTGAGGAGCTTTCCCCATTGAAAACAACTGAGTCTTACCACTCAAATATGATCACAACCACTCCAAAGCCAAACCCCCAATACCATAGATACATACTAAGTTTATCCAGTAGTATTCCATGATCTACACAATCAAATGCACAGAACACCGCCGAAGCCTTTCCTCCCGAGTTCAAGTTTATGTAGAGATGCTCCAAAAAGCTTAAAATGGCATCACTTGTGCTTTTCTTCCTTGGAATTCTAATTGTGCGATACTAAGAAGTTTATGCTTTGTTAGAAAAGCTATTAGTCTAACTTGAATTAGTTGTTCTTCTATATTAGATAGGGTAGGAAGTAGTGTAATGGGCCGAAAATTAGAAGGTAGTTCGCGATCTCCACCCTTGAACAATGAAACAATCAGCAGGGCCCCTAAGACAATTTGAAAATTTTCCGGTTGTAAAGGAAACATTGATAGCCAGTGCATCCCATACCAAGTCTGGAAGCGCCTCAAGTACCCTTATCGAAATTTTATCCCATCCTGAAGAATTCTTATTTTTTAATGTTTTAAAGATCTTCAATCTCCACAGATGTTACTGGATAGATGAAAAACGTCTCCGATACAAATATATTGCATAGATAGTCTAAAGGTTCTTTATAGGATGTAACTTTACTAAACAAAGCTATGCTACAGTAAAAATAATTCAAATCATTTGCCATGAGATTTGAGGAAACCATGGACGAATTTTCACCTCTAAACTTATTTACAAGTTTCCATGATTCTCTATTTTTATTGCAAGACTATGTAATTTGATTCCCATAGTACAACTCTTTTCCCACGTTAATTCTGTAAGTTTTAACGATATATTGCATAGATCTTAAGTTAGCAGCTGACGTTTTCAGACTCCTTGTGTACTAGGGATTGAGCTTTTTATGCTTTATCCTGACAAAAGGAAAAGAAATGATAAAGTTATTGCTTAAAAGTAGATGAAAGTGCTCCATACAGTCTTCATTCGAAAATATTCTCTTCCAGTCCGTATGATTGCATAGCAACCCAAACTTTTTAAAATTTTTCTTAGTGAAAAGTCTGCTTTGTTTAAAGATTTTTCTTAGTTTAGGAATTAACTATGAAATGAACAGAATATTGCATCATGATCAGACAATCCAGCATTTATTGTCGAACACAGAGTTTCGATCTGACATAGGGGTTATTGTTGTTGGTTCGGTAGCGTGCATTGAGAGATTATAAGAACTTAAAATATTTGTTGGAACTCAACGTTTTGACAGGATTGATTCGAATAGTTAACGTTAAGGTCGCCCGCAAAAATCACCGAAGCATTAGGTACTAGATATCTCTTCTGAGAGCAACATATCCAGCTTTTCAGAGATTTATATTTGCCACTGGGAACCTGTAAAAACATACAATTTCAGCCTAGCGCAAAACACAATTGAAAACTCGCACACTCTCTCCCCAGTCCCCAAAAAGGTAGACATACTGACATACTTACTTATCTATCTGAACAACAGTTGGTCAAAAAATCTTCGCACACTGAAATTAAAGTACCTCTGTGAGAACCCGGGGTTCTAGAAAACTTAGAGACTAAAACATAGTTTTGTACATAAGTTACCTCATCTGATTTCAGTCAGTGCTCCACAATAACAATTATTTCACGAAACTTATGACAATTCAGAAACAGCAAAAGATCGTCCACTTTGGTGGCTAGGGAAAAGTTTTCGATTGTTTCGTTAATACTCTTCGCTGATATTCAAAATCCCATCCTATTAAAATGAGGGAGATTACACACAAAACAAGATGAAGTCAGAAATTTGTTTGAAGTCATGACTCTATAATAATGTTGTTATTTACATAGGTCATTCAATTTAGGGAAAATGTCATGTGTACTATTATACATATTGGAGATTTTAACATAAATTTGATAAAAGATAAAAGAACATCTTTCCTTATTAATCCTTATCTCAGTATGATCTCGGAGTTGCTCGTTAGTATTTAAAGGGCGTTTTGTCACTCTACGCTGGACACTTTCCAAGATCTCAATGTGCTTGACCAGGATCTGTCACAAAAGGCTTTCTATATGAGGTCACAAAAGGCTTTCTGTATGAGGTATACAAAAGAGTTTGCCCTCTTGACAACTGAGGATATATGGGCTTCCCATTTTAGGTAAATAATAAAATAGTGTTCAGAAACCTACTCTAATGTTCTGCAATATTATAAGACCTGTATATACATTATACAAGCCAGAATATACTTTATATCTGCTATCTTGATGTTTAGCCAAACAGCATTAATGTCTGGGGGCGCCCTGTATTTGTGGTTTATGATTCTAGTATAAATATTCTGACCGTTGATTTCAGTTTTTATCCAAATGCAAACTCCTGCTTTTCGCTGATCTTCACGTACATCTCGACCATCCCTGATCCAGGCAAGCATATGAGTGAGTCTGATATTCCTTTATGAAACTATTCCTCAGTAATATAACCAGTATGAATGTTGGGTTCTTTCTGAGCATGTCTGTCTGAAATTCGTGGATTTTATTGTTTAGTTAGTTGGCATTTGTATAGTAGAATATAACTTCAGACATTATTGGGAGTTTTTTGGCTGCTGTTGGTCGCCTTCAGCATTTGCCTTGGAAGATCACATTATGATATTTGATTTTGAGATGTATCTCAGCGTTTGCTGTTCTCTCCTCAAACTCTCGTAAAACCGTGCTTGAGTAAGCTCTTTGTGCTTTAGTTTGGTCATTTTTAAATATTTTGCTGTTTTATCCAGTTTATTCTTAAATCTGAGGGCGGACAACGCATTATATCAGCCAGAGGTGTAATAGGGTTTAGTGACTTTATGAAATCTCATACTGAGCTGGCAGTTGACAACCATTATAATTCTTTGTTCTACCCTGTTGTGTATTGTGCTCGGTACATTGTTATTTTATACTTTTGTCTGTTCCTCTGTTTCTTGTTCTTTCATTCTCTGTTTTGACTGAGTAATGTTTAAGCTTTATTTTAGTATGACTTTGTCAGCAACATTTTGTTTTAGGACAATCAAGCTATCTTTTGACTTTGACTTTGAACAAATTCTGGTAAGATTCCAGCACTCTGCAAATTGTTTGCATACTGAGCAAATTTCCCTTTAATGTGTTTTATGTCCGATTGACCAATAAAGTGCTATTTATAGAACAGTTTTGCATCAATAAAGTAGCACTTTATTGTACTAGTAAAGTGCTACTTTATTTTACTAGTAAAATAAAGTGCTACTTTATTGCCTACCTGGACAACCTAACAAGGTGAAACAGGTCCTGACAACTTGCCAACGTGAAACAGGTCCTGACAACCTGCCAAGGTGAAACAGATATACCTACGCGAATTTTACTTTTTTCATTAAATTTTTTTAATTTTTAACAAAAATCAGTCGCAATCGTACATAAAATCATGTATATAACGCTTACATAAACAGGCTTTATTGACTCATTATTTAATAGCCTCGCTTGCAAGCTCGCTCGGCCATAAAATTATTCGTACAATAAAGCCTTCCTTTATGTACTTGTTATATAAATAGCTATTAAATGTGTTTTCTTCTGGGATTTTCTATTGAAATATCAAGAAAAACCGTCTTGAATGGGTGTAATATGGCATTTTCACAACATTTTGCGTGATTTTTCACTTCTTTTGAATCAAAATATTTCCCATGTTGTCTTAAATGTGGTATAGTTTGCGTTTAGCAACAAAACAACCTTGGAAATTGGAACAAATAGTCATACATATCCATCGTGAGACCGAGACGTATTTTTGGTTCAAATTTGCGTTGATAATGAAACAAAGGACCCTGCCCAAAGTATACGGAAGTTGTGTTTATATCAGAATTGACTGAATTTTGTATATAATGTAGATCTCGCCGTTCTGATTGAAAGTTACCATTGCACCGATTCTGAAAAATAACTCCTTTTTGAGAAAATTAATTTCATAGGTACCAAGTATAAGGCTTGGAGATTATAATGAACGTTCAATGTAGCGTGAATAGGTGAGTTTGATGGCGCAGTGGTGTGCTACGGTAGAACACTAAGGAGTACATTTTCAGGATTGGTGCAATGGTAAATTTTAATCAGAAACGCGTGATCTACATTATATACAAAATTCAGCCAATTCTGACATAAACACAATTTCCATATACTTTGGGCAGGGTGTTTTCCTGTTTCTTTCAACAAGTTTCATGAAACTTATTTCTCCAGTGTGTCACCTGCCTTAAAGTTTGCGTTTAGCAAAATGACAACCTATATTGGAACAGATACTCATAGAGATTCTTTTGGAGACGTATTTTTGATTGAAATTTGTATTTAAAATCCAAAAATGGTCTAAATCTGTTTCAAATCTGATTCTTCAAGGCTTTTTCTGTTGAAATAAAAATAGAAACTGTATTAAACGGGTGTAAAATTGCATTCCAACATTTCAGGTGATATTTTTTACAATCAAAATCTTTCCCACATTGTCTTAAATGTGTTAAGCTTAGCTTTTAACAATACAACCTATATTGAAGCAAATAATCATGCAGACCCATTTATAAACGTATTCAGACTCAATTTACTAGTTTATCTCTACCTTTGCATTTTTCATAGACACAGGGATTGGCTCCTGATTGTCTGATCCCTAATTGTGTTAGCTTTTAGTAAAGGTTCTGAAATCGTAATGTTCCCCAGCTTGTTTCGAGCCATATAGGGATTTATTGGCTTTTTCCCTTTGGCTCTGGACGCTGTGTAAGTCTCGTTTTAGTTCTCAGGGCGAAAGTGACTCAAAACTATCATTTTCAAGGCAGTTTCTTGGAGCTTTGTGGGGGGAGAACTATGAAACTATGTATTCTCAGATAACTCATGAAAAAATTAAGGGTACTATTCAAAGACATGCTATCTATTTATACCTAAAGCCTAAAGGTACAGAAATTATACAGGGTGTCCCACTAAGGTCGGCCAGGTACGATATATGGAGACCATAGACCTTACGTAACTTGAAAACGAATGCAGATATTGAATTGCGGTTTGCGCCAAAATGTAGATATTAATGTAGATATTTTTTTGCTCTTTAAGCACAGAAATACAAAAATAATATTATGCCATTTGGATTTTTCATGAAAATTAGAAAAAACTGTATCTTGAATAAACAGCGCCAGAAGACTCGGTGGGAACTATCGACCTCGAACGAAATGGGGTTTTTGATAACAATGAATGAATGAGCAAATAAACCCAAATTGAATGAATTTGAATGAGGGGTATGGAAGATACAGCAATTTCTAAAAAAAAAACTTCACCAGCTTCCCCCACCCTTATCACTGAAGATACGAAAAAAAGCCTAATAACCAAACTGGCGCAAAAATTAATGAAATTCTGATTTCTGTTGTTAAAACAGTATCTTAATATAGCGATTTCTTGAGAAAAGTTGAATTTTTAGCTATATCATCGTAATTGCGCCCCCTAGCGGTCATCCTAGAAACTTGAAAATAATTTCTATCAATTTCTCTTGGCCGATTTAGTGAAGAAAAAAAAAATCCCGAAGCCGTAAGGTCTATGGTTTCCATAATATCGTACCTGGCCGACCTTAGTGGGACACCTGGTACATATAAATTCATATACAATTTCTTTCTTATTACATAGATTCGTGATAGCCTGCATAAAAAATTCTGGACATCATTCGCCTATAGTTTTAGTATTCACTGCATATTCAAAAACATTTTTCTTTTTCAGAGGTATAAATCGATCAACTAATACACCTACAAATAATTTTGTTTCAAGCATAATCATAGCAGTGTGTGCTTGTATATTGTTTTTACCAACCGAACCAGAAGTTAGTAAACCTTCCTCGCTACCCAGCTACTTCCATGTGTCACATAAAATACAATTATTGGCAGCGCTATTGTTGGGTGTGTTTTTATGTATTTTAGTCAGGTCCTAAACTAAATCGCAGAATCTTAACATGGACAAATTAAGAGGCTGGAACGGTGATACTGCTATTAATTATTAGTTTAAGTTTTTGTTTTTTTAACTTATGAGTTGATTCTATTTTTTTGAAAGATTATTTATTTTTTTGTTAAAATAATAATAATTATAAATATAGTATGTTTAAGGAGTACCTAATATACGTGATTTTTTTATGAATTTTTGTTTATTATCCTCTACAATATCAGGTTGGTTCTCACAGAAATCATCATTGGTTGAGAATAGTCAGAAAACTCTTTGTTATCGATTTGCTGGTTTGTGATTTCTGTGAGAACAGTCCTATTATACCGTGACTCTGCTCTGCTAGTTATGTTGCTTGCTCAGAAAATTATCTGAAGTTGAAAAAGTTTCTTCAATAAAGATTATCAGTTTTTTCAGCTTCAAATTTCAATAAGTATGATATTCAAACCACCTTTCTTCAAAATAAATAATAAAATCTATATAATTTTAAAAACAACAAACAATTATTAATTTTTCCTGTTGACATTATTCAACAATACTGTTCTTCATGAATTTTTAACGATATCCTGACAAGCACTTAAAACTGTAGGAAAGCTGAATTTAAATCCAAGTTCCTGGGTCCTTTTGGGTATAACTTTTTGGCCTTCCGTTATCATTTTAGCCCTTTCTGCTCCTAGCATCATATTGAAAACAAAACTGGGAACTGGTATGAAGGCTGGTCGGTTTAGTGCTTTTGCAAAAGCCTAGAAAAAATATGCCAATGAATAACTAACAATTAACTATTAGACAAAAAGAAGTACTAACATCTGAAAATTCTTTGTTGGTACAAACTTGAGGAGCCACTGCATTGAGAACACCATCAACTTTACTATTTTCTATGCTAAATATAATTAAATCGACCAAATCTTTTATGTGAATCCAAGGTAGATATTGAGTTCCATTGCCGACAGGACCACCAAGTCCCAAGAAAAATGGCATGTAAAGTTGTTTTATCATGCCACCGTCTCGTCCCAAAACCACTCCACTTCTAATAGTAGTTATTCTACATTCGTTTCTAGCAGGTCCATCTATGGCAGCTGCTTTTTCCCATTCCAAGACCAATTTAGAGAAAAAATCGAATTGTTCAACTGTACAACATTCATCATATTCCTTATCTTTGTCTGGTTTATAGCCTCCAACACCCGACATTGACACAAAAGCTCTGGGTTTATGTTTAGCATTAGCAATCGCTTTAGCTAGAGAGGCTGTAGTGTTAATTCTAGAGTTATAGACGTTTTGTTTGAATCCAGCAGACCAGCGCTGCTTGAAATCCATTACATTTTGACCGGCTAAATTTACTACCGCCACAGTACCTTCTGGAAGGCCATTGGTGTTTAGCTCTTGCCACGAAATGTTTTTCGGTCCAGGCATTCTCGAGACCACTTTGACTCCATAGTATTTGCTTGTTAGGGTTTTCGTGAGGTGTTTGCCAACAAAACCTGTACCTCCACCTAGAATGGATTTTGTAAATGACCTTTTGTAATCAATTTGCAGATTATAAAAGACACTTACCTACTAGAACAGTTCCTGACATAATAAATTTTATTCACTAGGTTTTCCTTTTTATATCATGTTATTTTTATATTATAGAAAAATTGATTGATTGACTGACCTTAGATTTTTATTTTTTTTGAAAAATAAAGTACCTGAACCTGACTTTTCAGTTTTCACTGACAGCAAGCAAAGCAGGGACCAGCTGATTTTTGAAGGCAACAACAAAACATGAGAAGAGAGAAGTTGTATCAGATTCCAGGATTATTTATTTGGATATTTTGTCAGCAATTTATTCTATACTCGTATTACTAGCCTGATTTGATTTGTTTTGATTTCTTTATTTTTATTTATTATACGGTTTTTTATATTTTGGAGGCATATTCTATTTTACATAAAAATTAATTTTATCAAAGTGAATGGACTAAAAGAGCAGTGCTCTATACAAAAATAACATTAGGGAGTCCCCTAACGCCAAAAGACTTCCCAGAAGAAAAAAAATTGTGTTGAAGATTTTTTGAAGATAAATTATGGAGGTTGGTGAGTGTTTTGTTATCACTCTACCACAAAATTTTGAAGAAATGGTTTGTATTAGCGTTAACAAACATCCTATATTGATAACACAAATTTTAAAATTTAGCACCACAGCAATGTCTCGGAGGAGACAAAGGAGTTCAAGAAAGAATCAAAACAAACCAGAAAGCGAAAACTCTCAGACCCTTCCAAATTTGCTTTTCATTGCCACTGCGGTAAGAATTTCAGCAAAATTAAAAATCTAAATTATCATAGAAGACAAGTACACAACGAAGCAGTTTCTACTTTAAAACCACCGAAAAAAATGTGCCCTTTATGTGATTTCTCTTCAACTTACCACAATGATATGGTAAACCATTACAAGTCCTCACATAATATTCATATTGTGGAAGAGAAACTCTTGTTTCTAACAGAAAAAGAATTTTTGAAATGGAAAACGAATATTGAAGCTGAAACAGTTGCCAGATTTAGAATAAACGAATCCCCTAACTGGGCTTCAAAAAAGCATAAAACCACTAAATACAGTTGCAACAGGTCAGGCCATTACCAAACTAAAGGACAAGGTAAAAGATCATTGAAAAAACGAGGTAGCATTAAAATAAATGGTTATTGTCCTGCAAGAATTATTAAACAATTACAGACTGATGGTAGTTGCACTGTACAATTTATTAGTGCCCACGTAGGCCATGAAACGGAAGTTCATTGTTTGCATCTGTCCACAATGGAAAGAGAGGAAATTGCAAAAAAAATTAACATGAACATCCCCTATAGTAAAATTCTAGATGAAATAAGGGACTCTTCTGAATCAGAATCCAATTTACAAAGAATTCATTTTTTGACAAGAAAAGATTTACACAACATTGAGGCTTCATATAAAATTCATTCACAATCACAACTCTTTCGAAAGCATTGTATTTCAGATTTCAACCAGTGGTCCGCGGAAATGCAAAATGAGGGCGATTGTGTGCTTTTTTATAAACCTCTAGGCACTTTTCTTGATGATCACGAAAACCTCAATTCAAATGATGTCGTTTTAATATTAATGTCTGCTTCGCAGTTGGATATTTTTAAAAAATATGGAAACAATTGTGTTTGTATCGAAGCAACAAAAGAGGATTTAGTTAGTAATGATGGTGAAAATTTTAAATTGCATACATTATTGGTGCTGGATGAATTAGAAGAAGCGTTTCCGTGTGCTTTTCTCATATCTAATAAACTGGATGTTTATGTTTTACAGTTATTTTTTGAGCAAATACAATTGAAGGCAGGAAAGTTATTTAAACCTAAAGTCTTTATGTCTGGCTTGGAGGAGCAATATTTTGATGCTTGGATAAGTGTAATGGATATCCCTGGAAAAAGGTAACTATCTTTAGAGAATATCAGAGCACAAAAGTATTATATTAAAAATACCTAAAAATCATAAGAAAATTGGCTGATAATAGAAAAATATGTTAGTTTTCAAATTTATTGTGTAGGTATTCAATTTTCAATGTAATTTTTAGGATTTACTCTTCATGGATTGTTGATCAAACCTGGCGAGAAAATTTGAGCAAAATTGATTGTCAGGATTTACAAGTGTGTATTCTCCATTACAATACTCAATTCGCCATAAACAATTATGTTCTAGATTGCTACATATAAACATCTAAGAGATTTGCTATCCAAACGAGATGCGACATCATTTCATAAAATGTTAGACGATTTTATTTCCATTGATAATCCGGAATACTTAGATTTTATAAATTACTTCAGAGATAATTTTTCTGTCAATTTTGAATATTGGGCTTATTGCTATACAGGTCTAAATTCAAACACAAGCTTAGAAAGAATGTGCAATTCTATAAGCCAGCTTTATCAAAAAGGAAAAAATGGTCAGAAATTAAATAGAGGCATTGAGGCTATAATGCGGTTTGTAAGGGATAAGGTCATCAATAAACTTACTAGTAAGTTAAAAATCGAACAACAAATTTTTGTATTAAAACTGATTTATATTTTAGTTAACAACAACGAGAAAATTCGACACAAAATTAAAACAATTAAATTACGCCATAAAGCTATGGAAAATATGAATCCAACTACCCTAATACAATCTGAAGATGGATGGGAAGTAGTTGCCCAATCAGAAAAAAAAATATATCAAATTCAAAAGCAAGAAACTTACTGTGAAGATTGCCCTTTAATTTGCAAACCATGTAATGTATGTTTGCATCAGTTTCAGTGTTCTTGCTTAGATTCGGCTGTAAAATATAATATTTGCAAGCACATACATTTTGTGGCAAGATTTATTCAAAATCCAAGTCCCATAGAAGAAGAGATTGGTAAGTTATTGTCAATTTTTTATTATATATGTACTTAGAAATTCTAAGGTGTTTAATGAAAGAAAGTTCTTTGGATCAAACTTGTACAGCAAAATTAGGTTTCAAATTTTATAAGTTAATGTTCATTCATGTTTCAAATGGAAATAATTTAGCCATGAGGTTGGTAGCAAGCAAAATCGTTTTGAAACTTTCATTTATCAATTTTTTTAATGTGGCGGTTCAGTTTGTCCTGAAGAACATTTTCAGTTTCTAAGTTTTATTGAGGATTTTGGTAGTTTTTGTAGCAGAAGATGACTCTATAACAACGACCCAAGTAAATGAAGAAAACAATGATCTTGAAATGCAAAAAGAAGAATTAAAGAAATATGTGACTGATGTGATAGATAACTGTACAACTCATGAGCAGCTAAATGTTATCAGAGAAGCTTTGGATCAGATTAACCTACAGTTGGATTCAATGAGTTTAATATAATTTTTTTTTGAATATAATTTTTTTTATTACTTAAGTAGCTATAATATAGGATAAACCTAATTTGGATTAACCGTTTTTAATTTCCTTTCAAACTTCTCGATACGCGACTGTCAACTGGAAATACTTTTCCGCGATTTCTTCAGTTTCTCAAATTTTCCACGTCTACACGATTTGATATTAAGCGCGGATTTAAATTGAGGCGTTGAGAAACAAGAAAAATCCTGTATTTTATGTTCACTGGATGATTGATGACAGTTTGTTTACTCATTTAAAAAAAGTCGAAAATAGGTACGCAAAATTTCAAATTTCTGACAATAAATTTTTGTTTTTGATGATGGATTCTAAAAATTTAGCTCAAACTCTGCACAACTTTTGCATCTACCCGACTACCTGTTAACTTTACATATGCTTTATTGTCAGAATTTACATTAATTTATTGTCAAAGCTATTCCGTTACACCTAATTACCTAATAGTATCAATATATTACATTACAAGACAGATAATACTGTCGCGGCTTTGGGTTGCCTGCTGACAAAAATCTTGGGTTCGTTGTTCGTTTCGTTTATTCCAAAAATCAAAGTCCAATTAACACAGCAATAATTTATTCCACTTAACAAAACACTCTGACACTAATTACTTTATTAACAAACTCAACAATTAAACTCTTTACAATCACTATTTAAATCGTATCACACTCGAACTGAAACTAAACTAACTAATCAATGCCGGCCTTCTTATATATCCCTAAATCTATTCCTGTAAAATCTATAATACACACGATAATCTTATTTTCCAGATTGAAGTAGAATAATTCGCTAGATTCTAGTATCTTCGCCATCGATTCTTGACAGCCTGGCGGACGTTTAGCATTATTGTGACACTGCCCTCCTCTTAAGGTTGATCTTCGCGCCCATGATATTTCGCCAATCTGTCCAGATGTACAACTTTCATCTTACTCCTGGTGTTGCGTTGGACCCGATAAACCAAATCATTGATCCTCTTGATTATTTTGTAGGGTCCTTCCCATGCTGAAGACAATTTCGGCGATACTCCTTTCTTTCTAGCTGGATTATACAGCCACACCAAATCACCTTCTTGAAATCCGGCTGAATTAGCTTTCAGATCGTATCTGGTCTTCATCCGGTCACTGGCTAGTTGAATATGCTCCCGAGCAAAATCATGGATACCCAGAAGTCGTGCGCCCTTACTTCGTCGGCATAGTCTCGAATTTCTTTTCGTTCTTCTTCAGGTATCCCAAACATCAGTTCGCAAGGTAACCTGAGTTCTCTTCCAAAAACGATTCTGGCTGGACTTTCACCTGTGGACTCGTGAACAGCTGCTCTGTAAGCCATTAAAAACAGAGGCAAGTGTTTGTCCCAATCACGCTGGTTCCTTGCGACCACTTTTGTTAGATGCTCCTCTATGGTCTTATTAAATCGTTCTACCATGCCATCAGACTATGGATGTAAAGGTGTTGTCCTGGTCTTACGGATTCCCATGATCTCACAAATTTTCTTAAAGATGGCAGATTCGAAGTTTCGTCCTTGGTCTGAATGTAACTCTAGTGGCACACCATGACGACTAAAAACTTCGTCCACTAGCACCTGGGCAACAGTGATGGCTTCTTGATTGGGAATAGCAAAAACTTCTGGCCATTTACTGAAGTAATCCATGATAACTAAGATGTATTTGTTACCACGCTCTGAATCTGGGAACGGTCCTGCTACATCTATCGCTATTCTCTCAAATGGAAGACCGACGTTGTACTGTTTCATGGGCCCCCGAGATCTTAGTTTAGGGCCTTTACTGGTAGCACAGATGTCGCATTTTCGGCACCAGCTTTTAACGTCTTCATGGTAGTGAACCCAGTAAAAACGTTCCCGAATTTTGTCCAAAGTCTTGTTAACTCCGAAATGTGCCCCTGAAGTTCCGTCGTGTATCTCTTTTAATACATCTTCCACTCGGTCTTTTGGGATAACCAGTTGGCTCTTAGTGGATTTCCCATCGGCACTTTCCCAAACTCTTTTGAGCAAACCATTTTCGACGGCCAGAGAGTTCCATTGGGCCCACAACGCTTTGTGAATCAAGCTCTTGTTTGACACTTCCCTCCATTCTGGCCTACATTCATCATTTTCTTTAAGATGTAGAATTTGCCCGATGTCCTGGTCTGCCTCCTGATCTTCTCTCATTTGCTTGGTAGTCCATTTGTCATCGACGATCAGGCCCGTTCTTCTTACAGCTGGACTAGTGTTTTTCTCATGTATATCGATTCTTTGACAATGTTTGCAATCTTCTTCACATGGCCGTCTAGACAGAGCGTCAGCATTTTTATGCAGGTTTCCAGGTCGATGTTTAATTTGGAAATCGTATTGCTGCAATTTCTCAATCCATCTAGCAAGCTGTCCTTCAGGAGTTTTCATTTTTAAAAGCCATTTTAGAGCTGCATGATCTGTTCGAATTAGAAACTTGCGTCCGTAGAGATACTTATGAAAGTGGTCGACTGCTTTTACTATGGCAAGCAACTCTCTTCTGGTGACACAATAATTTCGTTCCGGCTTTGATAATGTTCTGCTGTAGTACTCCACGACATGTTCCTGTGAATTTTGGATTTGTGAAAGGACAGCTCCAACACTGGTGTTACTTGTATCTGTGTCCAAAATCAACATGCCTTTGTGATCAGGATAGGACAACACTGGACTCGTACATAATGCTCCTTTCAATTTTCTAAATGCGGAATCGCATTCTTGGGTCCAATTGAATGTTGATTTTTCTTCTGTTAATCGATGAAGTGAAGCAGCTATATTGGCAAATCCTTCCACAAATCTTCGATAATAAGAACATAATCCTAGAAAACTCCTTAGTTCATGTTTGTCGCGTGGTTTTGGCCAGTCCCTGACAGCATCTATTTTTCCTTCCATAACTTGTATGCCCTCTTCAGATACCACGTGACCTAAGAATTCCACTTTCTTTTGAAATAGGAAACACTTATTTGGATTGAGTTTCAAGTTGGCATTCCGGAAGCGGTCAAAAACTTCTTTTAGGTTATTGAGATGTTCTTGGAACGAATTTCCCATAATCATGACATCATCCAAATATACCAGGCAAGTTCTCCATGTAAGGCCTCGCAAAACAAGATGCATCAGTCGCTCAAACGTAGCTGGAGCATTACACAATCCGAAAGGCATTACATTAAACTGGTATAGCCCGCTTCCGGTACTGAAGGCAGTTTTCTCTTTGTCATCGTCATGTATTGCCACTTGCCAGTATCCACTTTTGAGGTCCAAGGTGGAAAACCATTTGGAGCCCAATAGAGTTGTTAGTGTATCGTCTATTCTTGGGAGAGGGAAGCTGTCCTTCTTGGTGACGTCATTAAGCTTTCGGTAGTCCACACAAAATCTAAGACTCCCATCTTTCTTCGTAACCAATACTACTGGCGCGGACCATGGACTATTTCACTCTTCAATGATTCCCTCTTGAAGCATTTTATCAATTTGGTTTTCCACTTCCTGTTGCTTAGTTACTGGCATACGTCGTGGTGGTTGTCTAATTGGGTGTGCCAATCCAGTATCAATTTTATGTTGAATTAAGCTGGTTCGTCCGGTTTGATTGTCCATCACAAATACGTCTGCTTCTTTCAAAATGAAGTCTGTGGCTTCTTGAAGTCTATCTGGATCGAGATGTTTCGATGATTTCGCCAAAGTCTGCATCAAGGTGTCCGTATCCAATTTGGATTTCACAAACCGTCGCTTATCTGGTAGGTCACAGTTCGATATTTGCTTCACTGGTTCGAGAGCTCCAATAATGTCTCCTTCTTTTATTCTTACTGTTTCGGAAGAGACATTGGCAATTCTTATCATAATGTCTCCATTTGTTCTTACTAGAGTCTTTCCAACAAGAAATCTTTCTGGTTTATCTCCAATGAAATTACGTGTTAGTCCAACGCAGCACCCAGGGTTGGTTTCTAATCTTCCGCAAATGACCTTTTCAGTACTTCCAGGAATCCTCACTGGGGTTGTGGCCAAGATCTTAACAGCATCGGATTCTTCTTGTGTTGTTAGGACAATTTCTTCATTACCAAATTTAAGGATGTTCATGGAAGGATCAAAAGAGAAACCATGTTGGCCGATCAAATCCATTCCCAAAATGAAATCATCTTCTATATCGGCGACTAATGTTTTGTGCCTGAAGGTGGTAGATCCAAAAGTAAGCTCAATCATAGCTTCTTTTTGAATTGGTGCAGATTCGCCGGTGACTGTTCGTAGTGACAGGTTTCTAGTGAGCGGTTGGATTGCTCGAGACTTGACTAATGTTCTTCTAATTATGGAAACTTCAGCACCCGTATCAAAAGTGATGGTTTTCAATTCTCCATTGATTTGTCCTTCGAATTTTAATCCTCTATAATGACTGCCCAATGATTTTATGTAAACAACTCTGGGGGCTTCGTCATTACTAGCCAGCATCCTCCCTTCCGTACTAGTTAGTTCCTGTTTGTTCTTAGGGCTGGCGTCTCTAGACCTTGAAAAGCGTTGAGAATGATCCCCAGATGGAAAGGACATCCTTAGTCTACAATCCCATTGCATGTGTCCAAGTTTTTGGCACCGGTAGCATTTTACTCGGTTTCTCGGGGTTGGTGTTTGTCTGGAATCGTTCCCCATTTTTCTATCTTCTAGTAACAGTTTCTTTATTCTCTCCATGAAATTACTCATTTTGGCTTCGAAGCTATACCATCCTCTTTCGACAATTGTTTTTCCTTTGGGTCCTCAATGGACACTGCTCGTATTCCGGGTCGTGAGGCACCAAAGATTGCTTCTAGTTCTAATGCTCGGACAAGAGCTTCGCTACTCTGTCTGAACTTGGACATTCTCAGGTTTTCCTGGATCTTCGAATCTCTGAGACCATCAATAAATGCAGATACTGCCATCCATTCCTGCATGTCTTCCCCAGCTGCAGGAAACGCCAAACTCACTAGCCTTTTAACTTCTGATTCGAATTCTTGTAAACTCTCGCCGGGTTTTTGAATTCTTGATTTGACTTGAATTCTAAATACTTCTTGCCTGTAATGATCTCCGAAGCGCAATTCCAACGTCTGACTTAGATGCTGGTAATTCTGTTGGTAGACTGAAGGAATGGACTGAAGAAGGTCTAAGGCTGGTCCTCGTAGCGCCACTATCAGTGCTGTAGCTTTTTCTTGATCGTTCCATCCGTTGGTATTTGCAGCAGCTTCAAATTGTCGAATATACATGGTCCAGGACGTAGAACCGTCAAAAAGTTGGTGGTTTTATCTTCATACTGGGGAATGCTCCAACACTAGCTGGATTGATGGACTGTATTTCTAATCTACGCATCTTATCTTCGAGTGCTTGAACTTGGTCCCCAACTTCTTGTCTTAATTGCTGAACATCGGCTTTGACCTCAGTTTTTACTCCCTGAACGTCGTTTTTAACTTCTTGAACATCGATTTTGACTTCAGTTTTTACTTCCTGGACGTCGTGTTTAACTTCTTGCACATCGTCTTTAACTTTTTCAATCTTCTGCTCTAGGTTAGCGACATTTCCTTGTATGGTCACATAAACGTTAAAGGGCAACCAGGGAACGTTGAGGAAAGATCCAACGGGAAAAGGACAGTGGTTTATCGGCCAAGCTAAAGATAGTGCCACACAGCACGCTAGGCGCGCATGTGGTTGCGCACACTGAGTTTTAGTTGTAAGTCATGTCTTTAGAATAAGTATTTGTTATGTGTATATTGTTTGAGAGGGGCCTCACCCTCCTCTATGTATTATAACTTATGAATTTTTAAATAAAGAGATTTTGAGTTTTGAGTTTGTCAAGAGCTGTTGGACTTGGACATCGATTCATGTAAGTTGCACGTGTTCCGTGTTGGGAAGTTTACACGTCCTAATGGGGTTTTCTAATCTTTATAGGTCAATTTTTGGTTACCAAATTTTGCTGTTGACCGACGTTATGTTGCTGCTGCTGTTCGAACTGAATTTTTCTGCTCCTATTAGAAGTAATAAGCTTCGGTCTTTTTATGAACCTACCGTGCTCAGGGTTAAACCCAAGCCTATAACTCTTAAGTCCACGTTCGAGAGAAACGTCCTCCAAACTTCAAAGTTCCACGGCGAAAATCTTGGCATCCAAGTTGCCTACTCGCCCCACACAATTACCGCCAGATCAATTTTAACGGGATGTTTCGCCAGTCGAATTTTTAGAGTGGTAGATTCATAGCGTTCTTGCCGGCGGCGGCCGCAGCGGTGAAAACGCTATGTGTGACACCACACTTAGTTTTATTGTTTCATTATTATATTTCATAATCATTATCATATCAAACGCTCCGATTTGCCGGGATGGTGTCAAGGTTGCCTCCAAGGAGAATACACACTCTAAGGAGTGCTTATCGGCCTCGTTTTTGGTAATCGCCGCCATATTGGTTTTCAACTGTTTTCAACCATTGCCGACGTCACAACTAAGTCGTCAGCTGTTTAAAGAGTCTACGTCAATGGTCTACGTCAAGCTTATGACGTCAAGGCGAGAAACGCCATGCTGCACACGTCACAACTGGTTGTTTGGAGTGGGGTAGGGGGGGATTTGTTACACCTTATGAGGATAAGCCATCCTGTAGAAGTAGTGTGTATCATCCTTGGGTTGCCTCAACCTAATGCCATAAGGCACCCCACATGCTGGATCAAGTTACCCATTACCAGACAACCTATTAACTAGGAACCTTAGGATGTTGTAAGCCCATTGTATTAAATGAGAACTGTCACATACAGCGTTGTACCGCACCCAAACCGGATGCAACCACATCATGCTGCGGCAGCACCGCACGACCGAACTACCGCGATATAGCATCAGTGGATATAGCGGAAACACGTGCAGTTGTATGCTTGTTTGTAGTCACACCTGACGGTTAGAACGCAGCAGTCGCAGCATTTCTTCAGAAATTTTTGAGGTCGTAGTTTGTTGTTTGTTTTTTCATCAAATTTCATGTTTGACGTGGATCTATTCATTGAGTATTGCGTCCACGGACCACGGTAAACAAGCATTATGGGAGAAAAGGTCGAAATATTCAGACAAAAACTTTGCAAACATTTTACGAGACTCTCGTTCCAAATTGAAAGGGTGAATCCAACATTGACGATTGACGATCCACCTCCTATCCTAATAATAAACCCTCCGGTTCTAGAGCACAGACAATCTATAATGAAATCGCCTTGATACTACCACTACCAAAATTCGACTAGCGAAACATCCCGTTGTTAAAACAGATCCCGATGGGATAGTGTGCGACAAGTAGAGTTGATTCGGTCAAAACCTACAATGGTCAAAACGCATCCCTTCTTGCCGCAGCGTTGAAAACGCATAGTGTGACATCGCACTAACACACGCCACTTGCAGGCAGGTACTAAAGCCTAGTACTCAACCGCGAAATTCGCACTTTATGAGTACTAGGCGCTGCAAAATTGGACAACTTCTAATGCACGAGCTACATAAATCACGGTGTATATTTTTCTATTAAATGTATTGTAAAGGGCTTATGTACAAAATGCACTGCTTTTAAGCTAATCGCGTTTGGTTGAACTTGGATTAGTTGCCGAACTAACCGGGTGATTATCGGTAAGTTTGATAATATCCGATTAAAATTGCAAACTAACCTGGGGTACTTCGATCAGTTGAAGTACTTCGATCAGTAGGAGTACTCTGAACGGTTCGAGAACTCCTAATAGTTGGAGTACTCCGGACAGTTAGCGTACTCGCAACAGTTGGGTGTTGGGTTGAAGCACTCCGAACTGTTGGTATTGAACCGCCGCGTAGTAGTATGTAGAATATAGATTTTCCTACATTTATAAGCGTGTGGGAAACAACACTTTATAGTTTGCAATTAGGCATTCCAAATCACGTGACTTTTGACATACAAAATGGCCGGTCATTGGCACACAAACCCATTAAACTATAGGGGACAGATGGAATATTAACTTAATTTAGCCCTATTTACCTGCAGAATTTACTTGTGGGGGTTTAATCATTCATAAAATTCTCATTATTACCTGGAAAATTAACCTTGTGAAGTAGGGAAAAGTAATTAAATAGGTGTCAACGGAACTGATAAGGCTCGGATTGGTTCCCCGTCTCGCGCTCGCGTTACATAGAAATTATACAAGCTGCCTAAAAAGGGATGATGTAAAATTTTAATTTTAGGTGACTTCTAATACAGAGAGTAAACATTAATTTTTTTTCAACCAAAGCCAAATTCACCATCGAAAAATACTGAATTTAATTCAGCTAATAGATACGTTAGCACAACATTTAATAGGTATTTTGATTCAGTAGAGGCGGTACGAAGTTCGCCGAGTCAGCTAGTCTGAAATATTACAGCTTAGTTCAAGTTAGTGCGACACAAACAAACAAACCTAAGTTTAGTTCAGTCTAATGTAATAAATAATGATATATAAGCCGCTTTCCAGCTGACCATTTTGAGCACGCAATCGAGCTTTTGCACGCGCAAATGCTTCAAAAAGCGTGTTCGTGTTCCATCCGTTTTGCGGTTAGAGAATCGAGAGCTGTTAACTTTTGCGTTTCAAATACAGAACACTGGAGTGCGTTCACAGTCGAACGCCGAACGCTCACCGAGTGCACACCGAGCGCGTCTTTTGCAGGGTTAAGTCGTTCACGGATCTACTTAATTCACCCGGTTAAAATATTTGCTCCGTTCACAGAGCCATGATAAGTTTACCTGGTTGTACAACTTTTTAACCCACTCTGACGCCCGTATTCACCAAAATCAACTTAGCTATCTGATAGCTGTCAGTCTGTTAACATTTATCAGTCGGATAACAGCAAGTGCTATTCACCAATAAAAATGGTCCTTCTGACAACAAACAGACTGATAAAAATAAAAATCCATATATTCTATGAACAGTTTTCTCTTCATTTTATTTAACAACCTCAAAATTTGTCTGTATTATATTTATTTAGTAATAATAACTTTTCTTGGGCTGTGAAACAAGTAAACAACTTCCTAATCCTAATAATTTTTCTAATAATTAATTATCGTATACAAATACCAAATGGAAAAAGAAACAGAGCAGCTTTCTGGTCGCGAAAAGGAAATTCTAAATTTCTTCGGTTGAGAAATATTTAATCGGGAATTCGGGAATGAATAAGAAAACCATAACCAAAACAGTACAGTTGTTTGTGATTGTTGTGAAATGTGAAACATTGAAATGGTCACCGCAATACAAAGTTGAAAAGACCCGGTTGCAATTAAAATCTGATTTTTTTTAGATTGGTTTATTTCTTTTGTCCGCAATGGCTCCAAGACTAGGTTCAGTGTTCAAAGGTTTATTTTCAGCCTTTGAAAGCTATTTTTGTTTATTCTGAATCTTTTATGAAACTCCAAATCATCCAATTCAGTGAATAAATCATTTTTGCCCTCACATTTCTGGGCTTGGGAAGATCTTCATCTGATATATGGATCATCCAATGAACCGCCAAAAAAATTCAGGTCAATTTCATCCATTCTGTTCATTTTGCCAAAAAATAAAAACTTATAAAGTACCTACCACATATTAAAATTTAACGAACCATCCATTCTTTCCAATTTATGGCTACATTCGATTTTTTTTTGAAAAAAAAAAAACAATAACAATTACTTATCAGACAGATAACTTCCTTAACAGCCCAAATTTCGCCTGATAACTTTATCAGACTGATATCTACTACTCAAGGTTGGTGAATACCGAATTTTACGTTAACAGTCTGACAAGCAGTTTATCAGACTGATAAGCAGTTAGCGGTCGTTGGTGAATACGGCCGTGAGACATGGGTAAAATTTGTCGCGCAGGCGTTTTACAAGCATATTTGAAAGTTTATAAACAATACTGTTGGTAATCTTTCTGGGCCATACATTGCTGATTTCAACTGGCTTTCAAGTTTTCCAGGAAGCCAGTTTAAAGCTTCTCTGGAAACTCCAAAATTTTCCTGAAACTCCTTATTGCTATAATTGCGTATTGTTGCCATAAAATTATCCTGTCTTTCAATATGCCTTTTTTCAGGCTTGAACTTAAACTGCTAGCGCTAGCACATGCAGCTTGTGCTACAGCATAGCTGACTTCTTCCTCTGTATCAGGCGAATCCGAAGAAGTTTCAATAGTACTTTAAAAAAATATTATTCCCGGATCCATCTCGAAACATTCGAAACACAACGTATGTAAACAAAAGGAAAACAAAATCAAATCCTACCTCATTATGGCGCGGGCGTTAGTCGTTCACGGATTTGTCACCCCAAGCGCATCCTTTTCAACCAGTGAAATATTTAACCTGGTTATAACGCCCGTATTCACCAAAATCAACTTAGCTATCTGATAGCTGTCAGTCTGTTAACATTTAACAGTCGGATAACAGCAAGTGCTATTCACCAATAAAAATGGTCCTTCTGACAACAAACAGACTGATAAAAATAAAAATCCATATATTCTATGAACAGTTTTTCTCTTCATTTCATTTAACAACCTCAAAATTTGTTTGTATTATATTTATTTATTAATAATAACTTTTCTTGGGCTGTGAAACAAGTAAACAACTTCCTAATCCTAATAATTTGTCTAATAATAATTAATTGAACCCTATGCTGGAACAACGTTTCAAACGCCAAATATACCAAACAAGCGCGAAACTAGGGCGGTTGCAATTAAAACGTTATTGCACAAAAAGGACATACTGGGCCAATTGAAATGGCATCAACACTTCATAAAAAAAAATCATATTATCCCACTATTAAGTTGGCGAATTATCCAGGGTACAATACAACGTTATTCCATGAAAATACCGTTTTTACACATTGTCGTTTATAACGTTGTTCCAGCATAGCCAGCATAGGGTTCAATTATCGTATACGAATACCAAATGGAAAAAGAAAACGGAGCAGCTTTCTGGTCGCGAAAAGGAAATTCTAATTTTTTCGGTTGAGAAATATTTAATCAGGAATAAGAAAACCATAACCAATACAGTACAGTTGGTTGTGAAACATTGAAATGGTCACCGCAATACAAAGTTGAAAAGACCCGGTTGCAATTAAAATCTGATTTTGTTTAGATTGGTTTATTTCTTTCGTCCGCAATGGCTCCAAGACTAGGTTCAGTGTTCAGAGGTTTATTTTCAGCCTTTGAAAGCAATTTTTGCTTATTCTGAATCTTTTATGAAACTCCAAATCATCCAATTCAGTGAATAAATCATTCTTGCCGTCACATTTCTGGGCCTGGGAAGATCTTCATCTGATATATGGATCATCCAATGAACCTCCAAAAAAATTCAGGTCAATTTCATCCATTCTGTTCATTTTGCCAAAAAATAAAAACTTATAAAGTACCTGCCACTAATTAAAATTTAAGGAACCATCCATTCTTTCCAATTTATGGATACATTCGATTTTTTTTTTTTAAAAACAATAACAATAACACTTATCAAACAGATAACTTCCTCAACAGCCCAAATTTCGCCTGACAACTTTATCAGACTGATATCTACTACTCAAGGTTGGTGAATACCGAATTTTACGTTAACAGTCTGACAAGCAGTTTATCAGACTGATAAGCAATTAGCGGTCGTTGGTGAATACGGCCGTAAGTTTTACCCAGGGTAAACCACTGTGAACGCGCCCCTCTGTGGCTAAGTTCCGTTCCGATATCAAATGTCAGTACTGAATTTACTGGACGCCGTTCCGATATTAGGTTCGTTCCAACCCCCCGTTTTCGTATCGTCATGAAACGGTTTCGGAACTGTTAGGATCGATTGCAGGCGCATGCGTTGACCTTGCACGGTTTTATCTTGGTACAGAAACAACGGGTAGTTGGAACGGTTTCATGATCGTTTTTGTAATGACGACAGTTCAAATAACTTTAACCCTAAATTTGTTTGTTTGCAAATTAAAATAGAAGAATATAGGATTAGGATTACAAAATAATATATAAAAAAGGAAAATCGAACACCAACGCTGATTCATTATCAAGAATCTGAAACTGAATCCTTGCAAGCTGATAACATCAAGGATTAGCAAATTGCTGATAATAAATTTTGTACTTTTTTTCACTTGAAAAAATAAAAATGCCACAGTTTTATAAGTTAGATTGGAAATTGGTTGTTTAACAACAACATGAACAACAACAACAGGTGACAAAAATTGAATTACGCATGTCAGTCATGAATCAGTCCACGCGGTTCTTGCTTTCCACTCGGGATCGAAATGACGGTGCTAAAACCAGTTCTCGAACGATCCCAGGTTTGGTTGGAACGCCAACGAAACTGTACGGTAAACGATCATCTCTCGGTTGGAACGCCTTTAACCTATGGCGCGTGCCGTGACCGTACATTGAACGGTTTTTGGCTGGGTTGGAACGAACCTATTATTTTCAGTACACTGATACACTGGATTCAGTCCATTCAGTACTGAATGGCCACAAGAGTACTCTGTTGAAATCGGAACGGCAAATGTAAAATCAGCACAGTAAATCAAGTACTGACAGTTGATATCGAAACATAAGCCGCTTTCCAGCTGACGCTTTTGAGCACGCAATCGAGCTTTTGCGCGCGCAAATGCTTCGAGCGCGTGTTCGTGTTCCAGCCGTACTGCGCTTCGAGAGCTGCTAACTTTTGCGTTTCAAACACAGAACACTGTGCTACACCGTGCTTGAAACACACAGCTGGAAAGCGGCTATTGCCTGGTGCTGCACTGTGCTTGAAGCACAAACACAAGGTGAGTTCGGCTTGGCAGAACGGAGTCGGAGCAGATAAAGAGCAGTTTCATAGTCACGTGATCACAGAGTGAAAAGAGTAAAATGGTAAGCCGAACGCATCGCAGGGAGCAAGGTTAGCCGCCGCCCGCGAATGCCGTGGGCGTTTGCGCAAAGATGTTCAAGAATAGGGTGACCATACGTACAGCATTTCGCTGTATTGTACAGCATTTTCAAAGTCTGTCCAGCATTTGATTTTGTACAGCAAACGTACAGCTATTCGGATCCGTTCATAATTAAGTTTTTCTTAAAAAAAAATTACGAAAAATTGTCCGCCTAACCCAAACCAAAGAATATTATAGTTAACAGTTAACTATAATATTCTTTGCCCAAACTAACGACATTTCTACATTTGCGATTTACGTCATTTACGCCATCATCTCCCAGAGTATTCTTTTTAATGCTAACTTCCTTTTTTATCTCTCTCTATTCCACGCTGCTAAGAAGAAGACACAGCATAATAGGTCTGCCTCTGCAGCAATCACAAACCAGTCAGCACGAATTTCATTGGTTGAAAATAGTCAGAAACAGTCAGAAAACTAGTTTCAACCCAAGGTTCCTAAAGTTAATAGGTTGTCTGCTATTAGTTGTATTCCTTTCACACCTAGGAGGAGCTCCGGAACAGCTCCGGGGCCTCACGAACTTATTCCTTTCGGCAAGTGTTTGTTGCACCACGCATCTGTTCCCTGCAAATCGGGGGCGACTGAGCACCGAAGCGAGGAGCTCGAGTGTTTCAAACTCTTGAAAGGAATACAACTAATGGTAAACAGATGACGTTATCAGGAAGATCTAATGGAGATTTGCATTATGTTTAGGCATCCAGATGACGTAATAAAAGTTATCAGCCAACCTAAAGTGCGTTTTTTTTTTAAAGATAAAAGTCAAACTGACATTAGGTTGGCAATACAATGTAAAATTGTCAATGTTATCAAATTTTTCATGTAGAAAAGGCTTGTGTTGCCAACATAGTTACTAAATTTTTAACTCGGGGAATTATCTTTAAAAAAAAAAACAGATTTTACCGCTTTCAAATAACCTTGGTTTCAACCATTAGGGTTTTCAACCAATGAAATTCACTCTGACTGGTTTGTGATTTCTGTGCGAACAGACGTATTATGTTATGTCTTTTTTTTTTTTTGTTTAGTGGTACTAAAACGGGCTATAAAGTCATTATTAAAAAATTAGTCATAAAATTTGCATTTAGTGCTTTCTCCACTCATCTGTCCCAAAATTTTAGATGTGTACAGCATTCATACAAAAAAAAATATAGTCACCCTATTCAAGAATCAAGAACATTCCATTTTATTATTAAACAATAAACAATTGTTCCCAGATAAAAATATTTACTACTTTTTTCTTGTATTAGCATTTTTTCATTACTAAGAACGTGATTATTCCCATCCAATGAACTATAACCAAAAACTGGAATGCGAACACATAAGGACGAACCTGAGGCCTAGTGCGGCTGCTGCGGAGTACAGTGGCTAGATAACATACAGTGGCGACAATAGAGGTCCCGCCGCCATCTTGTTCCCAACCTTTTGTTATTTTTAAGTATTATTTATAGGATTTTTAATAATTTAAATGAACAGCCAGCAAAAAAAATTGAAAACGGCGTAAGGTAAACGCCCCTAGATAATATTATGTAAAAATTTTCGTAAATACAGTTATCGACACCATATTTTACAAACCATTTAAAAAATGTGGTTATTAAAATTCTTATTTTGATTATGTACATTTTAATGTCGATGATAGGATTAATTAAAATAATTCTTTCAGCTTCAAAAGCTCACTCACAATACTTCGAAGAGGCGATGAATCAGGCAGTAAGCAGTGCAATCGGGAAAAATGTCCGCATTTCGGTCTCGTAAAGTTTTCCTAGGCAAATAGGAATATTAACAGTCCTCAGTAAACAAGATGAAGGTTCCATCATACTATACGGAAACACTAAAACTTACAAGTTCGATATACTTTCTCCATAAAACCGTTTAGTTCCTCTTTAAAATGTTCAATTAGATGCGGAAAACATTAAATATTCTTATGAATAAATAAATTTACTGAAATTCATACAGGAAAATATTTGTCATTTAATTTACTAAGATTATTGATTTTATGTTTTTTTTTTAAGTTGAAAAAGTTTCTAAAATCAGATCACCTTTTTTCCTTACGAGACCCAGAAAAAAATTACTTTACTATTGATTCATTTTTTATTTATGTGTCATTATCGAAAAACAGAGCGATAGTGATATTAAACTGATAAGAATTGATAATATTCATTGATCTGTGTCAAAGGTTGAGAAGAGGATCGTCTGTTATAATTTTTATTCTATTTAGGCAGAGAGAATCATTTGGTACAGATTGATGAATCGGTAATTTCTGAAAGAAAATATAACACTGAAAAAACGGAATATATTCAATATGTCAAAAATCGATCCGCTGCGATTCTTTTGCCGATTATAACAAAACATGTAAGGGTCGATAGTGAAATATGGACAGGCAATTGACGCGCTTATTCTGGATTGGTAGACTATGGTTACGTCCACCGAACAGTACAGTAAACCATACCAAATATTTCAAAGATCCCATTACAGAGGTCTGTACCAACCAGGTGGAAGGGTATTGGTCTGGCTTGAAAAAATATCTCAGAGCTATGGGTGTTATGCATTCAAAATATTTGCCACAATATATTGACCAATATAGGTATGTGGAAGCAGATATATGGCAAAAATGCCATCCAACGAATGTATAACTTAACATTGCAAATTGGACAAAAATATTAAATGGTTTTTTATAGGATTATTAAGTTGATTAATTACATATTTTGTTCCCTAAGGAAGTTTGCTTTGTTTAGTTTTAGTGGTTCTTAATTCAACTTTTCCTTTTTTATATTATAATGTATAGATACAAATGGTTAATGCAACTTATTAGTAAGAAATATAAATAAAACCTCTAAGAAACTATGACTATGGTTTTTTTTATGTTTATTATTATTTAAGCTCAGGAGATATCAACAATGTGGCAACGTTGATTGCACCTTGCATTTTTATTTCGTTTAATGTCGTATTCGATTTATGAAATGGTCAATTTCCGTCAGTTTGAACTGAATTTTCTTGGAGAAAAATGAAAAAACCCGCATTTTTTTTTTCATAAAACTATTATTTGAGTTGTCTATTTTAATGTAAAAGCTTCAAAAATGTCAAATTCGTGTTTCCGGATAGTGTGATGGACCCAAGATGAAAATGCATTGATTGAATGGATATTATCCCTGGCTGGTTGTGGATTTCCAGTCATTAAGGATCAACTAGACAGTGTGGAAATGCTTGTGAAGTGGTTGAAAAAAGCCCATCATTTTAAAGCCGGAAGACCTCGAAGGCATTGGTTTGGTACGAGGGGTTTATGAGAAGAAATCCAAAAATATCTGCAAGAATCTTGAAAAACTTAACCAATCCAAGTGCTTCTGTCTCAGAAATCAAAATTAAAAGATGGTTTTTCCAAAATTACTCAATATTTAAATTAAAAACAACTTTAAAAAACCGTATGTCCATGAAAAGGTCTTACTGTGTTGATGCTGGAGGCAATCCTAAATTTCAAGTGTCGATAATAGGTGAAAAATTGAACTCTGTTAAAAAATCAATACATACAATAAATACTTACTTAATTTATTTAACTAACTTGAGACATGGGAATGTGATACAGTAAAATTTATTTTATATGAACCTCTCTATCCCTCATCCGAAGTTCTTTTATTTTGAACTTACATATTTTTATATTTTGTGCTCACTGTATAAAAAAACGTGAATACATTTATATAACAAGCAAAAGAAATTATGAAGAACTACTTTTTTTCAAAAAATTGAAAATACTTTTTTTCCCAGTAAGTATCTAAAGTTTATCCATGGACACAATGTAAACATATTCTGCTTGAAAACCTCATCAAGCTGTGCATCATCCTTCCTCTAATTATAGAGTTATATACCACAACTAAATTTTAGTTTCAAAGACTTTGTCACAGTGTCATTAGTCCACTTATCAGTTTTGTAGTTTTTTTCCTTTTTTTCTTTTTCAAGGCTGTTATCTGATCATTGTTGAATAACCGCTTAAACAATTCATCACATTGTGGAAAATCTGCTGTTTTTTGTACTACCTTCAATTTATTTCTTGCTTGCCTTAGAAGCTTTTTGTATCTTACGGCCTTGTTTCTCTCCCTAACATACAATGTCTCGTATCTGTTTAATTTTGCTTGCAGTTCGGTTATTATGTCTTTGCCCTTGGTTATTTCCAGCAATAATGATGAAACTGGATCCCTATTTTCTTCATTTGAAAAAATTGAGGATGACTTCTGAGTTGCTGGTAAATTACCTTCCAAATCTACACTTGATGTAGATAGACCTTCTACAAAAGGTAATATAACTAAAGCTTCATTTGTAAAAAACTGAGTAAAAAACATTTTTAATAAAGAAATATTAAGAAGAAAATTATCAAAAACTTATTAGAGTAATACCTAATGGTGAATTTGGAGTCCTATTTTCTCTACTCGAAAAAAATGGGGATGACTTCTGAGTTGCTGGTAAGTTACCTTCCAAATCTGCACTTGATGTAGATAGGCCTTCTCGAGGGCCTTCTATAGGAGGTGATAGACCTAAAGCTTCATCTGTAAAAAAACAAGTAAAAAACCCTATTTTCAATAAATAAATATTAAGAAGAAAACTAAGTATTAAAAACTTATGGTAGCAATCATGATGGAACTGGAGCCCTATTCTTTTCGTTCGATAAAAATGAGGATGAGTTCTGTGTTGCTGGTAAATTACCTCCCAAATCTGCACTTGATGAAGATAGGCCTTCTACATAAGGTAATGGAACTAAGGCTTCATCTGTAAAAAACCGACTAAAATCCTTATTTTTTATAAATAAATATTTAGAAGAAAATTATCAAAAACTTATTGTAGGTAGGTAGTTACCGACTACGCATGCAATGTTATTGCCAGATGAAAGTTCAGGCTCTTCTGGAGAAAGAGGCTTTCCTTGAACTGGAGATTTCCTGATAGTTTCCCCTTTTACAAAAGAAAAAATTGTAGGAATAGCACTGGACTTTAACTTTCTTTTGCCATCTACATGAGGCTTTTCCCACATTTGAGGAGCAAAATGAACCTTAAATAAAAATCAGTTTTAGTATCTAAAAACAAGACATGGTGTGCCCTCAAGACAGTTGAACACAAGTGAAAAATTCAACAACAAAAAAAATGTTTAAAAAGTTCTAGTTAGTTTTACTTCACATAAACAGGAATAGTCAGTTGGTTTCCAATAGCTTCTCTTCATATTAATAAGCCAAGTTTGTCTTCTGAGTGGATCTCTAGGAAAGCGTTTCATTAAAAATCCCTGCTCTCCAGAATTTGTGCAATTTATTGCAGCACAAAGAGTCATTTCAAAAATGAACAGGGTACACGCTAGAAAACCTTTAAAAAAATCAGAAAACGATAAATTTATGATAATTGAGGCATTGTTGTCACAGTAATAGTAGTTTATTACCTAATTTTCATCATCTATTCTGAATAATACAAATAATCCTTCAAAATTTGAAAATAATCTGTGAATTGACTTTGTAGAAAATTCTTAGGCAGAAGCACACAGCACACATGGTTTAATTTTTCATGCATAAATTATTAAATAGGACATAAATGTAATATTTACCAGTATAAATAGAAGTCTGTATCAGGCAAGGGGCACAATACTCACTATATTATAAATTTAAAAAATTTACAATAAATAATTATGGAATGTATAATAAATTATCCAATCCAATTATTTTAGTTTTTTTCAACCATATATTACACAAAAATCCTTAAAATTCAACACGAAAATAAAAAAATACATAGGAAACACGGGCAAACGAAAAACGTAAACAAATCAACTCGGGAACAAAATGGCGGCAGCCTGGGAAACCAATCAAAAATAGGACAGCAATTGTCGCCACTGTAGGTTATTTACCTTGCGTTCGATATTTTGCTCAAAGTGTAGAGCGAGCTGAGCGGAGCCGTAATCACGTGACCAGCGAGCGAACGGAGCAGTTGAACGCCGTATAAAAGTACCGGAAATTTTAATAAACGAACGCGAATGAGGCTGCACCGAGTACACTTTTTAAATAAACGAACGGTAAAGTCAAGCTCGGAGAACTCAGACCAAAATAACGAACGCACGGTTAAGTCACTGTACTGCGGAGGGGATACCTGTTTTTGTCGCACTCATTATGTTAAATGGCGAAAATTGCTTCCAACACGTATTCCAATCGATGAAACCTGTGAAGGGAAATATGACAAAACTTACGAAAACGTCATATGTCAGCGAGCAACAGAAAAGAACAACATTCCCCGTTGTGGCATCTGTCTTTCATGGCTTCATTTTTTTGGCAGATATGGCAATGTGTGCACATTCCAGTTTTTAGCTATAGTTCATTGTTCCCATCACAAAACGGAACATGTATTTTTGCGGATTTAATTTAACCGCCTTTTGGAAATATAGGAAGTGCGCATGCCCACTCCTCGAGCTTCATGCCTCGAGGTGGTGCTTGTGGAGTTAACTCTTTTCACTCTACTTGGCTCTACCCGAACGATGAGGAGCTTGCACTATTTGCTCCCAATGGCGTGACCCGAACGATTTTGCAGTGAAAAGAGTCAAAAGAGTTGCCAAGCAACTCATCTACAATAGCCGCATTCCAGCTGACCATTTTGGGCACGCTTTCGAGCTTTTGCGCTCACAAATGCTTCAAGCTCGTGTTCGTGTTCCAGCCGTACTGCGCTTCGAGAGCTGCTAGCTTTTGCGTTTCAAACACAGAACACTGTGCTGCACCGTGCTTGAAGCACAAACACAATAGCCGCTTTCCAGCTGTGTGCTTCAAGCACGGTGCAGCTGAGTGTTCTGTGTTTGAAACGCAAAAATTAGCAGGTCTCGAAGTGCAGTACGGCTGGAACACGAACACGAGCTTGAAGCATTTGCATGCGGCGCGTGCGCAAGAGCTCGATTGCTTGATCAAAGTCAGCCGGCTTCGGCTGGAAAGGGGCTATGGTCAAATATTTGTATTATCCCTAATTTGAATTGTTTTTTTTGTATAGTTTTAATATTTGAGAGGCAATCAATACTCTCAAGACTATGATTTTATTCTACATAAAAATTAAATTTATACTAGCAAAAATTGACTAAAAGAGCAGTATTCCAAATACCTACATAATAACATTAGGGAGTCCTATACTTACCCCCAAAAGATATAATGGAGGTTGATGAGTGTTGTCTTATCACTTCACCAAAAAATTTTGAAAAACAGGTTTGTATTCTCGTTTGTATTTGTATCATCCTTTAACAAGCATCAATAACTGCATATCCCTAATCAATAACACAAATTTTTAAAATTTAGCACCTCAGAAATGTCTCAGAGGAGTCCAAGATAAAACCTCGGATAAAACCAAAGCAAACCAGAAACCGAAAACCCTTGGACCCCTCAAAATTTGATTTCCATTGTCATTGCGGTAAGAATTTCAGCCAAATTAAACATCTAAACTATCACAGAAGACAAGTACACAATGAAGCAATTTCTACTTTGAAACCACCGAAAAAAATTTGCCATCTATGTAATTTCTTCTCAAATTACCAGAACGATATGATGAACCATTACAAGTCCTCACATAATATGCCTCTTGTTGAAGAAAAACTCTTCTTCCTAACAGAAAAAGAATTTTTTAAATGGAAAACGAATATTGAAGCTAAAACAGATGTCAGATTTAGAATGAACCAATCCCCTGGTGCTTCAAGAACTTCAACCACTAAATACAATTGCAACAGGTCAGGCCATTACGGATATTATCACCAGAAAGGACGAAGTAAAAGATCTTTAAAAAAACGAGATAGCATTAAAAGAAATGCCTATTGTCCTGCAAGAATTATTAAACAATTAGAAGCTGATGGTAGTTGCACTGTAAAATTTATTAGTGCACATGTAGGCCATGAAACATCAGAAGTACATTGTTTGCATCTTCCTACAATGGAAAAAGAAGAAATTGCAAATAAAGCTCACATGAATATCCCCTCTAGTAAAATTCTAGATGAAATAAGAGACTCTTCTGAGTCAGAATACAATTTACAAAGAAATCGTTTATTGACAAGAAAAGATTTAGACAACATTGAGGCTTCATATAAAATTCAATCACAACTCGTTGGAAAGCATTGTGTCTCAGATTTCAACCAGTGGTCCAAGCAAATGCAGAGTGAGGGCGATTGTGTGCTTTTTCATAAACCTCTAGGAACTTTTCTTGAAGATCACAATTACCTCAGTCCCAATGATGTCATTTTAATATTAATGTCTGCTTCGCAAATGGATATTTTTAAAAAATATGGAAACAATCATGTTTGTATCGAAGCAACAAAAGATGATTTAATTAGTCCTGATGGAAACAATTTCAAATTGCACACGTTATTGGTGCTGGATGAATTGGAAGAAGCTTTTCCGTGTGCTTTTCTGATATCTAATAAACTGGATGTTTATATTATACAATTATTTTTTGAGCAAATACATCTGAAGGCAAGAAAGATAGTTAAGCCTAAAATCTTTATGTCTGGCTTGGAGGATGAATATTTTGATGCTTGGATAAGTGTAATGGATGTTCCAGAAAAAAGGTAACTATTTTAAGAGAATATCACAGCACATCAGATTATAATATAAAAATTAGGCAGTATGTTTTCAAATTAATTCACATGTTTTACTGTGTTTAATGTCTAATGTCATTTTTAGGATTTATTCTCCATGGATTCTTGATCAGACTTGGCGTGAAAATTTGAGCAGAATTGATTGTGAGAGTATACAAGTGTGTCTTCTCCTTTACAATACTCAATATATCATTAACAATTATTATATTCTAGATTGCTACATATAAACAACTAAGGCACTTACTATCCAAACGACATGCAACAGCATTTCATAAAATGTTAGATGATTTTCTTTCCATTGATAATCCAGAATGCTTGGATTTTATAAATTACTTCAGAGATAATTTTGCTGACAATTTCGAATATTGGGCCTATTGCTATACAGGTTTAAATTCAAGCCCAAGCTTAGAAAGAATGTGCAATTCTATTAGCCAGTTCTATCAAAAAGGAAAAAATGATCAGAAATTAAATAGAGGCATTGAGGCTGTAATGCGGTTTGTAAGGGATAAGGTCATTAATAAACTTACTAGTAAGTTGAAAATCAAATACTACAACAATTATTTTTATAGAAACTCATTTATATTTTAGCTAACAACAAACACAAAATTCGACAAAAAATCAAAACAATTCAAATATGCCATAAAGCTATGGAAAAAATGAATTTAATTACCCTGATACAAACTAAAGATGGATGGGAAATAGTAACCCAATCAGAAATATATCAAATTCAAAAGCAAGAGACTATTTGTAAAGATTGTCCTTTGATATGCAAGCCATGCAATGTATGCTTGCACCAGTTTCAGTGTTCTTGCTTAGATTCGACTGTAAAATACAATATTTGCAAGCACATACATCTTGTGGCTAGATTTATTCAAAATCCAATTCCCGCAGAAGAGATTGGTAAGTTATTGTCAATTTTTATCATACGAAATTCAAGGGTAGAAAATTTTTTGGATCAAACTTATACAGCATTAAAATACCTAAGACAATCAAAAAATATAAATTGATGCTCATGTTTCAAATGCAGATAATTTAACCATGAGGTTGGGACCAAGCAAAATCGTTTTGAAACTCTCATTTATTTATGTTTTTAATGTGGCGGTTTACTTTGCTCTGAAGAAAATTTTTGTTTTCCAAGTTTTATTGAGGATTTTTATAGTTTTTGTAGTAGAAGATGACTCTATAACAACCCGAGCAACAACCAAAGTGGATGAAGAAAACAATGATCTTGAAATGAAAAAAGAAGAATTAATAAAATATGTAACTGATATGATAAATAGTTGTTCAACCCATGAGGAGCTAAATGTTATCAGAGAAGCTTTGGATCAAATTAAACAAGTTGGGCAGCTTAACAATGCTAACCAAATACTAGTTTATAGATGATGTTGAGTGAAAATGGAGATTTTTCAGGAGGCACAAATCAGCTATTGTAATCAATGAAGAAGGATGAAAAACCATGCAAAGTATCCAAAATGATTAATGTTTTAACCTTCTCATTTTTGGACTCAATAGGTTTAATATTAGGTACCTTGCATTTTTTGGTAGTTACATCTTTGACAAACTATCAGCAGAAGTTTCTTGATTTTTAGCGTATGGTAAGAAGTTGCGCTGTACAAAATTGCTTTTCCTAGCTGGTTTTGAGCAATATTTTTAGTTTTCATTTGAGATTACAGAAAAATCTTGTACAGAACTTGTTGGGAAGGTGGTTTGCTAATATTTTGTGAGTGATAATGTCATTGTATATGTCGTAACCAATAGAATATATATATTTTATACCAAAAGTTGTTTTTTTCTGTATATCACCTCATTTAGTTCTAGCCAAATTTAGGTCACATCTCTGTTAATTTCAATCCGATCTTATTAGGCTCAAATTAATGCTAATTAAAACCTTTACCTGAATGCAACTTCAATAATTCCGCAGCTGCGAAGCTTCAGTCTTTTAAACTTGTATTTTCATCAACATGAGTGTGGTACTTTTGATAGATTCTGTTATCGTTTTGTTTGCCTGTATTAATTTTCATGTCTTTGTCATTAATTCTTCCTCATTTTTGAATATCATAATGTAATGTATAATTCTTGTTTATCAAAGCCTAATTTCTAAAGGTAATTCGGTATATCATTACAATAATTGAGCAAAAATTTGTTTTCCGAAAAAAGAAAACGTTCGTCAATGTCCTTGTTTAAAATTTAATTCTTATCAAAATTCTGTCTAATTTTTTTTGTTTCGAGTAGTTTTTGAATTTTCTGAATATAAAAAAATGAAGGTGAAGGAGAACAAACCCACAGTTGTGAATAAGATGTTGGACCCATTACACCTGTGCTAGGGACTAGAACACATCTGAAAACAATAAAAATGTTTGTTGGGATTTTTATTTTGACAAACGATAGGGCATTAAGAAAATCGAATGAAGAAAATTCGAGGACTAATTTTTTTCCAGGCTCTCAAACACCCACAAATTATACGGTTGTGAATAAGATGTGAAACAATTAGTACCTATATGTGCGATAAATTAAGTAATCAACTTATGTACAAAATAGTATCCACAATATTTTGAATAAAATACCTATATTTATTTATTTATTTACATACATTTGAGGTGGTAAAAGTCAAGACTCTCATAGAACTTATTTACATTGGCAGATATTCTATTAACAGGACTGAAAAGTAATAAGTACCAAGTACGACAGTAAGGAATGTGCAGTTAAGATTTATTTTCGTGTCCGATAACTTTGAGTGTAGATATATAAGCATCCAAGACATACCTCGTAGCTTTTTATGAAGTAGTTACGGATATTAAAAGCAAAACACAGATATCGAAGTATTCCCTTTTTTGAACAAGAATTGTTAGGTCTAAGAAAGTCATAGTCTGGTCAACGCTGAGAATCACACCACTCAGAGACAGTTTATGTCTAGCAAACTTGATAAATTTGTGGTGAACACTCTCAAGCCTATTGATGTGGATCTGATAGTAAGGTGACCAAACTATACAAGGAAATTCAAGAACGGATCTGACCAGTTATGTGTAAAGAATTTTGATGGGGCGTATCTTGTAGAGTCCCTAGTAGCAGTAGCTCTCTTGATAAAACCCAACATTCTATTATTAGCCTTGCCAATTACCACTCCAAAATGCTTGGTGAACATTAATAGATAGATTCCAAGATCTTTGATGACAGAAACTTCAGACAAGCGAACATCACCTAATAAGCAATACTAAAAGGGAACCTTATAGACATAACACTTATCAAATGTTGAGAAACATTATGTCATTAAGTTGACACCAATTATGAACAATGTGAAGATCGTTTTGCAGAATAAGTAGGTATGTCTTGAGCTGACGTCACCTGACGATACAACTTGAAGTCATCAGCGAAAAGTGAAAAATTCGAGCAGAGCAACAGAGCAATGATCCTAATCATTGATAAATAAGGCAAATAGAAGGAGGCCCAATAGTGAGAGTCTTGGGGTACCCCAGAGGATGCATGGAAAAGAGAAGAAAGATATAGCCATCGATCTTGACTTGTTGCATTCTGTTAGTAAGATTTCATCCATGAAAGTTAGGATCCAAAAACGCCATAACTTGAGAGCTTTGAAAGAAGGATGTTGTGCTGTTGACTGATCACAATCTGGTGAAATATTTCTGAAAAATTATTTCCAGCGCACTGCTCGAATAATTTAGGAATTGCAGACAGGGAGACTGATAGGTCTGTAGTTTGTAAAGGGCCCCACACACTACGTTCTGTCTCGTCGCGATTAATAACAACGTCGTGTTTCATCGTCAGCCTGTTTTCACCACACACTACGCGATTTTTTGGCAGTTGGACCCACATACAACAGTTTTGGAAGGAAATGTTGAACCGTCATGCCAAAAATCAAGCTCGGACTGAATTTTAAACCGACGCTGAGACACGACGGTTTTCTACCACACACTTCGATTTTAGATCGTCGTGTTTCATCGCGGCGATGAAAACCGACGAGAAAGAACGTAGTGTGTGGGGCGCTTCACAGCATTATTGCTACCTGACCTGACTTGTGAATAGCACAAACATATACAGGGTATCCCAAAAGAACCGGAACGGTCAAATATCCCGGCAACGGCGTGATATAACGGTATGAAATTTGGTATACGGGGGTTCTGAATAATGCCGGATCTAAAAATGATATTTGCAACGTTGCCGGTTTTATAGTTTTTCCGATAAATCTCTCAACTTTATTTTTTCAAATGCAAAGCTACAGTGATTTTTCTTTAAAAATGTTGGTCAGACCCAAGTGTTTTCAATCCTAAAATATCAAATTTTTCTTTTGTGGTTTTTAAAAGATATGGTAATACTAGATTTTTATTGAGAAGAACTGAAATGGTAAAATATCTTAGCAACGGCTTAATACAATGTTATGACATTTGGTAAAGTCCATTCCAAAATAATTCGTTGACTCTTCAAGTATCAATAAAATGTTGATGATACCCTCAACCACAAACTTCGACTACCTGTGAGCAGGTCCGGGTTGATTTTATTTATTATACCTGCCTAGGTGAGATGTACATGTAAATGTGGGTGAATGTTTTAGTTAAATTATTTAGTCTTTGTGCAGAACTAGAGCTGTTATATTGACAAAAAAAATGTGGCGTCCATGGGCAAATGATGGTAGTATTGCAACCGGAAGTGGTATTTCAAAAAAAAAACATTTATCGCTAGATGCCAAGGAAATTGTGAGGAACGTTTATTTAACCCTTCTGCAGAGAGGCTATAATCATAATCAAAGTGTGAGTGAATCATCCGTTTTAACCAAAACTCCATTATCTACGGTTAAAGATATCGTAGCCAAACGCATCCAGCCAAGGAAGCAACGGTGTGACAGCGGCAAGTCAAGAAAGGTTGAAGAAGCGGATAAAGAGTTGATTCGTAGGAAAATTTATGATTTGTACAGTAAACAAATAATACCTACAATAGATTCTCTAAAAAAGGTACTTATAGAAGACGAAACTGATATATTATGTAGCAGAACAAGCCTTTGGAGAATTGTGAAAGCAATGGGTTTCAAATATCAAACCATTAATAAGAGGCAAGTGCTAATGGAATCCCAGCGATTACAAGCATGGCGTCGAGAATATTTAAGTTCCATAAAACAATATAGGGCAGAAAATCGTCCGATAATATATCTTGACGAAATATGGTTTGATACCCATGACACTCCCAAAAGAGGATGGAGCGACTCAACCTCCAAATGTCAAACCAAAGCACCCTCAAATAAAGGCCAGAGGATTACAATTTTGCATGCCGGATCAGAAAATGGTTTTGTTCCAAACTCTTTGCTGCTATCCGCAAAAAAAATAGCCAATTCATCATTAGATTATCATCAAGATACCGATGCAAAATTATTTGAAGAATGGTTTCAGAATCGCCTTCTTCCGAACATACCAGAAAACAGTATAATTGTGATGGACAACGCTAGTTACCACAGCCGTCAAAAAAATAAAGTGCCCAATGCAAGTAATACAAAAGTAGAACTTCAAAAATATATGATGGAAAATGATATGTATTTCGAAGAAAATTATACAAAGAAAGATCTTTTAAACGTTTTGAAATCATATAATGTTAAAAAAGAATATATTTGTGACGATCTTGCTAGCGCTTGTGGTCATACAGTTTTGCGTCTTCCTCCATATTATTGTATTTTCAATCCAATAGAACATATCTGGCATGAATTGAAGGCAATGGTTAGGAGAGGAAACACCTCTCCTACACTTAGTACTGCTGTAATAGATTTAATTAGAAAATGTGTAGATAATATTCCAGTTCAAAGCTGGAAAAATTCTGTCAATCACGTTATAAAAGTTGAAGAAACCTATAATTCAATAGGTATTAATGTTAAGCCATTAATAATTAGTTTAGGCATAGATGAAGATGACAGTGACAGTGAAACGGAACTAAATATAGATTAGGTTTGGTTGAATTGTGTATTGTATTAGATATTAAGTTTTGGTAATTATTAAGATAGTATAAGATTATAACATAAATAAATAATACTTGGTTAGTTTGTTGTCGATCCCTTAATTGTAATTGGTTGAGGTTTTATTTGGGATTGGATCGAAATAAAACAACAGAAGTCTGTTATTTCAGATTGTCGACGTTTCGCAATATATTATTGCATCTTCAGGACACCTAAAATTTATTTTCAACCAAAGATACACAAGAATAATAACCCTTTAAGACCAATAGTATCGTTCGTGGGATCACCACTATATAATCTCACTGCCTTTCTGGCGAATATTTTGAATGATTTATTTGTTAAGGACGAAACTTATGTCAGGAATTCCTTTGATTTTGTAGAAAACATTAAGAGTATCAAGTTACCAATAAACTACCAGGTTATATCTCTGGATGTAATTTCATTATTTACAAACATCCCTACAGATGTAGTAATTAACATTGTTAGTAAAAAATGGCATCTCATAGAAAACAAAGTCAAAATTCCTCTACGAACGTTCATAGATCTGTTGATTTTCGTTTTTGACAACAGTTATTTCCAGTATCAGGATGAATTTTTCAAACAAATTTATGGCCTGGGGATGGGAAACTGTTTATCGCCAATTTGTTCTGATTTGGTGATGCAAGATTTACAGGAATGTTGCATAAAAAAACTCCCATTTCAACTTCCGTTCTATAAACGTTATGTTGATGATATCCTAACATCGATCCCTGAACATCAAGAAGCAACCATACTTAATATTTTTAATAGTTATCATCCCAGAATTCAATTTACCATCGAGAAAGAAAACGAACAAAGTATAGCTTTCCTAGATGTACTAATATTAAGATATGGAGAGAACATAGAGACTGATTGGTTTCACAAACCTAGTTTTTCCGAAAGATTTTTAAATTATTGGTCTGAACACCCTCTTCAACAAAAAATTAATATTATTAATAATTTGAAAACTAGAGCTCTCGCACTGTCTTCTGGAAAATTTCATAGTAAGAACCTGAAGTACATAGAAAGGATGTTATTGAATAATAATTATTCATTATCTCTAATAAGAAAAATTCTTAAAAAAACAAATTCAAAAAAAATAACAAAACAAAGTGATCAGAAACTTTTTTGCAAAATCCCCTATATTGGAAAGCTTTCCGAACGAATAAAAAGAACATTCAAGGGCCATAAATCTAAGAAAGAAGAAAAAGTCGAAATCACCTTTAAGTGCCAAAATACCATAAAAAGACATTTTTTCTCGAAAACCAAATCACAGACTAAAAAGGAATTAAAATCAAATTTGGTGTACAATATTCCTTGCTCTCAATGTAATAAAAACTATATCGGACAGACTGGTAGATATTTGAAACAAAGACTGAAGGAACACCAAAATGACCAAAAAAACTTTCTCTTGAAGACTAACCCAACAGCATTAGTAGAACATAAACTAGAGACAGGACATAACTTCGACTTTGACAACACCACAATATTACAAACACAATTTAACTACAGAAAAAGACTAATTGCTGAGATGATCGAAATACAAAAAGATAAAAATTGCGTCAATAAAAGAACAGATATACAAAATTTAAGTAACGCCTATTTTAACATTTTATCAACAACAAAATAATCATCACAAAAAAGCTTTCATATTAGTGTTTTTTGATTCGGATGCCATTCCCTACTTGGTTTTTCTTTGTTTGCTCCCACGAACGATAACACTATTTAATTTATTATTGTAATAGTAACAGCTGGCTGTGTCTGTCTTATATATTTTATTTTAAAATCATTTACTTTTTAAGTTTTAATGTGTGATTATTTTTTTATAACGTTTTTGTGATATTTTTTGATAAGTTTTAAACTGTACCATGTATGTGAATGTAACGTCTCTTATGAATCTGTACCTACCTAACAACTTCGTATATTGTTCATGTTATGACATAGAAAGTCAATCTCAAATGTAAGTTCCCAATACTATAAACATAACTGGAGTTGTTAGGACTCTGCACAATAACATTCTCTTACCATTTTGTAGTGTCCTGAAGATGCAATAATATATTGCGAAACGTCGACAATCTGAAATAACAGACTTCTGTTGTTTTATTTCGATCCAATCCCAAATAAAACCTCAACCAATTATAAATAAATAATATTATGAAACGCCTTTTTCGTTTTCATTATAATGGGCACAAAATCCGTACCTGTAAACCTTTGAGTGGGTATTAAGGAACCCGGTACCTACATAAAAGAGCCTGGTACCTACACAATAGAGGCTAATAGCTATCTAATTTATGGTAGGGTTTTATAGCCGTGAAGTCAACGAAATATTTTGGAATGGACTTTATACAGGGGTTTTTAAAAGTGCCGGATCTAAAAATTTTATTTGCAACGTTGTCAGAACTACAGATTTTCCGATAAATCTCTCAACTTTAGATTTCTAAATGCAAAACTATAGTAGTTTTTCATTTAAAATGTTGGTCAAGCCGAAATTTTTTCAATCCTAAAATATCAAATTTTTCTTTTGTGATTTTTAAAAGATAATATGGCAATACTGCATTTTCATTTAAAAGAACTGAAATGGTAAAATATCTCAGCAACGGCTTAATACAACGTTATGACATTTGGTATACAGACGGTTTTAGAAGTGCCAGATCTAAAAATAATATTTGCAACATTGCCAGTTTTACAGTTTTCCCGATAAATATATCTCAACTTTAGTTTTTTAAATGCAAAACTATGATAGTTTTTCATTTAAAATGTTAGTCAAATCAAAATAATTTTAAGTCTATATTATTAATTTTTTCTTTCTCGCATTTTGAAAGATATGGCAATAATGCATTTTCATTTAAAATAACTGGTACGGTCACCAATGGCGTAACAGAATGTAATGTTTTCAGGAATTATTTAGTTAAGTGTTTAAAACCCAGACTTTGGAAATTTCAGATTTTTTTTTATTAAAGTTCTTTTTTTTCATAAAATATTTTAAACAGTTAAAGATAAGGCAACTAAATTACGAATTATTTAAGACCTTTTTTGACCCGACACATTTTAAAAACTTCTAGAAATTTTAACTTTACATTAAATTTTTATTTGCTTTATCCTAGCAATGTTCCTATTAACATTTCTACAAAAACAACTAGGTCGTCGGAAAGCAGAAGGCTCGACAAAAGTAAAAAACATGTATTAAGTGTTTGAAAATATTGGACAATCTTTGCCAAGTCTGTAATAACTCACGTATAGTGTTATAGTGAAATTTCATGTCAAGTTGAAATTTTTAGATTTTTTAAAATTTTCTATTTTACCAATTGGGTCCAAAAAGGTATTAAATGATTCGTAATTTAGTTATCTTTAAGGATTGGATATCATACGGTCCACGGTCCACGGTAACATGTCAGAATTTAAGAAAAAAAATCAAAATACAAAAAAATATTGAAATTTTGAAAAAGTCGAAACACAGTTTTTGAATTCTTCCGGAGCTGTTCTACCTCACTAAGTATGAATTCTAATGATTGTTTAGTTTCCGAGTTATGGATTTTTGAGTATTTAAAATATTTTATAAAAATCGGAACTTTAATAAAAAAAAGTCTGAAAATTCTAAAGTTCATTATTTAAACACTTAACTAAATAATTTCTAATAATATTACATTATGTTATGCTATTGGTAAGATATTTCACCGTTCCAGTTCTTTTAAATGAAAAAGAATTATTGCCATATCTTTAAAAATTCGAAAAAGAAAGAACTTAGTAACTCTAGACTTTGGTTTGACCAACATTTAAATGAAAATCTACCATGGCGAAGCATTTGATTTAAAAGATTTATCGGAAAAATTGTAAAACTGGCAACGTTGCAAATATAATTTTCAGACCCAGCACTTTTAAAAACCTCTGTAGGTATACCAAATGTCATAACGTTGTATTAAGCCATTGCCAAAATATTTTACCATTTCAGTTCTTTCAAATGAAAATGCAGTATTGCCATATGTTTTAAAAACCACAAAAGAAAAATTTGATAGTTTAGGATTGTAAACACTTTAGCTTAACCAACATTTTAAATGAAAACCTACCATAGTTTTGCATTGAAAAAACTAAAGTTGAGAGATTTATCGGAAAAACTGTAAACCTGGCAACGTTGCAAATATTATTTTTAGATCTGGCACTTTTAAAACCCCCTGAATACCAAATGTCATAACGTTGTATCAAGCCGTTGTTAAGATATTTTACCATTTCATTTCTTTTAAATGAAAATGCAGTATTGCCATATCTTTTGAAAACCACAAGAGAAAAATTTGATATTTTAGGATTGTAAACACTTTGGTTTGACCAATATTTTAAATGAAAAATTACCATAGTTTAGCATTAAAAAAACTAAAGTTGAGAAATTTATCGGAAAAACTGTAGAGCTGGCAACGTTGCAAATATTATTTTTGGATCCGGCACTTTTAGAAACCCCTGTATACCAAATGTCATAACGTTGTATTAAGCCGTTGCTAACATATTTTACCATTCCAGAGTTTGGGGATTTGTTAAAAATGATAAATACAGGGAGATACAAAGTGTTAGGACAAGATTAAGTACTTTATTAGGAATACCCACTACCGAATACCATCATTCCTGCAGACTTGTTGTCCGCACTTGCTTTAAAGCCCTCTCAATATCGGTTGGGTCTATGACAATGCTTGAAACATTCTCAAATCGATCTGCAAAAGTTCTGGCGTTGGAATTTTTCTGGGGGTTATAGATAGAGGAAAAATAAGCACCAAAAAGATTAGCTATGTTAACACCGTTGGACGCTATTTCTGTCGCCAGAAACACTTCCTTAGGAATAGTACCTACCCTGATTGGATTGGGAATGAACAAAGTTCCAGAAGACTTTCACATTAGTGCCTTGCCTATGGCCCTTTCAGTATCACTTATGTCTAATTTGTAGCACTCCTTGGTAGGGTTTTTACAATCCCTTCGAAGTGTATTTGATTGAATGCAAAATAATCAACTCCACTATACGAGTTCTTGTATTTGTTTGTGAGCAATTTTCTTTTGAAAAATCAGATTTTTTAGTTAGTAAGAAAACCAGATAGGAAATTTATAGCTATAACAATGTCTCTTTGTGGGGACAAACATATTAAAGCTGTCGAACAGCAAGCTCCGAGGTAATAAACCAGAGAAATCCTCACTAGTGGACCACGTTATTTGAGAAAGATTATAATCTCCAAGAACAAGCACATTATCAAACATATTTCACAGGCACTCGCAACTGATTTCAAGTATAGTTTTCATAATACGAAACATCCATGGCTGCCAGAAGCAACCCACCTCCATGGCTTTTAGCACTGTTTAGACTGCTCCTATCACAACGATAAACCGTGTAACGTGAGTCAAGAAATTCAGAATCACAGATACTACAGTCCAGCCAGGTTACCGTAAGTGAAATCACTGAGAAAGACGGCGCGAGCAGCACAGAAAGCATCTTTGAGTTTAGTTTTTAGGCCTCTTACATTTTGGTACAGAAAGGTAGCACAATCTAATGAGACTGCAGGTATCCTCTTTCTCCCCTCTGAAAACTTGCAGTGGAGGGTTTCGCCCCCATGCGACAAGGATGAAACTCTTCGACAGCAATAATGCCTACAGGCCAAAGTTTTGGATCTAGCAGGCCCTTCAAAAGTGATTCTTTGACTATAATTTTAAATGAAACCACATCGTCATTTCCAAGTCATTTTTGTCCAATACCGAGCATTTGACATCAGAAATGGAAAGCTGATCCTTCCTTCAAATAGTCAGAGCTCGGTTTTTCGGTGGTAGGTACTCGGATCACATCGACCCAGATATAGCCACTGACTCCTCTCACCTGCAGAGAAAAGACCATCAAAAGACCTCTGTCGGCACCGCCGGTACCCAGAAATACAGGATTGTTATTTGTAAGACTTGGCACTGAGGTAAGTTTGAATAAATAGGTTCGAAATGACTTACTCTATCACCTCCCAAAATATATGCATCGACCTACCAAATACCACCTATATTGCAACACCCAAGAGTTTTGTATATGCGTTGAAGCGCATGTTTAACATATACCGCCATTTTATCTACGAAATCAATTCCTTATCAGAAAACAAAATTGATAACTACCTACCTAGAAAACACATAAAATTCAGATAATAATTGTGATTGAACATTGAACAACATCCACTTAAAATCTAAATTATCTATATTAAAAACCTGTTAACAAAAAATTTATCAATATCGAATTAATAATTGCAATGGGGCCGGTTTTAGAAATACTAGAATCAAAATCTAAATCACCAAGAAGCAGTCAAACCCCAGAAAAATTGCATCAAACAGTTAAAGTGCAATTTATTTTCTTATCAACTTTCCCCTGTATAATTAACATAACCTTTGCCTGGCGGTGCTTGGCCGACTCACTCTCCTTTATCTTTGTTCGTGATATAGGAGCAAACAAAAACAGACAACCCAATGTCGGTCTACCATAGACATTCCGATCATTGATCCATGTTATTTACATATACGCGAGAGTAAACAATATTTAAGTGATAATTAAATTACTAATAATTTCGCCAAACAATAACAATGGTCGGGTGCGTCTTGGTAGTTTAAATAGTGAATTTTAAAACAATTGCTTACATCAAAATCTATCATGAATTTGTCTGCAATCAGACTAGTGACGTTCGATGTTACCGGGACGCTTTTAAAACTACGCTCGGCACCCGGTCAGCAATATGGTGAAATTGGCGCTATGTACGGGGTGGTTGCCGACAATAATCTATTGAATAAAAATTTCAAAAATCAGTTCAAACGGATGGTCAAAGAAGAACCGAATTTTGGATTGAAATCTGGACTCGGATGGGAATCATGGTAAATATAATATCTACGTTTCTTAATGTACTTCATACCTACTTTCAGAGCTGAGCTTAGTACTCAGCAAATGTACTTGAAGTATTAAGTATTAAGTATTAAATATTTTAAATATACCTATAGTATTAAGTACAATATTTTTCTAATGTACTTAAAGTATTAAGTATTTTACCTAAAGTAAAAAAAAAACAGTATAAGTATCAGTAGATACTTATTAGTTTCAGTATACGGTATTTAGAGTATCTTTTATATGCATTTAAATACTTATAAATACTTTAAGTACTTGGAGTATTTATCTTTCTTGAGTACTTATAAATCTATCCTAATCAATAAAATGAAATATTAATGCTATTTTCTGTTTTACTACTTTTTTTTCTAGTGAAGACTATTGTTTATTTATAATAATTAAATAATTAGTTCTGACATGCTCAAAGGGATGCAACTACATCTGTTTTTTTTTGCGTCACGCGCATTATTTCCTAGAAAATAATTAAATTAGATATACCAAAAAGTACTTAGAGTACATATTTTAAGTATATTCAAGCTTTAAGTACATTCTTAAGTAGTAAGTATTACTTAAAATAAATTGCCAAATTTGGGTACCAATACAAGTACTTTTTTCAAATTGTATTGATTATTTTTTCTCAAGTACTCTTCTTATAAAAGTACTTAAGTAAAATACTTGAAGTATCAAATGTACTGAATATTTTACTCCAAGTATATTTTTCTAATCAGTACCTCAGCTCTGCCTACTTTTCTTATAAAATAGGCTTTTGTGGATGTTCTTTCATGCATTGTTGCATTGTTGATGCAGTGAACCTATTAACTGTGTATATCTTTTTGAAAGTTAAACACAGTATAGCTAATTGAAATTAAATAATGTTGATATTTAAACATGTTTCAGGTGGAAAACTGTTATAAGAGAAACGTTCAAGGCGTCAAAGTTTCAATTGAAAGACGAAAAACTCGATAGAATTGCCGACCACTTATTGGAAATGTATAAAACTTCAGCCTGTTGGCAACACGCCTACGGAGTACCCGGTATATTGTCCTACATTCGCAACAAAAAAATTCCCATGGGCGTTATCAGCAATTTCGATCCCAGATTAGAAGCGATTTTGATAAACACCAAGTTGAAACACTATTTTGAATTTTTGCTCACATCTTATGAGGTAAAACTTATGAGGTATAATTTCCATTCATCACACTCATATATTATTTTAGAATGGATTTGAGAAACCAGACAAGAGAATCTTCGACTTGGCTCTGGAAAAATCTAATCTGACTAATTTGAAACCAGAAGAATGTCTGCATATTGGGGATAAGCCTCACTTGGATTATGCAGCTGCCAAAAATGCCGGGTGGAATGCTTTCGTCATAAACGATGGTGATTTTAAAAGCTTCAAGGAGAAATATCCGGAATTGAACCAGGAGCATTATTTCAGCAGTGCCTATCAGCTACATATCACTTTTTTGAGGAATTCGGGCGATAAATTGTCCACCGCCGAACAAGACCTCAACTAAATAAGTTAACTTATACCTATGTTTATTTGATAATACATTTATTTTTTATTGAACGTATTTCATCCATTAATTACTTTAGATTTCTACAAATTGTTATAAATAATAGGGGTCGCCGAGTTTCCAAACCCAATCCATAATAATTGATGATCGGAATTTTCTAGAAAATGATGAAAGGAATGGTTCAAAAAAAATCGGCCAGGTTCAGGTCAAGGCACATCAGTCAGCAATCGGATCAGTTATAGTGATACCTAGAATTTTGTTATCAGTTAAGCATAGTTTGATTGAATTCAAAGTATTGTAATGTCGTTATTTTTGTGGCATCGTTTTTTGTAAAGTTTATTCAAGTTGGGAAGAGTAGCTTGCTTATTTGCATACTTATACTTGAAACTTAGGTAACATTTGGTGTCAGAAGTGAGTCAGGAAAATTTCATCAAAGATCAAATAAACTGTACCCTCGTTTTCTTGAAACTTGCTCTTGCAAAGAGAAAAGCAGGAAAAAGAATACAAATAACTAAAAGAAATACAGCTAGAATAGGATCGACTCCAGAAAATGTTGGAAGAACAAGACGAACGATTGAAAGCCTAAAAAAAACAGGAAGAAGAGGATCCTGGCTCAAGAACTAATACAGGAAACTGAAGAACATCACAATAAAGGCCAGACCAGAAGTCAGACAACTGAGAAAAAGACAATTTTTTCTTACAAGAAGTCGAGGGCAAAACAGGAACGAACCGAGTGAAAATATGAATAGTCAAAGTTCAGTTCGAGAAGGAATAGGGAAAGTTGGAGTAGCAGATGAAAGATGGTAGGGATGTCCAATTCTAGTGACCAAATTTGGACGGCCAAACAACCTGGACAAATTGGCGATGTTCAAATGTCGGTCGGTTTCTAGCTGATGACAAAAATTCTCTCTGTATTTGTCAAGGATTTACCAAAATATTTGATAATTACTTCAGCTGCTATTCCATTTTGCAAAGCGTCTCCGTCTAACACAAACTTTTGTCTCGACGATTGGATTTTAGCTAAGAATGGATGAGTTGTTTTATTTAATTTGGGTGTGTCGTTAGCAGGTTTGGGATGGGGAAGATTTACATGGGGGTTCAAAATAGATGGGTAAATTCTTGTAAGGCGGACCGTAGACTGTGGAGTTGTCTGGATCATATCTCGTTGCAGTTAGGCTGCGTGTAAGAGGGGATCCTTGAATTTGATAGCGGTAAAATTTGTCGCTGATTTCGTCCAGGCAGTCAGACATATAAAGAATGGATGCTTCCGCATGCATGTCCCTTATTCTGGCGTACATGGACTCTGACAGGACTCCCCTCAGAATGCGGTTTTGGAACCGCTGAGAGCGGTTCCTTTGTGTGGTTGAGATGATGTTCCCAGACAGGGGCCCCATAGGTTAGGGTCTTGACTTATACTGATAACAAAAAGGGCAGCAACACAGTACCAAGTGCCCTTAACGACATTCGGAGACGAATAAAATCTTACAAGGAACCCAAAGCAACATCGAAAAAGTTGTTGGGACGATTAAGACCTGTTTTTTCCGCAGAACAAGATAAGAGATGGAAAGTAGGCTTTTTGGCCTTGGCACAAGGTAATTGAGGCTTCTAGCCTTCCAATTTGCCGAAAAAAAATAAAATTGCACACACCTTCAATGAAGTTAAAGGTCTGGCAGGGCGTGATTGGATCTACGGGTTTCAGAACAGAAATAAAAATATTTCTTTGAGACTAACAGAATACACGTCAGCAGCAAGAGCTTCCGCGTTTAATAAATTCAACGTTAACTAATTTTTCACTCTTTTGGAAAAAATACTAGAAAAATACAAACTTCTACCGAGTAAAATTTTCAATTGCGACGAGTACCACGGTACCAAATAGGCCTTCAAGATTATTCTCTATGAAAGGCAAAACCTCGGGCAAAAAGCAAGTTGGCAGTCTTTCTTCCGCTGATGAAAGAGGCACTTTTTAACAACAGCCGAAATATGTTTCAACGCTGCTGGATTTCACATTCCGACTCCGCTGATATTTCCGAGAGTGAGAAAATGCCTAGCACTTGAGCAAGGACTTCCCCCGGAATCAATAGTCGAATATCTTCCGTCTGGGTGGATGTAAAGTGAAATATTTTCAGAAGCCAACTGAGACTGAACCGCTGTTATTGGTTTTCGACAAACATGCTACACACACAAAAAATATGAAGTTGATCGAAAAAGCAAACAAAAATCATGTTCATATTATAATAATTCCGCCACACACATCTCATCGTCTACAGCCCCTAGATGTAGCCTCCATATTTCCTCTTAATTCATATTACCAACAAGAAACAAAAAAAATGGCTTATTAATAACCCTGGAAAGGTAATAACTTTGTACCAAGTTGGAGAACTTTTTGGAAACGCCTAAAAAAGCGCAACAGCCACACAAAATGCGATGTGCTTCTAGAAGATTTATTCAAACCGGCAGAGGTCACGAATAGGGCACTAAATGAAGAACGGCCATTAACTCCTCAACCCCATCAACAACAACCCGATAATCTTGAAATTAATTACTCCCCACAACCAGCTCCCTCCAGCGCTAGAACTCCGTCTCCCATGATTCCCAGAGTGCTAGCTAGAAACCCACAGTTCACATCAACTATTTTACGGAAAATCAATATTGAAAACTTATATTATTCACCAAAAGACATATAAGCCCTACCAAAAGCAGGCGGAGCAAGTGCTCCGAAACGAAAAATAAGGAGAGGAGAGACGGTGGTGCTCACATCAACCCAATGGCCCTAATTATGAAGAACTTGAAATTGCAGCGTATGAAACTCGACAAAGCCAAAGAGAAATCTCCATTCTCCAGTACACACTAAAATGTGTGATTTTTTTTCTAAGAAAATCACTCACATTTTCCTTAAGCCATGAGATGGGGCAAATTTACTCATTGCCCAGGGCGGCACAATACCTAGAGCCGGCCCTGCCTATAACATTTGTCAAAAAATACTTCCTCCCATAGAGCTTCCTCCTAAGAGGCAGTGCCAGTGCTCCTTCAAATGAGACACCGTGTGGACTGCTTTTTTCGTCAGTTTATACTTAAATCATGATTAAATCAGCGGTACTAAAAAGGTTTACATCTTGATTTCAGAGTACGATACCTTAAAGATTTTTATGTAAAAAAGATACTCCATGTTAAGATCGATAAGGGTATAATCGTTTTTGAAGAAATTGCAAATTTCTACATCGATGCATGTATTACGTACTGAACTCCTAAAGAAGTAATGAATTTTGTGCTTAGCTTAGGCTTAGATTCTGAATCAACGTCAGAAGTTTCTGCAGTAGATATACCAATGTTAATGTTTTCAGTATGAACGGCTTTGAAGCGATTTTCGAGAAGGACTAAAACCATTTTTCTCGCAATGATCACATTCGGAATTCATGTGAATTAAAGGAACCTCACGATAGTTTGCCACCATATTGTTATAAAATTTCTTCTAAAAGCTTCAAAAATGCTTAAAAGTAACTTTGGGAAGTATTTAAGAAAGTATTGAGAAATAATGTGGCATTACCTATTTTTTTGTAATAAGCTGCATAAGTAATAACTATGCTTTCCTAAATTATGGAAGTTCTGTAGGCGAGGATTAGGCAATAATTCCTATACCCATTTGTAGCCATCAACGACAGATTCCAACGCCAGAAAAAAGACCCTATAAGCCGGCAGCTTGTATTTCGGCCGTGTCGGAAATTAATGCCCAATTTATACTAATGACCTTTCAGCGCTGCCATTTGGCCAACTTTAATTAAATTGGGACGACAAGCAGGGACCAATAATCAAAATGTACCGCACCCACGGGGGTTAAAAGACTATAAGGGCTTCAAGGGCGTTAGCGTGTCTATTGTTCTCACTTTACTTATGAGGAGCTTCTCATTTAATCAAGGTTGGTTTGGGAAAATGCTCACTTGACACGGCATAGGTATACATTTAAATATTTCAGCTTCTGATGAACGAGAGGGCAAAGGATAAAGCCATATTATCAAGTTTAATGAAAGTCTCTTGGGGTACGTAGGTAATGTATCCCAACTAGTAGAGGTAGAGGGTGGATTGAAGATTAAAGGAAAATTAGGGATGACATTATTATATCGAGCAACATATAAGATATGCTTGGATTAGAGGCTGAGAGGGTAGTTAATGAATGTGTTAAATAACACTTTTTTCAATATTTGATTCAAGTGAAGCCAATATAGTTTTTATTGAATTGCTCATACGTCCTTCAATTAATTTAATAGGGATTACAATAATAATAGGTAATTGATTCTCATTAATACATACATAAGTACATATAGGTATTTGCTCTAAAATATTCTCAAAATGATATAAAAGGGCTCCTATTTCCTGATAACATTCAACAGCCCATATCCACTTTCCATTAAGGACCCTTCTCATTTTCCTCCCAATAGTTTATTAGAGGAGGGAAAATGGATTTTACATTACTCTCTTCTAGAGCATGCGTCGCTGTATTAGTCAGCGAGTCAGTGCACTTTCCAGGAATAACGGCGGTTGTTCCAGGAAAAGCTCAAACATTTTGCCCGTTTACTAATGGCACAGCTGATTTCCGTGGAAATTGAAAATCCACGCACACCCTTTCTGTATCAGTGTTTTCCGGGTCTCTGTTTAATGGGAGATTTCCGCATCCTTCCAAATATTTGTATTTATAATTACATTAAATAATGAGTTTTTTCTCACAGTGATGAAAAATGAAGTAATGAGAAAAAAAATTAGTGCATCAAGCGCGTCCAAATGACTTATATGAAAAAACATTTGGTTTTGTTTTTTCTGCTTTTTAGTGTTTGGGAAGTGAGTTATTATGTGATAGGCAAAGTCTTGCCAGAAGGTATAGAATGATAGTAATGCAAGTTTTTAAATTCTCCAATTATTAATCTTCTTGATTCGAATTTAGATTTCACCTCAGATTCTTGTCCACCTCCTCTTTTGGCTCAAAACGGTTCCCAAACCGAAAAAGGAGAGTCGAGGATACGCAAAGAATATTCCCATATCAGAGAAGTCAAATTTTCAGGATCTATTGGTCCTTTAGGCGAAAAACGGCTGTGCAAAATCAAATGTATCGGTGGACAATGGGTCGGACCATTGTGTGCAGATCAACAAGGTGAGATAAATTATGAATTTGTCCTTATTTTGATGTTGATTTTGGCTTTTTTTTAGATAACGGCCGTTTTCAGCCACTGTTCAAAAACTGCAAGTTGGAATATATCAATCCACATTTGCTGGTTACTTTTAAAAATATCACTATACACGTAAGTGTCTTAATATTTTATCTTCTGGTTAATTTATTGATAATTGGGACAACAATTTTGCATCAGCAATGATTTATTTTTGGTTCTTTTGTTCGGTTAAATACAAAAGTCTCAATTTTCCTATATGTAGGTACTTTCCTTATTTTCACTAAACTTTTCTAATGAAATAAATCTTTTGATTACTGAAATTAATGGGTTCATCTCCAGGTTCAGGAACCTCATGATGTCACAAGTATTAATTCCAAAATCTATTTGCATTAATAGTTTTTGGTTTTTATATTTTCTAATCTGCGTCTTATTACTTGTTCCTGAACTTAACTTTTATCTCCAAATATTCGCCTCCGTTATTTAAGTAAGTAGGTAAAATATATATAGATATCTATCTCCTTGAATCATCTTTCCAGCTCCTTACGACCTTACAGTACTATTGCAATTTACATAATATAATTATTTGTCCTCTTCTTATAGAATCCAGGAGTAGTTTTCCCTCATGGTTCCCAACTGCAAGTACGTTGCAACGAACTAGGTCTCTACAAATTATTGGGTACCGCAACGCCGCGTTGCCACAACGGCGAATGGACCACCAGGCTACCGAGTTGCGTTCCAACAACAATGTTGACGAATTTTACTGGTAAGCTGGTTGCTAAAATATAATCTGATACAACATGAAGTATATTTTTTCAATTTAGAGGACTCTCCACCAACAATTCTAATAAAAATTCCCTCGGGATCTGCCAGCGTGGAACCGGGAGGCGACCTGGCAGTTTTTCCTGGATCTACATTGCATTTCGAATGTTTGTATCCAAGAAGGGTGGGATCGCCTGATTGGACTTGGACCACTCCGTTAGGGCAATACTTGACAGGTAATAATTTTTACTATTTATATAGTAATCATTCATACTTTACTGTATAGATACTCTTTCCTGTGATTAGAAATTTATTTCTGTCTCAGTACTAATGCAGGACTGCGAATACTTCCATAAAAGATTGATTTGAAATACGCCAAAAATTAATATTTCGCATTAGGCCCATAATATTAGTTTTATTGCCAATGTTGCTCTAAACTAATCTTAACTGTGTTTCAGTTAATGGTAAACTCTCCTTATTCAGTTACTTCAATGCTTTCAGTAGAAGTAGAAAGTCACTGTATTTTTTTGGCCCAGATAGATTTCAGTATTATTCTAAACTGTTCCATTTCTGCCAAAATACTCTTCCTAATGATCCAAAATGAGCTGAAACTTATCCAGAAATAAAACCGATGGGATGGGGAAGCTCTGTTTGTGTTCTTCCTGAATAGCTTCCATCCAGTTTTTGGAGCCATCTCAGCCAGAACATTCCTGTGGAACATTACCAAGAATCGATTTTGTTCCAAGTGAAATGGTTACACATAATCTTCAAGATATTTTCCTTCTCCTCGTCATTAGATTTAACTTCATATTCATCTCTCTCCGCTTTCCCGAATTTAGGTAAAAAATTGTGATTTCGGCTGACCAATTTTGAACAAATTCTCATCAAATTTGACATCATCTTATATCTATAGAGATTCTGTTGCATATTCCATTTATTCAGCTCTCTTGGTAGATGAGAATATGCAACACAACCAACAATTCGCAGTTTTTCTAGACTGGGCTTTTGTTCAAACCCAAACCGTAATTCTACTAGTATAACTGCCTCTCTCGGAGCTTTTGGTTGAACTTTACCAAATAAATCGCAAATGCTGAACTGCTTCCGACGAAAAAATCTGTATCCATTAATAAAGAGAACATCTTGTTTTTCAATAAAAGTTCTGTGCATCCTTTCAGCAACACCGTTCTGTTTGAGTACGTAGAAAATCTTTCTTCTTGAAAAATTCTCGAATTTCTGTCGATAACGATCTTTTCAATTAAATTTTGCTCTGGTCATAGCAAGATCATCATTTATGTTCATATCAAGAAAAATTCAGCTTTACTTAAAATCATCAATCAAGGTCAAAACATACATTTTTCCATCGTAATATGTTGGATTTATCGAACCAAAAACATCATCACTTTGTAGCAGTTCTAGTGGCCTCTTTGTTTTCGTTTTCTCATTGTTTGTTTGCCCTTAACTTTATATGCATATTTCTCAATAATTTTCTTCATCGTAGATATTTCCAATGAACAAGTTATATTTACATACTACTTATCCAAATTTTCACGATTTATTTGAAAGCATTGCAAAATGAGTTTAATCCTTTTGAAACTTGAACTTTACCCATACATCATCTAAATCTTCAGCAAGAAACACTACTTCTTTTCCTTAGGTAATAATTGTTTTTCAATTTTGGCACACACTTTTGCATCCAGGAACATATAAAGTGCATCCGCAATAACCTTATTATTTCTGTTTCTACTTCATCAACTTTTGTCTTTGTGTTCAAATCTCCTACTTTTGTCGTTTCCAATTTTTCTCATTCTTACAACTTATTAACTCAATAATGTCCTAATGTTTCAAAGTAACATAGGTACCCACGTATTTTGTTGCATCACTTTTCAAGTAGAAAACTCAGCAACCCACAACCCACAAGGAGTTACTTGTAGAAAACACAGGACTGAATTCTTCATCTACTTTTGCTGGAGCTGCTTTTATTATCTACGCCTTTTCTGGGTTTTCCCCGTGTTCTTCTTCCATTTGGGTTCCACCAAGGTTTCGTTTTGATACCTACTCTATCCATTTCCATTCGTTGTGCATTCCCGACTCCCGTACCATACTAGTTGTTTGTTTTGCTCTAATTGGGACATTTTAGACGAGTGAAAGGTTTTTGTATTCTGTTTATTCTGATTTTTTCATTTTCCTTGAATCTACAATCGACTCTTCTTATGTTCAGAACGCGTTCACATAATATGTGATTGTAGCAAAACGCCCCAAGTACTCTATGTAATTAGTTAGATGGTAAATGGCGAGCGGTTTATTGATGGTGTTTATTTACTTGGAGCTGCTACCTAAATCTGTGGAAGGGTCTATTTGCAAGAGAGAGAAACAAACTATTGAGGTGTACTAAATTATATTTTATTATACATAAAACCAAAAATTTTTAATCAGCCAAATACTCTTCCATTTCTGACAGCCTCATTTATTTCCATAAAATCAATTACTTCACATCCGTTCTAAAATTGTTATTATTACGGACCACTGAAATATCCCTACTAATAAAGAAACGCCCTATTCCTACTATTCCTCATAAATTATGAGTTAACTCATTTCAATACTCCTGATTCATTCCTAATAAACTACCCTTCACCTAATTATATAAATTCTTTAAAATTTCTAAGTTCTTTACTGGACCTGCTTATGAAAACCCCAAAATAATTACCTATTTGTCTATCAATATAGGTATTACTAAATTATTCTTATAAAACCTTACAATAATTTCTACTTGAAAAATGAAATCCCTAATTCAAAAGTTCGGCACTTAAGATCATCAATGTCCCTTGACGAATAACAAATTTCAAATAATACGTCTAATTATTATCGTCAGCAGTTTTATCTCATGAAGGACAACAGTTCTTAAACTAACCACTCCATTACATTGAATGATAACCGTCAACAATCTTATTTCATGCACAAGTTTCCTTTCGACACATCCCATTTCCTTTTTAACAGAACAAATTACTATCATAAGTTTCTTTTAACAACTTTTCAATATTTTAAGACAATTCTATTTCAGGAACATCAAGATTCTTTTCAAAATTTCCTATTCCATTTAATTAGAACAATTACTATTTTTCGCCATCCTGTCTAACATACAAAATTATTTAAATTCTTATAGTCCGTTACTATAAGCCTTTAATCTTCAATTGGACAATCCAGATCAAACTTCTTTAATAATCCCTACTCAAATCGATACTATGTATGTTATGTTAAGTGCATTATAAATTCCCTACATATTTTCTTTGCACAATTAAATTAGAATGTCATTATATCTGAAGGCAACTAAAGTTATGCAATAATGTTCCATTTATAAAACACTCGAGTTATTAATATTTATGCAAAAAAGTTCCACAGTTATTCATAAAGTCAAAACTTTGCACACGTAAAATTACTTAATTAATTACTCAAAAAATTTTTTAGCTAGCACGCACATAAATTGAACGAATTTCAAATGTTATTTCTTGCACAAATTTTTCCGTATTTTTTCTAAGACCTTTTCCGAGGCCATAAAAAAAACTTTTCGCGAAACCGGGCAGACTTTAACTCAAACTGGACTGGACTGGATCTCTCAACTGACAACTTCCGTCCACTTCTAAAACCGCGGTATTTATATTAAATCGATCCCCCTGCAAAGTATTATTAATTATCCCCCAAATCGTCAATAGGCGGTCGTTTGCCTAGCAATCCGAACTCCATTGGCCGACCTAAATATTATTAAAAATAATGATGCAATTTCCTTGAAATTTTTATCATTCTTGTTTAAAAGAATCGAATAATTATGTCGCAATATCCTAATTTATCGGGGTCAATATATCTTTTTTTTTTTGGTTCAAGAATGCCATAAATCATTTATAATTACTTGGCCTCGCTCTTCTAAGTTTATTGATTTAGGAGATGACACAGGCTTGATGACAAAACACCTGATATAATATTAAATGTTAATTTGTTCCCTTTTCAATTTATTGATACTGATTTGAAGATACCGGAAATTCTGTTTTTGATTATTTGACATTTATTAAATTTTTACAGTAAAGACATTGTGATTTATGGGTCTATTTTCTCGGAATATTACATGATATTTGATTCTGAATTTTTGAGTGATTCGTTTATTCCTTGGTACTCATGGAAGAAAACGATTTTACTTCATCATGGCTAGATGAATCTTCTTCTTATTTGCTTCATTCATTGACCAATTTTTGATAGAAGATGGCAAACAGACTTTCAATTCCTCTAGACAACGGACGTGGAGAGTACCTGGTCTGATATGATTTTGGCATAGGAATATGAAAATGCCCTTCAAGATACTTTACACAGTCGACGAGCAATTCTAATTCACTGAAAAGTACTTTGGTATGCTTTCCACAAATTGAAATTTGTTCCATGGCAATCTTTAACGAAGTCTTAGTGTAATTGTTTGTACTCTCTCTCAAGCACATCATCAATCATTTAAAGTTTATCTTGCTCTTTCTTCGTCTTTTGTTTCTGAGACTTACCGAACAAAAATAACTTTTTTGGAGTTCCACTTCTCTAGAAAATTGAACAAATCTCATCGTCTGACGTCTGTCTAATAATACCTCTATTCTGTGCTTACAAGTATTTATTAAGTATAGTCTTTAGGATACAAACGGAACAAGTCGAAAAATAGTATCCTGATATTACATTATACAAAAATATAGTAAAAATATCTCAATAGGTAACGAATTTAAAAAAAACATAATATCTAGCTAAAATTAAAAATATAGTACCTATGTAGCAAAACGCCCCAAGTACTCTATGTAATTAGTTAGATGGTAAATGGCGAGCGGTATATTGATGGTGATTATTTCCTTAGAGCTACTACCTATAAAAATTTGTGGAAGGGTCTATTTACAAGAGAGAGAAACAAACTATTGAGGTTTACTAAATTATATTTTATTATACATAAAACCCAAAAATTTAAATCAGCAAAATATCTTCCAATTCTGACAGCCTCATCTATTTTTCTAAATTCAATTACTTCACATCCGTTCAAAATGTTATTATTACGGACCACTGAAATATCCCTACTAATAAAGAAACGCCCTATTCCTACTATTCCTAATAACTTATAAGTTAGCTCATTTCAACACTTCCGAATCATTCCTATTAACTACCCTTCTCCTATTTCTATAAATTCTTTAAAATTTCTAAGTCCTTTACTGACTGCTTATGAAAAACCCAAAATAATTACCTATTTGTTTATTAATATAGGTATTACTAACTTATTCTTATAAGGGCCAAATTATGGACCAACTGGTAAGTGTCTGGTTGTTACCTAGCAGGTACTTTCTATTCTCTAGTGCATAGAAAGTACCTGCTAGTTAACAACCAGACGTTTACCAGTCAGTCCATAATTTGGCCCTAAATACAATAATTTCTACTTGATAAATAAAAACCCTAATTCAAAATTCATTTCATGAACAATAAGTTCCTTTAACAACTTTCCAATATTTTAAGACAATTCCATTTCATGAACATCAAGTTTCTTTTCAAAATTTCCTATTCCATTTAATAGTTTATTTAATCAGAACAAATTCTATTATAAGTTTCCTTTAACAACTTTCCAATATTTTAAGACAATTCTATTTCATGAACAACAAGTTTCTTTTCAAAATTTTCTATTCCATTTAATAGTTTATTTAATCAGAACAAATTCTATTTCGGATTCCTATGCCTAGCTAATAAACCCAACTGTTTAATTCATAATTCCTACTCAAAATTGTATATTGTTAAGTGCATTATAAATTCCCTTTATATTTTCCTTGTAAAATTAAATTAGAATGTCATTATATCTGAAGGCAATTAAAGTTATGCAATAAATTCCAAAGTTGATTCACTTCATAGTCATTTATGATTTGTAAAGTCAAAAGTTTTTTCTAGTAAAAATCACTCAAGTTTTTAGGCATTAAAAGTCATTTACTTCTTATCATTCAGAATCATTGATAAAAGTCAGAAAATTATTAACCAATAAAGTACTTACATTTAACTTTTCACACGTAAAATTACCTACTTAATTACTCAAAAATCTCTAGAGCCCGCACATAAGTTGAACGAATTTCAAATGTTATTTCTTTCACAATTTTCCGTACTTTTTCTAAGTTAAATCGAACGCGTTTTCCGAGGCAGCTTCGCGAATTTTACTCAGACTGACTCATTGGTACTGTAGACTTTAACACAAACTGGACTGGACTGCTAACAACTGGCAACTCAACTGACAACTGCCTTCCACTTCTAAAACCGCGGTATTTATATTTAATCGATCCCCCCAAATTTCTCTGTCCATGACAATTAAGATGATGAAATCTCCTTGAAATTTTTGTCATTTTATTAGTTTAAATCGAATAATTATGTCGCAATTTCCTGATTTTATCGGGGTCAAAAACTTTAGTATAAGAATGTGAGGGCAACACAAACAAAGCCGACACACGTGCGTGCCATAAATCTTCGATTTAATTACCCTGTCCTCGTTTTTATTATTTTTAAGAATTTAATTTAGATGACATAGGCTGGGTGTCGAAATACGTTAGCGTTAATTTGTTTCATTTCTAATTTATCGATACTGATTTGAAATATCGGAAATTCAGTTTTTGATTGTTTGATTAAATTTAATTTTTACAGTAAAGACATTGTAATTATCGGGACTATTTTTCCCGGATCATTACACCTATATGAGAATAGAACGAAAATAGGTACCCTGCATCAAAACATCACAAACAATATCACATATTGTCCGTCGTTTTTAATCTGAGACTTTCCGTATGAGGAGCGAGGTGGTGAAGCATATGGCAAAAACAGGTGTGACGACAGGTGACCATTGGCGTTGTAACGTAGGGAGCCACCAGCTCACATTCCTTTGGAGTATCAGATTAAAATTGACGGGCTGTAGACAATATCACATAGGTTTCAATGGAATGGCAACTATTCCAGAAGCTTCAACTTGAGTTTCCTTCCTTAAAAGATATTAAACCTGTGGAAAATAAATCCAGGTTACAGTCGGTGCAATGTAAGTTAGCAGACTTAACCATTCTCACCAAAGGTGCATTCTGACTGTAATTTGTTCTACAATGAATCTGGGTTTCTGAGTCTTCGAGCAGGTACATACATTAAATTTTATTTTCGAAAGAATTGTTGGAGAACTAGAGTGATTATATTAACAATTTTAAATAACGTAAAGATATCTGCCAAAGCTCGTCTTTTCTCCAGTTCTAAAATTCTAAAGTGGGATCAAACCAATGAGTAATCATGATCTACTCTATGGAAATTGGTTTTATAGCATAGGAATCTTAAAAAATTATTTTGTATTTTGTATTTTCTCCAATCTATCGATTTTGTTTTTTATATCTAAGATTCCATATGACTAAGGCTGTAGTTTACTAAAAGCATATGAATCATATGATCTTTTATTCTCTCCAAGTTTAATCTTAATTTTGACAGAAAACGAACATAGTTAACATCTTCATTATGTGGTAAGTAAACACAACATAAATATATCTTTACATTACCCACAGTCAAACGAGCCCAACAAACATCTTCTGCCTCACTGTGATATTCTTCGAGCGCCACTGGATCGTATATTCATTATTAATTACAATGAAAACTCCCCCACCATCTTCTTTTTTTGAACAAGTGGTGATCCTGATGTCTCTCCGGAATATTGAGTGTGTAGTAAAATCAGTCAATTCCTGATCCAATATGCCATCATTTAATCAGGACTCCATAACAAAACTGGTATCATGAGAATAACTGTCGTATGACAATCTAAGGTATAATCCGTTTTATTGAATAGGCGAAATCTATGTAGATGTACTTTTCTTCCTGAAACCTTGTGGGATAACTTTTTTATCCAAGTATCGGTGAAACTTTCTAGCCTAGCAGAAATAAATTGAAAAAATAAAATTTTAGATTTTTGACAACACTATTATTTTTTCCCATTAGGATGGGCAATAGCGTCAGAGGAAAGAGACTGGAAATACCGACTATCCATATACTATGCCAAATCGCAAGATTCAGGTACATTCACTTGCGCCACTCCCAGAGGCATAACCAACAGCGTATCCGTGCACGTAGTCGGTAAGTAAATTTAATCGAACTCGATTTTTTCCTTAAACCCAATTTCACCCAAAAGCACTCTTCCAGATAAAACGAAAATTTAAATTTTAAATTTGCATCTTGTCTCTCCGGCTAACGGATTTTCTATTTTAATTTTTAAAGTGTATAAATTACTTTAAACCCGAGGGTTTATGCATTGCTATGACCCTTATCCGCGGATTTGAATTTATGTATTATCGTTCCGATTGTTTTGCATTCAAAACAAAGAGCTAGGTACTAATAATTTTGCAGCGCGACCTAGTTTCTTTGTAATTGAATTTTGGTGTATTCGAGGGAAAGAAATTTCCATGAGGGTTTTATGTTATGAATTATTAAAGAATAATTAGAGCTATACAATTAATTTACATTTCTGTATTCAATATAGAGCGACAAGCATAATATGTATTTCATATCATAAATGTCCCATAGTACATACTTCATTTACATAGTAGGTAATTGCATTGGTACCTACTAAAGTTTTCCTATATGTTACTTACAATTTTTTCCTTACTTTCACTAATACATATGTATATAAACTTCTTTTAATTACTTACAGCACGCACATACATTAGATCAACCGTTTTTAATTTTCTTACTTCTTGATACGAGACTCTCAACTGAAAATACTTTCCGCGATTTCTTTTCTCAAATTCTCAAGTACGATTTTGAGCTATTTCTAAAGACTGCTCCATTTTTTCTTAGATGCTTCATAATGTCGTTTCTTGCAACATGTACCTATGTAAGTAATATACAAAATTTCCTCTTTTCCTCGAATTTAGCATAGAAAATAGAACCAGAAACCCAAACACAAAGAAAAGAGTTACATACTATATCATCAGTTTGTCTCATTTCTGTTTTAGCCGTAACATGTGAACCAATTTCAGTCAGCGGCATGCATTTAACCGTAAGGGTAGAAGGCACCAGACTCGGACACAGTGCACTTTTCCAATGTCCCACCGGGTACGTGGTGAGCGGTTCTCCGAATTTGACGTGTCAGGCTTCTGGCAAATGGTCGTCGTTGGTGCCGAAATGCGAACCGGTTAAATGTCCTCCATTCAATACACCAGGCGGCCTGGAAGCGCCCCATTTGCAGCTGGAAGAGCACAACAACAGCTACGGAGGCCGAGCGGTGTTCAGTTGCGCTTGGGGCTACAAATTAGTGGGCGCGCCGGGAATCGAGTGCGAGATCAGCGGAAATTGGAGTGGGAAATTGCCAAAATGTGTTCGTAAGTCATTATCTTAAATATCCCTATTTTTAGTCTAGTACCTACAAAAGGTACGATGGACGCATTGAACTAAACAAACATTCTGGAACGGACGCACTGCTTTATGCTAGTGTGCCGAATTTTGATATATGCAACCCAGCAATACAGAGGGACTGTTGTCTCGCTCGCACTCATTGCGATTAACGTAAAAGAAAGAAGATCTTCTTCATCTTCCTAACCTCAATGATCCAAACACTTCAAACAGCTGTTCTCAATAGCTGCCATAGTACAGAGAGAGATGCAAATCCCTCTTGTTTGTTGTCCTTCCTGGATTCCTGGCACAAACCCTTGCGCAGAAACATTATGCAGGATGGACGTTTTTTTGAAGTCCGTTTAATTTCAAAAATTCAAAACGTCCGAGGACTAGATAAAACGTTTTTAAAAATGACATATAAAACTCATCCGAAATTCCGAAATATGTGCACAAACCGTCCATAAGCAAAAAGTTCTGGATAAAAGTTTTGGAAATTACTGTAATATGTTTTTAAAACCAACAACAGCAAATAACGTAATGTCCATGTCAGGGCTTTTTCAAGAAGGTATAAAAAGGACGTTTTTCAGACGGTTAATTTGTTTGAAACCTCCGGTAGGAACAATAAAAGAACGTTTTCTACAGGTTTGTAAAAGTGTGTTTCTAGAAGAGTCATGAAAGGAGCATTTTGAAGGTTTCTTCTGTTGATCGTTTTTAAGAACACAATTAAAAACATGTATTTTAGATAATTATGGATACAGGACGTACAGAAATTAATTCGAATTAAACTTTAAGTCTTAAAGACTTTGAAACATCCATTCTGACCATGTTCGACGTCTGCATGTTGTTTGCAAGGCTGCTTGTAATTTGCACTGTAAAAAAAGTCTATTGGACGTTCTTAGATACTTTGAAGAACGTCTAGTAGATGTTCTAAAAGTCCTTTGAAAAACGTATTTTTTCGTGCAAGTTACCACAGGCTGGGCTCATGGATGAGCACCCAGTATATGGTCACAATCAACGACTTGGTAGGGAATTCTGTAATTTTCGTTTTTATCGCGAAACTAAGCGAAAGTTAAGTTAAATCATAGCGAAGTCGATTTTTGTTGATATTCTATAAGGTGTTCGCTTCGCTTCCGCTTCGTTTTTCTCGTGTCACACGACTAAATTCGAGTTTAAACGACGTCTGTACACGGGTTTACCCCCACCCAGACCTACACTCTGGATGCGCCACTGCAATAAACTTGCACGATCAATTTTATATTCCGATGAATCCCGATTTACGAATAATGGAATGTTTAATAGGCAGGATACTAAATATTGGTCAAGAGAAAACCAGTACAGAATGAACCAGGGAAACTTTTAGGATAGGTTTGGATTTAATGTTTGGGGCGAAATAATGGGAATGAGAATTATGGGGCCAATACTCTTTCAAGTGCGGTTAACTGGGGAAAGATATCTTGGATTTCTTCGAAATGAAATAGAAGAATTCCTAGAAGGTTTGCCTTTAGGAATTGAGAGGGATATCTACTTTCAGCAAGATAGAGCCCCATACTCCACAATACTTATGTAATGAGGGATTACTTAAGGGAAAGCTTTGGGAACCATCTTATAATTACCAATGGACCACTAGTGTGGCCACCTCGTTCCTCAGATTAACAACTAAAAACGACAGATACAACAGTAAACAAACAATTCGCGATCCAACATCCATAAGGTCGATTTTTGCATGAAAAGCCTGGTTGCCAATAATCCGATGTGATTTTCAATATTAAATGTTTTCACGGATAATCATTATTTCAAAATATGTTTTAACATAATATAAATGTTTTTTTTATATCAATCTTTGTTGAAACATAACTTGAACGCCTTTTTGAAAAAAATAATTAGTCTTTTTATAATTTAAATTGGTGAAAATTCGGGAAGAACCAGGAATATATGGCTCGAAAAACGGCACATCGGCAACGTTGCATCTACGAGCAGCCAATCAGATGATTTTAGGTGACTTATGGCAGCCATAATGGATTTCGCACTGTTGCTGTGAAGTGATAGAGATAAATTTTGTGATTTGAGTGTTAATCAGTGGTATTTTTGGATTTAAATATGTGGAAAGTGTGGTGGAGAACGTTAAAATGGTAAATCGATGTATTATCTTTAATGATTCCAAGCACATTTTAATATTTCGGCGGTAAGAAATTTGACATCATTTTACGCTTGACATTGGCGTAGATACAGGATATTTATGGTAATTTATTGTGAATGGCAAAATTGAGAGGAAACTGAACACACCGCCACTGAACAGTGTTGCCATTTTATAGGTCTATCTCTCTCCTACTCATGTCAGGGACTAAAAGATGATTGATTGTAAACATGGGGCGATTTCTAAATGGCATGTTTGGTCTCTAGTTTTATTATTAGTCTGAGCCTCGTTCCCTAGATCTTACGGCTCCCGATTTCTTCCTTTGGGGATATTTGAAACTTTTGAAAGATAGGATATACGCAACACCTCCACCCTCTTTGGACGTTCTTCAGAACCGTATTCGTGAGGCTTTTACCATCTATAACTCCACAGATGCTAGAGAATATTATCAGGGTAAACGTTTTTCGAGTTAGGCAGTGTAGAGCAGCACATCTAGGATATTTTGAGAACCTGATCGGTGGCTAGTGATATTGCTTATCTATTTATGTTATCCCTATTATAAGCTTTTCATTTTAAAGTATTTCATTTATTATTATAGGCCCTGCCTTATGCTCATTTAATTTCACCGATGGAACCACCATACTCCATTCACATCGGTGAAGTCACCAATTAAAATATAGAAACATTCAAGAAGTTAAACTCGCTTTGGTGACAATCGCAATTTATGTTGTCATGATAGGACCAAAATAAATAAAAAACTAATTATAAGCGTGAGAAACACTCTTTTGCACGTTGAGGAGCGTGTGAAAAACTCAATTTTCAGAGGCGGTTGTAGAAAAAAGATTGATCCGACGTAAATGGACGTCAAGCAAAGCTTACATGGGTCAAGTGAACGGTCATGTAAAGTGGTAAAGTCAAGTAATTTTTTTTACTTGGATCGAGTAAATAGTTCCGATCAAGTCAAGTAACGACTTACGTTAAGTAGTGAAGCAAGGCAAGTGAGTTTGCACAGTGGACAAGTAACTTGAATTGACTGTCATCCCCACTACCACATCACTTGCTCCTCTACTTGACCGTTTATTTTACCAATATACAAATGAGTCCAGTTTAGCTAAAGTTAAGTTAAATAAAACAGGTGTGGTTCCGCCATGTTGAATCGACTTGCGCGCCTACTGAACTAGACGCGTTTGCTTTTCTTGTTGGTGAGTCAAGTCAGGTCACTTGACAAAGTATTTAAATCATTTAGCACGTGATTACTAGTGATATATCAGTTTCAAAGGAAAAATCGTATGTGTGTGGGCAAAAAGTGTCATTTATCGTGTCGTTTGCAAGTGCATGTGGTCATGTACTAATTTTCAACGTGATAGTTTGCGACGCGGCGTTTATGTCCTCAAACTAGCCTCAAAACCGTGACGTAGAATGTCGTGTGGACACGGGTGTGAACTGCACTATCATGTACTTGAGTACTGACGCTACATTCCAGATGAAAGCACGTCTGAAAAATCCCTTCCCATTCTATCATTTCGTGCAGCCTTTCTCACTCACGCACATGATTTTTCACAGGTTTTTGCAGATGACACGATAAACCGCGCGAAATAACGTGTGTGTATGCCGGCCTATTGAGCTTTCATGACAACATTAACCACCAGCTTCTTGCCATTCCCGATACCGGTGCTTGTCGATATTTTGTGAAACCCATCAGATTAGAAGTTGAAGAAAACTTATTAAAAATTGGTCTTTTCAGAAAGTTTCAATACATCGTTGGTTTTATTTTCAAGCCAGTCACCAATTTTAGATGTTGGTTTCATATTTCATTTCATTATTAGTTATCACATTCACATAAAATACCATTTTACCAATTTTGGTATTTGGTTGACAAATGATAAGTGAAAATAACGCATTTCCATTTCTCTACAGTTATGTGAGCCAAAACAAACAGTTTCAGGCAAATTCTGACAGTCTCAACTCAAAAACAGGTTTCGTCTAAAAAAATTTAAACTTCGTCAAACAGCTTCAAATTTGATATTTCCATATACAGAATAATCCCAAGATTTCAAAACTACTAAAAGAATACTAGGTTGCCATTTACGGAGTTATAGTCACTTCCGGTAAAACCGGAAGTTGCTAGACTTTTACACATACGTCAAAAGATGACATTGCCAAACCCAAACTCTACACCAAAATTCATGTCGATAGGAAAAGAAATAAAAAAATGCCAGAGTGAAAGCGACATCGTAGACATCCGGTATATGAAAATAAAAATCGAAAGTTTTTAATTTCGTTTTAAATGAAGTCGACGGAAAAATCTTGTAACTAACTCATGTATTAATGGCGATTAATAATCTCGCTCAAACGCGCTCGCTACGCTCACGCGTTAAAATCTCTCGATTATTAATCGCTCCCATTAATACACTTGTTTGTTAAATAACTATTATTGAATCAAAATTATAACTATTTTCAACTAATCTGAGATTATCATATATTTTGGAGACCTACCTAATGTTTTTTAGATATTTTATACTTAGATTAGCTATAGCAGTTGCATTTTTATTTATAATTTTTTTGTACTTTGGAGAATTTAGATAGTAACATGCTTTGTCAATAGAAATTTGATTTGATATCATAATTCAAGTCAATACACTGTTAGTGTGAGCCGCATTCATAGTTCAGCAAAACTAACATATTGTAGCAAAACGCCCCAAGTACTCTATTTAATTAGTTAGATGGTAAATGGCGAGCGGTATATTGATGGTGTTTATTTCCTTGGAGCTGCTACCTATAAAATTGTGGAGGGGTCTATTCGCAAAAGAGAGAAACAAACTATTGAGGTTTACTAAATTATATTTTATTATACATAAAACCAAAAATTTAAATAAGCAAAATATCTTTCAATTCTGACAGCCACTTCTAATTTTCCCAATTCAAATTATTTCACATTCGTTCAAATGTCATTATTACGGACCAGGAAATATCCATAAAAGAAAAACGCCCTGCTTAAACTATTCTCAATAACTTATTTGTTTATACATTGCATCACTTCCGATTCATTCCTATTAAACTACCCTTCACCTATACCTATAAATTCTTAAAAATTCCTAAGTCCTTTACTGACTGCTTATGCAAAATCAAAATAATTACTTGTTTATTTATATAGGTATTACTAACTTATTCTTATAAAAACCTTACAATAATTTCTACATGAAAAATAAAAACCCTAATTCAAAATTTCAGCAATTAAGATTATCAATGTTTCTTCATGAACAACAAGTTCCATTTCGAAACTTCCCATTTACATATATTGGTTTATTTAAATCAAAACAATTACTATTTTCGGATTCCTAGCCAACAAACACAATTATTTAATTCTTATTAGATTCGTTACTATAGCCCTTAAACTTCAATTTGGACAATCCAATTCAAAATTCTTTAATAATTCCTACTCAAAATCGATACTGGTTAAGTGCATTTTAAATTCCCCTTTTAATTTTATGCAAAATTAATTAAAATATCATTATACTCGAAGGCATTTAACGTTATACAATTATGTTCCATAGTCAAAAACACTCGAGTTATTACTATTTATGCAATAAAGTTCCAAAGTTAATTCACTTCATAGTCATTCATCAATTATAAAGTCAAAAGTTTTACTAGTCAAAATCACTGAAGTTTTTAGGCATTAAAAGTCAAAGTTTAATCACACAAAGTCATGTTCATCATTTATATAGTCAAAATAAATCTTGTCACTATAGAGTACTTTCATTTTGTCCATAAAACACAAAACTAATCTAATTTAATTCTTTTGATTACTTGGAGCTCGCACATAATGTTTGAACGACTTTAATGTTCTGTCTTTCCAAATTTTTCGTACTTTTCCTAAGTTAAATCAAACGCGTTTTCCGAGGCCTTAAAAGAAACTTTTGCGAATTTTACCAGGACTGACACATTGGGTACTGTAGACTTTAACTCAAACTGTACTGAACGAACGGCGAACTGATCTGACAACTGATTTCCACTTCTAAAACCGCCTGTTTTATATTTTTCGATTCCCCCCCCCCCCCCCCAAAGTATTATTAATTATCCACCAAAATCGTCAATAGGCGGTCCTTTGACTATCAATAAGTCAATTCTATTGGCCGACCTAGGTATTATCAAAAATAATGATGCAATGTATTTGAAATTTTTGTCATTTTTATTTGTTTAAAATTGAATAATTATGTTGCAATATCCTGATTTATAGGGGTCAACACTCATTGGTTCAAAAATGTGAGGACAACACAAAGAAGACCGACACACGTGAGCCATATATCATCGATTTAATTACTTGGCCTCGCTTTTAATAAGTTCATTGATATTTGATTTAGGAGATGACACAGGCTGGGTGACGAAATAATATAATTTCGAATGTATTTGGGGTCAACGTTAATTTGTTCCATTTTCAATTCATCGATACTGATCTGAAATACAGGAAATTCAGTTTTTGATTATTTGATTACATTTAATTTTTTCAGTAAGGACATTGTAATTTTTGGGTCTAATTTCCGGATCATTACAACATTTTCAGTGTTAGCAGAGTAGAAAAGTTCGAAAAAAAAAAATTAGTTTCACACAAATAAAAAACACAACCAAAACATAATCAAAACAAACAACCCCCAAACTTTCATTCCATTTACGCGTCTAGAAAGAAAAGGAAAGATATAAATTTATTACTGCTGCGTATGCGTATCGTTATCGCTACCACTATGTCTATCGTCCGTAGGATAGCGGACGGTATCGGTAGCGATATATGTCATTCAAATGTCATAATTGTCAAATAGCGGCTACCGGTGATACCTTTTGAGGCTTCGAAAACTGCCTATTTTATCACGTCTTCGTTGATAAGCAATAACTGGCGCATTTTTAAATAATTTCGAATGTTAATTGATTCTTTTATGATCGAGCTCTAAATCTCTGATCGGTCCCAAATCACTTCTCAAGTTCTTCAACAAACTTTGGATCAACGGTGTGTTGATGCTTCAATGCCTATTAAGGCTCTTAAGGGTGTAGTATTTGTGGACTTTTGTATAGCAGTATTTAAAAAAAGTTGTATCTTCCAAAGTGCATTCGAAAAAATCAGAGTGAGCTGTAACTTTGCATGCATACACCTTTACTTTTATTATACTAATAATGTATTAGGAGTCCCCACCGATATCTTGTTTGCGTTTCAAGATATTCAAGGTCAAATGTATTAGAAATGAGTTTTTTTTAAATAACTATTTTTCTTTTAGTATAACCTACAAACCTAAGCAAGGTCCTACGGCTATTTTGGCTACAAAAGGAAAAGAATATTGGAAAATTCTCTTCAAAAAATGTTATTCACATATTTCACGTCAAACCAACCGTTTCCACTTTATACGCCAGGAAAACAGAGGGTAGCACCCATTCTATATCGATATCTGCATATAATGTTCAACGAATCACTACAGAACGGTATACTTTTTTTTTGGAGGGTGTATAGGTATCTACAAAGATTTGTGAGCGGAAAGTGACTTTTAGACACATTAGCATTGTCCAGTGAGTCAGCAAATATCAGGTCAACTTGCTTGTTATGAGAGTTCCGTACACTGTTAAGCTGGTCAAGTTCATAGGCGCCGGAATTTCAAAATTACTATGGGGGCTCGGGCTCCAAAAATTAAAATAAGTAGAATCAATTAGACAGACAGGACTAGGATACTAGATACATAGACCTAAATGGGACCAGTTGACAGATACCAATTTCACTGCAGGATCGGTACGCTAGATCATTGATTGTCCCTGCAGGTCCCTGTATATGATTAAAATTTGTGCATCTTCGACAGCTCGGCTATATTCGGCTTTAGCAGCACCATTGGCGTAGCCAGGATTTTGCCTTGGGGCGAGGCGAAATTTGCAGGAAGTGATCCTTGCTTGCAGCACCGCCGTATGCGCTGCAAGAGGGAAAGCGCCACAGGCGCGAAATTTTTGGGTCTTTTCGCGGTATTTATGAAACTTCTAATGGCAGGGATGCGGCCATTTGAACAAATTTTGATAAGAATTTATAGTAGAACAGAAAGGAAATAATAAACACAACAAAATATTCAAAATGTTTGTTGAAGTAGGTAGGTATAGCAAAAACAACAAAAACATTAAACACACAAGTTTGATATAAAAATGAATAGTTAGGAACAGGAACAATATATTTCTGTGCCTACCCATTACACCCACTACATACAATACCAAAATCACTATGGGGGCTCCGCCCCCATAGGAAATTCACTATGGGGGCTCAAGCCCCTACGCCTACGGTCAAGTTCTAATAAGAGGCTCATTCCATCGACAAGAGCCGTTTCGCTATCACTGCGGGTCAACTGCAGTACTAAGCAGTCCTCATCTTGGATCCATTTAAGATGTGGCAGGTTGAAGTCTCCAAAAATTATGAAGGGAGCACTGGCTGTTTAAGTGATTCACAAATATCACAGAGGGACTTGTAATGTCCTGATGACGAGTTCGGAGTAATATAGACGGCCCCTAATTAAGTCCTTGGTTTGATGCTTGCAGTGTACCCAAAGCTGTTCAAATGATGTTGTTTGCGCTCTTGTCTAAAGACCATGTACTCAGAAGAGAACAGTTCTGCATCTGAGAAGCCTTCGTTTAGCCAGGTTTCAGTTATATGACTATTATATCCAAGTTTGAAGCTACTGAATTTGTCGAAAGTTGGTGGGTTTTAGATCTTAGACCACCTGCAATCTGGTAGTAACATCAACAGCTGACAGTTTCGTCTATGTTGCGCAAGTTGGAGGTTGGGCGGTGCATGTGGCAGTTATTGCTAGATTGTGCGGCGAAAAATTCTTGGGCCTCGTGCTGAGAATCCCCTGTTTGGCCTCCGAGCTGAGGTGAATCTAGTATTTAGACGAAAGGACCGAAATCTTATAACTTCCACAGCAACAGGCCATTTGTTGGGATCCAGTAGAGAAGTTTCCATATCTTTATTTACTTCGACTTTGAAGCCTTTGTAGTCCCATGATTGTATTGATTTCCTCCAGAACGTATTCTTGATCATTTGCGAAAGTATTTTGTAGGTATAGCAGAAAGTTTTTCTTGGTGACATTATTATTGGAGAGCTTGCGAACAAATATGGGAAGCTTTGGGAGACATTTTAGCAGCTGATATTTCGAGATTTTCCGGCGTCCTAGTTCCAGTGATCGCTGGACGCCCTAGTTTTTTTTGATGTTGTCTGGGCACTGTTTCTTCTGGGCGTCTCATGCAGTTAGCTTGCGTGTGGAGGGGGTTGGAAGTTGAGGGGCTTTGTTCCTGATTGTGGCTCCTCGGCTCCTAGAGTTTGGATTCGTCACGTTTGTGGTCAGAGATCTGATTTGTTTTGTTTCTCAAGTGAGGAGAATCTGTCCTCAAATGTGTCCAATATTTTCTTGTGTAGATCGTTAAACAGAGTTCTTCAAGTTATAAATTTCATGTTTTAGCTCTTTGTTTTCCGCAGCATATTGTTCACGCTCAACAGTTGTCATCTGAGTGATAGTTAGATTCGCAAACTTTGTAAATCCGTCCACTACCACAATTAAGTAGGTACAGTGTGTCCCATTTTGGTTGTCCATAAGGAATAGCTCGGTTGCTATTGGAGTTAGAAGGATGCGGTTTCCGCGAACGTTGACTGGCTCAAACGAAAGATGGCGCCAACAGAATTGTCATTGCTCTTTTTGTTTTCCAGAAATTTCAGATACAAGGTGTTTTTGAAAAAGTTGCATTTCGGGACACTCCTCGTATCTCGGTCCTCTCATAGCTCGTAAAGGTGAAAAAGTTTCTTATAGATATTTTTACGAAGCTTCCACTGGCGAGACACCCTGTATTATAAACTCATTGGATAGCTTTGCTTTTGCTGATTTCAATTATATGAAATTCCATATAAGTTTATCTCTAACAGTTTTCGAGCAAAAAATGTTTTTCTCTTTTTGTCATAAGAAACAATGTGTTAGAAAGAGACCTTTCTCATTTTCCTTACAGATGCAAAGTCCTTTCCTGATACATTGTTTCTTATTACAAATCCAGACATGATCAGTGGCGCACCCAGAAAATATGTTTGGGGGGCCCTACATAGGTTGTGACTTGTGACTAAAAATCTAAAAAAAAAATTAGGTGTCAGGGTGCCACGCCTTGATGTTGGTACATTTTATATACGTAAAAATACAGTTTTAGAGTGGTGGCCTGGCCCGATGGTTCTCCCCCTGGGTGCGTCACTGGACATGGTAGAGAAAACCTATTGAAAAATATTGAATTACGCGGAAATAAACCACCAAGAAAACAAGTGAAGGTTCTGATTATCCTAAACAACTAAAGACCTAGGATCCAACTACCAAAAATTAATCAAGAATAACAAGGACCTATTAAACAACCATACCAGGAGAGATCATCACTTAGACAGCACAACCAGAAACTTCAATTGAAAATTATCTGAACATCGATATCCAGAAATTATTGAAAGCCGATACTCTATATTGTCTAATACATTGGAATGTGACTAAAGCAAAAGTTCATGGACCTTTTTTTAAGTGCTTTCAACAATAAACATTCCAAAGGAGCCGAAAAATTTCTAAAAGGATCAATAAATCATGCACGAGCCTATATGATGATACCCACATAACAAACCACTTAGGGCCATATTCTCCGTAGTTCATAAAGCCTGGCTTAGTGGAAAAGCTCGGCTTTGTCACACAAAAAGCCAAGCATTTCCACTAAGCCAAGCTTTATGAACTACGGAGAATATGGCCCTTAGCGACGCCCTTGATAATTAATTAAAAGAGGACCAAATACACTAATTGATCGGATGATTCAACACGATAAATCGAGGTCAGAAACAATAAAGAGGTTCGAGAGAATGGGTCCCTCCAATGATATAAAAAGGCAACTTTCGCAGGAGAAAATCAGTGTTCGAGAAAGAGCTAGTAAACGGGCAGAACTACGGCGTGAAAGACCAGTGTCGGTTGAGTAATCAAGAAACAAGTAGTAATCGAGAATCGAGAGACCTGTGTCCAGGAAGTCAGAACTACCGGCGTCAAAAACACCTTATTGTATCCACTAGCAACCGAGTTATCCCTTATGGACAACCAAAATGGGACACACTGGTACATATTTGTTTTTCTTTCTGCTAGTTACGAATGGTCCAAGATGAATCGTGTCCATTCGGAATAGCTACCTTTTCACGTTGTTCCATTGATTCCTTCGGGGCATCAAGAATTTACGAGCTTACATTCGTTTTTAAAACATTAGTTTGAAGTTGTGACATTTGCACTAGAAGAAAAACGTGACCATTGACCATTGGGCGTTCTTATTGGATACTTAAAAGTATATCCTATTCACAATCTGTAGTCCAAAGGTACAGGTAAATTTATCACCTTTCTCTATCAAATAGCATTGAAAGGTGATAAATTTTACCTGTACCTTTGGACTACAGATTGTGAATAGATAATACGCCTAGAAGACGTTCTAAAGGTTCTAAAAGACGTCTTTTTTTTAAAACGTTCCTATTAAGGCTTTTTTAAAACGTTCTGACGTCCTATCGGATACTTACAAATTAATGTTTCTTTCCAGATAACATGTAGTTTTATATTCTTTGAAATTGTTTCAGCTGTCCAGTGTCAGCCACCAGTTTTACCTGTACACGGCCACTTGATCCAATCAGAAAGTCCTGGTATGGACGGTGGAAGATACGCAGTGGGCAGTTTAGTGCAATTCGCTTGCAAAGGGGCTCACCTTTTGGAGGGCGAAGCCAGCATTATTTGCACTGAAACTGGATTTTGGAGTCATCCACCTCCATTTTGTAAGTAAATACTCATTTGTTTTGTTTGATTTTTTGAGCAAAAAACTAAGTTTTTGAACAGTTTTATTTTACTATTATTCGCCCTTTAAACACAGCTTCATAAAGTTAAGATGGAAATTTACTAATGTACCTAGTTATACAGGGTGTCTGGAATAACTTGAAATAGGTACATGATGGGGTCCATGGGGATTTTGGAAATCATTGAAGAAACCGGTTGGACAAAATGGGGAAAAGTTGCGCAATCAATTGCCTTCAAATAATCTGTCATCAACGTCTTTGAACTCAGAATCGGAAAAGCAATGGGCAAAAAAGAAAAAAGTGCGTCTTATAAAATCCCTTATATTATATCTTTTTTATTATAAAAGATACAATCAAAAAAGTTGATGACATATTATTTGTGGGCACTTGATTGCGCTATTTTTTCCCAATTTGGTTCATTCTGTATCTTCAATGGTTTTCAAAATCCCCATGTACTTCCAGTTATTCCGGACACCCTGTGACCCTGTATAATTTCTAGGTTTTTTCAAGTCACAATGAGGTGAAGTTTAACTCAAATGTAACGCAGAATGTCATGCTCAATTAGATGTAAAATTTATATTACATTGATGAAAACCATATTAAGTAACAGTTTTGCATTTTTGGCCCTGAAAAATTTTAATCATCCGACATTGCTTCACAAAATCGCTCATGACTCAACTAAAATTCTATAAATTCTGATGTATATTTATATATTCCTAATCAGAATTAAATGCTCTTCAAGATAAAACAAACAATAATCAATTATCTCAAATAGTTTTCGAGATGTTGAGCCTCAAAGTTGAAACTTCGTCTCAAATTTTGGAAATCCTTCAAAGCCGATTATCTGGAAAACAAAGCCTCTAGGTGTATATGTATTTTATTTGAATTAGTGTTTTTACATTTATAGGTAAGCCAAGATGTCCATATTTAGGCGAACCAGAAAACGGTTTGGTGGCGCCAACAAAATTCGCTTATGATCCCGGAGACGAGCTCCAAGTCACCTGCAACCCTGGATTCGAATCCAAGATCGAAGAGCAACGAATCAAGTGCCTGTCTGACGGAAAATGGAGCGGTGTAATGCCAAACTGTACGAGTTACGAACAAATTTAAATTGTTCTAGAATAAATAATAAACTTTCAAGGTGGAACTGAAATGTATCTTGTACAAATTCAAGTATTCTTGTATAAGGAATTGTCATTTTATACAATAGATAAAAGGTATAAAATTGAACTTTTAATAATTAAAATACTGTTGCGTTAGGTAGGATGAATTATTTAGCTGAAATAATTATTATACCTAGTTGTGTAGGCCATACTTTTGTATTGTTTTTGTATTTGTTGTATGTACTTACTGAAAACAAACACGTGCCTGTTTTAACATACAGTTGATATCAATAATAATTATAGGCATTTTGGTCCATAAATTGTTTAAATAAATTTATTGATTTTGAAAAAGAGTATTTGTATATTTAGAATTTAGTGTTTCCCAATAAAACAATAAGTATGGACGTTTTACATTTCATTTAATATTCAATAAATCTAGTTTAACATTAATTACTTACTTAACATTACATATAATAAGTTCTTGAATTGAAAACATAAAAAATAAAATTATCTCCTATTGTACAAAATTTTTACATCAGTCCCTCAAACTTCAAAATTCCGAATAATCCACAATGTTAAGGCCGCAAAGCATTGCGGGTTATTTGCTGATATCGGCGCTTTTCTGCTTTTTGATGATGCTATCCAAAATCGAGGGCAACTGACTTAGACGTTCTTTAACATCTTCATCCTCCAAATAATCTTGTAGTTTCACTGCCGTCAAAGCGCTGCTCACGTTCAGCTTAATGGAGTTAAGTACTGTGCTCTTAGGGTCGATTTCTGATGATAATAATGCAATGTTGGCCAGTTCGAAGCAAAGATAAAGGACTTGTTTGCATTTATTTAAATCTTTAGGCCATTGGTTGTCCTTGGTATAGGCTTTGTAAGCACGTTGGAAACGTTGCGTTTTAAGGAGGGTAGTTGGAGCTAGTTTGGCGTACAAGTCCCATACTTCACCTTCTCCTGGATATATTGACACTAGACGACCTGAAATAATTTTGTTTATACACAATCTGGTGTTAAAGTAAAATATGTATTTTTTTGGACATAAAATACAATTATGGATAAAAAAGTAGTTTCAACAACATTACACAGACATTGCAGGCAAATGCTGTATGCCATTTAAAAAAAAAATTAAAAAAATTACCTAGTAATTCTCTAGTTTTCTGCAAAAACCTGGCTCCTGGTAGGCCTTCGCAATCGATAGTGTCGTCGGTCACGTCAGAAACAAGTTCGAGTAGCACTTCAACGTTGAGGTATTTTTCTTTCAAATCGAGCAGACGATGGTAGGCTCTGATGACGTCAGAGTACATGGAAAGGTCACAACTGACTACCAAGAAGTTTTCCCAAACCTAGAAACGACATTATGAAAAATAAATTTAGATTCCTCTAGCAGTTTAAAAAAGCTTGATGGTAAACCTGAAGTTTACTGAATCTAGTTTTTATTAATTAAATAAACTCAACTGAAAAACGGAATGAAAATTACCTTCCAATTCTCAAAATTGCACCTGAGAGCTTCCAACAGTGCCTGGTGGGCGCTGCGCTTGTTTCCAATTTTCAGGTAAGCTTGGGCCAAGTTATTCCAAGCCTCGAAACCATCTGGTTCCAATGTGGTGTATCTTTTGTATGCGGTGGCAGCTACTTGCCAATTTTCAGTTTGATGAGCTGAAAATCTAAAGAAAAAAAAAACAACATCCAGACCCAATAATTTTCACCGACTTCTACAAAATAGCAATTCCTACTTACCCTAATCTGAACCAAACATTAGGCTGCAGGGGATTAATAGAAACACTTTTCTCAAAATGCGGTATACATTCAGCATACTTTTTCCTGTTATACAAAAAGTTGCCCCAGTGTCTTTGGGCTCTGTGGCTTCGGCGTTTGGACAAATCCCAAGCTTTTACATAGCAGGATACATCATCAGTGGAGTCACCTTAATAAAAATATTTAGTTCATCATCAATTAATATTTTAAAAAGGTTTACCCTTACCTAAAAGACACCACAATTTAACAGTTGGTTTCTTATCTAGCTGTTGCTTAATAATTTCAGCAGCTTTGTGTCGTAACTTCAAAATAGTGTAGCAAACAATAACTTCTTCCCAAAGCTGTAACTTCAAATAAAGATCCAAGGCGTTCTTTGGCAAGCCAATATTGAGCAAGAGATCAGCATATTGTACTGTAACTTTCCACATTGCTGGCAAACCAGTACCAAACACGTCATTGAATCTATCGAAAGCTTCAGGTTGCTCTTTTGTAAAACGACTTAAAACTTCTTCGCATTGTCTCAAGGCTCTTTCCACTGTTCTCCTATTTTTCGATTCGGCCCTACATCTTAATAATAGAGCAACAACCTTAACACAAAACGTCGATTTCTGGGACAAAATCAGCTCGACAAACGGTAAAAGTTCCTCAGTTGATAACTCATCTGAAGGTTTTGCTATTAACATCTCCTGGGCTATGGTCAAAAATAATTTTAGGGCTAAATTTGGTAGTACCAAATTTGGGTTTACGTCCATACATAGGCAAACGTTTTCATGCCTTGTATCATCATTTAAAGGAAGATTTTTGGGCAGTAAATTTTCATCTGTATTGAGAATAGTGTCAAGTTCAAGTGTAAAACTATCATTTGTAGCTGGATCTGATGAATTTTCTTCACAGTTGGCTGCATCTAGATTTGCTTGCTGGTGGGAGTCTATAAAAAAATAATAAATTAAGGTTTATCAATATGATTATATGATAGTTGAGTTAAATACCACTTAAAGTAATTTTCAAAGCAAGCTGTGAAATTTCATTTTCCTGGAACTTGGTGCGTTTGCCCAGAATACCCACATAGTCATATTTGTAAGATAGGTCGGCAGCTGAAGTAATATGCTCTTTGGCCTTTGAGACATTTCGAAAGAGTAAATACAGTTGTGCTATTTCAATGTCAAGAGCTACTTTGGTGGTTCCTAAATAAACAAAATAATCAGTGATATTTTTCACAATCATATAGTAATATTACAATATTTCATACTTGTGGTTTGCATAGTTTTTGAGAAATTACTCAATATAAGGGGGGTTATTACATTTCACTTTACAAAAACTATTTATTAATTTAGATAATTTGTAACTTTTTTGTTGTTTTACCTTTCAGATTAAAATTAACTTGAAGCAATTTGTATAGTCTGTCAGCATCTGACAACAACGAAGGACTGAGTTCGTCTAAAACTTGCTGATGAAGATACAAAGCCCTCCAGTACCACCAAATGTTAACAATACTATTAACAATGCACCATTCAAAAATAATCTTTGCAGTTACCTGAAATCCACAATCAATTAATTACAATAAGGACTCGGACAAAAATAACACTTACAAGAAGCTGAGGAAACTCAGTTTTACAATTGATCTCTTCATTGTTGTAACTCAGCATTTTGTTGAAGTCTTGAGATTGAAATATTTCTTTGCTGAGGAAGTTATTGACCTTTTCGCAGGGATGAGGCCCAGTGAAATTGGCTTGGGTGAATGTTATCAGGCACGACATACCAAACTAAGGAAAAAAAATTACTAACTTTTGAATAAAATAGGAAAAGTCAAGGTGTTTTCGAAAATGTTTAACAAACTTATAAATGATTATAGATCTTAGTAGATTGCAGTGGTGTAGTCAGCTTTTCTCTAAAAGTAATACTTTTCAAATTATCAACCAAACATACATTTTTTTCAAAGGAAGTGTCAACGCGTCAAATTTTGAAATTTAAATACAAATGTAGGCTCTGCTTATTGGGGGTAAATATCACTGGTTTAGGGTCGGTTTCTCAATAGCGAGTCGCCTCCGGGTTGGTTTTAACTCCAAGGTAAACGTGTCCAGTTGCAATTTTTACCATGGGAGTTATGCTCAACCCGGGGATGACTCACTATTGAGAAACCTGAATGATAGAAATAAATAAATTTCTACAGGTTATAAATCGGCTACCGATTACCGTGATCGGCTGAATAACCGAATACCCCCGATACATGACACACGTCAAATCACAGAATAAAAAAGTGCGTGTGCGTTCGAAACCATATTCGGAACGCCAAGTAAAATTCTACTTTCATGACATCACATTGCCTAGCAACCATCATCATCGCCTGTACAAAACTCTCTCGAACCTATAATATAGATAGGCAACTCAATACAAACATTTTGTTCCTGATTACAGCGCCCTCTCGCATGTGTAGTCAGTAACTTGAGAGCGCGGGAAGCGCTCCTTTTAAATTTATTTTTCTTTCCTTTAGGATCCGTTTATCATTTTTTATTGCCACTAGCCCTAAACAATTTAATATGCTTCTAGGTGGAAATAAAATTATGATGAACAGTCTCTTGATCACATACTGAAGAGTTATATACTAATTATTAATCCATGGATTAAATACAAAAATAACAATTTTGAATTAATTTATTGACTACAGTATGAATATCAATCCAATCAATAATAGGCACCTGCAATGAATGAGGTTTTTTGATTGCAAACGTTTTGCAGGCATGAAATGAGCACCTAAATAGAAAGAAAAGTTACAGTGGTGAAATAACAGGAGGTAAAATCCCGATTTCGGTATAATGTAGGGATTGAAACATACCTGCTCATCATTTTTAGGAATTCGATGCATTTTTACTCTGTTCCCTCGGCTTTCACACATTGCCACACAACAAGATAAATCCATTTTGCTTTGAACGGAGAAAATTTTCAATCTCTGATTCGAATTATTGAATAAAAACGAAATATGTCAAAATTTGTCAAAATATGATGAAAGTAAAAGTGAAGCGACGCTGCCACATGTCAAAAGCATGGGATATTTGTTTTGAAAAAGAAATGTAATTTCAAATTGTCCTACTGGCACTTATATGTTAGCGAGATACACGACTTTTCTTCCCATTCAATTCAATTCAATTCAATTCAATTCATTTATTCCTTTTTTGATTACATAGTAATATAAGTTTGTCACTAAAAAATATAAAATATAAAAATACAATCAATATAATATAAGCATAGACACACATATACCTATATCCATACATACACCTATACTAGAGTTCTTTCAAACACAGACAAGAATACAAATTTTCCTAATTTACATTATTTTCCTTAGTAGGCCATTAAAATCACACTCAACATGCAGTTTTAAAATTTGTGAAGAGAATCAACAGTAAGCACAGTTATATCCATTTCTATTTAATTTATTTGTGTGGTCGAAAAATTCATTTACTGAATAGAATGGATGTTGTGTAACGTGGCGACGACACTGTTAGCTTCGTTTTGTTTGCTGATGATACTACCTGCAGTGTGCGACTCAAGACCTGCGAGGAGATTGGTGGGAGAACGTGCGAGATGCAGTCGGCTGTGAGCGAGTGGTTTCTTGCAAATAATCTGATTTTGAACGAATCAAAAACCAAAAGGATGGTATTTTCTCTCAGAGACTGTGAAACGGATCTGGAGACGGAGGATGAGGTACGATTTCTGGGAGTAATACTGGACTCAAAATTAAAGTGGGATTGTCATATTGACAGTCTTGCAGCTAAGATCAGCAAAAGTGTATTTGTCCTCAGGAGTCTCTCAAATGCTGTCTCCAATAAAATACTCAGAACCGCATACTTTGCTCTTTGCCATTCACTTCTCTGTTACGGTATAATTGTATGGGGGCGGGCGGCCAACGCTCATAGAATCTTTGCTCTGCAACGAAGAGCTATAAGGGTGATAGCTGGGTTATCATACAGGGAGGACTGTCGGAATGCTTTCGTCAGACTTGAGATCTTGACAATGCCATGTGTCTTTATTCTGGAGAATGTGATTTATGCCAAAACTAATATAAATAAATTTAATGCCAACAGTGACTATCACAACTACGATACACGCTACAGAGATAACTTAACTACTCCCTACTTCAGACTGAAAAAATGCCAAAATGGTCCAAATTTCCTGGCGGTAAAATATTTTAATAAATTTCCCAAGGCCCTTAGAGATCTTCCGCTAAAGCAATTTAAAGAAGAAATAAAAACTATCCTAATTACCAATGCTTTTTATTCATTGGATGAATTTGAGAAGAGTGACCTGTCTTGTTAGCCTTTTTAGTTTTAGGTATTTTAGACTTGTTTTAAATCTGTTGTAATTGTTTTGATATGTAATTTTATTTTATTCTATAATTGTTTTGTAAATGTCATTTTATCTTGTGACTTATCTATAATTCCATGTGTGTGGACATTTATTTATTATTGACTTGTGTAAGTTTTGTATTTTAAACATTAGCATGAATAAAGAATCTAAACAATCTAAACAATCTAAAAAATTGTTTTATTTTCTTTTTGAACTTCCCGTAAACCTCTGACCTTTTCACCTCGCCAGGCACTGCATTGTAAATCTTAACACACACATAGTAGGGACTATCTTCATACAATTTGGTCCTATGCAATGGTGTAAGGCTCTGATTATTTCTTGTTTCCTTATTTGAGTTTGTGTCATTGTTTTTTCGAAAAAGGTTTTGATTTTTATAAGTGAAACAGCATATTTTGTACATATATAACGAGTAGACTGTCATTATGCCCAGTCTCCGGAACAGTGGGGCACAGTGCTCCTGATAAGGGGCACAACATGCAGTCCTGATTATTCTCTTCTGAACAACAAATATTCTCTGCATGGTTTCCTTATGGGAGCCCCAAAAGAGGATACCATAAGCCATGCGTGAATGTACATAGGCATAATAAAACTGAATCACAGATCTCCTGCCAACGATGTCTCTTACATTATAAATTGCAAAGTTGGCTGATGTAATTTTCTTGCAGATCTCACTTCCGTGACTCTGCCAGTTCAAGAGCCTAGTTATAGTGAGTCCTAGGAATTTCGTTTCCTCTGCTTGTTGTATGTTTGTTCCATTAATATTAAGAGTTGTGGTAGTTTTATCTTTCTTTTTTGGATTTGGATTTTGGAAATGAATAAAATTTGTTTTAGTTTGGTTCAAAATTAAATGCTTTTCATCACACCAATTCTGCATTTTCAGTGCAGTGGAATTCGCAAGATCAACAGCCGTTTTTTCATCTTTGTTTGATATTACGCATGTCTTATCATCATATATCATTCTTGGAAGCTTTTTAAAATAAATAAACAATAATCTGTACTTTTTACGTATAAATTTGACAACAGCATTGTATGACAGCGCCTCTGCCGTCTGTAGTCGCAAGCTTTTAGCGGAACAAATTGTGCCATAAGAGTTGCACATGCATGGCCTGTACTGTACACGATAAATAGGTAGTGGGTGACATCATGAAAGTAGAATTCCACTCGTCGTGATCCCAGCCCTGGAACAAGGAACCCAACCCACAAGTAGAGAGTAGAGCTCAGAACTCGGTTACAGAGCGAAGAGCGACAATCGACTTGTAATCCATATTGTACTAGATTTATGAGAGAGGTACTAAAGTCCGACAAATACCATTTTAAAGTCACGTGATACTGGTGGCAAAAAACGTATGTCCATTGATTATGTCGTTGATATCACCTACAAAAAGCTATTGGTGGTTAATTACTATTGAATTTTAATATATGTTCCCACTAGCATTTTACAAACGCGTTTCTGAAGTAGTATTGACCAATCAGAGGGCAATTTTGATACTTGCAATTGTTGCGAGACTCATTTTTGTCACATCCGCTGTTTGTTGTAATACATTCTGAACTTAAACTGGGTACCCGTTTTCTATTCGCTTTTTTTCGAGTTGGAAAAAGGTTAATATGGTCAAAATTATTAGCTGTGTTTGTTTGTTGTATTATTTTCGAAAATAACTTTGACACACTAATTGATGACAGTGACGGATTCTATTTCAGGTAAGAATATTATGAACAATAATTAGACAGCAATTTTTTTGTCAATTTTACTATCACCGCTGTTTGAGGTGTATTCAACAAGGATAGAGACTAAAAAATGGTATTTGTTGGACTATAGCGTACTAGGTGAAACCTGATTGTGCTAGATCTAGTACAATGGGCCACTTTCACATTTTTCAAAAACATTTTTAAATTATACTTTTAGTCATTCTAATACTATATGTATACTTTTTTTCCGAAAAAAACGCTTATTTTTGAAAAAAAAAATTATTTAAAAATCGAATTTTTAAACTGGCGGGAAAAAATGAACTTGGTGTGTGACGTCACACACCCGAAAATCAAGGATGCGAAATTTCTCATTAGTAAATCATTACATATTTCACTAGCTAGAAACTATTTTCGTCCTTAACTACATTATAAAAAAATAAAGGATAGGTATAATCCTTATTAACTCATTTAAATTTCGCATTTCTACATGTGGCAACAAAAATGTCAAAATCGGCTTTAGCCAATCACAGAGCGTTTTCAATCACGTGATTTTTCGTTTAAATTTTTAGTTTTTATTTATTAATTTATTTAATAATCTGACTAAAATCTTGCAAAATATTGTTCATTCTTGGTTGCATTGATGTATCTGCGTCAAAAAATATTATAATTTGCCATATTCCCGGCACGTGAAAGTGGCCCATTGTACTAGAAATAGTATCCCTGTAGGTGACAGGTTCAATAGTAGGTCTGTTTCTGCAGAAATCACAAACCAGTCGGAGTGAATTTCATTGGTTGAAACTAGTTTTCTGACTATTTCCAACCAATGAAATTCGCTCCAACTGGTTTGTGATTTCTGCAGAAACAGACCTAATAATGTTACTGAATTTGTTCCTAAGTTGGAGACTAGAGAAAAAAAATAAACCGTCCGGTTTGACGCCTGACGGTTAGTTTATAGACACATATAAACAACCGTCTGATGGTCCTTTTGCACATGATCAACAACCGTCTGACGGTGGATTTACAGACGATAGGCTACCGTCCGACAGTTGGGTAGACACTTCCGTTTTCAAATGAGACACCCTCTATATTAATAACTCATATGGGTAGCTCTACTTTTGGTAAAATGGGACACCCTGTATATGTGATTTTGAAGACAATTTTGAGGATTCAAAGATCAATGTCGAGTATTGAGTTTTTTTAAATGAAAATGTATGAATAATGCTCTCGCTGGTAGCGCAGTGGTACTCTATCTCTGGCTTCAAAACTTAAGTAAATATTTATACTTTACCCTAAATATCTCTGATCGTTCCTGGTCGTTCTTTGAATTTAGCTTAGTCTTCAAGTTGGTGATGTCATATTGGTCCTCCAAGAAGATTTTCCACGTTTCTTCGTCCAACAACAAGTTTTCCAAATCCTCAAACGTTTTTCTCAACGAATCTCTTGCACTGTCCCTTTCATTCTCGCTCACGTTTTTCGGTATCAAAAGGTACTCTTGCAGTAAGCCCACTAAATCTTCCATTTTTTTAAACGGTAAAGCGCCTCATATAGAATTAATTAAAGTGGGGCTCAATTTTGCAAAAACACGCACAGGATTCGCACTTGAAACGAAAGGTCCAAAGCAAATTTCCTTTTAAAAATAAATATGGGCGAGAGTGGGGTTAGGTTGAGAGCAAACTGCAAAGTACCATTTCTTCTTCTTTTTATTTACTTGCTCTGTAGTACTTGGGCGATGATTGATTACAATAAGGTGGGTTCGGCTTGCTCACTCCGTGCACTCCGAGTGACTCCATTCGCACTCCAGCCGTTCGGGTTAAGGTTCGGGTATTGCGTTTTACCGTATTAGGAGTGACTCGATTAGCTCTGTTCACTCCACGCCAACTCCGTGCTGAATAGCCGAACCCAGCTATAGTTGTATTCCTTTCAAGAACTTGAAACACTAGAGCTACTCGCTCCGATGTTAGTCGACCCCGATTTAAAAGCAACAGATGCGCTGACTTTCATCCATTTAAATGGTTTGAGTCGGGCTTCAGCACTCAGGTGCAACAAACACTTTTCAAAAGTCAAACAGCTGATTTGTTTTGTTTCAAAACAACCGTCAACCGTACCGTGACTTTAGAACGTTCCAGTTTCCAATTTTTTTCTTCTGTCTTCTGTTTTTCTCCACAATAATGCATATGATGCTTTTACCTCTGTTTTAACTTTCTCAAAGAAATTTTTCTATCATGTAAGCTTGACAGTTTACACATTTCACATCTGCGCATGCTTACTCTAGAAAATTCTCTTTCCGAGGTGGAACTTTTGGACTGAACTCCATTTACTCCACTCCGTATAGTCGAACGCTAATGGAGTCACCGCCAAAAAGCAATACCCGAACGGCTGGAGTGCGAATGGAGTCACTCGGAGTGCAGGGAGTGAACAAGCCGAACCCACCTCACGTATCCAAAATGTCAATTGACAATAGGTCTGTTCCCACAGGAGTCTCTGACTGTTTGAAACCTGTCAGAAACAATCGCTCAGCTGAGTTACAGATTTATCTTGTAACGACAGCATTGAAAACATGTATGGGCGATGGTTACTGACAGTTTGCAAACTGTCAGAGACTTCTGTGGGAACAGACCTAATAACTACTGACATAACCTCAAAAATTAAAAATTTGTGGCGCCAAAAAAAAAGTAAACACTTGTTTGGTGGTTGCTAATAATTTACAATATTTTATTTTTTATTGTGTAATATGTTTCAAAAAAGCATCACGTAAGTAATTTCCAACAATTAAAACACATCTTCATTAAATACCTCAATTACAGATCGTTTTTTAAGCCCAGAACCTCTTCTGACAACACGAATGATGAGTTTACTGGGTATGTACAATAAAAAAAAATGTTAAAACTACCTAAATTCATTTCGTTAGTGCCTGTTTTGAAATTAACGTTAAGGAGTAAATGTTTGAGCTTAAATATAAACCAAAATATTCGTAGTATTTCTTTGTGTAATGTAGTTTTAAAAAAATATCCCTACAGTTCGACTAAAAATGGAAAACGGGCAAGGAAGCTTAGCACTAGCAGTGAAGAAGAGGAGGAGAATAATCAGTAAGTTTTATTCATTTATTTAAACTATTATTATTCTTTTTACAAGTTGAGAAATATTAGAAAGGCTATACCTAAAATCGTTCTATCAATTATTTGTTTAATTTATTAATTAATAAACGGACAACCCCATTACAAAAATAATTACCTACAAAATGAAATTATAATCAAACCAAGCCTAAGAAACTAACAAAAAATAATAACAATCCCAAATAAGTACTTACCCCCTTTAAAGGGGGTGTGCGCCAAAAATTAAAGTTTTAGTGTAAAAAAATCTAAGAATAACTGTTCAAACCTCGTTATTCTACGATAAACCATCGCTGAGATATACCGCTTTAAAGTGTGTGTGACGTCACGAGAGCTTCTTCCAGCCGCGCTCCGCATTGTTAATTTGATTGTTCCCGGCACGCGTGAGTGGTTTTTGTTTAGATTATTGCAGGTGACACAGGAAAAACATATGTACAATTCAATTTACTTCACTTTCTCGTGCGTCGCTTAAGCTTTTTTGACATCATAGGCTGAGATTCGGTACCTTCATAGAGCCATATCTTCAGTATTATTTGTCATAGAGGGTTGCGGTTTTCACTGTTATTCTTAGATTTTTTTTCTCTTTTTTTTAGAGATGAAGTTGTTTTTTTGGCGCACACCCCCTTTAATTTTTTTTTTAAAGGATTATTGAAACAAGCCATTGAAAACATCTCCTCCCTGTTTAAAAAATCCAAAGTTCTATCCACAAAAGAATGTCTCCCATGGAACCCAACAGAAAATAAATTATTTTGTCTCAACATTACTTGCAGAACAGCAAATTTGACTTGAGAAAATGAGAAAGGACATAAAATTATTCTATTCAATAGCATAAAAATAATGCAAACATCAAACATAATCCTTCTCCTTTTTCAGTGGAAGAAACTTGAAATAATTTATTGTTATAGTCAGCAATGAGTCCTAAATAATATTTATAATAATTGCAAAACCTTATGTGCTGAACCGAGTGCTGAACATTATTATGCATAAAAGATAATAATGCATGTGATAGATTCAGATTAAGAATCTTATTTATTTAATCTTAATTATTATTATTATTTTTATTTTTTTAAAGCACACCATAAGTATGTAGGTATATCTAGTTTCCTAAACTTGCATATTGTGTTTTACTATTAAACCCAACAATAACACACACCAGAACTGACTCTAATAACCTTCGATAAAAAATTACCGATTTTAACAATCCGTAAGAAAACTAAGAAACCAGGGCAGAGACTCTGTAACGAATAAAGATATTTTCTCTATTGACGTCCCCTCTCTATTGATTTCGAACAGGGATCCAGCAAGTGCCATAGCGATAGGGATAACGATCCAGCCCAATTATTATTATTATTATTATTAGTTTCAGCAGTAGGCGGATTTAAAATCCGATGAGACTACTGAGTCTGTTGTACTGCGTGTGTCATTGTTTGGTGTTATTAAAATCACATTTAGATTGGTCATGCAGAGTAATGCACAAACATATTGTTCCAGTCTTCGATTTCCTTGTCAAGGCGATTTTTGAATTGGTTCTTGGATGTTGAGTTTACGGTGTCGCTGCTCAGAGAGTTCCAATGATACACCACCCACCCTGTTGGACAGGAAGTTTCGTCTAAGCATTTTGTTGCATTTTTCTTTGGATAGCTTTTTGTTGTGACCCCGTGAGTTTTGATTAATGCTGAGTTGGTATATATTGGTTAAGTTGCAGGCATAGTATCCGTTGAGAATCTTAAATGTCTCGATAAGATCTCCTCTGGTTCTGCGGTCTTTCAGTGTGGTCAGGTTCAATTGAGTCAGTCTGATTTCATATGGCAGATCTTTAAGTTCACTAGGAAGCTTAGTAATCCGCCGTTGTACTCGCTCGAGTTGTTCAATGTCCTTCACATAGTAAGGATTCCAGATTGATTGGGCATACTCAAGTTTTGGTCGAATGTAGGACTTATACAGTTTCAAAATCATCTCTTTAGAGTGGTCTTTGAATGCTGTTTTGATGAGGTATGTCATTGAGTTTGCCTTTTTTGTTACATTAGTGATGTGTGTCTCCCATTTTAGGTCTGCCGTCACTGTGATTCCAAGGTCTTTCTGCTTTGCAACAGTTGTTATTGGTGTTTGTTGTAGAAAATAGCTATGACTAGGGTTATTCTGGCCTATGTGTAGTACAGTACATTTGGAATCATTAAGTGGCATTCCCCACTTTGTTGTCCATTCCTTTATTCTGACAAGATCTTGCTGTAGGTCCTTATGTTGTAATAGAGGGTTACAATATAGGTTACCATCATCTGCAAAAGATGCATTTTTTGTTGTAAGTCCCTGGTACAGATCGCTCAAGTATGTTATGAATATGAGGGGACCGAGAACTGAGCCTTGAGCAACTCCGCTGTGTACTTTGTGCTCCTGCGACAGGCTAGTACCAATTCGTACCTGGAAAGTTCGACCAGACAAAAAACCATCACCAATCAGCCGTAGTAAATCACCTCTGACTCCAAATTGCTGTAGTTTGTATTTGATGTATTCGATTGGTATTTTGTCAAACGCCTTTTCGAAGTCAAGGTAGACCACATCCATTGGTTCTCGGTTGTCATCAGCCAGTGACCAGTCGTTGAACCTAGTTAGAAGGTTAGTGAATGTGGATTTTTTTGGTAGGAAGCCATGCTGCTGTGAGGGTATGATCCTTGTTTCCAAGAAGAAAGATGTAAGTTCTTTTGCTATGACTTTTTCCATGCACTTACACAGCATGCTAGTTAAACTAATTGGCCTGTAGTTTTCTGCCAACCGTTTATTTCCTTTTTTAAATATTGGTGTGACAATAGCTTTCTTCCAGGCTTTCGGAAATTCCCCTGTTGTCTGTAAGATGTTTAACACATTTGCCAGGGGTGCTTTTAGAACTTGTACACAATTTTTGAGAAAAATGGAAGGAATTTCATCTATTCCAGGACTTGAGTTGGACTTTAATGACTTTATGGCAACTTCTAATTTTTCTGGTGTAAATTCGATGTGATTTATCTCAGTTACCGTGTAAGCATTTACTGGTAGTGTGGGCCTAAGGGTGTTTGCGTCCAGAATAGTAAAAACACTCTGGAACTGCTGCGCGAAGCACTCTGCGATTTCCTGATCAGATTTGAACGGTATTGAGGTATCCTTATCTATTAGATTGAAGCTGGCATGCTTTGAGTTTAGCGAACGGCTTATGTATGAGTAGAATTGTTTAGTGTTCGCTAATAAATTGTGTTCATAGTTTCTCCTGGCCGATACTGTGCAGGTTTTTGTTTTGTTGTTTTGGTGTTGATAAATTTGATAATTTTCTTCAGATTTGTTGTTTTGGTAATTATGCCAAAGATTTCGCTTTTGTTGAATTTCTTTGAAAACTTCTTTTGTGAGCCATGGTTTTTGCGGATTAACTTTTTGTGGTTTGTTTGGGATGTGTTTGTTTATTGTGTTTGTTAAAGCCTCGTAGAATTGGTTGAAAGTCAATGGGTTTGCCAGTCTTCTTAATTCCTGTTCAAGTGTTTCATTAACTGCGATGTAATCTGCTTTCCAAAATTGCCTTTTGTAAATTTTTCTGGTTGGTTGAGCAGCTACATTTATTTGTGACTTGGCTGTGATTACAACATGATCACTTTTTCCCAAGGGTGCGTGTGATTTGATATCAAAAACTAACTTTTTCTCATTGGTTATGAGTAGATCAAGTAATGATATCTGGGTGTTGCGGATTCTTGTTGGAAAATTTATTTGCTGATACCCCCTATGGTTTTTATAGCTTTCTAGGAAGGCTTGGCTGCACTGGTCATTTGGATGGACTTCCAGTGTATTCCACTTTATTTCGGGGTAATTGAAGTCTCCCATGATGTAGACAGGTACTTTTAGTGACAATGCATTTTCGATGGTTTTTATGAGTTGTATCTTTTCTACTTCTGTGGTTTTTTCTTTAGGTCTGTACACACATGCAACTAGAATTTTGATTTTGCCAATCAATACCTATTTCTAACCAAATTGATTCAACAGGTTCTATTGTCTTGTATGTTTGAGATATGGTCGCGTGTACATTGTATCCTGCAATGTCACTTTTAACAAAGGCGCAAATTCCGCCACCAGCTGCTCCTCGGTCTTTGCGAAACAGTGAGTAACCAGGTAATTGGATTAAGCTGTCTGGTATTTGCTCAGTTAGCCATGTTTCAGTAATGAGAATGATGCTCGCGTTAGTGCTTTGAATACTTATTTTTAGTTCATCGAGCTTGTTGGTCATGGAGCATAGGTTACTGTACCATAAGGAGACTTCAAACATAGTGGCATGCTTTAGTTTTTTGCGGTTTGTTCGTGGGAGATAACTATCCTAGGGATATTATTGAGATACCTGATCTTCAAGGCAGCCTCTCCTTTTTGTTTGCGTTCTTCCAGTTCTTTCAGGATGTTTTTTAGGTATGCTCTTTGAATGGGTGTTTGATCTGATTTGATATAAACTCCTTCCTCTTTGAGATTGTTTTTGTTTCTGAGCACTTCTCGGGCAGCAGCTATAGAGGGCAGAGTCACACGGATTGGTCTTACTTTACCCTGGGACTGTACACCCAGTCGATAGACTTTAATGTCAGTTCGCTGAATATTGTTATTTACTGATTTAATCAGTTTGTATGCTTTTTCTGGGTCAGAATCTGGATCATTTTGATTATTGCTTTCTTTTGCTCCGAAGATCAGTACATTTACAGATCGTTTTTGTCGCTCAGCCATTTCGCAAAGTGTTGGCTCAATAATTGAGGTGTGATCCCCTGGTGGGGGTTGAATTTGCCAATCTCTCAGAAAAACCCAAATTTTTGTCAACTTCTTAACCCGGCGTCGGACAGGTGGGGTCTTATAGACCCCACTTCGATGTTAGCTGCCATTATTTTCGTTTTTTTGCGCTTGCCTGGCCACGCGTCTCAGTAGCCTCCACTTAGGTATTCCTCTAGCTGAGGCAAAGCGCAGTTTAGTTGTCATTGTGATTTCGGCCAGTCTGCATCGCTCCAAACTCGCCTGGGGTCTAATAAACTCCACCTGACCGCTATCGTGACAACAAACAATAAATAAATAAATAAATAAATTCTTTATTTACGGACATGCCATTTTTACAAAGGTAGACTTAAAGTGTAGGTACACGCAATAATAAATATTTGGAATAACAAGTAGGCAACAGACAAGTTAGTATAAAAAAACAATATTACATAAGCCTAAACAAATATTTTGTAGTAGGTATCAAAACATAAACAACATAATACACTTAAAATTGAATACAAATAGAAAAAACGATCATTTTAGGATCGACTTTAAAATTCTTTTGAATCTATCCAAACTTATGTTAAAAACATCCAAATCAGTCTTCAAAATAATATCATTCAGAGAACGACAGCTTCTAAGTAAAGGTGAATGGTAACCATAATTGGTTCTACGAAAATCAAGGTTAAGCAATGTGTTTCCTCTTAAATTGCTAGATGGTACATGTAAGCCAATTCTAGCAAGTAAGTCTGGAGAATCAATAGAATTATTAACAATCTTAAACAAAGTACACATATCAAAAAACTGTCGCCTCTGGTTCAGATTTTCAAGATTTAGGACAGACATTAACTCATTATAATTTATAGATTCACTTGGGATGCCCAATCGATCAAATCAAATCAAATCAAATCAATATTGCTTTATTGTAGGAAGACATAGTCTCATTTACAAAGCTGTGGAAAATAAACTACATAATCATAATATCCATAAGATCCAACTTCCTAATAGATTACATATCTTGATAACTAGTAATAAAATTCTAATCACTAAACAATGAAGATAAAAACAAAAATAAAAATTAAAAACAAAAACAAAAACCAAAATAAAAACAAAAACAAAAACAAAAACAAAAATAAAAATAAAAATAAAAATAAAAATAAAAATAAAAATAAAAATAAAAATAAAAATAAAAATAAATAAAAATAAAAATAAAAATAAAAATAAAAATAAAAATAAAAATAAAAATAAAAATAAAAATAAAAATAAAAATAAAAATAAAAATAAAAATAAAAATAAAAATAAAAATAAAAATAAAAATAAAAATAAAAATAAAAATAAAAATAAAAATAAAAATAAAAATAAAAATAAAAATAAAAATAAAAATAAAAATAAAAATAAAAATAAAAATAAAAATAAAAATAAAAATAAAAATAAAAATAAAAATAAAAATAAAAATAAAAATAAAAATAAAAATAAAAATAAAAATAAAAATAAAAATAAAAATAAAAATAAAAATAAAAATAAAAATAAAAATAAAAATAAAAATAAAAATAAAAATAAAAATAAAAATAAAAATAAAAATAAAAATAAAAATAAAAATAAAAATAAAAATAAAAATAAAAATAAAAATAAAAATAAAAATAAAAATAAAAATAAAAATAAAAATAAAAATAAAATTAAAATTAAAATTAAAATTAAAATTAAAATTAAAATTAAAATTAAAATCAAAATCAAAATTAAAATCAAAATCAAAATCAAAATCAAAACCAAAATTAAAATTAAAATTAAAATCAAAATTAAAATTAAAATCAAAATTAAAATTAAAATCAAAATTAAAATCAAAATTAAAATAAAATCAAAATTAAAATCAAAATTAAAATCAAAATCAAAATCAAAATTAAAATTAAAATCAAAATTAAAATTAAAATTAAAATTAAAATCAAAATCAAAATTAAAATCAAAATTAAAATTAAAATTAAAATAAAAAAAAAAAAAATAAAAAAATAAAAATATCAATATCTACCTATAAATGAATGAATATCTAGGGTGGCATTAGCTAGCTAGTCATTTAAACCTAATTGAAATTATGGGAAAGGAACTCATCAAAACTGTAAAACCCCTCCGCAGCCAAGAGTCCTTTCACCGTATTTCTAAACACCCTGTAATCTACAATTCGTCGAATCTGGACAGGCAACTTATTGAACAGCCTTTTACTATTATAAAGAATCGAGTTCATGGTTAAAGTTGAAGAGGGAATGGGCAGATCAATGGTAAACGAGCTTCGAGTATTTACAGCGGATACAGAGTGTACCAGATTCAGGTACTTCCTATGCATTAAGCACACAGACTCCAATATGAAAATGCTATAAGCCGTCAGTATTTTTTTTCCTTTAAATGTAGGCTTGCACGAGTCTCGGAGTCGCAAACCGAAAACACATCTAATAGCGCGCTTCTGTAACACAAATACTGACTGGAAGAGGTTATGAGAGCAAGATCCCCAAAAACAAATGCCATATCTTAGATGGGACTCTATAAGAGAAAAATAAACATTCTTTGCGATATCGGTATTTAATTCATTTTTTACAGCCCTGATAGCGAAGCAGCCGGAAGACATTCTAGAGCACAAATTGGAGATATGAGTCCCAAACTTCAGCCTACTGTCAATGTACAAGCCCAAAAATCGGTTTTCGCTCAAGTTGTTGATAGGCTGACCGTCAATTGAAATGGAATTATTGAAATTACCCTTAAAGTGAATTATGTTCGTTTTGGAAACATTAAATGAAAGCAAATTAGCATCACACCATTTTTTGATATTTGATAGGTCAGTGTTCACCATGTCATTGAGCAGAGCAGCACTACCATGATGCCATAGGATAGTAGTGTCGTCTGCAAAGGAAGTACATTGGCCATTAACAATCACAGAAGAGAGGTCGTTGACATAAAGAAGAAACAGAAGGGGTCCCAGAACAGACCCCTGAGGAACCCCTGCTTCGACCCGGAGCTCAGTGGAAGTGTAGTTGTTGAAAGATACGCTCTGGACGCGATCAGATAGGTATGACTTGAACCAGTTGAAAATTGACCCTCTGAAACCATAAATCTCAAGCTTGCCCAGCAGAATCCCATGATTGACACAGTCAAAGGCCTTTGCCAGGTCACAGAACACTGCCGACGCGAACTCTCGATCATTGAGGCCAAGATAAAGTTGATCCAGAAGGTGGAACATGGCATCATCTGTATTTTTTGTGCACTGAAATCCGAATTGTGAGGCTGAAATAACATTATGCCTCTCCAAAAATGAAGTCATACGACCCTTAACAATCCTTTCCACAACCTTTGCCAATGTGGGCAACAAAGAAATGGGCCTGTAGCTAGAGGGTGAGCCAGTATCACCTCCTTTAAACAGAGGGATGACTATGGCCTTTTTTAGAAGAGGGGGAAAGTTTCCCAATTCAATGGAGTTATGTATGGCGTCAGCAAGGGCACCAATGGCAGCATGAGGAAGATTATTGAATATTTTTATCGATATGTCATCCCAACCCCTTGATTTCCTTCCTCCAATCTCTCCAAAAGTATGTTTCAGTTCGTCGACCGAGACTGGGCTAAAGAAGAAAGATTCGGGGACTGAAACGGATCCAAGGGCTGACAAGAGGTCTGCTCTCTGATTGACCTTATTTGCAGAAAGCTTAGCAGCAATAGAGCAATAATAAATGTTCAATTCTTCAGCTGTTAGGTTTTTACTGACAGAGTGAGAGCCGACACGTTTTTTCCCTCGCAGGTCATTCACAATAGTCCAGATCTCTTTCTGTTTGTTGCCAGCCGTTACAATGCGAGAATAGTAATATGACCGCTTAGCCTCCCTAATCACCCTACGATACACGCTCCTGTAGTTTTTGAAATAGCTCATGAAAAAAGGGTTGCCCATAAAGAATTTCCTCAATGTATGTAAGCATCTCATATTCTTTGAAGCAATCTTCAAACCTTTTGTAACCCAGGGTTTACTGTTTTTTGATCTGAGATTTATGATCGGAAACGCAGAGTTGAAAATATTTAGGAGGTTTCCATAGAATGTCTCCAAATCTATGCCAGCACCCCCAGAGCCTTCCCATGCAAAATCAGAGCATAATTGTCCAAACACATTGAAATTTTGTCCAGAAAACAAACGGCCACGCTTAAAACATTTTTTCTTCTTAACTGTGCAAGATTCAAATTTATACTTGCCAATCACTGCCTCATGGTCTGACAAACCAGAAGGAATCACAGAACATTCAACCTTAGTTAGATCTATATTAGAACACAAGTAGTCAATAGTTGAAGCAGTTCGCCCTGTTATTCTAGTGTGAGATTGAACATGCATTACCAAATTGAAAGAGATAAGTAAGTTTCTAAGTTTACGAGCAGAATGCAAATTTGATTGTTCATAATCTATGTTGAAGTCGCCGGCCAATATAATAGAGGCTGTAGGCGGAATTTCGTTTAGAATCACCTCGAGTTTGTTGAGGAACATCTCACAGTCAGAACCAGGTGAACGATACAAACAGACAATAAACAGATTCAAAATATTACAATACACAATAGACAGCTCAAAAACCTTATCACTACATAAAAAATTAAATTTTTCAATGTCAACCAAGCCAGAAGCTTCAAGAAAATCGTTCCGACAGAGAACCAAAGTACCACCATTATTGAAGACTCTTCTACAATATTTCGAAACAATAGAGTATTTTGAGAAAAAAATTGGTTCCTGTTCTTTGAGCCAGTGCTCAGTCAAAAGAATTATTTGTGGATAACTGACGCTTTCAACAAGAAGCTCAAATTCATTGATTTTAGGTCTAAGTGACTGAACATTCAATAGAAGAATACCTAGTGACAGGTTGTCAACTGACCTAAAAAAGTATGTGACAAGTAGGTGCGAGTCCGGGACTCATGGAGCGCAGGACTTTGGAAGCTTACATTCGAGTATGTAGATATAGGTATTGCTCTTAAGACTATCTTACTTTGAACGAAGGGAGTGATTATGTAATGATAGAGTAACTCACACATAGAGCCAATAGAATGCCGGAAATCGAAAACATCGCAAACATCACTTATCAATCTAATTGATGTACTATTCTTACGGACAAAATCTTCAACAAAGTATACAATATTAAAAAACTTATTCCTAGGAAAATAATTAAAATTACATTTAAAACATACAACCAGGTTAGTAAACCTACCAATTGCCAGAAGTTTTTTCAAACTAGAGTACCCGATAAAAGTTTTATTTAAATCCAAGCACAAAGCAACAGTATCATTCACAGAGTGTCCACTAGACAAGGAAAAGAGTGCCCTGATCAAACCAGCAACATTAGATTGACTACCCACATATCCAAATGTGTCATACAGGGAGCCATGAAAAAGCTCAGCAAGTGTAGAGGAATAATTCCTGGCACTTGCGTCACCACATATGAGTATTTTCTTCTTGATTTGCGTTTTAGGACAAATATCTTGTCGAGTTGCAGCGCAGGTAGCAAAGGCTGGAACAAGTGCAGGGGAACTGATTGGTGTTGAAGAATGCTGCGGCCCATAAGAAGTAACGTCAGGTTCTTCCACCGCCAAGGCAAGATCCGCCCTGTCAGTCTGAGTTGATTTAGGAACTTGAATTCTTAGCAAGCTGTGGAGGAGTAGAGCCTCGTTCAATGTATCGTCATTCACATACGTAACAGTAGCAGCGTCTTTAAAGCAAGTCGATGTTTGGGTAGCAATCGTAGCCCTTTCTCCGATATCAGATTCCGATGCAAAATAGTCTCCAACGACATCATTAGTATTTGTATCACTGATAACAGTCTGAGACTCAATACTTTTAAGAAAATGTATTGTCTGAGTACTAACATCACATTTAGTACTAGAAGATTTGGAGCATACTGGAGAATCACAATAACCACGAAGCTTTTGCTGGAGCTCAATAGTCAAAGCTTTATATTTTTGAAGTTCTGCTTTATAGTATGCTTCCATGTCAAACACCTCATCTTCGAAGGCAACTGAGCGCCTTTTAGTCTTCTCGATCTGTCTTTTCAGAAGCTCCAGATTACACTTCAGGTCGACGTTTTCCGTTTCAAGCCTCTGCAAAGTTTGACTGTCCCTATCATTGGTCCCTAGTTGGAAGCAGGTGTTTGAACAATAGATTTTTTGCTGCTCAATATGAATCATTTGCTTTTTCCTAGACCAACAAGATTTGTGTACAATTATGTGGCACACAACACAACAAAAGAGTCTCAATCTTTGCTCCTTATTAGGGCAGCATGGAAAGGTCACAATTTCATCCTCAGAGCCCGAGAGGTGATTCATGATAAATTATCAGAATGCACCCTGTATAAAAGAATAATTCTCTCTGTTATAATTTACACACAATAAAGAATAAAAACGGTCCCCTAGGTAGGTTTGTTTATGTTATATTGATAAGCACCAACCTATTGATAGTAGAATTTATTGTTACCCATAAAAACAAACGCAAAAAATAAAATTATTAACTTTATAGTTACCAAGATAAACTATAAAACGCATTTTCCACCACCAATAATAATCCCTCAGACTTGATTTCACGAGGGTATAACACAGACAAATTTTCTCTTCATTTTGACACTAATTTCAATATTTATTTCGAACTACAACTGTATTTAAACTTTATTTTATTGGGAACAAAAACACTCGTCACACACATTTCATATTTTTGCTACTAAACTGATATGCAATGGATCTTAAAAACTTTTTTTGGATTCGTTCCAAGTGGGAGATGTGCACAGCATAATAAGGGGACCAGACAGGGCAAGCATATTCTACAACTGATCTAACAATTGCACAATAAATGTTTCTTAGGGTGTAGATATTAGTAAATTCTTTTAGTGACCTGAACATAAAGCCTAGTAATTTCATTGCTTTATTAGCAGTTATTTCAATGTGCTCTGTGAAGCTTACATTAGTGTTGAAATAGACTCCCAAGTCTCTAATAGTTTCAACCCTGTTAATCTCCAAATCATTAAGAACGTAATTATGTAAGTAAGGTGTTTTTTTCCGAGAAAAAGTAATAACCTTACACTTCTCAACATTTAAGGGGAGTTTGTTTCTTTGACACCAAGTCCGAAACATATCCAAGTCCACTTGCAATAATTGAGCATCCCTGACATCCCGAACAACCATAAAACACTTCAAGTCATCAGCCAAGAGCAAAAAATCGGAATTTCCGAAGACACCTGACAGATCATTAATAAATATACTAAACAGCAAAGGAGACAGGTGTCCTCCCTGAGGCACCCCCGAGGTCACCGAAAATACTGAAGAGATGTAATTCTCAATTTTTACAGCCTGTTTTCTACCTGTGAGAAGACTTCCAATCAAGCTCAATAGACCTCCATGCAGCCCCACATCGGCCACCTTCTCCAATAGTATCTTATGGTCAACCCTGTCAAAGGCCTTGGAGAAGTCAGTGTAGACCGAGTCAATCTGACACTTATTCTCCAAGCCCTCCAACAGAGCCTCCTCATAGACCAGAAGATTAGTCAATGTAGATCTACCCTTAATAAAGCCATGCTGTTCCGGTACAATAACATGTTTCAAAATTGGTGTAAGAAAATCCGTTACTATAGACTCAAATACCTTAGAAAAAATAGACATTCTGGATATGGCCCTATAGTTTTTAATATTATTTCTTTCTCCACTTTTAAACACAGGAGTTATATAGCTTAATTTCCACATATCAGGAAACCGTCCCAACTCTAAAGCCTTATTGAATATTTTACATAATATCTCTGAAAGAATACAACTACAATTCTTAACAAATAATACTGGGATGTCATCAGGACCACAACCCAATCCATTCTTCAATGAATGTATCTTGTTAAATATATCAAGAGGGGTAATTTGAACCGAACTGATACTGCAATTAGACAAACTAGATAAATTAGAGACAGGAATGTTTCGATCACTCTCAACACTCACCTCAGTATAAACCGAGGAAAAACTATCCTTAAAGAGATTGACAATTTCATGAGGTGTGCTACCTTCATGCTCATCAAGAAACATAGAACTGGGATATCCACGATTTTCATTTTTCGATCGTACATATCTCCAAAATCCATTTCTGTCCTGTGTCTCGGACTCGATTTTCTCAATGAAATTCCTATGGCTGATATGAGAATAAATTTTACATTCTTTCCTAATTTCTGAAAAAAACTCCATAATCCTGAGCGGACATAGTATTTTTATAGTTTTGATGTGCCTTTTTTTTAGACAAAATCAAACATTTCAAATGACTATCCATCCATCCTGGAAATTTTGCTGTTTTTCTTTTTGAAATGGGTGTAAAGATCTCAATAGCATGATAAATTTGATTATAAAAAGTATCGACAGCAGAGTTTATATCATCCATATCAACAAAAGAGTCCCAATCCACACAAGACAGATAAACATTTAAATCCCTAAAATTACAATTCTTATAATCCAGAAAACAATAATCATACTCCAACTTATCAGAATTATTATTTGAAATTAATACATCAAAAACCAAAGCAGGATGAGGTGTGTCCAAATTCAAAAGTGGATCGGCTGATATTGAGGTACATACATCCTTATTACTACAAAATATCAAATCCAGAAAGTTCCCATAAATATTAGAAATATTATTCACTTGATATAAGCTATGGAAAGCCATGCAGTCAGCCAACAATAAGGGGAATGTCCCGCTACATAAGGTGATATGAGGTGTAGTGGGTAGTGGCATGACAAACAGCTACAGATAATAGCTAGTATCTAGCCTGTCTAACTGCTCGACGCCGACAGTCCTTTGACAGAGTATAGGTGCAGTGCTGTTTAATTCCGCTTTCAAATTACTTTGTTAGCATTAATTTCACAATAAAAACATATTTTGTTTTTTAATAAAAACCATTCAAACCCTGATATATTGTAGTTTTGATTCAATTTTAAACAAAAAATACCTTACAAGTGAAATTTGGCCCCAAAAACATGCAGATAAACATGGGGTCTATTGGACCCACCTGACCTATCTTGAAACTTTTGGTCAGCTGTCCGACGCCGGGTTAATAAGCAAATCATGATTGACTCTGTTAACTGCCTTGGAGATGTCAGTATACACAGTATCCACCTGGTATCCCCTCTTCAAGGCGTCTGTCAGTTTACTGTGGTAAATGAGTAAATTGGTCAGTGTGGACAATGTCATTGGTGTGTGAACACCCCTCGGACCCCCCCTAAATCCATGTTGCTCATCAATAAGGATTTCTTCACACTTCCAGTTTAAGTATGTGTACATACATCATGCTATCAAAAACCCTTGGAATAGAAGTCTGTATAGAAACACTGCGTTAATTTTTGATATCATCCTTTTGACCTGATTTAAAAATTAGTGGAATATAGATTTTTCCCAGATTTCTGGAAAAATTGATGTGTTTAGGGACAGGTTGAAGAATTTACATGAAGAGTGAGATAATAAATAGTATCTGCATTGTTTCAAAACTACAAATGGTATTCCATCAGGCCGTATCATCAACCCATTTGGTAGAGATGCTAATTTATCAAGCACCTCAGATTTTATCATTCTCAGAATATAAAATACATAGTTTCACAATAAAGAGAATGTTCATTACCACACATTTCTACTTGTGATATAGTTATTTTCCTAACAAGTGCGCAAAGTGTTACTTTTCCGCACGCAAACACAGTTATACGAACGACGCGAAGCGGAGTTCGGATACGTGTTTGCGTGCGGAAAAGACACTTTGCGCACGTGTTAGGAACAAAATTTTTCCTACGAGCTTCATATCAGGTAGGTAATAAAAAAAAAATTAAAAAAAAAACGATAATTTGTTTAATTATTTTTAATTAACTTGAAGGGAACCTATGCATTTATCAAAAAATTACATAACAAAAAAAAATAACAGAAAATCCTCGTCAGAGCTGTTCATCTTAAAGCGTTTGATGAGAAAGTTTGTAGATTTTTGCATATAAATAGAGAACAAATCTGACAATGTGTCAAAGCTAATTTATTTTTGATGTTTGTATAGATGTTGGCTAATATAGAAACAGAGGAAAAATTTGTCATCATGTGTCAAAGTCGACAGGTGCACTTATTGTTGCTTGACAATTATAATTACTTTTCGGCACTCAGTGCGGATAAGGCCTGTATCCGCACTGAGTGCGGAAAAGTGTAACTTTGAGCCCGGAAATGCATGCGGAAAAGTACTACTTTGCGCACGCTCGTAGGAAAAAATATTTTCAAATATTAGTTTGAAAGATTCAATAAATTTTGACTTGATAAATAATCTAGATTTTTTTGATAATTGAAAAATATTACATATAATTTTTCTAGAATCTTTAGATTTTCTAAATTTTCCCAAATTTGTACAATAATCCAATTATGATCACTGTTTAGTTGATAAGCTGTTTTTCTGCAAAACTCAAGATTCTGGTATTTTAATTATGTTTCAATAGTTGCTAGGGAATCAATGAATAACAATACGGGAATCACTTTTCCGGCTTAGACCGGGAAAGTGATTCTAGTGCTGCTGAATTAATTGGAATAAAAAGACAACCATTTAACAGATATTTAACCGATCGCAGAAAAAATAGTATGTGTATTTCGGTGGAAAAGCACATTCTCAGCCTTCGGTGTTTGCCGGCCTCGGCTACGCCTCGCCCGTCAACTTACACCGTCGGCCGAGAATGTGTCACTTTTCCACCTAAATACACAATATACTATTCTGTTTTTAAAATAAACATAATTCGATATAACAAGGTCTATCAGTGTCTGAATATTTTTTGTTATCCTTGTGAATTCATTTATCATTTTGAGCAATGGCGCATCCAGAGTGTAGGTCTGGGGGGGGGGGTAAACAAAAATCCAATACACGCCTACTTACCGCCGGAGGCAGCTTGCCGCAGGCTGCATTTAATTTTCCGAATTTTGGAAAATTAAAATTCTCATCGGATAGAGGAGCAAAAAATACGTCGAAAATGTCTCTAGGCGTTTTTTGCCCCGACGCTTCCTAAGCCCGCAAAAAAATAGAAAAGATTTTTCTCTTGGAAAATTTTTGGGACCTCTACACGGCGCCACTTTTTTACTTATAACTTTGATGATTTCGAACCGATTATCTCGAATCCGGTTTCTTTTGAAAAAGCATCAAATTACCTACAAATGATTGAAAGATTTTATCAAAATAGTGCCCCGTGGAGGGGTAAGTCTAATAATCTTTTTTGTAGTCCTCAAGAGATTTACAAATTCAAGATTCAAGTTGCTAGGATGGCTTAAATTATTCTTCAGGCACCTTCAAGGAACGTGCGTTTAGAATGGACACTTGTTACTATGTGACAAGTTAGTCATGTCAATTCTAAACGTTCAAGGTCTCCTTGAGGTCTGAGGAAACCTAAAGAGGCAACTATAAATTCGGCCTAAGGGCCGGTTTCTCAATAGCAAGTCACCACCGGGTTAAGCATAACTCCATTGCAACTGGATATGTAAGGGCTGATTTCTCAATAGCGAGTCTCCTCAGGGTTAATTTTAACTCCAGGGTGAGCTTGTCCAGTTGCTCTGTTCACCTTGGAGTTATGCTTAACCCGGAGGTGACCTGCTATTGAGAAACCCGCCCTAAGACACATTTACCCTGGAGTTTAAAACAACCCAGAAGGTGAATCGCTACTAAAACCGACCCCAAGTGTCGCCGCGCCGAGTGACAGACATTTCATTTGACGTCGATGAAGAAGACGAAAGTAAAAGCGCTGCTGCCATATCGCACAAAAACTTGCTGCCGTTAGCAGTATTTTAATTGTTTTCGCAATTATTTTCTATATTTTCAGAATAAAAACTAAAAATTTGAGTAGGTTGAAAATTTTCTAGTTTTCTGGGGGGGGTGGGTGTAATTACCCCCAATCCCCCCCCCCACCCGTATATGCGCCCCTGATTTTGAGGACTAAGAATAAAAATTAAGCAATTAGGTATATAATAATAAATAAAACTTTCAATGTTTCTTTATTCTAGAAAGATGAAGGAAGATAGTAAAAGTCCAACGGTTCAAGGTATGTTTATTCTAATTTATATGATTTTGGAAATATGATTTAAATTTGACTTTGCAGCCAAAAAACTCAAGTCAAACGAGAGTGAAGAGAAACCTGTAAAGTCCGACAAAAAATCACCTAAAGGCAAGCAGACACAAAAATCACCTAAAGTGAAACGAGAGTCTAAGAAGACTCCACAAAAATCACCTAAAAACAAGCAATCCAGTAATGAAGTTGAGAGTGAGGATGAAGCAGGAGAAACCGAATCATCACCTAAAGAAATTAAAAAAGAGAAAAATGGAAAGACTAAAAACGAAAACAAAAGAGTCTATTCCAAAAAGACAGAAAAATCACCTAAAGTGAAACAAGAGTCCAAGAAGACTCCAAAAAAAACATCTAAAAACGAACAATCTAATGAAGTTGAGAGTAATAAGGCTAAAGCAGAAGAATCCGAGCCAACAACTAAAGATGAGGAAAACGGAGAGACTGAAAATGAAGACAAAAAAGTCACTAAAATATTCTTTGGAAAACCTTCAGAAGATAAAAGCAAAGTTACACAAGCCGATTATAATCCTAAATTGGCCAAATATCACCCAATAGATGATGCAACTTGGAAAAGAAATGAGAGGTAACTATTTATAAATAATAAAATCATACATTTTTAATGGGAAATTTTACCCAATATAGAGTCCCCTATAGTGCTTTGGCAAGTACACTAGAAGCCATCGAAGAAGTATCAGCCCGTCTAAAAATGATTGAAATCCTTAGCAATTATTTTAGATCAGTCATAGTGCTAACCCCAGAAGATCTTCTACCCAGTGTCTATTTATGCCTAAACAAAATAGCCCCAGCATATGAAGGCATTGAATTAGGCGTAGCCGAAACGAGTTTAATGAAAGCTGTAGCCCAATCCACAGGCAGGACAGTGAGCCAAATTAAAAGTGACGCCCAAGAAAGTGGAGATTTAGGCATAGTGGCTGAACAATCAAAATCGAATCAAAGAATGATTTTCAAGCCAGCCAGATTGAGTGTGAAAGGCGTTTTCACTAAACTCAAAGAAATTGCACAAATGACTGGGCACGCTTCGCAAACGAAAAAAGTCGAGAAGATCCAATCAATGTTTGTAGCTTGTCAAGGTCCAGAAGCGAGATTTTTAATTCGTTCGCTCCAAGGAAAACTCAGAATAGGCTTAGCCGAGCAATCAGCCCTTCAAGCTCTAGCTTTAGCTTGTACTATGACTCCGCCGAATCAAGAATATCCTCCAAAAGAACTAAACGCCTCTAAAGGCCATTCAGCTGAAAGCTTTAAAGCTCGTGCAGATGAAATGGCTTTGATTTTGAAAACTGCCTACTGTGAATGTCCAAATTATGATAAAATAGTTCCGGTTTTGTTGGAGGAAGGAATAGAGAAGTTACCGGAAAAATGTAAATTGACACCTGGTATTCCTTTGAAACCTATGTTGGCCCATCCTACTAAAGGTAAGATACATTATTATGGTTATTATTAGTGTTTTTTCACGTGAAAAAATAATGAGTTGAAATGTGTTCACGCATGATTTTTTATTTTTTTTTGGTTCACTCCAAACACTTATAAATTGCTTTGATCCTAATGTCTGGTTCCTGGTTGGTCATTCCGACAATCAATTAGTACAATTTTGTAATTTTGACAAACTATTTTATATGTTATATATGTACCTATTTTAACATGCTGTGGGGAAATCTTGATATATGATTATTCAATGAAAGATTATTTCCACTTGGCTGCAAATAGTTTTAACCAATCAAATCAATGATAGACACTATTTTCCATTTATAGGCGTTCAAGAAGTCATACAAAGATTCGAAGGTATGACATTCACTTGCGAATGGAAATACGACGGCGAAAGAGCCCAAATTCACATCAACCAAAACGACGTATCCATATTCAGCCGTAATCAAGAAAATAACACCTCAAAATATCCAGATATAATTTCCAGGTTGGAAAAATGCAAAACCGATCTGGTAGAATCTTGTATATTGGATTGTGAAGCTGTCGCCTGGGATAGAGAGAAACGGCAAATTTTGCCGTTCCAAATTCTGAGTACTAGAAAGAGAAAGGATGCCAATGAGGCTGACATCAAAGTCCAAGTTTGCGTTTTTATGTTTGATTTGCTGTACCTGAACGGAGAACCACTGGTAACCAAACCTTTTAAAGAAAGAAGAGAATTACTGCGCCAACACTTCAAGGAACATGAAGGCGAATGGTGTTTTGCCACATACTTGGACACTACCAAAATGGAAGAAGTACAAGAGTTCCTTGAAGAAAGTGTTAAAGGTAATTGCGAGGGGCTTATGGTAAAAACGTTAGAACGAGATGCCACATATGAAATAGCCAAAAGGTCAAGAAATTGGTTGAAATTGAAAAAGGATTATTTGGAAGGAGTTGGAGATACTTTGGATTTAGTTGTTATTGGTGGGTATATTGGGAAAGGTAAACGTACAGGGACTTATGGAGGATTCTTATTGGCTTGTTATGACAAAGATTGTGAAGAATATCAGAGTATTTGTAAGGTAATAAATACGAATTATTGTTAATAGTGTCAAATTTCTATTGGTTTTTTTTTTCCAGATTGGAACAGGGTTCAGCGATGAAGACTTGCAACAACATACAGAATTCCTCAAAGAACATGTAGTGTCTCAACCAAAAAGCTACTACCAATACGATTCTTCTTTGGAACCGGATCACTGGTTTGAACCGGTACAAGTTTGGGAAATCAAATGCGCTGACTTATCATTGTCTCCTGTGCATAGAGCTGCCTCGGGAATCGTGGATCCAGTAAAAGGCATTTCGCTTCGTTTTCCCAGATTTATCAGAATTAGAGACGATAAAAACGTGGAAGATGCTACGTCCGCCCAACAAGTCAGTTACTTGTATAATAATCAAGAGCAAGTTAAAAACCAGCAAACTGATGGGAAGAAATTTGAGGAAGATTTTTATTAGATTAATATATTATGTTTGAGACAAGATATTGATGATTATACTTTTTTTCCATAAAATATACTTATACATTTTCAAAAATTTAAGTTGTTTTCAAATATACCCCCTACTGATACCTTTTCTTTTACTGTAAAACAAACTTAATGAATGATGACAGATAAACCCAGAGAAAAATCCTCTTCATGGCTCACATTATTGAAGCCCCAGAAAATAGTTGGTAAAAATTCAATTTAATGACCCTTCTGAAACAATTATTCGCACATTGATCAGTTTGAGATATGCTTGGAGTTGGAATGGATACTTTTTATTTTGACCAACATTTAGAAATTATAAAGTTGTTACTGAAATAACAATACTTATTGTTGGATGATACAAAACCCAGTAACTGTAACTATACATGTTTGGGCTGGCATGTTCTTGTTCTTTAGCCTATCATCCATCTTTGGATATAAATATGGACCCAAGGCAAACAACCATATATTATTATAGGTAAACTTGTCCATGCTATCTTTGTGATGCTATTACCGTTGTTTGGTTGCTTTTATTGAGTTTCTGTATCTGTCATTGACCTGTATTTTTATTTTACTGACGGTGGGCATGGTTCACAAAAAATATAGAGGATCAGATAATAATAATGACACCAGGACAACTAGGTTCAACAGCAACAATCTAAGTCTGTGCATCCCAAGGAGTACATTAACAAAAAACTCAATAATATATGAGGGGAAAAAGATGTATAACCACCTGCCTCTTGAGATCAAATATCTAGACAATAGTGTCCTTTTTGCTAGAAAGGTGAAACAGCTTCTGCTTTCAAAAGCATATTATTCTCTGGAAGAATTTTATGGCGATAGGCTCTGGCTTTAATGATTGTATGAATTATGACGTCTATACTGCAACTTAAAAAGTGTTTCAGTCTTTATTTTTGTTTGTTCGCTTTTTTATTTTTTATTTGTATGTGCCATATATAAGGACTTGACTGGATTTGTGAATGACATTTTAAGTAGCAGTTTTTGGTGGTTTTTGATGTTTTTATCTCGATTGTCTTCATTAGTTCTTAGTATTTTAACATGTAACATTACCTTTCAGTGTCTCCTTATAATGTTTTTGTATTATTTTTGTATTATTTCCATTTTAGCTTTGTAAATAAGGATCTTAAGGCCTTTTTGTACAATAAAGCATTTTTTGATTTGATTTGATTTGATAGGTATTCGCTTTATTTTGAGTTCTAGATTTTCATCATAATAAAAGTTGAGCGGAAACTTTTCTTCTCATGAATGATATCAAGAAAAAAATTATGAGTGCAATGAGTGGATAAAATAAAACACAGTATAAGAAATTGGTTTTAACTTTTTTATTTTAAGGGGTGGAGGTCCTCACTGTCCAGGTCACTCCAAGTTGTAGCACTAGTACCTATATTAGGATCGAGGTTGGAGGTGGTGCATTAAGAATAGTCTGAAAATAATTAGCATAATATAATTATAGGGTATCTGCTTGAAATATTTTATACTTACAACCCACACCCCTGCCCTGCAATAAATGATGGGGGTAGAACCTCCCTCCACTGCCCCACTCCTTATGAATACTCCAACCAAATTTGAAAATATGCGAAAATTGAAAACTTTGAAACTATTTCACAATTAATTAGGGGTATGTCGGACTGCGACTCCTATAAATGACCCCACAATTGTCTGCCATTTTTTGCGCCAGGGCTGCCAGGTCAATCTGAAAGATGTTATGTTGAAGTTTAATATGAATATGAGATAATAACATTGTTGAATTAATGTAAAAAATACCCACAATGACAAACTTAATTTTATTGTTCAAGATTCCTACTTAATCCAAAAGTTAAAAACAAAAATCCACTTACCGGCGTGAATCAACTGAAGAATGTATCAACAGTGACGCTACAAAAAAATATTTAAGACTTATTTATATTAATAATTGGAAACTGTTTTTGTGTAGCTTCCAAAAGAATAGATTTAGGTACAATTTTATTTTGTTTTTAAAAAGTAATATTTTATTTTTAAAACAGGAAATTACATATACAGGGTGTCCCAGGGAAAACAGTCCACCCCGATTTATTGGATTTGGGATAAGAATCTGGAAAAACGCTCGGACACGTCGCGTCGATTTTTGATTTGAGGGGGAATTATTTTTTAGTTTTATTCATCCTCCTACCTTCAACCCCCTAGCTAGGGGGATAACAACCCCCCAAATTTGAATAGGGGATAGGGGTCATGTCATATCTCTTTTTAAAAGTCTCGACGAGTTCTTTATGCCCCTAGAATTTCGTCTCATTATTTCCATCCGTAACGAAATGACAGCTTGTCAAAATCTGGGAAATAGACTATTAGTTTTAGTGGGAGCAAAAGCGATTTTACTTACTTCCCCTGATAAAAATACTTGAAATGAAGTTTTTTCCTATTATAAATTAATGAGACGTACACGAGAATTGTAAATTGTATGTATTTTTACTCGTATTTTTATTAAGGGAGGTAAGTACCACTTTTACTTCTACTAAAACATAGTTCATTTCCAAGATTTTGACAAGCTGTCATTTCGTTACGGATGGAAATAATAAGATGAAATTCTAGGGCCATAAAGAACTCGATGAGATCTTTAAAAAGTATGACACGACCCCTATTCCCTATTCAAATTTGGGGGGTTGTCCTCCCCCTAGCTAGGGGGTTGAAGCTAGGGGGATGAAAAAAACTGAAAAATAGTTCCCCCTCAAATCAAACATCAACGTGTCCGAGTGTTTTCCCAGATTCTCATCCCAAACCCAATAAATCGGGGTGGACTGTTTTCCCTGGGACACCCTGTAATGTTGCTACTACAAAGCTTACTCAAGAACTGAACTTCTTATCGCTGCAGTCCAGTATTTATACATGTGAGCATTTCCGAACCAGCACAGCCGCCTACAAGATGCACAATTCATGTGCATAATTCTAGACATTTGGCAGTAACCCTCAACCAAGTATTGCTAATTTTTAAGCATTTTCTAAATCCTCTGATAAGTAGTCTCTAGATTGATTTCCTTTAAATCTCAACGTTCAATATTTTATGGATCAATTTTTCATCAATATTTATTGATGGAAGTTTTATTCTTAAATTGATTATTTCAGGTTTTTGAGAATCGTAATTATTATCTTTAATTTTTACTATATCAAATAATATTTGATTTAATATTTCAACACTGGGTCGATTGGGACATTGAACCAAAGAAAATCTAATTAGTTACTGTAATCTAATTTTGCACCGAGGCCCCCTGATGTCAAGTTACGGGGCTAGGTACTTGTTGGAGTCTAGTTTCGAGATTATAGCTCGTAACTCTTGGTATTTGAATGTGCTACGATGTACCAAGAAAGAGAGTAAGGAATGTCCAGTAAAGATTTACTTCGTATCCGATAAGCCGATAACTTTAAGTGGAGTGTGTACATAAGACCAGTCAAGACATTCGTCGCTTTTTATGTAGTTTAAGGATATTTAAAGAAAAACAGATATCAAAGTGCTCCCTTCTGCAAACAAGAGTGGTTAAGTCTAAGTGAGCCATAGTCTGATCATCACTGTGAATCACACAACTCCGAGAAAGTGTGTACCGTGCCAACTTGATAAATCTGTGTCGATCACTCTCAAGGCTATTGATGTGGATTTGCTAGTAAGATTAGCAAAGTATATGCATGAAAATTCAGGAACGGACCAGACTAGTGATGTGTAAAGACTTTTGATGGGAGTACTTCTAAAGTCCCTATATATTAGCTCTCTTAATAAAAATAAAACCCAATATTCTATTAACCTAGTAGGTATCTAGAATCTAGATAGACGCCAAGATCTAATGGAGAAACTTCAGACAAGCGAACATTATTTAAGCAATATTGAACGGGAACCTTACGGGTGAGTCTACTGAATCTACAACACTTATCGATGTCGAGGAAGGGACATGCCATTAGGCTGACACCAATTATAAACAATGTTAAGATCGTTTCGCAGAATGAGTAGGTATGTCTTGAGCTGACGTCACCTTACGATATAAATTCAAGTTATCAGCGAAGAGTAAAAAATTTTAGGAAAGCAACGAAACTAAATCATTGATAAATAAGCTGAATAGAAAAGGGCCCAAGTGAAAAGTAAAGGTCCAGACTTGAAAGCTTTGGAAGAAGAGAGAAGAGGATATGTTACCTATCATCAAAGGCTTTACCTACTTAAGTAGTAAGTCAGTACCTATATATTATATTGCAATTTATAAAATTTGTAAAGAGAAACAGGTTCGTTTCAACAGATCTACCAGCTGTTAAACCGTGCTGTTGACTGATCACAATTTGATGAAATACTTTTGAAATTATTTTTTCAACGCACTGCCCAGTTAATTCAAGAATTGCAGTCGTTATACTCGTGTGAAGAGTGTATACTATTATTATAGTTCAAAATTGCTAATCAATTAATTCTTGGATCGTCTTAGTTCGATTGGGCTATATTACTTTCCTTAAGTGTTGAATGAAATCTTTCGATCGATAGGTGAATTCGAAATTCAAATTCGGATTATAAGGTGTGTGGTGTGTGGTGAAATTGCTGTTCCATGAAGTGCAAAGTATTTCATTAAACTTTGACTAATTTCTATCCTTGTTTTGTTCACAGAATAAGCTGCAGCGAATATAGGGAAATTATCTACTACTTTTGACCTGACAATGAGAACCTATTATATATGTATCCATATTTAATATTCTCAAGGGGTTTAGATTTTGTTGGCTTTAGTTTAAAGATAGCCCTATAAGGATGTCTGTTATATTGTGTTGTTTGACATACTTCTGTCATTCCATTCAACGGTTTGACGTCTTCTTCGTGAGGTATATCTCCTGTATTTTTTCTTTTTGTTGATCTTGGTCTAATACGTCTTGTAATAAAGTAGGTAGGTACTAGAAATCACAAGTTTATCGGCATTATTCTGGAACGTTTCCTGGAAAATTCTTATAATTACAGGTTCTTATTCATTATTTAAGAAATGTAAACAATACGTAGGTACCTATGTAGTACCTATACCCATTGGCGTATCCAGGATTTTGGTTTGGGGGGGGCTCTGTTAACAAAAAGAGTTGACAAAAAAAAAGCTGCGCACAATAGTAACTCTCATTGACTAAAGCATTCATGCGCATGTTGCCACAGTCGAAATGACGAAATACACTCCTGGACAAAATTATCGCACCACTGCACATAAGCACCACCATAAGCAGTGGTGCGATAATTTTTTCCAGGAGTATATTTTAGGATCATGTTACTAGGTAGCCAGGTTTTTTATCAGCTATATTTTGGAATGGTTTACTAATGAGAACTTCGGCATCCTCGCATGTTTGGGAAAGTGACGTCCCTTTCCTATCCGGTGTTTTCGCAACAGTTTGAAAATTCGTTTTTCAAATCATTTTATTTTCAAAAATAAACGTTTTTTTTTGGAAAACAATATACAGATGTTATATCAGAATGAGTAACAGAATAGTTTGAAAATGTGAAAATTGCCCATTTTTGTCAGGAATTCCCCTGTAACATACTCAAATGTTACGCGCCTATTTTTTTCGGTAAGGAGGAGAAATTTTGTTCACGGAGCACCTTCTCTCCTGGGCCCTTATTCTTGAAACAGGGGAGAAGCATTTCCATGAAAATAGCTTTTCCGTCTGTGTTACTCGATATTATCATTTGTGCATGTCATTGAGAAAGACAGAGAAATCGTTCTCACGAGAACGCTGGTCCTTGTTTTCCAAAAAAAGGTACCCGGAGCTGGCACTCTGTACCGGATAAAGATCGTTATCCCTATCGCTAAGGCACTTGCTGTCTTCTTCTCTGTTTCGGAAATCAATAGAGACGCCACGTCAATAGAGATAGAGAAAATATCTCTATTTGCTAAAGAGACCCATCTCTGGGGTTCGATTCTCGTCTCAGGGAGTAGAGCTCCCCGAGAGAACAAATTTTTTGTCTTTATCATTCTCTTTTACTTTTCGATTACGTTTACAAGAGCTCTTCTGCTCTACTCTCGAACCCCTGGAGAAGGAAGTATTTCGGATATGCAGGATGATTAAGATGAAGCACTGATTCCCTGGCTGCATTAGGCACCCGCCATAGAAAAACCTCATTATAGAAAGAAGCGAATTTTTATTTCTATTTGTTTTATACAAAAAATGTACATGTCACATAAAATACGCTGGAAAAAAATTAGTCTAGACTTGCCTTGGGGGGGGGCTGCAGCCCGGCAGCCCCCCCCCTGGATACGCCTATGCCTATACCTATCTGCGGTATTTGAATTTCTTCTGTTATTGGATTCTCATTTATGAAGATTAAGAATCTTTTCTTTGTTTCAAATAATCTTCTCGTGTTTACGTATGGTTGTCTCTTTGTTGTCCATTTGGAAATGGCTCGATTTTTAAATGTTTTTAGAGATTTATTTACATGAAGTGCTCCAGAAGTGTGTCTCTGTTTCTGAGTTACCTATCTACTACTTCTGTACCTACTCTCTTTTCCCACTTTGTGTACTAGTCTGATCAAATGATATTCAAAAGTGCCTGTTTCGTAACGAATGCGGGGTAGAAGGTTTTTCAACAGAATTATATGTTTTTTGAGGTGCTGGATACGAATCTGAAGTTTGCTGCCTCGTAGCAGTACCGAAATTTTCGGACTTTTTCCGGTTTTCTGGTCATATCTTGCAAACGACGCATCGTACGAAAAATGTCATAGTATTTAAAGTTGAAAAGCATAAAATTCTGCGTCGAACTACCTTTCTAACCTTGTTACTGCTAAATTGATAAGCTCGCCATCGTCAGTCGAAAAAAGCCAGTTTTAATGAACTTTTGTGAAAACTGCAATAAACTTAATACTTACGAAGGAAAGTAAAATAAAATGGTTATTGCTATCAGGTATTCTCCATAGAGCGTATTTTCATACTATACTACAACTTACTAGCTCCCTTTTTCCAGCCGACTATATGGTCTTCGACCTTCCCATGATTTTTCCTACAATATAGGTAAATTGTGTCCCATTGTCTGATAGGATCCTGCGGGGTTTCCTGATATTTGTAAAGTAGTCTCTCTCTAACTTTGATATTAACACTCCTGTGGTTGGTTTTTTAATCGGATATAACTTTATATACAGGGTGTCCCAAAAAAGATACCGACAAACTTTAAGGGGTAGTAAGGGACATCAAAACAAGCATTTTTGTTTATATAAACATATGTTCCCAAATGAGCCACTTGGGCTGTAGAGCAAAAAAACTGTTTGGTACTTTTATTCTTCGAAATAATTAAATCACTGTCTACTTATTAATTTTGCTTTATTAACAATTAAATTATGGTTTACAATAATTGTTCAAAATGTTGACCATTTACTTCAATGCAAAGATTACACTGTCGGGTCATTGACTGAAAAGTTTAGTCTACGAAATACCTGTTCGTAATGAGGAAGATCTGTTAGCAAAGATACTGGCGAGTTGTACCCATGTAGAAGCTATTCCCGGAATATTCCAAAGGGTTCGCGAGTCAATGACCCGACGGTGCAATCTTTGCATTGAAGTGAATGGTAAACATTTTGAACAATTATTGAAAACAAACAGTGATTTAATTATTGCGAAGAATTAAAGTACCAAACAGTTTTTTTGCTCTACACCCCAAATGGCTCATTTGCGGACATATGTTTATATAAACAAAAATGCTTGTTTTGATGTCCCTTATTACTACCGTTTAAAGTTTGTTGGTATCTTTTTGGGACACCCTGTATTTAGTGAACACATTAAGCACCACAAATATATACTTTAATCTTGCCGTTGATGCTGGAAATAGGCCAAATATATCCACTGCCAAAAGGCCACCCTCGTCTTTGGGTATAATGGATTGCATTTCACCCACAATGGCTTGATTTGGATATTTATACTGCTGACAAAGCTCGCAGCATTTAACTATTGTTTTCACTGTATCTTTCATATTTTTCCAGTGGAAATATTGAGAAATCGCCTTATATTATACGTCTTCCACACTCCAAAATGTCCATATTGCTCATGGTAATGCTCACTCAAATCTTGTGTTAGGACCGCTAGAACACTCATATTCTCCATATCCTACAGTTCTTATCCGAGCAAAACAATATTCCGTCATGTAACATGTATCCACTCACTGTGTCATTGTTTTAAATATCTATCCTGTTCTTACTGGGCTTTTAGTTTCTTCAAAATTTTTCTAAGTGTTCTGTTATTTAAGATATTATTATCCGCAATCTTAATTTCCTGCTTTCCACCTTCCTGTTCATACAGGTATCTTGATAAAGTGTCTGCAATGACGTTATCCGCTCCCGAAAGATGTTTTACTGTAAAGTTGAAATTCAGAATTTTCAGATACCATCTAGTTATTCTTGGATTCAATAATTGACAATTCAGTAAAAAAGATAAGCTTTTATGATCATTCCATATTATTATTTTAGATCCCATTATAATAGATTTCCACTTCAGCAAACACCTATAATAGGACTCAATAACTCTCTTTCACAGGTGGAGTAGTTCATTTCCGCTACAGAAAGTTTTCTGCTGTAAAAAGCTATAATATTACATTCGTTGTTATCATCCATTTGAAATAACCTTCCGGCTATAGCCACTGCACTGGCATCAGTTTCCATCTGAAATTCTTTTGAAATATCTGGGTGGTACAGCTGACAAGATTTCATTATGCTTTCTTTCGCCTTCAAAAAACTTTCCTGATGCTTTTCACCCCATTGCCATTTGATTCCACGCTTTAACAATTCATATAGGGGATATAATGTTTCTGTATAGTTTGGGCAGAAACGTCTGTGGTAATTGCATATTCCCAGGAAGCCTCTCAAACTTCTTATATTTGTTGGCGCGGGGTAGGTTTTCAGTGAATCTATCTTGCTTGTATCAATCTTTATACCTTCAGTTGTCAAGATATGGCCGACGAAAGGAATTTCTGTTCTAAAAAATTTGCATCTTTCCAGATTTACTGTCAAGTTGGCGTCCCTTAGCTTCATAAAGACGATTTTTAAATGTTCATAGTGTTGCTCGTCAGAGCCCGACACAATCAATATGTCATCAATATAGCATGAGACAAACTCGCAATCTTCAAAAATTAAGTTTACACAGCGTGTCATGCCAGCAGTGTTGCCAGGTCATATTTCGTTTTTTTCAGTAGACTACCAGTCTAAATATCAGTAGACAGATAAGTTGCCTAGTTAAAGGGGTAAACCATTAGGGTATACCTACTCAATTAATTGTTTTAGTTACATTTTTTCAAATCATTAAATCTTTAGACTGTGCGCTAGATTATGAAAACTTGCATTGGAAAATCAAACACCAATACTACTTAGTGAAAATAGTTTATCAAGAGACGTGAAATATTCCTATTTAATATGCACTACCAAAGAATACACTACCTATGTAGTATGTAGTTAGTAGTCTAGTCTCTGATAAAAAAAAAGGTGAAACAGGCTGCAGTTAGTTGTGCAGCATAACGCTATGTGGTGACCAATTGACTAACCAACAACAACGCATGCCTTTAGGCAACTGGCAAGACAAAAGTCAAGTAAACGAGACACAACACAAGCACGCACGAACCCCGGGGATTACCCATTTCCCAGTAGGCTGAGTGCTGCGCCTGCACTGTGCACTGCGAGCGTTCGAACTGATCTGAGTAATCGGGCGTCATTTAGAGTATGTACACTCCTAAGGAGTTCTAGCCCACAGGTCAAGCATGAAATTATTACTGTGACATTCTCATAGATGATTATAATTTTAAAAAATATCATAAAAAGCGGTTAAATAATGACAGCTGCTTTTATCAGTAGAATTCACATTGATATCAGTATATCAGTAGACCAATAGCCAAATCAGTAGATCTACTGATAAATCAGTAGACCTCGCAACACTGCATGCCAGCTACTGCTGTCTTCAGTCCAAACGCCATGAGTATAAATTCATACACCTGATTGTCGAACATAAACCCGCAGTATTTGGTTGACTCTGGAGAAAGTTTAATTTGCCAAAAGCTACTTGTTAAATCCAAGGTGCTAAAAACACAGCTTCTACTGTAGTGGTAGGTACAGCAAATGTTCTGCCGGTTGCGGGCATTCATAATCCATGTCGATCTTTTTATTTAGGCCCAGGCACTAAATAAAAAGATCCACAGTGTATATGGGTACCTATATATTCTCTGGTTAAGTACATCTTCAAAGACTTTTTTACTTAGAGTGGTTGTTCCATCATCATTTCATTCATTAAAATTGGGTTTTTCCGACTGACGATGGCGGGCTTATAAATTTAACAGTAACAAGGTTAGGTACGTCATTGGACGCAAAATTTTATGCTCTTCAACTTTGAATACTATGACATTTTCCGTACGATGCGTCGTTTGCTAGATATGACCAGAAAACCGGAAAAAGTTCAAAAATGTCGAGGTTTTTCGCGATTTTTTGCCTGAGCCGGTTCTGCTACGAGGCAGCAAACTTCAGATTCGTATTCAGCACCCCAAAAAACATATAATTCTGTTGAAAAACCTTCTACTGCATTCATGTTACCAAAAAATCACCATTTGAGTGGACTATACTGGCTGTTTCTGTTACCTATTTGTTTTCCTCTGGTGTTTTTTGTTTATTCAAACCTGGTTGAGGTGATTTTCTTTTTTCAGCTGATGGTGGATTTTTTTGTTCAGTTAACTCATCAGTTTTATTTGCTGGTTCAGGTTTGATTCGGATATTCGATAATGATGTTTATTTCCGGATATTTTCTATTTTCTCTTTTCTTCCAGTTTCTTATTAGGATTTTTCCAAACAAGAAGCGGAAAAATGCTAGATTTTTCATGCCAAAGATATTGGTCTTCATTTCTTTCACATTGTGCAAACATGTGTGTTGGTGTCGATTTCCCTATTTCTGTAGGGCAAATTTCCTTAGGTTGGCATGAAAGTGCATCTACGTTGACATTATGTGATTCTTTTTTTATATTGAATGGTTAATTCATATTCCTGAAGTTTTAATCTCCATCTTATCTTACCAGTTTCAAGCCAAGCAAATATTATTTTTATCTAATTTTATTATTAATTAGCTCTCTAAGAATTGGAAGCGGTGATAGTTGCCGGAATATTTTTCTTTCAAAAATTATTTTGCTATTATATAATATGACACACACACATATACGTGGATGATTAAAAAACTTTTTGGGAAAAGAGCCGGGTTTGAACCTCGGGCCAATAGAACGCGAGTTATTTAGAAAGTTTGATACGCTTTGATTAGGCCCTATTTGTAGATAACTGAACCCGTTCTCCTCAAATACACACGTTGATAATAACTAAGTAGGACATTTATAGAAAAGAACTGACTGAATCAACTCTCCCTCGCTTGCCTCTTGGATCAGTGACCTTATCACACCTGAATCCTTATTTTCGAAACAGGGGAGCAGCGTTCTCATGAGAACGAAGATTCTGTTTCAGTCGCCCATATTTATATTTCCATAATACTGACAAAGAGAGATCAATCGTTCTCTTGAGAACACTGTTTTGAGAATAGACACCTTGGTATTTGATGACGGCGCTGTGTGTGTGGGTACAAAAATATTAAAAATAAGCACGATGGACTTCAAATTTTCTTCTAGAGATTTACATCGGAAAATGGCCGGAACTGCACTCAAAGATTGCTTATATCTACTGAGACGTTTTCAGTTATTGTGACTCTTTTTTCTTCTTCTTATTTAGTTATTTGTCATCACTTTCGGTTTCCCGCACGTTCATCTAAGGTCCATTTCTTCTGACGCTCTTATTGCCAACCTTTAAAACTGTTGGAAATGAGTTGGTGGGATTATTTTCACGAACATATGTGGTATATTTGAGATTGAGATAATTATAACGAGATGGGATGGTAGTTTCTGGAAGAACTATGAGGCTATCAGTTAATTTCGCTGGTATTTTCGCATTCTTTAACTATAGGTCCGTTTCAAATCATCAAAAACCGTCTCTTGAACTATTTCGAAACAACTCTCTATACAAATTACGGAAACATTTGTTCAGTGCTAATAGGATAATTTTATTTCTTTCCATTTTTTCAGCGTTCCAGCTGTCACTTGCTTCTCCTGGTGATTTGTTGTTTTTCAAATCGTTAGATTTTTCGATCTCAATTTCTTCGCAAACTCGTAGGTACCTATATTTTCGGAACTGACATTTTCTATTTTTCGCCACTCATTGACTTGCGTCTTCTGCCCACCTTGGGATCTTGTTCCAAGCTGCTTTGGTCATGATATAAGCTTTCCACAGCTTGTTTTGTCCATTTATTTTGTTCCATCTTCATTTTTTATGTGCGCGGTTTTGTTGGTAGATACAGAGTCTTGGCTTTGGGCCTTTATTCACATTTCTCCATCCTTTGACTGTTTCTATCATTGCTGCGTTGTTCTTCTTTGAACGTTGTTTGTTATTATTAGATTTATTTCTTTGTCTTCCATTGGATTTCGTTACCCATAGCTTCAGAAATCTCTTCTTTGCCTTATGAATTTCCTTGTTTCAGCACTCAACAGATTATGCTCAGAAAGTTGGTCATGGACACCTGAGCTATGAATGATGCAACATCTCGAGGTTTCAAGCAAACGAATAAATACGAGGGAGAATCGCGATGAACATAACATCGACAACTATGGGATATTAAACGCGGATTGGACTGGTTGGTAGAAAGATTCAGAGGTGAAAAGCATAGTGTTAATGGAACAGTTGCTAAGAAAGATCAGTTGTAATAGAATTGATTAGTATAGCAGTATAAAGTTATAGTATTTTTAATACCCATTTAGAAGCACCAGTCGTTCTAGTGACAAAACATGTGTCGCTTCTTGACACACAAATAAAATTAGGTTAGGAATTTCCTATTTGTACATGAAATTGACGTATTAGCAATCGACGTTCGTTTTTGTTGGTAATTTTTTGTTTCATCTGATTCGTGATTGATAAAAAAGGATGGGATTATTCTAAATGGGTATTACAAATACTATATATTAAAGTATAAGTGTGTATAGAAAAGATCGTGAAACAATATTACCTACCCGAGAGTAGTTAGGACAGACAATTTATAAATAAATAGTGAATAACCAAGACATTGTTGACACTTTATAATAAATAACATGAGACATTTTCAAGTGCATTTGACAATTAGACATAGGAGATCTTGGATTGGAGACTAATGTTTTGGTTGATGATCATCGTCCGTCACTTTGATATCGAAAAAATACAGAGTGGCAAAAGAGTCGCGCATAATACCTGTAACTTTTTAATTACCTCGTATACGAAAAAGTGACCTTAATGAAAGTTGTTCAGTAAATTATTTCTAATATTTCTACCTAGACGAATTGTTTCTGTCACTTCTGGTTTGTTTGCTATCCAGACCAACTTTGTTTTTTCAAATGAAACACCCTGTATGTGATTGCAGATTTCATGTGATATACCCTAAACCTAAGTTCAACTATTTTGGAAATATTGACAGTTGAAAATTGACTTTTTTGGCATTTTGACAGGCTGTAAAACCTAAACTGTTAATTTTAGAGGAAAACCTAGGAAGAGCCTAGCGTTTGGAATAGACAAAAATTTAAAGTAACGGACGGAGGACGAAGATGTCTCTGTGCTGTCTGAGTTATGATGGCTCACTGCGCACAAATCAGCAATTACATTTACTGGAAAGCTCAAGAAGAATAAGAAACCACGAATTCAAAAAACATACCCATAGGAGTTTATTATCGTTACTGGAGTTTTAGAGTTTGTGTGCAATCAGTTGTCCCTATTTCTCATCCAGATAAACCCAGATATACCTACTCGATGAGAGATTATGCAGGGTTCCAAAAGGAGGTATCATTCTGTTAGATTCGTGATTTAAAAGAAATTTTCCTGAACATATTGATTGGGGGAAACGGCCGGCCAAGTAGAAAGGAAGGTTTTCGGACCTCACCACCAATCGCTTTTTCCAATATTTGTAGTAAAACTTGGTAACCATATTTGACGTTAGAGATTGGAGAACCACCAAAAAGCACCTCCTAAACAATACATATCACACTAAAATATATGTGATGAAAGTGAGAGAAATGGAACTTTTCAGACTCGACTGTTGCTGATAACCAGATAATCTATTATAGTCAGGTCTTGCTTGACTCGAGAGACAACCGTTTCAAAACGAGATTCAATAGCTAGCCACAACTTCCCAACTTCCTATTGAGACTATATGAAAAGCATAGGTACTTCCAACAAAAAAATAAATAATTTCCACTCCATCCGGAGGTACGCAACCGTAAAAACGCACTTTCACGGTACCGTTTCCACAGGTAATGCTAAGGTAGGTACTTCTCCGCGGTATCGGTTCGCTGCTGGGTCGAATTACAACAGGTACACAAGGTAACGACTGATAATTTTTCGTAGTCACGTTATCAGAAACGCGAATACTCGATACAAACTTTGCCTCGCGCCGCCACTCAGTTTACAAACGAAAACAATACCTTATAGCACCTTTCCGTTTCATTTTTCATTCATTCATTTATCATCTAACGATTTGATTAGATTCGAACCCGCGGAGTAATTAGTTTTGGCGCCAAAGGATTTTTGGTTGTTCTTCGAACCATGAATTCGGGAATTTCCTTGGAAAATGAAAAAAGTTTGTGTTGTGTTTATGCAGTGATGTGATTTTTAATTGAAATTGAATTTTGGCGAAAATGAGAGAGATTTGGACAAAACAAGATGAACGTAGGATTAGCGACGGGCAACCTGTAAGTGAAATTTTTTTTGTTTAATTTAATGCATTTTTGCAAAAGTTGTATTGTAGCGGTTCAGGGTAATTTTTCTAAACACGTTCTCCTTGTCCAGTATGCATTAAATTGGAATCGGCAAAAAAAAATTAAGACTTTACGGTACTTGTATGCAAATTTGTCCAGTACTAGTGTATTTACCTGTTGTAAACAATGCGAAACGCCTGATTAGTAGAAAATAAAAGTAGGTTTACCAAGGCCTATTAAACTAGTTTGAATTGGAGACAGCAATTAGATAGTGTAGGGAGTTCTTGTCATTTTCCGAGGTTTGGGCCTTATTGCTGCGAGAACATTTTCTTCTGAGGTGCTATTAAGAACCGTCTGAAGAAGATATTTCATGGCTAGGATCAAAAATGTGATACAGATACTTGAAAAATCGCTTGCTCACAAAATAAAACCTATAATCTTGATGAATCTTTTGAATGGTACCTCTAAGTACTTATATAAATATAAAAAGTATTTTGTATAATTTATTCAACGATCATTATATCTAATTAGACATACCTAATAATGATTGGTTTAGTATTAGGTACCTACTTAAAATTAGTGCATTCAGAAATAACAACAAATTAGCAAAATTGATGGAAACTTTTTGTACCTTAGTAGAAAAATAAGTAGTATAATGTAGGATTGTGTGGTAGCTTAGACAAAAAAAGTGAAGAGAATTAAATAGGAATTAGCCGAAATGAGATAACTACAAAAACATGAAAATATGTAGTTGACATGATTTCTGCACTTTTTGGCCTCGAAAAAATTCGTTTATAATTTTTGTCTCTGAGGAGCAGGCCTTACTACAGACCTTCAAATGATCTGTCTTTTATCTCTCATTATAATTTGCTGGTCTCAATTTTTCTAATTCGAAGAAATTTTTCAGCAGCTAAAGTAAGAATAAAACCACCAATTATTGATTTCCGATTACAGATTTAGTTAATGGGGCAAATAATCTTTAAACAATAAGATCAGGTCTGTGTTTACGCTAGCTCCCTAATCTGGCGCCCATTTAAATACTGAAATATACCTCGTCGTGCCATAATGAGACGCAAGTTCGTGTTAGGTAATTTCTCCTGAATCAATTTGCACTTTCTTAGCGCACGTAATAACGACGACAAATTAGCAAATGCAATTAAGTAGCAAAACGCGACAGGAAATGTTTGGGAGTATGAAAAAAGCATTAAATTAAATTGATTGCCTAGCAATCGACTGTATTTGACGGCGTGGCCTTTGGCAAGGACTTTTCAGCATTTTAATTCTGAATTTTCAATCGCAGTTTGTTTATAAACTTGAACAATAATATAAGTATTTCGTAAATTGGCAAATATTGTAAAGCAGGAGTCTCCTAGAAGTGAAGTTACTGCTCCTTAGACTCAGAACAAGTGGTGTCAAAATTTTAAATTCAAGTTGAGAAAATAGCTGTTAAAATGCTGAATTAAATACATCCAACATTCAAATATATGCACTCTGAAACAATCGTCTCCTAAATCCAAATTTAACCTATTTGATTTTAACATTCAATGAATCCCAGGCCAACTTTATACTTTATCAATTTTGTTATCACTCCTAATTAAAGTTGGAGAATCTAGGCCAACATAGGCAGCACAAAGTAATTTAATACTCCTTGAAATTCCGGGCTTCGAAAATCCATACTATCTTACAAGGTGTTTCTATAGATGACTTTAATTGCTATTTCAAGTATGTAATAAGATTCTTGAAACACTTACCTATAAGATGATTAAAAGATTACCTGATTACCATCATGGTGTCAAGGTATAGAACAAATAAAATCCTTTTGTAAGAAATAAATATGACTCATATTATAGTTAAATTCCTGCACTCTAGAATTTGGAAATGTACGTAAATATTTATTATTATTTGATAGCATATCTTGCAAATTGCATCAAAAATTTTATGACTCATAAAACTTCAAAAACACCTCGTCATAGAGGCACAAAATCATAGATTTTTAAGTCTCCTATAATAAATGACTCAACCCGAAAAATGTTTTAAAATGCTGTTAAGACTAATTTGGTCTAAAAACAATGACTTTTAGAGAAAAAATACCAGAAAGAAATTCTAGAAAGCCTTGATTCAAGTTTTTGTAACGTTTTAATAATTAATAACTTTCAAACGACAAGTTAAAATAATTTACATTATCTACGTTTCTCGTTTGCCATATTCATTATGACAGGAAATTCAACACGATAATAGCCCGTAATCTACCTATCTAATATTGCAGAGAGAGGATGCTGGGAGAACAAATAATCTTTCACATTTAACGTCAAATTAATTGCGTTATGTGCTGCTAGCTTTCATTCATTGATTATTGTTTTTTTTTTTTTAATTACCTACTGCCACAGTAACAGTATCTCTCTTCCTATCGATTAAGTGCATTTATATAAATTTGGACTTTCTCTACATAAAATTGCAGCTGTAGAAAACGCATTGCAAACTTACTTCATCTTCATTTTGTATTTTGCACTGATATTGCTGAACAACTGCGTTAATTGTTGTTCGTATATTGTCCAACATCGTCTTCAACTTTCTTACTGTACTACATCATCTATAACCTGCAATTTCTTGCTTCAAGTCCCTAAGTGACGGAGCTTTGAATGATTATTTTAAGTCGTCCAATGTCCCCTTGCCTTTTTTCTCTAGTTTTCCTGTTCATTTTTCTGTCGTTTGACCTTTTCTCCTTCCCTTACACTTGGCCTAGAAATTTTTGAATTTCTCTCTTCTGCTCTTCAATATTTGCTTTTTGTCTTGTCATTTTTGTCGTAATATAATAGGCATATCGAGAAAGTTCTAGAACTTTTTTTCCTGAATTTTGATTTGTTGAAGAACATTACTCGAAAGTAAGGCTAATTGGACCACATGAAAGTACAAAATGAACATTCTGCTACGAGGTATTCCAAATGCAATTGATATTTTGGAAGGAAAGTTGGTACCTACTCCCAGTTTTGCGTAAGAGAATGCGTCAGCACTTTGCGCATGAGGGAAGCCTAGTGAGTTTCAATATATCAGATTGTATAATGCACTTCTTGCTCTTAGGTACATATGACAGAAGATACCTTACAAAAAGTTATAAGGTTATCTTCAGCAAGAGAAATGTGGGTTGAATTGAATAGATCAAAGAGCCTATTGTCGTATACATGGCCATGTTGAAGACAAACCCATGATATTTGCTGAGAGTTCTTCAACTATAGGAAGAAAGTTCAAGATGATACGTCTAAGCTCAAAAACCTCTGGAATGAGCTGCAAAAAGGGTTATCAAAAGAGAAAATCATTACAAAGGAAAACATGTAATTGTGAGTTACCCGAGTTGCTGTTAGTCTGTAAGATTTTAGAAACTCCACCCCAAGACTACTTCTCTTTCATGTTGAGCTGGATGCAATGTCAAAATCTGACAGGACTAAAGACAATTTAACTAATGCTTTGTTCTCATGAAAAGGCATTATCAAACAAGAATAATGAAAGTCATCAGGAGGCGTTACTTGCAGAAAAGAGAACCAACTCGACCAATAAGTAAAAACTAGTTTGAAATTATTGCAAAAGAGAAGGTTATAATGTCAAACAATGTACTGAATGGAATGAAGATGGTAGACCTCTAAAACCGGAAAGCTCAAATTCAAGAAATACCAGAACACAGAAAAATAAGGATGTTGGTTGCCTTAACAAGTACTATTTTATTCAGCGAATGTGAGGAAAGTAGCTGGTTTGTGGATAATGGTGCTACAAGTCATATCACAAATCGAGGTGATATCATTGAAATATTTGGATATTTTCAAGATACACACACAATAACAACATCGAATGGCGAAACGTTTAGAGCAGTTGGAAAAGGAAATATTTTGGTACAAACAAGACAAGACAAAAAGATGTTTTAACGTTATCAGGCGTATGCAAAGTTCCTTTGATGATTAAAAATAATTTATTTTCTGTTTAACATGCGCAATATCTACAGCCTAGATCAAACTTTACTTCAAGCAGTGAAAAATGCAGTTTTATAATTGGTGGAAAAACCATACTGACAGGTGAAAGAAGTTGATTTGGAGGACTGTACAAGCTAGCATTGCAGATCATAAAGCAGGAGGTAACAGCTCAAATCAACATAGTTTCAAATGAAAACTTATTGCAACCAGACCATGGACGCATGAGACAAATTTTAAGTCGTGAGTTTGACCTCAAAATGATCTTAGACAGCAAAATATGTGAGGGTTGTATTTATAGTAAAACACACAGAGAGAGAGCAAAAGGTACCAAGAGAACTGTTACACACAGACGTTTGCAAGAAAAATCCAAATGTAGCTATAGATACTTCGTGCTCTTCAAGGATGATTTCAGTCGCACGTTATCGCTATGTCTACTTTGTGGAAGAAAAATCTGAACTTGCGGAAAAACTGACAATACCTCTGTTAATGGATTGGTCGACTGGAAATTACGGCTCTAGAACGGTTCTCATGTGTGTCGGAATAGAGCACATTACGTTGACTGAAGTGAAAACAGTAAAAGAGCTACCGTGAGATAATGTTGGGAAATTTGACAATGGTCGAGTAGGAAACATTCTACAAGAAAGTTGAATCAAACAGAGACTCCTTATGCCTTATACCCCAGAGCAAAACGGCTGTGCAAAACCAGATAACCTTATCGTTGAAACTGATCCATCATGCATGCTCATGAAGATTTTATACAACTTTTTTGGGCTGAAATAATAAATACATCGGCGTACATTTTGATTAGGACCCGTTATTATTCTAGTATCAAAGCAAAATCTTCATTTGAGCTGTGGCATGAGAAAAAGCCTTCTTTAAAACACATGAGGATTACTTATTGGAACATCCTGTTATGCCCATGGTACCAAAGTCAGAGGAAGAAAAAAAATGGATAGAAACGCAGTGGAAGGCATAGTTATTGGATATAACCAAGATGATGGATACCGGATTTGACAAATATATTTGAAGGGACACCGGAGAAAATGCCATAAAATTAAAATTTTAAGGGCGTCTGATACCCTTTTTGGAGCGACCTAGACGTCTGACGAATTACATACGTTATCTGTGACCTTCAAACAGATAATATGCAAAATTTCTGTAAATTTTGAGCTTTGAGAAAACAGCTTCTCAAAATTACAACTTTGCGCGGGACACAGCGCCAGCTGTCCCAGAACTATGAGTGTTGACTGTACACAAGCATTCTATCACTAAAAAACGACCTATTTTGAAAATATCAGCCTACAGAAAATTCTTGAGGTGTTCGACGCCAGCTCCCCAACTAGTCGATGTTCCGATTTCGTCAATGCTCTAGAGAAAAATGCCACTGGTTTTCCAGATTCGGTAAGTTAAGCGGCAATAGCATATTCCGATGCGTCATTTTCAATAGTAAAAGTGGCTTCATCGTCTATGAAAATAACAACAGCGTTTTTTATATCAGTCTTAGTCTTCAACTGTTCAAATGCAGCAGCTTCACAAGCAGGCAATGAAAACTTTTTAACTACAATCAGTGGATGTATTTTCTCAGGAAAACCTATGAATGAACTTGGAACAGTGAACAAAGCAGTAGGTATCTGGGGCCAGTCGAAAAATAAGTCTGTCTCTGTCTTGATCTTGTCTTCATAGTCTTGAAAAAAATTTGTACCAAATTTTTAAAATTTTCATAACATGGGTTTAGGACTTCTGAAATAAAAAATAAAACTCCCTTTCTGAAAAAATTATGCTGACGTTTCGACCATGAACCATAAGAATAAGCCTACCTTACCTGAGCATTCAGGCCAGACAAAGGTTTTCGAGAACCCTCACATAGTCACATAGCTATTTGAATTTTATTGGCCAATTCACAAAAATTAGATTTGGGTGAGATGTGGGGTTTGTGTACCTAATCATAATTATCTTTGGAAATTCCAATATTTAGGTACCTATTGTATTATGTAGGGGTAGGAAAATAATAAATACTTGAACGAACAGCTTTTATTATTACTCGCGGCTACAGCCAAAATGCACTCTGGCTCCTTCGATTTCGCGCGGTTATTTAAAAGTGAATCTTACCCGGTGAGTGCACTCAGTACATTCTCTAATTTTTTGGCGTTTGTATATTTGGTATTTGTATATTTTACAGGCAATGTGTAATGTAAATAATTGAGTCGACTTTTCTTTTCAAGACCAAGACCAAGACGAGAGTCTCGAGAGAGAGTCTTTGGTATTGGTCTTGAGAAGATTTATTAGGTCTTGGTCTTGGTCTCGGTTTGGGTATTGCTACCAAGACCAAGACAAGACCAAGACTAGTTTTGTGGTCTCGCGAAGCTCTATATTTTCGACGCCACCTCCTGGACTATGCGGTGGCGTCTGGAATTATCATCTTATGAATATGATATCATATACAGATCTGGAAATCAAAACATCATGGCAGGTACATTTTCAATTTTCAAGAATATCTACTGCAATTTTACCTTCATCTAGTGACAAAACATTGTATAATATCATAAGAGAAAAAATTTTGTCGGCAAAATTTTTGAAAGGTATATGGAAGGTTTGTTGCTTGGCAATTTCGCGAATGACATTTTTGACTGAAGGCGAATTTGATTGAGTGATTTTATAAAAAATGTCATGAGTGAAATGGCCGAAAAGCAACAAACTTGAATTAAACTTTGATAACAATTGTGCTTACACAATTTTTTCTCGAGTGGTATTCGTCATGATTATTTCACGTAAGATTTTGAAAATAAATAGAATGCAAAAATATGAATAAAAACTTCAAATCACCTTCAAATTAAAAATATCAGTTTGACTATGTCAAAAAATGGTCGCTGAAATACCCATGTTGTTGGTATTGTCCAGGTAGCAATATTATCAGCTGAATACCGAATTTATACCTACACTCTAGTCAGTGAAATAATCTACATAATTCTCTCTGTCTTCCTGGTATAACAAGATTGTATTACTGGGTTCGATGTAAGAATCTACCTTCCTCACTAGAAATCCAACCATCTGTTCTAAATATCAAGAGAATTTCAACCACCCATTTGTGCTGGTATCAAACCAAGGTTCTATAGAAATCAAGGGACCATCATAAAAGCTAATGCTCCTTTCGAAAGAATAAATATAGATTTCAAAAGTCCATCGCCATCTGAGAACCCAAATCGCTATATTTTGACTATTGTGGATGAATTTTCTAGATTCTTATTTGCCTGTGCTTGTCCTGACATGACCTCATCAACCATCATGAATTGTTTAAAGCCCGCATTACATCTGTGTATTTTTCGTGTATTTCTACATTTATTTATGCATGAAGAAATACACGAATGTAAAGCGCAAATATTAACCGTGTATTGGGCACTTTTGACAGCTGCTCACGTAAAAAAAAAATCATGAATTTATACATGTAGAAATACACGAAAAAATACACAGATGTAATGCGGGCTTAGCTCAACTTTTCCCTGTTTTTGGGACACCATCGTACTTGCATAGTGATAGAAGGACATCATTTATATCTGAAAAACTGAAAACATACTCAACACGACTTGGGATTGCAACTAGTCGCACTACTCGTGCAGGGAAACGGCAGTGTGAACGGTATATGTAATAGTATTACATGGATAACTATTCAGTTAGCTCTAAAATCAAGAAACATGGATATAAGACATTGGCAGCAGGTACTGGTCGACTCTTTACATTTAATATAAGGTCTTTGTTAGCAAAAAGTTGTTCATCGCATGAAAGAATGTTCTTCATTCTCGAAGATCTACAAATGTTCTTCAATTCCAACCTGGTTGAGTGTTGCTGGTCCAGTTTTCCTAAAGAAGCATGCAAGACAAAGCTAGTATGAACCAATCGTAGTAAAAGTGCAACTCCCAGAAGCAAATTCTGATTATGCTCATATCAGATTAGCTAATGGTAAAGAAACAACTGTGTCTACACGTCACCTTGTGTCAAGAGGAGATCTTGCTCTGCATCAAGGAACGTTGAATGAAGATATGAATGTAGAATGCAGAATAAATAGAAATGAACCTGATAATCAAAACAACGACCAATGTAGTGAATCTGATCCCATGCAAATATTTAATTACGATGATTCTGATGCTGGAAATCTTGATGGGACACTTGTAACACCATTAAGGAAGTCTTTCAATGTTATGTATATGCTCTGTATACTATAGTAAGATTCTGAGTTTATTAAAGCCTATATTCTAGAGGTTTCCTTTTACTTCAGTACCTATATAAAAATGCAGCTGTAGAAAACGCCAACTTACTCAATCTTCATTTTGTATCTTGTACTGATATTGCTGAACGCATTCGAGTTAATTGCTGATCATTGTACAAAATCGTCTCCAACTTTCTTACTGTTTACTACTTAGGTACCTTAACTTTTTGCTTCAAGTAAGTGACGAAACTTTGAATGTTTTGGAATTATTATTTTGAGTCGCCTAATGCCCCCTTGCTTTTTTTCTGTATTTTTTTTAGTTTTAGTCATTTGCCCTTTTCTTTTTGTTCTCCTTTTGTTTGGCTTCTTGGTTTCCAAACACTTACCATGGAAGTATTGGAAATATAGGTAGCGGGTACGTTTAGCGTATCAGGGACAATGAGTTATCCCTGCCCATTGCAATCTCCAGGTACCTTCTGGCCCAAAAGGCTAGTACCTGTCAATGGCCGCTGGCCACGAAGGCGGATTGGCACAGGTGGCAACCCTGTTTTTGCCTAGAGAAGAATTTAGACAAAACTAGACTTGTAGGTAGGCGTTGAATCGTCAAAAGTTAGGGGAAGACAACCTCTACTGAAAATAACCCGGCTCTTCAGGATGGGGGTTGAAGCAATAGATTAGCAAACTTCTTCGGAAAAAAAACTTAGCTGGCTAAAAATTTCGAATCGCTTCGGAAAACGGACGGATTCAGATTAAGACAAAGGCTTCGAAAACGGACAATGAGATTCGCTACCTACATTGAACGTACCTACATGAGGGATTAGGACAAAGCAGGATGAGGTGTTCCGGGAGTTACAACCGAAAAAAACAGATGTATTTATGCGTAGTAACGGAAACGAGAAAGAAAGCAAATGGAAATGAGGAAGTGGGAGGTTTTAAACACTTTTACAGCGGAGTGGAAAAAAAGTCGGCACTCCAGAATAAAAATAAATGACTGAGTAAGGGCGTATCATATCGCGGAAGGCGTATCGGACCATCATCTGGTTATAGCACAAGCAGTGGTTAATGTCAGGAAAAACCGAAATCGAGTAAACAAGGTTAACACAAGTATATCCAAATTAGACGCAGCAAGATATAATCTCGATAGCTGTAAAGATGAATCTACAAAATTCTTGTATAAATTACACATATTCGGGAATATTCGGGTCGTGAACTTACCGCAGCAGAAAAATGGCATGTAATATTGACAGTTGAGTTGAAGAGGGCGCTTCTGTACTTGGAGCTATTTAAATTTTGGCGCGTAAATAATTGATCGTAATTTTAACCCCAAAAGTTAAGTCTGATGTGTGGTTTCAAGACAAGCTGACGCTGACACTTTTAAAAATATTCTCTAGGGCCACTGAATGCTTTGGAAGATATTTTAACTTATTCATTGTTCATATTGTAGTCGTCTTTCTTTCTACTCAATTTAGGCGGATTAAAACTATTGACATTTACCGCCAAAATTTGAAGCACTCCAAGTTCACTCGCGCCCTCTACAAAATTTTGGAGAACTTAACTGGATATTTGCTGCCATTACAAAAAAATCCATGCGGTAGCAAAAGAGGCGCTCGGCATTCAAGACAAAATAAACAAACACACACAATCTTGAATGGTGGTCAGAAGTCAGAAGACCTAGAAAGGCTTACAAAAGCCAAAAAAGTACCTAGCTTACCAGAGGTGGTTAAATCCGGCAAACCCAGAAGATGGAAGAATGTAATACAATTGAATAGAAACGTTAAGAAGGGGTGGCAAGGCAGAAAAACGAAACATGGGAGAAACGATGTGAAGAGATCGAAAGATATTTGGGAGGTTCAAGGGTGGCAGAAGCATGGAAAGCTATGAAGAACGTGAGCAAAGGTAGAAAGGACGCAGTGAATTTCCAGATAATATCTATGGAAGAATGGACTGAAACACTAAAAGAAGCCGCTGCAGGCAGAGAACAATTCAAAGGACAGATTGGATTGAGGATATTGGGCAAGATGAAGTAAATCATGTGGAAGCCATAACGGCGAAAGAGGTTAGAACAAATGTACAAGATATGAAAAATTGGAAAACTCTGGGGCCAGGAAACATGCCTATCGAGCTAGTCAAATGTACGCCAAAGATCGTGATGGAAATTCTAGCAGATATATACGATCTGTTACTAAGAGGCCACACTATATCTGCAGACTGGAATATCTCACACATAAGTTTCATCCACAAAAAATTCAACTTTTGGATACTATACAGCAATAAGTGCATGTGACTAGTTCTTTGGGAAGGTTGTACGGCAGTATTTTAAAAAGAAGGAATGAAATGAAATTTCCAGACATAGAAGGCTTATTTCGTGCGGGACATTTATGCATGGATCGCACTTTCACATAGAAAAAAGGAAAGCTCGAAATCTGTCCACACACCTAATATTTGTTGCTCTCGAACCTACGATACAGTGCTTTTGAGAAAACCCGCAAAGTATAGTAAAAGTAGGAAATCAAGCTTCCGAAAACTTTAAAATTACGAAAGGACTGGAGCAAGGTTGCTGTTTATCACCTATACTGTTCAAGATTTACATTCAGGAAGCCTTGAAGAACTGAAGAAATAAGTGCTCTGATATGGGAATAGAAGTGGGAGAACATCACTTACTTGTCCACACTATTCTTTGCAGACGATCAGGTGGTAATGGCTAGCTGTGAAGAGGCCTTGGATTACATGTATAGAAAACTTATAAGAACGAATATTAACAGTGGGGAATGGAAACAAACCAAAGCAAGACACAATATTTTTGTATTAAAGATGATAATAAAGATCCGGATCAAAGTTTAAGATATCTGAAAAAGTGTGAGGAGTATAAATATTTACTTGGGAAGCTTGATATCAACAGTGGGAACATCAGAGCGAGGTATAGAAAACAGTAACACAAGGTAAAAAATGCCTTAACATCCTAAATTCTCTACTCTGGAGTAGTGAGATTTCTATAGAAACAAAAAAGACAATCTACGGAGCAATAATTGTAGAGCCGGATATTGACGTACGGAGCAGAATGCTGGCAGCTATCGGAACGAAATAAAAGGAATGTAGATGCAGTGGAAACAACTTAAGACTGGAGCATATGCAGAACGCTGGAATTCGAAGAAGAGCAGAAATAATATATAGAGCCACCGAAAGAATAGACACCCGAAAGCTCATGTGGTATGAGCATGTTATGAGAAGAGAGGAGAGATCGCCAAAGAGAGCATTGATGTACGTTCCATGGAACAGGAGGAAGAGAGGAAGACTGGCGCTAACATGGATAGATAACATTTGAAAAAATATGAATTATATAGAGCGATAGGCGAGGAAGAATGGAGAGACCTTAAAAAAAGGCAATCGAAATGCGGGATGCGGCAGAAGGCTGTATCCATACTTGTCACAAACAAATCGTTCTCGTATGTGATAAAAAAAAGATAAGAACAAATACAAACTCACTCCCCGTTTTCCCAAACCTCACATTTCGAATTCAGGCAGATACCCTAAAAGGGAAAACAAATATGTACAGGGTGATCCAGTATAAAGTGAACACCCCCTACCTTTTCGATCAAATTTTTTTTTTTCCAAAAATCAAGATAGCCATTAGGTGTATTTTTTTTCTAGGAATTTGGAAACGTTTTCCGAAATTTAATTAAATTTTTCGTTGAAGCGCTGCGACCAAAAAAGTAATTTTTTCAAATGAAATAACCTATATTTAAATCCATTTCTTAAACGCCCCTATTTTTCTCATTTCAAATATATAGTTTGTTTATCTTTATTTAAGTAATTTGCGATATATTTTCACTCAAGATTCAAATAAAAATAGCCGAAAATAAGGTATCAAGGTAAATCCTATTAATTTTACCTTTAATAAAACTACTGGTTATTATGTTTTATGCTACCTTTTCGGCTATTTTTATGTGAACTTGAGTGAAAATATATCGCAAATTACTAGATTAAAGATGAACAAACTATATATTTGTAATGAGAAAAATAGGGGCGTTAAAAAAATTGATTTAAATATAGGTTATTCCATTTAAAAAAAATACTTTTTTGGTCACAGCGCTTCTACGAAAAATGTAATTAAATTTCGAAGAATGTTTTCAAATTCTTAGAAAAAAAATACACCAAATGGCTATCTTGATTTTTGTAAAAAAAAAATTTTGATCGAAAAGGTAGGGGGTGTTCACTTTATACTGGATCACCCTGTACATATATACCATACCTATATAAATTACTTCCGCTCATAGACTAAATCGAATTATTCTTTTGCGAAAAGCGCATGTCACAATAAGATAAGATAAAGGAAAAAACTCTGGAAAATTTTCCTGGATTTAGATGCTTTATGAATGCTTTTATCAAAGTGGTATTATTGTGTCATAAAAAGTGAGAGATATATTTCTATTTACCTATTATTTTTATGGTGAAGATACTGAGTTTGGTGAGTGTAAAAATAATCCAGCATTTATAGAAAAATACTGATTAGTCTATTGTCTTAAGATTTTAATCAACATATTGTTTATTTGCATCCTTGTCATCCTTATTCTTATCAAATCAATAATATTTTAATCCGGGTACGTAACCTTACACCCACTTTAGAACGATAATAATTGTTCTTAGCTTAGCTCGAAAAGATAAGTACCTATTTTCATTATTCAAGCGTCATAATTAATAATTTCGAAATTGATTATTTCAATGTACAAACATACGTGAGTAATAAATACTTATTTAGCAGACACCGTTAAGGCTGTTCATTGCCAATAGTGCTATTTTTATTATCGCTCTTGTTGTGTTGGTGGCCTTAAATCGGACTCTTAATTGTAAAATTATATAAGTTTTATGAATACAAATCAAAGAATAGTCGGGGAAATTTTGCAATTTCGTCACACTGCGGAATTTGCTTGTACAGTTCTACAGTTGTAGAAATGCATATTTCACATAATCAATATCAATTTTGATAGTGATAATATATATGTTCGGATTTAGGAAATATGCTGTAAGTTGCCTGATCTTTAAAATGACAAAAATTGGATTGCAAATCCTTATTTCTTAATATTTAGCTTCAATTTCTCATTACATTGTAAGTACTCAAACTCAATGCAAAAGTCATATTTTTTATTTAAACGGTACATACTTATAAAATGCTAAGTATTTCTTTATTATTTCATATATGCATATCGTATTCATAAATGAAAGTTTTCCGCTGACTGACGGAAATATAAATAGTAATAATAATAGAGGACGTAATTTCCGTTTCATTCAAATTGTAAAAACTACAAAGTTTATAGACAAAAATATGATTTTCAGTGCAAATTCAGCCACTATAACAACGCATTGTTGAATGTTTGAAGAAAATTTCATTTCATAAAGATTGTACAATAATTATTATTGAAAGGTCATCCTTTTTTCATTTAACAAAACATCCTTCGTTTTGAATGTGACCTCAAGGATTCTCCCACAAATCTTTATTGTTCTTATTCAACCATTACTTGCCTGTATTTATGCGGCTTTCAATTACATTTTTGCATCCTAATTGTTTTGCGCAAAAGTCAATATACCTACCTGTTTCATGGTAATTTGAAGGTACAGGGTACATAGTATAAACAACTTATACCTTATTATAGTGGAAAGGTTGTATGGCTTATTTATATTAATAATAGTTGTTGTAATATACCTAGTAACTAACAATTATATGCAATCATATTTTTTAATATTCAGTTTCATTAATTAATGTATTGCTAAATATGTAGAACACGTGAGTACCTTAGTACCTACCTACTTGAAGTACAAGTAGAAGTAGGTACTTTTTTATGCATAGTATTCGAGAAAATTTCTTGCAATGTTGCAATAACTGAGCATGTTCCAAACAGCCATAACGAAATATGGGTTTTAAAACCTCATCTTCTGCGCCTCTTGGCCTTCCATATCCTCACCAGGTGGCTGGTTTCTTCCTCTTTCGAGGGGTTTCGATAAACCATTTTAGACATGAAAAGAACATTCCTCAAAATTATTCACCCAGACATTTAGCTTTTTAATGTCCATCAACACATTCATACGTGTGGCATGAATAAAAACGAAGTAGTTGCTACTACTACAAGTAGTATAGTATATTCTACGAAGTATTTACTTCACAATGAATGATTCACTAGTTTCCGGAAGTTTCGAAATGTAGTATCTACTTCATTTTCAAGTAAATACTACGGAGAACATACTACTACTTGTTGGAGATAGTTTAGCACGTATGAACAAAGTACTCAGATTGAAGCCTTCCTTTTTGATGCTGAACTCTGAACTCAATCTTCAAGATTGAGAATTCATCATAATTTGTATTCTGCTTTTTCCAGAACGTTATACTTAATACAGCTCTAATTAGCGCAGATTATCTGAAACTAGCCAATATCACATTAGTTATATCAACTAAATCCGATACATTTCAATTAAGTTGATTTGGAATCCCCACTCGTTTGTATGTATGCAATATTAACTAGGCGCCACCTACGTTCCACTAAATATATCACCCTCACAATAAATAAGTAGGTTTACTTTACATCTTAAATAAGTGATTATTTCACATGATATATACTGTTAATAATATAACTGTGTACTTTGTAACACTCTGTAAAGTAACTTCTTTAATTTATTTATAACGCAATGACGTTATTATTTATAACCTTATTGCACTCGTCATTAACCTTGAACGGGGCCTCATGATTCCCTACCGTAATAACACACTAATTGTATTAATTGCGACCAGAAAAAAAATCCTAGTTTGTTATTTCTGACGTTCATTTGAGATCATCAATTATTGAAGAATAAGGATCTTCATTTACCTTAGAAAGAATAGATATTACTTCATTAAATTCCTTGGTAATAACTGAACGATGATGTAATTTATATTGTTTTGTTTTTAATATAAAGTTTTTTTTTTCAGGTTGCCAAAAAATGGAATATAACAGATCCTGTGTACAAACCCAAAGGTCTGTCGCATTCGCCTTCGTTGCGAGCCATAAGGAACTACAACGACTTACCGATTGACAGGAGTTCGGGTGAAGGCGTCGACAATCCCGGGTTCGAATCCGATTATAAATATGAATACTATACTTATCCTGGACCAGGCTATAGGTAAGCTAGAAGAGTCAATTAATTTGTTTTTGAACCATTTTTTTCCTTGATGTTCCTAAATAAATACAATTATCGAGCAAATAATTATTCGTCTGACAACAGTATAATTTTTGAGATTAGACCAATAATATGTTTTTCGGATTTTCATTAATTTCTCGATCATTTGTTTTTCCTTGGTTGATAAGCCTCGATTTAATCGTCTTGCCTTCTCTTACTTTCAATGTCTCCTATATACATCTATATATAATTATCGGTTTATAACGTTCTACGTCTTCCAATTCCCGATCTCCAACTATCTCTGTCAATCCAGGCATCCTCCTCCAAGTCTCTGTCTCTCATTTCTTCGTCCACTCCACTTCTCCAGCTTCTTCTTGGTCTGCCGCGTCTTCTTCTTCCCCCTGGCTTCGTGGCTTCCCCTCAATAATTTGCTTGGTTATTCTTGTATCTGCATCTGCCAAATCAGCTGTTTGTCCTTTATATCATCTACTATTGTGTGTTTTACGTCCATAATCTCCCTAATTCTCAGATTTGTTATCCTTTCCATTTTTGACCTGCCTGCCGATCTCCTCCAAAAGTCCATTTCAGTTGCTTCCAGTATTTTTGCGGTTCTGTTCTTCAATGGCCAGACTTCTGAACTATATGTGGCGATGCTTTTGGCTAGGGTGTTGTATATTCTAGTTTTGTTATTTTTGTTGATATTTTGGTCCCACAGTACACCATAGGGATATTGCCTTGCATCCTTGTATATTTCGATTCCGATCTTTAATTGCTTCGTCCTTCGTCTAGGGTTCCCTCTTGTGAGATTTTCATGCCCAAATATTTGTATTCAGTACATTGTTTTATTTCTTGTCCGTTATTCAATTTCAGAGTTCGTAGTTCACCTCCAATAGTCATATATTCTGTTTTAGTTACATTTATTTCCAAACCCCATTTCTCGTATTCTTCTATCAATTTTCGTGTCATGTCCTCTAGGTCATCATAGTCCTGTGCAATTAATACTTGATCATCTGCAAAGCTTAAAGTATATAGACTGTATTCATTGAGCGGTTTTCCCATGTGTCTGCATTTATTTTTCCATCCCTTAAGCGCTTGTTCTAAGTATATTTTAAAAAGTGTTGGTGATATGCAGCATTCCTGTTTAAGTCCTTAAGTTGCTAGAAAGCCTTTACTGATTATGTTTCCCTGTTTAATCTTGGTCTTCGCATCACTATAGAGCGTTTTTACTGCCTTTATCAGTTCTAAGTTGATATTGGTCTTTTCCAGTGCTTCCCAAAGCTTTTTCAGCGGAACATTGTCAAATGCTCTCTTTAGATTTACAAAGAGTAAATGGAGTTCTTGGTTATACGCTAGTTTCTTTTCCATTATCTGAGTCAAACTAAATAAATCGTCTACAGTTGATTTTCCTGCTCTAAAACCAGCCTGTTCTTCTGCCTCACTATCTTTGTACTCGTTCTCTATTCTGGCTTTTATGAGTTTTTCATACACTCTGCTCAGCGTATTTGTTACTGCAATTCCTCGGTGGTTCTCGCATTTGTTTCTGTCTCCCTTCTTATATATCGTTATTAAATAGCTAATTTTCTACTCTTCCGGTACTTTATGTTTATCTATGCATGTTTGAAATAGTTTTGTTAAATGTTTGTAGAGTTTATTGGTCCCATACTTTATCAGTTCTCCATATATTTCTCTTGGGCCTGGTGCCATAACGTTTTTCAAGAAGCTATAGTGTTTTTTAACTTCTTCTTATGTACCTAACTCCTATTGGTGATCCTGCGGTTTTTATGTTTCTTTTCTGTTCCTTTTCTTCTTTAAACTCTGCTCGCTGTTCTGTCAGCAATTCTTCTGTCAGCAATTCTTTAAAGTACTTTTCCCATTGCTGGGGTGTTATTGTTATTGTATTGATAATATCCTTGGTTTTTGTTTTCCTCATATTTTTTAGTAATTTCCAACTTTCTTTGTTTCTTTTACCTCCCAGATAAGTATTAATATGCGTACAGTCTCTTTCCTATGACTCGTTTTTTTTTTCTGTACTATTTTATTCCGTATTCTTGCTTGTGCTTTCTTATATATTTCTTTGTCTCGTGTCTTATTTGAACTTAGATACTGTTGGTATTTCTTCCTTTTATCTGCTATGCCTTTCTCTATTTCTTGGTCCCACCAATGAGGTGAGGGCCTTCTTCCATTTTTTTCGTATTTGCCTAGGGCTTCAAATGTTGCACTGTGAATACTCTCTTTGATATGGCGGTAATGAATTTCAAGTTTTTGGAAGTTCATACTACTCTGTATTTTGATCCAATCTCTTCATGTACAACCCCTTTACGCTTTGCTCTTCTAGAGATTTTAGGTTGTATTTCTCAGGCACAATATTGTCTTCTTGTTTTTTCATTCCGTTTTCTTTTGCGGTGTTTCTGCGCGGGATAAAGATTTCTGTTTTCAGGAGGTAGTGATCGCTACCACAGGTCGCTCCCCTATATGCTCTCACATCCTGGAATTTTATGTTCGAGCTCTGTTTTGCGATAGTGTAGTCAATAATCGATTTTTGTTGTCTAGCTTCATTTTTCCATGTGTACTTATGTATTTCTTTATGTTGAAAGTAACCGTTTAGGATTTTTAGGTTATTTTGTTGGCATATTGCTATGAGCCTTTCTCCATTGTTATTCGTTACATTCTCTCCAAATTTTCCGACTACCTTGTCGTTATTTTTCTTCCTGTTCGTCCGTTAAAGTCTCCCAGCAATATTATTTATTACAGTATCTGGGGGGTTGATTCTTGATAGGCGCTTTAACTTTCAGTAAACTGAATTACTCTAACACCCTCCTCGATTTGAAATGTTTTAAAAAATCAAAACAAATAAACTTAACATAAAAATCGTACTTGAAAACAGCTTATAAAAACTTCAAAGAAAATTTACAAAACACAAATCTTATCTCTAAGAAAATCGAAAATCTCTTTACCTAAAGATTTTGTCAGTATATCAGCTAGGTTTTGATCAGTTGATACATATTGAATGCTAATTTCTTAACCCAAAACCAAATCCTTCAAGTAAGTAATGATGTTTAATATCAATGTGCTTGGATCTTTTTGAATTCTCATTACTTTTGGACATCAGATTGAACTTTTGTTATCACAATAGAGAATTGTATTGCCAGAAATGTTAAAATCTTTCAAAATTCCCTTCAAATTAATCAAATCCTGAGCTGAAATTGATGCTGCCACATACTCTGCTTCTGCTGAAGATAACGCAACGCAACCTTGCTTTTTGGAAAACCAAAATACCGGATTCTGTCCATAAAGTATTATGCATCCACTGACACTCTTACGATCTTTTTTGTCTGTTCCCCAATCTGCATCTGAATATTCCTGTATATGTATGTCTGTATTTGAATTCTTGTGGTATGTGAGTCCCATTTCTTTTGTACCTTGTAGATAGCGTAGTACTCTTTTTCCTGCATTCCATGTCTCTATAGTGGGTCGATCCAAGAATCTACTTAGATAAGAAATTGCGTAGCCAATATCAGGTCTTGTTGTTGTAGTTAAATACACAAGTCCCCCAATTAATTCACGATATGGAACATCTTCTAGTATCTGACTGTCTTCGTTATATTGAAATCCTTTCTGGAGTTCTTTTTGGATTGCATTGTTCCATATTAAAGTTGACTAAAAGTTTTTCTATGAATTTTGTTTGGTCAATCTTTATCTTGTCTTCTGATCTCGTTAAATTCATTCCCAAAAAATTCTTGATTTTCCCAAGATCTTTGGCTTGGAAATATTGTTTCAAAAGTTTCATAGTCTCTTCTACATCTGTGTCCTTTCCTAGTAGTAGCATGCTATCTACATAGATAATTATCCATACTTTTTGAATATAATATAAACAACAATCATGTCTAGATCTAGTAAAGTTATTTTTAGTCGCAAAATTATTAAAGGTGTCGTTCCAAACTGTAAGTGATTCTTTCAGCCCATGTAACGCTCTATTATATAGGTGTATTACACTTCAATCCTGTTGGTGCATAAATATAGACTTCATTTTCGAGAATCCCATTCAAGAATGCTGTAGGTATATCCAGTTGTCTTATGTTCCCAGTTACGTTGTAGTGCTATTGAAAAGAGGATTCTAATCATCGATGTTCTTGCAACAGGTGAGTAGTTTGGTTCAAAAGGATCCTCCTCCTTGATCTGAAACCCTTTTGCTACCACTCTAGTTTTAGTTCCATCTTTTTTCATCCTAAAAACCCATTTTGTTTGTATAGCTCTTTCTCTGTTTGGTAAATCTGTTTCTGTCCATGTTTTCAGTTTTTCATGTGAATCTTGTTCTTTTTTAATAGCAACTTTCCATTCTTTGCAATTTACTGCTTCTTCGTACTTAACTGGATCTTCTTCACTTGCTGATATTAAGCAGTATGCTGTATAAATCTCATATTCGGTTAAATGTCTTGGTTGAGTGATTTTTCTACCTTTGGCTGTTGTCTCTGTTCTTGGTAAACATTCTTCAAAACTTTCTGAGCTTGAACTCTCTGTATCTTCATTTGATTCATCTTCTGTTATATTTTGCTCTTGTATTTCAATTTCAATTTCATTTATTCCTCCTTTTAAGTCATGTTCACTTTCAATATCTTCTATTACTTGCCTGAACTTTTCTGGTTTCTGATTTTTCTTTATTTTGTCATAGTTGATTGTCTTCTCATCAAATCTCACGTCTCTTGAACAGAAAATCTAATTTTCTTCATGATTCCATAGTCTGTAACCGGCTCCAGTATATCCTACATGTATACATAGTTGTGTCCTTTCTAGTTTACTCTGCCTTGGTAAGATTACTGCCCACGCTTGGCTTCCAAAAACTCTAAATTTAGATATATCATTCTTACCATACCATCTTGAAGCTAGAGTTTCTCCGTTATTTGCCTCTGTCGGTGTCCGGTTTAGCTCATAAGTAGAACACTGAATAGCTTCAACCCATAACTCTCTAGGTAGGTTCGTTTCCACAAATTTTGTTCTGACTTTGTCCAATAATGTTCTGTTCATTCGCTCTGATGCGCCATTCTCTTGCGGTATATATGACATTGTATATTCCAGCTCAATCCCTTTCAATCTGCAAAATTTTTTAAATAAATTTGACGTAAATTCTACCTTTATTTTATTCTTTTCGTTTTTAACCCATGTTGTGTTTTTATTAATTTTATAAAGTCAATCAAGTTTTGTTCCCCTTCGCCTTTATTTTTCAAAAGTTTAATGACCAAAAAATGAGAATAATCATCAAGCAAAACTTGAAAGTATCTATGCCCTTCAGGCGTTGGCGTTTGTAAAGGACCTGCAATGTCCGAATGTATCAACTCACCAATCCTAGCCTAGCTGTCGTCTTTTCTTTACTATAAAAAGGTTTTCTAGTGCCGTTGCCCTCTACACATGTACTGCAAATCTCTGAACTGTATATGGCAAGCCTAACTTACTTAGATTATGCCTATTTGTATGCCCTAACCTTCTATGCCAAATATTTTTATCTAAATTCTGCTCTATACTTTTCTCTCCTATAGTTTTGAGTCTTGAAATCTATGGTTAAAACAAACAAATCATTGCGTGCCTTGCAGTAAAAATGTAAATTATTTTTAGACAAAATTGCCTTCTTTATTCCTGACCCTGACTCGCTGCAAAAACTAACTTCAAAATCATGCTCACAGATAATAAATTATGTGTCATACCTTCAATAATCAATGCTTCAATGGTTATTTCTTTTCCTTGACAAACCCCCCTCAATTTACCTTGCTTGTATCCATACAAAACTTCATTATTTTTTCCTGTGCCGATCTTCACGGTTGATATTTCCTTGACATTTGACATATACATTTCCCGAGACATTTCCATTTCTCCCATAACCATGTGCTATGTACACCCTGAGTCTAGAATACAATCTTTTATACTTCTTGCCTGATTTTCTGTGTTGCTATTCAACGCAATGAAGGCTATTTTTTCTGTTTGTCTGCTACGTGACTGCTTCCATCTCTGTTTTCGTTCTGTTTGTAACCTTGACCTCGTAGCTGCTCTTGCTGCCCTCGGTTATTCTGTGAATAGCCTCTGTTATAAACCTCTACGACCTCTGAAGTTTTCTCTTGATGTATTGCCCTGTCTGCACTCAAAAAACTTATGTCCTTGTCTTCCACATCTATAACATGCAAACGACATTTCAGTGTTGCTATTGCTCTGGCTTTGTTTATTTTTAAATTTGATTTCTTCATCTAACAATCTAGCCTTCACAAAATCCATTTTTATGGCAGCGTTCATTGTCTCAATTGCAGTTATTATCTTCATTCAATGAAAGCAACCAACAGATGGCCAGGGGCGTCGCGGTCGGGGGGGTACTGGGGGTAATTACCCCCCCCCAGGATCGAATTATCAAGAGAAAAATCACGATGCCAAAAAGAAAATACATACTATATTGAAGAAAATACATTTTTGTTTTGTTTTATTTTCCTCACAAATGACATAATTGTTCTGGAGAAGTGAATGACCTTGAAATTTGCAAAAAAATTTACCTGCGGCGCGTTTTTGGAGGGCGCCCGTCAGCCCCCCGTACCATTTACCCCCCCCCCCCCCCCCAGACTACTGGTCATGCGTCGCCACTGCAGATGGCATACCTTATCTTCTTCCTCCATCTTTCCTGAACCAGCATGTCCCAAGTCTCTTATTAGAGTGTCAAAAATAAGAAAATGATCTTCTAATTTATCACCTCTTTTTAACTTTAATGTGAGTAACTTTCGCTTTAAAGTCAGCTTGGTAAATACACTTTTTCTTTCAAATACTCCAAATTCATTTTTTTTGGTGTCATCTGTGTAGTCATTCTCGGTTTTTTCAAGTGCCTCGGATATTTGTCGTTCTTCTAGCAGTGTGTGTACCCTGAATTTCCAGTTGTTGAAGTTTGTGGAAGTTGTTAACTGTGGCAAATTCACCACTGAGCTACTCATTTTTTTAGCTTACTTTTTCAGCCTTTACTTAACTTCTTATGTTTCTTCTACTTTCTTGCTTGGCCCATAACCTATTACAGTATCTGGGGGGTTGATTTACGTCTTTTATGATAGTAAACTCCCAACTAATTACTTGAATCATTTTATTTTATTATAAAATATAAACGTGAGTTACAAAACATTTATTGAGGTTACATGTTACATTATTATCTAGGTTATGTTACTATTGCATATTCTTGATAGGCGCTTCCACTTTCAGTAAACTGAATTACTCTAACATTATTTCCCTTGAAGTTCCTACTTTTATGAGTTGGTCACTGAGTTGTTGATGAAATGGATCCTTTATATTAACGGGTTCGTCGTCGTTCACTCCATATATTCCCAAGATTGTTATGTCTCCTACCAGGTCTAATTTTTGAGGGTTCTTCGAGGATATTTCAAAAAGGAATATGATATGAATACTATAATTTTTGAAGAATACTGCATCTATGTGTGTGATTCTGGATCCGCGGATTCAGGTACTGAATTATTAAAGCAATGACCTTTTCAACACCTTCTTGTTGAGTTTTTAATCTGAAACTTCATTCAACTTAAGGGATGATCCTGCCTTGTAGTGTCTTCGTCTTGAAGGAGTTGCCTTTTAGGAATGGATTGGACTTTAGATAGAACATCAGAATTGGTGTTTGTATGTGAAACTCTTCTAGTTTCATACACGCTATATATCTAACTACTTCTGGAGCTGGTGGACTTTCATGGCAAATAGTCATTGGAGAGATTGGGGCGGGCAATCTGACAGTATTTTAAACTTTCTTCCAAAAAAGTAGAGCTCAAAGTGCTTAATGGCCCAGATTATGGGTAGCATCTCCTTCGAATCTTATTCAGATGGACTGAGTGGCCATTTTCGAGATAAACGCAATTTGAGATATATCTATCACATAAAGTTTCTTATCTTCTTATTCATTTCCTCCCAATTTGTACCCATAACTACTCAGAACTTCTTCACTTTACTTCAATTCGCATTTCACTCTCTGGTGCCTTTTTATCCTACTGGACTCTTCGTGTCTCAAACTCTATGAAGGAAGACTGATCTGTGGAAAATCTCGTCTCCGCCGTTTTTAGAGTCGGCAGTAAATCTCTGTGTAGCGGACTTTAATCGGTTTATTGGCAAGAAGTATCGGTTAATTTCAAAATTTAAACCCTTCATGTATGTCAAATACATGTGACTTTCGTAGAAACAAAAGTCACATTCAAAGCTCTACTTAGATGAAATATCCCTTAAGTGATAGCCGTGCAAATGGCCATGAAAGAACTTTATGTTTTATTATTGTTTTATTTTCCAGTGTTCCAAACGATAATAGCAGTAAGCTGTCCGAAAACGAATACCCTACCATCAGCACCAGATCCATGAAAACGACTTACTCCGGAGGCTCAGAAGTTCACTCAAATGCAGACAACGAAATGGGTTCCAATGTTAAACTGGTTACGGCGAAAGTTGAAATGGTAAGTAAATTAAATTTGATCCAAATAATTAATATGAAACCAAAAACACAGCCATAAAAATGGTGACACATTAAAAGTTACCTCAAATTTTGCAATATTTAACAACAAACATAAAAAAAACCAGTAAATAATAATGTTTGGCAAACGTTAAATGTTTAACAACGCTTATCAGCAATTACCATCTGAATTGCGGTGCTAAATTTGAATATTGCGAACTAATTAAAATGGTAAACAATATGCTGCTACTATAATATTGAGTCAAGTTTCTCATGCATTAATGAGAAAGGAAGCGAATATTTTTCTTTGTATATTGTCGCAATCTTGGCAAAAATTGGGTTGAATTGATAATATAGATTTGATTAGTTTTCCTCTTACATAATTCCAGTATTGTAGATCTTAACAACGGCCACAAAGCGGAACAAGGAACTGATTATTTTTTCAACCAAAGTTAATTAAGTGGTGCTTATAGATTTTTGAATTAAGTATTGTATTGATTTAGCTCTTCTTTTAATATTTTTGAAGGTAAAAGTTAAATCTTTGAAAGAAATAGTAAAACTGAAACAAAGCAAGTGTTTTTTTTTATGATGGTCATCAAAAAAGGCCTCAAATTTAATTAACTCTACGTTAATTTAACAAAACTGTGTCATGTTGTGGATTTCTTTTCAAAGCAATTAAAGATAATGGTTGCACTTTTCAGTAATTGCGGCCCGGTTTTTGATGAAAGGCGTCATTATCCTTGTATAGATCAAATACGTCTTGGACAATTCTTTTATTGTCGATTAAGGTAATGAATGAAGTTGTGTGAAGAAGTATAAATTATACGATTTTAAGTGAAAAATTTTGATATGAGTGCACCCAATCGCTGCGCTGGTATCTCTGGTAGTGCTTCCTAACATTTCTTCTTTTTTTTTTTAAATAAAATCCTTCAAATACAAAGGTTTTTTTCTTGACCTTGGCGGTCTTCCAACTTGGCTATCTAAATTATAATCCTACAGAACTGCTTTATTAGAACTGGCACTATCTTCTTGCTAGTCAATATTTTTGTCAGTATTGGTATCACCTGTTTTATATTCTATTGAATTGTTATTATCTGGTATATTTTCAACGATTATTCTCTGTGTCTCAAGGCCTGACATGGTCTATATTATTGATTAAAATTCATGTAATTAAACCCCTAATTGTTGCAAGTCACCTCGGACGAGCAAAATTCTCTCCTACGCTTGTTTTGGGCTCCATCTCTCTCACTCTTGACGGGCTCCAACGCACCTGTATATCGTTGTGTTTTCAAGTTTTTATCTCAGTGGAAAATTCCCTAGCTGCTAGTGCAAATAGTGATAAATGGATAAATAATCGCCTTGTGGTTTATCTGGATGAACCGGAATAAGCAAGTAAGACCGTTACAATTTCTCTAACAGTCGAATAATAAGTTAATAAATACTGATTAGTGATTCGCTTGAAATGCACTATAAATTGAAGTGTTTTCTAACGTTCAATGCAGAAATTTGGTTTTCACACTCGTGAAATTAACATTTGTACATTTGTATATAGAAACTGAGCATATAAAAAGACTTTTCTTGCACGTATTGTTTACAGACTTCAGCAGAAAAGTGCTCAAATTGTTAACTCTCAATAAATAGAAGAACTTTCAAGGATAAATAAACATTTTGTGATTGCAGTGAACTGATTGAAGTTGACGAATTATTTATGTTGTGCTCTCGTGCATTTAATTAGTTAATTTGGGTTCACGTTCATTGAACATTTAACCATAAATGATATTATTATCATTATCAGATTTCCCTACTTTTTATAAATCAAGAAAACTTACTTTAGATTAGTATAAAATTTTTAGTTCGACTGGACGTCCAATTAGGAATTTTTAGATAGGATTTGATTGATAACCATACCGAATTACTTTCATTTATTAATTAAATTGATAACTGTTCTATTTCAGCGTTTTATTTGTATAAATGAGAATCAAGGCACCTCTAACCTAATACAAGGCTTAAGCTTACAGTCAGTCAAAGTAAAAACTTTTGGCATCCCTGGTGCGGTTTGACTAAAGCCCAAAAAGGGGCATTAGCTAGTTCCGTCACAAACGTGTTGTTTGAAAATGCTGCTGCAGTGTGCCAAATGTAATTCACAATGCCTACTTAAGCGTAGGCCGAAGGATGGCGAGACTCTTGGAGCGAAATGTGATGAGTGTGAAGTCAACATCTGTAAAATCTGTGCAGGTCTGGGATCATCCGAATGTGACAGCCTAGAAGCAACCAACAGGCAACTGATTTTTCTATGCGACAACTGTAAGAGCATAGGAAGGCAGATGAAAAATGAAAATGGAAAAATCAGAGCAGGGGAATGCGAGAAAAATAGTTTTTCTGAGATTGTTAAGGAATGTCAGCATTTTTGACTGGTTGACAGGTCGCAAAACCCAATATTCTGGTATTTTAATTATGTTTCAATAGTTGCTAAGGAATCAATAAATAACAATACGAGAATCACTTTTCCGGCCTAGGCCGGGAAAGTGATTCTCGTACTGCTGAACAATTGGAACAAAAATACAAACGTTTAACAGATATTTAACCGATCTCAGAAAAAATAGTATTTGTATTTCGGTGGAAAAGCACATTCTCGGGCTTCGGTGTTTGCCGGCCTCGGCTACGTCTCGCCCGTCAACTTACAACGTCGGCCGAGAATGTGTCACTTTTCCACCTAAATACACAATATACTATTGATTTAGTCTATGGAGAGGGAGCATACAGCAAAAATTAATATACTTGAAAGCTACTTAGAAGTTTTGTAGGAAAAATGCAGAGAAAAAGGCAAAAAAATATTTGTACTTACCAACCAAATTGAAGACAATGAAGAAAAATATAACACCGAAATACAACACTTAAGAGACGAAATAGAAAGTAAAGAAATTTATATACAGAGAATGACGAGAAATTCGAGTGTTTTTAAATTAGAAGCAATTGAAGGCGAAAAATCCTTTGAAGCTCAAATGTATGAGCAAAAACGAATTATAATCGATCTGAATAGCAGACTAGAGGATCTTAATGAGAAAACCAAAAATTATTAAGAGAAAATGCAGAGAAAGCTGAAATGGAAGCGCAACAAAACGAAGACAGAGTCAGTCAAAGGACAAGATAAGTGGGCTGTTGGACAGGAAGACTGTGGATGAAGAGGAGTTACTAAGAGCTAAGAAAGCTATCACTACGATAAAGAAGAAAGAACTAAAACTAGAAAATGATGTTACAGATGTGACAGATACATTAAAGGATAAAATAATCAAAACTGAATAAGAGAATAAATTCTTACCTTGGATATTAGTATCAAGGAATATTCAGAGGAAGTAGGTACAGATCATAGAAAAACTTGAAAACGAATTGCAAGACGGGAAGAACGGAAGTCAGAAAATGGTATAAACAATTCGAATCCTTGAGGACGAGAATAATAGATGTGAGAAAGAGCTATGTGACCTGAAGGTGGAGCATGTGAAGAAATTTACAACAGAAAACAATAAGCCAAAACAAGAGAAATCGGGAAACGTAGGTAGGAAAGCAGAACGAAGGGAACATATACAGTGTGCGCCATAAAGTTGGGTACCTATGGGAAAAATCTTAATTATTCCTTTTTTCAAAAAACTTTTTTTGGGGATCGTTATGGCATGTTCGATAACCAAAAAATCGATTATGACACATGTCATGTTATTTTTCTGATGACCAGAAAATGTGCAAAAAGGGATATGGGTACAGTTATAGCGACACGACCGGACGGTATTTTCTAATTTATGCCCTTCAAGTGTGTATTTCGCAAAACAATCGATTCGTTTGATATCAAACTTATGTAGTTTAGTTGAATAAGGCTATTTTTGAAATAAAATTAATATTTTCGATTTTCCATTTAATGGTATGGGTAAAATAAGTAATTTTATTTTTTTTTCTCTGATTTGCTTCAAAATCGGCATGTGAAGTTCTTTTTGGATTCTGAACAACTTTTTCTTATAATTTTTTTTGATATCTTGTCAAATTTACCCGTTTTTCGACATCAATATCAATTTTTTTCAAAATTCTCGCTTAACCGATATGCGCATGACATGTGTCATAATCGATTTTTTGGTTATCGAACATGCCTAAACGATCCCCAGAAAAAGTTTTTTGAAAAAAGGAATAATTAAGAATTTTCCCATATGTACCCAACTTTATGGCGCACACTGTATATAATGACAAATACCATTAAACCAAATACTGTGCCAAATAATACTTATGTAAAGAAACTCGAGACAGCAATAAAGTAACTCAAAACAAAACAAAAAACGCACAACAAATTATTAGCAAGAAAGCCCGCATTACAAAATCAAAAAGCAAATTATTATTTCTAACAGATGGATAAGGAAGATTCATATACGAATACCTCCAGCATCACCTGGGAAATGAGTGTGCATTTCAGGTAGTGTCCAAGCACAGTTGTATTAAAGAATTTTCAAACACCTTCTTTGTTGTCCTATTTACTAACTTGGTTTCTTATACATCTCCAGTATAACAGCGAGTATTCATCATCATGTAGTATGTAGTCACAAAACTTAATTTTTATTCCAAATCAAAATATTAGAACACAGTTGGGAGGTAAGTGGGTCGAGAACACACTCACCTGGAATGATGTTAGCTTCGATAGCAATAATGATGAAAACGCAATTGCAAGTAATTGTTTCCGCTGGCCGATGCCAATACCAACTTCCAATATAACATTCAATTCCAGAACTCACGTCTCTAATTGAAAAAAGCAAAACATGCCTTCCACAGCTAAAAATCCGTGCCAATCTAAACTTCAATAAACGTCTAAAGAAATATAATTTATTTATTTTCAATTTAAAAGGATTGATGAATAAGGTTAACGAGTTCGAGTTCTATCTACTGCTTCTCTCGGAGTACTGGCTTACCGAGGGGGGCCCTCGGGCACTGGCTTAATGAGGGGGAGCCTGGAGCTCTGCAGAGCTCCAGGCTCCAGTATATCCTTCCATGGAAGGATATACTGTGATAAGAGTTGGTCGAGACATTAGAATTACAAGCATTTAATGACCTTGACCATCTCATAGAAGAAAAAGTTCTTGAGCTTTCCATAATACATGACAAAAAAACATTATTTCATCGTTCACTATTCTTTAACAAACTTGAACTACTGTTATCTCAGTTTCCTTTTAACGCCAAAATCATTATTGGTGGAGATCTGAACATTGATTTTAGGCGAAGAACGAAGAAGAAGAAACTCTAACGATACACAAGAATTTTTTTAAATTTTTTTTAATTAATGAATTGGCTTCTACTGGGTGGAAATTCATAATCTACTAAAAGATTTTTAGGTAAATTTATATATTTATATATTTCCACTAATTTAGGTTAATAAACTTTTCATGTTTCGCTAACACTGTAGCTTCATCAGAAATGATGGTAAGAATTTTATGTTAGACATAAAAACGAATTATAATCACACCAACATCTCTTCTGGAGGTAAAACAGGTGCTAAACATGGTAAAAAACAAAACTAGCTCAAGCATTGATGGTTTGTTTTGTCCACAAAAATCCTGCAATATCTTCCATGTGCTACTCTGTCAGTTCTTGTTCTTGTTGAACTTATCAATTAGCCCTTTCTCATTGGCTATTTTCCAGATTGTTTGAAACCAGCTCTTGTTCTACCAATTCATAAAAGTGGCGACTTGGAAGACCTATCGAATTTCCTCCCTATATCATTATTGTCTTTCTCTTCCCAAAGTTATTGGAAAAATTGCTAAAACTACCTCTCATTTTGGCAAGTTTAACATTATCACACAATCTCAGTTTGGATTTCAAAAAAAAAAGACACGCATGACGTCATATTTGCTCTTTTGCAGGAGGTATATGTCAATATTAATAAGGAAGATTCGATTGCGGCGGTGTTTTGTGATTTCTCAAAAGCCTTTGACTGTGTGAATCACGAAAAACTGCTGCAGAAGCTGCGGGTCGCTATGGCTTCAGGTGATCCTCTGCTAGGTAGGCGTTATATTATAAGACAGGCAGATTCCAGATAGTCAGATGCAACCAGTCCTCATCAAACAGTAAAGAAATAACCCGAGGAATGCTGCAGGGATCTGTTCTCGGCCCTATTTTCTTCCTTGCTTATATTAATGATCTCACCTTTATCAACATCAATGAAAAATTTTCTGTCTCCGATGATAGCACTATATTGTGGACATACGATTGAGAACGATCTAAAGAGGGTTGAGGAATGGTGTGATGCAAATCGATTGTGTTTTAACATAAAAAAAAACAATAATAGCTGTTTTTTTTCTAACACCTATCTTAGCTAACTTAAGTTATTCTCAAATAAAGGACCGTTTTTTCTAACATCTTAGGTAAGTTTATGTCAGTCGAAATTACCTCCTCCCTTGCCTACGCCAAGGATGCCGGATTCCATCCTTAGTTTAATTAGGGAATCCAAACCACGTGCCTTTTGCCAACCAGCCGGCATTTTGAAATTTTTGTGTGGTTAGAATACAGGTTGTTACATGTCAACGATGTCGGAAAAGTGTCAGATTTGATAATGTCTAGTACTCATAACAGCGAAATACGCTGTTTTTTGACATTGCTTCGACAAGTTGACGTTTTATGCGTGAATCAAACGTCAAATTGTCGAAACAATGTCAAAAAAGAGCGAATTTCGCGGTTATGAGTACTAGGCTTAATCCAGTCAAAAAAAAACATATGTTTTTGGTTATTGTTTGCCAACCAGACGCCATTTGGACAGATCATTGGATTGCCTAATTTCCTACCTGAGGTTATGTTTATTTGAGGTTAGATCCTTCGCCCATCTAATGTGTACGTTTGAATTACAACTTAGCCAGAACTTAAACTTAGCTCAGCTAAGATTTTCAAAGTTAGCTAAGATATGACAGTGTGCAGAAAAAAAGCAGCTATTATCTCCTTTAGATTCTCTATAAATTCTATATCTATGAATGACCAGCTTATCGAGTCCCATCAGAGTGTAAAGTTTCTTGGTTAAGTCTCAGTATAAATTAACCTATTTAAATAATATAGAAAAATTATATATGAAAAATAATAAAAAATTAATTAATTAATTTATATCCTACTGAACTATTAAAACCATATAATACCTTGGTTACGATAATCATAAACAGGGTCTTAACTCCCAAGGGAGTTAAGGAAGGGAGTTAAGGATATCATAACTCCCAAGGGAGTTACGGATTTCCATAACTCCCGCTTTTACCTTGAATAGGTAACACTTTGACAAAAAATAGAAATTTTGATTTATGGCTTATTCCTTTATAAAAATAGACAGAATACAGTAAATTCAGTAGGATATAAAATTATCTATGTACCACGGGAATTATCAGGAGTTAATACCCACGGGCAATTGGTGTCCCTCGGGCCGGAGGCCCTCGGGACCCAAACGTTGCCCTGGGGTATTAACACCTGCATAATTCCCTTGATACATAAATAACTATAATAAATACAAATCAAATACTTAATAACCCTCTTAATGATTTTTTTTTTTTTAAAACAAAAATTTCTTCCTAGTCATCTTTCGGCTTAGTTAAATTTTAAAGAACATATAATCCAACTTAAACTGAACTATCATATGCCTGTTTTGCTCTTAAAATAGTTGGAACTCAATTTGCACTCAGCAAGAATGGTTGTATTATGCTCTCTGTTTGAGTCTCGGGCAACGTACGGTGTGGCCTTTTGGGGTTACTGCAGTTGCTTATGATTAAGCACTTTTCTTACCTAAGTTAAAGTTAGTTTCTTAGCTGAGCTAAGTTGTTTGATCGTACGCGCAATTCATATCTCGTTATTTTGTATATGTGATCTGTCCCATCGACTGGTATATTTAAACTTATTATTTCCTCGTCGTTAAATTTAAAACTGACTTTGAAAGTTTCATATTCCATTTTGTGCAATGGCAATAGTGATGAGCGAGACTGGTCTTGGTCTCGCGGTCTTGATCTTGGTCTTGCAGAAAAAGCAAGACCAAGACCAAGACCACTTATTGGACGGCAAGACCAAGACCAAGACCGAGCAGTGCAAGACTTATGCAAGACCAAGACTTAGCATTGCAAGACTTACGCAAGACCAAGACCGAGTATGCAAGAGTCTTGCGGTCTTGCATTGTTGTTCCATTTTTTTCTGAAGAGTACCTTAATTTAGTGTATTCGATTCAGTTGTTTGTAGTTGAATATATCATATTTAACTATTATCATAGGCTTTGTTACTGGTATTGGGGCCTACCCTATCCTATAACTTTGGAGAAAATAAAGAATTCCCACAAACACAATTATCAAACATACCTATCTCAATTTCCAATGTAAATCGTATTGGTGTTTAAAAGCAAAAGATTTTTCTGTACATGAAAGAAACTAAATCTTTTGCATTATTTTGGCTTTTTGAATGTATGAAGTATTACTTCACTACCGCACGCGAATGTGTGATGAAAAGTACAGTTACCGCAGGGCACGCGAGTAAGTAAAATTGTTAACACATTTTTCATTTGCTGAGAAATATATAAAACTGATGTGCACTTCTTCATTGAGCAATAATAATTTTGGTTAATTTCTAATCCCAGCTAAGGTAACGGATCCCCAGTGACTTATCTAGATATAAATTAATTAAATTACATATAGTAAAATATTTCTAAAAATTTGTCACTATTAAAAGAATAGTTAGAATAATTGTAAATACCAGTGGCGCACCCAGGGGAGGGGCATTGGGCCGCCCCGCCCCCCAGGCCGCTCTCTAAAATTGTATTTTTTCGTATAAAAAAATGTGGCAACATCAAGGCGTAACACCCTGACATCTCAATTTTTGTGTTTAGATTTTTAGACACAATCCTCAACCTATATGTAGTGGCCCCCCTAAAATATTCTCTGGGCGCGCCACTGGTAAATACAAATAAGGATGTATTAATATTACAGGGACAAACTTGAACAAGTGATCTCTTAATTTCCAATGTTTTTTTGAGCATTTTTCACTTGAAAAAATTACCTGTTAAAATTTGCTGCTGTGGTAGAGGTATACAATATTGAAAAACCAAAATTTTGATACTGGCATATATTCTCCCTCTCTTTAAACGTTTGCTAACTTCAAGTGGCATGAAATACGATTTTTCTTCAAATTTTCTTTGTAAAAATTGACTCCAGTAAAAATCTACCAAATAAATGCAAGACTTGCAAGAGTCTTGCTGCAAAACCAAGACCAAGACCAAGACTGGACCCTGCAAGACCAAGACCACTCATCAGACTGCAAGACCAAGATCAAGACCGCATATGCAAGACCAAGACCAAGACTAGCCCGGTCTTGGTCTTGGTCTTGCATTTGCTCATCACTAAATGGCAATAATGAATAATTAATTTCATTGAACTAAACACCTTTCCAAAGTTCCTGTTCCAACGACCAACTTTCAACAAAACAAATATAAAGAAATATAACCTCAATTTAGAAATTATTAAACGTCAAAAATTCAAAAAATGCGTACTTCGCGCCAACTTAGGTCAGCTAAGTTATCTCAGTTAAAAATCCGGGTGTCTTAGCAGGGGTAAGGGGGGAGGGCAGATTCTAACTTAGTTGTGACAAATCGTACGCGCAACTTAGTTAGATTCTTCAAGTTAGGTAAGAAAAGTGCTTGATCGTAAGCAGCTACGTTTCAAAACTAGCTTTGACTCATTGCTCCGAATCTAAAAGGGGGCCATTCGAATTTTAAGTGGAGCAGCCAGTGTCGGACTGGCCCACCGGGCAATCGGGCAAAATCCCGGTGGGCCAGGTGACGTCTTCGACAGGTGGGCCATTCGAATGTTTTGAAAAATAAATTAAAATATCCCACTTCCCACACCATTAATCATCAAATTATACGTTATTTCGCGTAATCCACCGTCCTTATACGAAAAATCATCTATCATATATCAATATCAACTCCCTTCTGTTCTGAAAATGTTCAATCCGAAGTCGCGTAGAAATCGACCGCCGCATATCAGTGTATTGGAATTCAACTGACATACTCGTTGTTGATTTTTAGAAATACAGAGACAGGGTAGTGAATTTGTAAAAAAAGCCACATCCTCACATTGGTTTTGGTTTTGATTTGTTTTTATATATTATGTAGATATAAATATCAAATATATCATTGATATACATATATAGATTAGTTTTTGTGTTTGTTGACTACGATATCTTCACATATTAACTTTTCTTAGAAAATAATCATTTAAAAATCTTGACCTCCGCCTCTCTCGCCATTGCTATTTTTTTACACCCTAGATTGCCTAGATGTCCGAGAACGGAAAGGTAAAAAAGAGGAAGTTATTGTATAACACGGGTACAGAAAAAAGAGCGATCGCGTCAAAACGACAATTATTACAAGCTGCAGCATCCAGCCAACAACTAACTTTTTTTTAATACAAATCCGTCAACCGAGGAGCCTTTCGAGGATGCTTCTGCATGTTCTTCTTCTACAGAGATTCTAGAAATAGAAGAACTATCCGCGATTGCAAGGAATAACCCACTGTTAAAAGCAGCATCAAGCAGTAGCCCAGCAATCTGCCCTGCCTTCAATACCAAAAAATTAAAGAGGGGTTCAGGGAGAATCCCGGATTGTCCGGACCATCTTCGACTTCGTGGAGTGAATAATATGCCGTAGAACAATCCGAAATACATTTAGCCTCGCTAGCCCCAATTCCTGGTGTTTTTTTAAAGTTACCTACTCTTAATTTTTATGGTAATTCATAAACAACTACAAACTACATACTACATCGGTTATACAACTCACTGTACATTATTCCCATATGACACGAGAGGCTTAAGAAGTGATAAGCCTTTTGGGATTATCGCGCTTGGTGGCAATATTGTTATTAATAATAATAAAAATTAATAAAGCATTAAAGTTTAGTTCGTTGTATAACCTTTTGAATACCACTCGATGTTTCAGGATTACCTAATACTTTTACCTGACACTCAACGCGTTACCAGCAACACCACACCTCCTTCGGAGTCGTGGTGTTGCTGCGTAACGCGTTTCGTGATAGGTAAAAGTATTATCCGGTAATCCTGAAACCTCTTGTGGTATTACATTCGATAAACAACAACAAAATATAAGCAGGTAGGTGGAGTAATCCTGTACCTATAGGTACCTATTTTTTTTATGCCTTATCACAACTAGGTAGGTACCAGATTCAACAAATGATTATCAAAATTGTTTTTACTAAATGGGGTTTGGGTTGGATGAGAGCAAATAAATCCAAATGCTGAACGATCAACTAGGCAAACTGCAAACCAACTTGTTCCCCTTCCTATACCTAGACTAACTTTGGCCAAAGAATCAGTAATCTATAAGAGTGTCAAGTTATACAACCACCTCCCTCTCGAATTTAGAGGTCAATAAAGTAACGACCTGCTTTGCCTTTTACAATTGTGATGAATATAGGTTCTATCTGGTGAAGCACTCTTCTAGACTGTATCTTTTGTTTTTTGGGTTGATTGTTTTATTACCTACATTTCGTTTGTATTTCCTTGTTCATTTTATTTACAATTTTAATTTTATCACTGATGTATGGTTAAATTTTACCTTCCGTTTGTATTTTTTTTTTTGTCCCTATTTTGCTGGCATGTTATTCTGTAATTTACAACGCGTTATTTATTATTTTTTTTTAACTATTAGAATTAGGTCACAGTTTAAGTAGTTATTAGTATGAAACTTGTTTGTCTGGATTTTCCGGCTATAGTGTTTAAGTTGCTTTGTCAATAATTTTTTTTGAAAAATTTCGACAATAAAGGTTTCTTGAATTTGAATCGAATTTTATACCTTATTGGAATACCTAACTGTTTCATTTTCGCCCCTACCATTGTTCAAGGGATCAAAGAAGTTTTGGCTAATTTGCATAATAAAAACTCTTCCGAAAACGACACTTATCTTCGAGAATATTTCTGGGCCTGCCTGACAATGCTCTCTTTGCCCTTGCTTTGGCAATCAACGATTATTTTTTAGGAGGTTTGTTTAAGGATTTCTTTTCTTGGAGAAACTGTTAACAGGATTCAAGATTCGTTTCTTCTAGGTATTCATACTTCTCAATCTTTCTCATTTCTGCATATTTGAAGAATGAAGTTGCTAATTTTCTATTTCTCCTTGATTGCATCATTACTCCGGCTCGAGACTTGGAAGCCTGGCGCTTATTTTGACTGATTAGGTAACTGATTAGTTTTTGCATACCATGTGAGAAAAATTCATTAGAGACAGCGTTCTAAATTAAACAAACTTGAATTTAAAAACTAAAAAATCCTGAAGGTCCCTTCGACCAGATGTGCTTTCTCATGAATCCTCAAAAAGATGGGGCCTAACGAAACCATACGGTTCCAACTTGAAAAAAAGAAAATTAAATGAAATTCGACTCACCAACCAGCAACGCATCTGCCGATTTTTTTACAGTCTACTGCCCACATACCTATAGGCGAATCAAATTGATAATGAGCCGAGTAAAGTAGTTTAATTTTTACCCGGGAAGGTAACAGACGAACTTGATAGTTTTCCGGATCAAAATTTTAGCAAAAATACGTATTTTGTCTAAATAGTGTATTGTGACAGTGTATATACAAATAGGTCCCGCCATTTCTCTTGTTAGGTAAAGCTTTGATAAAAACTGGAAAAATTGAATCGCACTTTGACACTATGTTATCAAATGTGACCATTCAACATGGTCATCAAAATCGAAGCGATAAACTATTCTCAACGTTTCGTCTACACGCAATACCGTCCTCAGACCTATTTGAAACGTTGTGAATCTTTAGACTCGTGGACGTACGTTTTGAAATGTTTTTTAAGAAGGAAACTACAGTATGGAACGTGCTTCGGATATAAACAAGTAAGTGGATTTGAAAAAATGCATTATTCATTTAATAAACGAAATTACTTATGTGAAGATGCATTGGCCGGAACTATTATCGTGTGCATTATTCATACACAGATATATCAAGAACTGTTTTAATAAATTTACTATAAACCTTTCAATGCCGTTATGAAGATAAATTTTTCAAAAATAATTCGTTATTGACGTAAAAATATCAGTTCATGGTCAAAAAGATCAATTTTATCTGAAGTTCTCTGAAATTTAATAAACCCTGTTTCGAAACTCTTGCACCCATGCATCGTGGTGCGGTGCAAGGCGAAACATTCCACCGTCATCTCATCTGAGTTCCATCAGTATAGTAACAAACATCTATTGCGCAAAAATTAGGAATAATTGTTTCGAAATAACTTTTTTTTTATCAGCCAACATGGGGATTAAGATTGGCGACATTGAAATTTTAACAACAATGGATTTGTTTAATAAAATCATGCGAAATTGTACACATAATTGTTTTTGGCGGAAAAAATAACATACCTTAACTGTATTTTATTTTTGGAAGCTTTTTATTTTCTATTATTTGCGACTAAAATAAAAGCTAATTAGATATCATTAGGTTCAAATTTCATATAGAGAATCTTTCACTTTATGCAAGCAAAATTTCATATTATAAAAGATGTTTTTGAAATAGGTATATTTGCTCGAAACTAGAATCAATTATTGTGACGCAATAAAGGATGGTACAATTAATTGTACCTTTTAAGCTGCACTGTCTAATATAATGAGCTGATAATCCTATTATATCACGTAGGTTTGGCATAGAAGGGGCTTTAATTAAAGTTGAGATAATTGCCTGTAGAAATTGGCTATCTATATAGGGAAGACCGTGTAAGGTTCGGACATTTGGAATAAACGAAATATATTTAGTTACCTAAAGTCTGTTTTTTTTTTTAAAGATAAAAGTCAAAGTGACATTTGACAATACAATGTAAAATTGTCAATGCTTTAAAAATTTTTATGCAGAAAAGGCTTGTGTTGCCAACATAGTTACTAAATTTTTGACTTGGCGAATTATCTTTAAAAAAAAAACAGATTTTAGGTACAAAGATTTATTTCAAGCTAGACTGAACTCAGTCCGTCACTATATCTGTCACCCCTGCTCTGTCATACCACATATTACTGGTAACTACCTGACATCCTTCTTTCTCTAGAAATTATAGATAATATTGACAAAAATAAAAAGCAATAAACTTTTATAAAAATAACAAAAACATCTAAAAAACTCTGGTTTTTCAATAATTCTACCAGACCCATAAATACCAGCCTTTGGCAGAACTCCAGTTTGGTCAAAACCTAAACTTGAGCGGTCAAGATTCTGATTTATAGTTTTTTTTTTCAATTTTATAGATTGACCAGTATATTATTGGCTGTCAAATTCAAGTTCTGCTCTTTCTCATCTGTCCTTTGCGAATCTGAACCAGATACAACCACCTCAAACTTCTGTCTAGGCGACGCTTTATAAATTTTATATCTATTTCTCGTCACAACATTGCCTGTAGGTAGTTGTACCTGATAAGAATGTGGTGCATTACCCCCCTTGACTATCTTTGTTTCAGTCATATCATGAAAATTATCTTTAATATGTACGAGGTGTACATATTTATTGAAAAAATTGAGTTTAGCATGATTTCTCATGTCATGATAATGCTTATTCAAAACCTGCTTAAGTTCTAAATGTTTTTGAATAACCTTTTTGTTATTTACAATTTCCTCGCCATTACCTATATTTTGTGAAAAATTTTCTGGTACTGGAAGAAAGGCATTTACATTACGTCCAAACATAACTTCACTGGGAGATTTATTTATGTCAGAATCTATAAGAGTATTCCTATATTCTAGCAAAACGACATACGGATCATGTCTACTGTTCCGCCTTTTTGAGCATTATTTTAAAAATACCCACATGCCTTTCTGCCACTATTAGAACGAGGACGAGGATAGTATGGACTTGACATTATATGCTTAAATTCCAAGTTTTTGAAAAATTTTGAAATTTTAAATTCGCAAACTAAGGTCCCCCATCAGAATAAACTAACAATGGGATACCGTATCTGGCTAAATTGGATTTAAGAACAGTTATAACAGCCTTTGCAGACTCATTTTTCAATTTCATGATCTCTCCGCTCTCATCCGCCAAATGGGGCAAAAACTTAGATACATAGGTAACCATTCCTAGCAAAATCTGTAGTTCTTTTTTGTTTTTTTGATTGTTTAATTTCAAAATAGCACTCACCTTGTCAGGACGTTAACCATTTTTTGTAAACACCTGACCTATATAACGTACTTCACTTAAACCGAATTTATACTTGAGTCGATTGAAAATTGAAACGAACATTGGCACATTTAGCTCTAACACTGCTTCCAGTCTTTTGGCATGTTCTTCTTTATTCGCTGCCCAGACTACAACATAATCCATGTATATTTCCACTCCTGGAAGTCCATCAAAAATATTCTTGAATGTACGATGAAAAACTTCCGGTGCAGAGCACAGTCCATAAGGCATTCTCCTACAACAATATCGCCCATAACACACAACATTAAATATTGTAAGAATTTCACTTTTTTCATGCAACTTGATCTGATAAAAGCCCTTAAAGCCGTCCAGTATTGAAACAATATTTGCCCCTTCCGTCTTGGATGCAATTTCCTCAAAAGTTGGAAGCTGATACCACTCACGTACTATGGCTTTATTCAGATTTTGTGGGTCTAAACAAATTCAAAGGCTATTGTCTGGCTTTTTTACAATGACCATAGAACTGCACCACTCAATTGGTTCAGTCACTTTTCTCAAAACGCCCATTTTCTCCATTTTATCTAGCTCACTTTTAACTGACTGATGCTGAAGGCTGATTGCAATTTTTCTTGGAGGTTCTACAACTGGCTTTACCTTTTTCTTTAACTGAATTTTGTCAATTCACCAATGCCTTAAAAAATATGGTCCATTTTTTCTACTAGACTATCAATCACATATTTGTCTTCCTGTTCTACCGATCCTACTCTCTTTAGCAAATTAAACATCTCAATAAATGGAAGACCATGGAGCATTAAAGTTGACTACAATGAACACTACATTGTGTTTTTTATTATTAGTTTTACAGATAAGTGTAGTTTGTCCATAAATACCCATTAAAGAGCCTTCATAGTTCAATAGCTTTGTATTGGATGACTGAACTTCAGCATTAAGTTCTTTAGCAGTTCTCAAGTTGAAAACATTAACATCAGCACCAGTGTCCGTTTTGAAACAAATTTCCTTATTATTGACCATTACTTTTTGCATCCAGCCAACTAAACCAACTTGTCCTACTTTCTGAACTGTGCCTATAAACATTTCCTACTCTTCATTATCAGCTTCTACTGAATATACATTTTCAGTCATCTTTCTGTTTTCACGACAGAAGTTTTGAAAATGACCAAACTTGTTACATGCTTTACATTGTCTTCTATATGAAAATATCCACAATTGTCAAACTGTTTTTTATCAACTCTATTTTCTGAGTTTGTTCTAAAGCTTTGCCAGTTTGATTTCGGGCTTCATATTGATGTTTTTGTAAAGTAAATTCTCTGTATTGTCCTGATTTTTGTGCTTTCTTCACAATATTAACATTTGTCTCAATTTCTAGCTTTTTTGATTGAAGTTCAGCTAACTCCGACGCTCTACAGATATTCACACATTTTGTCAAATCTAATTGATGCTCTCTTAGCAACCTATCTCTTACTTTATTGTCCTCTATTCCACATACAATCCTATCTCCAACTCAAACTATCTCGCAGATCTCCGAAATTACAATTTTGACTTAAGTCACAAACATATCAACATTTTCACCTTTTAACTGCTTTCTAGCATGAAATAGGTGTCGATTAACAGTATCATTTTCTTTGGGTTTGAAATATACTTCAAAATGATGTAATAATTTTTGTCAGTCTTTCTTATTCATCATCAGGCATCTCTAGTGTGTCGTGTGTCATAGATTTCTAGTACTTCAGCTCCAATTGTATGCAGCAAAATAGCAGCTTTCCTTTCAGCTGTTACCTTTGTATTATCTTTCAAACCAGAGGCATCCATATAAATGGTGAATTGCTGTTTCCATTTTTTTAAATTTGTGGGGATATCACCCTCAAGAGACATTTCTTTGGGTTGTCGTAAAGTTTCCATCTTATTTTAATTAGGAAACGTGGGCTAAGAACGAATTTGACTTAACTTTCTTTACGACGAAATACTCACGTATTTTGTAAAGAATTCTTCTTCACAACTAATCCTATCCGCAGCGCCATGTAAAGTTCGGACATTTGGAATTTCAAGCTAAACTGAACTCATTCCGTCACTATATCTGTCAACCTTGCTCTGTCATACCACATATTATTGTTAACTACCTGATAGACCGGAGCACATTACTGGTACAACTTGTCATAAAAAATCGAAAATTTGAGTTAAGACTTCTATGCCTATACAACTAAATGTAGGTAATAATTATTATCTTCGGAATCGAAGTTGATACACTGATATCTATTATCACATTGTATTCTCCACGTTGATACTAATTACAAAACGTGAATTCTATTGGAAATTCGAAATGAACACCTTGGTGTGATATTTACGTCCTAAACTAATTATAGATTGCTTCCCTTAAACCATATATTTCGAGTTTCCACAGCAATAGGCTCTCTCACCATCATCACCTTCATTGAAAGACTGTCAAGGTTGAGACAAATAATACAGAGGTAAAAAAGGTATAAAGTACAGGACATTCTAAAATTTTCTATATAACATTCACCCCTAATCGGTTTCATAATTTTTTAAATAAACAGGAAGCTTTTTTAACGTTTTGGTCGATTCGAGCTATAGCCAGTTATATTTTCAACAACTTCATCGTGTAGATGACGTTGATGTAGATCGTGTAGATCCCTAATGTTGCTACAGGTGTCCCATGAAGATTTTCAGCATCAGAACATCTGGGACACCCTGTATTTTTACTTACATATTATATATGTATGTACATAAAAATGGCTACGTTCACCAGAACCAAAACGGATTGTAAACAGTTTACAAATACCAACAGAATACGTTGGGTAAACTCTTGGTTCTGCTGAACGATTCCACTTTTCAATGATAGAACGTCACCTTCTGAATGTCATGTCACCACATAAAGCACAAAAAAAGTGTTGAAAATTATAAACACTCTCAAATTATGCTTGCAAAAATGGCGACCGTTTACAAAACATGTTTGGTTTCAACACAAATTCAACGTAGCGTTCAGCAGAACAATCTGGTGAACGCGGCCGTCTTTTATAATTTTGTTTTTTTTTTTCAACTAAGAACGTAGATTATATCGAAGAACAAAATTATATAGCAGAATATTTCCGTCAAATTCAGGCATTTGTGAAATACGTACTGTAGTAAGTTTTGAAAAACATCATATACTGTCACAAAATCGCCTTATAGAGACCCGGAGCTCAAGCCCCCCCAAAACCAAGAAGCTAGTTGCGCTCCTGCAATGCAATGGGTTTACTATAGTTGCTTTGTCTTTGAGGCAAACATTCAAAAGTCCAAGGAAAGCCTGTAGCTGTCTTATTCTCTTTAGTGGGCCGAATACCATCGTCACTTATTCGATATCCTAGAAAATCTATTGACTTGGGAAATGCACCTTTGTGGGTAATTATCGCCTGTGCTTCGGCAGCTTCAGGATCGACGCTTAACTGTAAATAGGCCTGTGCCATGACCAACTTAGAAACTATTTTACCGCCTGCTAGCACTGATAATAAACCCTGCGTTTTTATTCTCATCAAATTTTACCGATGGATCCACCATTCTATGTCGGTCATTGTCATTTTCCATTCACTAAGCAAAGATAGCTAATTCATCGGTGAAGTCACCGATGAGAATAAAAACGAGAGAATACTTTGAACAAACGGCACTGTATAAGGCTCTGCCTGCAGGGCACGATTCAATGTACTACGATAGTCCCCAAAAATTCGAACTTCTCCGTTATCTTTGCAAACTACTACTATTGGAGTACACCATTTAGCATGAGTAGTTGGCACCAGAACACCTTGCCTTATAAGACTATCTAGTTCCATATTATTTTTTTCCTTCAATGCAAATGGCACTTTTCGTGCTTCTAAAATGATCAGCTTGAAATTTGGATCCAGGAAAAAACGAAGTGGAGGTTCCCTGTAGGATCCTACCTTTTCAGCGAATACTTCAGGGAATTCCTGGACATAGTTGGACAAAGAATAAATTTGACTTACCCCTATGATGGATAAACCCAAACCTTCAAATCAATTTCGGCCAAGTAAACTTGCTCGGTTTTCCTGGGGTAGCCTGGCTTGCTGCCCTCCTAGTTTAATAGTTAATAAACACACCCCTCGTAGGAATTACTTTACCTTGATAGTCCCGTAGAATAATATTGGTGGATTTTATCAACGGAGGATTGTCGCCCAAAATTTTTCCGGAAGCTTCTAATCCGACCACAGAGTACCCGGCTCCCGAATCTACTTCCATACAAATTTTAGTCCCATTTACCGTAACTTCGGTTAAGTACTTGCCCGAAAAATTGTCACAATTCACATTATTTAATGTAAACCCATAGTACGCACCTTTAGAGTCAATGTTCTGAACACTTTCCGAATAATTTTCCTGGCCCGAATTATTAAAGTCCTATTGTTTGTGTACGCTCCGTCTCTGTCTGTTTGTGTACGCTCCGTCTCTGTCTGTTTGTGTCCTTCCTCTTAAGGAAACAAGCTACCTCAATGTGCCCTATTTTCCGTCAGTAGTTACACAGGAAACGGCCAAATGGTCTTTTTCACAACGGAAACGTAAAACGATCCTGACTAACTTGACTGTCACGTTCCTCAGCTAATCTGTCCTGTTTTGGTTGAATTTGCTGTTTGCGACGTGCCTGAACCTCATGTACTTCGCTGATCGGGTTCGTTTCAGTTCCTTTCAACATCGCCAGGCTCTGTGCAGCGACCTCGTGAGCAAGACACATATCTTTAGTTTTCTTGAATGTCAATTTATCTTCTGACAGCAGTTTCCTTTGCAGCATTTCGTCGGTAACTCCGCATATACGATTCGGTCACGCAATATAGTTTCTAAACTGGTGTCGAACCCACACGATTCTGCCAGATGCCGTACTTAATTCTTTCAAATATATTGAAAATGACTCCTCTTTAAGTTGATCTCGACGATAAAACTTGGAACGGTTGACAATTTCCGATGTACGTGGCGTAAGATGCTCCGACAATGTCTTGATAATGTCCTTGTATGTTTTCCCTGACACCTAATCAGGCGTAAGCAAAGACCTCAGGATTTCGTAAGTGTGAGGTCCACACAAACTAAGGAAAATCGCTAATATCTTAGTTTCATTTGTAATATCGTTGGCCGGAAAATAGAAAGTCATACGTTCGACGTAGGACTCCCAACCCTTTGGTTCGTTAACGTTGAACTCTTCGATGTTTCCGTACGAAGCCATTGTTCGTTATCACCGTGGGTCTTACTTCAACTTCTGTCCTATTTTTGATCACTGGTATCCCATCCTCGTCGCCAAAATGACAGGTCTGCAGCCTGAACTAATCAATGTCTAAAACAACTATTCACGAGTGCGTATAGAGGAGTTGCTATAATAATAATCCGCAGTGCAGTGATATCTTAAAAATTGCATTCAGTAGCCAGAAGGTTTATGGATTGTAAATGTACTGATCTGTTGGCAACAAGAACAATGGTTGCATCCCAGACTAGTATCATAGATTTGGTCGACTAATGCGTCGTTAAATCTTTCTGGATGCTAGAAAGGTTTTATTTCTTCTCTAAATATTTTGTCTAATACATTGTAATGAATAGAACTTTCGAATTATACTAAAATATTGGCTTTTGACACATACGGATAATGTCTCAAGTTAAATAGACCAGCCAGATCCAGTGCGTCTCTTATTAAAAAACCCAAAAGAACCTGTTACAATAAATAAGAATATCTTGAATAATTTTGATTTGCTATTCTTCTTACAATATACTTTTTGTTTCAGTCCTGCAAAACATGGTGTACCCACGTTTCAACGATAATCTGCACCATCTCCATGGCGGCAGCTCTGGGCAATCTGTACCGATTACCGCAGACCGTCCTTTTACGCGGAGGTTTACCATTCCTAGTCGTTTACGCCATATTGACTGTGATCATCGGACTACCCTTATTGTTTCTCGAACTCGGAATAGGACAGATGGCCCAGGAGGGATTTATCAAAAGTTGGAGAGCCGTGCCATTTTTTAAAGGTAATAATTTTGGTTTTCACTTTGAGATTACAATTGTTGGTTTTTATAGGAATTGGATACGTGAAACTTCTAGCCGGATGTTTGCTGAGTATATACTACCCTATCTACATGGGGCTTGCCATAATGTATTTAATTTGGACACTTAAAGGGTCAGTTCCGTTTGTTGAATGTTCCAATGGAGTTGTTATAACTGCAGATGGATATGTTCCAGCTGCAATCAATGGCCAAGAATGTATTAGGTAAGAGTTTATTTATAATCAACCATTTGTGTTGTGACAATACATAACTGGAAAGGTATCGTTAAGTACTAGGTGTCAAATTTTCAGGAACACATTCATAAAATCACCATTCCAGGATCCATACTATTTTGGAATTTATGCAGCGTTACTTTTGTTTATTTGGATAGTGATCATTGTTTTGTAAGTCCTAATCTGTAATCACTCAGCTGTTAAACTGCACATAACAACGTCTCTTTTTAGATCTATACGAAGAACAAAAAGCTACATAAGATCCCTAATATTATTGCTTTTTCCAACGATGGTGTGTTATATAGCTTTAACAACAAAATCCATCTTGCTTGAAGCTGAAATGGCAGTTTTGTATAAAATGGCCGAAAATGTTGATTGGAGTATACTTAAAACTGCTGAAGTAAGAAACACAGATTTTTTTAAATATTTTTTCAAAACATTGGATCCTTTTTTTCTAGGTTTGGTACTACGCAACCATTCAAGTATTCTTCTCAACCAACATTGGTTTCGGATCGTTTATCACAAATGCCGGCATAATGTATAACAAAGTAAATCCTCTATGGACGGCTCTAGGTTACATAGCGATAAATTTAATATTTGGAACTGGCTCTGTAATAATGACAACCATATTGACTGGAGCCACTAGTAACGATACCAATTCGACGATATCGTCTACAGTTGCAGAAGTGCAGCTTTTTACCTTAATTTATGACGCTATGGTGAATCAGAGTAGTGATTTTAAAAATTGGATGATTGCCACGTATTTGTTGGTCATATTTTCAGGGTTTGTGAGCATGGTAAGTACCTCAAAAATTATTTTTGAAGCATAAATGAGAATAATTTTTTTTTGCTGTGCATATAGTAATCCTTCATTACTAATATCTGTTTTAGTGGGTTGGTAACTTAAGTATGACAGAACATCTTTTGTATTTTTGTAAATGCTCATATCAATCACAAACATTCTATAAATTGCAAACATGGTGTGAAAGTTGGTGTTCAATTCATTCTATTATTTTTAGGCAACTCTCTCATACACCCTCCTCAAAGCAATCTACGGCCACGACGGTATAAGACTGAAATGGTGGCAGACCAGCGTCGTTTTCAGTTTTTCAGGATTTATATTAAGTTGCTTGCTCCTACTGAAAAATGACTTTGACTTGGTGCATCTTTTAGACCATTACATTGTCGGCAACCTGATTTTCATATGCGTGATTATTGAAGTTTTCGCAATGATGGCGTTTTATGGTAAATATATTTATTTTCCAATTGTATTATTATTATTGAGTGATTCATTTATAGGCCTAACAAGAATCCAATCTGATTTTGAATTTATGCTAGGCCACATCCTGTTGAAAGTTTGGCTATTTTTATGGTGGCTTACTCCCATATGTTTAACAATTATATTTATATGGGCTCTGATAGGCTTACCATTGGAAGGAATATACAAAATTGATCCTGTATGGATGGTTGCCTTAGGATGGTCTGTGGTGATAATGGCTTTTATGTTTATCATTGTTATAGGTATTTTTGTCACGAGAAAACAGAATGGCTATACTATAAAAGACGTAAGTTTTTATGTAACATTTTGGCTGTTTGACATTTGAACAAATTTTCCAGAAACTCAAAGCCTCTTTGGAACCGTCTCACAATTGGGGTCCCAAAGATCCGATGCTTCGCTACAATTGGGTTCAGTGGAACTCGAAATCCCAAACAGGCGAGCGTGACTTTACACTAAAACGTCGAGGCACCAAAGAATACACGAAAACCATAAGAAAAAGAGTCAAAAAGGAGGCTAGCCAGCTTTATAACGGCTTACCTGGAGCTTACTTCAAAAATACCGATACCACTATTAATAATAATATTATAGGAAACGGTGCTTTGGTCAATGAAAATGCTAATAGAATAAGTCAGCAGAGTAATGAATATAGTAGAATAAGTAACACAAGCAATAACTATAATTCCATATATTATATAAGCAGTGACGTTAAAGCAAATAGAAACGGACACGTTGCCTCTGATCAAAGTATGATAGATTCTCTGGAACCAGAAATAGTACCGAAACGACACCACCACCATCACCACCACAAAGTACCCAAAGTCCACAGGAACACGTACCCGACCGATAATAATTACAATTACACTGAACCTGAACCAAGGCATAGTTATCCTAGTAATAAGGAAATCGTAAATGATGAAAATTCTGAAGGCTATGGGACTTTTAGAAATAAAGGTCCGTATATCATAGATGGGGATATCGGTCATGTATGTCATAAGAGGTACGATAGCGAACATGAAGCTGTAACTGAGCTTTGAGGATTTCGATTTTAATATTTGTTATGTAATGTAATAAGAGTGAAATGCTAGTGATTGTATTATATTTTATTGTAAATAATTTTGTATATTTTGTTTAAGTGCAAATACAGTTAGTTTATATGTAGATTTTTTTGTATTATTTAATAAACAGCGTCTTAAATTAACTCTTTAATAACTCCAATATCTTTGTCATTCTTTGGAAGATTTAAAAAACAATCAACTACACTTTTTCAATCATTTTAGGATGACAAAGAATTGAAATGAAACAAATCCGGGGGGGCAGCTTGACTCCAACCCCCGGTTTTTTTGACTTTTTGGCAATATTTTTGGGATCATTGAATTGTACTCATTTTGTGCTCAATTGTGCCGGTGTTAATGCGAATTGTGCTCTTCCATGCACCAAAAAAAAAAATGGAAAAAATCTGGGGGTTAGATTAGATTAGATTAGATTGTATTAGGGGCGTTTAGGTGATAGACCTCTCTGCACTGCGACTTGAATAGATCTATTGTGCTTCACCTTTTTCCAGTAGGTTCCCAGGTTGAGACTTTTCGCGAATCTCACAATTTTTCCGGGATTGGTTCGTTTAACATCCTCAGCAATCAAATGTGTCTGCTCCAGATGAATGAGTCTTCTGTGACATAATGCTTCGCATTTGCAGATTCGGATATTCCTTTGCAGAAACGGCAAAGGTGTGATTCAGCTTTACTTACTTTTTCAGGTGGTAGCCAAGAGGGCAGTGGCCGGCGAGGAGACCCGTTATGAGCCTCAAGTCTGGTTTGCTGAGTTCGAGTAGTCTCTTTGCCTTTGTTGACTGGCGAGATGAATTGCTTCGCCTGTCTGTCCTGGAGTATTGTTCTAATGGGAGGCCTGTTGTGCCTCTACTCATTTTTTGAGTTCGGTCCTTACATGGTTTTTTGTCAGGCCAAAGAAGGGTTCTGGACCGAGGAATGGTAACGCGGCGCCTTCTCTTGCAAGCCGGTCCGCTATTTCATTTCCTTCTATGTTTTGATGCCCTGGTACCCATGCTAGAGTAACTCTATTGTAGTTCGCCAGTTGCTTCAGAAGTTGTTGACAGTCCCAGACTAGTCTGGATTTAGTGACAAAGCTGTTAAGACTCTTAAGTGCTGCCTGACTGTCATGACTTACAGAATTGATGAAGATTATTGCACCTCGTAGGTAGTGATGCCGCGAGACGAGACTAAAATGACACTCTCGTCTCGTCTCGTCTCGCCCTAATCTCGTCTCGTCCCGAGGCCATTTAGTCTCGACTTCGAGACGAGACGAGACTAAAAGAAGCGAGACGCGACGAGATTCTCGACTAATCTCGTCTCGTCCGTCAAATAATCGATAAATAATAAATAAATGATAGGTATACGGTATATGCAGTATTGTTCCTGGAGAAATTTCAAATGAACTGATACCGCAAGGATAATAAACACTATAGGATCTCTACAAATCTCAAGCTCCCCACTACGCAAAAGTACCACTGATGACATAGTCAGCGTGTCGTTCTTCGCTTTAATGTCGCTTTGACGTAGGGTGTTTGCACCACAGGCTATGATTCCGCTGACTCTAGGGAATTTTCCGCGCTGTAACCATGTAACATTTTTACTTGTAGTTACATCATACCATTTTTTTTTCCACTTATGATTACCTCATACCTCATCATTCAATATGTCAAATGAGATATCATGACGTCATAGTATGATCATACCTGCTTACTCGTGGTTACAGCGCGGAAAATTCCCTTTTGGCTTTATGAACTTGGTTTCAGTACATTAATTAGCATTCAAAAACAAACATTTCGTTAAAATATTTTCTTCATCTTCATCTCTACATATTATGTCATCAATCATAAATTTGAATTCTTAACTACGACCGCTGGCGCAAATAGTCGTCGGCACCGTTGATGACGTTGACAACGGTGCTACACCATATCATGTTGATGCGACAAATCGAGGCCGATGAGCAATCCTGTATCCTGCAGTAGTGTTTATTATCCTTGCTGAAACCGGTCATGCGATTGTACTGTTTTCAGAGCAAATTGTACTGTTTTCTGTCGTAGGAAGTTTGAAATAAAACATGCTGTTAGCCATAGCTGTATTCCTTCCACACAAGGAGGGGCTCCGGAACAGCTCCGTGGCGTTTCGCGTGTTTGTTGCACCCGAAATGCTCAAGCCCCAATCCCTCCCTTCGGTCCTTTCCTCTCACACACCTGACACCATCTCACGAGCGCTTCCTTTCAAAGCGGGGTAGGGTCAAGTAAGAGTGCTAATGTTTCAAGCTCTCGAAAGAAATACAGCTATTGCGTTTTTTCTAGCTCTGGACCAGCTGGACATTCGATTTTATTTATTACGAAATACGAACCAAACCAGCAAGAAAAATCCATAGGTTATGTTGTACAATGCAAGCGATTTTTTCGCAAGACGAGATCGGACGAGACGAGACGAGACTCTCTACGACTCTCGTCTCGTCTCGAATTAATCTCGAGGTCGAGACGAGACGAGATTGATGCTCAGGCGAGACGAGACGAGATCAACCCCTAATCTCGTCTCGTCTCGTCTCGCGGCATCACTACTCGTAGGTCCATTTCAAGACACTTTCTGGTGCAGAGTTCTATTGCGTACGTTTTGGAATATGGTGGGGTTTTTTCCTAAGGCTACCGATAGCCTGCAGTTCGGGCCATATATGCCCACTCTGACCCGTTCTTCTATTTTCGATCCATTTGTGTACATGGATGAACCGTTTGGGAATTTATGTACGATCTTGTCACTTTTGCGGCCTTCTGCGGTCACACTAAGAAGGTGATTAAATTCGTATCTGGGTGGCATGATGTCCACCGGGTTTGTTGGTTTACCATGACATTCTTTAATGACGCTCATGTCCAACAAGGTCCCCTTGCTTTAGGTTTAGAGACCGCATAACCCTTGAGGCCCCCCTGTACGCCTCCCTCCTCACTGCAATGTGCAGAGGGACGATATCTAACATGACCTCTATTATAGCAGCGGTTGGACAGGTGTTCATGGCACCTGTTATTCCAAGAAATGCATAAAGTCCGCCGATTTTAATCTGATACTCGAAAGGAATGTGAGCTGGTGGCACCCTACATTAGAACGCCAATGGTCACCTGACGTCACACTTATGTTTTTGCCATATACTTCACCCCCTCGCTCCTCATACGGAAAGTGTCAGATTAAGAACGACGGACAATACCTTTGTACGACTGCCAATCGGTTTTGCCCTGTCTGTTGCTTCACTTTTGGCCACCACACCAATGCAGCATATGTGACCAGGGGACTTATAATCATATAGTCTTCGGCATGTCCAGTACGCAACTGTTGCTTGATCGGTTATTCTTTTTAAATGTGAGTTCCAGGTGAGCTTTTGATCTAGGACAACGCCCAGATATTTGACTTCACTTGAAAGGCCTATTTGTATTCCATCCAGTGTTGGAGCTATTAAGTTGAGCTTCCTTATCCTTGTGAATGGTACAATTATTGTTTTGCTAGGATTCACCCTTAGACCCTCTTGCAAGCACCAGCTTTTGATGATGTTGAGGGCATTCTGCATGAGGTCACTAATGATCCTATCATGCTTGCCTCTAATGATGACTGGCAAGGTCATCAGCATATCCTAGGACCACAAATCCATGGTCACTTAGTATGTTTAGTAGTTCATCTATTAGTATGGACCATATCAGTGGGGATAATACACCCCCTTGGGGGCACCCCTTGACTGCTACGACCGTCACTTCCAAGAGTTGCCTTGATTTTCGATTTTCCTATCCTGTAGCATGGTTTCAATCCATGTGATTGTAGTGTCCTCAAAGCTTTTCTTTTTTGCCGCCTTTCTTATGGACTCATAAGAGGTGTTATCAAATCAATGATTTTCTCCATGGTTTTGACGAGAAACGAGGTTAGGCTGATGGGTCTGAACGATTTAGGCTGTGCTGTGGGACGTTTCCCAGCCTTTGGAATGAAGACCACCCGCCAGCAGGTGGGAATGTAACCTAGTATTATCCGTCGATTTTAATCTGAGACTCGGACGGAATGTTAACTGGTGGCTCCCTACATTAGAACAACAATAGTTTCCTGACGTCACACCTGTTTTTGCCATATGAAACATCCCCTGGCTCCTCATACGGAAAGTGTCAGTTAAAAATCGACGAACAATAGGTAGCTAGCATTGAAAATTATTGCTAGTGGAGTTATAAGTTCTTCTAAGCCTTGGTGTAGGAGAGCTGGAAAAAATCTGTCTTCTCCTTGTGATTTGTAGGGCTGAAAATTGTTTATAGCCCATCTTATTTTGTTTGAGGTGAAATATTTTTCTGGCCAGACTTTTTGTTCGGTAGCTTGGGCGTGAGACGTCCTTAGCCACCGAAGCTCTGTTGCCGTTTAGCTCACACTCTACAGAACCTGGGAAGTGCGATTGTAGGAGCAGTTTCACACTCTCTGGGGGTTGATTTTATTTTTATTTCTTAATTATTTTCAGTGGTTGAAAAAATTGAATCTCCCCTTCTGGTTTGTTGTTATCTATTATTTAATTTTTTTTAAATATAAATCTAAATATTTATTTTTGACCAGGAATCAGTACAGATATAGACTTTGCCGATAAGGCCGCCACAGACGCTCAGTTATTTTGCACAGGCCAACTGTGCCTCTCACACACACGCTTTTAGCACTCTTCTTTCCAAACAGGACGACAGACGCAGTTCAAACGTATTTTACTTCGTAGAAGAAAAGCTTTTCGCAAGACAGTTTTGTCTTGTATTCTGCTTGGTTATGCAATAAAGAAGAATACTTGATAGGCAGCTAATTTCTTGTTCCTACCCTACCACTAGTCCTTACTTTTTATTTCCCATAAGCATGGAAAGGTTTGGTATATTTCTATAGAGTCGCATGGAAATTGTTTGCTTATGTTCGACATTTTGTTTATTTGGAATGCTATTAATTATTATGGGAGCATTGTGTGTCCCATGGGAAAGTTAATGAAGGGAAGGTGCAAGGGGTGTCGTTTTATTCAAAAAATGATGTAGTTCAATAATTTGTATGGTGACACCGACACCGTCACACATGTTGCGTTTGTTTGGAATGCGTCAAACAAGATGTCCGCCATAGCAATATAAATAATGTGCTCCATTGTCGCTGTTATTCAACCAATTTTAAGTTTTTTAGCTTGAATTATCACAAGTTGAATGGTACACATTACAACTACACATTTCGGTGCCAGGCATATTGTTTGCTAAATATTTACATGGTGATGAATATCGATTTTTTATACACGAACATTTAATTAGTTGAAGAAGGGACTCTGGAGCACATGGTTCTTCAGACTTGACAGGGGTAAGCATTCCGTCTTCAAAACACCAGCTGCAACCAACTTGATTAGGGATGACTGCATTTGGTTCATCATCTTTTGACCACACAGATGCTTGAAGGTTAGCTCTCTTAATTGTGGGTACAAGGGAACCTTTAGTGGGGGGTAGGGGTAACTTATCTCCAAGGGCATGTTTGGCAGTAAACATTGACCACTGTAATTCTGCAAGTGATCTTGTTGTAGTGCTTGCTTTATAAACCCGGTAAATAAAAATTTCCAGCTGATACAAAACATTATCAGGTAGGTAGTACTTAATTCCGCTTCTTTTCTGGTACCAAGTTTCTGCAACGCAGTATAGGCCAGTCATTAGAGGGAAAAAAGACCCGCAGCTTGGAAAAGGTGGGGTAGTCTTGATTTTGACCACAGATTAACCCGTCCTAAAGATAGGAAACTCAGGCCTTTTTCCCTATCATTGTCTTACTCATGCAGCGAGTTGTATGACTGCCACAGCACGGTGGCGCTAGTGTGCACTTCGGTGTGTCCAGTATTGTGGCAGTAGTCACGTGGTTCCCGCCTTTTTTTAAATAATTTGTCTAATAAATCTCATTTTATTATTAAACCCTAATTTTTGGGAATAAAACAACAATTTCAGTACTATCTCCTTCTTTAACAGAACAGCCTTTAACACAACAACAGAAAACCGTATTGAAAAAATAACACTAAAAAGTTAAAGGGTCTTGCACACTTTAAGTGAATGTCAAAAATGGCAAATAAATACCATCACTAAAATCATTTCCACAATGTTTACATGTAACATAAAGTCTCCTGTTAGAGATGTTAAAAACATATTAAGAAGTCAAAGTTTTACCGAAAATTGATAGAAAATCAAATAAAGAACACTAACACACATCAAACGGCTGACTAATGGTAAATACAATGACAAATTACATTCATTCACAGATGACATTTGCTTGTGGCTTTGCTATACTAGCGCCGCATAGCTTTGGCAGTCATGAAACTCTCATATGTGTTATTTTTAGACAGCTCGGACAGTTCCGAACGAACATTTTACATGGAACTTTCCTATCTTTAGGACGGGTTAATCTGTGATTTGGACATAATATGTCGTTCAGATTGAAGTTTTAAACAATAATTTGAGTTTTCGACCAAAGCAAAGGGGGCGCCGGCGCCGGCTTCCTCCGCCATCTTGGATTTAGTGAGCACAAAAATGTTTTTTTTTTTAATATAACTCGTAAACGGTCAACTTTAGGAAAAAAGTGTACGAACCAAAAATAGAGAAAATTGATTTTCTACAATTTCCATGAACAATTTTTTTTATAGCTATTATCTGTTATGAGCTATAGCTAAAAAAAAACAGGGTAAAAGAAAAACATTGCATTTTAAAGTTTTTCCGTTTTTCGATATTGAATTTTTATTCATGACTACGAAAATGGCATGTGACTATAGTTTCATTAAATTACATTGTATTTATCTAAATGTATGATATGTAATCAGTCTACAGGGTGACATTCAAAAACTTACAATTGGCTATCTGAGGAACCAATAGTGATGCCGCGAGACTCGAGACTGGTCTCGTCTTGACTGTTCGAGACGAGACTGGCTTTTGGTCTCGTCTCGTGAAGTCTCGACGAGACGAGACCAGACTCGGCGAGAGTCTCGTGTAGTCTCGAGTCTCGAGATTACACTTAAAATTTGTCTTTCATAGCTTCATTATTGGACTATTCTGGGCTATTTGAATATGAAATCAGTGAATTAAATATCAGGGTTACTCTTTACTGTGATTTTTCACTAATTGCTTTTTCACTGTGGCAGTTTGGACTTCCGGTATAATATAAAAACAAAAACCATAGCGTAAAATCTCTCCACGTAGTAGAGGACCCTTTGAGAAACCCTAGAAAAATAACTAAATTAAAAAAGTCCTTCTCCAGCATTATTCTTGGTAATATGAAGAGGTAGATGTGAAAATTCACCTTCGAAATCTTCAGGTAGTTACATGGGTATATAATTTAATTCTCTGACATATTGTCAGGGGGATATTTTCAGTGTTGCCAATGTTAATAAATATTAAAATGCGAATAACTTTCTTAAGAATGCCACTTGATTTTTTAAAGTATTTTTCTGGGGTTCCTTGTAGGGTCCTCCACCACGTAAAGAAGAGTTTTTACGCTATTTTTTGGACACCCTGTATAACTCGAGACCAGACGAGACCACTCGAGACGAGACGAGACTTTGGTACTCGAGACCGAGATTAAATCACGGTCTCGTCTCGAGATGTCGAGACGAGACGAGACCAACCCTAAGTCTCGTCTCGCGGCACCACTAGGAACCAAGAAAAAATATATCAAAAATCGCTGAAAACAATTTCTATTATAGGGCGGGGAACCAAAATGATGTGATAACTGTTTTCACTTACCCCCCACCCTCATCCCCCTGCTAATACTCTTGAATAGCATCAACCCCCTCCACATGTGATACCTCATCCGATTCAAGTGAGGGGTAGGTTACGGTAGGTAGGTGAAAACAGGTTAGTTATTACATCATTTTGGTTCCTCCTCCATTTTTTTTTGGTCCCTCAGATATAGCCATTGTAAGTTTTTAAAGTGTCACCCTACCCTGTATATATTACTTACCAAACTACAACAGAGCCACTTTTTTTCCCTAGAATCTTATTTATATCGCGCTTATACTTGTTCCCTAACGAAACGCCAATACTGGATAACCATCAATACAACAATATCCTCTTGGGAAAACCAGGAAAAGGCAAGACTCCTGAAAAACTGTATTCATCAAACTGCTTGGAACACAAGGATCTCTCTCAGAACATTAAAGTCTTTCTTCGAGCATTTAGTGGATGTGACACTTACTTCGGAGATTTTCAGTCAGGGAACAACAAAATTTTTACAACTTCAGAATAATGTATACAGGGTGTTTGGTACATCGATAGGAATATTTCAATGAGTGATAGTTGAGGTCATTTATTGGGAGCTGTTTGACCACATTTACCCTTATGCAAAGTTTTGTCGTTTTCGAGATATCAGCATTTTTAGATATTTTTGAATTGTTCCTAAAACATATTGTTTTTCTTTTGATAGTAAACACTTTACCCTTTCTCATATTTTTTTTTCCGATATTCCTAATATGCACTCTTTCGAAAAATACGGAAAAAAAAACCGAATGATTGATACAAAAAATATGTAGCCCAAGTTATGTGTTGAAATACATGGATTTAAAATATCTAAAAATGGCGAAATCTCAAAAAACGGCAAATAAACAACTTTTCATTAGGGTAAATATGATCAAACAGCTTCCAAATAACCCCAACTATCACTCATTGAAATATTCCTATCGATGTACCAAACACCCTGTCTAATAAGGTCTGAGGCAAGTCTATTTTTAACTTAACAAGCATACTTGGGTTTGATATGTGTGACAACCAATAAAAAATCGTGACAATCACGCCTTGCGTGAAGCCTGGCAACCCTAGGTGGGAGTTTTCTGGTCCAACACAAATTAATTCAGATAGTTCTGATAAACACATTCCCTTTCTGGGACTTGCTTGGAATAATCGTGATGACACCTTGAGTATCAGTGAAAAATGTGTTGGAGATAAGAGACGCCTTCCAAAGAATTCCTAAGTGGTTTGCCCCTTGGAAAAATAGAATTCCAAAAAAGTTTTTTTTGAAGTTTAAGGCTGGGACAGAAATTAAGGCTCTTTCACACAATTTGACAGTTTTGGCACTACATTTAGTCACATCTGGCAACAGCGCAATCAAACCTTGATCATCGACTGCCATAACAGCTGTTTGTGCTTTGTCACTGCAGCACACTTCTACATTTGATTTGAATTATTTTTAATACGTCATCGTCTGGCAAGTTGATTTTAAATTTTATGTTTGAGTCAAAGAGCCAATTCTTAAAAACATCATACACAAAAGAAATGAATGGTTTTAAAAATAAATATATATTAATAGAAACACTAACAGGAATACTACTTAAGCTAATATTGACAATATGTCTTTTTTTATCTGAAGATATTCCCCATTATTGTTAATGTCCCTGAAAAAAGTATGAAAATAAGAAAAATTAAGAACTGAAAAGTATCATCATATTTTAAAAAAATATATAGAGTAAACATTAAAAACGAAAGTTAAATTTACAAAGCATAAAAACAAAGGTAAATATTCAACACTCTAGCTCTAGTTTTACTTGCCTCTCTATAAAGCATTTCACCATTAGCTTGGCATTGTCCGGCACAAAATTCTTCTGGCATACGTTTTTCAGTACATTGAGACAACCATCTAGTTTCCATTTTGGCTTGAATTTTTTATCTTCACTCTAAAATAAACCATAAGTCACCCAAATGCATTACAACCTCAATTATTATTACCTTTATAAGTCCCAAATGCACTAAAATATTATTCTGTATAATAACTAGAGCATCCTTTTGCGTTTTGCCCCAAACAAATAATTCTTCATACATTTTTTCTGCTATAGTGGTTGAAATATTGGCAACCTCTGGATCAGCATTATTGCTCAAAGAGGAAACTTTCATTATTGCTGTTATGTAGGCTCCTGCATTCATTACACCTTCTGGTTGTGCCGTCTTTAAAATCAATTCTTCTCTGTTACTGCCAAGTAGAATTAGATTTTTCCCTGTAGGGTCCTTCATGAATTCTTCTATTGAAATGTTTGTAGCAGATTCCTCTGCTTCTGGTTCTTTTTTGGAGGCATTTAAAAAATCATCGTCAGTTTCATTGTCTGATTCATGATCACTATCAGACTGATTTTCATCTTCGTCGCTTTCTCCTTCAGATTCATTATCATCCAATGAACCTAAGGTATTAAATTTTCCAATCTCTTTAAGTTTATTTTTTATGCTTTGCGCTCCCTCAGTTCCAAACTGATTCCCATCAAGAATCAAACTTTTCAACTTGATTTTGTTGGTCATAGCATTCACCAAATTCACACCCCCTTCAGTTCTAATTTCGTTAAATCCCAAAATCAACTCTTCCAAATTTTCATGGCCTGGGTCTAAGCCATTAGCCAACAACAGCGCCCCCTTTGTTTTCAATAGACAATCGCCGAAATTAATTTCCTTCAATTTCTGCAGTGTTGGCAAAGCCTTTGCAAGAGAAAAGGCTCCTTTTGAACCAATAGTGTTGTCATTTAAGTTTAATATTTGAAGGTTTGTATTGTGCCTGAAAGCTTCTGATAATGCAGTAATACCCCGGTGATAGATACCATTTTGGGGCATTGCAACCTCCTCTAAAGTTCCAATCAGCTTAAACACTTCTGATAGGGCTTTGGCTCCATCATTTTCCAACCTATTACGTCCAGCAATGAATACTTTCAATGCCAAGGGCTTTCCTTCTTGTTTACTGGAGTTATAGCAGTCAGTAAGGGCAGATGCCAAAATTTTACCACCAGTAATCCCTAAACCATTATTATTCAATCTCAATTCTTGCAAAGCATAACATGTGGAACTTCGCAACAATGCTGCCAGGCCTTCGACTCCAATAGGACCGAAAGCGTTATCACTTAAATCCAATTCAGTTAATCTGGCTCCGGCCGTGACCAAACCGGCTCCTAGGAATTCTAGAGCTTTGGGGATTTCGGTTTTCATTCGGCCGGTGAACAAGTCTTTCCATAGGGCTCTTTTGAATTCTCCATGTTTTTCCAAGGATTGAGCTATGGCTTTTGCTGCGTCCACTCCCAATGTGTTACCTTCTAGGTTGAGGTATTCGAGTTGTGGACAGTTGTTGATTGCCTCAATAACTGGTTTTGCTACAAAAATATAAAGAGTCGTAATTACCTATCTGCTATGTATTTTTTATATTATTTTTCAAAGTAAAGAAACTGATCATTCTATTATTGCAGTAGATATAGAGTAAAAAACATAATTTCAATTCTTTGAATATACATATTAACACTTCAACTAGAACTTATGAATATGTTGTGGTGACCTAAAAACTCTAATGTTAATCATTTGGCAGGCATCTAAACAAACAATAATAATTGGCATACTTGTATTAGATAAATATGCACCAGAAAAAACGATAGTAGCAACAGAAAGTTGGGGAGACAAATTATGGTGGACTGAAGAAATAAGTCAGGAAATTCAAAACCTAGAAAGATTGTATATGCTTATAACTTTTAGACCAGGTGTGCTAGTTACCTGCGACTTGCGCCATTCGACTTCTCTTGGATCACTGTCTTTTTTAGTTGGTTGCAAATTTTGCAGAGCCAGTAAAAAAAAAATCCGTTTTTCAACACGAAATTCTCCACTATTTCTATTGGAACACCCTGTATAGCACAACGTCAAAAAAAAAAGTCATGTTCAAGGTATCCGTGTACTAAAAAACATCATCCTTGAAACTCAAAAGATTTAGCCATAAAAAATTGAAATCCAAATCCTGGTATTTTTTGAAAATGCACGCAACTTCATATTGTAGGTATTTGCTATCGATATAGTAAACAATTTTGTAACTGTCCAGCGAGAATAGCGAGACTGAGATCCCCAAAAGTAACAGTTTGGTGTGCAATCTCTGTTGAGAAAAAATACAAACCATTTTTCATTAATGAACCAACGATAACAGGAACTGTATACACTGATATGTTGCAAAATGTCTTTTATCAACAATTAAGACGGGAGGATAGATCTTGGACGATACCTATTTTCAGCAGAATGGTGCCCCACCCCCACCTCATTATTATTAGTAAAGGAATCACTAGATATGACATTTGGGAAAAGATGTATAGGAAGAGCTGGTCCTATAGAATGGACACCTTACTCTCCTGACTTGACAGTTCCAGACTTTTTTCCTTGGAATTATTTCAAGGAGAGATCCTGTATCCTTTGCCTAAAAGCATGGAAGATTCTCGGCGAGATCTTAAGTGGAACATTTGTAACTCGATTTGTAATGTCATTGAAGCGATTTCCCAAAAAATGTTACACAATGTATTCAACCATTTACTGATCTATAAATGCGTGGAACATAATGGCTAACCCCGTGGCTAACATATAAGTACAGCATTTTTTATTAACTTTTTAGTAGCAGATCACAATAAAATTACCCCACTTGACCAGAGACTGTAAACTTTGCCCGAGACTTGACCTTACCTTTGTGAAAAAGATAATGCAAATATTGACTATTATCCACAGGATTTTGTCTTGGAGGGGGAAAATTTGCAAGTGATTCTTGTTGGTCCACCGCGAAATTTTTGGATGCCAGGCCCTTTTTTTGGTTTTTTTTATGGTATTTTTGGGACTGTTTATTTTAATTTTGGAGAATTATTTATAAAATTCAAAGGTCTTGGGGGTGCAAATGCCCCTCTGCCAAGGGACAACTTTTGGCCTGAAAATGTGTTAGGGACCTCAACTTCAGCCTAAGCCGAGGAAATCATTTCAATCATTTCAATCGACGTCATCAGAGATGGCACAATGGAAGAGACAATAATTTACAGCCAATTTTTCAGATGAATCAGACGTAAAGTCCATCGATTTTGATCTAATACTCCAAAGGAATGCGAGTCTGGTAGCACCCTACATTAGAACGCCAATGGTCACCTGACGTCATACCTGTTTTGCCACGTGAAGACGTGCATGAAAAGCATTGTGAATGAGTGGAGAGAGTTGCTCACCAATATAGCGATTATAGTTTATGTATTTCTGGAGACTATAATCTTCCTAATTTAAAATGGTCTAATGACCCAATGGGAGTCTTATTTGATGGACATTGTCCAGCTGCAGAAAGATGAAAGCTGAAACTTATCCTTATTTGAACCTTTTTCAACTGAAACTAGTAATTACATATAATAATATAGAATTATTAATTCAAGAAGCTCTTATGCTTTTTGAGAATTGGTGCAAAAATAACAGTATAAATCTTCGAGTAAATCTTAACATAAATAAATGTAAATATATTCAATTCAGTAAGAAAAACACACCATGTATTAATTCATATTACTTCCATGATACTTTGGTCTTTGATTGAAAATGTAAATGTGATTAAAGACTTAGGAGTCATATTTGATAGTAGGTTAACATTTATTGAAAGCAGTTGTTGTCTTTGCCCACCCCACTACCAGGTTCATTGGAATAGGATTGAGCGAGTTTCAAATAAGTTTTTAAGATATGCCAGTTTTGTATTTTAAACATTAGTATGAATAAAGAATCTGAATCTGAATAAGTTGGGTATTAGCAGAGTGAATTTTATGTACGGTTATACTAAAAACTTGACTAAAAATTTGGTAAAAATCAAACCATTGCATGCCTGTCTCTGCCAGGCAATGTAAATAAAATTGTTTGTCATATTAACAGAAGAATGTGTACGATGTAAAATTACTAAAAAAATATATATTTTTTTTTTCCGCCACACCAGGCAACTAGAAAAAAAATGGACACTTTTTTTTAGTGGTCAATTTTAATTTCTTGAATTATTTAACTGAAAAGAATTATTTGGCAACACTGTCTCTGTGCGAAGACGCGACGAACATGGATGGGGTTCGACTTCGAAGTGGGATCAGAGATGAAACGCGCTAAAACTCATTGTTTGCCCTATTTTTTTTTCTAGTTCGAAATTGAAAATTCTGGCTTCGTTAGGTTCTAGCCAGAGTCCTAAAGAACAACTATTCCAAATTGGAGAATTCTAGCTCGAGTAATAACGTCAGAATGGCGTGGAAAGATTCCATAAGCAAATTATACAGGGTGTCCGGAAAGTCAACGATAATACTAAAAGGGGTGGTAAAACAACTCATGAGCATCCAGAAAAACATAATATGACCTCAGTAAAAAATCGATGGTTTTCGAGATATTGCCATTTTAATGAAATTTGTTAAACTCGTCCTCTTGGATCACATGGCTATCGATTTTTTTTTAAAACTACCCGTTATTCTAATAAACAGTTTATTGTAATGACTTACAGAGAAGGATAAACCTAAATCCACCTTATCAGATCATTCTGAAAAATTAAACAATTTAAATCATGTTCAAACAAAAGTATCTATTTAAAGTACCAAAAATAAAGAAATCAAATAATATGTTCGAAGTGCCTACCACCAACCTGAATGCAGACGCGGCATCTTATTAAAAATGACCTCTTAATTCTTCTTGAATCCAATATCCCAGAATAATAATAACTTTAAGGTGAAAATCTGATCCAAAAGGACGATTCAACGAATTTTATCAAAGTGGCAATATCTCAAAACTCTCAATTTTTTACTGAGGTCATTATGTTTTTGTTGTTGTTCCACTAGCCCTTTCAGTATTATCCTTAACTTTTTGGACACCCTGTATATGTAGATAATATAGAGTCTAGTGATCTTCTGGCACTGATACCTATTTATGCCCCTCCAAGATGGTTGAGGGTTGTTAATACATTCAAACTACAATGTCATCGAACAAATTATGGACAGTCTTCTTCATTTAAATAGAATGCTTATGAATGCTAACGATCTGGAATTGGATGTATTCAGCACCTCACTTCATTACCTTAGAGCGTCTGTTAATTAAGCTACATAACACCTAATTTTTTGTTCCTTTGTGTTGACTCGTTTTCTGAGTAATTTTTATATGTCTTAGGCCTGGTTTATTCATCTTCAGATAACCTTGCTGGTAACAATCTGCAAGAAAAATTTACCGTTCTATAATTCTATTGGTCGGCGGAAAATTAGTCGACCAATGGGATTACAGATCGCGTTTCTATCCATTTTATTCACCTTCTGATAAACTGTCAGGTATGCAATCTGACGGATAAAACGCCAGCGGTAATCCCATTGGTCGGCCAGTTGGTCGGCCAGTTATCCGCCAACCAATAGAATAACAGAACAGTGAAATTATCTTGCAGATAGTTACCAGCAAGTTTAACTGATGATTCATCATTTGTAAAATTGGGTTATACCCGTTGATTGAATAAATAAATAAATGAAACTACTTTTTAAGTAGATTCAAATTTTCAGTAGATTTTTAAGTAGTAGGTAGTAGGTGAGTAGTACCTAAAATAATAGGCCAAATTTGAGTACAAGTACTAGTACTTAAGTAAAATACTTAAAAGTATTACCTAAATGTACTGAGTATTTTACTCAAGGTATATATCAGTAGGTACCACAGCTCTGGTAGGTAATTTGGAAGAAAAAGGAATGTGGCAAACACTATACAATGAAACTCTTTGAGACTTAACCTCTAGGAACATTTCTTGAATATTACTTATTCTATTATAGTCTATCGATAGTCAAATGAGACAGTAAAATAAATAAAATTCCTTTGGCCGTCGGTGTTTTCTTTATGAAGCACGGGCGGAGTAAGAGAAATTTATTAAAACAGTTTTATATAAAATAAAACATAAGGCAAAATACAACTCAAATAGGAATCAAATTTATATAAAATATCTACTGCACTGTCTTTCCAGATGAAACTGATTCCTGCGCGGCAGCCACTTCAAAGCAATATGCCGCCAAAGACGCCGCTAAAAAATCTTACCAATAAGATATTCCTGGAATCAACGTTGACTGTATTAAACAACCAATAAGATGCATTGTTTACACATGGATTCGCATCCAATGTATATGGGCACGCTCAATATATTTTGCCTAATAATAGTATAATAATTTTAAGGTGCAATACGATAATTTGTAAAGACCCCAATTTTTGCCTTGTCTCATTTGAGAAACGATAGACTATAATTTTACCGTTTTTTTTTAGTTACAAAACCTTTTACAGTACACAGATACCTATTTCTTTAAAGATGAGATAAAAAATACAAATATCTGTTCCCTCCTTCTAAAAGGTTTAGCAAAGAAAAGAAATATTAGAATTGAATGGTATTTATGTTCATAGCAGTTGTAGGTCTAATGTTTTATGGTTTCATGTTTGTGATATTCCTTTTCCTTGAGTAAATTATGAACCAGTCTGTCTCCCTTTGGGAAAACACCTGTGCAGTCCTGAAGAGACTACCCTCGAGACTACCTGAAATTTTTACTACTTAAAATCGAATATGTATTCTCATTCACTATTCAGGAAGGCACAAATGTTGGCTTAGAACTGAAAGTGCTTTGCCACTGAATATTAAGGGTTTAACAACAACCAAACTTCTCTTCTTTTTTGAAGTTTTTTAAATGTATTTCGGATGTGAAAAGGTACTATTCATAAATTTTCTCAAGTAGGATCTAGTTCAAACACTAACCATCTTCTTCAGTGTCCAATTTGAGTGATTTTCCAGCAAAAGATACTCCAGATGAAGATACTTTGGCACTTTGAAGGGCCTCAGCCAACGAGTCCACGTTTACATCAGAAGAACGACTCATGGTGCAAGCGAAATAGGATTTCCTTTAAAATTACGTTAAAATATTGTTAAGACAAGAGTTTGTTAAATATTAGATAAAATAAAACAATTAATTTAAAAACACTCACACGCCGGTAGACGTTTTTTGAATTGAATATATTGACATTAGTGACAAATCAAATGACATTTTACATGATGATTGACTTCTGCACTCGCATGAAGTTCGCTGACAGAGTTAGAGTGGAGCTAAGGAGTGGAGTAACTTCTTTGAAAACTGGGTTCCCTTCAGAACTGAGTTGAAGTAGATTTAGAGCAGTTTTTTGAAGGTTTTTCGTGAGTGAAACAAGTGGTAAAGTCAATATAGTTGTTTTCTTTTCACACCTAGGAGGAACTCCGGAACAGCTCCGGGGCGTTGTGCGCTTATTCCTTTCGAAAAGTGTTTGTTGCACCACGCATCTGTTCTTTACAAATCGGGGGCGACTAACACCGGGGCGAGTAGCTCGAGTGTTTAAAACTCTTTAGGAATACAACTAATAGTAAAGTATACCTGAACTATCCGGAACTATTGGAGCAACAAATGTCGATTGGCAACACGGAGTTGGAGTGGAGTCAGAGCAGTTTTGTTCGAGTAAAAAGAGCGTTAGAGTATACCCGAACAACGAACAACCCCCGGAACTATTGGAGCAAAAAAAATGTCGAACGGTTGATTTTGATATTTTTCCGCTTCGGAATCTTGAGATGGAGTATACTCTTTCTACTCCTTTGCTGATAGGCTGTCACCTGAACGCAAATAATTTAATTCCATTTACTCCGAAAACAATACTCGAACCAGTGGGTTGCTCCATAGTTATGGCCAAAATATATTTAAAGAACAAGCGGCTGCATCATATCGTAAACCTAACCTTAATTCAAAATATCCTGAACGTGGTTCTTTGAAAAATTGTCAACAATAACAAATCCTTTCTTATCAATTTTTCTTTGAAATCAACACAGTTGGAACCGAAATGGTTCGAAAACACAACAATCAACTCCCAGAAAACCTCCCACAGCTTCAAAACTTAATCAAAAGAGACTCTGCATCGTACCATGAAGAGTTTCTACAACAATACCAGCATTTCCAAAACACTCTCGAAGTTTTCCAGCTGGCTCCCGACCAACCCAACAAAACTCTGGATGAATTGGTAATGTTTATGGCCCAAGTGGCTCAGTGCTACCCCAAGGAACTTGAAAAATTCCCTCAGCAACTTATAGATTTAATGCAAAAGCACAATACAGTCCTCGACAACTCGATAAGGATGAACTTGTGCAAGGCGCTTATTTTGTTGAGAAACAAAAACTTACTGGCACCAACAGACCTTTTGGAATTGTTTTTCCATCTACTGAGATGCCAAGATAAGTCTTTGAGGCAGTTTTTGGAAACTCACATTATAACAGACATAAAAAACTTGAATAAGAAACATAAAAATGCTAAACTTAATACTACACTTCAAAATTTTATGTTTACCATGCTGAAGGATACTAATGCAAGAGCTGCGAAAATGTCTGTGGATATCATGATTGAATTGTATAAGAAAAATGTCTGGAATGATGCTAAGACTGTGAATGTAATTGTAACAGGATGTTTTTCCAATGTGATGAAGGTGAGTAATGTTTTTTTGTTAGGATTTAGGGCTCAGTAAGGGGGTGAGCCTCAAAATTAAGTTGGCAAAACATCAACAAAAAAATTTCCTAAACCAGTCTTTAAACCCAAGTCAAAACCCTCAATTTGTATTCAAAGTTATTCACTTTAGTAAAATCCATTTTTCTTTCAGGTCATGGTAGCTTCATTGAAATTCTTCCTGGGCAAAGACGAGAACGAAAAAGATTCAGACAATTCAGATTCGGACGAGGAAGTAGATCCGAAAGAAGTGATGATGGCAAATAAAGTTAACAAAAAGACACGTAAACGTGCCAAAGATCTGGAAAAAGTTAAAAAACTAGCTGCAAAAGCTTATAAGAAGAAAAGCCAGGCTGTGCCATTTAATTTCAGCGCTATTCATCTTATACACGATCCTCAAGGCATGGCAGAGAAATTATTTAAACAAATTGAGTCTAGCAATCACAGATTTGAAGTTAAACTTATGACTTTAGATGTTATTTCTCGTCTGATTGGGTTGCATCAGCTATTTTTGTTCAATTACTATTCTTATATCCAGAGATTTATGCAACCGCATCAGAGAGAAGTAACAAGAATTCTACAATTTTCTGCTCAAGCCAGCCACGAACTTGTTCCTCCTGATGTTATAGAGCCACTTTTAAAAACTCTGGCAAATAATTTCATAACCGAAAGGAATTCTTCTGATGTAATGGCTATTGGCTTGAATGCAGTAAAAGAAATTTGTACTAGATGCCCTCTCAGTATTTCAGAGGATCTATTAAGAGATCTAGCTCAATATAAAACATACAAAGACAGATCTGTAATGATGGCCGCTAGAAGTCTTATTCAATTATTCAGAAATCTAAGACCAGAATTGTTGCATAAGAAAGATAGAGGAAGGCCCACAGAAGCCACTGAGGAAATTGAGAAGTTGGATTACGGAAGAACACAGGCTAAAGATTATGTTCCTGGAGCTGAAGTTCTATTAGATGAAGATAAAAATGAAGACATTGAAATTAATAGTGAATCAGAATCAGATGATGAACAATGGGTTGATGTGCAGCATTCTGATAATGATATGGAGGCTGAATCAGATGAAGAACTTTCAGAGGAAGAGGAGGAGGATAATGACGATGCTGCAACTACTATACAAAATACTAGTAGCAATAGAAAAGTTCTTAAAGCAAAAAGAACCAAAACAGAAATTCTACAAAACAAAAAAGCCCAGGCCAAACAAGTAACAGTCGAAAGACTTCTTACAGATGAAGATTTCAAAAGAATTGACATGGCCAATGTGCAAAAGCAAATGCACAGCACCACCAAAGGCCTGAAACGTAAACTGGAAGAGAATACCAAGGCCAAAAACAAAGACGACCTTGTAAAACTGAGCGACATTGAAAACATTTACAAGAAAAGGAAGCACGATAAACTAACTAGAATGCAGACAGTTAAAGAAGGCCAAGAAGGTAGAGAGAAGTTCGGCTACAAAGATGGCAGGGTCAATATTCACTGTTCCAAGACAAACAGGGAGAAAAGGAAGAAGAAAAATTTCCAAATGATCAAACACAAAGTGCAAGGGAAGGTTAAGAGGAGCTTCAAAGACAAGCAAATATCTTTGAGGAATCATTTGGTAAAATTGAAGAAAATGAAGTAAAATTTGTTTGTTTCTTACTTTTATTGTTGATAATAAATTAAGTTTAAAAGTTTGTTTACCTCTTAATTTTTTTTGTAGTTAATCTGTAATTTACCTAGCTAATGAATGCATAAAAGGCACTTTCATTGAATCTATTGATACGCTAAGCTGCTAACATGAAAGAGTGTAGTCTTTTATGTTTTTCGGGAAAAAAATTGTGATTATAAATGTAACAAATTTGAATCTTGACATTTCAGATTCAATTTGGGAAGTAGATCCAAAAGAAGTGATGATGGCAAATAAAGTTAACAAAAAGTCATGTAAACATGCCAAGAATCTAGAAAAAATTAAAAAAAACTAGCTGCAGAAGCTTATAAAAAGAAAAGTTAGGCTTTGGCATTTAATTTCATCGCTATATTCATCTTAAACACGATCCTCATGGCATGGCAGAAATAGTTATTTATGTATCAAGGGAATTATGCACGGGCAATTGGTGTCCCTCGGGCCGGAGGCCCTCGGGACACAAACGTTGCCCTGGGGTATTAACACCTGATAATTCCCGTGGTACATAGATAATTTTATATCCTACTGAATTTACTGTATTCTGTCTATTTTTATAAAGGAATAAGCCATAAATCAAAATTTCTATTTTTTGTCAAAGTGTTACCTATTCAAGGTAAAAGCGGGAGTTATGGAAATCCTTAACTCCCTTGGGAGTTATGATATCCTTAACTCCCTTCCTTAACTCCCTTGGGAGTTATGAAAATCCTTAACTCCCTTGGGAGTTAAGACCCTGTTTATGATTATCGTAACCAAGGTATTATATGGTTTTAATAGTTCAGTAGGATATAATAGTTATTTATGTATCAAGGGAATTATGCAGGTGTTAATACCCCAGGGCAACGTTTGTGTCCCGAGGGCCTCCGGCCCGAGGGACACCAATTGCCCGTGGGTATTAACTCCTGATAATTCCCGTGGTACATAGATAATTTTATATCCTACTGAATTTACTGTATTCTGTCTATTTTTATAAAGGAATAAGCCATAAATCAAAATTTCTATTTTTTGTCAAAGTGTTACCTATTCAAGGTAAAAGCGGGAGTTATGGAAATCCTTAACTCCCTTGGGAGTTATGATATCCTTAACTCCCTTCCTTAACTCCCTTGGGAGTTATGAAAATCCTTAACTCCCTTGGGAGTTAAGACCCTGTTTATGATTATCGTAACCAAGGTATTATATGGTTTTAATAGGTCAGTAGGATATAAAATTATTAAGGATTTCCATAACTCCCGCTTTTACCTTGAATAGGTAACACTTTGACAAAAAATAGAAATTTTGATTTATGGCTTATTCCTTTATAAAAATAGACAGAATACAGTAAATTCAGTAGGATATAAAATTATCTATGTACCACGGGAATTATCCGGAGTTAATACCCACGGGCAATTGGTGTCCCTCGGGCCGGAGGCCCTCGGGACACAAACGTTGCCCTGGGGTATTAACACCTGCATAATTCCCTTGATACATAAATAACTATAAACAAATTGAGCTGAGCAATCACAGATTTGAAGTTAGGCTCATGACTTAAGATGTTATTTTGCATCAGCTATTTTTGTTCAACTACTATTCCTATATTCAGAGATTTATGCAACTGCATCAGGGAGAAGTAACAAGAACTCTACAATTTTCTGCTCAAGCCAGCCACGAGCTTGTTCCTCCTGATGTTATAGACTCACTTTTTAGCTTCAAAACCTGCTCTTTCCATTTTAAGTGCTTATCAATTGATTTCGCTCTGGAAGTTCTCCACGTAAATGCCGGAATAATCCGATCGGTTTGCCATATAGTGAGTGAAAATGCTACATATTTGGTATTTTCAATGTTTAACGTGAGTTTTTTTATTATCTAGCCAGTTTTTCACTTCAATTAATTCACTATTGGCTGTCCTCATATCACCCCAAGTGTCTCCTGAGAAAAGTAGAATGATGTCGTCGGCGTAAGATGTTACAGAGCCCTGTATCCGCATATTAGTTAAAGAGTTTATATATGAGCGTTATGTGAGTCATGAGATAAACAGTATAGGACCCAGAGCTGTACCTTGTGGAATAGGTACCTATTTTGAATGTTTAACATACATATCCCCACATAACAGTGAAAGAACATTCATATTCTCAGAATATTCCCTCAAAGTGCTTTTTGGAATGTTCTTTTAGGAATGTTTAATGAATATTCTAAGATTGTTTCGATTGAAATATTCATTTTTGAACGTTCTATTTATGTACTAGGAATGTTGCTTCTATGCACCTACCTGAAAGATTGTGCTAAGAACCTACTTTATATAACAATCTTTGAATATTGTCATACGAACATTATTATAATGTACCCTAAAAAATGTTCTTTCGGTAATATCTCTATCAAGTATCAAGAATATACCTACCAAGTTGTGCTGAGAAGTTTATGTAGGTAGGTAACCATGATAAGAATATTTTCATATTGTTCACCTAATTATCTGAAGTAACTACTCAAAAATCATAATTTAACAATTAAACAATAATGCTCTATCCAGAACGTACTAAGAATATTATAGGTATATTCCTTTCCTTTTGCTTTGTAGGACTTCCAAGAGAGGGAGCCACGCGCTATTAAAGATCTACATCTTACCTCGCGTTTGAATCACCTTGGAACCTGTTTCTCTCAGTTGGCGTGCTTCGACGAGAGCATAACAAGCTCGAAACCGGAGCTTTGGTTAAATACTTGTGTTTTCCAGAGAAGTTTTCCAACCACTCTTTCACTGCCTTTAATATAAAAAGGCTGAAAGGAGCATTATTTGGAAGCGAAAATTAACATTCCAAGTACATCCTTAGAATCAACCAAGAATGTTATGTCTAGGATGCCTATTGGGAATGATAATATGTAGATATTTTCTAAGAATATTTCAAGCATATTGGTATAATATTCTTTTAAGAACATAACTATAATGTCATAGAAACATTCTTTGAATGTGAAAATACCTATACATATCGAGCATATTTTCAGAATCAAACAAGAATATTCTTTTCAGGATGTAGGTACTGAGAATCTCATAGGTATATTCTAGGAATATCCTAATGGATTTCTCAGGAAGTTCTTGGGTATTGCAAACAGTATTTCTACAATCTTTTCTCAGAACATTCTCAGGACATTCGCAATGGTTTTGGCGAACATTCTAGGCACATTCCTCCTAAAAAAAGAACATTCTTAATACATTCTAAGGATGCAATTTTGTTATGTGGGTCACTAGGTATAGATGTCTCTGATTTTTTACACTTTGTTCCCTGTCAGAAAGATAGGAACGAAACACCTCCAACACAACACCCCTTACACCATAACTTTCCAAAGTGTTGAGAAGCTGGCCATGTGGTACTGCGTCAAAGTTCTTCACCAAATCCAGAAAGACTTCAATTGTTTTTTTATTTTTGTCTATGTTTTGAGATATTTACCCAAAAAGTTGATACATTGGCATCACATGTGCTGACTTTCTCCATGAAACCAAATTGATTTGTTGATAGTACTTTGTTTTTTCTAAGAAATGACAGTAATCGGTCTATATAAGACATTTTTCAAACAGCTTTCCGAAATTGTTCATTATGCCTATTGGGCGATAGTTAGGTAGGTAGGTATAGTCCAACAAATACCATTTTAAAGTCACGTGATTTTTCTCTATCCTTGTTGAATACACCTCAAACAGCGGTGATAATAAAATTGACAAAAAAATTGCTGTCTAATTATTGTTCATAATATTCTTACCTGAAATAGAATCCGTCACTGTCATCAATTAGTTTGTCAAAGTTATTTTGGAAAATAATACAACAAACAAACACAGCTAATAATTTTGACCATATTAACCTTTTTCCAACTCGAAAAAAAGCAAATAGAAAACGGGTACCCAGTTTAAGTTCAGAATGCATTACAACAGACAGCGGATGTGACAAAAATGAGTCTCGCAACAATTGCAAGTATTAAAATTGCCCTCTGATTGGTCAACACTACTTCAGAAACGCGTTTGTAAAATGCTAGTGGGAACACATATTAAAATTCAATAGTAATTAACCACCAGTAGCTTTTTGTAGGTGATATCAATGACATAATCAATGGACATACGTTTTTTGCCACCAGTATCACGTGACTTTAAAATGGTATTTGTCGGACTATACCTACCTACTAATAATCCGGTCAAAATACTACTAAAAATAGTAGAGAAGTTACAAAAATTCCCATAGAACTGAAAATTGGTATGAATGTTTGGAACACCATTATAAATGAATGTTGAAAAGTCCCCAGCGATCCCGTACCTGGAATTTTTTTTCAAGGTCAAAAGCCTATTCCATGGTCCATTTGTGATCCTGTTTAATTTAAAACTATTGGATAATAAAGAATAATAGTATCGGAAATGATGAAAGCTGTATAAATGAATAAAAATATTTTTTTGTGCCCTTAGCAACAAATACATATTTTTCATCTCCAACACTGTTTTATTGACCTGAATCCAACTTCTAAAAAACTAATCAAATAAAAAGCATGTCAGGTCAAAAGGAAGAGGGTGAACATTGGCGGATATAGTGGGAGGGCAACTGCCCCTCCTTTTAAAAATAAAATAATAAAATTTAAAAAAAAAAAGAAAACAAAACCATATTTTAAGTTTTAAGAATGTTTATGCTGGTTTTCCACCAAACCGACAAAACAAAAACAAAACTTAAAATCAGACAAAACTCCAACTTTTCTCAAAAACTATGGGATGCGCTATATGTATTTGGTTCTATATTCTTGAAGGACACAATTTCCCGATTCCAAAACTATATATAGTTTGTCTATATTTGGTTGAGCCGTCTCCAACATATTTAATTGGTTCTAAAAAATTCTAAAAATTTTAAAAATACTATCAGAAAAACTAAGTAGGTACTTCAAATTTTACCTGCCGCTCTCACCTGTACAGGTAGAATGGTTCACAAAATCAGTAGTAGGATAGTATTTTTAAAATTTTTGGAGCCAAATATATGGGAAATTGCTTAATCAAATATAGATCGAGGCATCGTGCTCTTCAAAAATATATATAAGACATCCCATTTGAAAAAAGCTGGGAGCATGCAAAATTTCACATTTCTGACATTCAAATTTTGTTTCTGACCATGGTTTCTAAAAATTCAGCCAAAACTGTACAACTTTTGTATTTACACATTTCTTCTACCTGTGAAGATTACGGCTGTAGGTGGAGTGTCAATATATAAAAAAACACCCTGTACAAATGAGTGGATTATTGCGGAACTTATGGGTGGACCTCTGCGGGACGAGCGCAGCGAGTTCCGCAGCCATCTACTCACCAATATACTGTTGAACTGTTCAAGTAAGACATTCACCTGAAACGTGTAATTTTTAAACTAATGAGAATAACGCACATTTGAGTGAGTCAGTTTAGTATCATAACAACATATTGATGAATAGATGGCTGCGGAACTCGCTGCGCTCGTCCCGCCGAGGTCCACCCATAAGTTCCGCAACAATTCACTCATTTGTACTTGAATAACTTGTCACATTATGTTACTAGTTTGGTAAAGTAACATTACTAATTCCTGTTGAAAGGCAAATTGACAAAAAGTGAATAATCATAATTCATAATCTTACAAATTTTGACTTTATATATAATAAGTTATTGTTCAAGTAGGTATAAATAAGTGGATTATTGCGGAACTTATGAGTGGACCTCTGTGGTAGTTTTTGAACTAATGAGAATAACTGACATTTGACTGAGTCAGGTTAGTATCGTATTTGAAAAACGTATTAATGAATAGATGACTGCAAAACTCGCTTCGCTCGTCCCGCAGAGGTCAACCCATAAATTCCGCAACAATAATTCACTCGTCTGTACTTGAATAACTTGTCTTATTATGTTACTAGTTTGGTAAAGTAGGTAACATTACTAATTCCTGTTGAAAGGCAAATTGACAATAAGTATCTCTTTTTTCACATTTAATAATCATATTGCCATTTCTTGCCTCTCCAGTCTCTCACATTCCTGACCCCAATCTTCTAGCTTTAATGAAACCTTTTTTGGAAAAAAAAAATGTGTGATGATAAGTGTAAAAAAATTGAATCTTGACAATTCAGATTCAGATGGGGAAGTAGAATTAGATCCGAAAGAAGTGATGATGGCAAATAAAGTTAAAAAGAAGACACGTAAACGTGCCAAAGATCTAGAAAAAGTTTTTAAAAAAACTAGCTGCAAAAGCCTATAAGAAGAAAAGTCAAGCTGTGGCATTCTGGCATTTAGTTTCAGTGCCATTCATCTTATACATGATGAAAAAGGAAGCACGATGAACTAACTAGAATGCAGACAGTTAAAGAAGGCCCAGAAGGTAGAGAGAAGTTTTGCTGTTCCAAGACAAACAGGGAAAAAAGGAAGAAGAAAAATTTCCAAATGATCAAACGCAAAGTGCAAGGGAAGGTTAAGAGGAGCTTCAAAGACAAGCAAATATCTTTGTGAATGTTGAAGTCGCAATTGTAAAATGGATATTACAGTTGGGACTTCAACATTCCATTCATGTAAGGCTCTAGCGATTGATTAATGTGAGGTGTTGTCGAAGGCACCCTCTATGTCAATGAATGCTGTGAGAGCGATCACTTTGCACTCGATTGTCCTTTCAATGTCTTTAACCAGGCAGTGTAAAGCACTTGTTATGGATTTGCCTGGCTGATAGGCAAGTTGCTTTGAGTAGAGCGGTCTTCTCAATAAAGTTTTGCTTTCTCCATTGTTTTGAGGAGAAAGGAGGTTAGGCTAATGGGAAGGTATGATTTTGCTTCGTCCTCAGGTCGACGACCAGGCTCTGAGACCCTTCGATAGGCGAAGTGACCTGGTTCAGAGCTTCTACGATTACCGACCCTGGAAAGTGAGTTTGTAGCAGTACCTCTAGATTTTCTATATGGTCGGTACAGTGTTCTACGTTTGGCTTTTTTAGCAGACCAATTCCGTTTGAGTGGTTTTTTGAAAGGACTTTGAGCTGGGGCTAATTCGTCTCTCCCCTCACAGAATTGTCTCGATTTCCTTTTTGATTTTCTCAATTCGCGGCTGTACTTGTCTAGGGCTGTTCTGTACCTGACATTGCTGTACCAAAATGATATTTCAACTACCTCCACCTGATTTTATTGATTTTTTTGAAGCTTTTCCAATATTTTGGGTGTGAGGTGTTATCCTTTCAACGAGACTTAATAGAAGAACTGCCTCTAAGCAGTCTTGTGGCATCTTTGGATCGCGGATCGTAAGGGTTTGAGTCCTTGAGTGTTTGGTCCCTATAGCATCTTAGTAGCCTGAAAGAAGGCCCTGGTGCTGTTGGATTTAACTAGTTGCTGCATTCCGTTTGATTTTGTTATCCATCATTGGTTCTTTAATGCTAGCCTTAGTAGCCTTTGCTTTTGAACTTCTGTTTTTGCCTCTTTTTACAGTCGAGCTGGCGTTGCTTTTCCATGCATTATGCGCTTTTCTTTGCCAATCTATAAGTTTTTCAATTTATTCAGTGTCGTTCTTATCAAACAAGTCTTGGTGTATCTTTTGTATGTAGCCGACCGTTTCTTTCGAGGCAGATGTTATTGCGGTCTTCAATATTTTTCAGTGCTCCGGATACTCTGACAAAAGTTTCTGGCTTAGAGAGGCTTCGAAGTTTGTCCTGATATATGATCGTCTTGAAGGCGTTCTATGTTAAATATGCGGTTGAACTGTTTTTTTTTTTTGACATTTAAGCTTTGGTGGGATGCGCAAGCTTATTCTGGCTCGTATCAGCCGATGGTGACTACCTACATTGTAAAAACATCAGGGCCAAAGCGGATTTTCCGCGATTTCCAAAGATAGTTTTTCTATAAGCCGCATTAAGTGCGGTTCACATTGACACCGCTCGAGCGGTGAGCATTGCGCGATGCCGCTGTAGTGATGCCCAAAAATAGTTTTAACATTATATTTCAAATGAACATGTTCACACTGAAGCGGCGCGTCCCGCTGTGTTAACATGTTCATTTGAAATATAATGTTAAAATTATTTTTGGGCATCGCAATGTGAACGCGCACTAAGGGTTAATAGTCAATAATTCCTGATTAACCTGATTAATTAATAATGCATTTTTTTATGATCTTACTTATATGTCGCAACAAAGAGTCTGCCGTATAAACTCGGAATTACATACTTACTTATAAGTCCTTGAAGCGTTTCAATTTAATGTTTAGAATGTAAAATTCAAGTTTACTTAAAACAAATAATTACAGACTACTTATTGTCGTTCTTTTTATTTTATTTGCCATAATGGGCATGTTATTAAAAAGTTGTGGATTTTTTTAAGTACTTGTAAATCATTGTGCCTATATATTTTTTTTATTATTCACGGTGTGTCAACTGCACTTAAGGTACCTCTTGACATTATAAGTACAGCTCGATAAAAAAAAATATTATTTTCTTAATGGATAAAAGATTAATGTAGGAATAGAAATTATAATAAATAAAATAAATATCTGACGTTTTAGTGTAAATGACAAAGACGAATTTAATTATTAATACAAAAAAAGCGTTAAAAGAGGTAGATAATCCATTTATACCTAATTATTTTTTCGTTTGTTCAAAGCTCAGTCAAACGTAACATTTTTTTCAATATTTTTCACACCTTGGATTCGTGAATCTTTTTGTTGCTTCTGTTTGTTTAAATGCCTCAGCATTTAAAATTTTAATTGATTTAAGTATAAGTACAGTCAAATCTTCCACAGTATACTTAAAAGTATACTGCGATAATGTACCGGTGTGAAGTTGGTGGCAAAAGATAGTAGCCAAATTTTCCGAAGATACCCGAACGCCCAGTGGCGTCGGGTCATATTTTAATCGACAGAATTATATTTTACCTAACTTGACTTAGTTATATAAAATTCTACTACAGTTACATATCAGCAAAAAAAAACCCATATTCTTAGGGAAATTATATCAAGGGGTATACAAGAGGGATTTTTTTTATGTGTGGAAGCATATTTTTTGAATTATTTTGAAATATCTCGAAATCTGCTCGTTTCTACAGATTTATGTTTGAACCACAGTTAACTTAGGTGCTGATTCAATTTTAAAAAAATATTTCATCCCCAGCAACCCGGGACGCCTTAACATTCCGGTATAGGATTCGGCACCTAGGGATATTTCATTGGTCCGTTTTAATTCGAACCGCCAAATAATGCGGAGTGCCGAAATACGTACTTGAATGTTGAACGGTGCTGAGCCTCAGGTCGGAATGGTATATACATATACTATGAGGAGTGCCGAATCAAAGGTCAAAATGTTAAACAGTGCCCAGCTGCAGGTTGGAATGTTACTCCGTTAGCGCGGCACAAAATCAACAAACAAACTTTATTTACTTTTTGTTACACATTTATTTTATTTCAACGATACATTTCAAAAAATCTTGGACAATAATTTGCAGTGGCGGACCTAGGGGGGATTATAAAAACCTGAAACCTGGCAAATTAGATTTTTTTTTTTGGTATCTGTGGTGCTTATTTTAATTAAAATATCAATTGAAGCCAGGCAACAGCAGTTTATGGATTTTTCTTTTTTTATTATTTCCTGGATCCACTTTTTTTTTATAAGCACTAATCATTTTGAAATTTACAAAAACATATCTAAAAAATGTAATTTCCAAAGTCTATTCGCATCCAAGAAGATTCTACGTCATTGAATTGACATTGAACACAAACCTGCATTTAAATCTGTTATAATAATTATTTTTCGCTGACTTCACATTCCAATTCGTGTATGTTATATCACTATACTCTTCTATCCATTGCTTTATATCGTTTTCCTCCAAAATGTTAGCTCGGTAAATTTTCTCACCACATTGAAAGTGTTTGAATGATCCAGGCAAATTCATCTTGCATGTTTAAGCACAAGAACACATGAAGCAACGGAAATAAACCGCATCCGCCGCAAAATAGTAGTTAGAGGAACACGAAGGAGGTGGACAGCTGATTTAATATAAAAACCGCGCCAAACGTATGGCAACATTCGGACCTGATACTCAGCACTGTTTAACATTTTGACCTTAGATTCGGCACTCCACATGCTGTTGCTAATAGACCATTCTGACCTGAGGCTCAGCACCGTTCAACATTCAAGTACGGATTTCGGCACTCCGCATTAATTGGCGGTCCGAATTCAAACAGACCAATGAAATATGCCTAGGTGCCGAATCCTATACCGGAATGTTTAGACGCACCCGGGACAAGGGGTGCAACTTGGGGTTGGAAGCATATTTCTTGAATTATTTTGAAATATCTCGAAATCTGCTCGTTTCTACAGATTTATATTTCAACCACAGTTGACTTAGGTGCTGATTCAATTAAAAAAAATATTTCATCCCCAGCAACCAGGGACAAGGGGTGCAACTGGAGGTTGGAAGCATATTTTTTGAATTATTTTGAAATATCTCGAAATCTGCTCATTTCTACAGATTTATATTTCAACCACAGTTGACTTAGGTGCTGATTCAATTTAAAAAAAATATCATCCCCAGCAACCCGGGACAAGGGGTGCAACTGGAGGTTCAAAAAATATGCTTCCAACCTCCAGTTGCACCCCTTGTCCCGGGTTGCTGGAGATGAAATATTTTTTTAAAATTGAATCAGCACCTAAGTCAACTGTGGTTGTAATATAAATCTGTAGAAACGAGCAGATTTCGAGATATTTCAAAGTAAATCAAAAAATATGCTTCTAACCCCAAGTTGCACCCCTTGTCCCGGGTTGCTGGGGATGAAATATTTTTTTAAAATTGAATCAGCACCTAAGTCAACTGTGGTTGAAATATAAATCTGTAGAAACGAGCAGATTTCGAGATATTTCAAAATAATTCAAAAAATATGCTTCCAACCTCCAGTTGCACCCCTTGTCCCGGGTTGCTGGGGATGAAATATTTTTTTCAAATTGAATCAGCAGCTAAGTCAACTGTGGTTGAAATATAAATCTGTAGAAACGAGCAGATTTCAAGATATTTCAAAATAATTCAAAAAATATGCTTCCAACCTCCAGTTGCACCCCTTGTCCCGGGTTGCTGGGGATGAAATATTTTTTTAAAATTGAATCAGCACCTAAGTCAACTGTGGTTGAAATATAAATCTGTAGAAACGAGCAGATTTCGAGATATTTCAAAATAATTCAAAAAATATGCTTCCAACCTCCAGTTGCACCCCTTGTCCTGGGTTGCTGGGGATGAAATACTTTTTTTAAATTGAATCAGCACCTAAGTCAACTGTGGTTGAAATATAAATCTGTAGAAACGGGCAGATTTCGAGATATTTCAAAATAATTCAAAAAATATGCTTCCAACCTCCAGTTGCACCCCTTGTCCCGGGTTGCTGGAGATGAAATATTTTTTTAAAATTGAATCAGCACCTAAGTCAACTGTGGTTGTAATATAAATCTGTAGAAACGAGCAGATTTCGAGATACTTCAAAATAAATCAAAAAATATGCTTCTAACCCCAAGTTGCACCCCTTGTCCCGGGTTGCTGGGGATGAAATATTTTTTTAAAATTGAATCAGCACCTAAGTCAACTGTGGTTGAAATATAAATCTGTAGAAACGAGCAGATTTCGAGATATTTCAAAATAATTCAAAAAATATGCTTCCAACCTCCAGTTGCACCCCTTGTCCCGGGTTGCTGGGGATGAAATATTTTTTTTAAATTGAATCAGCACCTAAGTCAACTGTGGTTGAAATATAAATCTGTAGAAACGGGCAGATTTCGAGATATTTCAAAATAATTCAAAAAATATGCTTCCAACCTCCAGTTGCACCCCTTGTCCCGGGTTGCTGGGGATGAAATATTTTTTTAAAATTGAATCAGCACCTGAGTCAACTGTGGTTGAAATATAAATCTGTAGAAACGTGCAGATTTCGAGATATTTCAAAATAATTCAAAAAATATGCTTCCAACCTCCAGTTGCACCCCTTGTCCCGGGTTGCTGGGGATGAAATATCTTTTTTTTAAATTGAATCAGCACCTAAGTCAACTGTGGTTGAAATATAAATCTGTAGAAACGAGCAGATTTCGTGATATTTCAAAATAATTCAAAAAATATGCTTCCAACCTCCAGTTGCACCCCTTGTCCCGGGTTGCTGGGGATGAAATATTTTTTTAAAATTGAATCAGCACCTAAGTCAACTGTGGTTGAAATATAAATCTGTAGAAACGAGCAGATTTCGAGATATTTCAAAATAATTCAAAAAATATGCTTCCAACCTCCAGTTGCACCCCTTGTCCCGGGTTGCTGGAGATGAAATATTTTTTTAAAATTGAATCAGCACCTAAGTCAACTGTGGTTGTAATATAAATCTGTAGAAACGAGCAGATTTCGAGATATTTCAAAGTAAATCAAAAAATATGCTTCTAACCCCAAGTTGCACCCCTTGTCCCGGGTTGCTGGGGATGAAATATTTTTTTAAAATTGAATCAGCACCTAAGTCAACTGTGGTTGTAATATAAATCTGTAGAAACGAGCAGATTTCGAGATATTTCAAAATAAATCAAAAAATATGCTTCTAACCCCAAGTTGCACCCCTTGTCCCGGGTTGCTGGGGATGAAATATTTTTTAAAAATTGAATCAGCACCTAAGTCAACTGTGGTTGAAATATAAATCTGTAGAAACGAGCAGATTTCGAGATATTTCAAAATAATTCAAAAAATATGCTTCCAACCTCCAGTTCCACCCCTTGTCCCGGGTTGCTGGGGATGAAATATTTTTTTAAAATTGAATCAGCACCTAAGTCAACTGTGGTTGAAATATAAATCTGTAGAAACGAGCAGATTTCGAGATATTTCAAAATAATTCAAAAAATATGCTTCCAACCTCCAGTTGCACCCCTTGTCCCGGGTTGCTGGGGATGAAATATTTTTTTTTCAAATTGAATCAGCAGCTAAGTCAACTGTGGTTGAAATATAAATCTGTAGAAACGGGCAGATTTCGAGATATTTCAAAATAATTCAAAAAATATGCTTCCAACCTCCAGTTGCACCCCTTGTCCCGGGTTGCTGGAGATGAAATATTTTTTTAAAATTGAATCAGCACCTAAGTCAACTGTGGTTGTAATATAAATCTGTAGAAACGAGCAGATTTCGAGATACTTCAAAATAAATCAAAAAATATGCTTCTAACCCCAAGTTGCACCCCTTGTCCCGGGTTGCTGGGGATGAAATATTTTTTTAAAATTGAATCAGCACCTAAGTCAACTGTGGTTGAAATATAAATCTGTAGAAACGAGCAGATTTCGAGATATTTCAAAATAATTCAAAAAATATGCTTCCAACCTCCAGTTGCACCCCTTGTCCTGGGTTGCTGGGGATGAAATACTTTTTTTAAATTGATTCAGCACCTAAGTCAACTGTGGTTGAAATATAAATCTGTAGAAACGGGCAGATTTCGAGATATTTCAAAATAATTCAAAAAATATGCTTCCAACCTCCAGTTGCACCCATTGTCCCGGGTTGCTGGGGATGAAATATTTTTTTAAAATTGAATCAGCACCTGAGTCAACTGTGGTTGAAATATAAATCTGTAGAAACGAGCAGATTTCGAGATATTTCAAAATAATTCAAAAAATATGCTTCCAACCTCCAGTTGCACCCCTTGTCCCGGGTTGCTGGGGATGAAATATCTTTTTTTTAAATTGAATCAGCACCTAAGTCAACTGTGGTTGAAATATAAATCTGTAGAAACGAGCAGATTTCGTGATATTTCAAAATAATTCAAAATTATGCTTCCAACCTCCAGTTGCACCCCTTGTCCCGGGTTGCTGGGGATGAAATATTTTTTTAAAATTGAATCAGCACCTAAGTCAACTGTGGTTGAAATATAAATCTGTAGAAACGAGCAGATTTCGAGATATTTCAAAATAATTCAAGAAATATGCTTCCAACCTCCAGTTGCACCCCTTGTCCCGGGTTGCTGGGGATGAAATATTTTTTTAAAATTGAATCAGCACCTAAGTCAACTGTGGTTGAAATATAATGGGCTCTTTCACTAATTTTTGAAATTGGCATATTTGGATAAAGCAACTAAAAACAGAATTTTCTGTAGTTTTACTTTTGAAAAATTCAAAGTCCTTCTTGAGAAAACAGAAAACAAAGAAATACCTCCAAATAAAAACCCAGAATTTATTTCTATGACGTCGCAGCTCGCAATTTGACCGTGTTGCCACTAATTGTCAACATTGAAAATTTGTAATAGATTTAATTCTGAAATGTTGGCAAAATCTCATGAAAAGTAGTTAAATTAATTAGTTATAGATTCAAGATTTTATAACAATTTTTTTTAAATTATGCCTAAATACAATTCAATGCAATTTTTTATGTTTAGTTTTATTTATTTATTTTACGCTGCACTACATTTAGTCACAACCGACAACAGCGCATTCGAACCTTTACGTATCTTTACAGAGCGCAAACACAGCGGAGCCCTTCCTCCTTGCAACGACATAAGCGAAATGAAGAATATTTATGTGACGTCGGCAAATCGGCGCGTTTTAAAATAGTTTGAATTTAGGCACTTTTGATTGCCTATGAAAAACTTATTGAACCTTGTAGAACATTTTTTTTTTTGGTATATATGCCTAAAATAGTCCCTCCTTTGAGATTTTATACTTAAATTACGTATTTAAATTTTAGTGAAAGAGCCCATTCAAAAAATATGCTTCCAACCTCCAGTTGCACCCCTTGTCCCGGGTTGCTGGGGATGAAATATTTTTTTTAAATTGAATCAGCACCTCAGTCAACTGTGGTTGAAATATAAATCTGTAGAAACGAGCAGATTTCGACATATTTCAAAATAAATCAAAAAATATGCTTCTAACCCCAAGTTGCACCCCTTGTCCCGGGTTGCTGGGGATGAAATATTTTTTTCAAATTGAATCAGCACCTAAGTCAACTGTGGTTGAAATATAAATCTGTAGAAACGAGCAGATTTCGAGATATTTCAAAATAATTCAAGAAATATGCATCCAACCCCAAGTTGCACCCCTTGTCCCGGGTTGCTGGGGATGAAATATTTTTTAAAAATTGAATCAGCACCTAAGTTAACTGTGGTTCAAACATAAATCTGTAGAAACGAGCTGATTTCGAGATATTTCAAAATAATTCAAAAAAATCCCTCTTGTATACCCCTTGATATAATTTCCCTAAGAATATGGGTTTTTTTTGCTGATATGTAACTGTAGTAGAATTTTAACTAAGTCAAGTTAGGTAAAATATAATTCTGTCGATTAAAATATGACCCGACGCCTCTGGGCGTTCGGGTATCTTCGGGAAATTTGGCTACTATCTTTTGCCACCAACTTCACACCGGTCGATAATGTAATCGGAAGTTTCGAAAATTGGGAAATATTTCTCGGCCTACTAACATGATATGAACAAATTTGCTGTCTTAACTATTATCTCCATATTGGTTCCCCTAATTTTTTCACACTGTATAAAATCAAGGAAGGTTAATACATTTTTCTTAAAACAAGATTTTTTCTATGGCAAGTTGAAGGTTGTTACTCTGTATGGATAAACAAAAAATCGTTTCCGGCTTCCCAGAACAACCAACTGCAAAAATTGATTTTTTTCAAGGTATTTCCTAATTGTTAAACAATAATTATCACAACAGCAATGGGAGCAATTAAATTGAAATCGTGAATTAATTTACTTCACAATAAGGGATTCGATTTTAATTTAAAATCCGCCTTCCATTGCTACTTATTGCATGAATTGATTCAATATAATCTAATTTGTCTCGATGTTTATTTATTCCCGTTTACTTTGTTTGTTGCTAATTAAGAAATTTTTGCATTCTTAGAAATTCATGGATACGGTAATCGTTTACACATAAATTAATTTAAACCGCAAGGAAACAAGGTTGGTGGACTTTTTTCGTATAACAATTTTTCTTTCAACCATGTAAAGTCCCATTGATTCGATTCAGAAGAAATAATATAGTCATAATAAAATACTTTGTGTGATAAAATATACAGGGTGTCCCAGGGAAAACAGTCCACCCCGATTTATTAGATTTGGGATGAGGATCTTGGAAAACGCTCGGACACGTCGATGTTTGTTTTAAAGGGGAACTATTTTTCAGTTTTTTTCATTCCCGTAGCTTCAACCCCCTAGCTAGGGGGAGAACAACCCCCCAAATTTGAATAGGGAATAGGGGTTGTGCCATGCCTCTTTTTAAAGGTCTCATCAAGTTCTTTAAGGCCCTAGAATTTCATTTCAATATTTTCATCCATCACGAAATGACAGCTTGTCAAAATCTTAGAAATAAACTATTGTTCTAGTAGGAGTAAAAGCGGTACTTATCTCTCTTAATAAAAATTCGTGTAAAATACCTACAATTTACAATTCTCGTGTACACCTCATGAATAATAATAATAAAAAACTTCAATTTCAAGTATTTTTATTAAGGGAGGTAAGGATCGCTTTGACTCCCACTAAAACTAATAGGCTATTTCCACGATTTTGGCAAGCTGTCATTGCGTTACGGATGAAAATAATGAAACAAAATTCTAGGGCCATAAAGAACTCGATGAGACCTTTAAAAAGAGGTATGACACGAACCCTATTTCCTATTTAAATTTGGGGGGTTGTTCTCCCCCTAGATAGGGGGTTGAAGCTACGGGAATGAAAAGAACTGAAAAATAGTTCCCCCTCAAATCAAAGATCGACGTGTTCGAGCGTTTTTCCAGATTCTTATCCCAAATCCAATAAATCGGGGTGGACTGTTTTCCCTGGGACACCCTGTATATTATGTACCTAAATTAAATTCAGGTGTTACTGAGTACCTATTAGAGTATTAAACTTTTTGATATGGGCTAATGACTTTTTAAAAATAACCAGAAGGTGAAAACAAATACATCTAAATTCTTTTATAAAATATGCTTATTTTGTCTATCTATATTGACCCTCCCTGTATCCTATGACACAAATAAAATTAAAAATGGCAATTAAAAATAAAATTATTCTTAATGAGCATTGGTGCAATACCCATTTCCTACAATTGTGCTAATTCCTTTTGCCAAAGAAAGAAGGTTAAAATTTTTGCAATCAAAATTCTAATTATTTACGTAGATTGACGGCATTTTGATTGTTTCTTAATTGAAAGGCAAGGCGATAAATACATATATGTCCGAGATTTGCATTTTTATTTCAACTGTGATCGGAAATTATCGAGTCCTAATTAAAAGTAGCAATTATGAATCACTACTACTCTGTTATATATTGTGGCAATTCTTTAATTGAAGGCTGAGAATGGATAGATTAGTTTGATGTTATACACCCATAAAAAATGACGCACACGATTCTTCCTAGAACTTCGACATTTTGTAACTTTCGAACAAATACAGCGGATATTTTCTAATTTGTAGCAAATTGTTTTATTTTAGTCAAAACGAGAGACCTACTTACTACACCCTACTACCTACCATCATCAAATTTTCCAAATAAGATGGTGCCTGGTTGCCGAAATATTCCAAAGTGTTTTTTCTCTCTCTATAAGCATAACGTTGGGTCATATATATGTACCCAAGTTAAATTCTAAGTTAAGCTTAAAGCTTTGGCGTTCTGGAAGTGATCGTGAAGACAGTGAAAAGCCAAGAAATATTTACTAACGTAACGTTTATGCTGCTATGGACTTCCAATATTCCAGCTTTTGAGATGAGTTTCTTCTTCATAACTTCATTAGTTTGTTGTTTGTTAGAATGAACTAAATTTCGTTTAGTTAGTGGTTCTTGAATTGTTGCTGTTGTACGAGAATTTTCCTCTATCATTTCTATCGTCTATGCTAGAATCACTGTTTCAAAGTTATTTTTTTTCTTCTAATCTGCACTTTGCTGTTAGTTGCACAGGTTTACTCAGATATTTCTGTGAACAGTTTGGCTTCAATATGGAATATGGTACTTTTTTCCATTCCATTATCTCCTCCATGAAAATGTTTTGAATTTGCAGTGCCATTGCCATCAAAACACTTTTTCACTCTGGAAGACAGTTACACTTCAGCGCCGCCTATACCATCAATTCTGTATACTTTATCCAAAAATCCTGAGATCTATTCAAAGATATTCGGATTTCCTCGCAGAAAGTATTTGGCATAGAAGAGGGTTTATCGATATTAATACGATATTCACTCAAAGCCTCTATAAGTATATACTTCTTTTTTCATGTCGATAATAATATGAGAAAATATCGATACGATACGATATTTCTGATTTTTTGTTTTAGACTGTCTGGATTTAGAAATAAAATCCCCTCTTCTTGCATATATCCATTATCCACTGCTAGTAGTGCTCGTATTTTTAATAATTTATTTCCAAATATTTCTATGAGATTTAACGCAAGACTTATAACGACACATCAACCAAGACCAAACAACAATAATTTATTTTTTCTACAAACGTGTTAAAAATGCAATTTTTAACACCGCCCCGAAGCATTAAAAATGTTACTTTATCGCACTAGTGCCATAAAGTCTTTATAGCACTAGTGTTAAAAGTGAAACATCAAATTTTGAGAGCGGACGTCAAAAAAAGTTTGTATTTTCAGTTATTTACATTGATAATAATGGTGAAATTTGAACAACTGAGGTAGCCCGATTGGCCGCCTCATCTATATTTTTCGAAGGATCGATGCACCTCTCTTTTTCTTCTGTATTTTGTTGCATTTTTAGCAAAAAGCATTCCTGACCACGACATACTTTCAAGAAACTGACAAGACATTTCGTTACCTGTAAAACAAGGTGCTGGTTGTATGGATTTTTTGACAAATGTCAAATTCAAGAATTTTATGTAGGAAAGATGCTTCCAATTTATTATTCATTTAAAAATCCAATTTGTTAGTGGTTATTGCTTTTTATTGCCGTTTGTAGAAAAAATATTGTATGATATTTGTGTTAAAAGTATTTTTAAGGCACTTATATGAATTGCAGAATTCGCTTCGCTCATTCTGCAAACTTTCACATGCGTGCCTTAAAAATGTACTTTTAACACTTATATCATAAATAACTATTATAGTTCACTCATCAACTACCACCACCAAAAAACAAAAACAAAAATGGAAACACAGAAGCCATACTAAAAGGATGTCCCTCTCAGGCCCTATGGAGACTATCAAGAAGACAACAGAAATATTATTATTAGAAACCGCTATTCCTTAAATAAAACAAATCTGGCCATATTTCCTGATCCTGCAAAGCCACAAAATGGACAAGATAAAGAAGAAAAGCAAAACTTTTCCTACAAGAGGCACCAAAGGCGTACCTACTTACATAAAAAACGGCTGGGACAAGCAGAAGTTATACCAGAAAATGAGAAAAATGGATTTTCAGGATGCGATCGAAGAGCTTGGCTCTATATAAATCGCATAAAGAGGCATAACACCGAAGAAATGGCGACCGTTCACATAAAATCTAAACCAGGCTTCACCAATGAAAACATTGCATGCTTTGTTGTTGTAGCCCCTCTTGCAAAGGAAGATGAGCTCTACGATACCAACTTTTGGTCAAACTCTGTAGGAAATAAAAGGTTCAATTTTACCAAACACATCACAGAATTCCTAAAAGAATCAGGTGATTTTTTCTTGCAAAATCACAAAACCGAGACCAAGAAGTATATAAAAAACTAAAACAAAACCAAAACCTATACAAACACAAATCTCCATATTTTATGCTAATGTATGCTCCATCAGAAACAAAATTGGAGAAATAGAAGCCACCATAAAATCGAGAATTAAATATGATGTCCTGTGTTTCACGAAGCACTGCATGATACAGGAGGAGTTGGAACATCTCAAAATCTCAGATTACAAAGTGCGGGATCATTCTTTTGCCGTAAGAACAGCAACCGACACACGTTAAGAAATTACAAACCTGTCAGTCAGTAGCAGAACATGCCGAAGTAAACCACCTAATGGAGACTTTAATATATTTGTAAATTTATGCCCGTTCACTTTATTCTATTCTTAGTTTCCCTTTCAACTTAAGTTTTAAATATCGTATGCACCGCCAATTAAATCTGCTTAAGTTCTTCTTAAAGTTCAGTCATCAAAATCGTCGACTCAAGGAACAAAAATCTGTCTTTATTGCGATTGTGAGGTTAGGTTAGGACCGGTTAGGGTTGTTGACGTTGTTTGTTTACGAGTGTGACGAGTGTCGTTTAACATAACAACTATTGAACAAGATTTTTCATCCTTTGCTATACAAAAAAATGGAGTTCGACATGCTAGTTGAAGACGATTTTGGTATTTTGGATATTTTCGATTATGGGTTTCCAAGAATTTTTAGTTTAAACTTTTAATGGAGAAAATTATTTCCAGTCAATGGATGGTTTGTCTTTTTTTCGGCGATTCAGGTTGAGAAAACCCACCTTCTTGCAAGTATTGCCTTCTTATTTTCAATTATATTAGCATATTTGCTCATTACGGGAATGAACAGTTGTTTTTCGTTTTGTGAAAAATTAAATTCAGACTGTTTTCTATCATTCATATTTGAAACAAGCCTTTCCTTCAAAAAACACCTCGAGGAACATAAAACAAAGAGCGGCCTAGAATATTTTATAGCTCTATAGACACGAAATAACAAATACATACATTACAAAATACGCGGAAAGTGAACAATTTCTAAATTTTCAACCAACGAACTAATCAAAACTGTCAAAGTCGAGCTGTAAAAACCTGTGAAAACTGACAAAAAATCAAAAGTCACCAAGAAATTGCAATGTTGCAAATTTTATCAGGTTCTTAGCTAAGAAAACAAAATTTGTTGACGGTGCATTCAAAATTATTTCTTAACTCTAGGAATAACTTTGCTAAGCCTTTCCTAACGATGAAACGGTGCATACGGGCATTAGATAGTAATTTGGATGTGAGTATTAGTCTAAAGAAATATTCTGGTGTTGAATGGCGATCTCAACATATATTTTGACAGGGACTATAACCTTAAAGAAAAATTCTTAGATCTCACTGACTCATATTATGATTATTATGAAGAAGTCTTCGTAAATACATGTAATGACCATCGTCTTGATAATTTCTATTTAAATTTTGAAAGTGCGTGTGAATGTAAAGTAGGTAAATGTTTGTAATCCAGATCTGTCTGATCATGATGCAATTGAATGTGAAATAAATATCATCCCTATTTTAAAAAACGGAAACTCAAAAGTAGACCATTCTTTTTATCGTCCCATAACAAAAATAGGAATTGCAAAAATGTGCGACTTACTTAATGCTGAAACGAGTACTACCCCCCAATTTTTCCAGAAAGTTTTATCATATCGAGACATTGCATTTCCAGTGGCTAGACGACCAAAGAAAAACACCCAGGAACCCGGAGAGGAACTACAGATCCTGCGACATGAGCTAATACATTAAATAAGATGTGTTCAGAAACTGACTGCCCTGTGCTGCGGTCAGAAAGAAACACACTGAGAAAGAGGTACCAAAATAAAATAAACAACTCTAAAAAAACAAGCAAATTCAAATTATATTCGTAATTCTGATAACATTGCAAAAGCATCATGGAATCTAATAAAAAAATATACGCTAAACAGTATTTTTAAATCGAATGCAATGATTACTTTGCTGACATAGCTGACATAGCTGAAAATCTCATTCGTAATCTACCAGTAGCCAACACATCGCTAGTTCTGTATCTAGGGAACAGTAACTTGGGAGACCCAAACCTGAACCTTTCTTTCCACAGTGTGAGCCCATTCGAGGTCTTTCAGGCTCTAAATAACTTGAAAAAAGCACAGCAGGGACTTCTATGACCTTAGAGTAGTGCTAATACAGGCACTTGATGGGATTCTCTGTTATCCGCTTGCAAAAATTGTCAATAAATGTATCCAACAAGGCGTTTACCTTGAAGAGCTCAAAATTAGTAAAACAGTGCCTATCTTCAAAAGTGGGGATAAAAAATTACCATCAAATTACAGACCAATCTCTTTGATCCGTCTTCTCGAAGGTCCTTGAGGTTCTCTTGACGGGCCAACTTTACATGCACTTTGAGGGAAACAACTTATTCATAGAGGAGCAGTTTGGGTTTAGAAAGGGCAGAACCACCACTGGGGCAATACTAAAGCTCTGCTCTGTGATTACATAGTTGGGGGCTTTGAGGGGGGGCAGATTGTGTTCACCACTTTCTGTGACCTCTCCAAAGCCTTCGACTGTGTATCACACGATATCCTAATAGACAAATTAAAATAAAATACTACGGGCTTTGTGAATTCAGCGTGAAACTGATATTTGGGTATCTCTTGGGACCTAGGCAGATCACGAAGATGGAAAGCGCTCAGAGGAGAGAGTCATGAGACACGGCGTGGTTCAGGGATCGGTATTGGGCCCGCACTGTTGTTCATTATATACTTACATAAATGACCTTGCAGCTGCTCTGTCGCCTGACGTTGCCAAAACGGAGATGACGAGACATGTCGAAATTTTTCAGCCAATAGGAGCTTCATCGTACCATCGGAACGTCGGATGGGACGCATCGCATGAGACTCCATCTTATAGCCGGAGTCTCATGCATCCGTTTTCCGACGTCCGATGTCCGAAAAACCTCCTATCTTGACATATTTTTATACGATTATGCCAGAATAGAAAGTTTTTCGGACATCGGACGTCGGAAAACGGATGCATGAGACTCCAACTTATCACGTGTATGGTAGTGATATACATGGTTTCTTTTTTTTGATCAAAATATATGAGAAATAGTCTCATATTGAAAATAGGAGGTCTGGCAACCCTACTCATGTCATGCCTCTCGCATCTTCGGTCTGCAGAGAAGAGTGGCTGGCATCAAATACCGTGAAAAAGAATTAGTAATGCAAAACGCTAGTTTCACAGTGAAGAAAGCCAGACAGACGACAGAGGCTATCAAAGTCAAATCTTAAAAGAAGTCTTTACTTCATGAGAATCCTACTTGCTCTCCTAATTTTTTTGATTGAATTGGCATGTAAATGTAAGGATCCTTATTTCAGCATCAGATAAAAGAAGTTAGATGAATATTGATTGTCCTGTTCTATAATGTAACAACAAAACAAGTGTTACTAATAATATCAACGCGGATTTAACGGTTCACTGGGTTTTTTAGACGCCCGAAGAAGAAAAAAATGCGATCGGATTTCGATTCCGATAATAATAAAACAGTTGCTCGAGCGTGTACTGACCATATCCGGGTGTCTAAAAATAAACAATAAAACAGTGTAGACCTTAAATTATGTAAAAAAAATGAAGTCATAAATATAGCATTTTCTTAAGATACTCTGTAATTATGGATAACAATTTAGTTTAAACGCATTTTTTTTATATGTCCTAGTCACGATTTATTTACCTATATTATAGATAGGTATACAGTATGCACGCTATTAACATAACTAAATATACAAAAATCAAAATTTAAAATTTATTTGCTTGTATAATCTACTTACACTTATAGTAAATACCACTTAATTAAATATTAGGTACCGTATTTATTTATTTGGTATTCAAACTACTATTGACTAACATTAGGTAGGTGTAGGTATCTATAAATTTATACAATTTGTTAATACAATGAATAACATAATTATTGAAATAAAAAACCATAGCTGCATAAGTTCATCTACTTCAATATCATTATTCTATTCAAGATAGACTTCTTGAATACGGACATTTTGGAGTAGTAGAGTAATATTTTAAATAATTAATACAAAAATCTCCATAATTTAATTTAATTGTTCATATTTGAATTCCAATAGAGTATAAAATTGCATTGGGGATTATTAAGAAGTCATGCCAATAAACAGCTGCACCAATCATGCATGCAATAATCGAAGGCAACAAAAAAACCTAAAATTCCAATTCAACATCGATAAAAATTAATGAACCACAAAAGGCGAGAGCATAGTGCAACATAAAATAATTATCAAAAACAATAATCTAGAATGGCATTGAAAAGAGCCCATGGTATAGTACATAGCGCGAGCTTGTTACCTTAACATTGACACAAAATTTTTGTCGTGCGGATCTCGTTACATTTGGTTCAGTGTGAAGGTTCTTCACGCTTTATGATATTGTAGTAGTACGTGCTGTTGGTACCGTGTTTGACATGGCTTAATGAAGGACTTAGTAGTAATGAATTTTCGCCTCAAGGGACTTTTTGATTAATCACTTTCAAGAACCAAACTAGGTTTACAAAAATAGGTACTGCTTGTTTTAACATGAGACTTCAATAAATAGCTTCATTGCTTGGAGTTTTTAGTAGCTTTAACTTCAAATCAGCTACCAAGATCCTAAAATTTTGCTTGTTTAGTTGTCGTATGTAGGTATTGAGTTGATGATTCAATATTGTGCAATGTTATGTTTTTTAATTGAAAATCGTCATTCCATCTCAATTAAGTCCATATTGAAGCTCAGCATTTATGAATGTTTCGTGTCATACCATTAAAAAACCACAAATAATTTCGTTTTTCACAATTTTATATTAAATCGAAGGAAATCAATAAGTGGTGCTTTCAAACTATGTTTGAAGTACCTACATAAAACACTTAGAATAAATCCGCATGGTGTTTACTTTGTATATCACCATCAGGATACACTATCACTTTGTTTTTTAAATTTCTGTAAGGAAATAATATTCACAGGTGAAGTTATTTTTTTTTTTAAATTTTAAATAACGACGTTCAGTAGAGAAAATTTAAGGAAATAATAAATATGTGAAATGGTGACTCTTCTTTCTTCTTTGGCGTTATGCGTTATTCATCAGTTCTGTTTTCTTTCTATTTACCTTTAGGCCTATTCGCCTATTTCATCCGATGCACTTGCCAACTGAGTATAGTCAAAGTTTGTATAGTCATTAAGTAAAGCTAAATTTATAAGGATGGAACAAGTAAAATTCTGTAAGAAATGAAACTAGGTTGGCAAGATTGTCTGAACAGTATCTACGCTAAACATAAACCTGAGGGCTCTTATTTTGTAAAATAAATAAGGAGTTGAGATTTGTAGTAGGTATTGGCAACAGCCCAAAATGCAGTAATGTCTGACTTCGAAGAAAACCCCTGTAAAATTTTGATCAAAATTGCTAATAATGATAATTTACAAATTCTAATGCATATTTATGTAGCTATTATTAATCAGAATTAAATGCGCTTTAAGATAAAACGAAATTGAATCATTTATTTCAAATAGTTTTTGAGATGTTGATCCTTAAAGTTGAGACTTTGCCTCACATTTTGGGTATCAATTTGAACGTCCTTTTATTAAAAAAATTGCATAGCAGTTCTAAACATATGTAAAGATGACCATTTGAGCAGATTTTTCCTTTCTCTCCTCTCCCGCTCTTCCCCTCCCGTTCTTCCGTTCTCCTCTCCCATCATTTTCCATAATCGCCACTTAGTGTACATACATTTTAATGTTCTTGTAAGTTCTAGAAGACGTATATTCACATATCGTCGGCATCCTATGAAAATTGCCTAAGTCCATTTTTTTTCAAAATTGAGATTTTAGTGCAGACTTGTGAGACTCAACTCAATAATCTATGATGCAACAAAATATTTGGGCGATAAATTATTAGATGGAGCCACAGAACCATGAAAAGAAATTTGCATAGGTCCATAGCATAGAGTGAAACTTGCGTAAGTCCAGTCTCTTTTGTGTATTCTTGCCGGTGATTTTTCTCCTGTAGCTTTTCTTGACAAAGGTTTTTTGCGCCTCCTGTAAAATTTACCTTTTTGGACTTAGGCAATTTTCATATGATGCCGACGATATTCTACAATGGATACATTTAATAATTTTGAGAACAATAACTTTCACAGTGGCATAGTTGGATACAACCGGTCGCTTCCTACACATTTACATGCTGCTATACATCTTTGTTTGCAGCTACCAGGCAACAAGTTCTTCACAACTTTTTGCGACATCTGGAATAGTAGATCACAATGGTTGAAAGCCGTTATTGTTTTTTTCCCAACCCCAGATATTGGGTGGAGGAGTCTGGTATTCATTTTCCAGGCAGTGTAGTGTAGCCATAAAAGACCTTGCAAAGTTGCTCTCTTTGTATGTTGGAGTAACGCATTTTCAGTTGGTGGAATTTTTCAATTACTCTATTTTTTTTTATGAAAAGGTGTTGTCTGCATTCGTTGACAGAGCTGAAGGGAGATGTCGAATCATAGAGAAGAACTACAAATATTTGAACCTCGCGCATTATTTCTTGAGTTGGAGGTTTTCCCATAAGTAGTTGCTCAAAAGCTGCATTAATATTCGGATGTGCCGCATCCACAACTTCCACGCTCCTTTCTTACCTACTCCGCAAAATGACGACACAGTATCGCAACCTGTTATGGAATGAGATATTGGCGAAAAGTTGCAGATCTCTTGAGATAAACGAGAGCAGAGCTCATGGATTCCTATAAACCTTCGTTTTTTTCCTGTCCCAAAATCTATCCAAAATTGTTGCATACTGTAAGTTTTGAAAAAGCAGATACTGCAATAACAACAACATCCGAATCAACTGTTCGATTGATGACGCGGCTGTGGCCATTACCAGCTGCATGCTTGGCATGAAGGAGTAGCTGGCCGTCTGCCTGCTTCTTCGTGCCACGTGGGTGATATATCGGATAGATTTAGCTCCGCTGAAGATGTTATTGCTCTGTCTTCAAGAGTACAGACCACTGTTTTTCCTTGAAAACTCTCTCTTATTAGTTGTTCAGCCAAGAAAGTAAATAACTGTCTTTTATTCTCATCTACACGTAAAAATTCGTAATTTTTTTTTTGGAATCGTGGTGGAGGGTGTAACTCTCTAGTGCACTCCCGTTCCTCTTGATTGGCGTGTATCAGCTTTTAATGAATCACTGCTATATATCTATCAAGGACCAAATCAATTCTTTGCAAGTTTGTTTGTAACAGCCGCTGAATATAGGGCTTAAATATACAGGGTGGGGACTTTAACTGGAACTAATTCGCTAGAGCCTTCGGATAAAATATGTGGACAAAACGCAAAAACACGTCGATCAAGGTTTTTTTTTTTGAAATTTTTCCATATTAATTTTTTTATACAGGGTGTTCCAAGAACAGCTGTACGGTTATCAACTTTATTTTTCCAAATGGTAGCCCCTGTATATTATGACATTTCTGGATTCTGCTGAAAATTCAAGACATATTTCATGTACAATGTTATATACCTATCTTCAACTGTTTCGGAAATATTGACAGTTGAAAATTGACTTTTTTGCAACTTTGACAGGCTGTGAAACCTAAACGGTTAATTTTAGAGGAAAACCAGTTTTACATTCCTGTCTTAGATTTTCATAAACTATCATTTGACACTAACTTTGAATTTAACTGGAGATTGAATTTAACTGGAATTTTTAATCATGGATTAAATTCAAAGTTGGTGTCAAATGATAGCTTATGGAAATCTAAGATAGGAATGTGAAATCGGTTTTCCTCTAAAATTAACCGTTAAGGTTTTACAGCCTGCCAAAGTTGCAAAAAAGTCCATTTTCAACTGTCAATATTTCCGAAACAGTTGAAGATAGGTATATGACATTGTGCATGAAATATGTCTAGAATTTTTTGCAGAATCCAGAAATGTCATAATATACAGGGGCTACCATTTGGAAAAATAAAGTTGACAACCGTACAGCTGTTCTTGGAACACCCTGTATAAAAAAATTAATGTGAAAAAAACTCAAGCAAAAAATCTTGATCGACGTGTTTTTGCGTTTTGCCCACATATTTTATTCGAAGGCTCTAGCGAATTAGTTCCAGTTAAAGTCCCCTGTATGTATATAATATTCCAAAAACGTTTTCACGTTTCTAGGAACTAGTAAATGCACTATTACGGCACCATCCAGTATTGTGGCATTTATTGCTTCATTAGTTACATCTGTCTGTAATAGTATATTACATACCGAGTAGGGAAGTGTTTCATTACTGTCGAGAGATTTATATAGTCAATCGAGACGCGGAGCGTCGAGATTGACTATTAATCTCGAAACAGAAATGAAAACTTTCCTTTGAGGTTTGTATACTATTTTATTTGCAAGCACACCATTAATTATGATTAGTCATTCAGTTTTTTTAATATTAAAAAAATAAAACAGACATGCCAAAATTTGTCATTCACTGTTTTGACGTTTTTACCTGGCATGTTCTCATTGTTGCCAGCAAAGGTAAATAAATTACAGTGAGGGAAATCGGTGAGGGAAGTCCAATAGGGAAAACGGTGAGGGAAGTCGAATAGGGAAATCGGTGAGGGAAATCGAAGAGGGAAGTGACACAGGTAAAGTGACACTTCCAAATTTTTAAAAAACCAGTAATGTCAAGATTACATATATGATTGCAAATAAAATATCTTCACCTACGAGCGTGCGGTAAAGTGCACTTTACCGCACGTATTTGCAAATGGAAAGTAGCACTTTACCGCACACTATGCGGTAAAGTTAACTTTACAGCATAGTGTGCGGTAAAGTTAACTTTATAGCATAGTATGCGGTAATGTGGACTACAAAGTGTGCGGTAAAGTTCACTTTACCGCATAGTGTGCGGTAAAGTAGAATTTGATATTTATAATCAATAATCCTTTTTTTTCCAGAAAATGGATTTTTGATCTTTTCTAAATCTAATCTAATTTCATTGATTAATCTGATTCAATAATTAATTTTATCAATGCCCTTTTTTGGAGATGTAGATGCTCATAGGTAAAATTTTGTACCTGACACATGCGGAAAGTGCCTTTACCGCCCTAAAGTATCACTTTCCGCATTTGTTAGGTAAATAACTATTTCCAATCTTAATCTTCCACTGCCACTCTCAGATATAGAAGAGGGAAAAGGTTGATTTTCAAAAGCAAAAAATTTCGAAGTATCTTGTTTCTCGATTTTGAGAGGCAACATATAACTTACAAAAAAGAGTGGAATCGTGCCGCAGTTCAGTTATTTTGGTAGGTACTTGTTTTAGACTTTAGTTTTACTGGCAAATTGAAAATTTGAACATTGTTTTTTTAAATTATATCGTGAATTGACTACTGTGATGTGTTAAGGCGCAACTCAATGTATTCTTCGTACTGCTTTAAACCTAGTACAGTGTTTCTCAATCTTTTGTAGACTGAGGAACCCTAAAGCGCACTTTTTTTTCTAGGAAACCTCTACCACCCTAAGTAGGTACTTAATTTACTGTTTGTCAGTTTGTCAATATCCGGTTCAATGTTTGAAAGTTGTATCCTGGTTGTATCCACATATCTGCTTCAGGATTTAGTTTACTTCTCAAGTAATTGATAATTCGAAAACCTTACTTCACAACGGTTTGTTTCACCAACAAGCAACAATTTTTTAACAGCAAAATTGGTTAATTCTGGATATTCGCTTCTAAGGTCCAAGACTACAATAAAGTAGCCAAGTTTGAAGTAGTTTTTAGATTTCCATCGGCAACAAGATCAATAAGCTGTTCAATTTGTTTTACAGAGTTTGATAAAACTTTCCGACTTGGACTGAGAACGTATTGCGAACCCAATTAAGACACTCTTCTCGTCTTGGGAAATATTCTTTGATTGAAACTTGTAGGTTTTTTTAAATCTTTCATTAACTGCTTGCGGAACCCCAATTGCCCATTTGCGGAACCTTTGGGTTCCTATTGAGGAAGCTTGTGGTAGTAATAAAACAACGCTTTCTTCGGTGTGCTTCAATAAATTTCTTTAATGTGGAAAAAGACAATGGAGGTAAATATGTGCTGCTCTAGATTTTTAACAAATTAAATGACAGACACTATTTATTGTTGTTGTCATGACACATTTCATTTTTTTTACTTTCAATTATTTCTCAGCACCAACTTAAACATAATTTTGATTGACCAGCAACACCCCCGCTCAGTCAAAACTTTCTAACAACAACAAAAAAATATATATCTCTAAGTTTTAACTTTTAACCATGCTTAATTCAGCATAAAACTTCTCAGTTTTTCAAAGGTCAATTTAGTTAAAGGTTTAGTCAAGATATCTGCAATTTGTTCACTGCTTGCAACATATTTTAATTCTATGATTTCTTCCTTGATCTTGTCTTTAACAAAATGGTACTTTATATCTAAGTGCTCAATTCTTTTCAGTTGCTCATGTGAGCTGCAGGAACGAATTGCAGATTGGTTGTCCTCATAAATAATTACTTTAAATTCATTTACCAGCCTTAGATCTAACAACATATTACGTAACCAACAAGCTGCACTTACACAAAAACTTAAGGCTATGATTTCAGCCTCTATGGTTGAGATGGCGACAGTACTTTGCTTTTTCGAGTTCCAAGATACAATATTGTCATAGACATAGAGACAAAAGCCACTTGTTGATTTCCGGTCAGTAGTATCGCCACCCCAATTTGCATCAGCAAATCCTAAAAGAGGTCTGTCGCTTCTTTTTTTATAGACCAACTTAAGTTCAAGTGTTCCCTTGATATATCTCAAGACCCTTTTCAATGAAACAAATAATTTTTCACTGGCACAGCTTTGATATCTTGACAATAAGCTAATACTTGAACATAAGTCCAGCCTGGTTCCAAGCATAGCGTACATTATACTACCTATAATTTGTTTACATTTGTTTTCAATGTCATAGTTTTCAGATTTATCAACCTTCAAAGAGTCATAATCAAAGTTACAATCCATTGGTGTACCTACAGGTTTACACTCAGACATGCCAAACTTTTCCAAAACGTCCTTCAAATATTATTTTTGACTTAAAATAATCGTCCCATTGTTCATGTCTTGTTGTACAGAAATGCCTCAGAAATAATTCATTAAACCTAGGTCTTTCATTTTAAAGCATCTGCTCAAATTAAACTTTAAGCGCTCAATTTCTTTGAGACATGAACCGCTAATTAGAATGTCGTCTACAAAAATAATTACATATAATCTTACATCCTCAGTATTTCTGAAATATAAACAATTGTCACATTTATGCTTTTCGAACCCCTGATTTGTCATAAAGTTGTCAAATTTTTGGTACCAGTAGAGTGGTGCCTTCTTTAGCCCATATATTGCTTTATTAAGTTTACAAACCTTACCATCTGTTTGACAACCTTGTGGCAAATACATATACAAATGTTCTTTCAGTTCTCCATGTAAAAAAGCATTACATACATCCATCTGATAGACGTTCCAGCATTTGTGAACACACACAGCCAAAAAAGTTCCTATAGTGGTTAACCTGACAACCGGACTATACAGGGTGTATATTTTAAGTGATACCACTATTGCTATATCCGAAACGGTAAGAGCTACAGGGTCGGTTAAATTAGAAAAAAGTTGCCTTGTTTGATGCCCATTTAAGACTCGTTTACAGTGTTGCCAAATTTCTTTTAGTTTATGAAATACAGGGTGATTTCTAAGAAACGTCCAAAAATATTTCATCATTTATTTCGCAAACTATTGATTTTCGAGAAACGATTTAAATTTGAAAGTTTTATAATTTTTTCCGCTCTACAATATGACATCTTCCAATTTCAAATCCGACGTTTCGTGATCGAGATACCATCATCAACTTCATTTTTTTAAATACGGACCTGGATTTTTTATGTCATTTTTAGGAAGCGCCCTTAATTCTCTTTTCAAAAATGACATAAAAAATCTAGGTCCGTATTTAAAAAAATGAAGTTGATGATGGTATCTCGATCACGAAACGTCGGATTTAAAATTTGAAGATGTCATATTGTAGAGCGAAAAAAATTATAAAACTTTCAAATTTAAATTGTGTCCCGAATATCAATAGTTTTCAAAATAATTGACGAAATAATTTTAGGCCATTTTTATAAATCGCCCTGTATTTCATAAACTAAAAGGACTTTGGCAACACTGTAAACAAATCTTGAATGAGCATCAAAAAAGGCAACTTTTTTCTAATTTAACCGACCTCGTAGCTCTTACCGTTTCGGATATAGCCATAGTGGTATCACTTGAAATATACACCCTGTATATGTTTTCAAAAACGATTTGTTTAAATCCCCGTGCTACTAGTCTACATTTAAATTTACTTATCTTACCTTCTTTGTCCTTCTTAACTTTGAAAACCCATTTACTATCTATTATTTCACATTTTTCTGGCTTTTCTATCAACTGCCATGTGCTATTAAGTCGCTCATTTCTTCGTTTATTGCTTCCTTCCATCTACTCGCATACTTACTTTCCATTGCCTCTTTGTATGTTGTGGGCTCATCTATGTCCAAACAGAAAAAACTCATATCATAATCTTCCAACAAATATTTTGGCCTTTACAAAATATTAGAAGGTCTCAATCTTTCATTTCTCTCGATTGGAGGTGTTTGATTTAATACTGGTTCTTCATCAGGTTCTTCTGAGACACTCAATTCGTCTCGAGATTCATCTATAGCCCTTGGAGGTTCTCCTATTATATTTTCAACAATATCTTCTTCAGTGCTCTCTGAGGTGTTTTCTGTCAATTTTAGTCCCAAAGTAATAACTTTTTCTTGTGATTTTTCTTCTACTGTAAATGTTATTTCTCTCTCTATAGCAACTTTTTTTTCTTTCTCATAATAAACTTTATATCCTTTGACATTTTCAGCATATCCAACAAACAAACCTTCTTTACTTTTCATATCTAACTTCTTCCTTTTTTCTTTAGGTATATATACCCATACTTTACTTCCAAAGGTACCTTTTATCATATTTATATACCACCTCGTAAGGAGTTTTACCTTGGACGGGACTCATACCGGTTCTATTCAACAGAAAAACAGCTGTATTGGCTGCTTCAGCCCACAAACTTTTTGGTAGCTTCTCTTCTGCGAGCATAGCTCTCACTGCCTCTATTATGGTACGAAATTCTCTTTCCGCCCGGCCGTTTTGCTGTGGTGTATATGGCACAGTAAATTCATGCTTTATGCCATTTTTAATGAATAACTGCCTTAAAGCATAATTATCAAACTCAGTGCCATTGTCACTTCTTATTAGCTTGACGAACTTACCTGTCTGATTTTTAAAATATACTAAAAAATCTTTCAATTTTTCATAAACATCCGACTTATTTTTTATGAAGTAAACAAACCTGAAATTACTAAAATCATCTTTCAACAAAAAAACGTAACGAGAATTGTTCAAAGATGGTTCCTCCATAGGATCACATAAATCTATATGAATTATAGCTCCGAGATCATCTGCCCTACTCTCATTTGCTCTAAAAGATTCTCTACATTGTTTCCCTTGAACACAGGAAGAACAAAACGCTTCCGTTTGTTTCGCTACGATGTTATGTTCGTTCAAAATATTTTTAATGTATCTAAAATTTTGGTGTCCCAAAGCCACCATTTTATATCTTGGTTATTTTTTGAAAATAAACAATTTTCACCCTTTAACCCAGTATTATTCTTTAGACATTGACGTGAGTGTTCAGAAATGCTGGACTTACCTACAGACTAGAACATCATTTTAAAAAGCCTATCAGAACGTATTGCTATTACAAGGGTAACATTCTCCTTATTCATAAATTGAGCCTTTTCAGCATCTGAAACGAGATACAAGCCTTTATCTAGAGCCTTTCCTTGAGAAAACAAATTAACTTTAAGTTGTGGCACAAACAACATCAAATAATGTTACCTACATGATGAAAACCCTGACCATTATATGCTAAAATACAAACATTACCTTGTCCAACAGCCTTTAAAGTTGTACCGTCACCAATTTTCACAAACTTTGGCACTTCTAATTCTTCAAAAAAACAAAACATTTCCCTGTCTTTACACATATGTTGTGAAGCCCCACTATCCATGTACCACTCAACATTTATCTGAGACTGAACATCAGACATTGCAACAAGAGCGACATTCCCTTTGTAGTTATTGGTTTGCTTATCCTTTTCATCCTTTTTCTTTTAAGCATAACAATCCTTTACCATATGCCCTTTTCTTTTGCAATAGCTACATTGAACAAAATTTTAAATGTCCAACTTTTCCACAGGCAAAACATGTCCTTTGTTGTTGTTGTTGTTGCTTATTGACATAATTTACATTCTTTGACAATGAGTTTCCTGGCTGTCGGTGAACTGACATAAGTGCCACTGTCGAGTCTTCATCTTTTTCTAATCTGTCTTCTTCAATTAAGAGGCGGGCTGTCAAATGATTTAGGGTTTGGTTGTCCCTGCTGACACTCTCCCAAGCTGAACGAAAATGCTTATACTTTCCTGGCAACGTCATGATAATTTTTGTCAAAATAATTTTTTCTGGAATTCCTTCTCCCTGTTGCTTGAGCTTTGCTTGCAAATTCATAACTTTGGTAATAAAACTATTAACAGTTTCATTTTGGAACTTCAAATTGTAAAATTGCTCATTCAATAAATGCGTACTAACCTCTTTCAAAAACGCTTTCCAGTTTTAGCCACATCTCCCTAGCAGTTTCGCACTGCATTACGTGAGAAATTATGCTTTCCTCCATTCTGATAACTAGAGCTTCCTGGGCTTTGGCGTCTTTTAATTTCCATTTTGCTCACTTATCATCATCACCAATTGGAGCTACTTCAATTCCATGGGTGATCTCGTAAAGCCCTTTTGCCATCAGCACAACTCTCACCTGAAACTTCCAAACATTCCAGTTCAACTTACTCAGTGTGGGAGCCTCCATGCTTGTTTCCACTGTAGACACAGAAACACAAAAAAATCTTCAGATTACTACCACAAATATGAGCTTGCTGGACCCGTAACCTATTGAGGAAGCTTGTGGTAGTAATAAAACAACTCTTTCTTCGGTGTGCTTCAATAAACTTCTTTAATGTGGAAAAAGACAATGGAGCTAAATATGTGCTGCTCTAGATTTTTAACAAATTAATAACAGACACTATTTTATTGTTGCTGTCATGACACATTTCATTTTTTTTACTTTCAATTATTTCTCAGCACCACTTTACTTTCAATTATTTCTCAGCACCACTTAAACATAATTTTGATTGACCAGCAACAGTTCCGCAGAACCCAGTTTGAGAATCACTGCCCTAGTAAATAACCATTTTTCATCATATTCACGGATCTTTTTTGAGCAATCAATTTTTCACTACCAACTGAAATTAGGCGGCAATCACCCTCGAAAGGATTTCCTCCCTCTTTTATAGTATGTATCATACTTTTTGTATGAGAGTATGAGTTACAAACTTTCTTTCAAATGATTGTGTATCGACTTTCCAAATTTTTCATCAGAGTTAAGGCCCCATTTATTCACAACCTCTGTAAGTATTTTTGAAATTTCAGGGCCTGCAACTATCCATTTGAGTAGGGCTATTTCATTGTCAAGAGTTCCTATAGCGCCACCTCCTCCTTTTATCATTTTGTTATTTTGTTCATGAAACTGATCCTCTGAAATAGACGAAAATGAAGCAGTAGTTCTATTGCATGTAAAGTTACCTTTAAGAAACTCTTTGTATATAGCTGGATGTCTGTCAGGAAGCTCTTCAAGATCACGTATAAATATTGGCAACCAGCGCGCATAATGCACAGCATCTAAGGCAAATACCCAAGGACATATCTTTTTAAGTGTAACGACAAATAGTTTGAAGTTGGCCATACGAATGCTGGAAATTAATTCCAGCAATAATGACTCAATATGAATAACTGTATTTCAATAATTAAATTGAGGAGATTCTACGGATATTCTTTTAATACATTCTGTTTTTTCTTCTTTATCCTGATCAGAAACTTCACTGCAATATTCCTGAAATGCATCCTCTTGAAAAGTGTTTAATGCAACAATAGAACGTATCTAGCTCTTTCAACATGTGAGGATGTTAAGCATGTCAGCATGTCTCTGCTACACCCGTAGTAGCAACCCCAGCAATTGCAAGTGTCTCAGTCCATCCACTTTTGATCAGCCACTTGCCAAGAAGATTCAGAACCATCATCTCCATGTGCAATGCTCTCATCTTTACCAAAATTTTGTCTTCACCATGAGTTTTAGGAAAACGCCATTGAATCTGTTTAGCTAAAGCGTATACTGGAAATTTTGAATGAAATGCAGCGAACAATATGCGCTCTGGTTGTTCGCCATCTACATTTTCAGACATAATTACCTCACTTGCAGTCTGAAGCCACACCTTTATATCAAAAGAAGAATCGTCAAAACACGTATTGACACAGTGTAACGGAGGATCCTTCACTACTTTTCCTACTGATGGTGGGATATCAGTATAGGAATCTGGTAAGCAAAGTTTTAACCCTTTTATACCAATGTTCAATATTTATAGAACTAGATATTCCACGTTTATTATGTTCTATGTTGTTAGAATGTTGAACTATTGTTGTTACACTCGCTCCCTGGAAAAAATCGTTAATCGAATTTGATCCTGATTGGTTATGATCAAAGTTATCCACTATAGCAGTAGGAAGTCCTTCATCACTATCTTTATTTTGACTGAGACCAAGGGGGCAAACAATACCTTCCTCATTATATTTGTACCATAACTCATTGGTAACTGTATAGCAGATACATCTTGAATCCTAACATATGAAACAGATACCTACATTAAGTTTAAAAAGTTTGTCTATAACTTTTTTCTTTTTGGTAACATTGTGGATCATAAGACCAATATACAAAGGTAATGGTGTTTCATTTGTCAAAACATGACGTGTTTTTTCAATAGTTGCTTTTCTTTCATATTTCACGCTGATGAATCTTATAAGCTGCGCGATAGAAAGTGCAGCAGGCTCACAACTTTCACTTTTTTGGTTAGTGTTATCAATATTTGATCCTGTTAAAATCATTCTTATTAAATGTAAAAGAACCGGTGAAACTGAACTTCGAGGCGTAAAATTTTCGTCAAAAGATCCCTTAAAGTGTTGAAAATCACCGAAGAGTGTTTTCCTTAAAATAGCAGCCGACTGTGCCAATCAAAGACCATCACTAAAATCACCTAAAAAACAGGAGTCTTTTACTGCATCTCCTACATCTCGGTCAAAACTTAATAATACTCTTATCTGCTCTTAATCCAGGTACAAATGAAATTAAATGATCCTTGGGACGGGTTCTGTTTATATCTGTTTCTGATATGTCCGCTCCCATTTCAGTCTTACGTTGTGCTGTTATTTTTACGAGATAGGAAAGCTTAAACACTGGGGCTGCAGACTGTTCAATGCACAAATACCTTTCCTCAATGTAATCTACCAGCTCACTTACAACGCTTCCATACACAATTTTAGTGCCATGAGTCTCAAAGTTCCTTTTATCCATGCTGCGTTGAAGGGATCGTGCTTTTGTAAAAAAGTAAGTGTAGCATGCTTTATGGCTTCTAGCGCGATCATATCTGTGGAGGTAAGTTTTCTAAGAAGTACATCATCTTGCAGTAGAAGAGCATATTCATAAATGAGAGATTCAATTCCAAGAGTAGATGCTGACACAAGACGTTTTTTTTCATCCCCAAGATCACAAAATATACATAGGTACTTCTTTAATTTTGCATTGCGATGATGAGCGGGTTGATTTTTTGCAAGAGGAAGTTGCTGCATCTTCCTTGTTTGTAGGTTTTTCAGCCAGGCGCTGGGCCTTAAACTCTTATCATATCAAGAACACCTTCTCCTTCATCTAACCGATTTAGCGTCCTAATGCACTTAGGTAAGCTATTATAATTTGCAAACAAGACCAAGTCATTGTATAATGAAAGACATCCTTCGTATTTTGGTTGTATCAATTGATCTTTGGTACTTAATTGGCATAATATGGATTCTGTCCAATTGATTGGCTTTAAAGGTACTTCTAAACTTGGGTCAACTTCAACAAATTCGTGTCTCTTCCTTTTCAATGACATTTTGGATTATTAAAAGTGTTCTCTCCTGAAAAATAGGTTCACTTCGCACTATTTTTACCGTGTTAACTGAAAAAAAAAAACGCAGCAAAGTCTTCTTGAGAGTTATTACTGATTTATTCACTACCTCACTCACTACTTTTCTCTTCTTCAATCTGAAAAAAAAAGACAAAATTAAAGATACAGTTAGATACACAAATAAATAAAATTCTACCAGCAATAATTGTAATAATTTATCATAGGATTAAGATTAACAATAAACTGACTTCACACTGTAAAATCAGCCTATTGATTTAGTACCCTTTGATGGAAGTTAACAAGAAGACCGTAAAACGACACCAAACACCATAATTTATGTGAAATGTCAAAATGTGACATTTTGATGTCAAAACGGCCGCTATATTCTACTTTTTTTTTTAAATGATGATACTTGACTATATTTGAAAAAAAAAAAAAAACGATTTTTGACAGAAATGATGGGACAAAATTCTCAACAAAAGTTGATACGTTTATGCTTAACGTGTTCTTTTATCTCTACATTGATGACGTCATAACTGGTAGTGGGGGTCAGAAATTTTCTGGGTCTGGGGCGTTTTTTAATCTTTGATATACCTACTATCTAAATCCATAAGGGCACCTTCTCCGCCAGAAGTGGAATATTTTTATGAATTTCAAGACTAAGCCACCCGACTATTAAGTATTATTGAAAAAACTAAATACCTAACAAAGAATTTTGAAAATGAAGAAAAAGGTGAATCAAGACATTGTATGAATAGTATGTAGTTTCAATTATTGTTTGGGTTGCCTCGTGGGACTTGTTAATGATTAATTAGGTACTTATTGTACTGCAACTACCAACTAGCACCCATTGAAGACCACAAAATTAACTGATTTGATGGTTCCCGTGAAAACTATAAAACATACGCATAAATTAACAATTATAGCAACCTTATTAATGTCACATTGAAAGACAATCTCTAATTAAAATAATCATTATCCTATTTACTTCAAACGTAGTTGTAGATTGTCTACGTGCACCTGTTAGCGATTTTCCCATTCGAATACCTACTTATCAAATGAATGGTTCTTGTGGGTGAGAAATACCACACTATGATATACGGAAATACCTACTATAGGTAACTTACCGTTTTAAACCACAAAGATGAGTATTAACTCAGAGCCGATTAGATTTCTTGGAAGTAATCAGCAAAAAATAGAATGTTGTAAGATTGCCTTTAAAATTCAAAGTTGCAGTCGAAGGATCGAGGAGGTTGAAGTCAAATTTACTTTCAATTCAACATAAGCAAAAACTAGTTAAGATTTCATAGAAGGAGATTCACGCAAGGTTAGGCTTGGTGCATTTATAAGAAATTTCTAGCTACGTGACCCAGAAAAATGGTTCATCCAGGCTTATAAATTATAGTCAAATAGCAAAGCATTACTCATATTTACTTGTATCTACAAATCTTGTGGTGCATAAGTTCAACAAACAAAGAAGTACAAAAAACTACCTAATGCAAAAACCACCACGACCAATAACCGTAATAATGGTATATAAGACAAAAGAAAATATTTTTTAGCTTATTAGCGCTTGGCATTGACAGAAGGTGTGCAAAACTTTTCTTTTTATGTAAATATAAAAAAAAAGAATTAGCGCTAGATATCCGAGATTTATAATAATTTAATTTCAAGGGCATCATAATAATAATAATAAAAAATAACCTACGCAAGCTAAATCGTTTGACAGCGAACTCAGCTACGTTTACTTACATTTTAATTAGGTTTTTTTATGTTGGCAAATTATTTTCCCATTTGTGGGCAAAAATATGTCCTTTTTGTACTGGATTTTTATGCCTTGAGTGGTTATGTAGATATAGGAAAACTAAGTATAATTTTAATTCAATTCAGTTGAATTAGGAACTTTGCAAAAATTGGAATAATAGTTTCAGACCTTACTTCAAAGACGTCAACGCTTAGTTACCCTTATAAAAAATTCCCTATACCTACATTGAGCAAAGTTTGGTATTGGTTGCTTTCAAAGTTAAGGTATTGAACTTCAAAGTGAAGTCGACAAAGGCAGACTCTTCTCCAGCGAAAAAACGAGGAGAAAGACTTCAAATTATGATCAAGACCAGGGAGGCGGATTTGAAATTGGACACGATTGCACAAAGTGTAGTCAACTTTGGAGATGTATATTGATGCTCTCAAAAAGTATAAACCTAGAAATTCTTAACATTTTCAGCTTTGGAGTTCAAATTTGAATTTGTAATCTTGATCAAGTTATTTTGTCTAGCATTTTGCTTTCAACAAATCAATATAATTATTATTTTCATGATAAGAATCAGTATATTTAGGTATCTGAAAAAAAAATAAATATAACTTCCCTGTTTTGCACCCTTAGAATCTTGACTGGTTTTCCTTTTATTGTAGTTTCTGTATTTACAAGTGTGAACAAAGGTTCCCAAGTAAATGTTTTACACCTTGAAGTCTAATTATGCGTAGTTTCTGAGAAATCTAGATGTTTAGGAGCCAGAACTAAGAAATTGAAGGAACTAAATTTTTCATGCTCTAAAGTCTATCTTTGTTAGTCTTCTTTCTGCCCTGCAAGTTTGGAAAGTGTTACTATTAAAGTTTTTGAGCTATCCAGATATCCTGGATAGCAGCCAGGAGTGAGAAATTGGAGGACGATTTTTTGAGTATTATTATTATTATGGATAGTAGTGACAGGCAGATGGGTAACCGATGAGACCACTGAGTCTTTTAGTGGATTGTATATTCATAGTTTTCAAACCTATATTTGTATCTCATGAAATGGTCTTTCTATTTCAGTTACCCTAGATCGCATAGAACTTCCAAAACTCACAACGGAAGGAGTATTACTGTCTACTGGATCAGGAGACGTTGGTCAGTTAGGTCTAGGTCCTGATATTCTAGAAAAATCTAGACTAGCCTTGGTTGAGAGAAAGCATGAAATAGTTGATATTTACGCTGGCATAGTGTATGCTTAACCAAAGCAGTAGTACGAACAATTGGATGTAATGACGAAGGAACTTTGGGACGATTAACTGAAGACGATAATAACTCCTCTGTTCCTGGAGAAGTAGTCTTATCAGGAAAGGTAATACAAATAGTAGCTGGTGACTCGCATTCTGCTGCTTTATTGGAAGACGGCCGAGTTTTTGCTTGGGGCACTTCAGGGACTCTCATGGTATCGAGTCTCCAAAACAAAAACCAATCAAAGATTGCTATGGTTTTTTGAACGTATGTCTTAGCAATATTTTTCTTTAATTTTGTCAATGAGCTTTAATATCGAATCATGTCAAAAATCCTGACCAATGAACAATAATGTAAGAACGCACTTTCAAAAATCCATAGCAACCTTTGATTGTTTTTTTTTTTGAAGACCCGTTAGTATGGGTTTGTCATTTAATGGCAGTGAACGTCTTGTGTGACCATTTAGTATTTTTAACCAACACTGGAGAAGTTTGGGCTTGTGGTTAGATCTTTCTAAACCTAAATTTACAAGATTTTTATGGAACAAACTGTCCCAACATTTAGGTGTCTGCTTGAGACCATACAAAGATTCATAAATTTTACATACCAGATTAGAATTTTCATTCAGTCCCTGTGGTTGTATTATGTACACTGGCTTTTCTAGAGTTCCATATAAAAATGCAGAACTTACATCCAATTGGTGCACGAATAAATTATTTTCAAGAAATAGGGATAGTAATACACGAATCGTCACCATTCTAGCAACTGGTGCGTACACATCTTCATCAAGTGTTTGTTTGAATCCACGAGCTACATGCCTAGCCTTATTCACACTTTCACCATTGAGGTTCTTTTCACGGAATACCCATTTTGAATCAATAATCTCCTGATTTTCAGGTGCAGACACTAATTCCCATGTGCAGTTTTCTTTGAGCGAATCCAGTTCCTGATTTATAGCTTCTTGCCAGCCACCATCTTTCACTGCTTCATCATATGTTTGTGGTACATCAGAAATTGTTGCACAATAGAAAGAGCTGCCTTAAAATCTGCTTCAAACTCTAAGTCATAGCCTTTTAAGTGTTTAGGAAGTTGTCTGATTCTGGTGCTGGTTTTTCTGATGTTTTGTTCCATCTCATTTTGTCCATTTTCAAGATCTATAACTTTTTTTTGTTCTGAAACCTCGTTTTATTCGTCTTTTTCCTCGTCATTATTTAATTCTATAGTTTGGCCTCCATTTGTTATTTCATCAAAAACTACGTTTGTTCCCACCACTATATTTTCTCAGCTTCTGGTTCCCACAATCTGTAGCCATTATTGGTGTACCCAACTATTATCAACTTTTTACCGTAGGAGTCACCAAAAAGCTTGATTTTATTCAGTTTTGGTTTTGCACCATACCAGATTTCTGCAGGACATTGATGTTCTGGTTTTGTTAGGTACACTGCAGTTCTTATAGCTTCTCCCCACATGTTCCTATCTAGTTTCGCATCAAAAATAAGACACCTTACCTTTTCAAAGAAGGTTCTGTTGTATCGTTCTGCAACAGTGTACTGAATTTCTATTCCACTCTTGCTTCAAAATCTCTTAAATTCAGTGGTCGAGTACTCACCACCATTGTCACATCTCAATGTTGCAATCCGAGTACCAAACTTTGCTTCAACTTGGGGCACATATTTTGTAAACTTGTTGATAACCTCGCTCTTCTTCGACATCAAGTAAATTATTCCAAAATGCGAGAAATGGTCAATGAAGCTCACATAATACGGTTTTCCATCGTGTGTTGGTGCAAGGATTTATTGGTTTACAAACGTCCGTTGACACTACTTCTAAGATACGTTTTGGTTTTCTTTTATTTGGTATTCTTTCAAAACGCCATCTTGTTTGTTTGCCCTGAAGACAGACTTCACAAACACTAGGTGCAGGAAACTTGCATGAATGCCCCATTCGTCTATGCTGAAGCAACATTTCATTTGATGTCAAATGTGTTTGTGCTGTTTCAAGGAGTTTCAGTGCAATTACATAGAGATTTCCACATAGATGGCCTTTCAAAACCATTTTTCTATTTTTAATTATCTGTGCTTGCTTATCTGTGAACAGGACTTGATAACCATTTTCTTCAAGTTTTTGCACTGATAGTAGATTATGAAACAGATTATTACATAGGTACCCATACATTTTTTATTAAAACGTTTTGGTCACTGTCAGTTTTCGAGTTCAGCATTCCCTTTCTTTGTTGCTTGCATAGTCTTCCCTGGTTTTGCAACTTTTATTGAGCATGAGACTTCCTGCGCGTTAACTAAAAACTGTCCAATGCCGCCATCTACCAGATGATTCCTTGCACCACTATCTATAGTATCTATTATGAATTTGATCTCTCTATTGTTGCACTGGATTGCACATGATTCTTCGCTTATTTGTGAGATATCTTCACTTGTACCCTCTGTTAGAAATGTTATTCCCTCACCTGCTCTGTCACTACCATCAATACTTTCTTCAGCTATGGCGTTCATACTTCATACTAGCATATGACCCTCGACCCCACAGTTATGAGATTTGAATGGAAATAGCCTCCTTTCGTAATTTCCTGAGCTGAGGAATTTCCTGAATAATTTCCTCGAGAATGTCCCCTTCTTTTCTGACAGTTTTTTCTAAAACCTGCAAATGCTGCCTGGTCAGTGCTTGATTCACCTTCTTTATTTTCTTTTCTTGTTTCTTCAAGCAGCAATTTATTTTTTACAATATCTAAGGTGACTTTTGATTCGTCTTGGCAAAACATGACATCTATTGTCGTGACAACTGCTTGATATTACTCTGGCATTGCTGATAGCAAAGTCTGTTTTTTGTTTAAAGATAAAAGTCAAAATGACATGTTGGCAATGTTAAATTGTCAATGCTTTCAAATTTTTTATGTAGAAAAGGCTTGTGTTGCCAACATAGTTACTAAATTTTTGACTTAGGGAATTATCTTAAAAAAAAACAGACTTTAGCTGTGAGACTACTTCACTGCTCTCAATTTTTCCACCAGCCGCTCTCAATTCACAGACTGTTCGAAGGTAGTTAAAAAAATTTTTAAGGGGGTTTCGGCCCAAAACTTTAGCCCTCGAAGTTTCTTTTGTAGCATAACTTGAGTTGAAATGCTTTTCATAGTGTATGTGTTGCTCAAAGTTTCTAGGATTTCTTTAGCTGTCCAGCATATTGTCTGCTAGGCATTGCACTATTATATTTCGGGCTCTCACGTCGTCTTTCTCCGATGTTTTCAGTTTCTTCTCTTTTGCAGCTACATCAGGCGCTGAGCAGGGATTAACAATAGGGAAATCTATTGTCAAAACGTAGAGCACTCCAGCTTTCTCAAGGGCTAACTTAACCATAAATTCCTAGTTAGAAAAGACTGTGCCGTTGAAGGGCGTCACATTTATATGCTGCGGTGTTTGAGATGCCATTGCCATAACTTTCACTTCTTGAATGTCTACCGCAGTGAACTTTACTGCCACAACTTACACAATACTAAGCATTCACTTTACTTTTCAGTTTCTACTAACAGCCAACTATCGCTGGACCCATAACATATAGGAGTTTGAGGAATATAGTAGACAAAAGTTGGACTGCGATTTCTAATAATCTTTATTAATTATAAACTCAAAGTACACTTCTTGCTTTCTCTTGACAACAACAACAACTGAAAGTCAAAAGCTGAAGGCGAGTTCTCATGAGTGTAAGTTGACATTTCTGGCATAATCACGTGATAATATGGTGTAATTTGATTGGTAAAATATCCAGCATGGCGAATATTTTACCAATAAAACCCAACCATTTTATCACGTGATTACGCCAGGAATGTCAACTTACGCTAATGAGAACTCGCCCTAAACATTTGTTATATGTCAACTGTCGAAAATTGATTTTTGACAGATGGAGTATTTCAACACTATTATCGTAAAACACAAAAGTCCTTATTGTTACAACCATGCTTGGTTTTATGTATTGCTGCGTTCACAAATAAGTATGGCAATAACAACACTTTTTTCCAAGGTTGTGCAAAATCTCCTGTGAATATGTCATTCATAAGTGCGGCCAGAGGTCTCTTAGCAAACAATTTTCAAGAAACATAGAAAGGATCTCATCAAGTCCAGGGCTGGAATTCATCCTTAGGGACTTAATGGCGATTTCTACTTTTTCTGGGGTGAAATTTATGATGTTGATTTTTGATCGGGAGTAGGATTCAACTGCAAGTGTTGGTCGAATAGCTGTAGGGCTGAGTTTAGTAGAAACACTCTGGAATTGCTCTGCAACCTTCTGGTCAGATTCAAATGGGACTAGAGTATTGCTTTGTCAATAATACTGAAGTGGGTGTATTTAGAGTTGAGGTTAGAGTTAACATAGGAGAAGAACTATTTGGTGTTGTTCAATAGATTTTATTCATAGTATTTTCTTGCTGGGACTATACAGCTTTGACTTTATTATTTTGATGTTGGTGTGTTTGGCATATGCTTGTTGATTGTAAATCCCAAAGCCTTAGAAAATTCTTCGAATGAATGTGGGTTAGTAGCCTATGCAAGTTGTTGCTGAAGGGTTCAGTGTAATCTGTCTTCCAAAAGTTCTTTTTGTAGATTTTATGTGTAGGCTGTGCCAGGGGCGGATGGGGCCCCTCAGACCGGCGCAGGAAGTGGATTGAAACGGCGCCGCGCCTGTCCAGCAAAAAAAAATTGGAAAGCACGAGTGATCGACTTCTGCGCATACCCTCCTGTTGGGTTAAATATAGAAAAGGCGACAAAATTACTCTTTTTGCTGATAATCGGAGCCGCGCCGCTCGAAGGTCTGCTCTCACAAGTTACAGAAATTACAAACCAGTCACAGCGTTTTCGATTGGTGCAAACCGCCAACAACCAGTTTTCTGACTACATATTTTCAACCAATGAAATTCGCTCTGACTGGTTTGTAATTTCTGTGAGTGCAGACATAAGCTCTGTTTCCACAGAAATCACAAACCAGTCAGAGCGTTTTTGATTGGTCCAAATCGCCAACAACCAGTCTACTGACAATCAATCAATCAATCAATCAATGAAATTCGCTCTGACTGGTTTGTGATTTCTGTGGAAACAGAGCGTCAGTGTACGGAGACAAGATTCTCTTGTCGCCCGTCTTTTTCTACTCCATCACCAAAACAATCAAAGAGTGCTTTGATCACGGAAACGTACGTCGCATTATTGTTTATTTATTGGTCAGGATTTTTGACTTGATATTTTGACATTGAAGTTTATTGACAAAATTAACGAAAAATATTGCTAATACATACGTTTAAAAAACCATAGCAATCTATGATTGCTTTTTTTTGAAGACCCGCTACCTCAAAACGGAACACAGCAAGCACTGTAATTTGCCATGAAACATTAGGAATGGTATGGGCGCTTATAACATGCATACTTATCATTTCCGCAGTTCCAAAGTGGCCAACTGCCAAATTAGTTAATAAATTAGATACCTGAATCTGGCTTTTTTGCTTTTTCAATTATTTTGGAACTTCCCGCGGCGGCGCCAATCGGTGCCTGAAGGACCGGCGCACCGGGAAATCTCCCGGCTTCCCGGTGGGCCCATCCGCCCCTGGGCTGTGCAATTATTTGAAGCTGTGTTTTGGCAGTTATTACAACGTGGTCACTTTTTCCGACAGAAGAGCTGTTTCGTCGTTTCGGAAACCTTCAGAGAAAGAGAAATTTATATGTAGGTGACCTCTATGGTTTTTGTAGCTGATGTCCAGAAAGTCTTGAATACAGTGGCTGTGCGGATGTACTCCCAAAGTTTGAAGTTTCCCATTATGTACCATCGTCACCAAAAGTATCTGGGACACATATAATGCATAATAATCTCCTGGACTAATTCTACTGTCATTCATTTCAATGCATTCAATCCATAGTTTGACAAATATTTGACAGTAAAATTCATATAATAGGACAAGAGCTAAGTGATGCTGTCCCAGTTACTTTTGGTGACGATGGTACATACACCGGTTGTTTTATGGCCGTTTCCACCAACTATTTTAGGGAAGCCTTAACGATAAGTATTCCCTAAACGGACAGTTTTCCATGGAGAAATGTCAGTTTAGGGAATACTTATCGTTATAGGGCTCCCCTAAAATAGTTGGTGGAAACGGCCAGTGACATTGCATTTTCCATAACTTGTACTAGTTCTGTGTTGTGTTCCATGCCTGTTTTCTGTCGGTAATGGCCATTTCCACCAAACTATAACTGAGCTTTGATTAACTATGAAGCCTTAAAAGTTAAGAAAGACTCAAATATAATTTCGTTCCACCATAGTTTTTGAGTGCAAGCTTAGCTAAGTGTCGCAAAGCTTTGGCAACACTGCATATTAAGTCAAAGATTTGACTTTACGGATAGCAGTCAGAACTGAAAAATTGGAAGACCATTCCAAGATGTTTTGTCCTGCAAGTTTGAAGCTGCTGTTACCATTTGAATTTTGAGAAATTCATAATTTAATGAATGGTACAATGCGTAGGTATAGTAGCAAAGACTGGAATGTTGAAAACCTTGAGAATGTGTTAATTTTATTCAATTAAATTTGGTATCTAATGATTCCCAGCATTTAAAATGTCTTACTGATTTGCGGAGAAAGAAAGAAAGAATTAGAATTTATTGAATTAAATTACTCTCTGACTCTAGTTTCGCAATCTTTGGAGAAATGGGTTCCAACTACACACCAGCTTTTTTTTTTTAACCTTCCGACTTCTGAGTGTATCAAAATGAACATTTTATATCTGTCAAATAAATAATTTGAATTAACTTGTTTCCTGAAAATAAAAAGTTGAGAAACTGTACCTCTCTTTAATTTATAGCAACATTTTTTTCCAGAGTACTAATCCATCTGTCAAAACACCTCTGGGAATGTGAAGTTTACCTTTTAGTATGCCAATGAGCATCGGCTTCTTAGGTTATATACCTACTCAATGATGTAACAAAGTACACACGTATCATCATATATCATGACCAGACTACGACTTTCTTCGACTTCACTACTCTTGTTCGCAGAAGAGAATACTTTGATGTCTGTTCGGCTTCTAATATCCTACTACATAAAAAGCCACCAATGTCTCGAATGTTTTTATCTACAAACTCGAAGTTATCAAGACATGGAGTAAATCTTTACTACACATACCTCACTGTCGAACTTGGCACTTACTATTCAGTCCTGTCAGTAGAATATCTGCCAATGTAAATAAGCTCTGTGAGAGTTTTGACTTCTTAAGTTTATCTCAAGATAAATTTAAGACGCAGGCACGCAGGCCAAGTGAATTGCTTAAGGGTAGATTTTTTTTGGTTCAAACTGTAGGTATACAACTTCAAATGTACATATGTATATATTTTTTTATACGTAAATAAATAAAAAAATTGAAAAATAAATAATTGGTGTATCTATCAAGGTTGTGAGTTATTTTCAGTCTGCGGGCATCTTGAAGTTCTTTGAAGAACAGGAAGAAGATTTCATTGCTTTGACAGAAAAGAGACTTTCCACATTAGGTAGGAACTCAAGATGAAAAAATATATAGGTACCTACCTATTATACAATCTTATATCTTAGGTTACAGCAAACGGTATATTATTGCATCATGTGATGAAACAAAAGGCAATTATATCTTCCCCATTCCCGTTACTTATTGTAGTACTACAAGTTGTAAAACAAGTTGTAAATGAAAATCCATTCATATATAGAGTACCCCCAATATTTGCATAAATTATCATTTAGAAATACATGTCTAGTATCAGTATCAGATGATGAAATATCTTTCCTCGTTGCCTTATTAGGATTTTTATTGGAATAGGTTAGGGATTTGTACACATTATTCTAATTTGTCTCTACTAACCTAGAACTCTGGTTATTTTTATTTTTTTTTCTAGAAACCAGACATGGTACAAAAATTTTAATACGTTATGCAGCCATTTAATCACCATGAGTGTTTTTTCTTCATTTCATCAACTACATAACTGCAAATTATCTGTAATTAACAATGTAGGTACCTATTGTTTTAATTGAACATCGTTTAGCATCACTTCTTGGAAACAATCGAGTGAAGTAGCTACCTTCCTAGTTTTTGTCTGGGAATAAAAATTGTAAAAATTTACTGCTTAATGGTTGTTTTTTTTTTTATGACGAATTCATTTATAAAATATAATTAATTGGTTTTCAATTAATTAAAGCATGTGTAAGAGCTTTTTCTTGAAGTATTTTTATATTGAATATGTAAAAGTGTTGAAGGCACACCTCCACGTTGATGTTTTTTTATTATAAATTATTAATTTTTTTAATGTATTATGTATAATAGAAGGCAATTAAGTGTTATCGCCTTTTACTATTTTTTTCTGCATTAAACTTGACATATCTGCATTGTTTACAAACTACTATTACCATTCAGGCTTTTAAAAAAATCTAAACCATTCTGACTGTCATTTGATCATGAAGCTCTCATAACCATCCGCATTTTTAATATTTATTTAAATTTTCCCATTATCCTATGATAATTGAAAAGCATAAACAACAATCTCCATTCAATATAATTATTTTTATTATCCTAGTGCATTTCCTGCATAATATAATTTTACAGTAAATATATTTATATGTTTTTGTATACATATATTAATGTTTAATTTATTAGAAAAATTACTCATATTTTAGTTAATAATTAGGTTTGAGAATGAGATTCGATAATTATTAATTTAAATCGAGCGTGTTTACTTACATTCACTTTTTATTTATGAGTAGTTTTCCATCTAAACAGATTAAAGAGGAATTGATAAGTTAATAAAGACCCCCAAGGTTTTTGTTTATCTTGAAGACATTTTTGATTTTTGATAGTCAGTGCGACCCTATCACTATCAGAATTCTCTAAAAAATGACAGTCCATTCTATTTCCTCCACGTCAGTCAATAAAAATTAACACAAGGAAAGGGTATTTGGTGGCAAAGATGTAGATTCTCTAGGTTGTAAAACTATGAAACTATCATGAGAATCTGTGTTTTTAGGATGGGACATCAAAATCCTGGAAGAATATTCTATATCTTTGCTTTAGAGTCATGTGAGTCGCAAAGGCAGGAGAAAAAAGGGACTGCGATATCTGAACGACATCAAGGAAGATTTGGAAATTGTGAGTGTTGAAGGCTCGAGAAGAAAAACGCCAGACAAAAGAGAATTGAAGAGTGACCTATCTGTTATGTATTTAGAATAGATTTTAATTTAGTGTTCAGTTTAGGCAAGTCCGGACCTGTGACAATGTTTGTTTAACCCGTTGACTTTTAACAACTTTTGAAGTAGAAAGTTAATCTAGTTGTTCATGCAATAACAAAAGAAAATCGTTTGTTTTTTTATTTCCTACTGAACTATTATAACCATATAATACCTTGGTTACGATAATCATAAAGAGGGTCTTAACTCCCAAGGGAGTTAAGGATTTCATAACTCCCGTGAGTGAGTTAAGGATATCATAACTCCCAAGGGAGTTAAGGATTTCTATAACTCCCGCTTTTACCTTGAATAGGTAAAACTTCGAGAAAAAATAGAAATTTTGGTTTATGGTTTATTCCTTTATGAAAATGGACAAAATACAGTAAATTCAGTAGGAAATAAAATTATCTATGTACCACGGGAATTATCAGGTGTTAATACCCACGGGCAAAGTGCAAAATGTTTCATTAATTTCTTTATTCAAAACATTATATTTAGCGACGAAGATGGCAGCATTAGTTGGGTGGATTGAGCCCTATGATCCCAGTAGTGCGGGGTCAAGTTTTGAAAGTTACTTGGAAAGAATGAGGCATCTTTTCATTGTTAATGAGGTTCCAGATGGTCGTATAAGTTGAAATAATTCATCACATTAATTGGTGGACAGAGCTATGATATTCTAAGAAATGTAATTGCTATCCGCAATCCATAGAATCTTACATATGACGAAGCTGTAGATGTGCCTAGAAAGCATTTTTGGTTGTTGCAGAATATTTCAAATTCTACAAGCAGCAACAATAACACAGATCACAATAATTAGACAATGAGTCGGTGTCTAATTTTACTGTAAGACTTAGAAATGCTTCACAGCACATCACTGTGATTTCAAGACGAGAAGATATTCGAAAAAAAATTGTTAAGCACAGAAAAATTGGGCTTGTAAAGCTGCTGTGGCCATGGAAGCTATGGTATCATAGTTGAAGCACTTAAATATAGCTGAACAGTGGCCAGAACAATGTGCAAATGCAGTAAAGGAAAAATTTTCTCCATGTTATCGATGCGGACGATTCCACAATCCAGCGTCTTGCCCAGTGGCCGAGTGGAATTGTCGGGGCTGTGGCAAGCAGGGATGTGCGTCTACATGTAGACTTTCATTGTCTACTTCACGTGTAGACAATGTAGACAACGTGTCAACAATGTAAAATAATATAAATGACGTTTAACTCTAACCTCACACTTTCCTTTTCGAAAATTATTTTTATTTTATTATCGATTTATAATCAGTGAATGCTGATATCAAAGTGGTAGGTATAAGCTACTTAGGTAGTAGTAATTTTGGAACTTTTTTTTTAATTTTCTAAGATAAGTTTATTGTTTACGTCACATGTAGACAATGTGTAGACAATTGTCCACGTAAACAATTCGAATTGTCTACACGTAGACAATCAATTGTTTACGTTGACATTGTCTACAGGCACATCACTGGTGGCAAGCAGGGCTACATTGAAAGAGTATACCGCAAAAAGTTTTGCGACGAGAATATGACTTTCTTTGAAGATCTGCACCCTACAGTTAATGTTGAATAGGAGGATACAGGGGTTGTTAACTTGGTCGAACACCAGGTAAACTATGGTAATAATGCATGAGTAAAAACTGTATATATTGAGGGGATTGAAATAAAAATGGAGGTAGATACTGGGGCAAGTGTTATCAGAAATTGAGTACAGAGGGAAAAGTTTTCAAAAATTACTTTGAAAAAATGTTCAACTATCATTAGGACTTTTGCTGGAGATGTACCTACTTTTTGTAATTGGTAAAAATATTGCTTCTGTCAAGTTGAATAATCATTCACGTGTAACTCATAATAGACTATGAGATAGGGGCTGTTTAGTGGAGTCATTTTTTTTTTGTCTGGCATTTTGAGGGCTGAATATGGCTTCTAAGCCGATGAGAATATCGGTGATTTTAATGCCTGCCACCCGTTCGAAAATTTGCAGAAGAAAAAAAATAGTATATTAGAATCCGAGACGGGAAATGCTTCATTAATGGTCGAGAGGTTTTATAGTTTATCGAGACGCGTAGCGTCGAGATAAACTTAATCTCGAGACAGCAATGAAGTTTCCCGTCGAGGGTTGTATACTATTTTATTTTTAACCATAATTTCTTGAAAAAAAAAATATTCGGGGCAACCAAATGAGGTCGGCAAATGAAGAGGAAAATGAGAACGGGAAATATTTCCCTGCTCCATTTTCCGTCCGTGGACGGGAAACGAGGACGGAAAAAATTTTCCGTCCTCACTTCCTGCACAAAACATCCCCCCTTAGAAATGTAAGTCTTATGAGAGACGTCAGTCTAGTCGTTTCAGCTTTCCCCTCCAATCACTAGAGGCGCTTCAATCAACCTATTAAAGTTTTCTTTTTCCTGCCGGACCGTGCGCCAAGATTTGAAGTTTATTTTGTCATTTCCAGTCGTCAAAATTTAAATTTTGAATTTCTCCCAACATTTAGAATTATCAATTACCTATCAATTAACAATAATTATTATCTCAAAATGTCTTCTCCCAGTTTGTTAATTGAAAAGCATCAGAAATGCTACAGCAGCTATTTCCGGTTTCCAAAAGATGCCGAAAAAATGAAACAATGGCTAGAAAAAGTTCGCAATCCTTTACTAAATAGCCTCAGTGTCGAGAAGGCTTATAATAATTATAGAGCGTGAACAAGACATTTTCCTCGAGAATTTATTGTTAGCGATTCAAAAGCCAGACTCACATGGAATGCTGCGCTTTTGCTGTATCTCCCTGAAGGTAAGTTAATACTAGATATGTGAGAAAGACGTACTTACATTTTCACTTACTCCTCCCCATAGTTCTGATTAACGACAACGTGTTAGAATTCGGGTTTAAAGGAGCATAGGTCAGAAACATTAAAATTAATTTTAATTTTAGCCCCAATTATCAAAAACAGTGAGGAGTCGTTAATTGATAAACCACAATCACCAAAATGGCAAAAAGTGGAGATCGACACAGTTGAAACTCGTCGAAGAGTCCTAAGACGCCTTCAGAAATTAGTTTCGCAACTATGATTGACATAGGTAGGTAAACATAATAACTCTGTTCCAACACGTCAAAAAATCGTCCCATGAACGGTTTCGAAACCACTCAGTATAACAATTTTAGTTTCTGCGCAGAATCGTGACGGTACATTGTACGGTTTTCTGCTGTGTTGGAACAAAGCTAATATTATTCATTTCTTTTTTTAAAATGTTTATTCCTTTATCAGGAGACACAATAATTAAAATATTCCTGGTTACATACAGGTACACCATATTCTACAATGCATGTATCCAAACTTTTTTGGTAGAATCATTGGTAACGAAATTTCTGTTTTAGATCAACCAGGCCCTTCATGTCGTCAATTTTTATCTACTGAAACTTCTGCAATTCAGGCAGACATTGCTACACCAAGTGGAACCATCACATCTGCAAACATGAAAAAGTCACCAACTAACTTTGTCTCTTAAAACTTTTATTGGTAGGTACCTAAGTGTTATTGCTTAATGAATAACCACCCACTTGGGAGTAGGTGAATTTTAAAACATCCTAACTCAAGTAGGACTACTACTATAAAAGACTACTAATTACTAAAACTTGCAGTCGAATGCTAGAAAAATTAGAAGCTAAATGTGCGAAAAGCTCGTCTCCAATCTTGATCTATTTTTTTTTTGCAGGTCATGAGAGACGATGCCAAATTTTAAAGAACATTAACGTCACTAGGCAAAAAATTCCTATCCCCAAGGGAAAAATATCTTTATTCCAAAGTTATAGAATCCAGCAATAAGTTAAGAAGAATCAGTAGAAGGTTGTCGTCATTTAAATCCAAAGTTTCTACTGCTGAATAACTTGCATCATAAACCAAATTTCAAAGGCTCGTAGACCACATCAATCCATTGATATACAGCTTTATTTTAAGCCAAGTCCGTACTCAAAACCAAAAGCCTAAAGCTAGACGATTTACATTGGACGAGAAGTTGTTGGCGTTGTCTTTGCTTAAAGCTAGTGGTAAAGGGTATAGACTATTATCAAAAATATTTATTCTATCATCCAGGCGAAATCATTTTCTTGAATGAGCTTTATATTATGTATAACTACATAAACTTTCTACCTAACACATGCGGAAAGTGTATTTTCCGGACTTAAAGGCTTGTTTGAACTCTGCTTTTTGTTGTCATTCGTGCAACTTCCATCACGTGCAGAAACACTTTCCTCACTTGTTAGATTAACAACGATTTTGGATTGTGAGAAAAGGACCTCTTTTGTCATTTTATTTACGATTTAAGTTTTTCATCAAGCTATTGTTAAATGTACGTCATTACTTCTTGTAACTGTCCTTATTATCTTTAACTTAACTAGCATTACCTACCTATGTATGTATACTTACATGAAAAAAAACTGTTTCGCAATAATTGTAATTAATTCCATATTCTTTAATATTTTCTGTTTCAAACTTTAATAAATATCTAAATTTGTCATCTTAATTTTTAGTCAATTTTACCTTGAAGGCGCTTCAACACTACCGATTTTATGAGTTTCTTCTTTTTGGCACAATTATTTTATGCCAAAAAATGGTAGAAACTTTAAAGTGGTGGTGTTGAATCGCTAGAATCAAACAATGGTGCAAACGATCCACCGGAACGAATAAGATACCGAACGAACCCTAATTGCGTTTTGCATTCGCCAATAAATCCAGAATTATAAAAGCTTATCCCCCCAGTCACTAGAGGCGCTGAAAACTTATAGACAGGTTCTCAACACGGCACTTACCTTTCTAAGGGGGGATGTTTTGTGACTTCCTGTCTTGGGACAGGTAATGGAGCAGGAAAATGAAAAGACAGAAATGTGACATTTTCAAATTTTTGAAAAGTCAGTAATGACAACATTTCATATAGGGTTAAAAATAAAAAAAATTTACATGAAGAATTTTTTTTTAATGATCTCAAATTTTTTGGCTTCTAAATAAAAGATTGATATTGATGAATAATTCACCCATGAAAAATACCAGATGCTTTTCAATAGCTGAAAAAGTGAGGATGAGTGTCAACTTCCAAGAGAAAACGAAAAAAAAAGAACCTTCCGCGTTTACTTTTTGTCTGGAAATCGAGAGAATGGAAGGTTTTGTTGTGAAAATAACGCTGAAAGATCGCCAGACGGTAATCACAGTTGGAAGTCGAGTTTTCCGGCGAAACATTCTGTGGACATTTCGAACAGGGGGCAGGCATTAAAACCACTTATATTCTCAACAGCTAACTAGCCATATTCATCCCTCAAAATACCAGACAAAAAAAAAATTACTCCACTAAACAGGCCCTATCTCAAGGTCTATAAGTTAGAGTTGATAGTTGTAAGATCAAACATATTATAAGCTTAATGGGCAGGAATTGGCTAGACATTGTATTCCCAAATTGAAGATTTTCTTTGTGTCCAATTGTTGACACTAATAATATATTTTTTTTACTACTAACCTGAGAAATTGTCATTATTCAATCTATTTTTCTAGGAAAAAATTGAATTTCTCTCCCTAGGTGAATAATGAAAATAATGAAAAAATACCTAGGTTAATAATGAAAATGACGTCATGACGCAAGGATATTGTCATGTTTCTATTGGTTCAATTTCATTTCCAGACGTCAATTTGAAAAAAAATACAGGTTTCTGTAGGTACATAGGAAGTTATCATAAGCTGTTGATAGAGGGCAGCACTTTCAAGAGGGCGTTCAAAAAAAATAATTGGAGCACAGATTTTAAACAAATTTTTCATTTTCTACTAGCAGTAGTAAAAAAAATTCTATATATTCCTCGGTAGAGAAAGTCATTATATACCTCACTCATTATAAACCTCGGCGCGAGCGCCACGGTTTATAAAAGCGCTCGGTATATAAGGACCAACTTCTCTACCTAGGTTAATATACTATTATTTACGACTAATGTATAATGTGCGTATTATATTTGTGATTTTGGCAGTATAATGACATATGTTATTCGTCCAGGGATTAATGACGAGTAGCGGGATTAATGGTCATTATTCCACAAAAGTGTCAGTGTCAGACGTGTAGTGCTTGTGGATTTGTATTGAAAATTATGAGACGGATGAAATTTGTTCATTGAAAATCTCAAATAAATTAATTTGTCGTAAATAAAGTAGAGTATACTACTCGCAATAATGGCTATTATTCCCTCGGAATGTTACTCCCTCGCCGCTAACGCGGCTCAGTTCGTAATAATCCTCGGGAATAATAGCTATCATTATTGACTCGTGGTATAATCTACTATTATTTACGACTAATGTATCATGTGCGTATTATATTTGTGATTTTGGCAGTATAATGACATATGTTATTCCTCCAGGGATTAATGACGAGTAGCGGGATTAATGGTCATTATTCCACAAAAGTGTCAGTGTCAAACGTGTAGTGCTTGTGGATTTGTATTGAAAATTATGAAATGGATGAAATTTGTTTATTAAAAATCTCAAATAAATTAATTTGTCGTACATAAAGTAGAGTATACTACTCGCAATAATGGCTATTATTCCCTCGGAATGTTACTCCCTCGCCGCTAATGCGGCTCAGTTCGTAATAATCCTCGGGAATAATAGCTATCATTATTGACTGGTGGTATAATCTACTATAATTATGATCCTTTCATTTCCAGATTAAATAAAAATTATCCAAATGTATTCAGTCTAAATGGAGTTATTAAAGGTATCAATGCAGAGATGGTTCATAAGGATAATGCTACACCGGTGTTTCATAAAGCAATACTCTGTAGGTACTTTATGCTCTCAAACCAGTGGTTGATCAGGAGTTAGATGATATTGTAAAAAAAAAGGTATACTAAGTGGGTAAGCCCCATAGTGATTGTCCCTCGAAAAGTTTGTGTTGATTTTAAGGTAACGTTGAATAGATACCTTCAGGTTCTTTACATTTGTTGGATGATGTTAAATGCAGTGCTCTATGCTGAGTATTTTTGTGTGATTGATTTGAGTAACGCTTATTTAAGGGTTATTAATACCCACAGGGGATTGTTTCGCTATAATACTTTACCTTTTGGGGATAAATGTGTTGAATATAATGTGTAGGATATAGAAATTCACTTAGTTTTACCACACATATTATTATTGTTTAACCTGTTTTTGTAGTGCCGTTAATTTTTGATAGATTGTCCACAGAGATTGTCTAATGTAATGTCAGATAAAATCGTTTCTTGTCTCAAATATTAATAGTTATTAGTCAGTTATTTCACATTTCAAATTATATCTTTCTCTAAAAATCGCTTCCAGTGTATTATTTGTCCATTAAAACTTCAAAAGGTTATGAGCTCAGAAGTGAAGATTTGTGAAAAATAACTGCAAACTGTAAGTATATTTTTGATTTTGCTCAGAGTCATAAATAACAATACAGTACCATCAGTGTTTGAGGCAAACAATTCCAACAATTGGCAATTTTTTGTATGGTAACTCTGCTGAGAAGGGAAAACTGTCACGAGGTCATACAAAGCAATGACCCTAGTAAGTTAGCTTTTAGTAGAGAAAAAGAGGATTGGAGAAAAAAGGATCATGAAGCTTAATCAATTGACCTGTCTCGTGAAAAATGAAAAAGGAAAGACTTACGTAGAAATGTGTATGAGTGTACAAGATGTACTATATGATGCGCGATTCGCCTGTGGGAGCTTGCAGGGGTGCTTTGCTTGTTGTTATGTTGGTAGCTGTGTGACTTTGAAATTTGAATTTTGTTTTTGAATCTTCTCTAGGGCTTCAAAATGGTATTTAGCTGGAATCGCTAGCGTTTACGGTTTTTGAGAAAATCGAGTTTGAAGTTTTAGACAAAATGTCGCCTAAATTTCAACTTCCAAGCTCAAGATCTTGGAAACCCTAAAAGTTATGAAAACCAATTTTACACAGCCTTATAGAGAATTTAATACTCTTTCCAAAGATATGCGGTAATTATTAATTTGCCTAAAAATAATCGAAGATATAAGCAATTATTCATGAGCATGTCAAGATTTCAAAAAATGTCCAGAGCCAAAAATGAGATATCTTTTTGGATTTTTTCTCTCATTGAAATTTCCAAATGTAATTGATGTTAGAGTTGTTTCTGACTTATTTGGACTCGCTCTATCGATTTCTAAAGTCAAAATTAAGAAAACTCCAAAAAAAGAAATTTTCAATTTTTTGCACTTTTTTCTAAGGGTACCTACCCCCTTTGGATTTTTATGTGGAAGTCTTGAATCTTAAATATGTCGGTAACCAAAAGCGGTACTGGAAGGGAAATTGTAGCCCTTGATATTTAGTTGAAATCGCTAGCATTTACAGTTTTTGAGAAAATCGAGTTTGATGTTTTAAACAAAATGTAGACTAGACTAAGGGGCTGATTCTGTAACTCATAACGACGTCGTTAGTGAGCGACAATCGTTACTGAACGACATTTGGGGCCTATTCTGTAACCCGTAACGATGTCGTTCATAGGCGACTATCGCTAATAGGCGACTTTTGTTATTCTGTAAAGTTAACGATTGTCGTTTAACTACCGATAAAATGTCTGAAATAGTCGTCTATGAACGGCACCTATCTAGCTGTCGTTGGCCAGACAGAAGTCGTTAAGTGAGTTTTTTCGCAATCATAATAAAGTGTTTTGCTTAAATAAAAGTTGTTTCCTAATTTTAAAATGGACCTTAACCTTGTTCTAGATGAACTAGAAAAGAGGTAGGTACCTACTTATTCCTACCTATTTTTATTTACAATACGGGTAATTATAATATTTTAGGGAGCAACACCGGAACAACCTTCGTCATTTAAGAGACAAAAGTAACCCCTTCAATGTGCCTAACGAAGTTTTCAGGCAGTTGTACAGGTTGGACCCAGAAGGAGCTCATCATTTATTTCAAGAACTACTTCCATTTTTGGCTAATGGACAGAGAAATACAAGAACACACCCAACAGTGCGTTTTTTTACGACTTTAGCTTTTTTGGCTCACGGGAGTTACCAGAAGCCTGTAGGAAGCGATCATTTAAATGCCTCTTCTCAGGCTAACGTTAGCAGATCTATACACGAGGTGGTGAATGTGATGGTGGATAACTTGGCTAATCGATACATTCGTTTTCCGCAAAATGCTGTCGAAATTGCTAATGTAAAGCAAGGTTTTTTTGAGAAATTTCATATCCCAGGGATTATAGGCTGTGTTGATTGCACACATGTCAAGATAGTTCCTCCCAGCTATCTCAACCTGGGATACCCTGCCCATGTTTTTGTCAACAGGAAGCAATTTTATAGTATTAATACACAAATAGTGTGCGACGTTAATTTAAAAATCTTGTCCATTAACGCTCAATTCCCTGGCAGTGTACACGATGCTGCGATTTGGCGAATGAGTCGCATACGCGCATTTCTGCATCGCAATTTTATTGCCGGAGACCAGCATACCTATTTACTTGGTGACTCCGGTTATCCCCTTCTACCTTATTTACTTACTCCTATTCCTCATGCACCACTAGGCAGTCCAGAAGCTAGGTACACATCCAGGCACCAACAGATTCGCAACTGTATAGAAAGAACCAATGGGGTTTTGAAAGGCGTGTGGAGGTGCTTGCACTCTGATAGAGTGTTACATTATACACCTTCCTTTACTTCCAAGATCATCTACGCCTGTGCTATATTACACAACTTTATTATAATGCATAACTTACCTGTAGACCCGGACCTGTTTGTAGAAGATGACCCTTATCCAGAAAATGAAGAGAATCCTGAAGAACTTGACGACAACCAATTACTCAACAGAGGCCATATGATTAGAAATCGAGTAATTAATGAGTTTTTTCAAAATTAAAAAAAATTAAATAATAGAAATGACAATAAAGTATTTTTGAACGTTTATTATTAATTATTACCTAATAATTATTCTTTGGTAGGTCAGGAACTTAACAATTATTTTTTGGAACACAAAATACACGAACTCTATTAAATTCGTACAATTATTCAGAGTCTGATGACTCAACCACAAATGTATAGTCGGGGGTACTGTATTTCCAGTTCCATTGCACGTAATTTTAACTTTGCTGCTTCGATTTTTCGAAGTTTCCTTAGGTCTGTGGATATCTGCTTCAAAATATTCTTATCTTCCAGAGGTTGACTCATCATGTCCCTCAAAGTTCCCGTGAGGGTCCGACGTTTTTTGGTGGGTGGCTCATGCTTCTGGGTATTTTGAGAAGAGCAGCTGGGGATATTTTCTTTATCCTTGGCTACCGACTGCTTACCGTCTTCATCTGGTACCTCCCTTTCCTCATCACTTGGGACAATTACTTCTGTTAATTCCAATTATTGTCAAGAATTAATGCATTTAAATCATATAAAGTACATATACATACCAAGGCCAATTTCTGGAACACCACTCATTCCATCAACTACAACTTTCCCGGTAATTTCTAGTAGTCTTTCTTCTAAATCTGTCAATGATTTCGGTGGATCTCCAGCGTTACCCGTTTCTACCATGGCACATTTTATTTTTCGAGCCTTGCCTCGTACCTGGCTCCTCCAGTCAGTGAAAACCTAAAAACAAGCACATCAATACAATACACACTATTTAACCACAACAACTAACCCTTTTCCAGCCAGCAACCTCTCTAATTGGGCCCCCTGATGCATTCAATTTCACAGATAATTCTTCCCAAGTTCTTTTTAAAATATCTGGGTCAGAGGCATCAAATTTTGACTCTCTGAAGAAATTATTTGTCTGGAGTTCATCAAGGTATATCTGATATTGTGCACGAGTGGTCTTGCCTGCTCTTTTGCCTTTTTCGGTCAAAGCCATTGCACTATCCCGTAATCACAATATTTGGCATAAAATTAAATAATAAAAGCACACACTTTCACTTCACTTTTTAAATAAAAACCAGTTTCAAAAGTTAGGTTATGTTAGTTGTACGAAAGAAGCTGTAGCAAGAATACACATACGTTTTTTGATAGATTTGATACCAACCTCACCAAAAATGTCGTTAAAATATGTCACTAGATTTCTACTCAACGATAATGCTACAGAATAAGATCTGGCGATTTGTCGTTGAAATTGTCGTTAAAATCGAAGTCGTTTACGTAACGACATCGTTTACTAACGACACGTTACAGAATAGGCCCATTAGTATTATGTATCCAACGATAATCGTTACTGAACGATTTTACTTATTCTGTAGCGAACGACAGTCGTTGAGAAGTGACAGTTTTCATCGTTTGTTAGCGGCAACTCTCAGGCAGTCGTTCAGAGTTTTTTTTTTATTGTGAGTGATCATTCAAAACAATAAAGTGTGAAATAATAGAAAATATCGACGATGAACGACTTGTTAGATCGCATGTTGGATGAATTACAAAAAAGGTTCGTCAAAACCATACGAAATTTCAGAGAGCAAAAAAGAAATGCGTTCCGCCGGTTGATAGATAATAGTAATCCTTTTGAATTGCTTGAGAACGTTTTTAGGAGAATGTACCCGCTTATTGTTGAGGCGGCTAATGACTTTTTTCAGGAAATATTGCCGCACCTTGATATTGGAGTGAGAAACACCAAAACACCACCTGTAGTTAGATTTTTCGTAGCGCTTCACTTCTTAGCTCATGGCAGCTAGCAAAAATCTGTGGGTGAAGACACGTTCAACGGATCATCGCAGGCTAACGTTAGCCGGTACTTGCATGAAGTGGTTAATGCTATGGTTAACCATATGGCTAACACATACATCCAATTTCCCCAAAATGTTCAACAGATAGCAGAAATTACAACCGGATACTATCGCAAGTTTCATGTTCGTGGCATCATCAGGTGTATTGATTGTTCCCACATAAAAATAGTTCCACCAAGTGGTGAAGACCTTGGATATCCACTGAACGTATCCATAAATCGGAAGAACTTTTACAGTATAAACTGTCAAATAATTTGCGATTCTAATTGTAAAATATTGGCCATAAATGCTCAGTTTCCAGGGACGTTCACGACGCAGCTATTTGGAGGATGAGTAATCCAAGAAGATTTATGCATCAGAGATTTCTTCATGGCAACCATGGATTATATTTACTCGGAGACTCAGGATACCCGCTTTTGTCCTATTTTTTAACTCCCATCGTCCGCGCTGCACCTGAAGGTAGAATTGAAGGGGGTCTGGAGGTGCCTACATCCTGATAGAGTTCTTCATTATCATCCAGCTTTCGTTGCACGAATAGTGTATGCCTGTGCGATTCTACACAACATTATAAGGGACAGAAATATATTGGTTCCTGAAGATATCCTTATACAGGAGAACAATGATGATGAGCATCTTGATCAAAATGAAAATCTTGATCAAAATGAAATTGACGATGCACAGCTATTGAATAGGGAACATGAGATCAGAAATGATATTTTCGTGCCTTTGCTCTGGTTTGACTTTTCCAATCGCTGAAAATCTTGAATCCACCATTATTTTCATTTAAAAAAGGTAATGCGACTTGGACAGGATAAGGCAGATAACTTACCCTTTTCCATCCCGCTACAGTCCTGATAGGATCCCCCAAAGAATTTAATTTCTCAGTCAGTTTACCCCAAGTATTTTGAATCAGATCAGGTTCGGAACCATCGAATTTATACTCGCGGAAACATTTGTTTATGCCTAGCTCGTCAAGATACATTTGATATTGATCCCCAGTTGTTCTAGCCGATCTACCTTTACCTTTCTCACCTTCGGTACCCATTATAATAATTCCTAATTTAATTTATAATAATTTTGCGCAGTTAGGTAGTAATAATATCTAAAAACTAATCTAAAAAGAGCAGCAAATACCTACTGACCGAAAACTGACAGTTACAACTAAATGAAGTTAGCTTATGCTAGATCAGCACTACCAACCTTCGTAAAATCACACGATATTTGTCGTTACGATTTGTCACTAAGTTGAACGTAACGATTCGGTTACGGAATACGATTTCCGAAAATATCGTTCACATCAAAGTCGTTACCACAACGATGTCGTCAAGTAACGACAAGTTACAGAATCAGCCCCTAAATTTTAACTTTGAGGCTCAATATCTCTGAAACTCTATAAGCTGCAAAACCGAATTTTGGACAGGTATTATAGAGAATTTATTGCACTTTTCAATGATGTATAATTATTGATAATTTGATCAAAAAAAAATCGAAAAACAATAATTGAGAAACCTCAGAGTTATTTTAGAACAAACAGGAATCAATTTAGAACTGGAAATCTTTTGTAACTCTATTGAACCAATTTAGAATATTTTAGGGCTCTTAAATACTTAAAAATCTGTCAGAACAATTCAGAAGGCACTGAAAAACTTCTAAAATACTCCAGAACCCTTCAAGCCAAGTTAGAACACTTTAGAACTTCATTTAGCCATCTAGAACACTTTCCAGCGACATTTTGAACAATTTGAAAACCGTGGAATTATTTCAGAGAGTCTAGCGCCTGGAATAAACAAAAATTGAAAGTTATAATCAAGGTCTGTCCAATACCGTCCCAAGAACGGTTTCCAAGCCACTTTGTATAAGATTTTCGGATTCCAGGCTTTGCGAAGAATCTTCACGGTACTTTGTACAGTTTTCTGCTCTGCTGAAACAAAGCTAAAATAAAATTTAAAAAAAAAATAGAAACCGGGGATTTACACTTGCCGTCGGGGTAATACTCTACTACGCAGTTAGTTTTTTTTTTGCCTATCACACTTACTCATATTTATTACCTTATCTGTTTACCTTTTTTTTTGAGGTTGAGATTCGGATTTCTTTGTCGGGCGAGACAAAGGGATTTAGATTTAGTCGAGTACGAATGGCATGGCCGATAGATGAAGTACCGCCAGTCGCGTCCGGGAATTATCGATTTTTCTCACACAAGTTAAGATTTTTCGACCGCCATTTTTCGATTATTGCGTCGTGTGTCCATAGTGTACCAATTGACTTCTGGATTTTGATAAGTAATACCAACAATTATTTTTTGTTAATTGGGACTTATAGAGTTTTGATTTTTCTAATGTCTGAGTCTGGATCAATTCATAATTTTCTTATATTTTTTTTTTTAAATTTAAATAGTGATTTATTTGATTCTCTGTAACTATGGGCAATAAGTACATTTTACAGAGTGTCTAAAAATTAGAACTATTGAAATTTTCCAGAAAAACTTTCGCGCCTATTTTCATCATTAATTTTTTTTTGACTTGGCTTTCCAAAAGTGCGTTAATGGAGTTGTGTGAGGGATGAATGATCCAGGAAAATTCTGGATGTAGGCTGTTGTGAGATAGAATGCTGGATTCAAGATATGTAGGTACTATTGGAATAGAATGCTGTATGCTGGATGTACGTATTGTTATAAATAGAATGCTGGAGTGTCCCCAAAAAAATTGATTTTTGCCCAGTTTTCAGTTGAATGGCTGTTTAAGCCACTTTAAATCCATAGCTACAAATGCTAGCTACTGTCACTGAAAATCATCCAAAGATGTTTTTGCGTAATGCTCTAATGTCTTAAAAGTTTCCCAAAATAAGTCCTAAATATCGCAAATTCCAAGCCACTACCACTAGCAACAACCCAATACTAACCTAACACACTTAACCCAATTAACACTTTAGGTAATTGCTAATGGTAGTCCACTAAATATTTTCAGCTATTTTCAAAATGATACAAACATCTATAATCGCATAACACAAAAATACTCTTCAGCTGATCGCTAGAGAGATAGATAGCTAGCATAGTTGTAGCTATTTCCAAAAAGGCATAAATACAGTTTTCAATTTTTTTGAGATACTCATGGAGGTGTTGGAAAGGTACTCTTGAAAAGCCAGTCATTGAAGGATTTATTGATAGTTAATTAGTAGGCCTAATAGTCCAGGAGCCAAGGTAATTATCTGGGAATATCTGGACACTTTTTCTCAAGATTTGTTTGTAAAAGCTGAAATTTTATGTTTATTCGTAATTAGAGCTGACTTTCAAATGCTGGATTATGTGTCAATATAAACAAATTGAAAATATGCACTTAGTTTACCCTTTTTGCCTGCCATTTGGCGGTTGTAATTAAGTACAGGGTGGGACATGCGCTTTCCATAGTTTGAGTTTTCAAACTATAAATCCACGAACAATTTCCTGCTGCTGTGTTATTTTTTTACAGGTGAGCCCCCCTGTATGCAAACTAGAGTCCAAAAGTCGTCTGTGCCTATAATCAAGTATTACTTGACAGGTACTTACATATGCATTAATTTTCCATTTTATTATTTTTTTCTGGAAAAGTTTGAAATTTTAGTATGATGAGCTCCTAACTTTCCTCTTTTTCTCCTGAAAGTTTCATAGTTCTCCCTTCAGTAGTTTTCCAGTGAAAAATTGAAAAGTATGACGGTACATTAATGCTTAATTTGGATTTTTCAAGTTGATTTCCATTAATTTCCCATTTTGTTATTTCTCACTGGAAAAGTTTGAAATTTTAGTATGATGAACTTCTAACTTTCCTTTTTTTCTCCTGGACGGCGATTCTCGAATTGTGTGATCCATGTTCTCATAGGAAAAGTACGTGCGGTTTCTATTAAAATCTATTAAGACGTATTCTCGAAATTAGGGACCGTTCACTTTCTATGAAAATTGAGAGAATTTTATTCTACTACTTTTTTTGAAGAGAACGTCTGTTCTCGGGAGAACCAAACGTCAAACATGCGCTTTTTGTCAATTTTACAATCATCATCCATGGTATTAGAGAATTTTTGCACTTCTTATTTTGCCATTCCGCTGTGGTTATCGTTATACTGAGTATGCGCCGTAGCTAGAAAATGTTCGTTGTACTTATCAACCACAACGAGCGGCGTTATTTAAGAAAGAATAACCTTGTGCTTATAGCTATACCTATGGATATGGTAAAACTGTATGGGTGCCACATTGAAGAAAATTGAATAGATGTCATCCCGTTTTAATAAATAATTAATTAAAATCATCTGAAATTTGAGAAAATACAAATACAAATAAGTGTGGATTATCATTTTGATGTTATGAAATTGGTTTACATCCGAAGGCGCAGGCGCAGTTCATGGCCCAGAGGTAAAATAGACATAACGGAAATATGTGAACGTTTGGCGATGCAAAATCTCTGATTTTGAAGGTCGTGGTAATCGTTATCGCCGATAAAGTTAACCATGCTTGATCCAAAAACTGCTGTTATTTTAAGGGGTGCAAAAAGTGTCTATTTTTTTGTTTGTTTTGCAAATCATTTATTAGCAGTAATTGCCAATTTGGTACATTTGCATATTGTGTTGAAGTGGAAAATACGGTCTAATACGAAAACGAAACCATGGAAGCTGCGGTTATAGGAAGAATTCTTGTACTGAATGATCTACTAGATGCAGAAGAGCAAGAAGAAAAGCCTTTAAGGAGATTTCACAGAAGAGGAAATCTCTTTGATTTAACGGATAATAAATTTATAAAACTACTTATTTCGATTAAGCAAAGATCTTGCTCGAAATTTAATTGATTTATTGACACCTTTTATACGGACTCCAACTAGAACTTCATCATTAAAAACTGTGGTAAAATCGGAGATTAATTTCCCACTTTGAAGTTTCTCATTTTGCCTTACAAATTCAATGAGCATTTCTTTTTGAGTATGATTTATAGGTGAACATCTTGATTTTTCCAAATTCATTTTCCACATAAACAAAACAGCACGAAAATAAAAATTGTAAATAAAATGATTAATGATTTGATTTTCAGTAAATAAATAAGCAAAGAATGAGATTACGTCCCAAAATACAAATAAAACAAATCCCTCGTTTTTATTCTAATCGGACTTTACCGATGAGTTAGCTATCTTTGTTTAGTGAATGGAAAATGATAATGACCGACATAGAATGGTGGAAAATTTGATGAGAATAAAAACGCAGGGATACCGGTTCTCTTCTTTCTCATGACATTCGTCCTCTTGGCACCAAGAGAACGAGCTTGCGATGTGATCTCCCACTTCTCCTAGGGGAACGTTCACTTCTACCAAATTCGAGAATCGACTACCTGAAAGTTTCATAATTCTCCATTCAGTGGTTTTCCACAAAAAAAATTAAAATGTAAGAGTGTATTTCACTGATATCCATAAAAATTGTGCTTTTTACTTCTAAGGTGAGGCTCCTTTTAACGTCACCCAACAACGTCTAGAATCTTCTGAGCCTAATCAAGTAAAATAGACTCTCAATTATTTCTGGTGAAAATCTCAGTTGAGGAGTTTAAGTCCCAAAAGAAAAAACGCAAGGTATTAGTACATTTTCCCCATATTCACATTATTGAGCATTTGGTTGTAAACTCCTTTTTATTCACTCAATCAACAAATTGAAGTTGCATTTCACCAATATCCACCAACATTGGTGGTTTGAGCGTTTCTATCTGGTACCAGTTGCGCCGCGGGGAAGCCTAATGCCATAGTTGCCCTGGATCTCATTTGCTACACTAATATACTATCACGGTATGTGTAGCAGCGGCCAAACTGATATTGGCGAGAAGGGGTTAAATTATGAAGGCTGTTGGGTGTTAGTACAATGTAATTTCAATATTGAATCAAGCCCAAAGGGACACGGAACAGCTGAATGCTCTTGGATAATTTTGATTTGTGTGTTCCAGATGAAGACAAGTCAAAATCAAGGCAGTCCAAGAACATAAGTTGTTTCCAGATTATTAACAGCTTAAAATTAATATTTTATTGTGTTTCAGATGAAGGCAACATTATCATTCCTGTACATAAAGCCCCTTCAAGTTGCTTCCAGAGGTCTTTCCAGAACATTGTATACATTTAAAAAAATCCCTTTCCCTGTTCCTAAACTGCGTTGTCTTGATTTTCATGCTTTTCACTTTTCAGAAAATGATATGTTTATGAGGATTTTATGCTTTTCGGGGTAGGATGCCCTGGGCACCATTGGAGAATCTAGGGTAGGATGCCCTGGACACCATTTGGATATTCTAGGGTAGGATGCTCTGGACACCGTTGGATATTTTATGTGGTTTTGGATATTGCAAGCTGAATGAATAGGTAATTTTTAACATAAAACATTGAATTTTCACTAACTTGTTGTTTTTTCCAGGCATCCCTTATCCAAATTAAACCAGGAAGCTAGCTGGTTTTGGCCTTGAATATGATACAAATGATCACTTAAATGACGCCTAAATGATTCCAAGGCAAAGCAGGCTGTTATGGTGGGATATATTTTGGTGGTGGCTACAGATTGTGGTTACCAGATGAGCAGAAAATAGTGAGATCCAGAGACGTAAGATTTGATGAGAACTTGATAGAGTACAAGAAAATCCATGAAAGATAGGGATAGAAAGTGGGCCAAAGGAAAAAGAAAAACAGCCAAACTACTAACTTGATGAAGAACAGGAAAGAGAAGAGGGAGAAGAAAGACAAGAAGAAAATTATATTGAAGAGATACAAGTTCAAATGACCAATAATATGCAAAGAATCAATGAAAATTTATGTAGTCATGAGAAGGAAAAACACAGGCCATGAAATAATAGGACTATAACAAGACATGGAAAAACTGTGAACAAAATTCTTGATGACTATGAAATATACAGTGCCTATTGTTTGCTCGCAGCGGCTCCAGATGAGCCCTCTAAGAGTTATGCAGAAGCCTGTAAAACTGCAGAGTGGAGAGAAGCCATAGAGAAGGAAATTAAATCTCATGGAAACTCTCAAACTTGGATTCCAGCAGAACTTAATGTCAAACAGCTATAGACACGAAGTGGATTTTTAAAATAAAAGAAGATGGTACAAAGAAGCAAGATTGGTTGCAATAGGTTTCCAAGTATCATATAATGAAAGTGATGAATCAATGAATTCATTTATGGCCTAGTGTGTAGGTTAGCTAAAATAAGACTATTTATATCAGTGTCTTTACAGAATGGTTGGGAACTACATCAGATGTTCCTACTGCATTTCTTAATGGATTCCTAGAAAATGATGTGTAAATTAAAGCATCTGAAGTCTTGAACTCAGATGCAAAATATTTAAAATTAAGACGTGCTTTATATGGACTTAGAAATGCGTCCAAATGTTGGAACATGAAATTTAATCAAGTCATGACAAATTTAAATTTTCGAAGATCACAATATGAATATTGTTTATTTGTGAATAACAACATATTCCTAGTATTATTGTTGATGATGCTCTGATAATTTGACCAGAAAATCAAGTCAAGGAACTTATTAACAACTGGTTATGGGAATTTGAAGTCAAACCAATGTATGAAGTGAGAATATTTTTTGAAATGGATTTGAAGCGAAGTCTACAAAAATATTCAAATTACCCAGAAAATAATGATTAAAAGGCTATTAGAAGAATTTAGAATGGACGAGACTCGGTCATTTGCCACTCCAATGGAAGTCAATTTTCAAATGGATATAAATGCTACAGTGGTAGATAATGTTCCATATTAACCATATCGAAGATTGGTATGTAGTTTAATGTATCTATCTTCAGTGACCAGACCTGATATAGCATATAGCGTTGCTTATTTGTCCCGATTTTTGGATAAACCCACTTCATGTGCATGAAAGCAGCTAAGAGAATTCTTCGCTATCTACTGACTATCAACTAACGTTTACCAGATCGGACAATGAACTTATAGGTGTATGTGATGCTGATTGGGGAGGTGATTATCATACTCGCAAGAGTGTAAGTGGATTTGTATGTTTTCATGGAAAAAATCCAATAGCCTGGTATTCAAGAAAACAGAACTGTGCCGCATTGTCCTCAATGGAGGCAGAATAAATTTCTGCAGGACTGGCAGCACAAGAATTTATTAATCTTAAGGGTGTTCTTAGTGACTCTACAGGTATGTGTGGACCAGTGACTTTGAAATTAGACAACTTGAGTGCCATGTCTATGGTAAAGAAAATTTCTTAAGTTTAGATCATGTTTGTTAAACCAATGTAATATTTTTATACACCTAGGGCTCAACACTTCAGTCCCGAAACAAAAAAATTATGGCCTGATCGAAGTGATGAGGGCTATAATTTGTCGAGGGATTGAAAAACACTCTATATATTATATTATAGTTCTGCTGAGGTGTATTTACTATTTTATGCATTTCAGGGATTAAAAGTACCCTTCTATAATCATCATTAATCAAGGGAGTAAAGTGGGACTTTTAATACTTGGGAATCAGTTTCACTTTATTTGCCAAAGTAATAAATTTTTACTTTATTCTCCGCAACTTAGCTCAGCTCTCCAAAAATGCGACAATAATGCCTGAAGATTTAATGATGTCACTGTAAAGCGTAGTAGGACAGATAATATAAAATTATACAAATATACGTAGGATGTGTTTAGTTCTCAATTGCATTTATATTATCGATATAATAGTACCTAAATTGCGATTTTCTGCAGGTGCGGTTGGTATTTCCTTTTTACCCAGTTTTAATTACACAGTAGTAACCTGAGAATGCAACTACTGCATAAAATCTTAAACGCAGGGGAAAACCCCAAAGATATTCAAGTTATATTTACCCACACATACAGTTTTCAAGTGAATAGCATCTTGAAATTTTAATTAATTTACTCAGTCATTATAAGGCAAATTCCACCCTATAAAACTAAGCATTCAAATTGCAAAATCAATTATTATTATAGCCTCTAAATGTCAGAAACAGATCTCTCGAAATATCAATCCCTGTCCACTTCGGCTCCTGAAGTTATCGATCTATTGAAATTTATTCGTTGTCCGGATTTTAATGTCCTTATTTTTGAAGGATTTTAAAGCAAAATATATGTACACCTGATCGGACTTGTCTAATAGCGAAATAGGAAGTAAATAAATTTACTTTCAATAAACCAAGGAAGCAATATTGGCAATAATTTGGGTGGGTTTTATTACTTACTATTCTATAGCGTTATTTATTTATTAAAGATAACATAAGATATATTTATAGGTTTGTAACTATCATTGTGAGTTTGCACAGTACCTATTGATAGAACTATTATAACACAAATTCGTTTAAGTAGGTACCAATCAAGCTTAACTAGTCACAAAACTAATTTAGGAACAACTCACTGTCTTATTATCGACATAACTTCCACTAATTATCTGAATATTTACTTATTCAATTCACTAACATCTGATACTGACATGCTAGTAGGGTTTAGTTTATCACTGATTTTTTCCCTTGGTGACCGACTCCGTTTTATAGCGCAACATTGCTTGTAGAATTGTCTAGAAAATTTACTTCCGTTCGTTTCCAATTTGCTGAACAAGAGTGTGCATAATTTTACCACCTTGACAACTTTATGTATGACAATTTATCACATAATAGGTACTCAAGTTTCTCTTTATATCACTAACAAATTTCGAATTTTTGTATTAAATATTTTGTACTTTTTGTTTGCATTCTAATATTTCTATTTTTGATCTTATTGTGTGTATTCAAAAATATTTTCACAGGTAAATAGAAAAAAATAATATAGATCAATGTGCTTCTTACATTTTGCAATGGTGTAAAGACTGGTTCAGAGGTCTTCGTCAAAATCTGAAATGAACTTTGTTTATTCGACAAAGACATGTTGAAAAAAATTTATTCAGCCTTTTTTAACTGCCTGATTACGGGCTGAATTATTCGATAGAATTTTAATCTGACCGATCACTTTTTGTCACTTTGTCAAATCTTCAAAAAATGGCGTCCTGTCTGTCATCCTTCTCACTGTCATTCCTTGCTCTCTCGGATCCTCTCCAAGTGCGTGTCAGCAGTGTTATTAATGCCTTGGTTTATTTGTGGTGGCGAACACTGATTTTTCCCGTACTTTTTAAGGAAAAATAAGATTGAATTATTTATTCTAATTGAATTAAATGCTTAATATGACCCCCAGCGTTCAAGGGCTACTTTGAAACTAACTCTAGAGGGAACTAAGAAGAAAAGGTTTGACAGCACATTATCCAATTAATTAAGTAATTAATTCAAAGTCTAACATAAAAAATTTAAAAAAACTCCAGATCCTTGATACTAAGATCATTCAGAATCTAAATGGATAAAAACTCGAGTTCTAAAGGGAAATACTCTTTTTGAACCATCTTAACTAATAAGCTCATGGATTGAGCTAATTCATCCAAAGTTGGATTTCCAAGTTTTTTTGTACTAGGGCTTCTGAGATTATGAATGAACCTTAGAATATATGCTACCGTTCTTTAAGTTTTAGTTAAACAAGAGAATCTTTCAAAAGGAAACCAACAACGACTTGAATAAAACTTTTAATCTGCTTTCTAATTTCTGGAAGTTTATCATAAGGGATTAGATTTGAGCGTGAAATATCTAGAGGCCAAAAATCTTTGTTTTGTTTTAAACCAAGAAGGTACCGTTAAACCAAATGGTTGAATGTAAAAGTTGTTTTTAGGATAAGCCCCGAGAAAGACAATCAGCTGGATTTGATTCTGTTGGTACATAATGCCAATTTGCAGCATTTGTCAAGGACTGAATTTGCACTACTCGATTTCCAAGAAAGGATTGCAATGTATGCGGGGGAGTTCGAATCCATCAAAGAGTAACAGTGGAATCGCTCCACATAAAGTAATTGTCAATTTTCATAGTTAAGGAATTCGAAACCTTTGAAAGTGTTTTTGCTAAAAGAAGTGCTCCACAAAGTTCTAATCTGGGTATTGTGAGTGTCTTGTTGAGTAGAGCTACTCGACTTTTTGAACTGAGTAGATTAACATGAACAGTCTGGTCAGCATCGATGACTCGTACTTCTTGGTACAACGATAACTTTAAAAGCCAAACTGACTTTAACATAATTTTTGCCACTACAATTACTGGCCTAAGAAGCCCTAAAGGATCAAAGATTTTCGCTATCATAGATAGGATCAGACGTTTGGTAATCTTTTTGTTGTTGGTTGAAGGACTTATTTGAAAGGAAAAACAGTCATGTTTGCATGACCAAAGTAAACCGAGAGTTTTCCCATTCTCCGAGGAAGAAAAGTAAAAGGAATCTGTTGAAGAGATTTTTGATTTTAAATTATTAATGACATCTTCGGAATTGGATCTCCATTTTCGTAATTCGAAACCCGCTGATTTTAGTATAGAAGAGAGTTGACTACATATGGCAATGGTAGCACTTACTGAATTACTACCAGATAGTACGTCATCAATATACAAATCTCGATGTAGTATGGACTTGAGCTGTTTGAGGATTCAGTTTCTAGTTCCAATTGTTTTATACTGCGAGTGGCTAAGAATGGAGCACTTGCTGTCTCATACGTGACAGTGTTTAATGAAAAAGTCAACAGCTCATTTTCGGGGCGTTCTCTCCAAAAAAATAAGTTGTAAAGGTCTAAAATCTTCCTTCATCAAAATTTGCCTATACATTTTACAAATGTGAGCAGTGAAAACGTAGGCCTGTTGACGGAATCGAATGAGAATGGATAGTAGATCTTGGACAACTGGTCCGACCATTTGAATGCTATTGTAAGAATGTCCAGTTGAAAATAAAGCACTACTATTGAAGACAACGCGAAGTTTTGTTGTATCACTGTCTTCTCTGGAACACACCATGATGTGGTGAGTAATAACTCACTTGATTATCTACAGGGTTCGAATTGGCTCATGTGATCTAGATTTTGGTTTACAGTCATAAAGTCAATGTAGATGGATTTTAATTTTAAATTAGAAGAAAACTTTCCCTCCAAGCTGAAAAATTGCCTTTTTGCATTTAACCAGGATTCACCAAGTATACTAGTTGGTTCCTTAAATGGTATTGAAACCACAAAACGACCTTCTGAGTTTCGATAAAAGGTATCTAAGAAATGTTTCTCAGCAAGAATCTCTTCGTTGGATGGGATAGCATCGGTGGAGATCTCTTCCATTTCCCAGAACTTGGCCAGTTGACTTTGGATTCATAATGTCTTTGTGAAGTGACATGAGGTGACCTTTGGAACTACTTTCAACTTTGTTACATTAACAGGGCCTGATATGATCCAGCCCAGCTTAGTGTTTTGGATAAATGACATGTTTTTTCCCAAACGAACGGATTCAGAAGACATTAGTCTCCAAAAAGTGTCAGCACCTATTAAAAGATTTATTTCACATGGTTTGAAAAATTCTGGATCTGCAAGTCGAACGTAATCGGGAATATCAAAGGCATCTGGATTGATATATGCCATTGGAAGTTTACCAGTGATTTCTGGAATTATTAAACACTAAAGTGGCATAGTAAATTTCGAATGAAACGACTGAACGTTAATGTTGCAAGAATATTTCAAATGTGTCTCTGAATTACCTATACCTTTCACTGCAAAGTTGATCTTATATTTGGGAATTTTCAATTTGTCGGCAAAGTGACTGAAAATGAAGTTTGACATGAAACCGTTATCGAGTAAAGCCCTGCAAAGAAAATCAGTACCTTCACCATCTGAAACCTTCACCAGAGCGGTTGCGAGTAGAACTTGACCTGACGTTTCATAATTACAATACAACCACTGTAAACTGAAGTAGCTTCTTGATCCTCCTGATTATTATCTGAACCTGAATTTTCCAGAAGGACCGGAGCATTGACTACAGAAAGAACATGTAACAATGAATTGTGTTTTTCATTACACTTTTTGCAGTGACCGTACTTGCAACCCTCCAAAGAATGACCACACTGCAGACAGTTGGGACATAACCTCAAGTCCAAAACCTTATCCCGTCTTTGAGATGTTGCAAGAGAAAGAAATTCAGAACATTGATAAATTCCATGTGGTTTTCGACATAAATAGCGAGAGTATTTACTTTTGTCAACTTCATTCCCTGTAGAATTACCTGAAAATGCCTTGCTCTCTGGTTTACCTAGAGGTTTGCCAGGGGTTTAATTATATGCATACTTAATTTTTCTAAGAAATCGGCCCTGTTTGATAAAAATGTTTTGAATTCATCAAGTGTAGGTAATTCGGCCTTAAATTCCTGCTGCTCCCACTCTCTAAGTGAGTCTGCATCTAACTTGTTGGTGACTAACATTTGTATACAACATCCTCTTTTAACTTAAAAGCGCTTTTTGAAACTGGTACCTTTAAAAATTTGTATGGCTTAGAATACAGATTTTTAAAAGTGACCAGTTTTAAAAAGCGCTTTAAAGTTAAAAGAGGATGTTGCATACAGCTGTAAGAAAGGATCCCATGCGTTTGTCTGAATACCCAAATTTTCAAGACATTTTAAATTTTTTGACAAAGAATCGACAACAAATCGAAGCCCCCCTGAGGAGTCTGACTTTATATCATGAATGTTGAAAAGTGCCTTCAAATGTTTATGCACTAGTGGGTTTTTGTTGTTAAGCCTACCACACAAAATATCCCAAGCAACACTGTACTTTTGCTCAGAAAAATCAAGAGCACCCAAACACTGAGCGGCAGAACCCTCCAAATATGAGCGCAAATAATGAAACTTCTCAATGTTTGTTAAAGTGGAATTATTATGTATTAGCGAAATAAAAAGATCCTCCAAACCATCGCTCGTATGCTCCTGAGAATTTTGCCAATGCTATCTTTGGAAGACGATTAAAGGATTGAATACTGCTGTTATGAGTAGGTTGTGCGCCTATTGGAGCACTTCTTGATTGAGTATTGATTGAAATAAATTGTTTCGCTCCTGAAGTTACCTATTGAAAAATAATGGCTCTCAAAATTCTCTAAGTCTGAACCGTCATAGTTAGCTCGGTCTAAGCCCTCCAATTTGAAATCTAACGCGGAAAATTTTTGAAGTAAATGAGATTCCAAATTGTCTATTCGCAATTGAAGTTCAGCTAATTTTGAATTTTCGAACTAGCTCTGCTTCAATTTTTGGAAAATACTAGAAAATCTTGTTAAGCTTGTTTTTAAATTTGCTTTCTTCCGAACTAAATAACAAATTTCCTCTTAATTTCAAAGAAAAACACCCATAGTCTTTTTTTCTTTGAAATTAAATTTCAACTCCACTTTGAGTCATGGACTTCTTTTTCAATTTAAATTTTCTCTTGATAAGCAGGAAAATTCGCTCCATGATTATTAAATGCATCACTTTTTGATCTACTCTTTTTTGACATTTTGCTGGTATAATGCAAAACAAGTAAAAGGACAAAATTGTATAGGAAAATGTGCGAAAAGGCTTAAAACTTGAACCTGATTAATGGAAAATGTTCTCCTTATGTATTACAAATTCAAGATTTTAACTTAAACTATGAAATAACTAAAAAGCTATACCTATAGCACATCTCCTGGTTTAGTCGTAGCGGTACACGAAAAAACGTTTCAAATCGTAATAGAAGCAAACCGCTTGGCAGAAAGTTTCCTTACATATAATACTTTAATTTGACCCGCAGCACCGTATCAGGAGTGGCGTCATATTCAAGATGGCGGATTTTTTCAAAATGGCGCTACTCAAGTTTTTTCTTATAGGACTAATGGGATTAAAATCAAATAAAAACCAGATTAGTACTTTAATGATGTAAAATAAAAGCACATTTCAAAATAAAATCACAATTTCGGGTGACTATTCAAAATGGCGGTGTAGCTAAGTTCATGAAAGCATAGAACATAGAAATAATTGGAAGGATAGTAGGTATTCCTAGTCTTCCGAATTTTCCGAACTGCAAAACAAAATAAGAATGGTTAAGAATTGGTTTTAATTTAAAATGGAAATATTTGAAAGTACTAACTTTTCAGTTATCTTGTTGGTGCAGCATGTCTTTGATGCAGTAAGTGCATTGCAGAGTACATAGAAGGCCACTTCTTCTGCATTTACAGCGATTACTGCTGCATCCTATTTCACAAGAGCATCTAGCTAGCTCTTGACAAGTCTCCCAAATACTTGAAAGAACAGACCATAGAGGCAGTGTCGGACTGGCCCACCGGGCAACCGGGCAAAATCCCGGTGGGCCAGGTGACGTCTCCGATAGGTGGGCCACTCGAATATTTATAAAAATAGATTAAAATATCCCACTCCCCACGCCACTGATAATCAAATCAGACGTTATTTTGCGTAATCCACCGTCCTTAAAAAATCAACTATCTATCATATCAATATCAGCTCGCTTCTGCTCTGAAAAAGTTCAAGCCAAAGTCGCGTAGAAATCGCCCGTCGCATATCGGTGAATTTGAATTCAACTGATGTACCTATTGTTGATTTTTAGAAATACAGAGGCAGGGTAGTGAATTTGTGAAAAAATCCACATCCTCACATCGGTTTTGGTTTTGATTTGAGGAGAGCACACACTCTAAGGAGTGCTTATTGTGCAAAACCACATAATGGAAGATAAATAACTTGATAATTAGTGGACTGTATAATTAGGTGGACTGGATGATCGACTGGATAGGGAACTAAAACACACGCGCTTTTCACTGACACTATATTTACAACAATTTACACAATATTTACACTATTTACAATTACTACTACAAGATGACAAGAAGCCAGAGCTTGCTTAGATGCCCAACAGGGCAGAGCTAGATTATAAAATTTATTAAAATGTGAAAAGGTTTCTGGATGCTTGTTAACGTGGACAAGCTCCAAGCTACACTGCTGCAATGACAAAAATGGCGCGCAATATATTGACAGACATGACAAAATAGACATGACGACAACGCTGCAGTGTTGCAAACTTTATATGTATAAAAATATTTTGCCATCAAAAAGAGATAGCATGATTGTTGGAACATGTTTCCAACATGCTGGGGGGCCTAGAGTTTCACATGAAACCAAGGTAAAATTTTCCAGCAAAAAAAAATAAAAAAATTAAAGAGAAAGTAAGCAACCCTTTTTTTAAAAAAAGGTATGATTTCAATGATGATCCAGTAAACGAAAACTTAACTAACAATTAAAGCTAAAAACATTTCTGGAACACATAGTATGACATTATGTATGTATATACGAGTATAGCTAATTGAATATAAATATAAATCTAAATGTTTTACAAATATATGTACAGAATTTTGTGAATAATTTTCAAAAATATTATTAACAATTATTGTCATCAATCGGTAACACTGCAATCTTGGTAACCGATCTGAGATAAATACCTTTTTTGGTTTTCACTTCGACAACCCTTACTTTGCCGTCCTTTCCAGGTATTGCTTTAACTATTCTTGCCATTGGCCACTTATAAGAAGGTACATTATCCTCTTTTAAAATGACTAACAAGCCCTCCCTAAGGTTAGGCATCTCATCACGCCATTTTGGCCTATTTTGGAGTTGCGTTAGATAGTCGTGATACCACTTTTTCCAAAAATGCTGCTGCATCTGGACACACAATTTCCAAAACTTAAGTCGACCTTGGGGAATTTCCGTCAAATCAGGGTCAGGAAAGCTTGTGATAGGCGCACCTATCAAAAAATGACCAGGGGTCAAATAGTCCAAATCTGAAGGATCTTGTGACAAGGCTACAAGTGGTCGGGAATTTAAAATTCCTTCTACTTGGACAATAAGAGTATTAAATTGTTCATAGGTAAGCTCATTGCTACCTATGACTCGCTTGATGTGAAATTTTGCCGATTTTACTCCAGCTTCCCATAAACCACCAAAAACTGGAGAATAGCTCGGTATAAAATTAAATGTAATTTTTTCCTGAAGGGAATAATTTTCAATTTTTTCTGTTTCGTTATAAAACTCTTTGATTTTATTCTCGGCTCCTTTAAACGTGGAACCATTGTCGCAGAAAATATTTGCGGGCTTCCCCCTCCGCGAAATAAAACGCTTCAGAGCAGCTAGAAAATTTTCGGTTGTCAGGTCTGAAAGCAGTTCCATATGAATTGCTTTGACTGAAAAGCACACAAAAAGTGCTATGTATGCCTTGGAACTTACGGATTTTCTAATTCGAGATTGCTTAACGAGGAAGGGACCGCAAAAATCTACCCCGACATTTTGAAACACTCTGGCTGAACAGACTCTTTTTTCCGGCAAGGGACCCATTAATTGAGTGGAACATTTTGCTTTGAATTTAAAGCAAATCACACATTTGTGTAGCTCTTTTTTAATTAATCTTATTCCATTTATGAGCCAATAATTGAGGTTTAGGGAACCTAAAACTTGTCTTGGTCCAGCGTGCAACAAAGTTGAATGTTCTTGTATTATAATTAATTTGGTGATTTTTTTGTCTTCCCTTATAACGGGGTGATGCGCCATGAAATAAATCGAACCATTAGTTAACTCCTCTACAGGGTAATTGACAATTTTGGCATGATTTAAATTCAAATAATCATCCATGAAACTCTTATATTGTGAGAAAAGATCAGGATTAACTCTAAATCTTTTTTCCAGGTTTTCAAAGCGCTTTATAGCCACTGAAAATGAATCCCCCAAATTTATGTCAGTTTGTTTTAGTGGCAATTTCACCTGATATTGGTTATTTATTATTTCAAGAGAATTTTGAAAACAAGACTCGCAAGCTTCTTGCTCGCTGGGATATTCTGGAAATATCTCAGGGACTTTCTCAGTTTCCCAAAATTGAGACATGGTTTTTTCAAGATCTGAATAGGTCGCGTGAAACGCAAAAAAATTGCATGTGACATTTGCACAAGCAGAAATTGCACCGCTTACAATATAACCGAATAGGGTGTTTTGAAAATATATATTGTTGCATTTAAGCTTCTCCGAGAGAAAAATTTCAAACGCCACATTTGCACCCAATAAAAAATCAATCGGTCCCGAGCGGTAAAAACTGTCATCAGACAAATGAATATTCCGAGGCGTTTCAAACTCTGAAATATCAAAACTTACATTAGGCAAATTGCTTGTAATAGTGTTAACAAGCGCACACTTTATGTTTTTTGAATAATCAAAAACCAAAGATTCAATATTTAAATTTATTGATTTATTAATTTTAGTTTTAGTCTCCGATATGCCAGTGATATTCAAAGAACTATTAAAGGCTTTTAATCCTAGCTTTTCAACTAAACTGTTTGTTACTAAACAAATCTGAGAGCCGGTGTCAACCAGACCTCGGGCGTAAATATATTTGCCTTTATTAGATTTAATTTTTACTTTTAAGGTAGGTAAAAGTACAGATTCTTGCTGTGAGGCATTGGAATACATGACTGCGTTCAGTAGGAAAATTATTATTTTCACATTGCTTGTCCAAATGCAGCAGGGTATTGTGTTCCTTTTGACACATACCACACCGAAACAACATTTTACACTTTCCAGAATGAATATTCAAACATAATTTACAAAAATTCTGTCTGTCGACCAAAAGATATACGATCCTTTACTAGTACGGATTTGAACTTTTTACAATTATACAGTTTATGTCCAGATATTGAACAAAAGGGACATTTTACATTGGTTTGTTTTGTTAATAAACCGTAAACCTTTTCTTTAGTTTTATGCTCTGGGGTACTACTAGTTGCCTCTAAGGCTGTAGCTCTATTTTCTAAATAGGCCAAGAATTCATCCAAAGTCGGCAATTTGGAACTATCACGATCTATTTGATAGGCTCTGTTGGTAAATTGGTCAACTTTTCTACTTAAAATACAAATCATCACCATGTCCCAGTTGTCAACAGGCTGGGCTAGGTTTTTGAGAGCTCCAATTTGCTGCTTGATGCGACTTACAAAATCTCTAAGTGCATGAGCTGTACCTTTTTGTATGGCAGGAATATCCAAAATAGAAAAAATATGTGAATTTATGATCATAGTTTCATTATTAAATCTGTTATTTAAAATATCTATGGCACCTTGATATGAAGAATTTATTAGTGGCAGATTATCAATTAAGCTTAAAGCCTCACCCTTCAAATAATTTCTCAAATAAAAGAGCTTTTCAACATCTTTTAACTGTTGATTTTTATCGATGACAGCATTAAATATATCGATAAAAGATTTGAAATTGGTTAAATTTTTTCCATCAAAGGTAGGTATCTCGATTGGGGGCAATTTAGCAGCAGAAATAAAATTATTACTTTGAGTAGGTGGAATTGAAACCGATTGAGCAATATTAGTTGCTAAATTACTAGTATTAGCTGGTCCTGGTAAATTAGATTTAGGTAAACAATTTTTAATACTTACAATGACATCATAAAAAAGAGTTTCTACATCATCAATTGAATCATCATAGTTACCATCAAGGCACAGAATTTCAACTTGAATGTCTTTAAGCTTTTGAAAACTGTCCTGCAATATTTCCTTCCGAACTAAAAATTGGTCGGTTTTATACTCACTGTCAGGATCAGATTTGTGATCGGAAATATAACGACTTATTCTAACCATGGAGTCGATTGCTTGCTTTTTCTTTGACAATAATTTATCAATTTGCTTTTTGGTAGCCATATTTACAAAGTTTACAATCAAAAAAATAAGAAAATATCAAAAGAAATCTATAAACAAAATTTAAAATTACCTAATAAATTAGATTTTTTTTTTTTTAAAAACTACTTAACAAAACGAAAAACGGATAATTGTTCATCCTTTAAATAAATAATGAAAAAATAGCAATAATTAATGCGAAAAATTCAGTTTTTCAAAAATAATGCAAATTCATTCAAATTCACTGCAAAAATCCAAAATACACAAACAACAAACAACAAAACGTAAACAAATGTTTGACATTTAATTTGAGGTTAAGCTGTCGGGGTGGTGAACTCTCACTTTCATGTTCGTTGCTCCGGGGCTGTACTTCATTGCACCAAGCAAGGATACTGCACCCGGGGTGACTTGGGTTGAACCAGACGAGAAAAAGAAGCACCCTTTTGAATTTGACAAGTGAAGTTTGTTTGCTCCGCCCCACTCTACTTACGCACTTCCGGTTCTGGCGGAAACCTTCGCTGGTGGCACGTGGAACCCAACGTTGTTTGAGACACGTGCAGACTGCACAGTGGATGATTGATTTTTTGCATCACATGGCGCCAAAAATCACGATGGAACAATCAATAACCACTAAAAAGGCACTTTTTGAGGGTTTTTAAAGCACTTTTAGGTTCCGAACTATCCAGTATCCGGCTCGAAGGACCAAAATTATGTGCAAAACCACAAACAATACCATCACATAATTTTGGATCAGTAGCGATAGGTACCAGTTCTACAAAAACAGAAAAGTAAATTGGTTGAACTTAATACACGTAATTGAAAACAGATTTGAAAATATTGGTGAGGTCACTTTTTGGCCTGGTTGCAATTCTCCGTTTTGAGATAGAGATGGTGGGCATTTCTGGTTTTCATCAGTATTACTGAAAGAATGTAGGTATTTAAATCCAAGTCACGGAAAAGACTCGCAATGAATAGTCTGGAAAATAGCTGGTAGTCCAGTTTGAGTTTGAGTGACTAAATTGTACATTTCATTCCAGACTTTTTCACCGTCTTTTTGGATGCAAAAATAGACAGAGAATGTTCTTCAATGTTTTCATACAATGGAACCGTTTTGCCTAAAATTCGTTCTTTTACAAAAGTATCGTAAGTCTTTAATGATAGAGTGCATAGCGTACTGCCAGCAGGACAAAAAGTGAACATTTGAGGACCGTATTAAAATGCCTATATTAGGATTAAGAGACCTGCTAGACGGACTTTTAGACCTTTTAGTAAATAGAGAAAATCTTGAACTTTCAGAGCATTTTTTGATCACAGTCCTATTGCTAACCGTTACCGAGTAATTATCAATCAAAGTCCCGCCATTTTAGTTGTGAAAATGATACCTATTGGGACGCGTGTGGCCGTTTCAGCCACATATTTCGATTTTAATTAGGCCTACTATCTTGGTTTTCGACCAGATTTACAAATCAATAATAATTGAAATAATACTAAATAAATAGCAAACAAACATTTCGTTTCCTCTTAGATTTAGTTTGATTTTTTTTGTTGAATATTTATTTTTCATTCGACTTTGTAACCCAGTGTAGTTTATTTCATTTCTCTTAAGTAGCTATAATTAACAACTGATTTTTTCATTTAGATTGCTGCAGTCATTTTACAAAATCTGTTAAAATATAAAATAGGCTTGGGAATTTCAATAACCAAAATTTAGAAAAAGACACATTTACTTAATTGGTGGCAAAAATAAAGTATATTTTAATTTTAACAAAGTTTAAGTATATTTGGCGGTATTATATGGCCTGGATGTGTCATAATAGATCTGCAACACTTTTCAATTATAAGTACTTCTGGAATCAACGCGTACTGCCAGCAGGACTTGCAGCGTTCTCTCTACAGGACAAATTAATAGGCCGAGTCAAGTCCTGCTCGCAGGACGCGTTCATTTACATAAAAGTACTCTCAGAAGCGCTTCCAGCAGGACAAATCGCTATGCACTCTATCATTAAATCTTCTTTCTCAGCATTGTATAGGGTTTTCACGCATTCCTGATTACCAATAACCCTCGTGTCAATTTCAACAAGGAACGTTACTTGCTCTTCAAAAGGATTACCAAACTATACAAAACTTTCTTTCAGTGCTTGGCACTTCTGTACGAACTTGCTTAATATTTTGCGCATGTAGGTATGGTAGGGAATTTGCACACAACTAGTACCTAATTGAGAGGAAATTAAATGGCGCCTTCTTTAATTTCATTTATTGTATTATTGTTTTTTTTATTATTTTTATTTTATATTTACCTATTTAGATAATTAATTTGAAAACATTTTCCACATAAAACAAAAATATATCCTATTCACAATCTGTAGTCCAAAGGTACAGGTAAATTTATCACCTTTCCCTATCAAATAGCATTGAGAGGAGATAAATTTTACCTACTACAGTCGTGAGCACAAAAAGTGGGACACCCGTTTTTTCCTATCGTAAAACGGGCTCACCAGCTATACCTACGGCAACGACAGGGATTGTCATATTTCACAAAAAATCGATTGTAGATAGAGAAAAGACTGATTTACGCAAAATAGCGAAAAATGACAAGACCTGTCAGACGGGTGTCCCACTTTTTGTGCTCATGACTGTACCTTTGGACTACAGATTGTGAATAGATCATCTAAGAAGTGCGGAAAATGAATTTTTCCGCACGAGTCTGCCGTTCACCGAACGACGCATAGCAGACGCGAAGAAATAAGTATACCTGCATAATTTGTAGTAATTTATTATTATTTTTTTGACAGCCGTGCGGATTTTTTTTTTCTACACGTGTGCGAAAATTGCATTTTCCGCATTGTTAAACAGTGCGGAAAATCGATTTTCCGCAGTACGGAAAATGCAATTTCCCCACGCTCATAGAAAAACAACATTTAAAATCAAAAATTTTGGAAATACGCCGCCATTTTGAATTTGACGCCACTTGAAATAAGGTGCTGCGGGTCAAATCGATTGTTTATGTATATAGACCAACTATACCAAGTAGTTTGCTTCTATCATTATTTGAAACGTTTTTGCTATATTTGAAGTCTGCCGCTACGACTAGTTTAATGTTTGCTCTTGACTGCCCAATGTCGAGCTCAATGTCAAATGAAAAAGAAACCCTGCGTTTTTATTCTCATCAAATTTTATCGATGGATCCACCATTCTATGGCCATCATTGTCATTTTCCATTCACTAAACAAAGATAGCTAACTCATCGGTGAGGTCACCGATGAGAATAAAAACGAGGGGAAACTGGCGGAAACTTGCCTGAAATGTCCGGTGGCTGGAAATTGCCTGAAGAATCCGGTAGCTGAAGGACCAAATCTTTATGTAAAGACTGGTTCAGAGGCCTCCATCAAAATCTGATATGAACTTGGTTTCTTCGATAAAGACATCACAGTCTTGTAGGAAAACGTAATGGCTGTATTAAAAGACAAAAAATGTTGAAAAAAATGTATTCAGGCTTTTTCAACTGCCTGATTACTGGCTGGGGGCTGAATTATTGGATAGAATTTGAATCTGACCGATCACTTTTTGCCACTTTGTCAAATGGCGTCCTGTCTTTCATCCTTCTCACTGTCATTCCTTGCTCGGCTCTCTCGGATCCTCTCCAAGTGCGTATCAGCACTGTTACTAATGCCTTGGTTTATTTGTGGTGACGAACACTGTAATTTGTAATTTAAATACTTTTTAAATTGCACATTTTTTGTGACCTCCCTAGTTATTTTTGATTTATCAAAATACCAAATTACTTACTCATTGCCACAATAATAATTACCGAAAATATAATTGAATTACTTCTCGTATAATTATTGTTACTGCCCCGCTTCAGGAATCCCTGACCCTGGATGCAGGGCGTAAAAATTATATTACTAATACCAATTATCTAGTAATCAATACTTTAATTTGCGATAAAAAAGAATGTTGCGGTCGAGAAAAAAATTAACCTTCAACAACTATATCCGATCGAGCAACGATTGACGCGATAGATGAAAAAACGGTTGCCGATCAAATTTGAATGAAAAAAAAAAAAAAAATGATTATCGGAATTGTATTTGTTATGGAACCAGTTACAAGAGGGTCACTAACATCATAATATTGACAATACTCCTGTTGAATAATAAAGAGAGTAAGCCAAAACAATTTTTTACATGACCCACGGAAATAAAAATAGACACGCACGTGGTTATTATTAGTTTTAAAATTTTTTGCATGTTTTTTTCTACCAGCGCAGTGTTAAGAATCTATATTGTGCAGTGATAGTAGATTCAAAACAAAAAAAATATATTTGAGAAATGGTAAGCTCTTTCTCTTCAAGAAAGATGATAGGACATATCAGAAACCTGCGTCAATCTTGATATTATCCCAAATATAAAAGATGCCCATAATGAATACATAAGACACAACTTCAAAAAGAGAATCACTTGGATAAGAGCAACAATCATGTTGGAGGACGGCCGGCGTGGCATCAAAATTCAAATGGAATTGCGAATTTTGCAACATGGAAATATCAATGATGGAGCTCAGAACTCTGATACAATGAAGATCGTAATGATTGGCATCTGAGCCATCACCCCAATTTAGATCCAATATGCGCTCGTTCCTATATGTGGTTTATATACTGAGTGACATAGAAATTGCAACACCCAGTAAATGTAAATATAGTGGGAGCGGCTCGTGGGAACAAACGGCACTTCGTATTAAAATTGTGCTACTTCGTACACATGTTCCCTAGACCTATTGGAGAGATTTGGGTCGCAGAGCCGGAAGTTTGATCCCTTAGGATTGAAAATGGCGCCAATTTTTGAAATTGAGGCGAATTTCGTGTGAGGAGCATGCTTAATTTCTCATATACAGGGTGTCACGAAAGGTTTGTTACAAACTTCTAGGGATGGTAGATCTCGTAAAAATAAAACTTTTTTATAGATAAACATGTGTCCGGAAATGGTTCGTTTTCCAGATATACAGGGTGGCCCAAATTTGAGCCTCATCATTGGGATCTCGGTAACCGTAAGAGATACGGGGTCGGTTAAATTACGGCAAAGTTGCGCAATTTTATGACCAATTGAATACCCTTTTGAAACCAGAAAGACTCCGAATACTTCCGGAGATATTCGGAAAAAAGCAAAATTTTGAAAAATCGTTTTTTTTTCCCGGGCTTATTTGAAAAGCAATTTAAAAATAAATGTCACTTCATCATTGTCACTTCTTCCCCTTTAGAACCTGTATAGGCCGATTTTATGATAGGTATCTTTTTTTTGAAAATACTTTATTTCAATTTCAATTAATGAATACAATAAATTTCTTATTTGTAATCCTTTAAACAGTGTTTTTAACACTGGTATCAAGGAAACTAACTAGTACAGCTGTACACAATTCAGGAACCCACCACCACAAATTCAGTCCTCTAAACAACAACAATCTGCATATTTTGTGGTAATGTGATTTTTTAAACTCTGTGTAAATGCTCTGAAACTAGACTTCTTCAAGTCTGGCAAACTATTAAAGCTAACAGAGGCCCTTGATATGGGATTATTTAAGCCCTTATTAGTGTTAACATTATGGTGATATATGTTGTTCTGAGTCCTTGTGTTGTGACTGTGTACATTATTTGCAAATAAAATTGGTGTGTTACATTTTTGAGTACTATTAATTACCTTATAAATATACTTGCATTGTTCTAGTTCTAACAACTGGTTCAACTGATATATACCCTTGGTATAGGTCACATGTGTGTTTTCGCCATTCAAGCTTAAATAGAATTTTCAAGATTTTGTTTTGAAGTGTTTGCATTTTTTTGAATGTAACTTTACCACATGTGCCCCAAACCGGGAGAAGATATCTAAAGTGTGTTGCGAAGTATGCATCATATATCATGTTTTACATTATTAGTCAAGTAATTTCTATATCTATAAAGAGCGCCGATCATTGAAGTAATTTTTTTAGTTATATAATTTGAATGTTCAGACCAATTCAAATTTGCATCTATCATTAAACCTAAATATTTAATACAATCTACGTTTTGTAACTCCATGTTTCCTATTTTTATGTTTGGTAATTCAGCCTTTTTATTTGTTTGTTTGAAGAACATATAAGTATTTAGTTTTATCTATATTTATTTTAAGTCTATTACATAACAGCCATTTAGCATATAACGTTAAATCATTATTTACTTGATTCTCCAACTCCCCAACACTTTCGCCAGAATATAATAGCACAGTATCATCTGCGAATGTGAAGTATCAAGTATCTACCACTTAAATTTGCACATTGTAAACTCAACACATGTAAAGAGGATAGCAGTGAACCAAGGACAGATCCTTGAGGCACCCCACAAAAATTTTCTAAACCACACCTTTTATTGTTGTTAATATTGACATACTGTTTCCTATTGACTAAATTAGACCTAATTAAGTTGAGAACCTTACCTCTAAATCCCATATCACAAAGTTTTTTCAATAATTTCTCTAGGCAAACCACATCAAATGCTTTGCTGAGGTCCACAAATACAGCAATAACCAACTTATTATTATCTAAAAACGTCGATATCTTATCAGTTAGATCAACGGTTGCACTTAAGGTACTCTAATGAAGCAATATTGATACAAATCTTTTTCTATATATTTGTCTATAAATGACATCATCCTAGATTTTATCACAGTTTCAACAATTTTTGAGAACGTACTGATCACTGAGATGGGTCTATAATTATTCATCAAGTCTCTACTACCTGCTTTAAAAATTGGGGTTATCTTACTAATTTTTAACTCGTCAGGGAATTTTCCATCTACAAGTACAGCGTTTACTAGTCTTACAATTATTTCCACTAAGTGCCCTTTCAGGTTTAATAGGTCGCGAACCGTAATACCATCATGTCCTGGAGCGGATGTTCTCTTGAGTCTTGAGTCCCATAATGATGTCTGTTACCTCTTTTTCCGTTGTTTCCTGTACATAGCAACTACTATCACAGTTTATTTCATTAAAATTATAATTTACCTGACTAATCTGTATATCATCATTTATTTGATCTACTATGTTTTTTCCAACTTCTGCAAAATGTTTATTTAATTTATTTACAATAACCCTGGGATCCCTTATTTCAGTATCATTAATTGTTAGAGTTTCTATATTTAGATTCTTGCCTGTGTTCTTAAATAGGGTATTAACAATTTTCCATTGTTTTTTTGTATCGCTTTTGGCTTCGTCCCACTTTTGGCTGAAGTGTCGGTTTTTTAAAAGTTTAATTTGGTTGTTTATTCTATTTTTTATATTGGTAAAACTTGCTGCAGTCTGTACGTCATGTGGATTTGCTTTCTTTTTTTTGTACAATTTATCCCGTAAAGCCATTTCTTGTAACAGTTCTTTGGTAATCCATGTATTGTTGTTGTGGCATTTAATTACATTAATATATTCCGATTCACGTTCATACAAACTAATCAAGTCTATAAGTTCCCTGAATGTATTTATATGAGTGTTCACTATCCTATTTTCGAACATTGTTACCATTTTCTTATGGTCTATGTGTTTAACCTCATGCCTCGTCTTTACGCTCTGTATATTAGTATTCTTCTCATTCAATGTGATTAACAGCCTGCTGTGATCAGAAAGTACATTATCCTCAACTATAACCTGACATTTGTTGCTATAATCTGCTTTAACTAACATATGGTCCAGTATGCTACGTGTGTTAGCAGTAATTCTGGTAGCATCTTTTTCATCTATATTGTTCATGATTTTATAATTATTCATTGTTAAAGTACTTTTTTCTCCAAACGTCAAAAAAACGCCACTTTGTTAACTCCTGTCAAGATGTCAGAAATTTGATTTCTATGCTGCCAGGCAAATTCAGCGGGTTAACACCTGTCGAGGTGGTAGAAGTTTAATTTCTATGCTGCTTGGCAATCCCAGCGGCAGCAAAAGTACTTTTAGTGCCGCTCGTACTTTTACTGCCGCTCAACCATTCACTTGCCCCCGAGCTTACCCCATAAGTTTGGAGAAAAAATAGCGTGTTGCATACGGAGTAGAAGCTTTGTGCTTCAGCAGTATTGCAAGCCTCACTACGTTCGGCTCGTAAACCTACTGCTTCAGCACAAAAAAGTAAAGCTTCTACTCCTAATACAACAATATACTATTGTAATCCTATACCACAATGGATTTTTTATCTAACAGATTAATATTAAAATCTCCTACAATTATATGTTGTGCAGGAAAACTTGACATGATGGATTCTAGAATGGGTAAAAATTGGTTGTTTTTATAGCTGGGTGGTTTATATATTAAACTCAATTTTGTACCTCTGTTACCTATGGAAACACTTACCCAACTCAGTGTATCCTCTGGTGGAGACTTGCTTAGTAGTTTAGAGGCTATGGTATTTTTGATAAATATTAAAGTACCTCCACCTCTTTTGAATCTACATGAATGAATAGAGTTGTATCCTTTGAGCTCATATAACCATTTTTCCTCTTCGGTAATCCACGTTTCCACTAGTAACAATGCATCACAGTCTGATCGGTCTACAAAACACTGCATTTCATCTAACTTGTTCCGTAAACTTTGAATGTTCATGTAAACAATATTTAACTTCTTACTTACTAGTTTAAATTGTTTTCGTCTTCAACCAAAACTATCTTGGTATTCTCATCTTTTCTAAGTAGTATGTTTCCACCACTAATCCAGAGAAACTTGAAGTTATTCTCCTGCTTAAACTTTTGGGCCTTTTTGAAAAGTTCAAGATTCTGCTTTGTTAGATCGTGGTTTAGGTATACTTTATTATTACCTGCATATCTTAGTTTCTGGGACTGGGTGTCTAATGCAAGCTTCAGTTTAGATCTCAACATATTTCTTTTGACTTCTTCATTGGGAAAGATAACTTTGATAGGATTTCTTCCTGTGTTCGCCTTCCCAATTCTAAAGGCAGTAAATTTAACGTTTGTTAATGGTACTTGCAATGGTTCACCTATTTCAGTTACAATTTGCTTTAGATTTTCTCTGTCTTGACATGGAATACCATGGATTGTAATGTTTTTGTTTAGTTCCCTTTGTTCATTTTTATTTGTAAGAGTTCCTCTTTCAGTTCGTTGTTCACCTTCACCTGCTCCTGATATTTCATGAACAGGTTATTGTATTTTGTGTCCATTTCTTCCAGCTTCGCCATTACGTCAGCAATTGTGTAGGACTTTTGACTATCTCTCTTAGAACTTTTCTTCTCTGATCTTTCACCTTTCACTTTGCAGTTTTCACAAAGCCAATCTTCCTCTGATTTTGAAATCCTCTGGTAAGCCTTTAAACCCATTGATAAACAGGTCCGGTGCTTCCATATCAAACACCCGTCACAAAGCAGGCCTTCTTCACCATCCTTGACAGTCTTTTTGCATACGTCGCATTCTTCAATCTCTTTCATCGTTCTTTTCTTAGGATTGAGACGTGCCGAATTTCCGAAATTAATTAAAACAATTTCGAATCTTGTGAGAAGCTGGCAACGTTGTATGCAGCAAAAACAAAAAATGTATTATTTGCTTGCTTGTCTTGACTACACACTTGACAATTTATGCTTTTAAAACCATATTTTAGCCGTCACCTTCACTGCCTGTGTTTATTAAGATGTTGGACAATCACTTCAGATAGATTTCGCGATTTTAATTTCTCGTAAAATGTGGAAAATATCGATCTTTCTTAAGCAACGTAAACAAACCGAACGTACAGCGTTGCCGTTTTTTTCCAACGTCTAACAAGAATCCAAAGTTTTCACCTCGGTTTTCACCAATTTCCGTAGTTGAAATGACGTTTCCGGGTTTCTTTTGGGTGAGGATCACGGAAATAGACTCAATAAAGACCTTTTTTTTTATGAATAGGCCCCTTGCATCAAATTTTTTTATTGCTGATTTCGATAGTCCATGAAAAATAAGTCAACACGTGTTTTTTCTTTTTCTTCTTAGTCAAAAATTGACGGAGATACAACGCTATGAAATATGCCTATGACGTCATCAGGTATAATACTTTATGACGTCGCACATGCTCAGTATATCTATATATACAAAACTTAATATTTGTATAACTTCCGAAATAATCATATTTGGGCGAAATGAAAAGAATTTAACGATTTTTTTTCGATTTCCTACAGTTTGCAATAAACAATAATCAATTTAATTTTCCATGCAAGTACCCTATTCTTATGTAAGTATTTTGAATAAAGAAGCGGAGATAAAATAAGTAAAAAACTGAAAGTTATCTATTTACAACTAAAAATTGTGAATTATTATTGAAACGTATTTACAAGTCAAAAGTCATCACCAGGGAATGCTTCATCATCGCTAAAATCTCCTGTTGTAGTCGAGCTAGAAAAAAGTGTTTAGTCAAAATTACAACAAATAAAACGCTGACAGTAATGTCCATAATAAGCATACCTATATAAACTCGCCTCTGATTTTTGCAGTATTCTTTGCAGTTAGAACGAAGGGAAGGCTGTTTCGCAAGTATGAGCACCTCATGGTCTCACAAGTTGACTTGCAGCCGCATTTTCGAAGGACTGGGAGCTCTTTCCATATTTGTGCCTCTTTGGTCCAGTTTGGTTCCCAGGTCACATTGCCTCGTGTCCATCCCCAAGTTGAGGGATTTGGAGGGTATTCAGTAGGTGACAAGCAGCGGCCCCACACATGACCTGCCTGGTATGCAGCCCGCAGTGCATGCTGCTACAATGCAGAAGGCGTTGGAAGGAGGATTTGCACAAATTTATTTTTTGTACAGAATAAATATTTTTGCACGTTCGTAGTGGGTTTATCCTGTGTTTTGCGGTCATAAAGAATGGCAGTAAATTCTCCCAAAGTTTTCATTGTTTTTTCTGTTATTTCTCTTTGTGGATTTGAGAGTTCAAGTGAAGCTGGTGTCACGTCCGGGCGTTTCATCCAGGTCATAAATGCTTTCTTCTTACTAATTGAATTGAAGAAGGACATTGTGTCACAACCTGTGTAACAATGAAAGCCACGCAGGGCTTGTGAGGTTTCTTCTCCAAGTGTAGACGCAATCAAATGAGTAGCTATGTATCGGCGCTTGGCACCAACACCTGACATTATCCAAAGTTCTCGCAGTCCGAGTTCTTTCAGAGAAAAGAAGAACCAAATGCATAGGACCAGAACGTCAGTATCTGAAGACTGGACGAGGATGTTCTGGGCTCCATGCTCTACCATGTCTTTCGCATGAAGAATGATCCGCACGTGCGTAGCTCGTATTCCAGCCAATGAGGTAAGAGAATCATTAGATGAAATAATTTTTTCACCCCGGTTTGTGACTACAGTTGCTGCTGGAAAATCACAAATAAAGCTATCTGCGAGGTACTCAAAAAGTGCACCTTTGTTTTTAGAGTTGCGAAGGAAATCTGCCCAGTCGCAAGGAACTTTACTTTTGGGCTGGACCTGGCGTCGGAGCACACACCCTCGATTTTCACGAGTCGAATTCTTCAAGCTAGCGGGCCAGTAGAGATCCCAAACCAAGTCAACGCGTACTGCCCTTGTAGAAGAGACTCTCCGACAAATGTTTACTTTCAAGTCCAAGCTAAAATATTCCTCAAAAGTTTAGCCAATGCATGTCCTGAAATTTTGCACTAACGCCGGTCCGTCAATTATAATGCTATCAAAAGACTCTCGGGCTCTTGGTGCCGATGATACTAATGTTTCCAATTTTTCGGCTAGTTCATCTTTTTTTCCTGGCCTTAGTTTTCCATTCAGAGACAACGAGGGGGGGCATTCCTAATTTTCATAGTGGAAAAACTTATCAAGGTCCAGCTCTCTCTCCTTTGCTAAAATGAAAAGCCTCGAAAATAACTGAACTTCATCTTTGAGGATTTTTACTTGAGTGCTTGTTGCTGGTTTTCTACTTTTATTATCAAAGATTTTTGTTCCAATTTTTTTAACAGGTTTATACAATGCTTTGGATTTTAGAATGAGCCTCTCCTGAACAAATGTTTCATAGGCATATCTACCAGCACTTTCCGCACTATCTTGAGGCTTTACAGACTTCTCTTGCATGACTATTTTGGTATCCAGACAAAATAGATCACCGCTATGCAAAAGGATTCCCTACGCTCAGAAAAGCATCTTTCACAGCAAGACAGCGCTCCAGAAATTTTAGTTGAAAAGAGGAATACTGCTCATGATGTTTTTCGGAAGAGGAAGGAGATAGATTTTCAAATGCAGTTACAAGACGACTAATCTCTGGAGCTGAGAGCATTACTCTGCGCCGTGTGTTCAAATCTTGGTAAAGGCCGTTCGCACCACCGGTTTCCTTGATTTTATGTTGCTCATGAGCCTGGTCAATAGCTATAGCTGAGAAAGGCTTTCCAGACTTCTGAACAACAAAGTTTCCTAGAAAAAGAAGTTATTTTATGAGAATATGGTTTTAACATAATCAACATAATAAATGTTATTATTAAGTAACTGGTTAGGATGTTGTCTTGTCATACCTGAACAAAATTGCTGATGAATATAGAAAGATTTGATATCCAGCTCTGTCAAATCTTTCATAGGGACGGACAACCACCGCGACTAGTTCACATGGTCGAAAGCAAAAAACCAGACAATCATTTTTTTGATGCATCTCAAAAAATCATCATAGTTTTTTTTCCTCAGTGATCCCGTAAAGGTATGCAACAGAATCTCAAGGTTTGAACTGCCAACCAATATTTAAAGGTCGGACATTGAGAGCTCATTGATTTTAACCATTCGTCAAGTGACCCGTCGCCACCGTCAGAGATATATTTATCATGACTCTCAATCATTGAGCTATACAAAACTGCCGCGGTCACTTCATGAAATAAGCGCGACCTTTTCACATTAGACACCTAAAAGATAAAAAAACATACATAATTACACCACGTTCATTAATTATTACCTTAAAAATGGCTTCTGCTCTTCCTTTCGTTGTTACACCTGAACTTGCAATAATACTAATCCATCCACTATCATTCAATAACTGCCCTAAGACACGCAGAAAGTTTTGTTCAATGTGAAAAGGTGCAAAAAGTAGTACGAATTTTTCCTCACTGTCAAGATCTGGCCAGTTCCATTGAATAAGTTTACAAGTTGCATAGAGCGTTGATCCGCAACGAAAACTCCCGCTCTAGGGCTCCAGCTGCATGGAACGCTGACCATGATACATCTTTGTACACGAAAGACTGTGGGCTTTCTGAGTGAAATTCGCCAGAAACGTACGACAACCAGTTTTCTTCGTCCCTCCACAAAACATTTGAATTGTCTGGAAATGAATACAGGAGACAAAACAATCAATTTTTGGAACAATTTGGAATAATATATTATCATCAAATTGTATTATTTTATTAAAAAAAATAAAATTACCTGGGTTGGTGAGGAAGCTCGACGAATCACAGAGGCAGTCGGGCACAGGAGATTGTTTCTGAACAAGTGTCTACTCTGGAACGACGGTGAAGCCATTAGGAAGAGAACGTACAGTGCGTCTGCCACTCTTCTGGACAGTACTAAACATTGTTTGCAGAAGTCGTTTTTCACTATGAGACTGTAGGTTAGGCAACTGGAAAACTGACAGGGCTGTGCCATGAAAAAAACTCTGATGTTGTGCTGCTAGGGTTGTGATCTATATTATCTATTGCAGCCACAGTAAAAATATTTTTTCTCAATATTTCTGGACAGACAACTCCTTCTTCTTTGGCTCTTTCGGCAGCTAAATAACAAAATGTTGAGGTTATTTCCATAATGCGGTCATATGACACAGATATACCCAAAGAATGCAGCCTGTCAATTAATTTTCGCGTCTGGAATTCCCCATACAGAACGATTCCAATGTACACAAGAGGAGGCTCATAATCTTTTTTGTGTCGAATTCTATCAGAAGTAATAGCTCTATCCTTTTTCTGAAAATTAAATAGAATAAGCTGGCTTATTGGGAGGGCTGGGCCTTAGGATTGGCATTTTGATTGTTCACAGTTACCATACAGAAGAGATTTCACAACTGCAAGCAACGAGGCACACTATTCTCCTGACATCTTTCATCAAACCGGCCCTCAAATTCAACTGGCTTTTTCGATATTTCTTTTCTCAGGTTTCTCATCAGTCTGTTGAATGCTAATGCATCGCCGTCGCGGTCCTCTTCCACAAACTCTTTGTGTATGTACGCTGATTTTCTAGTCAGAACTTACTCCCTGCCGGACCTAATTTCCTGAAGTTCGGTAAATATGACAATATTTTTTTCCGTTAACGGGTTGTCTGAGTCTGGGCTATTTCCTCACGTGGAACAACCAGAAGTCCAGCTAGTCTGTTTCTGTACATAATTGTTAGGTCTAGAACTTTAAAAACAAACTCAGTCAGCTCACTATTCAGTTTTATTTGCATTTGCCATGCCTTCCTTCATACATCGCAACACCACTTACTGGTTTACTGTCTGTCACTTTACATTTATTATGTAAATCCTGAATACAGCGCAGATGGTATTTAAGTTCCTGAACGAAAATATCGCCGGCACTTAGGGTGGCTAAAAGTTTAGAATCCTGTAATATTTGGGCACAATTCCTGACTTTTTCTGTAACCTTATCAGTACATGCACTATGAAGGGGCGCTTTCCATTTGCGCTCTTTCAAGCACAGAACACATTTGCTGGATATCGATGCTGCGAGGGGCACTGACGATCGAGTGACACGATTTGTGTCACTATTTTCACCAGTGAAATTTTGCCTATTAGTATTATTTGCGGCTGCCTCTGCCAGGGATTTTTTTCAGGCGAGACAATTTTTCCTCTCCGTACTGTGATCTACAGTTCTGGTGATACTTTGCACTGTTTTCAGTCAGAGTCTGCGAGATACCAGAACCACCATCAATATCATCTACTTTCCTTTTAGATAGTAAAACATGTTCCAATGCCCTCAGGTCCTGCAGAGTTTCACCAAGAGATATATAATCTGAATTTCTCTGTTTAGGCCCACTGCGATTTTATTCGTGATAAACATTAATACATTGTACTTACGTTTTTCAAATGAATATACTTTCACGGCACAATAAACACATATTAAACTATCGCAATCTACACTAACTTTTGTCCCGAGTAAAATCTTTCGAATCTTGTCGGACGGTAAAGATATCATAAAATCGGCCTAGATATAAGAAATGAAGCATGCTCTTCACACAGAAATTAATTTCGGATGTTATTTTTGTCATTTTTACCCTCGGCAACCCCGAAAACGACACCTTGAACATAAAAATAAATCGCTCTAAAAAAAAATGTTGCCTGAAATTCGCCTCAATTTTAAAAATTGGCGCCATTTTCAATCCTAAGGGAAGGAACTTCCGGCTCTGCAACTCAAATCACTCCAATAGGTCTAGGGAACATGTATACGAAGTGGCACAATTTTAATATGAAATGCCGAATAATACCAGCATTTCTCACGAGCCGCTACCACTAATATATTTTATTAATATTTTGGGAAGTAGTAGAATGAATATGAATAACAATCGATGAAATTTTCAAATAAATTGATTGAAAGGAATTCGCAAAAATTTCAGTCAGTTGCGCCTCCACGTAAGTGTTGACATTCTGTAACTCTTTGTGGCATGCTGCGAATCAGATATCTGCCTGTGGTAGGTTCTTCGAGGCATTTAATCTTCCTCATGACGTAGACGTTGTACATCCAGTAGAAGATGTAGCAACTGCCTCAGCATTCTTCATATCCCAGGCATGTTTAATGGGCGATAAGTCTGGTGACCTTGCGGGCCATGGAAGAAGGGTTACATTGGCATGTTGAAGGAAGTTTCTAGTAGAATTGTCATATTGAAAGATTGGATTTTGCAGTTGCAGAAAATAGGGCAACGTAAAAGAGTCAGTCGCAGATGTAGAGAAAGGCAGCAACCTCAATTTTGCATGAAGCGTGAGACTGCGCTTACTAGGGGCATTATGGCTTAAGGTGCCATATAGCAGTTGGAAGCGGGTCACCTCTAGTTTTTTTGGATTGAAACATGAACCCTACCTTCAGCAACTGCAAGGTCCAATTTTTGAACAAGACAATGCGAGATCACATACCGCTGCAGTTACTAGAAACTTCCTCCAACAAGTTAGTGTAACCTTTCTTCCATGCCCCGTAAAGTCGCTAGACTTTTCGCCTATTGAACATGTCTGGGATGTGATAGGTAGAAGCCTGAGGTAGTTCCCACATCTTCTACCGGATGTACAACGTCTACGTCATGAGGTAAGATTAGAAAAAAAAGTCTGGGAGACCTTACCACAGGCAGATATCGATCATCTGATTCGCAGCAAGCCCCGAAGAATTACAGAATGTCAAAACTTACGTGGAGGCGTAACTGTTAGCAGAAATACCGTGTTATCATGTATACCATTAATGATTCAGAAATTTTAAAAAATTAAAATTATTCTGACTCATTTAATAGCCATAATAGAGTTCTTGCCCAAGGTTGACAAAATAAACATATAATTATTGCAAAATTTTAAGGAAATCTATTTACGATCCAATTTCCTATATATTCCATAACCTAATTATCGAATTGTTATATCACTTTAGCACAAAGATATATAAAAATCCCAACCTAATAATAATAATTATCAACCTTGTAAGAAATAGCATTTACCGAGCCAATTAAAAGCAGTTCGGTTCTTTGTGTGTTAAAAGTAGATATTACAAAATGAGCAGCTGATATTCTCGACTTGCTTGCAAACTGCACAAGATTACGTCTCAAATGTATATAATTTATTGTCAGATTGTTTTGCTTTGATAACTGGCGAACCTGACACGAGAGGAAGGATTATGATTGATATCGGACTTTTGTTTTACTTGTATTTTCATTTATTTTATGAACATTGAATAATTAAGGACTCAAGGTTAGTATTTTTTTTTCTGTTAGTGTTATATTATAAGCACAAAAAAAGATGAGAAAAGTTTATGGGAACACAAAACATTCTGAACTAAAATGGTGTTCGCAGGGTGAACAAAAAGAAGAGAAAAGGATATATTGGCAAAGGATAAAGATTTCACGAAAACTTCAGAATAAACGAAAACGGATGAAGCTAAACATGACACTATTTCAATAATAAATATTGTAACAGCCTAAATGAGGATTAATAAATCAGGTTTGAGTCAGAAAAGAAAGAACATGAAACTAACAAAGCCAAAGAAATTGCATTGGTCTTTGTGGTTATGACAAGGAACATAAAGTAGGAAGAAGAAACTAATGTATTGGCAATTAAAGAATGTTCAACCAAAAAATTAGAAGAAATAAAAGATGGAGCTGAACATTACGTGAACGTCAACGGTTAAGTGTACTTACTTGATCCGTAAGAGTTTTTTTTACAATATAAAAAAATCAATTAATAATACAAAATAAATTATTCTTCAAATCAAATAATTTGCGTAAAGCAACAAACACAAATAAATAAGATCCTGATCGATAAATTAGTTCCTAGTGGGTTCTTGAGTAATATTCAAAGCGACAAGTGGGCACGGTGAAGCGAGGTATGTCATAAGAAGTGTTTTAAAATTACCGTAATTGGTATAATATGCGTATATCAGTAGTCATTCTGCTTTTGAATTAGGATTAGGGTCGATATTTCAATATTACCTTAAAATCGAGACCCTTTAGCTTGTAAAATTGAAACCAGTTCCTTTAGGTGAATCCTAAGATCCACGTTAAATGAATATGGCATTAATAAATAATGCCAGCCTTGTCATGCCCAACTCAGCAGCATCTGCTGTTTATGATATGAAGATGAACTGGAACAAAGTAACAAAGATTTACACACTATGCTACTCAAGCTTGGAAATGAGCTCCAGCTACTCAGTGCAACCCTGAATTCCATAAAAACTGTATCAAACTCCTCAAATCCTTTGCCAACACCATCTCAATTCCAACCTACTCTACATTCAGTCCCATTAGGAATGGATCAAGAAGATTTCAATCATCCAATGGTGGTGCAACTAGCAGGTCAGCAAAAGTCCCAGTGACCAGTCCGCAGCATGGTGCGCCAATCAGTGCCTAATCCAGTAAGAGTATCGGAGCGCTGATATAACAATCCTGTATTAATCGGTACAGGTGCCGACAGAGGTCTTTTCTCTGCAGGTCATGCAGGTGAGAGGCGTCAGTGGCTATATATGAGTTGATGTGATCCGAGTACCACCGAAAAACAGATTCTGGACTATTTGAAGGATCAGCTTTCCATTCCTGATGTCAAATGCTCGGTATTGGACAAAAATGACCATGTGGTTTCATTTAAAATTTGGGTTAAAGATTCACTTTTGAAGGGCCTGCTAAATCCAAACCTCTGGCCTGTAGGCATTGCTGTCAAGGAGTTTTATCCTCGTCGTATGGGGGCAAAACCCCCCACAGCAAATTTTCAAAGGGGAGAAAGAGGGAACCAGTCTCATTAGATTGTTCTACCTTTCTGCACCAAAATGTAAGAGGACTAAAAACTGAACTCAAAGATGCTTTCTGTCCTACTCACGCCGAGTCTTTCTCAGTGATTGCACTTACGGAAACCTGGCTGGACTGTAGTATCTGTGATGCTGAATTTCTTGACTTACGTTACACGGTTTATCGCTGTGATAGGAGCCGTCTAAACAGTGCTGAAAGCTGTGGATTAATTAAAATTGGTTTAAATCTCATCGATTGGTGAAGCATCGGTGGAGGAAACATGGGTGTCAGTGACCCTAGGTGACTTGGTCTTCTGTATTGGCTGTGTCTACATTCCACCCTACCATGGATGTTCCGTATTATGAAAACCACTTGAAATCAGTTGCTGTGGAATGTTTGATAATATGTGCTTAATCTTGGAGATTATAATCTTTCTCAAATAACGTGGTCCACTAGTGAGGATTTCTCTGGTTTTTTAGTTGAAAATGTGAGGTCAACTAAGGAAATATTGTTATGTACTGCCTCTCCTAATCTGTCTCAATACAATGGGGTGACTAACAATCCTGGATTTATGCTTTGCCAACTTTGAGCTTGTTTCAATTGTAATATCTGACGGTGGGCTGTGATTCTGTGATCGTTATCACCCAGCTCTGAAGTTTTCCATACTGTTGATAAAGCTAAATTTCTGAAGCCTCCTAATTATTTTTCCTATGACATCGAAAATGCCAATTACGATGTAATTAATGAATATTTCCTTTCCTTTGATTGGTGATCCATTATGACTGAGGATCTAAACGAAAATGTTAATATTTTTTACTCGGTGCTGTTCGACTGCTTTAATATGTTTGTTCCCACGAAGAGACATTGTTACAGAGATACATTTCTTATCTGGTTTGCTTACGAACTAAAAAACCTGATTTTTCAAAAGAAAAATTGCTCACAAACAATACCATCTGTCGAATAGTGAAGTGGATTATTTTGCATTTAATACACTTCGGAGGGATTGTAAAAGCCTCACCAAGGAGGTTACCTACTATTCCTAAGGAAATGTTTATGGCGACAGAAATAGTGCCCATCGGTATTGACATAGCTAATCTTTTTGGTGTTTATTTTTCCTTTGCTTATAACGATAACCCCCAGAGAAATTCCAACGCCAGAACTTTTGCTGATCGATTTAAGAATGTTTCAAGCATTGTCATAGACCCAACCGATATTGTGAGGGCTTTAAAGCAAGTGGACATCAACAAGTCTGCAGGACCTGATGGTATTCCTAACAAAGTCAGGTAGAAAGAATGATGTAACAAACTACAGACCTATCAGCATCCTGTCTGCAATTCCTAAATTATTTGGGCAGTGCGCTGAAAATATTATTTCAAAAATATTTCATCAAATTGTGATCAGTCAACAGCATGGGTTTACAGTTGGTTGGTAGATTGGTTGATCGAACTTGTTTCTCTTTACAAATTTTATAAATTCATCATTTGATAACAATGCAGAAACTCATGCAAGATATGCTGACTTCAGTAAAGCCTTTGATAAGGTAAACCATAACATCCTTCTTTCAAAGCGTTCAAGTCATGGCGTTTCTGGACCCTTACTTTCATAGATGAAATCAGGTCTATAAACCTAGCAGTCCGAAGGTGGGAAAAAATTAGGGCCTCTAATTAAAAATTAGGTGCTCCTTTAGTTTTTGAGAAAATCAAAAAAAACTAAGAGATTGCTGGGTTTAGGAAAGCTAGTAGTCCCCTATAGTAAAAAATATTTTTCCAAAATTTTCTTTTATATCAGAATTAGGTGCTTTTTAGGTGCTCCTAAATAGTCCAAGAAAAAATAGAATTGATTAATTATTAACTGAGCTACAGATTTTTCTAAAATTATTAGGGGATTGCTGGCTTTACGTTTACATGTTGGTGTGTCAGAATGGAAAAAGAACTTCGGGATCTATATAATAATTAGGTGCTTTTTAGGTGCTGATTAGGGCCTCTAATTAAAAATTAGGTGCTCCTCTAGTTTTTGAGAAAATCAAAAAAAACTAAGGGATTGCTAGGTTTATGAAAGCTAGTAGTCCCCTATAGTAAAAAATATTTTTTCAAAATTTTCTTTTGTATCAGAATTAGGTGCTTTTTAGGTGCTCCTAAATAGTCGAAGAAAAAATAGAATTGATTAATTATTAACTGAGTTACAAATTTTTTTTAATTATTAAGGGACTCCTGGCTTTACGTTTACTTGTTGGTGTGTCAGAATGGCAAAAAAACTTCGGGATCTATTTAATAATTAGGTGCTTTTTAGGTGCTAATTAGGGCCTCTAATTAAAAATTAGGTGCTCCTCAGTTAATAATTAATCAAATCTATTTTTTCTTCGACTATTTAGGAGCACCTAAAAAGCACCTAATTCTGATATAAAAGAAAATTTTGGAACAATATTTTTTACTATAGGGGACTACTAGCTTCCATAAACCCAGCAATCCCTCAGTTTTTTTTGATTTTCTCAAAAACTAGAGGAGCACCTAATTTTTAATTAAAGGCCCTAATTAGCACCTAAAAAGCATCTAATTATTATATAGATCCCGAAGTTTTTTTCCATTCTGACACACCAACATGTAAACGTAAAGCCAGCAGTACCCTAGTAATTAAAAAAAAATCTGTAATTCAGTTAATAATTAATCAATTCTATTTTTTCTTCGACTATTTAGGAGCACCTGAAAAGCACCTAATTCTGATACCGAAGAAAATTTTGGAAAAATAGTTTTCACTATAGGGTATTACTTGCTTCCATAAACCTAGCAATTTTTTTTGATTTTCTCAAAAACTAGAGGAGCATCTAATTTTTAATTAGAGGCCCTAATTAGCACCTAAAAAGCACCTAATTAATATATAGATCCCGAAGTTTTTGTGCCATTCTGACACACCAACATGTAAACGTAAAGCCAGCAGTCCCCTAATAATTAAAAAAAAAATTGTAACTCAGTTAATAATAAATCAAATCTATTTTTTCTTGGACTATTTAGGAGCACCTAAAAAGCACCTAATTCTGATACAAAGAAAAAATTTGGAAAAAAAATTTATAAACGTAGCAGTCCCTTAGTTTTTTTTGATTTTCTCAAAAACTAAAGGAGCACCTAATTTTTAATTAGAGGCCCTAATTAGCACCTAAAAAGCACCTAATTATTATATAGTTCCCGAAATTTTTTTCCACCTTGGGACTGCTAGGTTTATAGACCTGATGAAATCTTATCTTACTAACAGAATGCAGCAAGTAAAGATCGATGGCTATATTTCTTTTTTTTTTCATGCATCCTCTGAGGCTCTCACTTGGGCCCCCTTCTATTAGACCGTCAGATAGTGTCATATTTGGGTGCCCCATTTTCGCATACAAGCCTCGAAGAGAGTTGAAAAGTACATCGATTTTGAGTAGGATGGAGGTATTTTCACGACTGGCTCCTGGGGATAACATATGGAAAATTCGATTTTACTTATGTTACCCTAAAATTTACTTTTCCATTCGCGACACTCAAGCCAATATGTTTTCTTGCTACCAACTTTTTAGATTTTCATCCTTCCGATGAGCTTGTGTGGAAAAATCGCCCAAAATCTCGATTTTTCCTTACAAGATTACGCCCTTATTTCAAACCTTTAGCCACCTGCAACACCCCCTTCTTTGTTTTCACGAAGCCAGGATTTCTTTTTTAATCCTTTGGTGAACACCGCTTGCGAGAAAATATGGGCACGAGGATTTTCCATACGTTATCCCCAGGAGCCACCCGTGAAAATACCTTCATCCTACTCAAAATTGATGTACTTTTCAACCCTCTGCGAAAATGGGGCACCTAAATATGTCACTATCTGACAGTCTATATGCACCTTATTTATCAATGATTTAGGATCGTTGATTTCCTTGAATTTTTTACTCTTCGCTGATGACTTGAAGTTGTATTATCAGGTGACGTCAAGACATACCTACTTATTCTGCAAAACGATCTTAACATTGTTTATGATTGGAGTCAGTCTAATGACATGTTCCCCAACATTAATAAGTGTTGGTGTATAGGATTCAGTAGACTCACCTGTAAGGTTCCCTTTCAATATTGCTTAGGTAACGTTCGCTTTTCTGAAGTTTCTGTCATCAAAGATCTTGGTGTCTATCTAGATACTAGGTTATTGTTCATCAAGCATTTTGAAGTGGTAATTGGCAAGGCTAATAGAATGTTAGGTTTTATTAAGAGAGCTACTAGAGACTTTACAAGTATACGCCCCATCAAAATTCTTTACACATCACTGGTCAGATCCGTTCTTGAATTTTCTTGCATAGTGTAGTCAGCTTACTATCAGATCCACATCAATAGGCTTGAGAGTGTTCAACACAAATTTATCAAGTTTGCTAGGTACAAACTGTCTCTGAGTGGTGTGATTCTCAGCGTTGGCCAGATTATGACTTACTTAGACTTAACTACTCTTGTTCGCAGAAGGGAATACTTTGATGTCTGTTTTGCTTTAATATCCTTAACTACTACATTAAAAGCCACGAATGTCTTGGATGCTTTTATCTACACACTCAAAGTTATCGGACACGAAGTAAATCTTTACTGCACATTCCTTACTGTCTGACTTGGTACTTACTATTCAGCCCTGTTAATGGAATATCTGCCAATATAAATAAGTTCTATGAGGGTCTTGACTTTTTCAGTTAATCTCAGGATAATTTGGAGACGCGGGCCAAAAGGATTGTTTTAGGTAAGATTTTTAGATTATTCTAGATTTAAACTTTGTATCGCTTCAAATGTAGGTATGTATTTTTTTATACGTAAATAAATAAATAAATAAATAAATGAAAATAAAATAATTAGGACAATGTCCCAATCTTCTATGCCATTCAATAACGCTCACGCTCATATTTTTCTTTTCTTCAGATTTTCCTTTTCTTCTGTAGCCATCCCATAGTCCTTATTCTCTTGAAAAATTTGTAATTTTTCAGATGGTAGTATTGTGTGTTATCGATTTTTTGGGTGTTTCACTGCTTTAAAGTGGAATTGTTTAAAAATTTGTCATTTACATTTTTATACATTTTGTGAAAGTTTCTTATTCAGGATTCAAAATGACTCATAACTGTGCAGTGTGTCAGGATAGAGGAAAACCAGGGGATTGTTTATCATTTCACCGGTTAGTAAGCAAAATCTATGACATCGACATGATTGATAAGAAAAAAATACAGTGTCGGAGGTGCATGTAGGCCACAAAAATACAACATGGTACATATTTCAATTTTGTATTTCTATTAAACATTATTTTGTTGTGTGTAGACCATTTTAGCAGTGGAAACCAGAGATTTTCAAAAACTGATGCTAAAATTTTAAAAGCCTCTGCTGTTCCTGTTGTTGCAAGCACAATCGTGACGCGAAGCGTCGAGATTGACTATTAATCTCGAGACAGAAATGGAAACTCTCCTCCGAGGTTTGTATACTATTTTTTCTCCAAACGTCAAAAAAACGTCACTTTGTTAACCCCTGTCAAGATGTCAGAAATTTAATTTCTATGCTGGTAGGCAAATCCAGCAGGTTAACACCTGTCGAGGTAGTAGAAATTCAATTTCTATGCTGCTTGGCAACCCCAGCGGCAGCAAAAGTACTTTTAGTGCCGCTCGTACTTTTACAGCCGCTCAACCATTCAGTTACCCCCGAGCTTACCCCATTCGTTTGGAGAAAAAATAGTATATTGTTGTATTAGGAGTAGAAGATTTGTGCTTCAGCAGTATTGCAAGCCTCACTACGTTCGGCTCGCACACCTACTGCTTCAGCACAAAGCTTCTACTCCTAATACAACAATATACTATTATTTGCAAGCATACCATTGATTATGATTAGTCATTTAATTTTTTTATTATTAGAAAAAAATAAAATAAATATCCAAAATGTGTCATTCACTGTTTTTACCTGACGTTCTCATTGTTGCCAGCAAAGGTAAATAAATTAGAGTGAGGGAAATCGGTGAGGGAAATCGAAGAGAGAAGTGACACAGGTAAAGTGACACTTCCAAATTTTTAAAAAGTCAGTAATGTCAAGATTACATATATGGTTGCAAATAAACGTATTATCTTCATTAATGGTGTTATGTCCACTATTCAATTGAATAAAACCAAAGGTTTGTCAACTTTCAAAAAGGGATGAAGTTCGGCTCAATTTGGAACTTGTCGAGAGCAAGAAATTAATTTTCATTTCGATTAATTTATCAACAAATTTATAAAATGTCAACAAATGAACCAAATTATTAGTTAGCAAAGTAGTGGTTTATTGGTCTGCCTCTACTTTGACTACTAAACAGTGGTTAGTAGATACTAAGTTTAAATCATACATGGCATCCTTAATGGTGACAGTAATATCATTCTGATGCTATAGTCAACTTTAAAAATATAGGTACTCATAGTACTTTTCGTAAGTATTTAACTTGAAAGTTCAGTGCATTATATTTTCAGTATTTGCATTATTGATCAGTTTGCTTTAAGTATATTTTGGTTATCATTAGGTACCTCAACTCTCGTGATATTATTATTAATAATCTGAATAAACAGTGTTTTTTTTTAGCATTGTTGTTAAATTATTACAAAACTACCCGTTTTTGATACAAATCCCCCAAAAAAAAAAAAAAAATGTAACGAAATATTAGGTCTGTTTCTGTACAAATCACAAACCAGTCAGAGTAATTTTCATTGGTTGAAACTAGTTTTCTGACTGTTTTCAATCAATGAAATTTGCTCTGACGGGTTTGTGATTTCTGCAGGAGGAACAGACCTATTGTTTTCGTCCCATCTCATGTATTTTTATTTTTTTTTTGAAATAGTCCAGTTAGCTTTCAGTTTAAGTGCTCAAATTTATCATTTTTGAAACTACCTATTTCTGGAATTAAGGCTGTGGTCCGAATATAACCAGGGTTTTGGTTTCGCGGTCCGAAAGTAATCAAGTTACTCTGGTTCCTGGAAAAGTGGTTACTTTTGGACATTGGTTTCCTGAAATCTGGTTAACCAAATGTCAAAATAGTTACCGGCTATCAAATGTCGGTTCTGTTGGTTTTATCTGTGAATTCTGGCAATTATTTTTTTATCTCATATTCGCGTTCCTCAAGTAACCGGAATTTTCAGTAACCATCTGTCAACCGATTTGGTTATTTTGATTAACTTTTGGTTATATTCAGACCATATATAAATATACATTTCAACCTACGCCTATGGGAACCTTTGCTTCTAATAAAATGCCTCTACGTATTTCTTGGGAATACGTAGAGCGTAGAGATTCTTAGCACATGTTTGTGCCACCTTGCTCCAATGCTTTAAGATAGGGCGTTACCTATCTTGTCACGTTAATAGATATTAAATCTATGCAGCAAACGAACTCCTGCTGACGCAGTGCTATTTTTGTGTTATTTATCTGTGTTAAAGTTTGCTTTCTGTGAAAATTGTCGCAATCGATGAAGATTATTGTAAAAGACTGCTTTTGTAAATTTTATTTCACTTGCAAGTTCCCTCTATTAACAGGTTTGCTTACAAATTCGTGACGTCAAAAAAGATAGCCATCATAGAAGCATTGTTTTGTATCAGTTAAATAAAAACTTGTCATATAAATATTGTGCAGTATAAACTATCGATTTAAAACAAATTTGGAAAATTTAATTCCATTAAGTTCCCTATTATCATCAGGGTATGGGCCCAGAGGGCGACTAAGTAAGACATTGTGGATTGTAGGAAGTCAGTAAGCAAGTCAGGAAGTTAGTAAGCAAGTCAGGAAATCAGTGAACAAGTCAGGAAGTCAGTGAACAAGTCAGGAAGTTAGTAAACAAGTCAGGAAGTCAAGCCAGTAAACAAGTCAGGAGGTCAGCAAACAAGTCAAAAAGTCAGAAAACAAGTCAGGGAGTCAGCATAAAATCAGAAAGTAAGGTATTTGGTGTGTGTTGAAAGTCTTGTCAGTTATAATAATTGTGTGCATTGTTTGATTGAGGAAAATTCAGAGATATTTAAACTGATCATTACTCACAGACAATTTTTTTAATAGATTGTAAGATTTTGTGATATTAATCAATTGAATATTGTAAGGTACAGGTAATTTTGTTGAAGATCATGGATACGATTAAATCACATTTAGAAATTTTATTTGAAGATTCACAAGGACACGTAAACTATGTTTCTTGGAAATTTAAATTGAATTTAACTATAAAATCGAAAGGTTTATTTTTGGTAACAACAAATATTGAATTGAGGCCACATGGATTAGATAGTGACGATGTAGTGAATGCTTGGATTAAGCAAGATCTTGAAGCACAAGTCTTAATTGGCTTGAATGTAGGCAGTAATATAGAAATAAAAATTGCAAATTGTAATTCATCTTATCAAATGCTGAATCGACTGGATACTTTATATGGAAAAAAGTCAGAACTTACTATTGAAGGTTTGCAAAGACAGTTTTTTGACTTTAAGTTTGTAATTGAAAATTGTATGACACTTCAACAATTTGCTGAAGATTTGGAGGCCGAAGGAAAACAAGTCAAAGAAAGTTGGATTATGACTACAATTTTCGGAATGTTGCCACCCAAATTGCATCATTGTCTCAGGTTAGAAGAGGACAGATTGAAAGAAAGTCAGCTAGTAAATCAAAGTCAGTTGGTGTCTTCAAATGATTTTGTCTCACAACATAATCACATACTGGAGCAAGTTCTCAAGGAAATTCAAGTGTAGAATGTTTCAAATGTGGTTAGAAAGGTCATGTTAAGAAACTCTGTAAAAATGCATCATGTGCCAAATATTTAACATATTGTGAAGAAAATTATGCCTGTAATAATTGTAGTCAGAAAGGTCATTTTGCTAAGGAGTGTACCAAAACAAATTCGTCTGAAAAGTCAACTAATAGAGCAAGAAGTCAGAAAAATGAAAATTCAAATCGTCGTGCATTTATTACTGTTATTCTGTCGTCTGCAAATGTGAAACACATAAACTCTGAACAGAATTATAATTATTTTTGGTATCAAGATTGTGCTGCCACATAACATATGACTTTTCGCATGGACTGGTTTACAAATTTTGTTGAACTTGGAGTACCTACCATGATTATTTATTCTACTCAACTGGAAGGAATTGGTTTCCATGGGTTTTAACCTTTTTTAGATAAAGATTATGTTCAATGCGCAGATGAGGAAAAATCTATTTTCAAAAATCCAGATGATGATGATATTGTTGCAATTGGTGAAAGGGACGGAAGTTTGTTTTGTCTGTTTTTTTTTTTTTAAAGATAATTCCCCAAGTCAAAAATTTAGTAACTATGTTGGCCTTTTCTACATAAAAAAATTGAAAGCATTGAGGAAAACCACCTATTTAAAATATTACTAATTTCTTTCAATCTTAACTTTTAAAAACAAAGTTTACTGAATAAAAGTATATGTTGCAACCATATATGCGCCCTCAAGTTTAGGATTGAACGAGCGCGCCACAGAAAACGAAGGTACCGAAAACCGAAGAGGATACAAGAGAAGAGGCGATTAGGCATCAGAGAGACTTGAGAACAAGCTGGGGCTGTTCCTTTTTCCTTTAGACGCGTGTCTGTAATTATTCATTGTTCAATTTTCATTTCTATTTTGCATTAAAATTGATTGTTCAATCCAATTTGTTATTAGTGTGTGTGTAAGGAGCGTTCACAGGTTAGTGGATTAAATGTTATTTTGTTTTTGAGAGTTCAATTTATGCAAGTTCCTATTATTTTGTTCATTTTTATGTATTTTTTTTGTTTGTTTATAACATGTGCATTGTTCATGTATTTAACAAAAATCGTTTCATACTGTAAACAACACAGATAAAGAAGTAAATTAGAACCTAAGAAATTATGTGCTGTCTTTTTGTGCTGAGTTTTTGATTTTGTGTATTCAGAGCGTGCATTAGAGCCTTGTTGAATTTACTAACATTTCCCTACCCTGACGAGAGAATATCCTAACAAATTGAAATAATCAATCTAGAGATATTGGCTCAAAAACAACTATAGCTGAGTAGCTTCCCGTATGGGACCTCAGTATCCGCTGGGAAACTGGCTAACTAACAAAAAAACTTTTCAGTATTGAATATAGGCAGTGTTGATTGAATGTTGTGTGTGTAATTAAAATTTTAGCACTCAGACCAAAGACCGTACATAATTTAAACTTTTATTGACTTAAATTATTGAATTATTGACTCACAATTATTATTTAAAACGACACAGTATGTTTCGATTTTTGAGGAATGTTAGATCGAGGGTTTCTCTGCCGTTCTCTTTCCCCTCGAGAATTCCAGGTCGAGAACGGTACGATTTACTTTAATAATAAAGTAGACGTTTCACAAATTTTTCGTTTCTTTTACATATCACAACCTCCCTTAACTTTCCCTAATATTTGCTATGTCAGGCGCATGTCCAGTAAGTAAAATTGAGTAAGTTTCCACAACGTAGGTCCTATTTGTTTTTCATTTCGTTTTTCAGAATATTTGTTGTTTAGAAAATAATAAAAATTCTCATCGTTCAATCTTACTGAACGAACCCGGGGTATGTTATACAACAGCATTGACAATTTTACATTGTATTGCCAACATATTGTCATTTTGACTTTGATCTTTAAAAAAAAATAGACTTTAGAATGATCTTTCGACGTGAAAATTCTGAAAAATGTCTAATGACTCTTTCTGTTAAAATTTGGCATGAAAGACTAGCTCATCAAAATATCAAGTACCTATGTCAGAGATATCTTGAAAAGAAATGAAATGTTGATGACTGGAATGATTATATATGTCCAGCATGTGTTTGTAGAAAGCACCATAGAATTAGTCACTTCCCATATAGCCAAATAATATTTTTTGAAGCTTCAAAAAATATTTTTTTTCAGAACAAATATATTTTTAAAACATCCAAATATCCATAAAACATATTTTTAGGATATTTTTTGAATATTCTGCGGTAACGAATCGATATTTTTTGAATATCCATGCGATATTTTTCAAATGTATTAGGAATATTTTTAGAAAGTATGAAAATGTTTTTATTTGTATGATATTTTTGAGAATGTTTTAAAAACATTTTTAAAACATCCAAATATATTTTTAAAACGTCTTTTGGATATTTTGTGGAACATATAAAAAAAAATATTATAAATAAAATATGGGTATTAGGTAATTAAAACTCAGAATCAAACTCAGAAATATTTTTATTTGTGCATATGCACCTGATTCAAGTTATTGCCCCTGAGTCAAGCTGGACCGCACCTGCCTGGTTATGGCTTATTGCCCCTCGAGCTGCGCCTGCTTTTCTTCTTCCTGCATTAAAAAGTAATTTGAATGACAATAATTAATCAATATCATTTTTATAGATACAGGGTGTTTCAACGAGGATTGATCAAAGGCTTCTTTTTTACTCTATCTGTATTATTGAGAAAATCTAAAATACCTATCTCATGTATTATTTTTCCTGCAGAATTCAATTATTGTATCAAAAAACCTTTGAACCAAAAACAAAAGACATGCCATGAATGATGGCTATCTTGGATTTTCACTAAAATACAGGGAGACTCAAAATTGAGCTCCTTGTTGGAAAACCCTGATATAAATAATTAAACAACCCACAAATTGCTGAGAAACCTTTAGATTTAGTACATGTCGACCTATATGAAATGAATGTCAGATCTTTAGTAGGAGCCAAATATTTTCTTTTATTTAAGGACAACTTCTCACATTTTCGATCAGTATATTTTCTCAAAACTAAAGATAAAGCTGTTTCCAAATTGAATATTTAATGACTGAAAATCAATTTGCAAGAAAAATAAAGTGTTGAGGTCAGACAATGGAACAGAGATACAGAATGCTGATACAAAAAGGTTATTTGAAGAACTTGGAGTTTTCCACTCAGAAACTAATGCTTATAGCAAGCGCGGAGACAGAAAATTCGGGGGGGGGGGGGGGGGGGGGTTGCTATTGAAATTAACACATGAGTGCCACGTGTATCCAACATGGATACATACGGAACAATGTTTCAGGGGCCACATGTATCTACTGCGTATATATATAATTTTTTTTATTTCTGACCTTGTGTATCTCCGTTATATGTAGGCTTTGCACGTTTTATACAAGTATCTTACTTGTATCAAACCCAGTTCCGGGATGGAACCAAAAATGGGTTGTGTTTTCTCTCTGCGGGACCTAACCGTGCTGATGAGCTGTGATACAGCGAAACGCGTCCACGGATAGTCCTGCAGAGATAAAACACTTCTCAATCGGTCCTTAATTGGGTAACGGCCCAATTAAGGACCGCACGTATTATTACGGGAGCTTTCATATAGTGGCCTGGGTACCCCAAAAACGGTTTGGCCTGCGGATTTTATTTCTGTTTTTTTTTTTTTACACAGGGATTTATAAATGAGGACACATAAAATTGGTTTATTTAGAAAAATAGTATATTGCACACACATACTGTGGAATAAAAACGTACACTCGTATTTTTTTATAATTTCTACCTATAAAAACCATTTATTATTTATGTATGCATTGTTGCCAATGATGCGCCATGTATGCGTTGGATACATGGCCATGGTATAATATCCAAAAAATGATAAACTGCCCACATGTATACGTGGATCGAGGGATGTTTCACTCATGCAGTAGGTGCACAAATTTCATACATTCATGTATATGCAGTCCATACATTCTTTTGCAGTTCATACATTCTCGTGCAGTCATAATACAGTCGCATGCAGTCATAATACAGTCGCTTGCAATCATAATAAATTTCGTGCATTCACATGCAGGAGCGTACAATCCATATATATTCGCGAAAAATTGTAAGCAGTCTCTGCGAGTGGAGCCTGCAACCTTGTTGGATATTGCTCAAAAGTCAATAATGCAGTCAACTACAGTAGGTGTACAAAATTTAGTGGGTGAAACACCCCTCGAAGTGGAAACATTTTCAAAACCATGTTTTTCCTAGCATCTAAAGTTTTTTTACATAATTTTTGTTGCATTTTACTTCAAAATAATACTTTTTTAGCCAATGCGGAAAAAAAAAACGTGGCCACAGAACCCTAATTTTTTATTACCATTGTGGCATCAACGTATTTTAAGAAACATTACATGAACATAGGTGTCAGAAAAAAAAATTGCGCCGCAGTTGAAAATTTTAAGGTCAATGCTATATGAAAAGAATACAATTTTGAGGGTAAAAATGTAAATGCTAAAACATATTATCTATTCACAATCTGTAGTCCAAAGGTAGAGGTAAAATTTATCACCCTTCTATATGATAGGGAAAGGTGATAAATTTACCTGTACCTTTGGACTACAGATTGTGAATAGGATATAGGTTTAATGGTTTTTGATCATACTTTCTGATCACGTGGGGGGGAGGGGGGTTTAGGAAGAAAATTAGATGTCAAGAAATTAAAAAGTGTTCGATGTGACTGCTATGTTTTCATTGAATTTCATAAAAGGGCCAAAATCGAAAAGAAGTCAAAAAAGGCAATTTTTGTGGGATATGATTTAGATTCCTCTTGCTATAGGATCTACATTCCTGAAGTGAATGATATTATTAGTTCTGACAATGTTATTTTTGATGAGAAAATCAAAATTGATAGAAACCTGACTGATATTGAAACTGAAAACAGTCTTAAAATCTTGAAGAAAATTCTGAGCATGAAAGTGATTTGGACTCTGAAGTTTCAGATAGTGCATCGAGTAAACGTTGTGAGCCTGAGCCCATTGAAAATCAAATGCAGATCAGATTACGTGATAGAAGATCTTTAAAATTACCTGCAAAAATGAATGATTATAAGATCATGGATTGTTTTGCCAACCAAAGTTATCCAAATACGGCGATGATTGGAGGAGTTGAAGATATTTCTGTTTCAGATGCACTAAAGGATGTAAATTCGAATAACGCTATGAATGAAGAGTTAACCTCATTGATAAAAATGGAGACATGGGACTTGATTGAACTACCAAATAATGTAAAGCCTTCGACCTCTCGTTGAATTCTACGTCAAAAACAAAATGGCAAATTTAAGGCCAGACTTGTAGTTAGAGGTTTTGACCAAATAGAAGGAATTGATTAAGTATTCAGAAACATTTAAGTCCCGTAACTCGTAATCTGTCAGTTGGATTAATACTTACGGCCGTATTCACCAACGGCCGCTTTCTGCTTATCAGTCTGATAAACTGCTTGTCAGACTGTTAACGTAAAATTCGGTATTCACCAACCTTGAGTAGTAGATATCAGTCTGATAAAGTTGTCAGGCGAAATTTGGGCTTTTTAACAGCCGTATTCACCAACGACCGCTAACTGCTTATCAGTCTGATAAACTGCTTGTCAGACTGTTAACGTAAAATTCGGTATTCACCAACCTTGAGTATTAGATATCAGTCTGATAAAGTTGTCAGGCGAAATTTAGGCTGTTAAGGAAGTTAACTGTCTGATAAGTGTTATTGTAATTGTTTTTTTTTTCAAAAAAAAATCGAATGATCCATAAATTGGAAAGAATGGATGGTTCGCTAAATTTTAATTTTTGGTAGGTACCTACTTAATGAGTTTTTATTTTTTGGCAAAATGAACAGAATGGAATGAATTGACATGAATTTATTTGGAGGTTCATTGGATGATCCATATATCAGATGAAGATCTTCCCAGGCCCAGAAATGTGAGGGCAAGAATGATTTATTCACTGAATTGGATGATTTGGAGTTTCATAAAAGATTCAGAATAAACAAAAATAGCTTTCAAAGGCTGAAAATAAACCTCTGAACACTGAACCTAGTCTTGGAGCCATTGCGGACGAAAGAAATAAACCAATCTAAAAAAAATCAGATTTTAATTGCAACCGGGTCTTTTCAGCTTTGTATTGTGGTGTATGTTGCACAACAATCAACCAACTGTACTGTATTGGTTATGGTTTTCTTATTCCCGATTTAATATTTCTCAACCGAAGAAATTAGAATTTCCTTTTCGCGACCAGAAAGCTGCTGCGTTTCTTTTTCCATTTGGTATTCGTATACGATAATTATTTATTATTAGACAAATTATTAGGATTTGGAAGTTGTTTACTTGTTTCACAGCCCAATAAAAGTTATTATTAATAAATAAATATAATACAGACAAATTTTGAGGTTGTTAAATGAAATGAAGAGAAAAACTGTTCATAGAATATATGGATTTTTATTTTTATCAGTCTGTTTGTTGTCAGAAGGACCATTTTTATTGGTGAATAGCACTTGCTATTATCCGACTGATAAATGTTAACAGACTGATAGCTATCAGATAGCTAAGTTGATTTTGGTGAATACGGGCGTAAGGAAATTATCTGTCTGATAAGTGTTATTGTTATTTTTTTTTTTTTTTAAATAGAATGTATCCATAAATTGGAAAGAATGGATGGTTCGTTAAATTTTAATTTGTGGTAGGTACTATATAAGTTTTTATTTTTTGGCAAAATGAACAGAATGGATGAAATTGACCTGAATTTTTTTGGACGTTGATTGGATGATCCATATATCAGATGAAGATCTTCCCAGGCCCAGAAATGTGAGGGCAAGAATGATTTATTCACTGAATTGGATGATTTGGGGTTTCATAAAAGATTCAGAATAAACAAAAATAGCTTTCAAAGGCTGGAAATAAACCTCTGAACACTGAACCTAGTCTTGGAATTCCCGATTAAATATTTCTCAACCGAAGAAATTAGAATTTCCTTTTCGCGACCAGAAAGCTGCTCCGTTTCTTTTTCCATTTGGTATTCGTATAAGATAATTAATTATTATTTAGACAAATTATTAGGATTAGGAAGTTGTTTACTTGTTTCACAGCCCAAGAAAAGTTATTATTGATAAATAAATATAACACAGACAAATTTTGAGGTTGTTAAATGAATTGAAGAGAAAAACTGTTCATAGAATATATGGATTTTTATTTTGATCAGTCTGTTTGTTGTCAGAAGGACCATTTTTATTGGTGAATAGCACTTGCTGTTATCCGACTGATAAATGTTAACAGACTGACAGCTATCAGATAGCTAAGTTGATTTTGGTGAATACGGGCGTAACAGCCGTATTCACCAACGACCGCTAACTGCTTATCAGTCTGATAAACTGCTTGTCAGACTGTTAACGTAAAATTCGGTATTCACCAACCTTGAGTATTAGATATCAGTCTGATAAAGTTGTCAGGCGAAATTTAGGCTGTTAAGGAAGTTAACTGTCTGATAAGTGTTATTGTAATTGTTTTTTTTTTTCAAAAAAAAATCGAATGATCCATAAATTGGAAAGAATGGATGGTTCGCTAAATTTTAATTTTTGGTAGGTACCTACTTAATGAGTTTTTATTTTTTGGCAAAATGAACAGAATGGAATGAATTGACATGAATTTATTTGGAGGTTCATTGGATGATCCATATATCAGATGAAGATCTTCCCAGGCCCAGAAATGTGAGGGCAAGAATGATTTATTCACTGAATTGGATGATTTGGAGTTTCATAAAAGATTCAGAATAAACAAAAATAGCTTTCAAAGGCTGAAAATAAACCTCTGAACACTGAACCTAGTCTTGGAGCCATTGCGGACGAAAGAAATAAACCAATCTAAAAAAAATCAGATTTTAATTGCAACCGGGTCTTTTCAGCTTTGTATTGTGGTGTATGTTGCACAACAATCAACCAACTGTACTGTATTGGTTATGGTTTTCTTATTCCCGATTTAATATTTCTCAACCGAAGAAATTAGAATTTCCTTTTCGCGACCAGAAAGCTGCTGCGTTTCTTTTTCCATTTGGTATTCGTATACGATAATTATTTATTATTAGACAAATTATTAGGATTTGGAAGTTGTTTACTTGTTTCACAGCCCAATAAAAGTTATTATTAATAAATAAATATAATACAGACAAATTTTGAGGTTGTTAAATGAAATGAAGAGAAAAACTGTTCATAGAATATATGGATTTTTATTTTTATCAGTCTGTTTGTTGTCAGAAGGACCATTTTTATTGGTGAATAGCACTTGCTATTATCCGACTGATAAATGTTAACAGACTGATAGCTATCAGATAGCTAAGTTGATTTTGGTGAATACGGGCGTAAGGAAATTATCTGTCTGATAAGTGTTATTGTTATTTTTTTTTTTTTTTAAATAGAATGTATCCATAAATTGGAAAGAATGGATGGTTCGTTAAATTTTAATTTGTGGTAGGTACTATATAAGTTTTTATTTTTTGGCAAAATGAACAGAATGGATGAAATTGACCTGAATTTTTTTGGACGTTGATTGGATGATCCATATATCAGATGAAGATCTTCCCAGGCCCAGAAATGTGAGGGCAAGAATGATTTATTCACTGAATTGGATGATTTGGGGTTTCATAAAAGATTCAGAATAAACAAAAATAGCTTTCAAAGGCTGGAAATAAACCTCTGAACACTGAACCTAGTCTTGGAATTCCCGATTAAATATTTCTCAACCGAAGAAATTAGAATTTCCTTTTCGCGACCAGAAAGCTGCTCCGTTTCTTTTTCCATTTGGTATTCGTATAAGATAATTAATTATTATTTAGACAAATTATTAGGATTAGGAAGTTGTTTACTTGTTTCACAGCCCAAGAAAAGTTATTATTGATAAATAAATATAACACAGACAAATTTTGAGGTTGTTAAATGAATTGAAGAGAAAAACTGTTCATAGAATATATGGATTTTTATTTTGATCAGTCTGTTTGTTGTCAGAAGGACCATTTTTATTGGTGAATAGCACTTGCTGTTATCCGACTGATAAATGTTAACAGACTGACAGCTATCAGATAGCTAAGTTGATTTTGGTGAATACGGGCGTAACAGCCGTATTCACCAACGACCGCTAACTGCTTATCAGTCTGATAAACTGCTTGTCAGACTGTTAACGTAAAATTCGGTATTCACCAACCTTGAGTATTAGATATCAGTCTGATAAAGTTGTCAGGCGAAATTTAGGCTGTTAAGGAAGTTAACTGTCTGATAAGTGTTATTGTAATTGTTTTTTTTTTCAAAAAAAAATCGAATGATCCATAAATTGGAAAGAATGGATGGTTCGCTAAATTTTAATTTTTGGTAGGTACCTACTTAATGAGTTTTTATTTTTTGGCAAAATGAACAGAATGGAATGAATTGACATGAATTTATTTGGAGGTTCATTGGATGATCCATATATCAGATGAAGATCTTCCCAGGCCCAGAAATGTGAGGGCAAGAATGATTTATTCACTGAATTGGATGATTTGGAGTTTCATAAAAGATTCAGAATAAACAAAAATAGCTTTCAAAGGCTGAAAATAAACCTCTGAACACTGAACCTAGTCTTGGAGCCATTGCGGACGAAAGAAATAAACCAATCTAAAAAAAATCAGATTTTAATTGCAACCGGGTCTTTTCAGCTTTGTATTGTGGTGTATGTTGCACAACAATCAACCAACTGTACTGTATTGGTTATGGTTTTCTTATTCCCGATTTAATATTTCTCAACCGAAGAAATTAGAATTTCCTTTTCGCGACCAGAAAGCTGCTGCGTTTCTTTTTCCATTTGGTATTCGTATACGATAATTATTTATTATTAGACAAATTATTAGGATTTGGAAGTTGTTTACTTGTTTCACAGCCCAATAAAAGTTATTATTAATAAATAAATATAATACAGACAAATTTTGAGGTTGTTAAATGAAATGAAGAGAAAAACTGTTCATAGAATATATGGATTTTTATTTTTATCAGTCTGTTTGTTGTCAGAAGGACCATTTTTATTGGTGAATAGCACTTGCTATTATCCGACTGATAAATGTTAACAGACTGATAGCTATCAGATAGCTAAGTTGATTTTGGTGAATACGGGCGTAAGGAAATTATCTGTCTGATAAGTGTTATTGTTATTTTTTTTTTTTTTTAAATAGAATGTATCCATAAATTGGAAAGAATGGATGGTTCGTTAAATTTTAATTTGTGGTAGGTACTATATAAGTTTTTATTTTTTGGCAAAATGAACAGAATGGATGAAATTGACCTGAATTTTTTTGGACGTTGATTGGATGATCCATATATCAGATGAAGATCTTCCCAGGCCCAGAAATGTGAGGGCAAGAATGATTTATTCACTGAATTGGATGATTTGGGGTTTCATAAAAGATTCAGAATAAACAAAAATAGCTTTCAAAGGCTGGAAATAAACCTCTGAACACTGAACCTAGTCTTGGAATTCCCGATTAAATATTTCTCAACCGAAGAAATTAGAATTTCCTTTTCGCGACCAGAAAGCTGCTCCGTTTCTTTTTCCATTTGGTATTCGTATAAGATAATTAATTATTATTTAGACAAATTATTAGGATTAGGAAGTTGTTTACTTGTTTCACAGCCCAAGAAAAGTTATTATTGATAAATAAATATAACACAGACAAATTTTGAGGTTGTTAAATGAATTGAAGAGAAAAACTGTTCATAGAATATATGGATTTTTATTTTGATCAGTCTGTTTGTTGTCAGAAGGACCATTTTTATTGGTGAATAGCACTTGCTGTTATCCGACTGATAAATGTTAACAGACTGACAGCTATCAGATAGCTAAGTTGATTTTGGTGAATACGGGCGTTTTTTTAAGTCTTGCAGCCTCGAACAAAATGGAATCAATGTCATTCGATGCGGAGACACCCTTCTTACATGGATATTTGAAGGAGGTTATTTTTATGTATCAACCTGAAGGGTTTGATGTCAAAACTGGACGTGTCTGTAAACTGAATAATAGTCTTTATGGACTTGAGCAAGCTCCTAAAAATTGGAATAATAAATTTTCAACATTTTTAAAGACACTTGGATTCACTAATAGTGATGATGATCCTTGTATAAGGTATATTATAATAATAACAAAAGCATGGTATTTATTTTTATTGAATTGGCTTTTACTTGGTGGAAATCCATTATCTAATAAAAGATTATAAATATATAAGTAGGAAATATATAAGTATTAAAATTTACTTAAAAAATCTTTTATTCGCATGGTATTTAGTTTATTTGTTGATGATGGGCTTGTTGCAGGAAGTACCCATTGAAAATGATATGATTAAAATCTTGAATAAACTTAAGCAGAAATTTCAAATAACTTTGATAAATCTATTGAAGGAAAATTGTCCTATTTTGAAATGGAAATAACTAATGGTTCAAGTGGAATCTTTATATGTCAGTCAGTATTCATACACCGAACGTATATTAAAACGATTTAAATTTGACACAGAAAATTCGACAAGTGCACCAATGGAGAAAGGAATGGTTACCGATGAACAAATTTGTGTAAATAGCAAGCTACTTGAAAATTCTGTACCCTATCGTGAAGCTATAGGTAGTTTACTATATTTATCAACAATAACTCGGCCTGACATCAGCCTTGCAGTGACTATTTGAGCAGATTAAACAATCAACCAGTAAGTCATTGGAAAATGGTATAACGTATTTTTCAATATTCGAAAGGGACTGTTTGTACTGGAATATGCTTTAACGGAGATCCAAACCATATAGCTTACACAAATTCTGACTATGGAGGTGATACACTGACAGGATGCTCAACTAGTGGAGTACTTATACTACGTGGTGGACCTATTGTATGATATGCAAAAAAGCAACGCCAGCATCCCAGTTCAAGAGCCTGGAATAGTTGGAAATTGAAATTAAAAAGAAGAGGAATAGACAATAATTTTAAGGAAAGTTGATCATTTTTCTTTTCTATTCCAGGCTTTTGACTGTTCCTTGATTCTTTTATAAAAAGAAATTTGGATGGAAAGAGAAATTAAAGAGCCTGGAATAGTTGAAAATTGAAACTAAAGAGAACAGGCATAGATACAAGAATTTTAAGGAAATTGGATCATTTTTCTTCTCTATTCCAGGCTTTTGACTGTTCCTTGATTCTTTTAAAAGATGAAGATAAGATAAAGAACTAGTATTGAATGTAAAAAGTCGACCAGTACCTACCTCTCCGTTTCCTTGCGAGTTATAAGGAGTAGTAGTGCAACTTGTTGCAATTCCATGTCGTGTCTAAAAGGTTTTCAGGTCTAAAGGATGTCCTTCAAAGAACAAAAAAATGGCATCTCTAATACCCATGGCATTTCGCAATACTCCATTTTCAACAACGCATATGAATATAATTAATATGAATAATTTGGATTTAAAATTGCTGGAATTTTGCGTAGGTGAATGTTCGGCGTATACGATTAGCTTGTTTACGGATTTCTTACCCAGGCTCGTGCCTGATTTTTTTATTTTTCATTGTCACCCGTTCCTTCATTGACGTTATTAATCGATCCAATTTAATGATTTTATTTTGATCAAGGGACACTATCTCGGTTATGGTAATTTCCTTTCAGAAGGCCAGATGTTTATCGGGAAAATACGCATTTATTCATTTTCCATTTAACTCTTAACATAAATCTTAATATGGACTAGTTTTAGTTATTTTAAGAATTACTTATTTATAAATACCTACGCGATTTATTTATAATAATATGGTATTATTATGTAATTAATAAAAATCAAACAGTCAAGTGATTCTTAGAATTTGGTCTTGTCTTGGTTAGAACCAGTTCGATGACCATTGCCTTTTGAAACCCATGAAAGTTCTTCCCCTTTTTAATGATGTTCTTTTGTGGAACTGCTTCGAAGTGACGCAAGGGGAAATTCCTATTTTAAAACTTCAAAAAAATTACGCTTTCTATCTTTTTCGTCTTTGGTCCTTGCAAAATATCCATCCCATTTCCACTAAAACCTCGTAATTTCATATGTGTACCATTGTTTTTCTTCTGATCCACTTCCTATGATTCATATATCTCGAAGACTTCTTGATCCCAATTAGTAAGTTTTACAAATAGATTATTTCTGTTCCAGAACGATAAACATCATTACGAAAGATTGCGAATGAAACATATAGTCCAGTCCATTCATATGTGACCTTTTCATGGTAATGAAAGAAGATATGCAGTGACAAGAGTCAATCGCAATTGCCTAAGTATTTTCTCATTTCATAGAAAAATCCTGGAATTTGTCAATTTATGTGAACAAATCACTTAGCACTTAAGCGCTTAGATTTTTTTTTAATTAAATCAATCAAGCATCATTCAATTAATGAACATGTTGATCATTTATTATGGTGATCAAATCCCATATGAAATTATCTAACAACTACTGTCAGGGATTAGCTCTCAAAAAATACTGAGATTGAAAATTGAAATTTACTTACATATTTCAAATAATCAGGAAAAGTCGCGTCGGTTTAATTTCAATGAATCAACAAAAATATTTCCGAAATATAAATTCAAAGAAACAGAGGCTAATAGTAATTTTTTGACAATACATAATTCCATATACCCATGACGTTGATCCAATTCTCAAATATAAACATTAATAAGGAAGTCTTATATGATATGATAAAGATCGTCCTAACCAAACAAATATTTCGAGATTCCAAAAATAATCCGTTAAAAGGAAAAATATCATTAATTATATTCAAATAATGGATTGACGATAATGGTTTTCTTGATCTGGGTTGAATTAGGGTATTCATATGCGGTTTAAATTTTTAACGTTTTCGGAAATTTTTGATTCGAATTGAAGTAGAAAACCATTCTGGTAGGTTTCGTTGAGATCTGCCACACTTGGTCAAACGAACATGAACATGCAAAAGAAGTCAACAATTTAAGTGAGTCCTTCTGTTGTCTCGATGAGTTAAAACTTTTGAATTAAGAAAAGTAAACCGAACAGCTTCAGATTCTGCTCCATTCGCATGTGCAAGCCACTGCTTCTGTCTTTTCTGGGAAAGGTGTTCCCAAATTGCCCGAATCCACGATAAAGTTTCCCATTGTTGAAGTAGGTATTAACCTTTAATTAATGAACGCATTCTCGAACGAATTATGTGATAGATTGCAGATTGCTGACAACGAGTATAGATTCTTCATACGCCAGACAGGCCTCTTTTATGCCTCTTCATTTAAATATCCGATGCAAAATCTTCTTGGTTTATCACATTTTTTGCTTTCCACGGTAGGTATAATATGGTTTTACATTGGTTTGGAAGGCCAATCAAGAACTGACCTAAAATTTAAAAGTTTCTTGACAATGACCACAGACTACCACATCAAAAATGGCAATATTCGCAATACGCAGACGTTTGCCTTGAATCATTAGGTATACATAATTATGTATTACATTTCAATTAAATGTTCGATTGCCTAGACTTTAATGACAGAACTTGCATTAAATGAAATCACTAATGCACGATTTCGTATATAATAACAAGAAAAACAACAAAACAAACAAATGTTTAAAATCTTCTAAAACAATATATTTGGTATTTAAATTGGGCGTATAGGAAAACAACTATTACTCAGCGTTCTTTCACCTGAAAATTAAGCTCAACAAGTCCCTATTCTTACCAAAACGCAACACCATCTGATTGACCGGTCCATCCGAAGAAGTGACGTAACGGAGTGACGTCAATCGACGTGCATTTGGGAGTCCCATTACTCTGGTGGTCGCTGGTAAATCCGTTGGGCACGCGTATCAAGTTCACTAATGCATATTCGAAGGTGTCCGCGAGCCTACTATACAGCTTGGTTTTTGCCGGCCGTATTACATAGATCGGTGTATAATAATATATTTTTTTTTATTGATAAGCCATTTCACTTATTTTCACTCCTGAGCGTGTTTAAATCGAACATTCAAAAACGCGCGTGTTTTAAAGTTACTAATGACAACATCAACAACCAACAGCCCGAGAAAGGTCTAAATGTCAACTTTTTAATTATTGATTTGTCAGGAGTAGGTACTTGTAGACAACGTCAAGTAAAATATAGCAAGTGTCAAGTAAAATATAGCAAGCATTCCACAATTATTAGTAATTTTTAATTTGAACGTATATAGGTACCAATAAAAAAAAATAGTGTAAAGTATTCGTGGATAACTGGTCTTTAAAACACTTGCTCTATTTCGAGCACTCCGGCGAAATCGCGCGTGTTTTAAAGACCTTAATATCCACTTATACTTTAATATACTAATATGAAAAAAGTGTCAATTTGGTACAAAAAATTGTGTTTTGCTTTTAACAAATAGATATTATGTTTTGCATAACTTTAGGCATACCAGCGTAACATCTGAGGCTTTTTACAGACTACAGTACTGCGTACTGATGAGTGTATATCTTATTATAATACGTCTGAAAACTGTTGTAAAAAGGCGGTTACACACGGACGTGGATGGCTTGATACATATACGTGCATACATCAACGTGCAAACAACAACGTGCATGTCACTTTTGTACAGACGCTCGCACAAAACTGTCAGTCTTGCTACTCTTGCTACAGTATTCTGAGTGTGCATACAAAATTTCTAGCGATTCCAGAATTCATTTGAGTGTCATTCTACAGTTTGCACATTCAAAAACGCGACGGTATTTTGCATACACATTGATGTTTTTGTTTGCGCGTTCATGTATGTGCGTACATGTTTTCAGACATTCACGTCCGTGTGTAACCGCCTATATACTGCCAGCTTTGCGTATAGCAGTACTATCCTGCTTAATCTTCTTTTTTGAGACCAGCTCCACAAACACTTATGCTACATTGCCGAGCTTGACGTGGGTAAGGCATCATTGGACTCCGTATCATACAACTCAAAATTCGAGATCCTGGAATCTGACAGATTTACAGACTCATTTGTGAAGTACCTGAGCAGAAACTATGAGAATAAACTGTCGGCCAATCAGATCTAAAAGAGTGGTGAAGCAGACTGACTCTTTCTCATCATTCCTTTTCCACCTGGTATTTGACCGACTTCTCCGGTCTCTGCCTCAACACCTCAGTTGTATAATGGACACCACCCTCAAATGCATTGGTCTTTATCGAGGATTTAATCCTTGCCCCGCTGCTTGGAGCTAAATATTGCACAAACTCGAATCGAAATAATGAGAACAACGAGAGCACGCGTTGAAGCGTTTCAACCAGGGTTAGCAAAAATCCGGCTAACTGTATTAGTGGAAAGACAATTGGATTTTTGATGTTTTTGATGGATATTTGTGTTTTGGATATAGGTACCTATTTTTATGTATTAAAACCTAACATTTTCCTACAGACAATTACAGAAGTATCAAAGAGCGCTCAAAAACATTTGGATGAATAAGATTTCTGATAACTTTAAGTCAAAGAATTTCTAAGCAGTTCAAGAGGCTCTAGAGCAATTTCGAACTTTGATAATAAAGCTCCAGCATACTTTCAATTCAATTTTCAATCCTCCTGTATTTGTTTTAGACAAATTGGAACTTGCAGGAACATTGTAAAACGCTACAGAACACTTTAGAATCATATTACAGAAACACTCTAGAACGGACCAGAAAAGTTCCTAACTTTCGGGAACATTTAAAAAACTTCGAGATACTTTAAAGTTTATGGGTTATAAGATCCAAGTTAAAATTTCTAGCAGTATTTTGGAACGCTCTAAAATACTGTACAAATCATATGGAACTTTTAAAAACAATCTGGAAACTTTTAGAATATCTTGAAAATATAGTTACATGACACTTTAGAACTACATTACTTAAAGCTTTCATGAACTTTTTAGAACACTCTGTGAGAGGAGTATGTTTGAGAAACGGTTTTGTATTTTGTCCTTTATTGAACATTTGCTGGGAATTTATGTTTTTTTCTTGTGAAGAGTTTATGTGTATCAATGAAAAAAATGTTTGTTTTTTTCTCCCTATAATATTCTGGTAGGATTTTTCTTTGGTTTAAAAAAAGAACCTGTTTGTTTTTTCCTCTTGTTCTGGCAGAATTTTGCTGTGGATATTTGTGTTTAGTTATATGGAAATATCCATCAAAAATCCATCCAAAAACCAAAGAGCCAACCTTGGTTTCAACGAGTGTTCTTCTAAAATCAGAAAGTATAAGCCACTTCTCAAGCATTAAGTGTTCGGGAAATGGCTCATTTTTATCTTAAAATGTAAGCGGATACGATACTTATAACTGACAGCGATGAAAGCCTGCAACTACTTCTTAATTGAACAATAGAAATTTGCGATGGCATCTATCATTTTTCCAAATCTTCAAGCAGAGAGTGTTCAGTTGGAAAGGGCGGTGAAGCTCCTTTACTTGGGTGAAGCTCCTTTATTAAACTATTGTCGATGTGAACTGAAACAAGATGATGAAGATATTGTTAAAGCAAGAACACAATCGAATTTCTTCGCCTTGAAAAAGTTTTATGTAGCCGATCTCAACCTGAAGCTGCACTGGAAAAATCGAGAGCATTTACATAATACATAAGTCTTAAAGATGTCTTTTTTAGGTCTGCATTGCGTCTGAACATCTGAAAATAAAAAAAATACGTCTAGAAGCAAAGCAATACAACCCTGATTATCCTCAAAAATGTTGAAAGTTTTAAAATCTAATTTCATGTTAATTAACAATTTCCTATAGGTACCATAAACAATCTTGTACTGCTGTACATAAAGCAACTAACTCAGCATCTGAATCAGAGAGAGCTACATAATTTTGTTTACGAGTTACCCAAGTTATAGTATTCCCAAATATCTTTATTAAATATCCTGAAACTGACTTTCTATCATTCACATCTCCGGCCCAATCAGAATCTACAAAGCAAGCAAACGGAATTGATTCGTCCTTTCTTTCAAATTTCGAAACCGTATTAATCATCCTCTTTAAGTATCTTAATAGTAATAGTATTTATCGCCAACCTTCAGTAGAGCTATACATTACCATAGCGATTTCCGGAAGTAAAGAAATACTTATGTCATTGATTTTACCTACCTCATTTGCGGCAGATAATAGATATTTATGTTATAAGGATCATAATGACGATCATTATGGTACTAGCCGTGAATATTATCAGACGAGGCGTCAGCCGAGTCTGATAACATGGCGTGTGCCATATTGATTGTTTATGATCCGAATTTCATACAATATTTTATATTCCGGCGATGATAGTCAATACATTGTTCTGTTACATTTGAGTTTATTGGAAATAATTGAAGAAGGCTAATTTTAGTAATGTGCTTGACTGCTTGACAACCATAGTAACAATGGAATTGGTTGTTTGTATTGTCATATTGTCAAAGTTAAATTCACAGAAAAACAATGTGCGACAATTTCGACACCTACGTCCAAGATCAGTTTGTCGAATTGTGAAGATTTTGTAACTAATTTTAATCGTTAAATTTTGTTGTTTCCAATAGATGTTTCATATTTGTGCCTGCTATACCTATATATTTTTTTTTTCATTATAGTACTTAGTACTATAATGAAATCATTATAGTACTCAGGGCTATAATGAAATCATTATAGTACTCAATCCAATAAAGTATGTCATTTTGACACTCAAATGAAGTCCATAATATTGTCATTTTGACACGCCGGAATATAAAGTATTTTACCTGCCGCAAATATTTTTGCAAAGTCCTATTGAGGAATATGTGCTCAATAGATCAAAAATCACGAAGACGGTTTCAGGCAACAGTCAAATCAAATTAATACCATATTTGTTAGTACCAATGATAATTCTAATAAAGAAGGACTTATGCATTATTAACATATTGAAACTCCTCGACTTCAATAATTAATTGATTTCATAGGACAGGGTGTACATTCACGTTCAATATAACAAATAATAAGTTGATGTTGTTCTGTGTTTGCTCTTATATTTAATAAGATGTGTTAAGTTATAATATCTTCATTTTTCACAGTTATCAATTTTTACGGTTGGCGATAAACTTTTATATGCACCACGTCAGTAAAGTATCTTTATCGAACTCGCCCATTTACTCGTCTCGCTCGCTTCGCTCGTTCGACTCATAAACTCAGACTCGTTCGATAAAGTATCACTTTACTGCCTTGGTACATAAATAACTATTTTAAAGATGTCCATATTTCATAAATAAAATAATTATTAGTGTGTTTTAACTCGTGCTGTTTTATTAAGTCCCATACAACATGCAAGGGGCAGCTAGACAACAGAACTTGTCAACTGACAACTACCGTCACTGGTGTTGTCAACGGAACCTGTATTACTACCATCACATCCTCCCTCATAAATTTATTTTTTCCATAGCTACTGGTAAAGAAGCCTTTAATCTACTAAAAATAGTAGATAAAGTAGTACTTTAACCGCAAGGGTAGATTAAATGATACTTTAACATCAAAGATAGATAAAGACGTTTATTTTGTCAAAAATATATACATATTTCGTTTTTTATTTATTTGACAAAGTTTGTCAAACGAATTTCTTCTTATGCAAAAGTGTTCGACCCAAATAATTTCCAAATATTTTTGATACTACAGCCGTCCATAATTAGGCTATGGAAAAAAACTTTGTTTTACACACGACGATAAAAAGCCATTATCGTCTCCCGGAATTAATTAACTTTTCCGGTCAACGATAAACTACCATTTTATCGTCTTGTATAAAAAAAATAACTATTTTTTAGGAGGCTCTATAACCCTACCAGATTTGGTTATTTTTAGATCAGACCTAGGGTCAGAAGCCGGTTTTACATTAGGTACATCAAGGTCTACATGCTTATTTTCTAGACTAGTTCTAGGACAAACACTACCGTGTTCTGTCATATCCGGTATGTCAATCCTGTTAGAAGAAGTCTATATTTATTTGGAGAAGGCCTCAAATCAACACGGTTACGTCTTAGGATGTGACCAAATTCGTTCTGAACTAAATAAGACCGAGGCGAATTATGTTGCTTTATTAGCAATCCTGGTTCCCACTTCTTCTCAACATGATTATAAGTATTTACATCATTGTTAGGCTTTAAAGGCACTAAATCTTTAGAATTTCTACCATAATACTTTCTAGAGATAGTTTGCTTATTTTCTAACTTTTGAGCTACATTTTCACACAAACGGGGTTTTAACAAATTAGAACTTATAGGAATTTTTGTTTTACAAATTTTACTCATGAGAAGTTGGGCCGGGGAATAGCTCATATTTTTAAGTGGGGAGTTTCTATATTGCAACAAAGCATACTCAACTTCCTCTTCCCCTTTTATTGCCTTTTTTACAATTCTTTTGCCCATTCCCACTCCCTTTTCTGCAAGGCCATTGGAACGTGGATAGTTTGGGCTTCTGGTGACTATTTCAAAATTCCATTCTTTTGCAAAGTGTTTGAAATCAAAACTGACAAATGGTACATTGTCACAAGTTACCACGTCTGGTGATCCAAAAACTGAAAAAAAATTTTTTAGGCAATTTATAACTGACTTGATTGATTTATCTTTGATATGGCGTAATTCTAACCGATTAGAATAAGAATCTATGACAATGAGATAACTTTTATTTGCGTATGTAAAGATGTCAAGCCGTTCAGGGATAACAAATGAGTGCAAGGACTCTTTCTGTTGCTTTCTGGCATTTGCTTCACAAAGTTTGAACTTAGGCACTTACGAATGTCTCTATGTCTGTGTTTATACCTGGCCAGTAAAGAATTTGACGCGCTCTATTTCTACACTTTTTTAACCCAATGTGACCCTCATTTAAAAGCATTAACATTTTCTGAGGTAAACTGGTCGGTACTATAAGTTTATCATCAAAGAGTAACATAAGCCATCTGAAACAGGGATGTTTTCTTTAATTTTGTGATAATGACGTGTACAATCGGGTAAACTTTTTTTTTTTCTGGCTAGCCCTACATGCAAAAGTGAGTAACAAGCTTTAAGCTTAAATCTTCTTCAATATACTTTCTAAATTGTAACTTTCGTTCATCAGCCATGGGAATATTCTTAATGACAGAATGAACTGCAAAATTTATTTCTTTATCTGATTTCAACCCTTTCTCAACAAGATAGGCACGCGATAATGTATCTGCAATATAAAGGAATTTTCCTGGCTTATAATGAACTTCTAAGTCATAATCAAGTAATTTAAGTCACATTCATTGTAATCGGGGGGAAATACTGGCTAAATCTTTTTTAATGATGGTTTCAAGAGGCTTATGATCTGAATTTACTTTAATTTTCAAACCATATATGCAAAAATGAAATTTCTGGATGGCAAAAACAATGGCAAGCATTTCTTTTACAATTTGCGCGTACGTTTGTTCAGTTGAAGTGAGACTTCGTGAAGCGAATGCCTCAGGGTATCCCTCCTGCAAGAGGCAGGCATCAAGACCGTCCTTTGATGCATCAGTTTCTATTTCAATTTCTTTCTGTGAATCAGAGAATTTTAGTACGGGCTTTAAGTTGTTTAAGTTGAAAAAGAGATTGTTCATGAATGTCCTGCCAGTTCCAAACACAATCCAGTCTTGTTAACTCTCTTATGGCCAGTTCCACCAACTATTTTAGGGGAGCCTTAACGATAAGTATTCCCTAAAATGACATTTTTACATGGAGAAATGTCAATTTAGGGAATACTTATCGTAGGGCTTCCCTAAAATAGTTGGTGGAAACAGCCATTAGTGGAGCAGTAATCTTTGACAAATTTGGTATAAATTTAACCAAATACTTTGCCATACCAAGGCCCCTTAATAAATCATTTGCGTTTTTTGGCTCTGGCAAATCAAGAATTGCTTTAACATAACTTCTATTTGGCTCTACCCCCGCCTTTGAGTAAATTTGTCCCATAAATTTTACACTTTTCAATCTAAACTGGATTTTCGAAGAATTAAATTTTATATTATACCTTAGAGCCCGTTCAAGCACTAAATGTAAATTATGATCATGTTCGAACTGATTTTCACCTGTAACTATAAGATCATCAAAATAAAGCCCTACGCCGCCCAAGTCCCCAAATATTTCATATATTTTCCTTTGAAAGACTTCCGGGGCAGAACAAATGCCAAAAGGTAAACGTAAAAATTCAAATCGCCCAAATGGTGTGCCAAAAGCTATGTACTTCGAGCTTTGATTGTCAATTTTGATCTGGAAATAACCGTCTTTCATATCAAGCACCGAAAAATATTCTTTATTACATAATTTGACAGCAATTTCCTCAGAAGTGGGAATTAAAAAATGTTCACGCTGAATTGCCTTATTAAAATACTTGGGGTCTAGGCACAACCTCAAGTCTCCATTATTTTTTTTCCACTATGCTAAAGGATTCAGCCACTCAGTTGGTTCGTCAAGTTTTTTAATTACACCTTGAACTTCAAGTTGCTCTAGTTTCAATTTCGATCTATCATGCAATGCTCTGAAACTCTCCTGGGAGGCTGAATATGTGGAACGGCATCTTTTTTCAAAGAAATATGATGCTCAGTTGGGAACTGGCCTAAACCATCAAAAACACTAGCATACATTTTCTGAACATCTTCGAGAGACTTGAAATTGACATTGAGTCCTGGACTAATACTAGCTAATCTTTTAATTAGTCTCAGCTTTAAACAAGCAGATAACCCGAGCAAAGGTAGTTGGTCAGTGGAGTCAATTACTAAAAAATCAAGAGTTGCTTTACAGTTGTTGACTTCGCAGACAAACTAACTTCACCCCGAGGTTTTATTCTGAAACCACTACAACCATGTTACACAAGGGTTACTTTGGTTGGTTTTAAAAGAGAACTTACTTTTAACTCTCTGAGAACATGTAGAGGCAAAACACTTACCTCAGCTCCAGTGTCAAGCTTAAATTCTACCTGATTTTTGTTCTTGATCTGCACAACTTGTCTCCAGTCACTCTTCATCTCAGTTTGATTGTTTCTGCTGTCGCACTCACTGATCACCTTATCAATAATTCGAGACTTCATAGAACTAACTCGACACAGTGAGTCCACGTAGAAAGACTCACTTTCAATAGAACTGTCACTACTTTTTCCTTCTGTTGTGTGCTCTTTCTCCAGCTCGTGTACAGGCTTCGTCCATGACTGTCTTTCGCTAGATTTTTTGTGTGGCTTACTAGAACCTTCATCAGGACACATTACTGCGAAATGGTTTTTTCCTTGGCAAGCTGCACATGTTTTCCCATATGCCGGGCATTTACCATTTAGTATGTGTTTGTAGCCGCAAAATTTGCACAAATTTTGGCCATGCCTTGAGCTACCACTTGAACTATTAGCGGTACTACTTTTCTTACTGTTTTGGAAGCTATACTTCCTAGATTTGATTGCATTAATTTGTGATTCATTCTGCAAAATCTTGGTCTGTGTTTTGCTAACCTCAGTGGCTCTGCAAAAATCAATTGCTTTGGTTAAAGTTAGCTTGGACTCTCTCAGGAGTCTTTCTTGAGTATTTTTGTCATAAATACCCATGACCACACGGTCCCTATAATCATTTTATCTGGCTGAGAGTATCCTGTAGTTTTCACTGCTTTCCTTAAATCTGTTAAGAAACTATCAAAAGTTTGACCATCTTTTTGGCCAATACTACTGAATTTGAACCGCTCAATAATCACATTTTCTTGAGGCGAGCAGTATTCCTGAAATTTTCTCTTTATACTGACTAGCGATTTTAGTTCCTGCACAGTAAATTTAAAACTATTAAACAACTCGAGCCCATTATCTCCTACAAGATTTCGTAAACGGCCCCTTTAGTTTCCTCCGTTTTTTTTATCCAATCCAGACGCCTTCAAGAACACATCAAATTTTTGAACAAATCTTTTCCAATTATCGGCTATATTGCCATCAGTAATAAGGAGCCCCGGGGGCCGAAATAAACTCTCCATTTTTCTAGGCTAGGTAGCTTTTTACAATTAACGTAATAACAGTTCACTAGCGAACTTTTCACTGACTTGTAACAACAAACTAGCACCAAAAGCACTTAATACCCTGACACCATGTTTTATATCGTCAAGGGATATAAATAAAATAACTATTAGTGTGTGTTAACTCGTGCTGTTTTATTAAGTCCCATGCAACATGCAAGGGACAGCTAGACAACAGGTAGACAACAGAACTTGTTAACTGATAACTACCGTCACTGGTGTTGTCAATGGAACCTGTATTACTACCATCACAGAAACTTGTAGGTTTTTTAAATGTTTCATTGACTGCTTGCGGAAGCCCAATTGCCCCTGTGCGGAACCTTAGGGTTCCACGGAACCCAGTTTGAGAATCACTGAATTAAGTGATCTCTGCACCCTGAATCAATATAAAATAAAAGTTCATCAATGTTAGTAGGTACTTACAGTTTCATTGTCATTATTATTTGTCATGAATCATATTGGATCTTCTTGGGATTCAACATTTAGCTCAGTCCAATTACCTTGATGACCTCCCTTTTCATTTTCATAATGTTGATTTTGAAAGCCTATGCCTCTATTTCTGTAACTGTTTCTTTGAAATCTACCTCGCCCATTAGAATTACCTCGATAACCATCTCGATTATTTATAGCCTCTTTGACTAAAACCTCTCGAAAAACCAGCTCTATTAAAGCTTCTTCTTAATACAAAACCACATCTTTCCGATGCCGACATATCATGGTTTACATTAGAATCTTTTTTAAAATGACTAATTTTTCCACATTGAAACTCTATCTGTCGTAAATGATGCAGATTTGTTGATATTACTTCCACGCTGCTTCAGAAATGTTTTTCCAACAATTTAGGAACTTCAGAACAATTATACTTAGGATTCAATTTGGAACTAGAAACCGTTTATACTCTTTTGAACCAATTTAGAACACTTTGGAGCTTCAATAGGGCTCTAAATTATTTAAAAATCTGTCAAAACAATTTAGAAATGACTGAAAAACTTCTTAAATTCTCCAAAACTTAATAAGCCAAGTAACACTTTGATAAACAGTCGTCTTAAAGACGTCTCGAATATCGTTTATGGACGTCTTTAAGATGTCTCTGTGCTGTCTGCGGGTTTGGAGTCTACGGTTTAAGTTTTTCATGACGCTATTACTTACTATGTACCTAATAAATTCTAAATTTTCTTATTTTTTTGATTTGATAATGTTGGCAATAACAATTTCTTTTCTCTGAGAGAACTGAACATTAATAGTGTTTCCTTCTGCAAGTTTTGAAGGTGAATTTTGAAACCCTTGATGATTGATGTATTTTTTCCACTATGAATTTTATTATCAGTATCTGTATTTTCCCTCATAGATGATTTATTTGGTAACTTGTGCGAAGACTGATAACTTTGGAGACAAATAACACATTTTTCATTAGTGAAAAACCCGATTAAAAAGAATTCCTACGCATTTTGTGTCTAATAAACAATGTTCTCCGGCCTGGTTTTACCAAATATCGGTCGAGTCATCGCGGTCCACTCTTCGGCACCGCGTTCGCAGCAGCAGCAGCGGCGTGTGGCATCTTGCACCCCGGTTGACCCCCACCAAATTCGCCTCCTGGGGGACTTCCAACTCCCCCGAAATCTCAAATAAAAGTCATCAAAAAGGGTGTCCAGACTCACATTCATAACACAACCGTTGACAGAGGTTGCGAAGGTGTTTCACGGCCTCCTCGCAGACCAGAGAAATTTTTTTCGTTATTCGACAGACGTTTGGTTTTAATACCAATTGTGGTCGAAGAAAACTAATCAATTTTTGGGTCGAAGTACTTAGTGCATTTTTTTCTTTTCTTGTGCAATTTATTTTTTTTGTGAGTTTTTGATTTGTGAAGTATTGTAGCGGAAGATGGCTGCTGTTACTGCTGGTCAGAAAAATAGAGAAATGTTTGCTATTACGAAAAGCTACAGTGTTGAGGTAAGTTTTGATTTTTTTAAACCTTTCAAACAATTCAAATAATCGATTGGTCTTTATCATTTTCTCATGTTGAATGTTGATCTCCCACAAAAATTTGTTGAACTTCATTTCATTCAAGCAAAAAAAAAATAGGTGTTTTAATTCATGTACGAATACGTAAAATTGAGATACAAAAATATTACGCGAACCTGTCAAAATATATAAGATTTATCTCATAGTATAATTTGAACATGTTACGTTACTAGAGCCGAATTATTCAAGATCCTATACGCATTAGAAAGGCAAAAAAAAAAATACAAAAAAACCTTTGTCATGCGCATTGACCGAATACGAATCAATTCCCCCACCACTTATCTCGATCCATAAAACTGTCAAACAATTACTTGACGGCATTATTCCACCTAGAGCCTGCTCAGGTTGAGGTTGGTACTTTTAAGTTTCACGACCTGACAGACTTCTTATAGGTAAAAGTTGTGGTCTTACAATAAAAAGTTCCGGGTTATCAAGTGAATAAAAAAAAAAATTCTCCAGGATGACTGAAGTGTCCGCCGCCCAAAAAAATAGGGAAATGTTCGCTATTAAAAAGAGCTATAGCATTGAGGTAAGAATTGGAATTTCTTTGATTACTTTTCTTCAATTCAAACAACTAAAGATTTTCTTTTGAGCTGACATGAGTTTTTCAATTCTCTTGTGCTTACAAAAAAATTCAGTAGAAGATTTTTTTTCAAATAGTTTTTCTACTTCTGTAGTCTTGTAGACTTAAGGATGATACTAGCATTTTCTTTTCCAATATTCCAATGCTTCTATATCTACTCGAGCTTGTTATTTGTTTTCTTTGGACCATGTTTAATAGTCATTCAAGTGAAAACCAACGTTTCGACACTCCTGTGGATAACACGGAATGATCAATAGACACAGTGCAAAGAAGCTGCAGATTCTCTTATTTTTGAGTATATTCAAGTTTTCATCTACAATAATTTCAATTATTTTTTTCAGTGAATTTTTCTTATACGGTTTTTAATGAAGCCGTTAACTACCCACTTTGGTTAGTTTTCCTAAGTTTCGAACTTTCGACTATAAGATTTTTTTTCCTAAAATAAAAGACTCAAACGTTTCTGGGTAGGAAGTTCTCAAAATCAAAAGGAAGCTCGTTATTTAGCGGAAACCGCAGCTCCGTTTCGAGCTTACGCGCCTTTTCTGCACTTGACAATTCATTCTTTGATATATACAGCGAATTAACTTTAATCCTAATAAACGTAAAAAGGGCTTGTTGAGCTTACACCGGGGAAAGATTTCATTTAAGATTTTTCTGACGTCAAAAATCACTCCCACATATTACATTATTTTTACATAATAAAGTATATCAGCAATGCTAATGTCTAATCATTAATTGGCAATTAGAGTGGTACTTACTGTTAGGGGGCTTGGTCGGTACCAGTTTGACCTTGATAAAGGGTATGAGGAAGTGGTACCTCGAGGCAAGGTTAAGTCAAAAGAGATAGGATTGACTTTGATCATTATTGTAATTTAGTTTATAGTGGGTATACGATTTCTCAAAATTCTTTTTTTTTCAGAATGGATACCCGGCCAGGCGTAGATCTCTCGTTGATGACGCCAGGTTTGAAACTTTGGTCGTGAAACAGACGAAACAGACGGTACTAGACGAGGCCAGGCTCAGGTCCAATGGTAAGCAATTTACCGATTAATTTGTTGTTTAAAACGCATGTGTTCTAGTTTTTGTTGAAAAATTTTGAAAATTCTTGTACCAACACAGTAATATGTAGAATATGATTTTGCATTGCTAGCTCCGGGAAATTGGTAAAAATAAAACACTTTTCAGAGAAAAAACTTGCAAAAGACCTGTAAATCTAGAAAGGGTTTTTGACTTTAATAGAAAATGAAGATATGGTTTTCAATTTTAATCCATCCTCCCAAAAGAATCATCTACATTAACGGCCTAAAAAATTAAACTTTTCTTGAATCAGTCGTCCTTCTTTTGGCCAGGCCAGGCCTATCTTACCAAATCTTGTTTCAAGAATTTAATTGTTAGTCTTTTATTCTGGCTTTTTTAAAATTATTACCTCTTCTATGCAAGAAACATCTGATATTATAAAATACTTCTACTACTAGTTATTTCCGATTTCTTATGGTTTGTATTGATTATCGAAATCAACTCAGTCCTTGGAGGTGGAATCATGAGTTGTTGATAACTCCGAAGATGACTCTTTAATTCAATTATCCGGCTAAAGGCCCGGTTTATTTATCTTTAGATAAACTTGCTGGAAGATAATTTTACCAAATGCAGATTGCGTCTTTATCGTCAGATTGCATTACCTGACAGTTTATCAGGTGAATGAACTGGCTCTAATTCTTATACCTACTGGTGATATTTTATCAGTTCCGATGATAATGACTCCTCTCCTGATTCGAATGGATTGGTGTTCTCTTCCAGCTCAGCTGTACTTTCAATGTAACATTTCTGCGGATGTTATATATAAGCTGTATTTATGGTGAGTCAATTAATAGCTTTCCATTACATTTTAATGGCTCTTTCCTATCGAAAATCTTCTTATAGTTCACGAAAGTGAGAAACGAAGATGATATTCGTGGGCATTTTCTAGTAGAATTTTTATAGTGAAGAGATGGTCAGAATGACTGAAGCTGTAGACTGTAGCTGCCTCTGTCAAACATCTTGTAGGTATATTTTAGATAATAACGGCATGGGATGATGGTTTCTGATGTCAGTCCTATCATCTTTGATAAAGGTGCAGATCTACGAAGCTAGACATGTTTACTGTGGATAAAATAACCTCTTTTTTCCTTCTTTCCACATTCCAGCTGCCACTCTATCTTCTAGTGATGATTCATTGATCATTGATCTTCTTAATGTCATCTACTTCTGATTCTTCTGTCATGCCTGTTTCAAGTGAGCTTCAGAATTTTTCTCCTCGCGCTTTTAATTGGTGAGAGCTCTACCCCTTTTTGGAACTTTTATCTATTGCTCTTGATAGTTCTTCGAGGAAATTTGCTGGATCTTCGTCATGGCTAGGTGATGTCAGGATGATGTATTCATCTCTCTAAGGAACAGTTTTGAATGTCTTTATAAATCCTAAGACTCCGTATGTTACGTTATCCAGGCCTATATAGTAAAGTTGGTTTCTTTATTCTTTCTTCCAGCTTCTATAGAATGATTTGCTTAGTATTTCTGCATCTAACATTCTTTGTAGACGTCTCAGCTCAACTAGTTGTTTGTCTTTGCTATCCTCTACTATTGAGTGTATTACATAACAATACTCTCGGCAAAACTGCAAAAATTACCTTTCCAAAGATTGAAGACGTTTTTTTCAGGTCTGCATTAGATCTGAACGTCTGAAGACCAAAAAAAGACGTCTAGAAGATGTTGTTTTAGAGACGTCCTTAAGATGTCGTAAATTCACATCTCGGAGAAAACTTTTTGATACAACCAGGCCTAAAAGTTAATAATGATTTATGTATTGGAAAGAAATTCAAAGACGTCTTTGAGACATCTTCTTAGTATTAAAGACGTCTGAAAGACGTTGTGTTTTTCAACATACCATACGTCTTCAAGATGTCTTTAAAACGCCTTGAGCTTAACGTCTTATATGTCTTTTTTGGATATCTTAGGGACATCTTTAAGATGTCTCCATGTCAATTTCTCACGAATTCATTTTTCATTCAATTTAGAAGTTACTGGAAACCATTTAGAATGCAACAGAACACTTCCGAATTCAAAACACTTAAAATTCAATTCTGAAATTTCATAACCATTTTAGAATGCCCCAAAACATTCAAAAATTGATTTTCAAAACAATTCACAAGTTTGAAACCCATTTTAGGACCCTCTAAAACACTAAAACACTCTAGAATCTCCAGAAACATTTAAGATTGTTGTAGAAATTTAGACCTTAAATAAGCATCCAGAGCAGTTCAAGTTCAAATCAGAATTTTCAGGATCATTTTGGAACAATTTAAAAACCTCAGAGTTATTTTAGAACAGTTAGGATTCAATTTAGAACTGGAAACTTTTCAGAATTTAGTACTCTTTTGAACCGATTTCTCTGAAGCCTAGCGTCCTGAAGACGTCTTTAGGCAGACATCTGAACGACGTTGGGTTTTGTAACATACGACTTCTTTGACATGTCGTAAGCAGACGTCCAAAATACTGTCGTTTGTGGGCATCTTCAAGATGTCTGTGTAATGTCTGGGTAAGTCCAGGTGATACAATCTTATAAACCAAAACTCTCTACCAACCTGATAAGATACATTACTATGTCTAGCACTAAGCAAATATGGCTCTCTGATGTGGATAATGATGAGTTTTGATTAAATTAAAACTTTTCTCATCATTTTTATTTTTGAAAGAGGAGGAAATTCTTTACATAAGACAATTAGAATACAGCCAATACCTGTTATAGTTTCTAAGATACAAATTTTCCATTTCCACTGAAATGTATCTTGAAAACTATTAATTCATCCAAGTTAAATACCTAAGCTGTTTATTGCTATTGGCAAATTCTAAAACAACTAATTAGATTGCCAATTTTTGGTGAATGTTGCGACAATTGTTCTTTAAAATTTAATGAAAATTGTTGTTTAACTTTTATTTTTCACGATATTCTTTCTCGGGGTAGCATTTGCAGAACTATATTCTACTAAGTACTACATAAGTTTCCAAATTCGAAACTCTTTAGTTTCTGTTGTTCTATTTCAACAACTTTATTTTTTTTTAAATTTACTCTTCATTTGCAACACATTTACTTTTTTCACAATTTAATTTTAATTATTCTATTTTGTTTGCATGATTATTTTTGCACGTCATTTATTTCTCGTAGACTCTAGCGTAGACGCCGATTTCGAAAACGAACAAGCCAACCAGCTGCCTGAGGAAAATACCAACAAAGATGGTAAGCAAAAATTAAATTAATCTAATTATTATTTATCGGATAAAACGTAAAAGGAAAGACATATATAATTAGTGTACGGTCAGTACCGATGCAAATGTCCATGGAATCCTTATAAGAAACTTGTAAACGATATAGTAAACGGAAAAAAATACATACTATGACTTGAATATGTCAAATGCACTTTATTTATAAATAAATTCGAGACAAATTTTCAATTCTATATCGATAAATTGGGTCAAAAGCGACGCAATAATAAGGTAATTGTATCGGCCGAAAAAAGCTTTCAAGTAATTTCAAAAGTCAATTTTCACAATCCATTTCACCAGTTGCAGAAGGAAGAGGCACTCTCTCAGAAAGCGAAAAATTTATATTTTACGAAAGCCACTGGCATAATTTGAGGATTTTGCTGTTAAACCTATGAATGATTGTGACAGATTAAGTTGAACTGTATATACTCCCTCGGGTGAGTGTTAAAACGTGTTCTTTTATTTTTTTTATTGCTGGCGCTGGCCCCAGTTATTAATGTAATCGCCATATCCTGACAAGCATCACATGGAACTTGATGACTATATAATTGATTGCCCTCATCCCCTGAATAAAATAATTTTGTTTTCAGCATAAGGAAGTGGTTTAAAAAGCCTTTCATAATACTAAATCAGTTCTAATGTCAAAACAAATCCCCAATGTAGTGTCAAGTTCTAATTAGAAGGTTGCCGGAGTAAAATCTCAGTCTCGGTCTAATAATCTTTGCGCTTAAGCCAACGTTACATGAATTTATTTATTTTGTATTTATGTTAATTTGCCATTGAAGAACAAGATTTCTTTCATAGATACGATACGCTACGCTACGGGAAACCTTCGGGCTTTGATTTTTTACTGATTTTGTTTGAATTATCATTTGTTTATATTAATTATTTATTTTTGACATTGAACGCGATTAATTGGCGAATTTGATATGTAGTTGGATTTTGTTTTGAGACAATATTGTTTCACATTTGACTACTGCAGCATGCAATTTAGATTTGCTCCAGTACAATAGTGGCAGTCTTTTTACAAAATAGTTGTTTTATTGTAATTATTTGTCATGTATGATAATCGACTTCCTTAGAATAAAATAATAATGATAATAATCACGCAGTAATCCGTGTAATCATAATAAAAACTTTAAATATAGGTATTAGATAGGTACCTACCTAACATTTATCCTTGCTCCCGCGATTAGTATTGCTATGATTGTAGTCCATTAAAATATGAAAATAGAAGCATAATAATAATTTAAATTAATTTCTAATAATGTATTTAGGACTGGTGCCATAACTCTTCCTAGCTGTCACATGATTTTCTTCTAATTACTTACATGTATACGTTCTTGGTATGCCTTCGAAGCTTCTTGTAGGGTTATCCTACATATCGTCGGCATCATATGAAAATTGCCTTAATCCAAAAAGGTAAATTTTACAGAAGGAGCAAAAAACCTTTGTAAAGAAAAACTACATGATACAAATCACCGGCAAGAATGCATAGAAGAGATTGGACTTACGCAAGTTTCACTCTGTCTTGAGACGATGGCGGACTTGTGCAAATTTCTTTTCATGGTTGTATGGTTCCGTCTAACAATTAATTGCCCGAATATTTTGTTGGATCATAGATTATTGAGTTTCTCACAAGACTGCACTAAAATCCTAATTTTGAAAAAAATTGGACTTTGGCAATTTTCATATGATGCCGACGATATTCACCTTCCACCTCAGCTCATTCCATTCTAATTCTATCCTGAGTTATCAGTATCCAGTATCCAGCGATTCTGTTTCTGGGTCGGTCTGATATGGGTTGCCACTTTATGATCCACTTCGTCCAGCTGATAATTGATATCCTCATTTCTGGCAACATGTCGCACTTTCCCATTGTTTTGGGGTTGTTTCTTCTGACACGCATTAATAGAATAGAATTTCTAGAAAATTGATTATGTACCAATGTACTTTCTATCATCACTTTATCTTTCACAGGAGCTTTCTTCATTCTTTCAGAGCCTCAAAAGTCATTCTAATTTTTTGATCCTATTTCTCAGGTGCTTCTCCGAATTCTGGGTTCGAGACTTTGGGTGATGTCAGTCTAGGTCTCTTCATTATTACGACGATTAATGCGTTTTCCCATTAGTTTTGGGGCTATTTCTTCTAAAATGCATTTATAAAATAGAATTTCTAGAGAATTGATGATGTCATGACTGTAATGTATTTTCTACCATCACTTCATCTTTCACAGAAGTCTTCTTCATTATTTCAGAGCCTCAGGTCTCCTAAAGTCATTTTCATTTCTTGATCCTATTTCTCAGGTGCTTTTCCGAATTCTGGGTCCGAGACTTCGGGTGTTATTAGTATCTTTATTATGACGATTATTGCGTTTTCCCATCGGTTTTGGGGTTGTTTCTTCTAACACGTATTTATAGAATATAATTTCTAGAGAATTTATGATGTAATTGTAGTCTCTATCATCACTTCATCTTCCACAGAAGGAGCCTTCTTCATTCTTTCAGAGCCTCAGGTCTCTTAAAGTTATTCTCATTTCTTGATCCTATTTCTCAGGTGTGTTTTCCGAATTCTAGGTTCTAGACTTTGGGTGATATCAGTCTAGTTTTCTTTATTATGACGAAAATTATTGCGTTTCCCCATTGGATTTGGGGTTGCTTCTTCTAACAGGCATTTATAGAATAGAATTTCTAGAGAATTGATGATGTAATGTACTTTCTATCCTCACTTCATCTTTCACAGGCGCCTTCTTCATACTTTTAGAGTCTCAGGTCTCTTGAAGTCATTCTCATATCTTGATCCTATTTCTCAGGTACTTCTCCGAATCCTGGGTTCGAGACTTTGGGTGATAGCAGTCTAGGAATCTTTAATATGACGATTATTGCGTTTCTTCATTGGTTTTGGGGTTGTTTCTTCTAACAAGCATTCATAGAGAATTGATGATGTAATATATTTTCTATCATCACTTCATCTTTCACAGGAGTCTTCTTCATTATTTCAGAGCCTCAGGTCTCTTAAAGTCATTCTCATTCCTTGATCCTATTTCTCAGGTGCTCCTCCGAATCCTGAGTTCGAGACTTTGGATGATATCAATAGGGAATTTTTCTGACAATGTCATGTCATAGTCAAAATGAAAATGACGGTCACGTCATTCTGACCGTCATTAAAATAGGTTTGTTCGGACTTGGTTCAGAATTAATTCTGGATGAACTGCGCTCGCGCATTTGTTTATTTATGTTTGATATAAACAAATGCGCAAGCACAGTTTAATTCAGAGCTGATTCTGAACTCAGTCTGAGCAGACATAATATATGACCGTCATAATTGCCGTCATTAAAATATATGACAGTGTCACAAAAATATCAGTCTGTAACGTATAGAGATCGTTATCCCCATCGCTATGGCACTTGCTATGTTCTTCTCTCTTTTCGATATCAATAGAGATAGAGAAAATATCTCTATTCGTTCCAGAGTCCCAGCCTAGCTGACTTTCGATTTTCACTGCTTAAGACAAGCTACAGCATACTTAATTCGGTGTTCAATTGAATGGCGGACGGTTTCTTGTGCGCCTGTGCGAGTCAGTTGTTCAGCTGCGTTTGCGTGTTTTGAACAGTATTGTGCCTGTTTTTTGTTGTGTGGACGTAGAATGGGTAGGAACAGGAGCATTGCAAATAATTTAGTAGTATAGTTAAATCTGGACAAATGTTTTGAATGCAAGTTTTGCAAGAAGCAAGTGACACATCATGCAATTAGGATGCCCCGATATGATAAAAACTATGTTGAGAAGGAAATTCAATCAAAGAGAGATACAAAACCAAAACCTCAACAAACGTAAAAATGAAGAATAAGTGTCTCTGGCTCAGGTGGAGGTATCTGTATCCCAATCACAAGCAGGGGCAGAAGAGGAAGGGATAAAGACCACATCAAGTCCTTCAACTTCATGTAATATTCAGAGAATTAATTGTCGAAGTAGTTCAATAAGCATTTTTATTGACAACATTAAACCTGACGATCAGAACGAAATCTGATTGGTGAGAGAATACATATTGGGTACAACTTTTAAAAAAAATCAGACCGTCCTTTTCTCTGGCCTCACGTTTCATTTTTTCGAATACACTTTTGAACACTGTGTATGAGCAAGTTTATTTATAAGTAACAAACAATTTAACAAATGCCAAAGTTCTTGGTATTCAATGTGATGGATGGTCAAATATTAGAAACGAGAGCATAATTTTGTCATAACAACACCTCAACCTGTTTTCTATGAATCACTGTCAACTGAAGAAAATCGGCATACTTGAAAGTACATGGCAGATCACAGAAGTTCTTGAGAGAGAGAGAGAGATATTCTTGAGATACATAGGTTACAAATGGGGAATAGGGAATACGATCATCTTCTTGTACTATTATATGATTTTTAGTGTGAAATAGTAGTCAAACTATGAATTTAATGAATGATGGTAGAATAAGTCCAGTAGATTATATGAATTATTTTCATCCCAGATACTTTTGGTGACGATGGTACTTATTACGTATTCCAATTAATTTTCGTTATAGCTTATGTCTATTTTTTAATGATTTAGGGCCCAATTACAGTATATTTGCATCTGCAAATTTGCAGTTCTGCAAATATGGCTGACTTGCATATGTGCTCTATTTGCAGCAACGAGCAAATTACAGAAAAAAATCTGCAATTCCGTCATATTTATGGAAAAAAAGTGTTTGGGCGCTACTGATTTACCCGTTTTAAATATTAAAGTTGTCGAAGTGATTGCAAGGACTCACGGGACCGTTTCACCATGCGCAAATTTGCAGGTGATCTGCAAGTGCATTCTGCTTCTGTAATACGAAAAGTCAGACTTGCAGGTCCTGCATTTGTATTTTGGTGTTGCAGAGCTTCTGTAAGTCCGGGCTTAATCACTTATCTGGTGCTTATATCAACATTGAAGGTAAATGACCATAAATGACAATAAATGACATAAATTACAAAAAAAATGACTGTCACCTATCACAACAAATAAATGACCGCCATTTCACATCCTTAGATATCAGTCTAGGTCTCTTTATTATGACGATTATTGCGTTTCCTTATTAGTTTTTGGTTTGTTTCTTCTAACACGCATTTGTAGAATAACATTTCTAGATAATTGATGATGTAATGTACTTTCTATCGTCACTTTATCTTTCACAGGAGCCTTCTCCATTATTTCAGAGCCTCAGGACTCTTAAAGTCATTCTCAATTCTTGATCCTATTTCTCAGGTACTTCTCCAAATCCTGGGTTCGAGACTTTGCGATATTGAGTCTGGGTCTCTTTATTTTCCCTCGAAAGTAACTCTTTGCCATGTCATCTGGATGTTTGATCTTATGTTGGTACGTCTTTTTTTTTCCTAACGCCGTTCTGCTTCACACTCTTGTTATTTTCTTCAATTTCCTTGATTTTTCATTCTCATTTCTCCTATTAAAACTTCCTTCTGACATTTCTCTGTTGATATTTCAGTATTTTTGCTTAGTTTTGCCTGTGAGGTCTTTGGTATGATTTGACCATCATTATTAGATTAGCTGAAATGCTGCGCGATTCATAAAACATTCTAGTCTTTACGAAACTTTTCAAAAACGTCATTTTTATTTTCCAGACACTGGTCTTACCGAAGAGGAAGTCGTTTTGGCCAACGCCATCTCCGACGATCCGGAATCCGAAAAGGCCATTCAAAGGGCCGCTCTGGTTCTTCATCTCAAAGAAGGCATGAGCTCCCTGTCCCGAGTACTCAAGTCGATCGAAAAGTACCAGGGTGTCGTCGTACACTTGGAAACTCGTCCCAATGTGGCGGTAAAAACCCAACTGGATACTCTCGTTAAAATCGACATGAGCAGAATCAATATGCTGCAACTTTTGAAGAACTTGAGGCAATCGCAAACTTTGGAACACGCCACTTTGATCGGCGACGATAACATTTCCGCTAAGAACCCGTGGTTCCCAAGACACGCAAGCGAATTGGACAGTTGTAACCATTTGATGACCAAGTATGAACCTGATTTGGATATGAACCATCCTGGATTTGCTGATAAGGTTTATAGGGAGAGAAGGAAGCAGATTGCTGAAATTGCTTTTGGCTACAAATAGTAAGTCTTTTTTTTTTATTGCAATAATTCAATAACAAATATTTTTTTTCCCTAATAGTGGAGATCCAGTTCCGTTTATTCCATACACCGAAACCGAAAACAAAACATGGAAATCAGTATTCACCACCGTCTTGGACTTGATGCCGAAGCACGCTTGCGCAGAATACCGTCGCGTATTCAAACTACTCCAAGAAGAAGGACTTTTCGTTCCGGACAAAATCCCTCAACTTGAAGAAATGTCCAAGTTCATGCAAAAACACACCGGATTCACTCTGAGACCGGCCGCCGGTCTGCTGACGGCCAGAGATTTTTTGGCTTCGCTCGCTTTCAGAATTTTCCAGAGTACTCAGTACATTCGTCACATCAATTCGCCTTTCCACACTCCAGAACCGTAAGTAACATTATTTTAATTAAAAAAAAAAAATGCCACGTGCAATTTGGTGTGAACTTAATGGAAAATTATAGGCGCCTCTATATAGTGATAATGGACTTTAAAATTGAATTATTAAAGTACTTTGATGGATATTCTCGCCCTGCGACATTGACGCCAAAAGGGAAATTGATAAAATTAAATACCGGGTGTTTCGGTTTATTGGGCAGATCAAATATGTCCTTTTCGATATTGGATGAAATAAAAGAGGCAACGTAAGCCTGCTTTAGAATTTAATTGCATTTACTGGGTTTTACCGAACGGCAAAATGTCTATTGGGATTTAAAGAAGCTTAAGATTTTTAATCGAAAAAAAGGAACGAATATATTTCAATTCTTGAGGCAATTTACTAAAGATTTACTGTACATTTTCTTTTGGAACAAAAAATCATATTTTATAGCTATACAAACAATAATATAGAATGTGTTGCTTGAGTTCCTAGTAAAATCATGGTTTTCAATTTCTTGTAAAATTAGGTATTAGGTTTCCAGTTAGAAAGAGATGTCTACTTTCAACTTTCACAAAGGAATTGTCTCTAGTTTCTAGTGAGATAGCGTATTAAACTAACTTTCTAGCAAGCAGATGTCTTTAGTTTTAGCTGCCTTCTGTTTCTGGTAGGTACAAAAGCATTTCCGGTTCCTGGTAGAAAACTGTCTTAAGTTTCTTATAAGATGGTGTCTCCAGGTTCTAGTGAGAAACTATCCTCAGACTGAAGCAAGGAGCATATACCTTCTTGCCTTTCGCTTCCACGAAGATAGATCTATCTGTAAAGTGAGATTTATTAAATAAGGAACCGCTTTTCTCCATCTGCCTTGATGCGAAGTTGCAAGGGGATGTTTGATATCAAGGCATATGTGACTTCTTTTAGATATACCCGTTCTAACACCTCTGTGGCCTTTCATGTTGCCTTAATGTTGGATCTCCCCTTATTGTTGTTCGCACAGTTTTTCCGAACCTCAGGATCTTGATAAGATTAGGTTTTCCAAAAGTTTGCCATTTCTGTTTGGAAAACAGAGCGGTTCGAATTTCTGAGGTCGTTCGCTGTTTTCCTGCGTTCCTCTATAAGCTCTTTTGTCAATTTTCATGCAGGGGGTGTGGCGCCTTTGAAGGTCCAAGAAAACTTCAGTTTTTAGTAAGAAGAATTCCTCAGTTTCTAGAAACAAGCTGTCTTTAGATGATCAGTTTTTCATAGAAAGTTGTCTACAGTTCTCTGGAAGTTCTTTACTCTTTCCAGTAAGTAGCTGTGCTCAGTTAATAGTGAGCGGTTGTTGTCATCAGTTTCTCGTGAAAACTGGCTTAAGGTTCGGATAAAAAGGTAATTTGAAGCTTCACATCAAATTTAGAAGCTTTTCCTTACGTTAATGCATGCAAAAATGATTAAAATCTGCAAAAATCACTTGTGCAAAATACTTCCAATAATCACAGTGACTTGAAAGTTTCACGACTTATGAGTTGAAGTTTCCTCTTTGTGAAAAAGTTGATTTGAAGCTTCAAACTAGATTTGGCAGCTTTTTCTTACATCAATGCATGCAAAAATGATTAAAATCTGCAAAAATCACTTGTGCAAAATACTTCCAATGAACACAGTGACTTGAAACTTTCAGGACTTATGAACTGAAGTTTTCTCTTTGTGGAAAAGGTATCTTGGAGTTGATTTGAAGCTCCAAATCAAATTTAGAAGCTTTTTGTTACGTTAATTCATGCAAAATTGATTAAAATCTGCAAAAATCACTTGTGCAAAGTACTTCAAATGATCACAGTCACTTAAAACTTCAAGGATTAATGAAATGATGCTTCTTCTTTGTGAAAAAGTTAATTTCAAGTTGATTTGAAGCTCTAAACTGAATTTGGAAACTATTTCTTACGTTAATGCATGCAAAAATGATTCAAATCTGCAAAAATCACTTGTGCAAAGTACTTCTAATGATCACAGTGACTTGAAACTTTCAGGATTTATGAATTGGAGTTTCCTTTTTGTGGAAAAGTTAATTTGAAGGTGATTTGAAGCTTCAAACTAGATTTGAAAGCTTTTTCTTACATTAATGCATGCAAAAATTATTAAAATCTGCAAAAATCACTTGTGCAAAGGACTTCCAATAATCACAGTGAGTTGAAACTTTCAGAATTTATGAGTTGAAGTTTCTTCTTTGTGGAAAAGTTAACTTGAGGTTGACTTGAAGCTTCAAACTAAATTTGGAAGCTTTTTCTTAGGTTAATGCATGCAAAAATAATTGAAATCTGCAAAAATCACTTGTGCAAAATACTTCCAATGAACCCAGTGACTTTCAGGACTTATGAGTTGAAGTTTTTTCTTTGTGGAAAAATAAATTTGAAGTTGAATTGAAGCCTTAAACTAAATTTGGAAGCTTTTTCTCACATTAATGCATGCAAAAATGATTAAAATCTGCAAAAATCACTTGTGCAAAATACCTCTGATAATCACAGTGACTTGAAACTTTCAGGACTTATAAGTTGAAGTTTCCTCTTTGTGGAAAAATTAATTTGAAGTTGATTTGAAGCCTCAAACTAGATTTGGAAGCTTTTTCTTACATTATTGCATGCAAAATTGATTAAAATCTGCAAAAATCACTTGTGCAAAGTACTTCTAATGATCACAGTCACTTAAAACTTCAAGGATTCATGAATTGATGTTTCTTCTTTATGAAAAAATTAATTTGAAGTTGATTTGAAGCTCTTAACTGAATTTGGAAACTTTTTCTTACGTTTAATGCATGCAAAAATGATTAAAATCTCCCAAAAACACTTGTGCAAAGTACTTCTAATGATCACAGTGACTTCAAACTTTCAGGATTTATGAATTGAAGTTTACTTTTTTTGTAAAAGTTAATTTGAAGTTGATTTAAAGCTGTAAACAGAATTTGGAAGCTCTTTTTTACATTAATGCATGCAAAAATGATTAAAATCTGCAAAAATAACTTGTGCAAAATACTTCCAATGATCACAGTTACTTGAATCTTTCAGGATTTAAGAATTGAGTTTACTCTTTGTAAAAAAGTTAATTTGAAGTTGATTTGAAGCTACAAATCAAATTTGGAAGCTTTTCCCTACGTTAATGCATGCAAAAATGATTAAAATCTGCAAAAATCACTTGTGCAAAGTACTTATTCAGTTTCTAGGTTTCTGATTAAGATTCCACTAAGAAGGTATCTTCAGTTTCTAGAAGTTCGTATTTGTCTGCCTTCTGTTTCTTTCAATGGAGCATTTCCTGTTTCTGATAGGAAGAACCGAAAGAAGGTGTCCAATTTGCCTATGTCTTTGAAACTGACATTTTCCATTTTTCTCTAGACATTGCTTTGATCTATATAGGTCACGATAAGAGATCTCCACACATGAACCAATTGTATTCTTGTTCATTTCTTCTGTTCCATCTTCATGGAGTTTTGGCTATTGGTATTTGAGGCCTTCATTCTTTTATGTGACTTTGAGCTTAGAAGTCTTTCTCTTTTTCTCATCAGTTTCAATATGTTTCAGCTCCTATCCTATCCTCCTCTCTGTTATGTTCTTCTTTGCTAGTTTCAATCTATCATCGACGTTGTTTATGACATTTACTTCTGATTCGTCTTGCAGGCCTTTTTCTGGTGAGCTTCAACATTCTCTTCCACGAACGTGTAATTTATGGGACTGAAGCTTCACTTTCTTGTCAAACAACTTGAAACTGAGTTTGCTTCAAGGTTTCAATGCCTGAGATGTATCTGTGTAATTAAGACATCTTCAAAACCAAGTCTTCTTTTAACTGGAAAGTAGTCTTTTTTGTTTCTTGTCATACGTTTGGTGATATTATATCAATTTTCTCTTAGGTCTTTCCTCCTTTGTTAACAACATATAGAGCATCTTTACTGTCTCATTTCTGGATCTGAATCTGAAATTGAAAATTATGCTTTCGGGTCTCCAAAGAAGCCGATATCAGTTTTTAGTAAAAATCTGTCATCAGTTTTCGCAAAAAGACTTCATCTTCACTTTTCAATAAGATGACGTCGCAAGTTTTTAGAAGATGCTGTGTTCAGTTTTTAGTAAAATAGCTTCCTCCAAGTACGAAGTTGTCTGAATTTTCTTGTGAGAGGGGATTTTAGTAACTAGTAAAAAACTCAAGCCTTAGTTACTTTAATTGAACATATACACAATAATAATACCTGCACCTTCTTTAGTAAAAATATTTAAGTTTTAGCGAAAATATTAACGAATATTTGATAATTTGATACACTTTAATAATCCTCTTTTCTTTATTTTCTAGTGATGCAATCCACGAAATCCTTGGACACATGCCTCTACTAGCCGATCCAAGCTTCGCCCAATTTTCGCAAGAAATCGGCTTAGCTTCATTGGGCGCTTCCGACAAAGAAATTGAAAAACTATCCACCGTAAGTATTTTTTTTTAGCCATAAACATCAAACTTCGGCTAGCGGTCACGTATGCTTTTAGCAAAACCGTTTAATACTCACTTAAATTTATTATTACACATTTTATGAACGCAGTGGCGTTGTTCGGATTTATCAAAAAAGCTCATTTATGCGGTACTATTCTTCTCGCCACTCGTGGCCATTCCCATATGGGCGACATGACGTAACACACGACCATGTACGCATTTTACCAGAGCTACTACTAGTCACGCGTGTCCATTATCTTGACCATGGCATGATACCCGTAATTATGCAAAGCTAGAAGTGCATCATTGTCGTAGGAGAAAATCAATCTTTGAAGCTATAAAAAAATATACCTATATAAATAAAAAGATTCACTTTCTTTTAAGTATCAATAAATATTTTCTCATTGCGATAAGGAAGTTGGATGAATGAATCAAGATTTCCTATTTTATAGTTATTTTTCACACCATTATTAGAGAGTTAATGGGGCGCGCTATGAAAACAAGCAGAAATAATAATAATTGAACATGAGTAATATCGTAGTTAGTTCAATATCTATTAAATCCACAATAGTCGTAGTTGTTATTATATATAAACTTCAATGATTGATATCAACTTTTTAGCTTCTGACAGACTTTCCGCACTTCCTATAAGGGTCAATTAAGGCTATCAGGCTTCTGGATTTAATTCTTTAAATTCTTCAGCGTTTTTTCTCATGATGTTAAGTAAGAAAACTGTTGAATCCTTTCTTCTTCAAGACACTTACTTGTTGACTCCTCCAATTTTCAACATCTCGCTCTTGATCTGATCTTTTCCCAGCGCAATTTGTCTCGTCAGCTTCGGTCTGTCACTTACTACTTGACTGTAAAGTTTATACTTAGCTGAATTTTGCGTTTTGTGCTCTCCTATCTATTATCTATTCTCTATTACCCTGGAGCACATTTCCACTTAGGTGTAGCTTAATATTAACTGTTTTTTTTTTATTATAGGTTTACTGGTTCACTGTCGAATTCGGTCTTTGCAAGGAAGGCGGTGAAACCAAAGTCTACGGCGCCGGTCTTCTTTCAGCCTACGGCGAATTGTTGCACGCTCTTTCCGACAAACCTGAACACAGACCTTTCGATCCCGCCTCCACAGCCGTACAAACTTACCAAGACCAAGAGTACCAACCTCTTTATTACGTAGCTGAAAGCTTCGACGACATGAAAGACAAATTCAGACGTTGGGTGAGCTCCATGTCCAGACCTTTCGAGGTCAGGTTCAACCCGCACACCGGCAGAGTCGAAGTGTTGGATTCCGTGGAAAAAATGGAGAGTTTGGTGCAGCAACTCAACACCGAAGTACTTCATTTGGCCAATGCCATTAACAAAATGAAGGCACCGAGCCTGAGCTAAATAGTCGATCTTATAAAACAAAGGCTCATTTAGGTTGTATTTGTGTAAAATTTGTTTTTGTGTAATATATTTTGATTTATTATTTATATACTTAAATGATCTGTAGATGTTTAGGAGATTTCATAGTATTATTTAGCTAGTAGCTGTGTAGGTAGAGTGCAATTAATTTGCACCAGTGATTATGTGATGATGTTGTGTCTAGTACCCTCCTTTTATTAAGTTGTAAATGACAGTGGCTTTTTGGTAGTTAACTATAGAAAAAGCGTTTTAGTTCCTTTAGAAGTCAGTGTTCTATCAATTCAATCAATGCATTTTGAAAAACGCTTTTTTAAGTTTTGCCTGGAGCTGCAATATTTAATATTTATATTCTTATAGCACCTTCGCACGCAAGCTATATATTATTGTATTTAAAATATTAATTGAGTATTATAAAATTTAGAAAATAAAAACGTGCAATCATTATTTTTATTGGTTCTTATTTTAAATACATTTGTGAGCTTTTTTTTACAGCTAACGTATGTTCAAAGCCTAATGGAAGAAGCAACCTGTATTGCTTCTTGCTTAGCTTATTAGCGAATCGAATGGTAGTTAGGTACCTACTACATCTCATCTTGCCCCAGAATTGTTACCTATTCTTTATCTTTCAGTCTCGAACTTTCAACTTTGGACATAGGCTTCCCCTTTATTGATCTGTTCCAATCTGTCCAGTATATGTTTCTTTAAATCATCTGATTATTGCATTAATAATCTTCATTTTTCTCAACGATTAATACCATGGTCTCCAATGTAGGTATACCATGTACCATCCGTCGCCTTTTTGTCTTAAGGTATGTCTAGCGAACATTCATTATTTAGTCTCGCTGCTTGCACAAAAGCATCTTTAACTTTTGTTCTATTATGAATTAATCTATTTCTCTTCCATTTTGCTAGTTTGATGTTTGGCACTTATCTTTGAATTGCTCTTTAATTTTGTAGATAATTTTCCTTTGTAAAGATCCACGCTTGATCGCCGTATGTTACGTCACATCTTACAATTCTCGCATTACAAATTCCTTCAACCTTCTTCTAAACAAAGTTTGCCTATCAATATTTCTTATGGCCACTAAGGCTATTGTATAATTTCACACCTTTATGATAAATAGATTTCAGACCTTTATGATATACCTGATTTCACTTTTGGCAAATATATGTCAATAACGGTCAATAATTTTCCTAGTATAATAACCATGGACGCTTTGAACAATAACAAATGTAATTATTGACTTTTTCTCCTTTCTGACCAATAGGTTCTGCCCAAGACAGTATACTATCTATAAAAAGACCAATATAACTTATAACAGAAACGTTTTGTAATTGCTGACTTTCAAACACTGTTATGGCATCTATCATTAAAATGTATGATGATTTATCCACTTTAGCTGTCAATTTGTTAGACTTAAGCCACACACTTATCCTGGAAAAATCACCGATGTTAGATTTAACAGACTCGACACTTCTACCTTCTACCATCACACACCAATATTGTATCGTCTGCATATAATTTTATTTTAGCCCTTAATGACAGTCTACCAATAGAATGAACATAAATTAAAAACAAGGTGAGGCCCAGATCTGATCCTTGAGGAACCATGCACCTGATCAATTGTAAATTGCTGTAAGCATTATTTGCAGTCACTATATTGCCTTCTGGTCTGTTAATTTTTTGAGCCAGAAGTACGGAATTTCTCTGATACCGGCCTCCTCCAACTTCTACAGCAAAATCTCGTGGTCTAAAGTGTTGAATGCCTTCTGCAAATCCAAATACATCGAAGGACATACCTATTATACCTATTAATATTTCCCCTGTATATATTTATTTTATTTTATTTTTTTTTAAATTTTCAAATTGTTCCATATTATGTTCATAGGCGCCGGAATTTCAAAATTACTATGGGGGCTCGGGCTGCAAAAATTAATATAAGTAGAATCAATTAGACAGATAGGACTAGGCTACTAGACACATAGACTTAAATGGGACCAGTTGGAAGATACCTACCCATTTCACTGCAGGATCTCTACGCTGGAACATTGATCGTCCCTGCATATAATTAAAATTCTTGCATCTTCGGCAGCTCGGCTCCTCCACGGTATTTATGGGACTTCTAATGGCGGGGATGCGGCTAGTTAAACAAATTTCGATAAGAATGTATAGTAGAGCTTTACTTATATTATAATGTATGTATTTGAATATTTACGTAGGACTTGAATTGATTCTTTGTTTATTTCAATTTGGAATTAATAATAAAATTTAAAGGCATTTGGGGGAAGGGGGCAAATTCCACTTTGTCCCCTTTCCTGGCACCGCCAGTCGCCAGTGGGCAGTACCGGTGCGATTCGCCTTAACCGGGTGGGTACAAGGTAATTCGTCTTATTAATCCCTATGTGTCGACTAGGTTTTAAGCTCTGTTTATAAATTGTCCATGACAAACTAGGTAAAAAAAGTCAGTGTATTGGTACATCATGATATATTCATGTGATGTGAACATACCTATCATGAAATGGAAAGGAAAATAATAATAGAACAACTTATTGAAAATACAGGTTTGAATACTACACAACAAAATATTCAAAATGTTTGTTGAAGTAGGTATATCAAAAACAACAAAAACATTAAACACACAAGTTTGATATAAAAATGAATAGTTAGGAACAGGAACTCATGAACTCAATATTTTTGTGCCTACCCATTACACCCACTATATACAATACCAAAATCACTATGGGGGCTGTTGGATAAACTGATATTTATATCAGTGAAACAAAAATTAATAAATCAAACTTTGATTATTAGCCTATACTTTGCTAATTTATATCGCAGCTATGGATGACTGAATGTGTTTATAATAGTTTTTATATGTAAGATAAACAGATGAGGAATCGTTTACTTAAGAAAGGGTTTGTAATTCTATGTCTTGATGTTAAAAAGTTGGAAGCAGTTTTAACTGCAACATTCTCACTTAGTTTGACCCCTACTAAAACTTTAAAAGAATTTGAAACACCATAGGAAATGTGGCGTAGTAAAAAGCCTCAAGTAAAATATTCATAAGTGTTTGGTTCCATAATACCGTTTATAGGTACATAAAAACCAGGAAAACAAAATTTGATATCAAATCCTGGAAAGCTGTACTGGTTGGTTATGAACCAAATGAATATGAAGTGTGGGATGTGGTTAGTCATAAGTTTGTTGTAGTTAAGGATATTATTGTAGATATGACAAATTTGTTTTTGTCCTGCAAGCTTTTTTAATCTGCTTAAAGCTGATTCCTCTGACTATTTGTCAAGATCAGTAGTTAATAATAAGCTTGAAAAAGTGAATGTAGAACGCTTTGATTATAAAGCTGATTCCTCTGACTATTTGTCAAGAACAGTAGTTAATCATAAACTTGAAAAAGTAAATGCAGAACACTTATGGTCATAAAGCTGATTCCTCTGACTATTTGTCAAGAACAGTAGTTAATCATAAACTTGAAAAAGTAAATGCAGAACACTTATGGTCATAAAGCTGATTCCTCTGACTATTTGTCAAGATCAGTAATTACTAACAAGCTTGAAAAAAGTGAATATAGAACACTTTAATTGTAAAAGCTGATTTCTCTGACTGTTTGTTAAGATCAGTGGTTACTGATAAGCTTGAAAAGTAAATGTTTAACTTTTCTGGTCATAGAGCCAATCTTTCTGACTCTCTGTCAATATCAGTGGTTAGTTAATGATAAGTTTGAAAAAGGGAATTCATAACACTTTGGTGATGAAACTGATTCCTGTGACAGTTGGCCAAGATTGCTGGTTAATAAATCTGATAAAGCAAAATCAGATGAGCAAGCAATCCAATAAATTTGTTTTGCACTATTGACAAAATTTTGGAGAAAATGGTGTGTATATGCAACTTGTTGAGTTTATAGGTAGATAGAAATAAACTATCCAGTGATTTTCAATCAGGGTTTTGAGTAAGTCAATATTAGTAGGTAATAGTGATTATGAAAAAGTGAATGTAACACATTGATGATAAAGCTGTTTCCTCTGATTGTTTGTCAAGATCAGTAGTTATTAATAAACTGAACTGAACTGAACTGAAAAAGTGTCAAAAATGAATGTAACACTTTGGTAATTAGCCTATCCAAAACACGTGACTTTGACAAGCAAACAAAGGGTTTGTGTTCCTCTTGGCGGACATTTTAATTTGAGTTCGACAGCATCTTGGATAGTCTAATAAAACCTTTCCCCTGAAAGTGGCAGTTTGTCAAGATCGATGATTTGGTTAATAAATCTGATATAGCTAAATCAGATGAGTAACAATCCAGGAAAGTAGGTAAATGTTAACCCTAATAAACTCATTAAACTAAATAATGAGTATAGTAAATCTGTGATTAAAACAGATCTGCCAAATGATATTGATTCACTCATTATTGGTAAATAAAACGTGGTCCTTAGTATCAAGACCCGAATATAAAAATATAGTGGATTGTGAATGGATATTTTCCATTGACAATGATGAAATTGGAAAACCATTTAGATACAAAGCTCACATAGTTGCTCGTGGTTTTAATCAACATTACTTGGTAGATTATAATGAAACCTTTGCAAAGGTGGCGAGAATCGTAGGTTTCTGGTTTATAATAACCTTTTTAATCAGTTCACCCTTTTAATACATCATATGGATGTATAAACAGCTTTCCCGGATAGGTCATTGAAGGAAGCCATTTTTATGAAGGTTCCTGAAGGCTGAAGGGTGGCTGGCTCAAGGTGTGATAAGTAAACCTCCTAACCAAGTTTGTAAGGTTTTGTATCTATGGACTAAAACAAACCACTAGATGTTGGTTTGAAATAATAGTAAAAGTTCATAAAGAAAATGGGTTTGAAAATTCATCAGTTAACCACTGTATTTATATCTTAGACAAAGGTGCAATATGTAAAATTATTTATGTAGTTCTGTAGATGGTATATTTGCCACTGCAGATAATAATACATTGAATAGTTTAAAAGGGATTTGGCAAATAACTGTTCTATGTTTTATTTGAAAGACAGTAAACTATTTTTGGGTAATAAAATTGAAAGGTAATCAAAAATAAAATTAGTCTTGATCAGTTTTCATATAGGTACAGTTCAAATGTACATGAAAACTATTTTACATAAATTTAATATGAATGACTGTTGTGCCATCAGCTGTGTCAGCACTCCACTTCCTAGTAAACTGAATTTAATTGGTTTAAATTCAGGAGAAAAACGTGATAGCCCTTGCCGGAATCTAATCGTCTTTTAATGTATATTATGTGATGTATATCAAGCCTGATTTAAGTACCACTGTTAAAACCCTTAACTGGCGTTGTGACGTCCCTGGGACCCAAGCCAATATATTTTGGCATGTACCCCCACCATCATTGAAAATTTCGAGCTATGCGTCTCAGTACCTTCTAGTTAGTATGTCCTCGACCACGGCTCCTTAGTGTTGGTGCGTTGTGATTCCCCATTTTTACGTGACAGGGTGATCGTGGTCCCTAGGACCACTCGACGGTAAGTACGTAACAAATTGCTTTCTCGTCTTTTTTTTTTAAGCTCGTATTTTTTTTTTCTAAAGCTGAAAATGGATACGTCTCCTGTCCCAAAACGTGTCAGGTATGATGATCCTGATTTTGAGGACAAAGTTTCGCGTATGTTTGACTCTTTGGACAGTGACATAGAATTCTCTGAACAAGAGGATGACGTTGTTCTCGAAAGTGAGCATGACACCAACTCTGATCAATCTGCAGATGAAGAACCTGACCTTCAGCGTGACGTTGACTCCGATCAATCTGAAGATGGAGACTATGACCCTCAGCGAGGCGTCGACTCTGATCAATCTGAACATGGAGACACTGATAATCATACAAGTGAGGATGAAGATGCAGGTGCTGTTGTACCAAGGTACTACTATGGAAGAAACAGGTTTAAATGGTCAGCAACTGCTCCAACTAGAAATGTACGGACTCAGGCACACAATATTATCAAAATACCAACTTCCCGATCTGTCGCAAAAAATATGGATCCAGTAAATGCTTGGATCTCTATTTTCACAGAAGATATGATAGCACAAGTAATGCATTGGACAAACAAGAAGATTATGAGTTCAAGAGCAAGGTTCTCTGATCCACTTAGAACAGAACTAAGGGATATCACATTAGAAGAAATGAAGTGTTTTTTTGGCTTGCTCATCTATACAGCGATATTTAAGTCCAACCATGAAGATGTCCGTTCATTATTTGCAACAGATGGGACTGGTAGAGATGTGTTTAGGCTTTCTTTATCTGCAAAACGATTTGTCGTGCTATTGAATAATTTGAGATTCGACAATCCAGATGACCGCGAGGAGCGCAAGCTAACAGATCCAAGTGCAGCCATATCTGAACTTTTACGAAAATTTAATATAACTTCACAAGCCGCATATTCTTTAGGATCACATGCAACGGTAGATGAAATGCTAGTAGCATTTTGTGGAAATTGCCGCTTCAAAATGTATATGCCATCGAAACCAGCAAAATATGGGTTGAAGTTGCAATGTCTTACAGATGCCAGAACAACTTATGTTTACAATACATATTTATACTGTGGAAAAGGTAGTGACGGCATGACACTATCTGAAGAAGAAAAAAAATATGCAATTACCACTCAAGCAGTTATAAGATTGTGTAAACCTCTGTATGGCACAAACCGAAACATTACAACCGATAACTGGTACACATCGATGGATTTAGTAAAAGTACTCAAAGATAATGGTCTAACATTAGTGGGAACGATAAAAAAAAATAAAAAAGAAATTCCTGCCGAGTTTCAACCAGCTCGCAATAGGCAAATAGGGTCTTCTCTTTATGGATTTACCAAAGATTATACACTTCTGTCATATGTCACTAAAAAAAATAAAGCGGTTCTGTTACTCTCGTCAATGCATCATTCCATAGAAACAGACCCTTTTATTGATAAACCGGAAATCATTGCCTTCTATAACAATACAAAAGGTGGGGTAGATTCAATGGATCAAAAATGTAGTGTATATACATCAAGCCGCCGAACACGTCGCTGGACAATGGCAGTTTTTTTGCGAATTTTAGATATGAGTACTACTAATGCATTCATTATGCACCAATCACTTCGCGATAGAGAAGTTTTGACAAGATTGGAGTTTATGAAAATTGTAGCTAAACAGTTGATTGAGCCCTACTTGAGAATTCGATTCCACAATAATAGATTACCTCGTGAGCTAAGGTCATCTATTGGCCGTGTTATACAAGAGAGAAATTTATGTGTTGCAGCTGACCAGTCCGATAAACTAGATCGAGGACAAAGAAAAGTATGCTCTATATGTCCTGCAAAAAAGAAAAGAAAGACCGCTTACCTGTGTTTTTCATGCAAAAGACCTATATGTTTAGAATGTAGCAAAAAATCGTGTATAGAATGTGCCACAGGTGAAGAACAATAAGAGGTCATACAGGCTTGCACGTTTTTTTTACAGAGGTTTAATTTCAAGTTTATGTATTTTTTTATGTTTATTAATGTTTCAAGAGTTAATACTTTTTTTATTTCAACTTATTTTTTCCTTGAGAATGATTTACGCGCTTTAGTTCCATGCATTGTTATTTTTTGTGTATATTTACTAGCAAATAAAGGTAATTTTTTATAAGACACGTGATTTTTTATTCAGCAAATATAATAATAAAATATTATCAATAATATGTTAAATAATGTAACAAAACTATAAAAAAAAAATTGTTGAAAACAATATTTTTTTCGGTCCATTAGTTATGTGGTCCCAGGGACGTCAGGACGGTATGTACGCATAAAAATTTCACCACGCCAGTTAAGGGTTAATATTTTGAGCAGGTATTAAAACAAGAATAATAAAGAGTTTTGGCAATATTTGAAAAGGGTCTTTAGATATCTTTTAAGGGTAAAATCAATGTGAAGTTGACACAATATTTCACTTGTGAATGTATCATTTTCTTGAGTGATTCTATTAATCCTGACTAGGAAGCTGGAGATGATAATATAATAGTAGATTATACCACGAGAGTTAACTTATCGAGACGACCGACACCGTTTTTAAAAACTTTATTCTAAAAATTAAAACTAATTGACAATCATATAGCTAAGTAAAAAGTGAACTAAAGTTCGATGGAAGCAATTTATATAAAGAAATTAGAGATGCTATGTCAGCGTTATATCGTCTTGGTTGGTGACATAACTCCTCCATCCTCGGATTCAACTAGGCCGTCTAGAGGGGTAGTTGAACAACTCGGGGGTCGATTCTTCCTTCGTCTTGTTCTGGATTTTTCTTTAAACATCTTGGTTGGATATACTTTTTGTAGGTCACTACCCCAAAACAGGTGATAAGAACCACATAAATGAACATGGTCCATATACTTGGGTAATGGTAGAGCTGAGGAGAGTGCTACTGAGGGTAGTTCGCTTGAATTTGCTTCTTTATGTCAACAAGGTCGTCTAGCTTGATTTCTTTGATATGCACTGATAAATCTAACTGATTCGGTGCAATTGGAATGTTCGGCCAGTCAGGAAATATTATTGGTTGAAGGGTTGCATTCGTCGATCGATTTCCATTTATTATTGTTTGATTATTGGTTTTGATCAAACAATCGTTAGGGATTTGGACAAGGTACGTTCCGTGTAGTCTTCGGATTTCTTCTTGCGCACTGCATTTAAGTTTGATGGTTTCTTCTTTTGGCATTACAAAAATCCATTGATTTGAATTTTCTAGTTGGTTGATTATTGGTCGGGTGATAATTACTTGTGTTTTTTGGCAAGTTGACGTCTGCGGATCTGCGTCTAATAGTGCAATTTCGCAAGAATTGTTGTCTTCGTTTTTCTGGAGCTCTTCTTGTTTACAAAGATAAAGATTGGTGGTTACCTTTGTGCAGGGCTGACCGTAGTACGCATGGTGCAATTCATTTTTTATTAAATAATTATTTCGCGTTAGAACAGCCCTAAACCAACTCTTATATATGACTGGTATGGAATACAAATGAAAATACTCGAATAATTTTGGGTAAGAAACAGGTATGCGAAGCAAGAAATTGATTTTATTATTAAGGATAAAGCAATCGATATTAATCAGTTTTTCGTAAAGAAAAGTGTTTTCTAAGGAGATTGGTAAAACCATTTGGTTATATCCTAACTTTTCTTGCATAATAAGGAGTTCCTTATAGAGATCGTTAATTTTAATTATACTGGGATGAATGATGCTTAATTTTGCAAATGTTATTGAATTTTCCAAGTCTTGTAGTATGGATTCAATTATTTCGTATGTATTGATCATTTGTATCAAGACATCCTTGATAAACAGTGAATTTTCTCTATAAGCAGAACTTTGAACTATCATGGCGATTTGATTTATCTTTGATTCTAAGTATTTGTCATTGTTATACATTTGTTGCAAAGTTTGATTAAATTTATTGATAACATTGACGGATAAGGAGTTTTGTTTCAAAATGTTATTTGCTAACTCATTTTGGTTGTTTTGTAAATTTTTTATTACTTCGTCATAATATTCGCCGTCAGATGCGTCTAAGTTTCCTGTGATAGCTTTAAACATTGATCCAACAACGTTAACTAATCCTCTTTTTAATCGTTTTGGATGAGGCACAATTTCTGATATCTTGGTTGCAATCCTCACTTGTAAAATGTTAAGGAGTTTAATATAGTTCTGACTGTCATTCAAATATCCAGGGTGCGTGTCTATTAGGTTTGAAATGTTGTTATGTCTTTCGTATAGTTTATTGCATTCGGATAAAATTGGGTTTAAATCAAAATAATGCATTAAAGTATAAGTATATTCGACACATTTTGCAGATCCTAGCTTAATCGGCATAATTCCAACATTGTCGTCCAATTTTCTTAAAGTTATCTCGTTACCAACGACAAGTGCGAAGCCGACGAACCTGAAATAGGAAACCTAGCTGTAAAATGAATTCTAGTCAAAACTGTACGTATTTCTAAGAGGTTTTTTAAGATTATCCATATGTATTTTTCCGTGGGCGTCTGTAGTGATCGTCTTTCGTTCAGGGTTCACCGACTTTATTTCAGTTGGCTTAGAGAATTTATCAGACAACTTTTTCCGTTCATGTTTTCGCACATAGACAATTTGATTAGGTTGGAATAGGTCAGGGGTGTCACGTTTTTCGTTTAATTTTTCTATAAGTTTCGTCTTATCTTCGATTAATTTTTCGTTGATTGTTGAATAAAGTAATTTTGATTTTTCTTTATGTTCGTTAACGTAATTGCTCAGGAGTGTATGTTCTAGATTTTGATTAAAAGGGTCATTACTAGAAATATGCCCATTTATTATGTCTATTGGTTTCATTTTGGTAGCTGAGTGTATGGTATGGTTATACGCCAAAATTGCGTAAGTCACTTTATGGGTTATTGGACTTTTCGAAAAACCTTCATTGTTTAAAAGTCGGACGTGTTCTGCCAAAGTTGAGTGCATTCTTTCAACTATTCCGTTGGATGTTGGATGATGTGGGGATCCAAAATGAATTTTTAGTTTATGTAAAAGCAATAGTTCTGTGATAACATTATTTTTGAATTCAGTCCCATTATCAAAAGTGACTAAATCTGGTAGTCCATGATGGGAGAAGAACTGCAATAGGTTATCAGCTATGTCGGTGGCGTTTAGCGATTTTAGGTAATATGCTTGGGCGTATTTTGAGAAGCTATCGGTTATTGTTAGGAATTTTGAATTTTCTAAAGTGTAAGTATCTACATGTAATACTTCGAAGGGTTTTGAACTTGTTGGTGTTACATTCATCTGCATTTTAACCGGGTGCCTCTCGTACTTACTTTTCTGACAAATTTCGCATTGATTAATAAAAGTCTGGATTGATTTTTTGAGATTTGGCCAATAATATTTTGATTTAATCCTAAGTTCTGTCTCGTCTATTCCTCTATGGTTGGTTTTACTTTCGTGGTAGTTTCTTATGATGTTAGGGATTTCATTATGATCGAATATGTCTAATAATTTGGTGGTACATTTTTTAAACCTTAAGGAAGGATATTTAAAAGTTTTACGGATTACTTCGCAAAATGGTTCATAAACTTCCGGGTTTTCGAAGAATAAATAATAAAGTTTATCAGGGACTACATTTTCTTTAACAAGATTTATTACGTCGTTTTCGAAATTGTTTTCTGAGAGTTGGACAAGTATTCGTCTCTTTTTTTCAAATAAAATGGACATTTTGGGTTTTGCGGGGGAGTGGAATACTTTTGAAATGATAATTTGATTAGCGCCATAATTCACCGCAGTTTCTATTATTGGTATCCCAACAATAGGATCTTCTTCTACATTTGTATGTACTGTGACGTCATCGTTTAGTAGTCGCTCGGGGTCATGATGGGTGTTTTCGGGAGGTTCGTCATTTGCGTGGGTGGACATTTCGTCTGCTTGAGCTATATTTGAAATTAAATCTAGATTTTTGTCTTGTTTGTCAGCAGATTGTTCTGATTGCTCCAATTCTTTGTTGAAGTCTTCGATATATTTTTTCAGAGGAAAATGGTCTTCTGTTTCTTTCATGTGGAGCTCGATGCGTGAAAGCGCGTCAGCGTTGGTATTTGATTTGCCTGATTTATAGACAATATGATAGTCGAACTCTTCTAGCTTAATGCGCCATCTTAGGAGTTTGGACGTGGGATCCTTAATCGAAAATAGCCACTGAAGGGGTTTGTGATCGGTTATAATGCTAAACTTGCGTCCAAAAAGATAGGGGCGAAAGTATTTAGTGGCCCAGATGATGGCTAATAATTCTCGTTCGACGGTAGAATAATGTGCTTCGCTATTATTTAAAGTGCGTGACGCATACGCAATTGGCAGATCTTGCCCAATTGGTCCCTGGGACAATATTGCGCCCAGAGCAACGTTACTTGCATCCGTTGTGAGATTGAAAGGTTTGTTGAAGTCGGGGTATTGGAGGATTGGCTCATTTGTGAGGATGTTTTTACAAGTTTCGAAACAGGTTAGAAATTCTTCATTATGAACTATTTTTGCACCTTTTTTCAGACACTTTGTAAGGGGTTTGGTTAATTTTGCGAAATCTTTTATAAACTTGCGATAGTAGCCAATCAGACCAAGAAAACCTTTTATTTGTTTAGTGGTTTTCATAAGTGGAAATTCTTTGATGGCACGAATTTTGTCGGGGTTTGGTTTAACTCCTTCTGGTGTGACAACGTGACCTAAATAGGCCACCTCCCTTCTCAAGAATTCTGACTTGTCGAGTTGGACTTTGAAGTTTGATTCGCGGAGGCGTTCAAAAACCAACCTGAGTTTTTTAAGATGTTCTTGTAATGATACAGAGTACACGATAATATCGTCTAGGTAGACTAGGCAATGCTCATTATGAATGCCTCTTAAAATGTTGTCCATGACCCTCTGAAAAGTCGCAGGAGCATTCTTTAAGCCAAATGGCATCCGCAGATATTCAAAGTGTCCATTTTCTGTACTGAAAGCTGTCTTTTCTACGTCATTTTGAGCCATTTCAATTTGATGAAATCCGCTCGCTAGGTCAAGAGTTGAAAAATATTGACATTTACCGAGTTTGTCTAAAAGGTCTGTAATGTTGGGGAGAGGATAGCGATCGTCAATCGTCTTAGCGTTTAATGACCTGTAGTCGACTACGACTCTCCATTTTTGTTTCCCAGATGCGTCCAATTTTTTGGGGACCACCCAAATTGGTGAACTCCAAGGAGAGCTACTAGGTCGAATTATGTTTTGGTCAAGCATTTTTTGGATTTGCGTTTCTACTTCTTTCTTATGTATGAAAGGATATCGGTATGATTTAGTGTATATGGGAATTTCATCGCTGGTTTTAATTTGATGTTTTATTTTATTAGTAAATGTTAATGGGGAGTTCTCGTGATAAAATATATCTGAGAATTCGGTGATTAATTGTAAAAGTCCGTTTTCTTCTTCAGGGTTCAGGTGATCAGTACGGAATTTTGAAAGATCTATTCCTGTATCTGGGGAGTCGTTGAAATTATTTAAATTTATTTCTCTGATTTCATTTCGCTGGAATTTTTCCACGGTAAATGGGATCGAGAAGTCTAATGTTACTGGTTGAGTCGTATTATTGAGAATAGTGGTTAATGCGAAACCGTTTTTTGCTGTAGTAAGGCATTCTGGTATTTCACAATTCTGTATTTTCTGATGAGAGATTATTATCTCGCCATGTTTTATATTCGTTGGTATTTTTATAACTTGTTGAACTCGAGGGGGTATTGTGATACAGTTTATTTGCGGCTGGGTTTTGTGGAATCGTAGTTTAATGCTGACATGAGGTGTTACAAGAAATCCGGTTCCAAAGTCAAGATTCGCTTGTAATAGTTTGAGGTTGTCGATTCCTAGAAGGCCGTCGAAATAGTCGTGGAATTTAAATAAGTAGAATTTTAAATTTTGCTGATATGGCAGATTAAATAATTTTGACGAGGGAATACATGCACTGAATTGGTGGGCCGATTTTTGGTAGACGGTTGAAACAATAAATGGGTCAATAGAGATAAAATTTGGGTAAAATTTATTTACGAAGTTTGGATCTAAGAACGATTTAGTTGATCCAGAATCAATCAATATTTTTATATTATGTTCAGGAAAAATAACATAGGGCAATTCACTTGAACAAGCCATATTGAATGATATGGCTGTTGGATTTATCTTTTGTCCTCTATTTGAGGTGTTTCGGTAAAATTTACGGCCTCGTTTGTTTCTTCAGATATAGAGGTTGAATCTGCGGTTTGTTCATTATTCAGGAGTTCATTTTGGGGATCATTGATTTGGTAATAAGCTTGTTCATAAAAGATTGGGTATTGTTGGTCGTATGTATAATAATATTGATTGTAGTATTGGTTTTGGTCATACTGCCTATACTGGTCAAAACAGTATTGATCGTTACTTGATTGATCGGTCTCAGTATTGAATAACTCTTCAACATCCATTTTTTGCGGTTGTTGTTGGTTAAAACTTTGAGAAGCATTATTAGAATTGTTGTTGAAGTTTGGTCTTCCTGTGTTTCTAGTCGATACCGACATAGGAGTGCCAGGAGTAGTATAACGTGATTGATTTGGTCTAAAAACATTCTGGGGTCTTCCAAATACTTGCGAGTTGGTGAAGAATTTTTGAGGGGTCCTATAAACTGGCCTAATGTTTATCGGTTGAGAAGGAAATTGCTGCATCATTGGTCTGAATGATTGGTTGGGAGCGAAAATTTTTGAAGGTTGAAAATTTGGTCTGTTTTGGAAGGGTCTTAGAATCTGCACTGGTTGATTTTGAGTAACTTTAGTAGAATTTTGGAAATAATGTGTGTTACTTTCCTGTGTCACAAATTGCAATGCTTTCGATAGGTTTTCTGGTTTCATACACCTAATTGTGGTACCTAGTGGTTCTTTCAAACCAGATAAAAACGTTGTTAGAGCAAGATCATTGTACAAGTCTCTTTTCAAATTTTTCGCTTGAATGGTAGTCTCGTGATTGTCTACATAAGAGCATAGTAAATTAAGGATGTGCAAGACTCGGTCGTAAAATTGTGTTGCTTTTTCGTTTGGTTGTTGGCGAAGCATAACCAGGTCTCTATTCAGACACGATTCGTCTCTTTGGTCCGCAAAGTGACGGCAAAGCGTGGTTTTGATATCCTCCCACGTAGTAGAGGAATTAATGTTAATAACGAGTTTTGCATTTCCTTTCAGTTTACTAATCAATGAGTTAAGTAGATAAATATTTTCAAAACAATCGATGTTAGTTGTATTATAAAATTTATCTATAAGGGTTTGACAAATATTTAGGTATCTCGATAAATCATTCGGATTACCATCAAAATCAGGTACACAATTCAAATATTCAGCTTTGAAGCTCATATTGGAAGAATCAGTATTTTCGTTAAATAGATTGTCTAAACGTAAATTTTGTTCTTCAGAAATAGTTTCCAAAGGAGAATTGAATGAATTTTGATTAGAAATTTGAGCTGAGTTGGCTGAAGGTGTATTTATGACTAAATTTTCTAATGAATTAATAATTTGATCTAAATCGGACATAAATTATTATAATTGCAACTTACAGTACTAGGTGAGCGGAGATTACGGTCATCTCTTCTATGAGAACAAGGTTTTCGATCAGCGATTTGGTCCTCCCAAAATTCCTTGTTCTTGCGAAACTAGACGATTTGGTTCTAGTTTCCGATGATCGTGTTCTTCTGCAGGTCTTCGATAGACTGGGGTGTTCGATTTTTAGAAATCCGCTCTGCCAAACACAAATCACCAAAGTTCGATTTCCAGTTAATCACGGATCTGAACAAATCGATACGACGCGATGCACTATCGATTCCTGGAAAATCCTATTCCGACTGCGCCAGTTAACTTATCGAGACGACCGACACCGTTTTTAAAAACTTTATTCTAAAAATTAAAACTAATTGACAATCATATAGCTAAGTAAAAAGTGAACTAAAGTTCGATGGAAGCAATTTATATAAAGAAATTAGAGATGCTATGTCAGCGTTATATCGTCTTGGTTGGTGACATAACTCGAGTCAATAATGATAGCTATTATTCCCGAGGATTATTACGAACTGAGCCGCGTTAGCGGCGAGGTAGTAACATTCCGAGGGAATAATAGCCATTATTGCGAGTAGTATACTCTACTTTATTTACGACAAATTAATTTATTCAAGATTTTCAATGAACACATTTCATCCATCTCATAATTTTCAAATACAAATCCACAAGCACTACACGTTTGACACTGACACTTTTATGGAATAATGACCATTAATCCCGCTACTCGTCATTAATCCCTGGAGGAATAACATATGTCATTATAATGCCAAAATCACAAATATAATACGCACATTATACATTAGTCGTAAATAAACAATATAAAAGCACAACAGGATATTTATTTAAACTGTTTGAAATTTCTGTGATATGTTGGAATACAAAAAGGCAGTTGTCAGTAACGGCATCATCTACTGAAGCCGAATATATGGTTTTTCTTTTTGAAGAGGCTCTTTGGTTAAAATCATTAGCAGAAAATATGCATAAATATTAATATCAGAGTCAATTATGACCTAGGAGGATAACAATAGACCTCAATAAGTATTACAAATAATCCAACAAATCACAAAAGATCAAATCATATTAAATTGATCGTAATTAATATAAAATATTAATTTGTCCACAGAGAAACCACTAGCAGACATGTTTACCAAACCATTGATGCAAGTGAAATTTGAGAAATTAGGATGGAATTAGGCTTAGTAAATAAGTTAAATGGTTTGATTAGGTTTTTCTGGGTTTTCCCTAATCCCGAGCAGCAAATGCTGGACCGTAATTTTCCCCAGAAAAGACACACATAAGGAAAGCAGGCCTATTTATGTTATACTAGGTTTAAGTTGTATTACACTTTTAGTATAATTGATCAAATTTTTGAGGTGGCGTGTTGGATAAACTGATATTTATATCAGTGAAACAAAAATTAATAAATTAAACTTTGATTATTAGCCTATACTTTGCTAATTTATATCGCAGCTATGGATGACTGAATGTGTTTATAATAGTTTTTATATGTAAGATAAACAGATGAGGAATCGTTTACTTAAGAAAGGGTTTGTAATTCTTTGTCTTGATGTTGAGTCAGTTCGTATAGTTATTTCTATGAGTTCACACGCTCTGCTTTCCACGCTGTGTTCGATATAATAAATATATTGAATATCGATAATTAACAAGTTCTTTTATTTCTTAGTCCATTTCCCAACACCGCCCCCATAGGAAATTCTCTATGGGGGCTCAAGCCCCCATTGCCCCCATGGTTCCGGCGCCTATGATTATGTTTCATTCTCATTGCAATACATACAATACAAAAAAAATACTAAATATAAAATCACAAAATGTAAAATATAAAATATAAAACACAACATCAAATATAAAAAATTTCCTCCAAACCAGATCCTACTGGAGGGGTCCCAAGCACTGATGCTGCATTTCCCCTTTGTACTGCTAGACTGCTAGACTAATACTTTGGGTAATGAAGCTAAATGCCTTTTTATGATTGATTTTCTGACAAATTTGTTTAATTAATCTTTTAGCTTCATTACCCCAAGGTCTCGACAGCAAAAGGAACAAAAAGAAAACCTCGGTCCTGCAGTTCTTTATATTTGAGCATTATTTTATTTGTAAATCTGAAATAAGATCTATCACCGCCTACTCGCTATCCTTGCCTTTGCAGAAGGTGTACCTACTGACCCTCGCGTCATACAAAAACCCAAACTTATCCAAAAAAAGATATTCCCATGTTGATTTTAACTGAGCGATGACTCAGTTATGAAGTTAAAATTTTAGTGTAAGCATCGGTGGTTCAGTGGTAGAATGCTCGCCTGCCACGCGGGCGGCCCGGGTTCGATTCCCGGCCGATGCAGTACTTTTTTCAAAACGCCGCAGAACTGTTTTGGACAGTTTGGCAGTTCTCGTCCGACTTTCGTACTGAACAGACGCTCTTTGCTATTTAAATAAACAATTTTTTTTCTTGCGAACACCTTGTGCTAAACAAACCATTTTTTGCGGCGCATTCCAGTAGCGAATGTGCCAATAATTTCCTTCGATTTTTCACGCTAAAAATCAAACGTCGGGTAAGTGCTGACTAGCAACATACCCAGTTTTCCACGGGGCGTCGCTCCATATAACTTTCGGCTCCCTAACCCAAAATAGCCCTACACGAGTAGACATTGGCGGATCCACGGGTGGAGGGGGGTAAAGGGGGTAATTACCCCTCCAGAGAGGCGTAAACTTTTTTTAATTATTGAAAAAACACAATTTTTTCGAGGCTTAGGCTTAGGTTTGTAGAGTGTATCCACAAAAAAAAAAAAAAATAAAACGGCACCCGAAAAAAATTTCTGCCACCGGCGGCACCTGCGTTGGGCTTCACCTGCAGGAACGGCTAATTGTAGCGCAAATGATAACAGTGTTGCGGGATTTCCCTATGACAGCCGAGAAAATTAGGTTATGTTTTTTTTTGTTTGTTGTATTTTATTTGAATTTGAAAGTATATGGCGCGAATATTTTTGTGTATTTCAAATTTTAACGATATTACTGTTTTCTGTTTCTGCGACCTGTAGGTTTTTGTTTTTCAATAATAATTACGTATTAATATTATCCTATCAAATACTATCGATAGTTCGTGGTGTGGTGTTCTAGAGTTAATTTAGTTATTTTAATAAATTTATTGTGATTGGGAATTAGGAAATAATGGAAAGTGGACCAAGTAATAGTGCTACCTGTGAATTTTGTGCTAAGATTTTTTCTAAAAAATACAACCTAAACAGACACTTGAAAATAATCTGTAATAGTTTCAAAAATAGTGTGGATATTATTTGGAAGAAAAGTCACAGTATTTTATATTAGTTGACGTTTATTTAATAAAGTCTGAGAAACAATTGCTTCTCTGGAGAAAGAGCAATCCCTTCTTTTACAGTTCCGGAATATGCTTTTGACGATGCTTTATTCAAATGTATGGAGGATTGCCAAGTGTCATTTAAAACAAACTAGGAGTTAAGAAGGCATTTAACAACTAAGCATGGTTTTAAAAGAGTGAAACACTCAATGAAGTTACATAGATAGTTAAAACAATTAGAAATAGGCATACTTAATTACAATGACTCATCAAGTAAAACATATACCTACCTCTACTTATTATTTAAAAGTACCTACCTATTCTAATTTATCATTATTTGTTGAATCCATATTATGTTGTAACAAATGTATCGGGTCTTCAAAAAAAAAAACAATCAAAGATTGCTTTGGTTACGGAAACGTACGTCGCATTATTGTTTTTTTCTGGTCAGGATTTTTGACATGACATTTTGACATTTAAGTTCATTGACAAAATTAAAGAAAAATATTGCTAAGACATACGTTTTAAAAACCATAGCAATCTTTGATTGTTTTTTTTTTTGAAGACCCGAATAGAAATTGAAAATAGACATTTTGAAATTAAGCATTTTTCATGTTTTTCTTTATTAATAATAAAAGGTGAAAAAGAAATACCCTTCAAGAAGAGCTTTATTATTAATATATTGCTAGAATCTATGAAGATGAATACATATATCTATGAAAAGAACTCTCTAATATTTAAGAAAAGGGTCCAGTAAGTAAGATAGACCTAACCAAACCACAGACACCTAGCTAGCAAAAAAAAGGCTAAAAGTTTTGGATTTCAATCAAAAAACAAAACCATTTGAACTCACTATTTTTCACATAAGAGTGTGTTTCTTTCATAAATATATATTTCTCAAGTATCTATGTACCATCGTCACCAAAAGTAACTGGGACAGCTTCACATAGCTCTTGTCCTATTATATGAATTTTATTGTCAAATATTTGTCAAACTATGAATTAAATGCATTGAAATGAATGACAGTAGAATTAGTCCAGGAGATTCCCACATAACAATGAAAGAACATTCATATTCTTAGAATATTCCCTCAAAGTGCTTTTTGGAATGTTTTTTTAGGAATGTTTAATGAATATTCTAAGATTGTTTCGATTGAAATATTCATTTTTGAACGTTCTATTTATGTACTAGGAATGTTGCTTCTATGCACCTACCTGAAAGATTGTGCTAAGAACCTACTTTATATAACAAACTTTGAATATTGTCATCCGAACATTATTATAATGTACCCAAAAAATTTTCTTTCGGCTAATATCTCTATCAAGTATTAAGAATATACCTACCAAGTTGTGCTGAGAAGTTTATGTAGGTAGGTTACCATGATAAGAATATTCTCATATTGTTCACCTAATTATCTGAAGTACGTACTCAAAAATCATAATTTAACAATTAAACAATAATGCTCTATCTAGAACCTACTAAAAATATTATAGTACAACGGTCGAAATTTGATCGTGGCGTCATCTAAGACAAAACCTCAACACCAAGCAGCAATTTTCGCTGCAATATGGTGACTATCTAATTGGCCGACCAAAATTCAGTTCGTGGGAAAAACCCAGAATAGGAAAACCTATTATCATATGTTGCAGCGAAAATTGCTGCTTGGTGTTGAAGTTTTGTCTTAGATGGCGCCACGATCAAATTTCGACCGTGGTACAATGTATATATTGCCTACAGGCACGAAACTTGGTTTGGTTTTCTTTGCTTTTCCTAGCCATACTGATGAGACCTGATAGGTCGAAACGCGTCTATGGATGGAAAAGCATAGAAAATCAGACCAAATATTTTCTCAAAAATATTATAGGTATATTCTTTTCCTTTTGCTTTGTAGGACTTCCAAGAGAGGGAGCCACGTGCTATTAAAGATCTAAATCTTACCTCGCGTTTGAATCACCTTGGAACCTGTTTCTCTCAGTTGGCGTGCTTCGACGAGAGCATAACAAACTCGAAACCGGAGCTTTGGTTAAATACTTGTGTTTTCCAGAGAAGTTTTCCAACAACTCTTTCACTGCCTTTAATATAAAAGGGCTGAAAGGAGCATTATTTGGAAACGAAAATTAACATTCCAAGTATATCCTTAGAATCAACCAAGAATGTTATGTCTAGGATGCATATTGAGAATGATATATGTAGATATATTCTAAGAATATTTCAAGCATATTGGTATAATATTCTTTTGAGAATATAACTATAATGTCATAGAAACATTCTTTGAATGTGAGAATACCTATACATATCGAGCATATTTTTAGAACCAAACAAGAATATTCTTTTCAGGGTGTACTGAGAATCTCATAGGTATATTCTAGGAATATCCTAATGGATTTCTCAGGAAGTTCTTGGGTATTGCAAACAGTATTTCTACAATCTTTTCTCAGAACATTCTCAGGACATTCGCAATGGTTTTGGCGAACATTCTAGGCACATTCCTCCTGAAAAAAGAACATTCTTAATACATTCTAAGGATGCAATTTTGTTATGTGGGTTATTATGCATTATTTGTGTCCCAGATACTTTTGGTGACGATGGTACATATGCATGTAATTAATATTTTCTATTTTTAAGGTAAATTAAAATTTAACCAATCAAATAAAAGTTAAAATTTTCCATTTTAAACGTAAACAAAACACCACACCGACTCACAATACTTGAATAATATAGAAATAGAATTCTATTTTCTATTTTAAATACCCGCCAGCTGGAGAGGGAACGGCAACGCTGTACTCATTTGCGCTACATTTAGCCGCTCCTTTCACCTGCTTGGTCCTACTTTGGGTGCGTGTGAACCCCTTCAAGTACAGGGTGTTTCAGATTCGAGCCACATCATTGGGATCTCGGAAACGGTAAGATATACAGGGTTGGTTAAATGGGGCAAAGTTGCGTAATTTGATGCTTAACAAAATGTCGCTTTGATATTTAGGATATTCCGAATACTTCCGGAGATATCCGGAAAAAAAAACGAAATTTTGCAAAATTGTTTTTATTTTTTCCTGACTTTATTTGGAGTGATATTCCAAAATAAATGTCACTTCATCATTGCTACCTTTTCACCCCTACAAGATGCTACCATCAAATTTGAAATCTGACGTTTCGTCTTTGGACCACCATCATCAACTTCATTTTTTTAAAATACGGACCCCTATTTTTTATTTTAGATTTCACTAACTTCTGATGTCCCAAAACTAATGACGTATTGCACTTATTCAAAAAATTTATATTATTGGTACTTTCCATAAGAACCAAATGTGTTAGAGAGAGACAGAGAAGAGAATTTTGATAGGAAATTATTAAAAAATGGAAAAAATATTTTTTCGAATAAATGCGATACGTCATAGGTTTTGGAACATCACTAAAAATCTGAAATAAAAAATCCAGGGTCGTATTTAAAAAAATAGACTCGACGATGGTGGCCCAGAGACGAAACGTCATATTATAAATTTGATGGTAACATCTTGTAGGGAAGAAAAAGTGGCTAAAATGATATTTTTTTGGAATATCACTTCAAATAAAGTCAGGAAAAAATAAAAACAATTTTGCAAAATTTCGGTTTCTTCCGGATATCACCGCAAGTATTCGGAATATCCTAAATATCAAAGCGGCATTTTGTTAAGCATCAAATTACGCAACTTTGCCCCCATTTAACCAACCCTGTATATCTTACCGTTTCCGAGATTCCAATGATGTGGCTCGAATTTGAAACCCCCTGTACAGACCACGAGCCGTTACTGGTTGAGAAGCTTTACCCCCCCCCAGGATGGTGCTCTATACCTTTACAACTTCAAATTGAGACTTATCACAATCAAATTGAAAACAAACATTTTCAAATTGAGATTAAACAAAATCAAATTGAGAATAATCAATTTCAAATTGGTACAACGTTCAATTACATGGAAACGGATGTTGTACCAATTTGAAATTGATTGTTCTCAATTTGATTGTTTTAAGTCTCAATTTGATTTTGTTAATTTCAATTTGATTTTGATAAGTCTCATTTTGAAGTTGTAAAGGTATAGATCCGCCACTGTGAGTAGATAGAGAAAAATTCCTGAAATTCCACAAACTTAGGGCACCTCAATTCTCATAACTGAGGACAACACAAACTAAAAGTGAGGGCACCTTAAAATCAAATAAGTAAGGGCACGTAAAAACGCTAATTTAGGGTAGGTATCAAACCCAAAAGTCAGGGCACCTACCTGAGAGCACAACTCAGGGTACGTGCTCGGAAAAAAGTAAGGGGACATCCTTCCATCACAAGTGGACGTCGACCAATCAATAAATGAGGGAACGTCGACCCAAAAAAGTAAGGGGACCTTCCTCCAACAAGCCGACCACCAGACCCATCAACAAGTGAGGGCACCCCGATACACTAAGTAAGGGGACGTGGACTTAGTCTAGAAACTAAGTCCCAAAACAAGTCAGGCCCCGTCCATATGTCTCCCTAACTTAGGCTGCTGAATTGATTAGGCAGCCAACACAAGTTAGGGCTCAGCAAAATGGATAGAATGGATGGCGATGAAGACACAGACAACGAAAACGTGAAACGTTTTTCGTCAATCACGTCCAATGTCTCTACCGCCAATAGAAACAAACCGAGGAAAAGCATCCCCAAAATCACCGATAGAGCACAAACACGCAGAAAAATGCGGTGAATGTGTCAAACACCTGAAATATCTGCAAGTAAATCCAGCTGAAGGGGCAGAAGCGTAGCTTGAAAATATAATCGCTCACATTAAGCTGAAGGCACCCAATGACCCGTTCAGCCTACAAATCGGCCCAGGAAAAGCGCAAGCAAATGGAGTCAAGCCCAGATCAGGCAGGGGAACCCCGCAGGAAAATCCCCCATCTCCTTCCTCGCCCATCAACATCAAAATTTCTTTTTTCTTCTGCTCGAGCGCACCTTCGATAGGGTCTGGCATGCATCAGGACCTATCTACAAATTACTCGCACAATTCGATTTCCCATTGCACATCATCTCCTTGATTCAGTCTTCCATCAGCGGCCGCACTTTCTGCGTCAAACAAGGCGACGCTCTCTCAAACTCCAAACCATTTCAGGCCGGAGTGCCGCAGAGGTCGCCACTCAGTCCGCTGCTGTACTCTCTGTACACAGCGGACATCCCAAAATTCCAGAATACAAATCTGGTGCAGTACGCAGATGACACCGTTGCAGTGGCGTATCCAACCTGAGGTTCTGGGGGGGGCAGTGTTGCCACAAGCTCTGAAAATTTCGTGCCAGATTATATTTTTAAATGGGGCCAGACTCCAGAATTTCGGGCAAACTCATTTTAAACAAAAAATAAGAGAGAAAGCCCGCTGGAGGCACAAATTTTTTTGCGGGTGCCACGCCCAAAAACGTTTATTTTGCATGGAAAAATTATAGTCCCCAGTACATCGACCTTAAAATTTTGTAACTCATGTACACGCCAAACTTCCTGAGCGGCTTTATAACACCAAGTCGGACAACTTTGTTCATATCTGCAACCTGGACGATGGGACATTGTCGCGCTAGCTCTTCGTGAAGTTGTCATTTTGACGTCCCTGAGAACGGTGATACATGTACGTGTAGTTTTAGTTCCAATCGACTGTTTTGTATGTTATATTAACGATATCACATTTGTCGGACAAAAATCTCGTGGCATTGGGGGGGTCCGACGCTTCTAACAGCAACATGTTAAGGGCGTCGGACCCCCTCAATGCCACGAGATTTTTGTCCGACAAATGTGATATCGTTATTATAACATAAAAAATAGTCGATAGAATTAAAACCACACGTACATGTATTACCGTTCTCGAAGACGTCAGAATTACAATTACACGAAGAGCTAGCGCAACCATGTCCCATCGCCCAGGTTGCAGATATGAACAAAATTGTCCGACTTGTTGTTATGAAGCCGCTCAGGAAGTTTGGCGTGTACATGAGTTACAAAGTTTTAAGGTCGATGTACTGGGGGACTATTATGATTTGGCTTGTTATGGAGAAACGGGCCAGATTCGAAAAAGAGTGGCCAACGGGCCACTCCGTCTTAGAAAGGGCCAGATCTGGCCATATGGGGCCACCTGTGGCAACACTGGGGGGGGGCAAACCTGGTATGTCCGCCGTAGGCGGAAATTTTTTTTGTATACAAAAGTCTTCAAAACCACAAAATCGAGTATTCGCTCGCTTCTCTCAATACTTTTGTAGGACAAAATATATAATATTTCCACAGAAAAATAAGGTAGTGCTAGGGTTCCGTAATATTAGCCTGCCAGCCACCACTGATCTACAGGGTGTTGAAATTTACATATATTTTTTAGTTTTTTCTTTATAGCTCCTGCGGCTTTTGGGGGATTAAGCCCAAATTTGAAATATAGGCTACGCAATAGGAGCTAAATGATTGTACATTCCACAGAAATATTGAATCATAAAGGTACCTTTTGCATTACCAGCTTTACCAGATAGTTATTATTGCTTTTGAGGAAGATGGTTATTGTGTTTTTGATGGTGTCACCTTTTGACAAAGTCTGAGCCCTGATGAGTGATGATGGCTCAAAGGTGAAAGCGCTAGGCAGCTAGTAATATACATTACTAGTATTTTGACTTTTATTCCCTGATTGTCAAGCACAGCGTACAACTAAACAGTTTTTATTTACAAAAAAGCGAGCAAAAAAGCTACCTGTTCATGTACTTGAAAAAAGTATTATTTATTAAATTAATTTCAGTACCTACATTTTTGAATTTATTTTTTTATGATTTGACAATTTTTTAAAAAATAAGGGGAATAAAAAGATGTTGCTCTGGGGGGGGGGCAATTGCCCCCTTTGCCCCCCCCTCCTGGATACGCCAGTGCACCGTTGTTTACGCTTAGTCCTTCTACACGCAAACAACAAAATTTCAACTCGCCAATCACCTCTCTATCCTGCAACCCTATTACGATAAGTGGAAGCTTGGTGTTAATAGCCAAAAAACGGAAATGATATGTTTCCACAAGAAACATACATTTTTTGACAATAATCATTATTTTCTGTTTTCTTTGATCGTAATTTAATATATGTAATATAAACGTATGCCGTATGCTCATGTGTGACAGAAATTGCTGTTTCACACAGGCATAATCTAAAGAATATTTGGCAAATGGATTTAAATCAAAACTATTCAGATCTTTGATACGAGTCATCGTCAATTCGCTGTAAATCAATACGTCGTATACGTCAATTCGTCGTACGCCAATTCGGCGTAAAGTTAATTCGTCGTATATGTCAATTCGTCGTATGCGTCAATTCGTCGTAACATTATTTCGTCGTATACTCCAATTCGTCGTATTTCAGGTATTATGTGAAAATATTGAAATGTATAAATTTACACTGTCTAGTTAGTTATTTCAGACATTACCAAACTTACCGATAATATGGTTTGCAATTTTAATCAGGCATTACATTGCAAACTAACCAGGCTATTATCGGTAAGTTTGATGATGTCTGATTAGAATTGCAAACTATTAACACGTTAATTCATCGTATACGTCAATTCGTCGTATTTTTAATTCGTCGTTTTCAGATACGATGTTAAAATGTATAAATTTACTGTTTAATCAGACGTTATCAAACTTACCGTCCTTACCGATAATAACGACGAATTACCTGTATTAAAAATTTCTCGTGCCTCAGACGCTACGCTAATAGGTTAACGCTAACAATACGGTGTTTTAAATAGTACCTACCTATTTTATAGTTCTCGGATACGAAGACACAGAAATCCTCTAATCCCTTATTCGGTTTTGCAAGCTGGAATTGAGTGATCTAACCCAACTTTTTTTTGCTTGTTTTTTCACTTTTATTTATCCTGAAGATTCCTGAGTATCATTAATTTTCTCATGGTGTTTTTTTTATGGAAGAATTATCAGAAACTGTTGTTCTTGCAGATGTTAATGGGGCGTAAACTAATTTTGTCATAGCGTAGCGTTACGGTAAGGCATCCGCTAAGTCCCGTTAGTAAGCGGGCTCCGCTAATGCTAATACCGTAAGCATTGTCATACTTGTCAAATAGCGTTACGGTATTCGAAATATGGACAGCACGAGAACTCTCCATCGTCGTATACGTTACCTTACCACAATTTGACGTGTACGACAAATTGACTTTACGACGAATTGACGTATACGTCGAATCAACGCTACGAGAAATTGACATATACGACAATATGGTAATGCGTCGTTATTATAGGTAAACTTGATAATGTCTGATCAAATAGAAAAAGTGCAAAATTATACACTTTAACATTATACCTAAAATACGACGAATTAACGCTACGACGGATTGACGTATACGACGAATTAACTTTACGACGAATTCACGTGTACAAAAAATTGAATTTACGACGAATTGACGTATACGACGAATTGTCTTTACGACGAATTGACGTATACGGCGAACTGACTTTACGACGTATTGACTTTACGACGAATTGACGTATGACGAATTGACTTACGACGAATTGACATAGACCCCTTTGATACAAAGGTAGATCAATCTGGGCATTGAATATAGAGCATGAAAAATACCTGTATTTCATATTGTTAATCTCGCCTAATTGAAGTTTTCACTTTCTGTCCTGTGGTCTTGAGCACACACCATTTTTAAGAATTTTGTTGAGACAGCATATTTTTTGTTTGTTGTGTTTTATTAGAATACGAATTTTTCATAGTTTTTGTAACTGCTTCTTCAATGAAACGTCCTATTCATGTACCAAACTATAAAAAAGGTTTTTTTTTTTTGTCAAATTATTTTATTTATTTACAATAAATGTTATTCGAGTATAAGTAATTATGTGTTATTTTTTGCTAATATTCATTAGCTACCTAAATATTATTATTCAAAATAAATTATGCAAGAAGTCTTGCTTCTTGCAAATTTCTTGCACAAGAAATCTTGTTCTTGCTTATGAGTTTCTTGTCTTGTATATTTCTTGCTCATCCACTTCTTGTCTTGTTCTTGCATGCAAGAACAAGACAAGAACAAGAAAAAGCAAGACAAGAACCAGAAATACCTGCAACACTAGTCTCACATCGTTCTTACTGAGACAGTTGAGAAAGTTGTAGATAACTATATCAGAACAAATGTTCTAGAAAAGACGCCACTACATCCTATTCAACATGCTTGAGCAGGCAGATCAACAGAAACCGCTCTATTTGAACTCACTGACAGCATCCAAAACACACTGCTGAATAAAGAAGTAGCCATCTGCGCCTTCTTAGACATAGAGGGGGCTTTCGATAACACCTCTTATGAGTCAATAAAGAATGCGCTTGTCAGAAAAGGAGTGGACAAAACCACATCCACCTGGATGTGTGAAACGTTAGCCACCAGAGCTGCAGAAATGGATGTGAGGGAACAAACCATACAAGTCACCACAACGAGAGGATGTCCACAGGGAGGGGTACTCTCACCTTTGATGTGGAGTCTAGTAGTCGATGATCTACTAAATACACTGACAGACCAGGGCTTCGCGTAGCCAAGGCAGTTACTGATTTAATTTTATTATTAATGTCAACTTTAATTTTATTTATTTGTATTTTAATCGCCGATGATATTGTCATCATAGCCAGAGGCAAACACGAAGGAATACTCTGTGACCTTATAGAAAAAGCACTCCGAACCACGAAGGAATGGTGTCAGACAGTGGGACTGAATCTTAACTCATCAAAAACCACACTGGTAACATTTACACAAAAAACGAAACTCCCATATCTGAGGAACATTGGCCTCGATGGAAGCAGGCTTCACTGGAAACAAGAAGTTAAATTCCTAGGAATAACCCTAGACTCTAAACTCCTTTGGAACCGACACATAGAGAACATAACAAACAAAGCAATTTCGGCACTCGTGGTATGTAAAAACATTGCGGGCAAAACGTGGGGTTGTAACCCATCGATCCTACGATGGATGTATACCATGATAGTGAGACCTATCATTACCTACGGAGCGGTAGCTTGGTACAGCCGAACCCAGCTAGGAAAACCCTAGGAAAGGTACAAAGAGTCGCTTGTCTATGCATAACAGGAGCAATGAGAACATGCCCAACCGCGGCAATAGAAGTCATCCTAGACCGACCTAACACCACTTCACACAATAGTGAAGCGGATTGCCAGTGAATCATGTCTAAGACTGGCGAAGATAAGTCTACAGGGGAAAACGCACTTTGGCAGAGCTTTCCCTCTCCCAAACTGTGCACACCTCATGGACTTACCAAAAGACGCGATTGTTGATAAATTCAGTTTCGAGAAAAACAACAGTACAAAAAACAGATGGAACATAGAATGTATCCAGTCCCTTAAAGCAAACACCATCAAATGGTTCACAGACGGCTCCAAAACTGCTGAGGGGACAGGAGCCGGAGTATTCGGGCCACGAACCAGATACTCGGAGCCAATGGGCAAATCACCAAGCATATTCCAAGCCGAACTTCATGCGATCGGAAAATGCGTGCAGTTCAACCTGAACAGAAGGTACCGAAAACGAGAAATTGTAATAATGTCTGACAGCCAAGCAGCTTTCAAAGCATTGAGCTCGGGAAGGAAAACAAAGTAACCCTACTTTGGGTTCCTGGACACATAGGAGTCGAGGGAAATGAACGCGCAGACGAACTTGCAAAAACGGGAGTGGCCACTCCCTTCACTGGGCCAGAACCATTCTGCGGCGTCGGAAATGCGCACCTCCAAGAAATCCTCAAAAAGGAAGGGAACCGGCTAAGGAACAAACAATGGCTAGACCAACCAGGACTACGACAGGACAAAGATCTACTGGGTAGCTACAACCAAAAAAGATCTGAACTGCTGGTCAACCTTAGCAAGAAAAGTCTCAAAACTCTCTCGGGACATTGCAGACTGAATAAACATCTACATAATCTGGGGTTGGAAGAAGGTAACACTTGCAGATTCTGTGAAGACGGTGAAGAAACACCTCACCATCTTCTACTGAACTGTGATGCCGAAAGCCGCTCAAGAATGAAGAACTTAGGAAGTCCCCTTATACAGCTGGAAGACATTCCAGCCCTGGAACCGCTAGACATCCTAAAATTCCTGAAGGACCTAGGACTAGAGGGGCTGCTCTAAGCAGGAAACCCGAACTTAGCAGCAGAAGGAGGGGTACAATAGATCAACCTTGATCGCAGTTCAACTGACACCTCCAACACATACATAAGTTTTACATACATTGTCGATTTATCATTCAGTTGTTAAACCTGTCTTTGTCTTTGTAGTTTTTTTTGTTATTGCCATCTATGGCCAGTAAAAGATTGTTGTTCTAAAATCCTTAGTTATTGGTTAAATAGTTCCATGTAGGGTTGACAAACTATCGAAAAAAAAACTATCGATAGTGATATCGATAGAATGGCCTACCCATCGATAGTAACTATCGATTGTACTATTGATAGTTTGCTCTGACCAAAGTAACCAAATTTGTAATTAATTACGATAAACATTAACCTCCAACCTCCATCAAGTCCATCAAAGTCACTCGTCACTCCTCCTAACCGAAAAATTGGCAGCACAGCATGTCTATCCCCAAAAATAATTACAGATTTCTCAAAATAACTACAGATTTCTTTATAATTCCCTCAATATACAGATATTTTCATTTACCTTTGGCTACATTGGAACTATCGATATTGGTACAGGTCTATCGATACTATCGAAAATTAAAAAACTATCGATAGTATCGATATTCCTATCGATAGTTTGTTATCCCTAGTTCCATGAGTAACTTTTCTATAAGTAGCTTCCTATTTTCACCTGAACTAATAAGTAATTCCTAGTCACAGAATCCTGGTACTTTCAACCAAATACAAATAACTGTCAATCAAAATTATGTCAAGCAATCAAATTCAAGTCAGACCCAACAATGAATAAATCAAATCAAGCTTACGAAGCCTCGCCAACCACAAAATAAATTCAAAAGTGTTAAATGTATACTAATAATACGGAATGGAAAATCTTAAGCCTCCTGCCAATAGTTCTCCAGAAGAAATAGAGGCATGGAACCACATGATGGACACTATGGTTACTTTTATAAAAGCTTCGACTAACTTAATGAATACAATAACTTCGAAAGTTAAAGCATCCAGTCGTGGTACTATGCAATCTGCAAAGTCTAGTAGTGCTGCAGTATCCAGTTGCGAAGCGGCCTGTTCAATGTGTCATCCTGCAAAATTGGAACCTTGTGGGATTTGCGTTCAACAAGTTCCTGCTGTACAGAAACATCCAGGAACACATGAAAAACGCAAATCAGCAGAGCCACCTTGTGGTAATTCTGAGTTTATCTAATATAATATAAGTAAACTGCTTCTTTTTTTCCACTTCTAGCCTTCCATTTTTTATTTACTTTAGAGTTTCATCTCTTTAGGTCCGATTTATGAACTTAAGATTGTTAGTAGTTAAGAAGCATTTATGAAATAAGCTCAGGCTAGAGATCTTTTATGATTATCGCACGGTTTTTAGCTCAATATCAGGTCATACTCCAGATTATGAAGCGATTGGTGCAAATTAAAAATGGTTTCTACTCAGAACTGCAACAACTTCATCTAATAATGTAGGCAATTGACGAAATCTACTTCACATGTTTCCTTTTAGAAGCCATCTTCTAGCCGCAACTGAACATGATTATTGCTTAATCAGTACATGCAGGAGATGAATGACGGTTTCTTAAAATGGCGAATTTATCGGGCATTCGCTCAACTACCATTCTATGGATGTGACTGTATTCTTGGTCTTAGGTCCCGATACTGTCCGTCATGATTTCATGCTATCATAAGTCTAGCATCAAGACATAGACACAAACTCAAGGTTTCTGATGGCTTCTGCTTCAAACCGGTTCATGTAGATATTACAAGAGACCATTCTTCATTAAGATGTCGTCTTTCTAACTCTTCTTCGACTATATTTATTGTGTCCGTCAGGGTTGGTACGCTTTTGTATAGACTCTCCACATCAAAACTTGAGATTGAAGGGTTTTGTTATGCGTAGAACACATCACGAATGCGACGGTGGTTTCGTAGAGGTTTAGTTACATATTTTTCGTTCCTTCTTTTTCAAGTTCGTTCTATCTTCCGCATTGGATTTTCTTTGGCTTAGGTTGGCACGATTCCAATTTTTTCCAATGCGGTTGTTCAAGGCTGGAAAGTCTTTTAAAGTTGTTGTTCCTCTTCGTTCAGTGGTCGTGATGAGATGTTCACCAATCCTGGTCTATTTCTGAGATTGTTGTTCATTTCTGTGAATTTTGCTCATTCTCATTTTCTCTCCTTGTCGTTTTGGTTTGTATTCACATCTCAGTCCTTTCTCTCCTTCTCAGATATTCCAATATACTTACTTATACAACCATATACAACTTAATGATGTTTGAAACTTTTTATTTGTTAAAAACCTTTAATTTTGTCTCAAGATGTTTTTCCAGAAGGAACTGAGTCATCACTATCACCTCCACCTGTTCCAGTTGATTCTGTAGAACCACCTCCAGATCCAGTTATTCATGTGGAAGAAACATCAAATATACCACCAGGAGAACCTTCCGCTATAGGTAAGAAAAACAGCATAATATTTAGGTAAATTTAAAAACGAAATCTGAATAATTTCACTGCACCGATCCCAGAACCATCTATTCTTGCCGTTCCAAAAGAACCTTCTATCTTATCTTTACAAAAGCCTGTCAAAAAAATATTTTTGAAACATCGAATTTTATCAATTACAAGTATTACAGCATGAATATTTAATTTAAAAAAAGTGTTTATCTTTTCGAAGAACCGACTCCAGAACCATATAGTCCTGACAAACCAGAAGAACCTTCTGTTCCAGGTGAGTGACAATGTTTCTAAAGAATTCTATTAATCTGTTAAATAATGTATGCTACTTCTATCAAAATTTTAAAAAAATCTATGAATATTCTTACAGAACCGACTCCAGAACCTGGCGAACAACCAGAAGAGCCCTCTGTTATAGGTGAGTAGTAGTTTTATTTATTTATTAAATAATATAGCCGCGAAATATTAATGAAAAGATGATGAAAATCGGAAAGATCGTATTACTCTGCACTTATTTTTTTTTTCACAGAAGTAGCTGCAGAATCATCTGCTCCTGTCGTGGGTAAGTAATAATTAATGTAAAACAATTAAATTGTAAACAAAAATTATGAGCTAATATTTTCACAGAACCGATTCCAAAACCAAATGAAGATCCTATAGGTAATAGACAAATAATCACTATTTAATAGAAAGTACTTGAAAATAAGTGTTTCAGAAAAGCCACCAAGCATACTTTCTGCAGAAAAACAGCCGCCAGAACATCCTTCTATTGGTGGTAGTAATAATTAATTGATAACTTAGGTAAAATTAAATTCTGAATATTTCAGTGGAGCCTCCGGTTCAGCCGGTTAGGAGACCTTCTGCAGGTAGGAATACAGTTGGAGAAAATTAAGTTTAAAAACTATCAATAACTCAAACTGCTTGTAGCTGCCGGTGATGTACAGTGTGTTTGTGCTTCTATTCGTGCCGATAGAATTCGAATGCAAAGCCAAAAGGCAGACTGCTGTTGTCGTGGATCCGGAAAGCGTCCTCTTCAAGAAACAGTGAAAAGTGACAAGGAGAAACTAGAAGAACTACCACAAGGTATCAAAAGATAAAACTTATAATAACTGTATTATGTCAGGTCAAAGACCAAAGGCTAAACATATTTTGAAGTTAGAAAAGTAAACAAGAACACCAGGAGTAGGTAGTTTAAAACAGCAAAATTGAAAATCAATGATTGTTGTCATTGTCTCTAGAATTCATAATAGTTATTAATATTCCAGATTCTTCATTTTTTTTACTTGCCCCATTATCATGATATAATTATTATCAGTATTATCATCACTGGCCCCTCATTGCGTCAAATTCATCTTCATCTCTTCACAATCATTTCTGTTATTGCTTTCCATATTAATATTAAAAATTTTGAATTTGATATGCTGCCAACTTGAAATTTCTATTTGAATCATATTGCCTTACTAATCCATAAACATTTTTTTATCCATTGTATATAGACTTAGAAATCTTTTGTGCTTGCGGTCCTTCGCAAAAACAGAGGGACATCATGGAACAGGAAATGGTGGAGAAACTAGTCAAAGCCCAAAGAGAAATTACCAATCTTCAAGAAGAGATGGCACGGTTACAGCGAATGAATAAGAAAACTGGACCGCATGCGACGCCAAATACTGCTCAACTATATAACGAAATTATGAAAGGGTCTCAGGCTCAGGTAAAAAAATAAATAATTTGTGCTAAGATGCAATTCAACTAAATATTGAATAGACATACAGTGCGCTTGATACATAAACCATAATTATAGACTTATCAAGGAACCTTTCCAACAATAAGAGAACAGGGAAATTATAATTTAAGTAATGTCCGTATGGAACTTTTTCAATCACCTGGTAAGCAATTTTTTTTCAAGCAGTAATTATTGCAAACATCAAAAGCTCTATTTTAGGTTGGTCGGCTTATGATAATCAAGTTAGAGGCGTTGATAGTCCAGCCAGTTATCAACGCCCACAGTACAGCCGAGGCCGTGGAAGTTACCCAAACTTAGGCCGAGGCGGTGGAAGTATTGATCAACGCATACAGTACGCCCGTGGAATGCCAATGAGTTCGAGTGGACTTGGTTATCAAGGTGCACGAGGCTCTGCAATGAGGCAACCGACGATAACAAGTGAGTTTCACATTTCTTGTTTTCAGTTTTGTATAATATTTTATTCCAGGTTGTCCAGGTAGTCGTTCACCAGCGCAACCAGGAGGTGGCGGTTTTCAAAGTTTACCGGGCGGCACAGTGTTTTCACCAGGTTGGTTACTTTTTCTCTTTGCATTAGGTACTCAAACTTGCTTCTGAATGCAAGAAATTGCATCTTATCAATGAACAACAATATGGACATTTAGGAGCCTTTTTGTTATCGGTGCTAATATCATGCCTATTAATTTCCTTTTTTTTTACTGGTCTCAATCTGGTCTTCAATAATTATCAGCTATCTGCTCTTTAGAAAGGCCTTCTATGTAAAGGTGTCTCTGAAATCATGACTCCAGATACTAAAATGTTATTATTATACTGTTACTTCTACTAAACTAATTTTATTCCAGATCTTAGTCAAGGGCCACCACAAACTGGAGGTCGCGGTTTTCAAAGTTTACCGGGCGGTACAGTGTTTCCACCAGGTTGGTTACTTTTTCAAGTAGTCATAACAGTCACTCACCACTGCTGATTTCCCTAGAATACATAAGTGTTTTATCTTGAAAATAAGTAAGAGTACCAAGGGATTTATATAGGATTCTGCTGGTAATTTGCTAACTGAAGCAGCAAATCACTTATCTTCATGTGAAACACTTTGTACTTTGTTAAATGAACATTACACTGTTTCGAATAATTTTCTCCTGCTCAGTTCGCTGATGGCCATTTGATCAGTAAGAGAATTTCCCTTTTCATTAGGTACTCAAACTTGCTTCTGAATGCAAGAAATTGCATCTTATCAATGAGCAACATGGATATTTAGGAGCCTTTTTGTTACCGGTGCTAATATCATGCCTATTAATTCCCTTTTTTTGATGATCTAATCTGGTCTTCAATAATTATTAGCTGCCTGTTCTTCAGAAAGGCCTTCTATGTTAAGGTATCTGTGAAATCATGACTCCAAATACTAAAATGTTATTATTATACTGTTACTTCTACTAAACTAATTTTATTCCAGATCTTAGTCAAAAGTCACCACAAACTGGAGGTCGCGGTTTTCAAAGTTTACCGGGCGGTACAGTGTTTTCACAAGGTTGGTATTTTTTCAAGTAGTCATAAATAGTCACTCACCACTGCTGATTTCCCTAGAATAAATAAGTGTTTCTTCTTGAAAATAAGGGATTATATAGGGTTCTGCTGCTGGTGATTTGCTAACTGAAGCAGCAAATCACTTCTTTTCATGTGAAACACTCTGTACTTTGTTAAATGAACATTACACTGTTTCGAATAATTTTCTCCTGCTCAGTTCGCTGATGGCTATTTGATCAGTAAGAGACTCTCCCTTTGCATTAGGTAATCAAACTTGCTTCTGAATGCAAGAAATTGCATCTTATCAATGAGTAACATGGACATTTAAGAGCCTATTTGTTATCGTGCCCATTAATTTTCTTTTTTTAATGGTCTCAATCTGGTCTTCAATAATTATTAGCTGTCTGTTCTTCAGAAAGGCCTTCTATGTTAAGGTATCTCTGAAATCATGACTCCAGATACTAAAATATTATTATTATACTGTTACTTCTACTAAACTAATTTTATTCCAGATTTTAGTCAAGAGTCTGGAGGTCGTGGTTTTCAAAGTTCATCTGGCGGTAAAGTATTTTCAAGCTTTAGTAACTTTTTATATTAAAAAAATGTCAAGTACTATTTTATTTCTAGGTTGTCCGCCTACTTGTAGTTTGGCACAATCGGGTGGTGGTTTTCAAAGTTTACCAGGTGGTACGATATTTTCACCAGGTTAGAGAACTGTTGAAGTTTGCCTTATTACTCAATTTTCATGTTTTTTTATTTTAGATTATAGTCAATCTCCATTCAACACCGGTTTCAGAACGCCAGAAGGTTAATACGATTTTCTTATTTTTATGAAGGATATTTTTTTTTTTCAAGATAGTTTATATGAACGCTGCCTCTTATCCTTCGTAATATGACTCTTTAATGTTAATTTAGATTCCTGCCCAGGCGGTAACAGAAGTCTACCAGCAGAATTGGGCGGTCCTGGATCCACCTCTCCACAAGGTATGTATGGTTTTCCTAAAGGCATCTTAACACAGATAGATACCGCATCTCATTCATAAACTGATAATATTGTTATAAACCCGCCACTCGTACTTTTTGATTGCCCCCTGTACCTACAGTTAAAATAATCGTGCCGTATAAGCTTTATTTGGAGTAGTTCGGAGTGTAAAGTAGTGTTAAATTTCGTGTGATTTTTATGTTTTTGTCTTTAATGAAATTCGTTAAAGTTCGAAAAAGTAGTCTCACTTATCTGCGAACCCGTAAAAGTAACAATTGGTGTCAGAAGTGGGATAAGTGAGTGAAGAAATTTGCTTTTATGGTAAATACGAGAAAACATACTCCCGAAATGGAAGAACAGCTAAACCAGGTGCTCGCTTTGTTGACACTTGCGGATGAGAAGAGAGCAGAAGAAAAACAAGAAGAAGAAGAAGACCGACTACAGAAAATTCTTCAAGAACAAGAATACAGGCGACTTAAAGAAAAACAGGAAGAAGAGGACAAGCGACAGCAAGAGCAAGACCGACTCCAGAAAATTCTGCAAGAACAGGAAGACAGACGACAGAGGGATATTGACAGGATCGCTGGGTTGTTCCAGAACATCCAACAAGAAGTCAAAGGCAAAATAGAAACGGTTCGAGAAGAAGTCAAAAGCGAAATAGAAACGGTTCGAGAAGAAGTCAAAGGCGAAATGGGGACGATCCGAGAATTCGCGAAAAAATATAGAAAACTGGAGAAGAAAATGGAGAAAATTCGCGAAGAACCCAATATCAACGAAAGTACCAGCAAAATGGATGTATCGGTGAGCACAATCGTACGCGGCCAACTCAAACCCCAAACTTTTGACGGCGAAACATCATGGTCCATGTAAAAACGACAGTTTGAGGCCGCTGCTAGTGCAAATGGATGGGATGACCAGCAAAAAGCAACATCATTGGTACTTGCACTACGAGGAAAGGCGCTTGAAATTCTTCAAAATATTCCGAGGCAAAACAAAGTGGATATGCAGCTGTTGTAGGAGCCTTAGAGCTGAGGTACGGAAACGGTATCTCAGTCAAGTCTACCAGAGTCAACTCAAAAGCAGATTCCAAGGTATATCTGAGATACTGCAGGAATTTAGTAGCGACATCGAGAGAATGGTGAGATTGGCGTATCCACAAGCTCTTGAAGACTTCATTGAACAGATAAATGTCCAGTACTTTATCGATGGAGTAAAAGATACAGACCTGCAACAAGCACTGAGAATGAGTAGGCATAACACCTTAGCTGACACCGTTGTCCATGCATTGGAATATGAAACTGCCAAACATGCCTCTTTAAATCGAAGAAGCAAGATCAGGGAAGTGAAGATAGCAGAGGATCGCCCAAACTCAGATGCAGATATGTTCCTAAAACTGGAGGCGCTGTTTCAGGAATTCTGCGCGAAGTTAGACCAAGAACCAAGAGCCAGAAAACAGATTAAATGCTACAACTGCGGCCCTGAATGACATATTAGCAGAAACTGTAGGCGACATTCTCGTTCAGGAGATCGTGAAGCGGAGGAAGAAGGTGGTTCCAGACATCATCAAGGAAACGCCACCTTTGCCCCGACTAAGGACTCTGTAATGATAGTTAAGGTAGAAGTGATAGTTGATAGTTGTCAGCAACTATCACTGTGGATGAATGAATTTATAATGGGAGTGGATGTCCTATAAACCTTTGATTTGCTATTAGTGGACTTTAAAAATAGAATGTTGAGAGTGGACAACGAAGAAATACTCTTCTCATCACCGTCAAATAAGGACTGTCATATTAGAATAATCGCTGATGAAGATACACGAATTCCTGGAAATAGTGAGTCGAATGTGCGGGCACACCTAGAAAAACAGCTAGAATGCGTGAACACCATGATCGTGGAACCAACAGGAAACATGCAGAATGGAACACTTGTGGCATATTGCTTAGTGAATTCCAACAATGTTTTTACAGTGAGAGTGGCCAAACTAATAACACACCGTGTCACATTCAAGAAAGGAGACGTCATTGGCAGATGTACACCAGCTATACGAGTAGTCAGATGCGCAAAGAAGGAGCCGGTGTCAAATGAAGCACATTTATCAATAGAGCTTCTGGAGAAATTTGAAAAGAGCTGGAATCACTTAGGCCAGCAAGAAAAGAAGAAAGCTATTGACTTTGTGCAGAAAGAGGCTGGTGTTTTTGTGCAAGATAAAATTACTGGACGCACTAATTTGGTAGATCATCGCATCGACACAGGAAGTGCTACACCCATTCGCCAACCACCACGAAGACTCCCTTTCACAAAGCAACAGCAAGTTAACACCATGCTTAAGGAAATGCTGAAGGACAACATCATAGAAGAATCTAATAGTCCATGGTCATCGCCGGTCGTACTAGTTACGAAAAACGAAGGTTCTACCAGGTTTTGTGTGGATTATAGAAGGTTGAATGACGTTACGAAGAAAGACAGCTATCCATTACCACGGATTGACGATACCCTTAACACCCTATCAGAATCCAAGTGGACCTGGACTTGAAAAGTGGATATTGGCAGGTGGAACTAAATAAAGAGGATAAAGAGAAGACCGCATTTACTGCAGAAAACGGCCTACATCAATTTAACGTCATGCCGTTTGTATTATGCAATGCACCTGCCACTTTTGAAAGACTGATGGAGTTTAGTTTTGCGAGGACTGGCTTGGGAAATGTGCATGGTATATCTGGATGATGTAATGGTGATTGGCAAAGATTTCGATGAACACCGGTCGAATTTGAAGGAAGTTTTTGCCAGGATTCGAAGTGCTAATCTGCAACTAAATTCGAAGAAGTGTGTCCTATTCCAGGAAAAAGTAAACTTCTTCGGCCATGTGGTCTGGTCTCATCAAAAGGAATAGAGACAGATCCAGATAAAGTCCAAGCTGTGCGAGATTGGCCCAGACCAAAGAATAAACATGAAGTTAGAAGTTTCCTGGGACTCTAGGTTACTACCGCCGGTTTGTTAAGGATTTTGGGAAGATTGCGAAGCCTTTACATGAACTAACTGAAATGAACGCTCGTTTTGATTGGGTACCTGAATTTCAACGGTATTTCGCATAGAACTTAGACACATAATAAAAGAACATCCCATTCAAAAATTATTATTTGTTTACAATCATACATAGGTACAGCCAGAGTTATGCATAAGTTAGAAAAAGATTGGCTTAAAAAATGGCACCGCTGTATCCTGCCCCTCCATTTTCCCGGCTGCCTTTATCAGAGGCGTGCAGTTTTTCTAGATCATGAAAAATTAAGACCTCTAAATATACAATTAACCACACCACTGCTTGGGCTGAAAAAAACATAACCTAACGTACCGTCGAAATATTAATCCAGGGTTAGAATAGGCAATTTTTTTACAGATCACGCACTGGCGAATCATTGTAGTTGATAATAAAATAGAAAAGACGGCAAAAACACTGAAAATTGATTGAAAATCGCAAATATTCCTAAACACAGCACAGCAACACTGGATAGTCAATTTTTGACATAAAATGAATGAATGTGTCAAATCCCGTGTCACTGGAGTAAACAGCGTTGCCACAGCTATTTCCCTAATCTATATATATAAAAATCAATGTTCGCGGGGTATCCGGATATGCACTCCTACACCACTTAGCCAATTACGATGAAACTTTGATAGATTGTTATGGCCATCCCAAGGAAGGTTTGTGGATAGGTTACGCATCTCGGAAAAAACAAATTAATTTTGAGTTAATTATTAATTTAATTGTAAACAAACTCATTCACATTACATAACAACATAACCCAACTTTTTTTTGACAGCATGAAACAACGTTGCCATATTTCATTTATTAAAAAAAAATTAAATAGAATATCAACAACAAAATTTGAAAAAAAGTGTATTATTTCAAAATGTATTTTCACGCAGGCCACGCAGCGGGTCATTAGCTAGTACATTATAAATTTACGTTATTCAGAAACTTAATAATTTTAAAAGTAGAAATTACAGATTTTATTTGGAAAAACGCACATTCATATGTGTAGTAACATTTTCAATTGATATGACACAAATTAAGCATGCAATATAATCAACATTCCCTACGTTTTCAAACACAGGCGGTAGATATTAGGGCAATCCGCAGAAATTCGCCAACGATTTCTGGCGGAAACAATGTTTGATCGGGATAAAATGTAGATAATTCAGTCTCTTTGTTTCGCGGAGCTGAAAAATAAATTGACTAGTGCTCCAGCTCTGGCGTATCCCAGGGATGAAGGTCTATTTATGTTAGATACCGACGCTTCGCAAAGCGAAATAGGGGCTGTTCTCTCCCAAATTCAAAACGGCGAAGAAGTAGTAATTGGATACTTCAGTAAGTCCATTAGAAAGGCAGAGAAGAATTCTTGTGTCACCCGAAAGGAGCTTCTGGCAGTAGTAAGATCTATTGAACATTACCACAGCTTTCTCTATGGCCGGAAGTTCCTAGTTAGAACCGACCATTCTGCATTGCAATGGCTGCTCAATTTTAAAAATCCCGAGGGTCAAATAGCGCGTTGGCGTTGGTTAGAGAAATAACAAAGTTATGATTTCCAAATCAAACATAGCGAAGGAAGGAGTCATGCCAACGTCGACAGCCTATCACGAAGGCCATGTATTGACAGGTCATGCAAATTCTGCCAAGGGCAAGATGAAAAGGAGGTAACTAAAAATTCTGGAGTCGTTCAACAAATAAGGCTTAAGAATTCCGACAACGACGCTAATACTGATGAGGACATTACGAGAAAAGACTTCGAAGAACAACAAAATATGGTAAGGAATTGAAAATGGTGTGTGGCTGGCTACAAGACGGACAACGAATTGGATGGCAAGAAATTTCCAGTTTGAGTCAAACGGTGAAGGGATACTGGCTGCAATGGGACTCGTTGTGCCTGCGAGATGACTTGATCACTCGTAAATGGGAGATTTCGGATGGAAAAAACCACCGGCTATACACCATCTATGCTGTTGACTGGAAGAGAAATGAAGCTTTCGGTATATTTAATGTTTGGCAGGCCTCCAGTCGATGAAGACGAGGCTGTACTTCCAGTTTACGTGGCTGATCTCCAGGGCAAACTTAGAGTGGTACACGATTTGGCCAGAAATAAGCTACGTCTGACCAGTGACAGAATGAAGATGAGACTCGACCAACGGCAGTCACTGAACACCTTTAATGAAGGAGATGCTGGCTGGTTATATCAGGCACAGCGAAGAAAGGGACTTAGGGCCGGTATTATAAAACACTGAACCGATGACAAGACCCTTATGGGCCAGGAGATCTGAGTTGGTCGAGAAGGGTCATGGTGGGGATGCATCAAAGGTGTAAACCCACCCAAGACCCGTCATTCACTTACCAAAATAATAAAGAAATGCGCATGGGTGCTACGCCCTCAATCTTTCCATGTTAGTATGAATTCAATCCTATGTACAGTTTTTGAATAATCATCAGTAGATTATGTCAAATCTGGTACTAATAATACATAAAAGTCTTTTTTTTACTACTAATCTGGGAAATCGTCATTATTCAATCTATTTTTCTAGGAAAAAATTGAATTTCTCTCCCTAGGTGAATAATGAAAATAATGAAAAAATACCTAGGTCAATAATGAAAATTACGTCATCACGCAAGGATATTGTCATGTTTCTATTGGTTCAATTTCAATTTCAGACGTCAATTAAAAAAAATACAGGTTTCTGTAGGTACATAGGAAGTTATCATAAGCTGTTGATAGAGGGCAGCACTTTCAAGAGGACGTTCAAAAAAAATAATTGGAGCATGCATATTCGAACAGATAGGTAAATAAAAGTTAACGACAAGTTTGCACTCGACTAGGATTTGAACCAAGGAACTCTACCAGATACAAACGGCAACTTTCGGCTATCTCTGAAAGTTGGAGTGGTTAGTGTAAAGGTTGGAGTTTCCCAATCATAAGAATTGGTTGTTGGAATCCATTTATCCATTAGACAGTAACTGCTGAAATAGCACTAACACGTAAAAAGTTGACGAACCACAACCGATTAGGTTGAAATGAACCGAAGGCCTCGGTAACTCAGTTAGTAGGATGTTGACTGGAAATCAAGTTTCAAATTATATTTCAGTTTAAACTTATCGATAACTTTTCTAGCAATTCTATCTCCTATCCATGAACGATCCCTTTATTTATGCTTATCTTATAGCATGCTTTAATCGCTAACGTTATAGTTTGGGAAAAAGGAATAAGTTGGAATGAAAGACAAGTGGCGATATCGCCGTCAGAAAAAGAATATTGCTGAGTCTGAGTGACTACATTGAAGATTAAAATAATCCTTATAACTATAAAATTGAGCTTAATAATGATAATAATTTAGGTATTCAGGAAAGTCGGAATCTTTAAAATTAAGTCACCGAGACTACGTGATCTTTATTGTGTATTAGGAGATTATTTTGGTCTCACTTTCTGATTATCATTGATAAATTCATCAAATCACTATCAATATTTTATTAGGTAGACCGATCGCAGCTGAGTATTACCAACAAGCCCAGACACATTATAGTCCGTCACCACCCCAAAGACCAGGGGGACAATCAGCAAGTGCTATGTCAGCAAATAGTTCACAAGAAAATTCTGACAATGAAGCCTACTGGAGTCGTCTTGCAGAATATGGAAGTCCTGCCCCTCCTATGCAAAGGCAGGATAAAGATTGTGTGTGTTCGCGACCAAAAAGCGCAGTTAATGTAATTATTAGAGTATACATAGGTAATAGAATCTCTCACTTCGTTTTCTGATTTTTTTCAAGGTAGAACCTCAACGTCAGATGATAATATGCGTACCCCCTGAAAATGGAGGAAAGTGATTTTTGGGTGGCGATAACCCTTTTTTTTGTATATTTGTATTTTGTAAATAAACTGCTGATTGTTTAATAAATTTCATTTATTCAATATTATTTTTACAGTACTTGAATCCACTACAGACACTTCAAAAGGTTCTGTAAGGTCCTGGAGGAGCCCCTGAACCCTATAAAATAAAAAAATCAGCACTAAGTGTGTTAGAATATCAATAATTATACTCATTGTGATACTCTATAAGCTAAATAAAGTTTCATTTAATTTACTGAATGTACTCACTGGACAATCATTACGACAACTAGTTGCTCTTGCTGGGCTTCCAATTGGAGGCATTACCCTTCTTTGACTGCTTAATGCCGATGGTGGCAACCTGGGTCCATAAGGAGCAAATGGCGGCAAACTGGCACCATATAATGGTGACGAAGTCGCGTTAAGAGGCATGCCAGGTGGTCTTGGCGGATACCCTGGTTGTCTTGCAGGAGTCCCTACTCCCCGAGTTGAAGTTTTCTAAAGAAAGGTGAATTTATATGTTTTTTTTTTTTAATTTCAAATGGCTCACGTTTAGTAATTTGGATTTACGTTCTTCCAATGCGGCCACTTCTCTATATTTCTCTTCAAGCTTTCTCGAAATATCATCGATTCTTTTGGCAATTTCGGTTGTGCTCATTTGATCTAGAATAGAAAATATGCTGGCGTAATTTGAATAGGGTTTTGTTGTGACGAGAAATGGAATTCTCTGCTTTGTCAATAAATATAATGCACACACAATTATAACTGAATTGGATATTCCTGGTTATATCTTCTTGGAATTGTAGTACCTACGTTTCGTTAAAATCTTTTTTGAATACAAGTCAATACTGATGCGTCTGTGGTATATCCTGTTCACAATCCGATGTCCACAGGTACAGGTAAATTTATCACCTTTCCCTACTTTCCCTATCAAATAGCATTGAAAAGTGATAAATTTTACCTGTACCTGCGGACATCGGATTGTGAACGGATAATAGGTCAATTGGATGCTCTCAGAGAAGTGTGAGGAGGCAGAACTTGCCTAGTTACATCTAGTCAAAAATTCTAGGAGGTTACCATAATCGAGAAAAACCAGTAGAGTAGGTAGTCTATAGAAGAAAACAGCTGTGGCCGAGATCATTTATTTCTCTAAAGTGCATTTGCATCTGCACGTGAGCATACTTGTATTCGCTCAATAAGAAACTGCTCAAATTCACCCAGATTTGTTTCAATGGAGCGTTTTTTGGAAACCTATACGACTTATTGAAAACCTATACGACTTATCACAAATGATCTGGCTGATCGTCGGTCAAAATAGACTCCATTAACTTAACATTGCGAATGATGGGCATGAATAATTAAGGCACTGCATATCCAACTATCAGGGACATACGATGCCTTCGGCGGTTCATTCTAGCCCATTGCCCAATGATTGGAGCAATAAGTAGGTACTAAATAAAAAAATTTACTCACATTGAGCATTAAGTCCACTCTTTTCTCTCATTTGGCATACAACCATCCAAGATTCGTTCATGAGATTTGTCAGGGCGTCCATAAATTTCTTCTCGTTGGAATGTCCTTCCCAGGCGCTATGGTTCATTGCTTTGGTAGTTTTCGAGGGTATTTGAGTAGACTGTTTGTTCTTGCACGTAGGATTCAGCATATGGTCATACTTAGAATTTGGACAATTTGGATTAGCCATTTTTTCTTTTTTTTTACGGATTTTTTTGACGTTGTAATATTGACGCTAGCAGGTTTGTGATTGTGTCAAAATTTTAGTTTAAAAATCGGTCCAGCAATGGATTGTTGTGATATAACAAACTCTAAGCAGTTCATGGAGGCTTTAATTCATTTTCTAAATGAAGCCAGTATATGCACGAGGGAAGTTAGGCAACGGACAGGAGCTAATGATGGTAGTCCGGGTAATTTTAATGAATTATTTGGTTTCTTATAGTACTTCCAATTTGAATTGCAGTGCAAATGAACGAAGAAGAAAAAGTTGACAAATTGGGCACAATTTTATGTAATTTGAACCAGAATTATCAAATGGAAAAACGCAAGACTGTAAGTGAAACTGCACGACCGCCAGTAAAATAAATACTTACAGTAGCTTTGTTGTGGTAGCTACCACCAAATGTTGTATCTTTGCCACCAAGTGTTGTTTCTGCTTTGCTGCTGGAGTATAAAGTTCAATTTAATTTTTGAGCTGAAAGCGTTTGCCCTAGTTGTTTTCGTGAAAAATATTTATTTTTAAATTTAAAACTTCAAATTACTAATTAGAAACTGGAATATTAATAAAGAAAGTTGAATCTGTATTTTTAGGGAACTGCGAATCAAACTCAATCAGCTTTTGCAATGGATAGAGCCCATTGCGGTCCTAAAGATTCTGGCAACCAAGAATTAATCGAAAGAAAACGACGAATACAAGAGTTTAAAAAAAGGTAATATTTTGACTTTTTTCTCACAAATTATTCCTCACATCTTTATTTCTTGTTTTCGGGGTTTTCACAAATATCCTATTTTCTCACACTGCTCATACCTCCATCCTTTAATAATATCTATACAGGATGTCCCACCGGGAAACAAATTTTATGAAAAACTGTATAGGTACAGTGTATGCAGAAAATTTTTGAAAATTTGGCATTACCTATACTAATGTCAAGGGGGGCAACCCGGCTGAAATATTCTCAAGATGGTAATACATTGATCATTTAATTAAAATCTATTCCAGATCTTATAAAAAAGTATCGCAAAAAATTAAAAATAAACACAGTAGTGCGGTGTTGATGAAATACCTATAAATTCGTGAGATCATTCCAGCCATCATAGAAGTAGTTTGCTAAGTTTGCTTTATGATGAATAATTCTCTCAAAGAGGACGTGAATCCTGAGACTTAAAAGCTATCAGGCTATGGTACAAGCACAAGGGTGATCCTAACTTGTTAGATAACTACAGACACATTAGTCCCTTTCTGGGATTCTCAAAGTTGTTTGACATTTTTATGTGCAAGCGGCTGATCGGTTTTATGACCGAATTTTATTTAATAATTATGATAATAATGCTTTATTCGTTATTCGAATATATGTATACAACAAAAATTAAAAATATCACATAAAGAGGCTTGTTCATCTTCTGTGTCTGAATATAGTCTTATTCTGGATGTATTTCTGCCGCATTCCGGAAACTCGTGTTTTTTTTGTGCCATTCGGCGAGGTCTTGTTCTCTCTGCTTCTGCGTAAGTGCCTACAATGTTTCTCCGCACTCATTACGATGCCATGCCAGATCTTCCCATTCATTGAATGTTGATTGACTTGAGCGTTTCGTGAAAGACATCTTTGTAACGTTTCAGCTGATCTTTCTGCTTTCGGCGGTCTCCCGCTAGCTCTCCGTAGAATACGCATACGCCCCAAGTGTCCTGAAATCTATAAGGCTAGCCGCGCACTAGCAACATTTTTTCGGCAACTGGATAGTTGCGAAAATGAAACACATTTGTTTTTATAAGATACCACGCATTAGCAACTTTTTAATCACGGCAACTGAAAAATTACATCTTGATCTATTTTGAAGGCGATTCAACTGTTGCTTGAAATAATATAACCTACAGGTCTAGACCTGTCCGCGCGCACTTGGGATTAATTAGTTGCTTGCATGGGCTTTGTCAAACGTTCTTCGTTGCATTGTATACCATTTTTGGCGGTGCTTTCATGAAGAAAGTATTTAATGTTACAGCCAATCTTTCTGCTACTGGCACAGCCAACCGCATAAGAGTGTCCTGACGTAAAATATGGCTTTTAACTAGGGACAGCAGCCTATCAAAACTAGTATAGCACATTCTGAAGTATTGGAAAAATTTCTGAGGATATTTACGTAAACTTTCAAAAAGCAAAACGTTTTTTGTTCTTTTTTTTTCTATTTTTTAAAATAAAACCAATAATTACTGCTGTCTCAACGAAATCCATTTTATAACAAAGCAACTCACCAGTGTAGTGCGTGGTGCACAAATTTATCAGCAACTTTTTGATTGAGCAACTTTTATGTTGGTCAATGAAAAAGTTACTAGTGCGCGGCTAGCCTAAGACGAGCCTGGGCAACAATGTCGGCCTAACCAAAGAAACCAGGCCAGACTCACACTCACACAGAAAATACTAAAACACGCAGTAGAGATAATTATACGACTTTACAGTTAAAAACTGACTTATTCTATTCTGAACACAAAATTTTTGTAAATTTTCCAAATTTAATTTTAGACAAAGGCTTTGTTAAAACGTCAGCAACATTATCTTCAGTTTTCGTTTTTACGATATTAATAAAGCCCTCATCTATATTTTCTTTTATGAAACGGTTGTCTTCAAAAATCTTAACTGGTTTTGCTACAATTGTAATAATTTGGCAACACTGCTGATGATCGCTATTGTAGCGCTACGTCCTGATGAACCCGACCATTGTCAATAAAACTCGAAATGTACACAGTTTGGCAACAGGTGCATACAAACCATACATTTCGTCACTTTATTCTTGCTAGAAGCCCCGTGCCACCAATCTTGCTATAAACTGTCCATTGCTTTGTATTTTAAACACCTATTTATTTACACTTTTTGGCCCTTGGGCTATGATACTTATGTCCATCTATTATTGTCCTTAAGCACTTCCAACTTATTTGCAATTGCTTCTTTCCACTTCGCACTATGTTTTCCAGACATTGCTTCTTCCTGATCTATTGGTTCTTCATTTTCGGTGTGAATGCAAATGTCACCTGCACCAATTTCATAATCCTTCTCCCAAACTGGTTGTTTAACTAGTCGTTTTCCTTGTCTTCTTGCTTGCCGTATGTGTTTTTCTTCATATTCTGAACTAATGCTTCTTTCAACTTCATTTAGTGATTCATTTGTCCCATGGGCATCTTCAAATACATCTTCTTGTGCATTGTCCGCATTTTGGACACCATCCAAGGTACCCTCAAAGCTAGCTCCCACCAATTCCTGGTTTTCTGGGTGGCTCGAAGAAACAATAGCATCTTATTTCTTACTTTCAGAGTGCCTCAACTTGGTTTCACAATTATCTGGCATAAATACTACATTTCTATGGATTTCTACATCTCCCTTATCAGTCAAGTATACTCTGGGGCCCTTGACCTCTTCACACCTACCCTACGAAAACTCCAAATAGACTTTTCGCATCCAATTTTGATCTTTTTTGTTTTGGCATGTGAACGCTAACTTTACTTCCAAATGCATGAAGAATGGTGACTGGTCATCTTGAGGACTATTTTCCACTCTGTTAAGAGCAAACACAGCGGCATTCGCTGCCTCTGCCCAAAATCTTTGACAATCCAGAACCATGTAACCATGTTTTCACACTAACTCCGTGATAGAACGATTTTCACGTTCTGCTCTCCCGTTCTGTTGTGGACTATATGCACAACTTTTCTGGTGACTATTCCCCTGCTATCACATATTATGTCTTGGACCTTTTTATTGGCTAACTCGAGACCATTATCTGTTATTAATATCTTGCTTTTATTTCCCGTCATATTTTCTGCCCAATTTACAAAATGCTCAATTTTCTTCTCCGTTCCATTTTTTTTTTAAATACACTCTCCTAAAATTTGAGTAGTCATCCTTTAATGTAAGCATGTATTTGGCTCCTCCTATAGTGATTTAACTTCTAGTGGGGCACACAAATCACCATGTGTTAACTCACATGTCGTTTGAGCTCTGCTGTTACTTTCTGTGAACGGTAGTCTGTGTTGTTTTCCAGATAAACACTTACTGCCAAAGGTTCCTTATTCCAATCCTCCAATTTTATATATTTCTTTTCAATACTTTCCTAGTTTGTTCAAAATTTACATGAGGCAATCTTTCATTTCATTCATTACATTTATAACTGCATTGCACTATGATTCATGTTTTTCCATTTCTTGACCCTCAATTGAATTCCATTCTAAATAATTTTCCTTTTCTTCTTAGGCCTTTGTTTTGCCCTCTTTATCCAGTATTTTACACTTGTTTTTATCTGAAAACATTTGAATGCCCTTGTCCAATGGTACTTAATGAAAAAAGGTTGACGACTAGCTCGGGTATAAGAAATACATTGAGCAAATATGTTTTTACCCAATTATTTCCATTAAAGGCGAAAAGTTGAACCTTTCCTTTTACTTCCACTACTAGAGTACCTACCATCACCTACTTTCACTTGTTTCTCTGCTGCGTTTTCATTTCAATTAACTGGTTTTTGCCATAGCACATATGCTCCCTTACTCCACTGTCCACCAACCACCAACTGTGGTTGTTGAGTTCTTCAGCATCAATAGACCTATCTATTTTACCAGACAGAGGTAATAATACGAAAACTTCATTAGATAAAAACAAACACCGAACGCTCATTACGCAAGACGAGGCAGAACGTAAAATCTGTTTTTTTTTTTAAAGATAATTCCCCAAGTCAAAAATTTAGTAACTATGTTGGCAACACAAGCCTTTTCTACATGAAAAATTTGATAGCATTGACAATTTTACATTGTATTGCCAACCTAATGTCAGTTTGACTTTTATCTTTAAAAAAAAACGCACTTTACCAAATTATGTTGGACTTACGTATAACAATTCGTCCTTCTTATTTGCACAGGATAAAAAAGAAAGGAGAAAGACCGCGTGTTGTGCAACGTATCGTGCAACGTATTTGTCAATAAAAATTTCAAACAACTTTTGAATGTCACTTGTCAAGCTATGTCAAGTTGAATATCAACTATACTTTTATTCTTGTCAGACCACGGGCAATGAACAAGGACAAGGGGATGTCCAGAGTGCAAAATGAACATCTCACACCTGTACTAGTTAACCAATAAAAAGGCATTGCCTCGTGTTGCGCGCGCATACCAGGTGAAAATAGATAGGTCTATAACACTCATTATATCAACTACACACTTTGATATTAGTGCTTGATCAGTCGACCTGCTGTCTCTCAGCTCATTTCTGTGATTACCGTCTTTCCGTTTCTTAAACCAACGTTTCCCCATTAAGTATCTTGGCTTCTTACAAAAATTGCAAACTCTTTGAGGACAATTCCTCTTCATGTAGTTTGCACCGCATTGAAAATACTTTAAATCATTTTTGTGTTTTATTTGCTTTCCCTTGGAACTGGCTGCCAAAGCCTGGGCTTTTTCTGATGATTTATTCCTGTTCTCTTCGAGCATTAGCCTAGACAAAAGTTCTGCCAAAGGGTGCTTGTTTTCGGGGGTGGATCCCCAAGCTGATTCAAAATACTTCATATTATCTGGCAATGATATCAGGACCTTAGTCATTTTCATCTTATCACTGCCTTCTTCGCCCAATGTTTTCAGAGTGCCTTTTATTTCTTCTAATTGTGATATAATTTCTATCACATTCCCCCCTGTATATTCTAAGGTGAAAAAACGTTGAGTTAATAAATGAACACTCACTTGCGATTGATGTTCATATATATTTTTAATCTTGGCCCACATTTCTGCCGACGATTTACAGGTCAATACATACCTGATAACTTTCTCATCTAACCTTGAAACAGTTATTGCGGGTGGTGTTGGTCTTTCAGTAGTGCCTTCTACAATACCAAAGTACCCCTTTGACCTTAATGCAATCTGCACCTGGAACTTCCATGTTATACAGTTTTCTTCACTTAACTTCACAATATTCAGCAAACCCACTTGCTCTGCCATGTCTTTCACAAATCTCAAAACCTTGAGCATAAACAAGACACTTGAAAAGACTTCCACTGTCCCAACAATTCCCAAAACGTTTCTACGAACACCGACGTTTACTTTCGACTTGATTTCACTCGACTTGCGGATCTGGGTCCATAACCTGTTGTTAATTTGAAAATGGGGCTAATAATTAGACGCACTGAAGGAAGGTATTGCTTTATTTTAACTGTAACTGCAACCAAAAAAAAATAAAAAGCTTATTTTTTTGTAAACCCCAAAACATCTTTCCCTCTTCTTATTCTGAATGTACGGCTCTAAAAATACAGTCGGCCTAACTAAAGAAACCAGGCCAGTCTCACATTTAAAAAAATAAAGTAGATGATGGTGGCCCAAAGACGAAAAGTCAGATTTTAAATTTGATGTAGCATCTTGTAGGGGAAAAGAAAAAAATTGGCTATGATGAAATGAAATATTTTTTTTTTTTAAATATCACTTCAAATAAAGTCGGGAAAAAATAAAAACAATTTTGCAAAATTTCGGTTTTTACCGGATATCTCCGACAGTATTCGGAATATCCTAATAGACTGTGAGATAGGGCCTGTTTAGTGGAGTCACTTTTTTTTGTCTGGCATTTTGAGGGCTGAATGTGGCTACTAAGCTGATGAGAATATGGGTGGTTTTAATGCCCGCCTCCCGTTCGAAAATTTGCAGAAGAAAAAAATTGATTTACATGAGGAATTTTTTTTTAATGATCTCAAATTTTTTGGCTTCTAAATAAAAGATTGACATTGATAAATAATTCACCCATAAAAAATACCAGATGCTTTTCAATAGCTGAAAAAGTGGGGATGAGTGTCAACTTCCAAGAGAAAAGAAAAGAACCTTCCGCGTTTACTTTTTGTCTGATAATCGAGAGAATGAAAGGTTTTGTTGTGAAAATTGTTACAAATAAAACTAGATTTGTATACTTTCAGATAAAGATAACCTAGGGTCGTGAATTCAAAGAAAAATTAAGATAACGTGTAGTCCCTTTATGTGCAAATGAAACCACTCAAAAATCCAACAAACAATAATATTATTTTGTGTACATACAATGTTATGTAAAATATGTAAAATGTCACTGCTAACAGCTTGGTTGTTTTGATGAATCTGATACCAAGTACCTGCTTCCCAATCCGGCGCTCTTCAAGAGGTGTTGGGGTTTCACTTTCGTGAACTGGAGCTTTTCGTATTGTTTCCTGTATCCAGGAAGAGGATAGATTGTTGGGGTGACGTCACTCCAGCTGATCCAGACTCCAAACAGTGATCTTTAGGTAGAGTAGGTACCCAGAAAAGAATAAGGTAGTATCAGGTTCACCAATATTTGGAACATTAAATTCCTGAATTCTGTCAAAAAGTGAGTGTCTTGCAAAAGAAATATAAAATGATTGTTGTACAGACACTCCCTTTCAACAGAATCAGGTATGAAAAACTATTGCAAGTTAAAAAATTAATATTTTAATATAAAAAAAAAACAATTAAATAATGAAGATTAATTGAAAGATAATAAAAAAAAAATAACAAGATTAAATTAGAATGCTCGTTACAATTGAGTAAAATGTTGCTTCCTTGAAAAACAGCTCTGGCAGGCAAAAATACAAGAAAAAATATGAGCAAAAATAAGGTAAGTAAAAAAAAATTTAGATATCAAATGTCTGGATTCCTCCCCAAATAGACAAAATTCTTACCTCGAATTAAGTTAGTTACCACAGATACTAGATAAACCTCGAGATAAACCTAGAGTTGAAATTAATCAAATCCAGAACGTGTCAAAATTCTTGAGATGTTTTAATTAAAACTTTTAAACTGAATTTTTGACCTGTCTGGATTTCTATTAAAAAATTACACCCTTTAGTTAAGATATTTAAGATAAGATAAGATAAGATAATTTAGGGAGTCAAGCAGAAAATGGTTGTTCAGGCCTCTGCCTGGATTCAATAAAGGATTAATGGGGATGGACTCACAAATTTGGCTTTCACCGACTCTATTTAGAGCAAATGGTCCAGTTTTCCCACACTAAAAATTGATTCTGAAAGCCAGAGCAGCAGTACCTATTTAAAACCAAAAATCTGTCTTGTCTTGACTTACCAATTATAACAAAACGTGGCACTAACCAATAAATAATTCACACAAAATGGAAGCCAACAATTAGATAAAAAAACTTTAAAATATAATATTTATATTTCAAAAAACAGATAAGATAAGGTTTATCAGTAAAAACTTAATAAAGATAAGATAATTTGAATATTGAAAAATCTATAGGGGAGGATCCAGAAATTCACAGCACAAAAATTATTTAAAAAAATAGAGGACTTGCCTGGCCAGAGTGTTCTTCAAGAAGAGATCGTTTTAGAGAACCAAGCTAGCAGGAAAACGAACCTGTGTTTTTTATACTTACTGCATTCCAGCCAGTTTGAACCAATCAAACGAGTACACTCGAAAGACCATATTCACTTCAAAATGAAAACACAATGAAAAGACCGGATGGAATAAACGAAAATAGATAAAAATCCACTAAAACTATTTTAATTGTTTACAAATTATAATAATTTAAATTAAGGTTATGTCAAAGATAAAAGACTGTTAATTAATTGGATCATTAAGCCAAAAATGAATATTTAAAAATCAGATGGTAAAAAAGGACAGAAATATATCCATTTGCTAAAACTGAGATGAATATAATTTCTTTCAAAAAAAATACAAATTACTGCAAAAATGCGAAATAAGAAATCATACTTTGAAATATAGATCAGATCGATCATCGCGCACTAGATGGCAGTACTAAAAAATCTATTCTTGATACTTGCACTTTACGCAAATGTAGATAGATGGCAGCACTTGTATTACTTGAATTTAAATTTGAATTTAATGGATATTTTTAGAATATTGGAAATTATTTTGAATTCTGAAATGAAAAAAATACAACTTTATAATGAAAATAAGAAGAGATGGAACATGTTACGTAAATGATAAATTTATCGTAACACACCCCCTTTAGTTCTTAAAAAAAAAAAAAAAAAACATAAATATTCCCTTTCAGTGATGTTTCATTGTGTATTGAAGTAAATAAGGAACTTAAGCGTGTCTCAGATAAAATTATGGTACTGAAAACGTTAACAATTAACAATATGGAAACTGTTGGTAACTTGGTTCTACGTTTATTAATGAGAAAGGCTAATTATAAGAAAAAAAATATATATATCAGAGATAAAAAAAAATTAAATGAAATGAAAGGAAAAGATAGTTTGGGCGCCAGTACATTTTCCAATGTACAAAAAAAAATTGAACTGTATTTAAAAAAAAACTAGAGATAAAACCTGCAGAGAAAATTCAGCAAAAAAAAAAAATTGTCTGTCATACCTATTTTAAAATTGATACAGTAATCTATATGCAGTAACTCATACCACATTATAGTATTACCTACTTTAGAGATAAAGCTCTCTAGGGCTTTTGTGATACAGTAATATATATGTAGAAACTTTATACTACATCATATTATTACCTACTTTAGAGATAAAGCTCTCTAGGGCTGATACAGTAATCTATAATGTGTAGAAACTTTGTACTACATCATAGTATTACCTTCCGGAGGCATAAGAACCATCCAAAATTTTAATAAACACATAAAAAGAAAGTAAATAGATAAGAAGTAAAAAAAATTTAGAGCAACAAGGTAGTCAGAATTTAAGTTAAGAAATTGTAATTCAATTCAAAACAAAAATAATAAGATAAATATCCTTCTAAATTCAATAATAAAAACAATTTATAGGAAATTGAAAAAAAAATTCAAAATATATTCTCCTGTAGAAAAATTTGTATGAAGTTAAAATTCGGAAATTATATGGAGATAGATTTGAGTTTTAATCACTATTAAAATCAAAGCATACCCCCCTCGAGCAATAGAGCGAAAAGCGCCTATACATTAATCAATTAATTAATTGAGAGAATAAAAAGATATTGAAGTTATGAAAAGTTATTGAAATTATGAAGTTATTGAAAGATATTGACTAAAAAAAATTAAGTCATTCTTAAAGAGAATTAAGATAATTACCCAAATTTGAACAATTGAATCACAAATCATGGATTTTGGAACCTGAATCGATGCATCACTCTAGCACTTGTAATAAGAAAAAAACTGTAAAAAAGGAAATGTTGCTGGTTGAGTGTCTGTTCTGCTATACTTTTTTAGAGACTCGCCAATCTCTTTCTTAAAACTAAAGGAAAAGGAAGAGCGGACATCACAGAAGAAAACTGTCAGGAAAGACCCAACAGTGAAAAGATTGAAACGCCAATTTATACGCAATGTATTTAGATCTGGGCGGAGTTCCCGGAGAGAAAATAAGAGAAACCCTTCATCCCTTGCATATGAACGGGTGTCAGCCGCCATATACAAGTTATCCGTAAAAAGGCCCAATCAAGAGGGGATAGAAAAAGAAATCAGTATGCGGACGAACATACCTCTAGGTAAGCAGTATCTCAATTAACCGCTAATCTCAAAGAACCACCCGACTCTAACTCCTGCTACCAAGTCTGTGTCAATAAGGTGGTACACAGCAGCCTGTCCAATTGATTTCCCCCAACGGACAAGAAAAATCACTTAAACAGAAGTTGAGCAGCTCGTATAAGAGAAAACTTAAGATAGCCACATACCGGAGCGGGTGCGCGGTAAATCAATATATCAAAATAATCAAAATTTGGTTGTTCTTCAGGAGGCAAAACCTTCCCTGAAGAAAGGCAAACTAGCGCTCAATCCCTCTCCACAACAGACGATATCAGCAATAACAAAACAGACATTCACAGCAACATAACCAAAAGAAAAGTTAAATAGAAAAAATTAATTTAAAAGTAAAAAAAAAAATGTGAATGTAATTAATGATTTAAACGGTATAATTTAAGACATTTCAATAAGACCAAAAAAAAACTAGGTAATAAAAAGATAAAAGATAAGGTCTTAAGAAAAAAAAAAATTAAGGGAAGTTAGGGTAAGGTAAGATATGGGTGAGATGGTAAAGTTGAGGGATGAATGAATGACAGTGACATGATATGAATAAAAAATTCAAATCAATTAAGACACTAAAATAACTTTTGACGTCATATACATCCATGAAAAAAAATAAATCGATTAGGCAGAAATAAAAGATAATATGTCCAGGCAACCATAAGCCTGACCATAGATTTAATATCTACTAACGTGACAAGATAGGTAACGCCCTATCTAAAAGCATTGGAGCAAGGTGGCACAAACATGTGTTAAGAATCTCTACGTATTCCCAAGAAATACGTAGAGGTATTTTATTAGAAGCAAAGGCTCCCATAAGCGTACCCATTAAAAAATCATTTTTTGAAATATATATTTAATTTCAGAAAAAGGTAGTTTTAAAAATGATAAATTCGAGCACGTAAACTGAAAGCATACTGGACTGTTTCCAAAAAAAAAAAGAGATGGGACCAAAACAATAGGTCTGTTTCTGCAGAAATCACAAACCAGTCAGAGCGAATTTCATTGGTTGGAAACAGTCAGGAACAGTCAGAAAACTAGTTTCAACCAATGAAATTCACTCTGACTGGTTTGTGATTTCTGCAGAAACAGATCAAATATTTTGTTAGATTTTTTTTTTTTTAACTTTTTGGGGATTTGTATCAAAAAAGGGTAGCTTTGTAATAATTTTAACAACAGAACGATAAAAAACAATGTTTATTCAGAATATTAATAATAATATTACAAGAGTTGAGGTAGCTACTGACAACAAAAATATACTTAAAGCAAATTGATCAATAATGCAAATACTGAAAATATAATGCACTGAACTTTCAAGTGAATACTGAGTGGTATGAATAAAAACGCAGTATCTGCTACTACTACAAGTATTAGTAGATTCTCCGTAGTACCTATTTACTTTAAAACGAAGTAGTTACTACATTTCGAAACTACCGGAAATTAGTAAATCCTTCTTTTTAAAGTGACTACTAAGTAAATTATATCTAATTATACTTGTAGTAGTAGTAGGAACCTACTTCATTTTTATTCTTACCACCCATTGAATACTTAGGAAAAGTACTATGAGTACCTATATTTTTTAAGTTGACTATAGCATCAGAATGATGGTGACAATAATCACCATGAAGGACGCCATGTATGATTTAAACTTAGTACCTAGTGCCTACTAACCACTGTTTAGTAGTCAAAGTAGAGGCAGACCAAACCACTACTTGGCCAACCAATAATTTGGTTCATTTGTTGACAGTTTATAAATTTGTTGATAAATTAATCCAAATGAAAATTAATTTCTTGCTCCCGACAAGTTCCAAATTGAGCCGAACTTCATCCCTTTTTGAAAGTTGACAAACCTTTGGTTTTATTCAATTGAATGGTGGACATAACACCATTAATGAAGATTATTCCAGTACGTTTAATTCCTCCTTGAGGGGTCCAAACAAATTACGAATATAGATTCTTAAAAAATCAAAATAAATGATTTTCTCTTACATACTTAAACCTATGAACGAGTACCTCGACAAGTACCCCTCAACCTGGACAGTACTCTGGAAGCGCTGGTGCTTGCAACAACAGGAACAGTAGGGGCTTTAAACATTTTAGCATCAGTTTTTGAAAATCTATAGTCTCCACTGCTAAGATGGTCTGCACAAACATACGTCCATTTGCTTACTGAGCTGGATCTTAAATTTAATGCTCCTAACCATGTTTTTTCCATATCATACATTATCCGGAATACTAAAAAATAGTGTTAAATAGAAATACAAAATTATAATATGTACCATGTTGTATTTTTGTGGCCTACATGCACCTCCGACACTGCTTTTTTTCCCCTTCAATCATGTCGATGTCATAAGTTTTGTTTACTAACGGGTGAAATGATAAACAATCCTCTGGTTTTCCTCTTTTCTGACACACTGCACACTTATTAGTCATTTTGAATCCTGAATAAGAAACTTTCACGACATGTATAAACATGTAAATGATAAATTTTTAAACAATTCCACTTTAAAGCAGTGAAACACCCAAAAAAGTCGATAAAATAAACACACAATAATATATATTGACATTTACGCTGGTACGGAAATCGGTTTCTATTGGGAACCACCCAAACAATATACTTTGTTTAACTAGACTTGTATAGTGTTCTTTTCGTTTATATATTGCCTTAGAGAGAGATGTCTAAAGATCCAAAATCTAAACGGTTTTTTGGAAATCGTACTATAGAAAACCAGCGTAAACAAAGTAAGAGAGACAAAATCAAAATATTTGGAGAGAGATCTTTGTACCATATTTGGGAGTTGATTACTCATCTTTTAGTGTAACTATATAATCTAAGAGCCTGACATACAGCAAAATGTCCAAATAGACAAAGATACAAAGATAAATCATGATGTATACTATTGAAACAAAAGATAAAGATAGATATAAAAGTTATGTCATGACACTGAGTTATTTAATCATTAAATGCTTTAGGAGCCAGAATCCAGAATACTTTATTCAAGACTGTACTTTTAAACATTAAATGCTTCAAGAGCCAAAATACTTTACTCGAGACTTTACTTACAGGGATGAAAATTGGGAATTTATATGGGATTTCAGGTAAGGACAAGATTTTCCTTGGATTAGGAAATAAGGCAAATCAAGAGCTCACGAAGGCAGGAGCGCTGTGTTCCTGTACAGACTTTCTTTCGCTGGGATCGCTAGAGATAAGTACTATTCGCTACCTATTTCAGAGATAAAACTCAGTTATAGCTAAGGTAAGGTATTAAAAAAAAAACCCAGAAGATAATAAAGGTAAAGGTAAGGAAACATAATAAAGCTAAGGGATGAAATGATGACAGTGACACGGTATAAGACAAAATGTCCACATCAACCAAGATACAAAGATAACTTTTTGACAATATATACATCATGAATACGATAAATCGATAAGACAACGGTAAGATATGTGACATGGCAATCCTAGGCATGACACACGATAAATGTCCAAATCGACAACGGTAAGGTAAATCATGATGTATTATACTTATTATCAAAATAAAAGATAACTTGGTTATACAAAAGAGGAAATTTTCAAATGTCCCAATCAATATGAAGATAACTTTTGACATATACATCAATAGAAAAGATAAATCGATAAGACAACGGTAAAATATTATGCCAATGCAATCCAATGCATGACACACGATAAAATGGCCATATCGATAAAGGTAGGGTGATGTATTAATCCAAAAAAAAAAAGGTAAATTGATCAGGCAAAACAAAAAAATTATACATGTCATGACACTGAGGTAGGTAGTGAAATAATTCAACAGGAGCGAGAAAACTTTACTATGAAATAGGGACGAAAATGGGGTAATTTTATGGGACTATAGGTATAGGGACAAGATTTTCTCGGAGTGGGAAAAGAGAAAAATCAAGAGCTCGCGAAGGCAGGAGCGCTGAGTTCCTGAACAGTCTTTTCTTTGCCGGGATCGCTAGAAAGTACTGTCCGCTACCAATTTGAGAGATTAAAAGATAAGAGAATTCAATTGCAAAAACTAGAGAAATAGACAGAAAACAGGCATAAACAATAAGCAATTGAAAACATTTTTAAAGAGAAAAATTTAAAATATACTGTTAAGATAAAATATGAAAAATATAGTGCAAGATAAAAAGTAAGGTAATGAGATAAAATTCAAAAAATTTATAGAGTAATCATCAAATAAATCAAAAGAAAAAAATTTAAAAAAACTTGCAGAAGTCACCAGAAATACCAAGATTTAGCAGAAAGTCAGAGTCTGTCAGAAAGGATATTTAAGAGCTTCAATTGCACAAAATAAGGACTTTTAAAACACGTTGTAGGCGCCAATTTGTTACAAATAAAACTAGATTTGTATACTTTCAGATAAAGATAACCTAGGGTCGTGAATTCAAAGAAAAATTAAGATAACGTGTAGTCCCTTTATGTGCAAATGAAACCACTCAAAAATCCAACAAACAATAATTTTATTTTGTGTACATACAATGTTATGTAAAATATGTAAAATTTCACTGCTAACAGCTTGGTTGTTTTGCTGAATCTGATACCAAGTACCTGCTTCCCAATCCGGAGCTCTTCAAGGGGTGTTGGGGTTTCACTTTCGTGAACTGGAGCTTTTCGTATTGTTTCCTGTATCCAGGAAGAGGATAGATTGTGGGGGTGACGTCACTCCAGCTGATCCAGACTCCAAACAGTGATCTTTAGGTAGAGTAGGTACCCAGAAAAGAATAAGGCAGTATCAGGTTCACCAATATTTGGAACATGAAATTCCTGAATTCTGTCAAAAAGTGAGTGTCTTGCAAAAGAAATTGAAGTTGAAATATAAAATTATTGTTGTACAGACACTCCCTTTCAACAGAATCAGGTATGAAAAACTATTGCAAGTTAAACAATTAATATTTTAATATAAAAAATAGTACATTAAAATACAAGTTTCATAAGACGTCATTTTATCGCACGAGCCCCATATTAGAAAACGAGCCGGGCGAGTTTTCTAAAGGGCGAGTGCGATAAAATGTCTTATGAAACGATTATTTTATACTATTTTTTCTATTTTGGTATTGTTTAATTAAGAAAAACAAATTTTTCTTGAACATTTTATTCTCATATTTCCTGATTTCATATGTTCAGGTTGGTAACACTACTTGCCAAATATAGAAATCTTCTATTATAAAATCGGGAATGACAGTTCGATAGCCATCAGTCAGCCAGTGTTACCAACCTTCGATAAGTAAAAAAGGAGTGTCACAAAGAGGTTCTTTTCGAAACTACTTTTAGTGTCGAAAAGACTTCGATATAACACCAAAATAGAAAAAAACAATTAAATAATTAAGATTAATTGAAAGATAATAAAAAAAAAAATAACAAGATTAAATTAGAATGCTCGTTACAATTGAGCAAAATGCTGCTTCCTTGAAAAACAGCTCTGGCAGGCAAAAATACAAGAAAAAATATGAGCAAAAATAAGGTAAGTAAAAAAAAATTAAGATATCAAATCGCTGAAAAATTGCCAGACGGTAATCCCAGTTCGAAGTCGAGTTTTCCGGCGAAACATTCTGTGGACATTTCGAACAGGTGGCAAGCACTAAAACCACCTATATTCTCATCAGCTAACTAGCCACATTCATCCCTCAAAATGCCAGACAAAAAAAATGACTCCACTAAACAGGCCCTATCTCACGGTCTATAAATATCAAAGCGGCATTTTGTTAAGCATCAAATTACGCAACTTTGCCCCAATTTAACCAACCCTGTATCTCTCACCGTTTCCGAGATCCCAATGATGTGGCTCGAATTTGAAACACCCTGTATGTACAGGGTTTTCCCGTATATTTTTGCACCTCACCTGCAGCCTTTACCTTACAGATGTAAATACAAAAGTTATGCCCTTTTAGGTAAATTTCTAGAATCGTCAGAAACAAAAATTTATCTTCGTAAAGGACCCTGCCCAAAGTATACGGAAATTGTGTTTATGTCAGAATTGGCTGAATTTTGTATATAATGTATTGTTCGTCGATTTTTAACTGACACTTTCCGTATGAGGAGCGAGGGGGTGTTTCATACGGCAAAAACAGGTGTGACGGCAGGTAACCATTGGCGTTCTAATGTAGGGAGCCACCAGCTCACATTCCGTCCGAGTATCAGATTAAAATCGACGGACAATAGATCACGCCTTTCTGATTAAAAGTTACCATTGCACCAATCCTGAAAAATGACTCCACATAGCACACCACTGCGCCACAAGCTTACCTTTTCGTGCTACATTCAACGACCATTACAATGTCCAATCGTTTCACTTGCTACCTATGAAAATAATTGTCTCAAAAAGGAGTAATGTTTTAGGATTGGTGCAATGGTAACTTTTAATCAAAAAAGGGTGATCTACATTACATACAAAATTCAGCCAATTCTGACATAAAGACAATTTCCGTATACTTTGGGCAGGGTCCAAAAAATTTGCGTACTTTCAACTTTTTTCAATTCAAATAGAATCCGTATATTTATTTCTATAATCTGGAAGAGCACAATTTTCCGATTCCAAAAATGTATAGTATGTATAGTAAATATCTTGGAGACGGCTCAACCAAATATAGACAAACTATATATTTTTGGAATTGGAAAATTGTTCGCCTCAAGAACATAGAATCAAATATAGGGCATTTCATTTGAAAAAAGTTGAAAGTACGCAAAATTTCAAATTTCTGAAAATAAATGTTTGATCCTGACGATGGATTTTAAAAATTTACCGAAAATTTCACAACTTTTGTATTCACACCTATTATCTACCTATAAAGGTTAAGGCTGCAGGAGGTGTGCAAAAATATACAGGAAAATCCTGTACCTACATACAAAGAATAAGATTACCTGGAAGAAGTCTGCATTAAATTATACATTTCTATTATTTGAAAAAATAGTATATTGTGTATTTAGGTGGAAAACACCGCGAAGGCCGAGAATGTGCTTTTCCACCGAAATACACATATTATTTTTCTTGCGATCGGTTAAATATCTGTTAAATGTTTGTCTTTTTGTTCCAATTATTCAGCAATACGAGATTTACTTTCCCGGCCTAGGCCGGAAAAGTGATTCCGGTATTGTTATTCATTGATTCCTTAGCAACTATTGGAACATAATTAAAATACCAGAATATTGAGTTTTGCGACCTGTCAACCGGTCAAAAATGCTGACATTTCTTGTCAATCGCAGAAAAATTGATTTTCGGCGGTTTTCTCAATATTATTTTTTGAACACCCTGCTATGATATTTACCAAAATATTATAAAAACCTATTCAAGTAACTCCTTCTCAACAGGGAATCCAACCCAAACCAAAGACAATTTGGTTTCCGGTGAGACACCCTGTATAGGTATACTTACGTTACGTTTACTGTAAAATTTTAAATTCCTGGCAAGATCAAGAAAACCTTGAACAATTAACATCCACAAATAGCAAATGAGCATAAATTAATTATTTTTTCTTGAATTATTAGACCTAGAAGTGCTGGTGGCCAAAAACCATTTCACGGACCAGGAATCATGCGGAAGGCACCGGAACTTCTAATGGCAGAATATTGTGGACCAGGCCAGGAAATAGGTTACGAACCAGGCATGATGAGCAGAAACTCGCCAGACCAAGGAGCTTCTTATGGACCAGTTGGCAGAGAATACTGTCCACCGGGGCAGAATATATACGAACCAGGAATAATGGGAAACAAGACATACTCGCTTGGACAACAGGACCCAAAAATGTGTCATGAATCAGGAATGGCGGGACAGCAGACACCAGTTGGTAGAGGTTTTGGAGCGAAACCACAAGTAACTAGGAGTTTCATTGAAGATTGTTCTCCTGAATGTCAGAATGTGGTACGAAGTGGCGGTAAAACGTGGTAGGGGCCTCGAAGAAGTTATAAAACTGAGGCAATCTATTAACGAATACTAAATACAGGATTTGTGAAAATACGTTATTTTTTTTTGTAAATAAATTATTTTGGTTTTATTGAGTTTTTACATGGACATGGAACAAAACACATTGACTTTGGAGAGAACCAGCACCTTTAGTAATTATAGCATCTGACTTTTACTTTTTTGACTTAAATCTTCGTAAGTTGCTTCTTTTTGAAATAATCTTTTCTTGCATATAGATTTAGCAGTCATGGGTCTTTCTTTTCCGGTATGCCCAACTGATGAATCTAAAATTTCAATAAAAGATTTCTTTATTAAAAATATTTAATTTCTTTATTATATCTACTTACTTTTGTTTCTACTATCATTGAAACTTTGCGTTTTAGGGATTTTACTGAATTTCGGAGTATTTTTTGGGAGAGCATTAGCGCTTTTCTGAAGCATACTTTCTTTTGGACTAGAAGTTACATTATTATTTGCATGCTTAGAACATTGTGTTTTACATTTAATATCTGTAGGAATGCTTTCCATTTTAGAACATGTTTGAATATTAATTGACTTATTTTCGGCCACATATTGACTTTCTTCAGACCTATTTTCCACAATCAATTGAGTTTCTTGTGTACTAAACAACTTGTTTCGAAAAGAAGTGGTTATTGGATTTTTATCTCTATGTTCCGGGAGTGGTAACTCCTCAAGTTTTCTACAACTTTTACAAGATTTGCACGGCTTGACTTCATTTTTTTGAATAGTTCCAATTGCACTCTTTATTTCGATACCACGCTTGAATTTCTCAACATCGGTATTTTCAATTGCAGTTCCTGTAGTAGCTGACATTCTATCCAATTTTGGTGCGATTTCCAAGCTCAAGTAATCTATAATTAAATTGGCAATGAATTTCACACAATAAATCGATCAAGAAAAATAGAGTTGTCGTTTCTGACTGCCAAAGTCGTTAAACAATTTCTGGACATTTAATTCAGGGAATTTATTTTATTCCTACGACGCCTCCGTCAGTTAAATTATTTTATAAATAGATTTTCCGGGTGAAATTGAAAATTTATTATTATTAAATTAGCTTAAAAGCTTGTCCTTAGCCAAGAAGTGATTTGTTTTTTTTTTCAGGGTTAAGACGATATTGTTGACGCACAACAATGACCCAAATTTTTGTATTTTGCACTAGATTTTAAAATTACCTTTATAAAATGCGGTCATGTTTTTTTCCTCTTCGATTTTCTTTCTTTGGTCTTCGTTCCACTTTTCGTTGTCTGCTAATTTGTCATTGAGCAGGTGCAGCATGGCTCTGGACGCTGATATGAAATCTATAACGCTGTCCACCATGGCTTTCCATTTTTCGTGCTCGATGCCTTGGACGGCTTGGGCTGGGAATCGCAAATTTTCAGACATAACTTGAATTTCGAATTTGACAGTGTATACGTCAAATAATACCTAATAGGTATTCTGCTTTTTGTCAACATTAATGTGTGCAAAGGTAAGCAATGATTCTCTGATAGAGTACACTATGAAATGATAAATTTTGAAAAGTAGAATTTTAAATGAGATCAAATATGAAGAATGTTTATAAAAGCATTTCCAAGGATCAAGAGAAAACGTATTGAAAACATACTCAGCACATTAAACACCCAAATTATAAAGAGATAAATAGAACTAGAAATTAACTGATTACATGAAACTAGTATAAACGGTGAAACTATAGGTGTATATAGGTTGGAGCCCCTAACTCCCAATTGTGGGTTGCTGAGATTATAGCACCACAGTGCCACTATAGGCAGATTTGGTTGTGCGAGTTTTAAAGGGTTACAGTCTCAAATTTGGCCGTTTTTCTTCGTGTGCTGTGTCTGGAAAAGGCTAAAGTATTTTGGTAAGTTTTCATTTTCTGCTATTTTTCTTTTGGATAAGTTCTACAACGTTAAAGTTCTTTTAGAATACTTCTTTACTATATTTGCTGTTTGCTCACTATGTGCGCCTTTTTCCTTTAGTCTTTCTTCACTTTCATTTTCCCCCTTATTGCAGGGCCTATTTTACCAAAAGGCACATAAGGCCCGGGCCTTGGGCCGGTGTAAAGTGGGGCCCCGAGAAAGGCTTGCAAAAAAAAAATTATCATTTCAATTTTAAATAAACACAAAAAAAACGAATATTCCGGGATCTGATTCAGAAAATTAAATGAAATTAGACTTTTAGGCTGGCCTCATACAGCAGGAATGTATTTCTGAATTCAGAAATGGAATTCATAATCTGAATTCATAACGTACGGAATTGTACACAGGGTGTCCCCATTTTTTTGGGGTGGTTCCAGGTTGAAAATTGGGGTGCATTATACGAATGTTTGTTGATGTAGGAATATACATCAATAATCCCTGAAAATTTGAACAGCCTAGTATTAAGCCCTTCAGATGATATGAAAGAGGGTTGTTTATAGTTCGCCTTACGAGTCTAGCACGAGGACGTCTGAAGGGAAAGGGGGAATAACGCCATTAATTTCGAGCTTAATGTCATAGGCGTGCGCGCAGCGTTTTTAAATATTACTTTTTCCTTATAAATGTAGGAGTGTAACATAGATAAATATTAAGGTATTTTCTATTGGAAGTCAAATAGGCAATATTGCAATTTTTTTATCCGCATTCTTTCCATAGTGCTAGACTCGTAAGGCGATCTTTAAATTTCAAGACCCTGTATTTTGGAAACGACGGACTTCTGACCATCGGTGTCCTATCTCAAACTATTTCTCTATGGTTCCTCTATGTACCCTAGCATTTTTAACCAGTTGAACGGAGACACCCTGTATATGTTTATTATACAGCACACACATTCTGACTTTTTCAGATTATGAATATTTCATATCGATCTGCCAGAGTGACTCTGACGAGCGTTTCGAATTCCGGATCTGAAAAATTGAGATTATAATTCATAACGCATGTTTATCCATGTTTCAAATATACAAGCTCACAACCAGAATATTCAGATCCTGAATTCTGTTCCTGAATTCAGAATCTGAATTCTAACGTACGGAATTGTATATATTTTTATTATACAGTACACACATTTTGATTTTTTCAGATTATGAATTTTTCATATCGATCTGCCAGAGTGACTCTGACGAGCGTTTTGAAATCAACTGAAAAATTAAGATTATAATTTATAACGCATTTTTTTCCATATCTTCCAAATATACAAGCTCCACTCAGCCGGAATTCAGATTCTGATTCTCCCCTTCCAATCAACACTGCTCTAAAGATGCCCAAACTATAGGAGAATACTGGACGCGGAGTTTTTAATATATGTGTGGGGCAATGTGCCAGAATTCAGATCCTGAATTCTGTTTCTGGATTCAGAAACACATTCCGGTTGTGTGAGGCCGGCTCTAGATTCTACAATTGATTTTCGATTTCGATTTAAAAAAATTTAAGAAGCAGAAACAGACACCCCCCCCCCCCCCCCATTGTCCGAAACCCACGGAGTCACCGCTGTACCTATTGTCATCATAGGATATTGGGGGCCCGAAGTTTTGCTTGGGCCTTGGCCCAACTGAATCAAAAATAGGCCCTGCCTTATTGGAGGCATTGCTTCTTGTCCGATACCCGAGTGCCGGTTGCCCATCAACCCCCAAACTCCAGAGGTACCTTCTGAACTACTCCAGTCGGCCTTACCGCCCCCCTAGTTGCTAGAACATCCCTAACCACCAAGAAGATTTGGGGAGGACCCTTAATCCTCACTCCACGTCAGGTAGATTCCTGGGTCGCTGTAAGATTTGCACACAGCAAAGTCAGCAAACAATCAAGGAGCTCTCTGTAAGTCAGTTGGGTCACATGTGTGTGTTGTCCTGGGTCCTGAAATCATATGGTTGTACTCCAGCTGATTGGTAATGAAGCTCTGGGGTCAAAAGAAATACTCAACCCGCAATTATTACCATCATAAGTATCCTTCAGCATACCAAGGGTTTTCAACAACCAATAAAAACTTTGGTGTTTTGTTTTTAATTATAGGAGTTATTCAGGCCTATGATGTATCCTGTCCTGTTATTTTAACGGCTGTGTTACGGCTCGACATTTATTTCCGTCTCTATTTTGACGTATATAATAAACAGTGACAGATAACTTATGCTGCTGTTAAAATAACGGGAAATGATACATCATAGGCTTGATTACCTTATTATTCATTCTTGTATGTTCTTATTATAAGTTTCAGGCTTAACCTAAAATAGGAAAGGTACTGTAAACCGGGAAATAGGCCTATTTCGAGGGTAAGCAACGTTTTTGATTGTGTATTGAATTTATTTTAAATCTAAGGTTATTTTTAATACTGAACATATTGGGGTATGGATAATTATTCCAAAATACCTTTTTTTTTTATTAAACTGATAAACATTGTTAAATCCTGAACGGAGCGAATCAAGCAAGATAAACAAAACCACCCACCGACTGTTAACAATTAGACAGCTAGGTACTGGACAAACGCTGTGAATTCAATAGGCAGATACACCAACTGTTTATAGATTTCTAACATGCATATGATAGTGTGAAAAGAGTTAAGATCTGGGAGACAATGGCAGAATTCAGAATACCTCATAAGATTAACAAAAGTTTGTGTAGAAAGTTCCAGTTGCAGAGTGAAAGTTGGGAGTAATATGTCGGACCTATTCAGGATAAATCAATGATGTAGTAAGAAGGTTGGAATAGCCCTTTGCCTATCTACTCAATACATATATTTGCGGCCAGCATTAGAGTGAGAGAATAGGAGAAATCCATGAGATTTTCTTGCCCTTACTAGCGCTATCTCACTCAGGGTTAGAGTGAGAGATATGGGAGATCCAATATATTTCTTGCCCTTACTAGCGCTATCTCATTCTGGAATCAAATGGATGACGCAAAGTTCATTCCATACCTCTTTCTACTCCATTGGGATAAATACGGTTCGAAGCAGGGTGACACACTGTGACTCTTCTCAATATTGCCTTGGAGAAGGTTGTAAGGGACTCCAGAGCTCTTCCAAACCAATAGTTCGCAACTAATACTTGCTTATGCGTACGATACCCATCCAAACGAAAATGGACGTTGGTTAGCCCAGACAAAAAGACAAAAAATGAAATTGACTATTGACGATTCAATACCGGAAGTGATCACAGGTTGGTTATAGCTACGATAGAAATAAATACAAGACATGAAAGACAAAAATTAATGAAAAAGTCGAGGTTCCCAACAATGGAGAAAAAAAAGATGAATATCAAAATCAAAATATCAAAAGGCTTCAAAAGAAACTAAAATTAATTGAAAACCCAACAGAACTTAACAAGTTAGCTGAAAAAATAACAGAATCCATTTAGACAACAACAAAGAAAATATGCAGCAAAAGTAAAAATCCAAAGAACACAAAACTAAGCCCAAAAACTATAGATTTAATAACAGAGATGATCCACAATACAACGAGAAGGATGCAAGAGTGAAAAAAATGATAAGGACAGACCTGAGAACTTATACAACTAAACAAATCTTAGAAACAATCGAAGCCAACAAGAATATGAAAGTACTGAAAACCAAGTCATCCAACGGAAAACAAAGAATTATAGACATCAAAAATCAACAAGGAGTACTCGTGAGCGGTAAAAAATCCATTGAAAACGAAATTCAGCACTTTCAGTAAAACCTCTATACGTCTACGGTATACGAACCGAGGAAAATTCTAAACATGGGCTCAGAAGAAATACCCGAAATTACGTCTTCAGAACTAAAACACGCGTTAAGACATTTAAAAAATAAAAAATCTCCAGGGGAAGAACACATAACCGTAGAGATACTAAAATTGGGAGGCAACGAACTTATGTACCATATCAAAACACTACTCAATAAATGCCTCTCAGAAGGAAAAATACCTGAGTGACACTTCTATCTAAAAAAGGAGAAAACACGAATATAGAGAATTATCGTCCTAATAGCCTGCTTTCTCATTTATATAAGCTACTCATGAAAATCATTACGAACCGTTTAACAACAAAACTCGATTCCTATCAACTAGTCGAACAGGCAGGATTTCGCAAGGGATTCTCCACCACGGCTCACCTACAGACCATAAGACAACTCATAGAAAAAAATTCAGAATATAATATCCCCCTACATATGGCTTTTGTAGATTATCATAAAGCTTTTGATAGCATCGAAACATGGTCGTTTCTTGAGGCAATGGACGACGCCAGAATCGATTCACGTTCTTCCCTCCTCCTGAAGAACATATACCAACAAGCAACGTTTCATATAAGGAACGCAGTGGCGCACCCAAGGGGGGGTTTTGGGGGTTAAAACCCCCTCCCCCCCCCCCCCCCCCCCCGAAATTTAGCACTGGTACAAAGAATTTTTCGGTAAAAATATTTTTTTTTTTGCGATTGGCCCCAACACTGCAGCCCTCGGCTTATTGTATTGTCATGTTTGTCTGTTTAGTCAGTGAAAAGTTTCGTGACCTTACTTAGGTTTAGGAGCCTCTTCACCGTGTTACTTTTGGTAAGTTTAGAGATAGGGTCTTCTGGCCCTATCTGTCTGTATATCCACCAGCGTAAAGCCTCACATTCAAAGATTATGTAGGTGGCGGTTTCATCCTCCTCGTCACAAAGTCTGCATATGGGTTCTTCTTGGAGGATGCCCATTGTGTGAAGGTGTTTTCTCGGGCTACAGTGTCCAGTTATTAGCCTGATTTGATTCCTGTTTAGTTTGTAGGATTTCTTAAGTTAGTTAAGGTGATGGTTGTTGTACCATTAGCTTACTGTATCTGAGCTTCGGAAGAGTTTGCTATACAGCTTGTCTATACACCCATCGGTTTATTTTTGTTCTTACCGATGATTTTGTGGTTCCAATTGAGTTCAGGACAGTATAACTGGTTGCCGATCCTTCTCTTGCCAGAGCATCTGCTTTTTCATTTCCTTCAATTCCTTTGTGCCCTGGCACCCATTTAAGGGTTACCTTGTTGTTAGGTTTTTGAGGTTTTCCAAGCATTCCCAGAAAATTTTGGATTTTATTTCCAAGCTGTTGAGTGCTTTGATCGACCGCTTGACCGTCTGAGCAGATAAGGATGTTTTTACCTGTGTATCCCCTCCTCAGGTTTTCTCTCAGACAGGAGTCGATGGCATATATTTCTACTTGGAATAGAGTAGTGTATTTCTCCCAGAGGTTGACATACTTGCCATTGGTGTGCTTCTCTGTGCACCGGTAATACAAAGAAACGCTAGTCTCTGGATTTTGGCTAGCTCCAGGTTTGCTTGTCTTTGGTTGACTTTAGGTCACCATACAAGTTCACCATATGTTATCATTGGTCTTACAACTGTAGTGTATATCCATTGTACAACTGATGGTTCTAGTCCCCATGTTTTCCCAATCGCTCTTTTAGTGTCATCAACGTCATCTTGCTTTTGGTGGTTATCTTTTGGATGTGTTGGTACCTACCATGTCAGCTTCATATCTAGGTGCCTAGAAATTTAGCTTCCCTGCCAAACTCCAAGGTTTTTTGGAATAGACTGATGGGGGCGATTAAGTTCTCCAGATTTATTTTTCTCGTGAAAGGAATGAGTTTTGTTTTGGAGGGGTTGACGCGAAGTTGCTCCCTCGTACACCATTCCTCAATGATTCCTAAGGCGTTCTGCATGAGGTTTGATACCGTCCTGGTAAATCCTCCCCTAATGACAACGACTATGTCATCCGCGTAGCCTAGGATGATGTAGCCTTGATCGTTTAGTTTCCTTAGAAGTTCATCCACGACTAGATTCTACAAGAGTGGTGAAATTGCTCCGCCCTGTGGCCATCCTTTTGTCGCGATTACTTTAATAGAGGTTTCAGCAATAGTCGAGTTTATAGTATAATCGCATGTTGCCCAGCAGCTCTGACTATACAATCACTTACAAAAAGTAATTTTTTGAAGGCTTAAAATAAACGTTTTTGGACGTGACCCCGAAATGCGCCTGCCTACGACGACCCTTCATCATTATGAAACCCCCCCCCAAATAAAAAACCTGGGTGCGCCACTGGGATCGATGATGACATGAAAACGAACAAAATCCCCCTAGGAAAAGGAGTGAGACAAGGTGATACCATATCGCCAAAACTTTTCAGTTTAGCGTTGGAAAACATTGGGTAGACAAGGGAATAAACATAGATGGAAGTCATCTCACTAATTGACTAACTTGAGATTTGCGGACGATATTGTATTGATAAGCTCCGACATACAAGAGCTAGGTACAATGCTAAATGAACTAAACACACAGTCAAAGAAGATGGGACTAAATATGAATCTTATTAAAACGAAAATTTTTAGCAATGGAAATCTCCTAATAAACATAGATAACATTGCCGTAGAGAAAGTGGTTCAATATATATAGGTACCTAAGGCATGTCATAAAGCTCGGTAAAGAAAATCAGAGTGCCGAGCTAAAGAGGAGAATAGGTTTGGCCTGGGCTGCATTCGGAAAGTTGGATTTCATCTTTGAAAATAAAAACATTTCGCTTTCCCTCAAAAGAAAAACATATGACACGTGTGTACTCCCTGTTGCTACGTATGGACTGGAAACCATGACCCTTACGAAGAAATCTAAGGAAAAACTGTGCGTATGTCAAAGGGCTATGGAAAGAGCTATGTTGGGAATCACTCTAAGAGACCGAGTACGCACTACTGACATTCGAAACAGAATAAAGGTCACCGAGATACTAGCTCGTGCAGCGAAATTAAAATGGCAACGGGCAGGCCACATAGCACGAGTGGACCCAGATAAATGGACATCTGAAATTATATTCTGGCGACCCCGAATAAGTAAACGAAACGCCGGACGCCCTTAGAAACGGTGGAGAGATGACATCAGACCGACGTACATGGAAAAATCTGGAAGAGGCCTTTATCCAGCAGTGGACGAGTATAGGCTGACGAAGAAGAAGAAGAAGAAGAAGAAGAAATACCAAAAGACATTCGTAAAATAGCCACGAATAATACAAGTCGTGCTGAAATTTTTTCCAACTGTTTTCAAGCTATTTCGCTCGAAGCATTGAACATAAAAACTTGAAATTGCTGAGCAAGAAACTTTCGTAAATAGATTTGAAAAGTTATCGGACATTTTTACCATTAGTAGGTAGGTAGCTATTTTCTTTTTTTTTTGTGTCATGTGCTTTCTTCTGCAGATCTCGTTTTTTCATTTTTTCTTTTTTTCTTCTAACCTGTACGCTGTACGCTACATCTATTGAAAAAAAAAAAACCGTAGCACAAGAATCTAAATTTACTTATTCCCACCTGTCCGTTCAACTTAACTCGAGAAAAAGTTCGCAAGCAAAGCATTTTTGTGATATAGTCTCGCTGTGGTTCCCGTGGGTTTAATTTTAGAAGAACTACGGTATAGACGGGATCTCGTACTTTTCGCGTGGATAAAAGCACTCGTCAATTGATAGACAAGGTGTCGAAAACGAGTTTCTGATAGGCAGCTAATTATTTTTTTTTTACGTTCAAGCTCGATGAAAGTGTATTAAATTAGCTGATTTTTTTCTTTGGGTGAAACAAGAAATAAACATGAATGCAAAAGTTATGAAAAGGAAGAAATCGTCAATGTCTGAAGTTAAAGTGGCAGTGATTGGGGCACCTGATGTTGGAAAAACAGGTAGATTTACTAGTATATTGAGTAGGTACCATATACCCAAGTTAAGAAAATTAAGCTCCGCATTCCAAAGTATATCTTATTGTTATACAGTTCAAAAAAAAATGTCTATATATAGGTATGTAGGTACCAAGTAGGTACTACATTTCTTTTAATTCTATTTAAAAATATGTGAAATAACTTTCCAGAATACAAAATTTGTTATAAAATTATGTAATTTTATTTTGCAAAAAAACCTTTTTTCAATGCAGTAAAAGAGAATAATTTCAAAAAATTGGCACCAACTGTATTTTGTGTTTTTTATTTTCGCTTAGCAGCTTTTTTTATACAATCTCTTATTATTTGATTATTGAACATTTACGATAGCCAGGAAAATGTAATGTAATGTAAATGAACAATTTATTGGGTTTATTGCTTTAGACCATCCAGTTGCTGCCAAAAATATGTCTAAACATATAAGATTTGGTGTCAATGTGGATAAAATGTATTTCCCTATTGTCAGGTTTTGTCTGTCAGTTAATTAGCCTCGTTTGAAATTAAACTTTTCTGTAGGAAGTGAAGTGGTAGAGCTTCTTATTATATTAATTTTGCTAACAAATATATACTGTATGCTAAAAACACTTTTCTTTTGAGATACATTTTGTCGACACTTGATACAAAAACAAGTAGACGTATAAACATGATGAAAAGCGTTAATAATAATTTGAAGAATTACGAATTTCCCGCAAATGAAATTAATAGAAAAATATTTTGCCCCAATGTTAGTTTATCCAAAAATTTTATCGAGTAAACAATTTTTTTACTTTGGTTTTGAAGAAAATCTTGTTTTGTTGCAGTATTGGATTTTATGACGTTAGTGGTGTTTTTGAAAGCATTATGCGGTCTGGCTTTTTAGAAACCGAGTAAATGTATATGTTACATAGGTTCAATGGAGTTTTTGTTTTTTCTCGAGAGTAATAAAATGAGGTATTTGATTTGATGGTATACAAAATCTACGTATCGTCTTGACTGTTGCCAAAATCTAATAAATAATTAGGAATTACATACTTTGAATCAAGTTATGAATTCCAGACAATTTGAAATACAAATTGAAGAAAATATAATAACATGCAATAATGTAAACAATACAAATCAATTTATTTTTCAAAAACAGTATGCAATTTAGTTTTGGGAAGGTTAAATTCCATACACAACAAATATGAACTATCTTATATGAAAAACTTTACTTCTATAGTAAGTTTATCAAAAAGTAAGTTAACTTCTTACATAGGTACATTTAGTAAAAACTAAATCTTAAAAAAAAACATCATATTAGAAATTCAAAAACTGATATAAACATTAAATTAGCAAGGTTATGTTCCTATAGATTTGTTTGTTTACTTTTTAATCTAGTGAATTTTTGAGTTCAAAGTATTTTCAAATGGTAAATGCAACGTTAAATTTATCCACCATTTCGAACAAAGTAATTAAATTTCTCGTTTTTGTAGCGATTATTTCATAAATTTGAAAGGTGAGGTTATACCATGCCTAGATGCTGCAATAAATGTGATGATGCCATTGGGGAGGAGGACAAGAACGTGACCTGCGACTGCTGCAGAGTAGCCTTTCATCTGGCCGAAGGATGTTCTGGACTATCTAGCTCTGAACAAAGAGCAGTTGTGCTCCAGAAAAGGCTCTTAATGTACTTGTGTGCTGAGTGCCGAAACGCTTTTAAATCGGCACCTATGGTAATAAAAAAAATTGAGGAGCTGCAAGATGAAGTAATCAAGCTGAAAAAAGAGATAGAGGTGCTCAAAACGTCTCCATCTTCAAATACAGAGCAAATTCTATCTGAAGCCCATGAGCGTCATATTCGAGCCAGAGATCTCATGGTGTTTGATGTTCCCGAGCTAGCTAATTCTGGACTACAGGAGAAGATAAGCATGATACCTCCATTGTCCACAATATTTTCCAGAAGCAAGGATATGAAAATGAGGTTGACGCGAAAGACAAGGTTTTTCGAATTGGTCAAAGGGTGGATGGTAAGAAAAGACCTACAAAAATCATAGGCGTATCCAGGGGCATGTCTAAACTATTTTTTTCAAGAGAAGATTTTATTTATTATAACCATTATTCAATTTTCCCTTTCATAATAATTATTCTGCATACCGTACTTTCCATTATTATTCGTAAATATTCTCAATATCTATTTTTTATGGTGCAGTTTATGTACGTACTTTGTTGAATTTTCCTTAATAGAAATAAAGTTTATTTCTCAATATCCTAATAAAGTTTTTCTATGAATTATCTATATCTACTACAGGGTCGCATAGGAGCTATTTCCGCCCTGATTTGAGGGCGAAATTTGATACTTTTCGGCCTGCAGGGCTACAAAATGCCACTTATTTGATGGCTGGTCGCACAAGAAATTACTATTTTAGCCCCGCAAAAAAAAATAGTCGCGTAACGTTTGGGTATGTTACAGGTAAATTCCCTAGAAAAATTGGGCGTGGCTCCAAAAATTTTCTTCGTCTGCGGCGCTTTTTTTTATCAGCACTTTTTGTTAGCACAGCCCCCCCTAAACCAAAATCCTGGATACGCCAATGACAAAATTATCTTCAAAAACTCAGAAATTGTGCAGAAGGCACTACGTGCAAAGAAAAAACTCCAAGCTGAGTCATGTCGCTATAGAATAGCTAACGACTCAACAAAGATGCAGCAAGACCAATACAAAACTGCAAAACAGGAACTAACCCGCAGAAATCAGGAGGGTGGGAACCTTGTAATAAGGTACATGAGTACCATCTGTTGTTGCCAAAAAAGCGATGGCGCCACAAGAAAACTAGGTGCATTCCCATTGGCGGTTTATTACCAGAATGTGAGCGGTCTGCGTACCAAATTGGACGTCCTAAAGTTGGCTGTGAATTGTTCCTCGTATGATTTAATAGTCTTAGTTGAAAGTAACCTGAATAGTGACTTTTTGGATAGCGAACTACAATGTACAAATTTTAATGTATTTCGAAGTGATAGGTCTAATTTGACAAGCCTTAAGTCCAGTGGTGGAGGTGTTCTAATGTATGTGAGAAAAACTATTGATTCTGTAAGGGTTAGCATAGTCCAAGAAAATGTCGAACAGTTATTCATATCGTGTGAGTACAAAGGTTCAAAATTTGTCATAGCAGGTTTATATATCCCTCCTAGTATGCCTGACCTATATTATAGCTCTCATTGTGAAGCAGTGGAAAATGTATTAGATAGGTATCCATCTCAGTACCTATATTTATATTTTTGGTGATTACAACCTACCTGAAGCTGTATGGTCGAATGACAATTTTGGTGTTTTTTATGTCTAATCTATATTCATAACTTTATATTTTGTTAATTGTAAACTCTTAATGGGGTTTTCCCCTAAAAAATAAATTAAATAAAGGTAAGGAAGGTACTCTACCTACCTAATTGTGAAGTTGTCTGAATAAGGAAAAATATGACCAACTTTATACCAGTTGCAACTTCTGGTCTTATTGCCGCTGCTCCAAATTCATTAGGTAGGTTCAAATAAATAATTTTTCTCATGAGACTCTGATTTATATATGAGTCAAAATTACGGTAAGGACAGGATCGGATTAAGGTATTTTGGGGCCTGGGGCTATTTTCACAAAAGGGGCCCCTAGGTCCCTGAAATAAATTCAAACGTCACTCAAAATTTTACCTTGCAGATTAAAAAATGTAATTTTAGACAAACTGTTTGATTTGGAAATTTTTTTTCTTGAATAAATATTTCTGAATTATCCACCACTATCACCGTACTTTGTAACATTTCTAAAATTTGTTTTTTAAATCAAAATAAAAATTAAAAAATTGGCAAATAAAATTTATTGCCATGTAATCAGCTAGATATAGTAGTTCTCACAACTTTCTCGTATAAATTTTGATATTAATTATGCATATTAACGCCAAAAAGTTATGATTACAGAATTACTGGTGGTTAACGCTCTCAAATTGTAAAGGGGCCCACATACTGCGTTTTTGTTGGACAGTTCTGTTGTACGTGCAAATCTGATCGAGCAAAAACGACACAAAACCGAAGTGTGTGTGCGAAAAATTGTCGTTTTTGCTGGCATACAAAACCGATGCAAATATCTGGCTTCACCTGATTTTATGTTCGAAATGTCAACAAACCTGAAGTGTGTGGGCTTCGAATTTTAAAAACGACGGTTTTGTTTGGTGTAAATTATATGCATGATTTCTTCCCCGCGTGAGGTGGTGTTTTGGGGCCCCCCTCATTTCGGGGCCCGGGGCTTTAGCCCCCAAAGCCCCCCCCCCCCCCCTTAATCCGGCCCTGGGTAAGGATAACAAAATTCAAATTCATCCAGGAAACAAATTTTACTGCCAAAACCTAGCTTGAACTTCCACCAAAGCCAACTCATGAAGTCCTGAGAAGAGACTACTACACTGCAGACTATACAGCAAAATTAATGACTTTATCAGACAACGATCTGAAAATCTAAACAAGACTTAATTTGAAAATTTTGAGAGAAGTGTAATCAACCAATAAATGCCATTGAAGTCAGTACAAGTAAACCAGCATGGATAAATCAAAAGTTATTCGAAGAAATCAACAAAAAAAGAAAATTATGGGACAAGTATATATATATATATATATAGTATAGGGGCAATAAAACAGCAGAGAACTACAGTGTCACAATCCAGAACAATGTTTTAAAGCAGCAATTTACTGAGGCCAAAAAAAGTTATGAACATGGATTGATAGTCACTGCCGAATCACCCAAAAGAATATTTAAATATATAAGCAGGAACCTTTGATATGCTAAAAACCTGAACTCGAATGTTACGACAATTACTCTGAAACAATCAGCAAGTCCACCCAGCAGAACCTTACTCTCCCTGTTTTACCAATTCATACGAGAGTTGAAGAATCTTTTGAATACATAACTCTCAATGAAGAAAAAATCACTAGTGCAAATTATCACGAATTTTTCCTTCATGTATAAAAAATACCATAGGAGAAGTGCCTTTTTCAGTTTAAAACTTTGCAAAAAATTGCATTCCTCTAGTTTTATACAAATCCGCTAGTACATGCAGAGCAGCTAAAGGCTGACCTAAAAACTGTTGAAGAATGGTTTACAGATTGGGGAATGAAGTTGAATGAGTCCAAAGTCTTAAGAATCGGTCCAAACAATCCAAACGAAGAGTACGATATGACATTGCAATCTGTGACAAATCGAAACGACCTAGAAATCATGATAAGTTCAGACCTGAAATAGGAGAACCACATTTTAATGATTGCCAAAAAAGCCGATTCTTTTGTATACCTCAGTAAATAAGCATTTGAAGACGACGAAAACTTGATTATGGTTTCTCAGTGCGGAATCCCTACGGCGTCAAAAATATAGGAGTTCTAAAGATACAATGATGAATTACAAAAATACCACCATAGAACCACGAGACTTTCCATACACAGAGAGATTGACCAGACTTAAACTAACAACTCTAAAGGAGAGAAGACAAAGAGGAGACTTAATCGGAACATACAAAATAACCAGGAACTTCTATAATTGCAATATCAGAGAAATCTTTTGCACAAAACCAAAACTATATTTTCGTGGGCACTCCAAGAAACTTTAGCAAGAAAGAACCGCAAAACTGCCTAGAAGAAACTTTCTGAGCGACAGACTTTATTCGTGGAATGAAAAGGAAAAGCAGACAGTGTCAGCACAAGTTACATGATTACATTACATGATTACACTACCAATATCTATTCAAAACTAGAAGTAGGTACCTTGTAGTGGATTTGAGTCTTCATTAGCGTTTCGTACTCTAACTGAAGCTCTGGTTGAATCGCCATATTTCATCTTTGCTCAGGAATTGTATCTGATGATGAGAGTCACCCCAGCATCACTAAATTCAGAGGACATTTTTCAGAAATATCCAAACTTCTCCCAAAATGTCTATCATTGAAGAAGGTAATTTTATATAGAGAGTACAAACTACAAGACCAAGTAGCAGGCCCTCAATCCATCAAAAAGAAACCTACCCAAATCAACTATTCAGTAATAAACAGGCGATAAGGATAAGCTTACGGAAATGTTGATTGCCCCAGTAAACATATCTACATAAAGTTTACGTATGTATACATTTACGTAACTACTTTACCTTATTATATAATTTCCAAGTTTTTTTCAAGACACAAAAAGGAGGTACCCCCAATGTGACTTAAATGCAACGCATAATGTCATTCTCAAGTAGATATTAAATTTATATCACATTGATGTTAACCATATTATGTAACCAAGTTTTGCATTTTTGGCCCTGAAAAATGTTGTTCATCCGACATACGCTCTGACTGGTTTGTGATTTCTGTGAGAACACACCTTATTTAATACAACTGGTCTCAAATGTTCGGATAGGGTTTGATCAACATTTGAGTGAGCTTTATTAGTTGCCTTTTTTTATCCGAATTATTTTTTTGTACAATGTTTCATTGAACTTCACTACTTCACCTTCATCCTGGTGCTTAGTTTTTATCTCACTTTCTACATAATTCATTGACATCAGAGTTATGTGAATTTGATTTTTCTATTCAAAAGATCATTATTCTGGTCCAATTTTCACAACTGTGCCATAATTTGTCGTTATTTTTAAGATCAGATGAAATTTTTTCTCTCTAGTTTTCAATTTTAAATTGGGATTTACACTTGTAAATGACACTGTTACATTCTATTGGAATCCATTATTTCTGAAAAGTTTCTTGAAAACAACAGGTCACATATCCACTTTTAATTGTCTGTTATGCTCTACAACCGTAATGGGTCTCAGTATTTTGACTTTTGGGCTTAAACCGACCAATAAAGAATAAACATACATATTTTCTTCGAGCTTTCTGGAAGGTTAGCGAAGAAAGAGAAAACTAAGAAGAACAGGAAGACGAAGAAGATCACATAGAATAAAATATTTCTCCTTTGACTTGCCGAGAGTAATCTCAAGTAAAAATCATTGGCACAGAGTTTTCTTGTTCAAAACTTTGCAATTTTTCACTTCCGATGGGTAGTGAAGAAGAATTTGAGGTTGAGAAGGTAATTAACGATCTGAAAAACAATAAATCAAAAAGATGAAGTGACATATGATATAAATAAAGTAAGCAGAGAAGTTGCTGTCCTATCAATACTCGAAAGTGAGGGAATACAAAAGAAATTGAATAATAGCTTCAGAAAACTCAGAAAAGGTAAATAAAACTAGCTGACATCAAAACTACCGTCACATCTCGTTATTATCCCGAATATTGAAGATGTTTATAAAAATTATCACACAAAATCATCGACAGTTACCAGACGTACATCAGGCAGGACCGCAATAGCTGTTAGGACTTCTAACCATCTCTCCAACTTAAACAGTCTCCATAGAAAGAACTAATAAAAAATCATCCTCCACTGTATCTCGCATTCGTGAACTGAAATCTGGAATGTCATAGGATTAAACTATGGCAAATGAAAGGGCTATGAACAACTCTCGATAAAGCAGGAGATTAGTCAGATAGGGAGATGTTATATCCCTAAAACTTTTTACCCTGGGAATGGAAGATGTTTTGAAGAAGTTAGACTGGTTAAGACATTGTATAAATATAAACGCTGAATGAGTAAATAATCTAAAGTCTGTTTTTTTTTAAAAAGATAAAAGTCAAAATGACATTATGTTGGCAATACAATGTAAAATTGTCAATGCTATCAAATTTTTTATGTAGAAAAGGCTTGTGTTGCCAACATAGTTACTAAATTTTTGACTTGGGGAATTATCTTTAAAAAAAACATACTTTACGAATCGTTGACGACGTCGGTCGTTTTCATTTTCAACAGCTTTCAAGAGCCACATTTGATGACAAGTCAATTGGCAAGAGCATCGAGAGAAATGGGCCTGAATATGGAGGACGAAGAGTCATGATGAATGGTGCCGCAGAAAAAATAAGTTTCCATGCCAAATAATTTTTTAGCATATCAAATTTAAATTCCGAAAATCAACCGATTGAATTGATTACGAAACTGTCTCAGAAGAAAGCAATTTAACAAATTAAAAAGCCTAAAAAAAAACAAAAATAGAGATATACAGGATGTCTTACGGTGGATGGCGTATGAGACGTGTATGGAGAACTAAAAAGCAGATCATTTTGAAAATTCGGCAACCAAGATAAACGATCATGATCTACACTTTAAAAATATTTTCGCTTATGCGGTGTTGCCGCTTCTACTCCAAACCAGTGACAACATCGCTATTTTCAATAGAATACCCTGTATATTTTTGAATTTTTGAATTCGGCATATAATTATGAGCAACTTTTCATTATACTTCCTTTCACCTATCTGTCGCCGTTTTCCGGGAATAAATTAATTTCAATTTTTTTTTTCACGAAAACAGGATTTTCAATCTTCCTCCAATAAAATAATTTTGAGCTGAAATTTGGGTTATCCCATCCCTAAGCAATGCCTGTAGGCATTTGATCTTTCGCTGACATCTTAGTTCAAGTATACAGGATGGTTTAAAAATACCTAGGATACCTCACCGACCTGCAGGCTAAATTATGTGAGGGTAGTCAGATATGGCGAGAAAATTAGTGTTAGGAAGCAGCAGCACTAAAAGTAATTTCTTGGCGTATTTCTAGATATAGAAAGAAAACGGCAGCAAGTTACACAGTTAAAACCTTGACAAGGACTGTCTTAACGGTTTTAATACTGCGATAAGGACGGCAACGGGCAACCACCTCATTATCATCCCCAGGAAAAAATCATCAGCATGACAGGAAAACCAAAAGCCCAGGCCCTCAATGCCCGGCAGGTCTTAAGTAATTAGAGGGTGCTAAGAATCTCTGGGCCTGTCATGAAGAAGATTGCAACCTGGAACGTTCAAAGTATGTTTCAGGCAGGAAAAGTGAACAGTGATGATAAGGTTAGACATAGAGATTTTGGGAGTTAGTGAAGTAAGATGGCCTAACTCAGGTGAATACCAGATAGACGATCACCATATCTATCACGTAGGCAATGACGACCCGAATCACTATAACGGCGTCGCAATCATTCTAAACAAAGAAACTCAGAAATTCCTAATCTCTTTTGTCCCTGTGTCGGATCGAGTCATATTTCTCCAGTTAAACTCTAAACCCTTCAATGTTAATATTATTCAAGTGTACACTCCTACAAGTGATCACTCGGACGATGTCATAGAGACATTTTACGATCAAATTCAAACCGCCCTGAGCTTCACAAAAAAGTCTGAAATCACAATTGTTATGGGGGATTTCAACGCAAAGCTAGGAAACACTTTAAGAGAAGATATTGTCGGAAGATACGGTATAGGTACACCAAATGAGCGTGGAGATCGCCTTTTTCAATTTTGCCAGGAAAATGATTTTGTCGTGTCAAACACTTTCTTCAAACTTCCAGCTAGGCGGCTATACACCTGGGACTCTAACTCTGATAATCCAGAGAGGATCATTCGGAATCAAATAGACTACATTTTAATTAAAAAGCGTTACAAAAGTTGCATAAAATCAGCAAAAACTTACCTCTGGCGCAGGTGAACTCAGACCACAATCCTGTTGTGGCTAAAATTAGATTTAGGCCGGGGTTATCCAATTCCTTAATTCTTAATTTTTGTTCTTAATTCTTAATCGTTAAAAACCCCAATGTTAAATAAATTGAACTTTTTAGGAATTAAGAATTGAGGACAAATATTAAGAATTAAGGAATTGGGTAACTCCGGCCTTAATCTCAAAAAAAAATCGTCCCCTAAATAATAAACCCAGACCCAAAATAACCGAACTTCAAAATAGCGTGGTAGCAACTGATATTAAAGCCGGATTAAACAAAAGGCTTAAACACATTGGCGAATCTATTGAACAAGATGCAGAAAAAGTCTGGACAGACGTCAAAAATGCCATCGTTGAGACCACAGAACTTTTTTGCAGAAGTGAACCAAGAAAAAAAAAGAAAGTTTGGATGACCGACGAAATTTTAAATTTAATGGATGAAAGACGAAAGAAAAAAGGGAATCCGCAGTACAAGGACATGAATAGACTAATAAAAAACAAAATAAAGAATGCAAAACAAGAATGGATAACACAACAATGTCAAGAAATGGAAGATCTTGATGCTAAACATGACACGTTTAATTTGCACAAGCACATAAGGGAAGCGGCGGATTATTTATTTTAATAAAAAACAAGCAGGAATCCTTGTGGACAACCAAGGCAAAATTATACCTGATACCAAAGAAAAATCACAAGAATGGTAAAACTACATAGAAAATCTTTTTAGCGATAATTGGTCCGAACATCCGGAGAAATTCTCAAACCAAGGCATGGATATTACAAAAGAAGAAGTTCAGCATGCAATATCTTTGGCTAAAACCAGAAAAGCGTTAGGGCAAGACGAAGTATACACGGAAGTTTGGAAACTTCTAAAGAACGAAGATTCGCTAAATACGCTGGTCAAACTATTTAACTTTATTTATCGCAGAGGTAAAATTCCAATTGACTGGATGAAATCAACCTTTGTTACATTGCCTAAAAAGCACTCAGCAAAGAAGTGTCGTGATTACCGTTTAATCAGCCTAATAAGTCATATGCTGAAAATACCTATTTTTAAAGATTATCGAATGTAATACCACAAGAGGTTTCAGGATTACCGGATAATACTTTTACCTGTCACAAAACGCGTTACGCAGCAACACCACGACTCCGAAGGAGAAGTGGTGTTGCTGGCAACGCGTTGAGTGTCAGGTAAAAGTATTAGGTAATCCTGAAACTTCGAGTGGGATTCAAAAGTTTATACAACGAACTAAACTTTAATACTTTAAAATTTAAAAAAAATTCTATAATTGAATTTGCCATAAATGCCACCAAGCGCGATAATCCCAAAAGGCTTATCACTTTTTAAGCCTCTCGTGTCATATGGGAATAATGTACAGCTCTCTCAACAACAACAACGGAGGAGGAGGAAAAGAGAGAGATCTCTCTCAACAACAACAACGGAGGAGGAGGAAAAGAGAGAGATACTAGAGAAGCTTTATTTGGTGTTCAGGTCTTGGTTCAACGTTCTAGGGATGTGTCGGTGCCAGTATTATGAGAAGGCTTTTGATCGAGTCCAGCACGAAAAGCTCATAGAATATCTCAAAGAAGTTGGTATAGATGATCGAGACATAAATATAATTGCCAACCTATACTGGAACCAGACAGCTCAGATAAAGGTTGATGGTCAATTGTCCAAAGATGTTCGAATACGGAGAGGTGTTCGCTAGGGCTGCATATTGTCTCCACTGTTGTTCAATATCTACAGTAATAAAATCATAGAGAACGCACTGCACAACTGCGAAGAGGACTTGACTATAAATGGCATAAAAATCAAGATTTAGATATGCCGATGATACAGTTATTATCGCAGATACACTGAAAGGTCTGCAGGAGCTCCTAAATAAAGTTGCAGACGAAAGCTCGCAATTTGTACTTAGCTTAAATGTAGGAAAAACAAAATTGATGGTTATAGCTAAAGAAAGGTACATTAGGGGCATATTGGAAGTCAATGGCCAACAAGTCGAACGCGTTAATTCTTACAAATACCTGGGTTGTCAGCTCAATGAGAGCTGGGACAACATGCAAGAGGTCCGGGCAAGAATCGAACAGGGGCCTACACTTTTCAGAAAAGCAATGGACAAGGTGCAAATTGCGCTGATGATAGCCAACATTCGAAGAGAACATGGTATTTGAAGAAGGAAAAGATAAAACTAGCTTTCAATCTACAATCCGTCGATTTTAATATGATACTCCAAAAGAATGTGAGCTGGTTGCTCCAGACGTTAGAACGCCAATGGTCACCTGACGTAACACCTGTTTTTGCCATATGCTTCACCCCCTTGCTCCTCATACGGAAAGTGTCAGATTAAAAACGACCGACAATATGTATACTTCATCTATATCTAATTCTCTGTTTTCGATTTATTAGAGTTTATTCATGAAATTTCATAATCATCATTGATCACACTGTCTATGGATAATTAATAAATTCTTTAAACTTGTATTGGAGTATTTATTCTCTTCCACCATTGTAGGTAGGTACTCAAATCACAATAATTAGAAGAATGACATTTTAATAAGTTGTCAACAGAAAATTTATTCCCCCATTACCTACTATTTAAACCGTTGAAAGTTTGTCGAATATGAAATTTCATGAATAAACGCTAATAAATCGAAACAATGAAGAATTAGGTAGAGGCAAAGTATACATAATCTAAAAGCTAGTTTTATCAGATTTTCAAATCCGTATTATTATACAGGGTGTTCCATTAAAACAAAAAAATCATTTTTCTGGCATTTTTGTAAGTTGCCGACAAAAATTAATTTCTGGACCACCCTGTATACTTGAACTAAGATGTGAGCGAAAGATCAAATGCCTACAGGCATTGTTCAGGGATGGGATAACCCAAATTTCAGCTCAAAATTGTTTTATAGGAGGGAGATATTAAGATTTATTGGATGTCTTGTTTTCGTTAAAAAAAAAATTGAAAATAATTTATTCCCGAAAAACGGCGACAGATAGGTATAGGGAAGTATGTTACGTTCAAATTTTGTCTTAATACGTAATTGATATTTCGAATGAATTCGGTAATTAATTCAGGTATTTGTGAGGGTATTTATGGAGCTTTATACCTGAGATTTAATGTTTTTCAGTGATTGATAGGTTGCTCATTGGATTTTACTAGATTTCTACCTTTTTGATTGGATGCGAAACAATATTTAGTTGTTGAACAAGGGTATATTTTTCGAGGTAATAATGAGTAAATTCTTTGTATTCAGATGACAGGGTAGTTTCAGGATAATAAAGCCCTACTGTTAGGATCGAAATCCATTTTATTTAGCTTACGAAAGTTGTCTAAAAGGCCCTAAATGTCGATGAAAAGGTTTGGAAAATATCAATTGGCAACACTTACGAGTCACGTATTTTCCATTATTAAAAATTCTGCAACATCACACATCACTTTCACAGCCTTTAAATCGCTTTTCCACCCTTATTTCCACTATTATTCACTTTTTTCCGGTTATTTACTTTCGTCGAATAAGTGTGGTTAAGTGACACTTGTTGTTTCGTTTCAGGCAGCGCTGTTGTCGAGGTTTCTTGACCACTGTGAGTAATAGAGTCACTGTAGTTGTGACCACTGAACGACTGGTCATTTTGATAGTTTTGTACTAAAGACTGGGTAGATATTGATTGATGAGTGGTTAATTAGTGTTAATTGGTGTAAGGGGAGAAAATTGGATAACAACTTTGGGTTTCGTTTGTCATCAATGTGATTTGGGTTGTTCCGTTTCAAGCTGATTGTCTCGTTTTCCTGGTCAAGACCGGAAATCTGGCACCAGAGGGCATCTTGGGAAAATAGGAGCTCACTTAATAGATTGCTGGAAATAAGGACGTTCTTTTTAAATTCGCACGTTGATCAAACAATAAGTGGCAGATTTTACCAGCGGTCCTTCTTTGCTACGTTCCTTGAAACATACACCTTTTGTGGGATTTTGGAGGCGTTGGGAACTCATCAAGTGGTTGCTGGCTTAAATTGGTTTTAGGGTGAAAACTTTGGATTTGGTCGTAAGTCCCCGTATTTGTAAGCCAACCACTCAGAATTTTCTGGAAAAGAAATCTACGCCATTTTGTTGGTTTGTCGTGTGAGCAGAGAGCACGTTTTGTTCAACTAGCCCAAATTTGTAACCAGGTAAATTTAAACGTTTTTATCATTCTCAATTTACCTTTTCGTTATCAATATTTAGATTAGCATATCTGTATTTTTGTAAATATTTGGGATTCTATAAAAAAAGGGCAATTTGACCTCCACGAGGGCCATTTGTCAGTAAAAAAAACTCATTAGTCACTTTCAAAAGGGGCTTTAATGGGCTTATTAATTGAGGGGTTTTTGTTTGAGATAACCCACAGGTTTCAGGGGATTTTGCTATTTTAATTCCAATCATTTATGTACCATTTGAGGGTTGGGATTTTTCATTTTATAAGTATGAAGGGGTTCTGAGAATTATACTCTTTCGGGGTTTTTTTGGAGTTTAGATTTTGGGTTTACCCTTTTGACGGTTTACTGGTCTCGAAGTTGGAGTGTCAGAGTACACACAACACTGAACTTGGAACCGGAAGCTACCCTATTTGAGAAGGGAGGTCAAGGAAGTTAATGGGTCTGTTATCAGGGCTGTGAGGCTGTCATGAGACAGCAATAGAAATGAATGTTTAGACTGCAGACAGGACCACAAGGGGGTGATGTACTCGTTGATTTAGTAACGTTTCTTAATTATTTTTTTAAATTAATATTAATAGTAATTATTATTTTTAACTTGATACATTTCCACGTTTGTTTTATTGCCTTCATTATTACAATGGGTGTACTGCACCAATGAATTTTCAATTTACTATATTTAAGGTGACATTTTTGTACAAACCCACCCCGGTATACCATGGTATAAGCGTGCACAGGTTTTAATTAATATTATCAACATCTTTATTAATTATTTGTTCTCTCTCTTTTACTTTCATTGGAGGAAGGTGGTCAAACATTTTATTGGTAGAACTTAAATTTATTGGTGTGTCTTTATATGACCAATACAAATTGGTCCTTGCTACCTTTTGGTAATTTTGACGATTACATATTTAATAATAATTATGTAATATTGTGGTATTTTATCTATTATATTGCCTTCTCTTGGTCTTTGTAATGCAATTTCAGTGTCCGAACATACCCCCCCCCCCCCAGAACATATTTAATAGTTTTATACTCATTGTTTTTAGATTTGACTCTTATTTTACCCCTCTGACCTCAACCAAACTAAGGGAAAGTTGATTTTAAAGGATAGGTACATCGGGTAGGTACATTTTTATAGGAATTTTGGAGATCAGGGACTTTCTGGTTTAAGTCCGCGGATTTTATTGTGTAAACCAGTGGCGTCCTATAAAGCTAACTTTTAATATTGAACCTACTCCCACACTACTGAGTAGCCGCGAGCACTTTGTTGCGCTGGCCGCATTCCTTAAGGGTGTCTTACTGTACCTAGGCCCATTGGGATTTATTTATTCAAATTTAGTTTTCAAACAGTTTAAGGGTTAATTTTTGCGCAACAAGTATAAGGAAAAGTTGCTGATAATTATATGCCGAATTCAAAACTTTGAAAACATACAGGGTGTTTCATTTGGTTTAGAGTAGAAGCGGTAACACCGTATTATCAAAAATATTTTAAAAGTGTAGATCATGGTCATTTATCTCGGTTGCCAAATTTTCTAAATGATCCGCTTTTTAGTTCTCCATAAATGTCTATACGCCATCCACCGTGGCACACCCTGTATAAGACTGATGGTTAGGAAAATTGAAACATGCTTCACCAACAAAAAAAAAAAAATAATTATTTACCAATTGAAATAATCTAAAAAAAAAAAAAAAATAGGTATATATGGACCATGGACCAAGATATCATTATTCTATAGGAAAGAAATTATAAATACTTCTGGAGAAAATTTAATTCCTGAAGGCTTGTATAAAATAACAATGTTTATGAAGAAACAATAAAAAATAAAATAAAAATAGAAAAATACGCAATTGAAATGAAATCTGGCCGATACTTCAAAACATGCGGTTCACTGTGCAAAAATCATTTGGAACAATAAATCGATTTTTTTTTTTTTAAATAAATAACCAAGAACAATGCAAATAATAAATGTAGGTTCAAAAAATGCGGATACCTGTGCAAAAATCATTTGGAAAAATAAATCGAAGACATTGTTAAAAAATAACCAAGGACAAAGCGAATAACACTAATTCAGGTCAAGAATGATCCAGCTGTTTAGCAATCGAAAGGTGTTTTCACACAAAATCGACATTGACGAAAGCTCGCAACAAAAGAAATCGACTCTTAATGAAACAATATTTCAAAATATTATTTTAAATTTCTTGTATTCAAACCATTTGGTGCTTTCGTATCCAGAAGCCTCACGCTGGAAAAATAAACAAAGCACTTAGCAGCTGAAATATTGTTGGGAAATCGAAGATTTCCAATGAAAAATCGAAGTAGTATATAAACACAATAAAACATAATACGTGTTCTATTTTTGTTCAAAGTCCGAATGCAACTTAAGAGCATTCTCTGACAGGGAAAAAATTTGTGTTAGTAGGTCTAGATCACTGGCTTTAATGTTTATTTTAAAATTCGATATGCCGAAATTAGATATGCAAAGCATATGTAATTTTCGGCGCCAGAACTTATTATTAAGTTGGTTGCACATGCAAAAATGAATAATAACTTTTCGTAATTGTCTGGACTTCAAAAAATATTTAAACCTGGACTGAAAATTTGAAACTTGCCAACAGTGATAAATTGAAATATAAAACAATTTTTTAGTACTTTCTGGGAAATACCTATCAATTTCATGGCTCAATAAAATCTTGATGGATTTTCTATTTTGAACCTAGTTATTTTGTTTTGCATTAGAAACTAACCGAATTTTTAGTTGAAATTGGAATTTCAAATTGCTATTTGATAGACGAAATAAGTTTGAAATAAATTGATTTATTTCGTTAAGTAAATTGGATAAGTCAAAAAAAAAATAATTCATTTATGAAACATGTTCACTTTAGACTGGCAACTTGAAAATATCATAGGTATGCGATTTACGTTATTCCGAAAATATCCTTGAACTTATTTCGGGAACAAAAACGTTCCGAAAGCCATTAAATACCAATCAACTCGTAAATTGATCAGAAATATGTATTCACACATTTCAGCTGTGTCAAAAATTAAGTGACAAAATTCATAATGACCTACTAGCTAATTTAGTGTATTTTATTATTTTTGAATATAAAAATTAAATGAAAGTAGAATTTTATGGCCATTTCTGACGACGTATTAATGAAATAAGTAATTTTAGCAAGCTTTCAGCAGCTTATTCAGCATCTATTATTATATGGGCTTGCAGCAGTATAGAATTTTAGTCTTTAAGTCAGCTTTGTCATAGAAACAACTACCTATGTAATTTCGTGTTTAATTAAAATAGAACTTTTTAAAGACAGAAGTTGCATAAAAGTAAATAAAATTGGCGCAGTGGGTAGGATCCTTTCCGGCGGGGCAAAGCAATTCTTTTTCGTGTCGAATTTCGGAAAATTAGGTTCTAGTTTGTGACTTTGATCGGACAGTGTTTCCTTTTGGATTATCAGTGTCTCATTGAATTACCAGCAAAGCATCCCCGTCTGTTCAAACAGTTAAGAAGGATCCAGAACATCATCATCTACGCCATTGCTGGCAAACGTCACTCATCCATCGGTACACCGTTTTGACATCCATAAGGACAAATTGGCAAAGCTAGTGTCTACTAGGTACAGGGGGCAACCTACCTGGTTAATTTATCTCACCAGCGAAGTACCATCTGATACAGAAAAGAGATTAGAAACTTTATTCTAATTCCATAATTGTTTCTTATAATCGTACAACCTGTAATTTAATAATCGTTTCGTTCAAATATGTTTCAACTTAAATGAAAAAAATTAACGGAAGATATTTTAAATAACTTTAGATTACCTACTTAAATTTAAATCAAACTATTTTTTAGGACCACAAATTTTAAATAACAGCACAATGGCTGCTGAAGCATTAAAATCTACCGTAACTCTTTTGAAAACATTGGATTGAACGCCAACGCGTTTAGAAATTTTTATTATTCAAATTGATAGGTTTTATGCCAGATATTTCAATTCCGATGCATCTCAACAAGAATATGTGATTTTAGCGATAAAGTCGAAAATCATCGGCGCAGCCGAAGACTTTTTTTTAACAAGATCAGATTTAAATACATGGGGCGACATTAAAATTGCTCTGCAACAAAAGTTAACAGACCCAATAACTAGAGTAAATTTACAACAACAATTAATATTTTTGTCAAAAAGAAATGAATCAACTCACGATTATATCAAAAACTTAAAGCTTTATTAGTAACTAAAATAGATAATAAAAATAAAAAAATAGTTAAATAAAATGAATTAACAGCAACTCAAAATCTCTCAAGTGAGTTAAGAACTTTATTGATAGTTCAAAACCCACAAAATCTGGGTAATGGATAATTACCAATTGTGAAATTTAAACAAGCCAGAATTATTTTAAAAATCAATACCTACATGGATACATGGATCACAACAAACAAACAAAATGTACAGAGAACCCAAAATCAATTCTCAAATTCTCAACAAAAGCCAACTAATTAATTAGGCCAGCAGGGGCCTGTTTCATAAAAAATATTAGTCTAATAATATTACTCTTTAGCAGGTCTTATAAGTCAAAATTATATATAATTTTGACTTATGCTTTTTGCTAAAGAGTAATATTATTAGACTAATATTTTTTATGAAACACGCTCTAGGGCAGTTAGCAAAAATAGGAGAAGTTTTTGCAATCAAGCTGATTTTTTCACAGATGATAGTACCCATCAATAGTATTCTGTAAAAAAAAGTTACACCTCCTAGGAGGCTTGCTTTTCCCGCCATGATGAATTAAAGATGGCGGCTGGTGCTATTCTTGAAAAAAATCGCAACTTTCTTGTTTATCAACCGATTTTTATCAAGTAAAAAAAAAAAATTGTTTTTGACTAAAGAAAGAAATAAAAATATAAAACCAATTTGAAAGGTTGTATATCTGTCAAAAACAATTTAGAAAAGAAATCGAATTGGTTTTCTTTAATTTTTTCTGAACCGTAGGTACCTACTTCTTAGTGAAAAAATTGAAAAATATGCGCTTTTTTTTTCTGATTTTGAGTTTGTGATAGGTTGGGTAGTTCGACAGATATAGTCGAAAAGAACTTAGGAATCCAAAAAAAGAACACTTATGAAAAATAAAATTTTCATTATTTTTTGTATATGCTCCCAAAAATAGCTATTTTGCGGACTCATTTCAGTCCGTAAAATGCTTCATTTTCTGCCTAGTCCGTGAATTTCTTCACTTTCGGCCTAGACCGTGAAATAGTCCATTTTCGGCATAGTCCCTAAAAGTCATCATAGCAACCTTGTCAGTTTGAATGTACCTGTCGCACCTGCCAATGCATAATCAGTTTAAAATTTTTAATGTTGTCACATTCACTTCACATTTTTGTCAACGGAATTCAGTCAATTTTTGGAGAGCCATTACAAAAAAAATATTGTTTGTATCGCATGTACCTATAAATTAGGTTTCTTAGGATTTATTTGGTATTTTGGACTCGGCTACCATCTCGTCCGGAAACAGCAAATATTAATCCTAAAAAAACTTATTTTAGGTTCATTTCACGAGGCCTTATACTTTCGACATTACTTAAAAAAAAAGGTTGTCGTAGATTAATTCATATGACACATTCAATTTTTTGGACAAATTAAAATGATTGACTTCTGGTTTAAGAACCGAAGAACGTTTTTGACGTCATTGATTTTTTTCAGTCAATTTCTATTTGTTAAAAAAGGAAGGCAAATTATGTATTATGTATGTATGTAGTATAAACCCACGCGAAACGAAGTGTAGTTATATTGTTACAATAATAGCTATCTTTGCTCGATTGACATTGACATGAAAACAATTGCCTTTGGTTTGAGCTAAAAAATGTTTTTTTTTTCCACTACAAGTTTTTTCTACACTGTTCAAAAGACGTAAAATTAGATTCCACGCACTATTGCGTAAAGTAATTCACTTCACACACTAGTGAGCGAAGTAAACGAAAAAGTTTATTAAAAGGTATTAGTTCATTCGCAAAAATGCATAAATACCCATAAGTATATAAAATTTTATATCTATTATAAAGGCCTTTGCTGCCCTTTTCTGCATTAAAAATGTGATTTTACTTTACACCGTAGGCTTTTTTTTTTTTATTTATTTATTTATTTCAGACCTCAAAACAGTTTAGAATAAACTGGCACCAAGGCCTTAATATCAATAATATAACATAACAGAAGTAAAATATAACATTTAACTAAGCACTTAAAAAATATATTAGATTTATAATCTGTTTGTTCTTAGGTATTCTTTAAGGTTATGACACATTTCTTTAATCGCACCCTTCAGTACAGTCTTTGGTATTTTGTTATAGGCCTGTACGCATCTATAGATTGGAGAGTCTTGTTTTTTCTTTGTTCTGGCATAGGTATTTCTTAGTCTTTGGTTATTTCTGGTATTGTAGTTGTAATATTGTCTATTTTCATTTAGTTCTACATTTGTTTTAAGCAATTTATTTTGTATAGCATAAATAAGTCTTGTTTGTTCTAGTATTTTAAGCTCACATATTTTTAGGCAAGGCAGACTTTTGTAAATTTCTTCACTAGGGACATAAAAGTTCATTCCAAATATTGTTTTAAGAGCCTTCTTTTGAAGTCTCTGGAGCCTATTTATTTGTGCAATACTTATATTTCCCCAACACGTTATCAAATACCTAAAATGTGGCTCTACAAAACTATTATAGAGCAGCTGTTTTGTTTATTGGTTTAGTTGATGTGAACATCTATTAATTACACCTATCATTGGCACTATTTTTCCTGTCACAGTTTCAATGTGCTTATCCCATGTTAGTTTTTCAGAAATGAGCAAGCCAAAGTATTTATATTCACACACTCTTTTCAAAGCTACTTCATTTATGTTTATGTTTATTTGTGGGTTTAGGGGTGGTTTTCCTGTTTGTTTACTAACCATATATACTGTTTTTTGCCCGTTCAACGAAAGTCTATTATAGCACAGCCAACTAAAATATTGCTTTAAGTCACTATTTACAAGTTCGTCAAGTTGTATTGCACTGTCACCTGAGTAGACCAATAAAGTGTCGTCTGCAAATTTAAAGTAGGTTGCTTTCAAGTTTGCATATTTCAAACTATGTACATACAGTAATTAAAGTATTGGCCTTAGCACTGACCCTTGGGTAACTCCTACATTCAAGTTAAGTTGTTCACTACTCTCACTATTTATTGTTGTAAAGTTCTTTCTTCCAGTAGAGTAAGATTTTAGCAGGTTATATATAGCATGGTCCACGGAAACCGATTTTATATGTTTGCTCATCATTAACTCTATATTAACCGTGTCGAAGGCTTTTTGAAGGTCGACAAACACAGTTATGACATATTTGCTTTTGTCCAACTCACTGGAAACATATTCCAACATATCCACTGCTGCTCCTTGTGTGCTACTTTTACATTGAAACCCATATTGCTATTTATCAAACTTAAAATTTGTTTCAATGAAATTTATTAATCGGGTCTTAATAATTTTTTCTAACACTTTGGAAAAAGTACTGAGTAGTGAAATTGGCCTATAGTTATTTATGTTATCGTGCTCGCCTTTTTTAAATATTGGGATGATTTTAGCAATTTTGAGTTCTTCAGGGTAAATTCCAGTTTGCAGGACGCTATTAACAAGTTCTACCATTTTTGTTCCAATAATGTAATATAGAGTTTGCAAATCTTTTTTCAATATACCATCAATGCCTGGAGCACAGTTGTTTTTTTAAGTATTGATCGTTTCTTTCATTTCTGTAAGGGTTGTTGGTTCCAGAATTATGCTTTCCTCCTCTTTGAAAATAGTTTTTGAATTTTGTTTTATTTTGTCTGCTAAAGTATCTCCTATTTTGGAAAAATGCGTATTGAATTCTTGAGCCATTTCTTTGTTATTAACTAACTTTCCAGTATAAAGTTGATTATTTGATGTATTTTTTTATTTTTATTTTTATTGGTATTACATATTTCATTTAGTACTGCCTAGGTCTTCTTTGAGTTGCCTGTTGCTTCATTAAACCGTCTTTCTGCATACTGTTTCTGCAGTTTTTTTCTAAGGTTGTTTAGTTGGTTTTTGGCCTTTTTAAACTCCATTTCACAATATTCATTTTTAATTCGTTTCCACCTAACATACAGTGCGTCCTTCTCCTTGAGCTTAGATAGGTAATTGTTTCTTATCCAATAATTGTTTTGTTTTATTTTTATACTGTATTTTTTCGTGCATTCATTTTTTGAGGTATTTATTATTTTAGGTAGTTGTTGAAAAGTTGTTATTTGATGTTGTTCTATTTTTTCCAGCATATGATTTAGCCATTTATTTTCCATTAAAAAACTTCGTTTTACTTTTTCTTTTTTCTTTAAATATATTGCTTTTTTAATTTCTGTGTACATAACTTTGTGGTCCGATATGTCACTGTCCTGTAGTTTAATAGTGCAGGCTAAATTTTGATTCGTTATTATATGGTCCAGGATAGATGCTGTATTGCTAGTCACTCTAGTTGCATTTTGTTGCAGCACTTCATTCTGGAACTTTAATCCATTCATTTGTATTATGTTTTGGTAGTTATTGATAGTTTGTGATTGCTTCAATAAATCTAAGTTCATGTCTCCTATTATTATGCACTCATTTTTTTGTTGTTCCAGTATTGTGTCAAGTTTGTTTGAGAAAAATTCTCAGTTGCTATGTGGGGGTCTATATATAGCTATTACGGAGAGCTTTTGTTTTGGTAGGTAGAGAAATACGATATTGCAGTCTTCAATTTGTATTTTATGCTTGTTGCTTTGGACATAGTGTAGATCTTCACGTATGTAGATACTACATCCCCCACTACGTGTATCTCTGCAATCATGTAGTGCAGTGTAGTTATTTAATTTAAAACAGTCTTTCTCGTTTGGGTAGATCCAAGTTTCTGTTAGGACTATCAAATGTATAATTTTTGTGAGTGCCAGTATAATATCATTAATATCATTTAGTTTATTTCTAACGCTTCTTATATTGATATATAGAACATTTAGTTTTTGCTCCATTTTTTCAGTCAAGTTTTCAGTCCCCATTTTAAATGAATCAATATTTTTTTTATTATTTACATTGTATTTACATAACTTTTATCTATAATTGCTCTATATCGTTCTCATTTTTAATTCTTACTGGTTGTCATTTTCATTTTTTTTGAGAAATACTTTTCCATTTAAGACATACGCTTTGTAATAATTCTTTTCCTTTTTTGTGTCCCTTACCCTTTTAAAAAGCATCTGATTCTGGCGTGTTAAGTCCTCATTAAAATATATGTTCTTTGGACCTCCGGTCAAGCCACATTCGTTCAGCTTAAGTCCCTTCAGTTGCCTTATTTTTGACATCAATTCGTGTTTTATTGTTGTGCTTTTGAGTTTTAGTAATATTGGCGCGCCTTCGTTTTTGTTTAATCGGAAAATTTTCTGGGCATCACCTTCATGTATAGGCACTTTTAGAGCTTTAAAGACCTTTTTCATTGTTTCGCTCACCAGTTCTTCTTGATTTGGTATACCAGATATAACGATATTTTTCTCCTTTTCTCTCTGTTCAATTTCATTGATCCTTTCTTCCATTGAGTCCACCTTTTCCTTTAGTTCGTTATTTTCCTTCTCAAGGTGCTTGATTTCTTCAACTGTTGTTTGGATCTGTTTTTTTTTTGTTCTTTAAATTATCCGATAAAAAGTGCATGGATTTTTTTATTTCACTTATTTCTTTCTGCATAGTATTTTTGAAAGGTTCAAAGTGGTTTTTGAACGTTTTTTCAAGCAGGGCTTTCATTTGTTTTTCGTCCATGATGTTTCTAGCCTCACTTTTGTCAAGCGTTTTGCAACAAGTAACTTTGTTACCGCTATCAGCAACCCCCGTCTGTATCCCACAACTGGGGTGAAAGCTGGTCTTGCAGACACCACAATCCAACGATGAAACAACTTTTTTTTTTGCAAAATTTGCAGTATTTTTGGGTATTTTTATTATCAGCTGTGCCTTGTAGTGACATAACCTTACTATACAGGCTGTGAAACAAGTTACTTTAGACACTAGGGCGTAAAGTTGTAGTATACTTTTTAAAATTTATGACATTCGGGCGTTATGATCTATAACGGGCGCTTATAATATTGTCGGTAGTAAAAAAAAATTGTATGCAACAGGTGAAAAAAGGTGCACTACACCTGTTGCATGCAAAATTTCTATTACCGACAATATAAAGCCATAAATTTGAAAAAATATTCCATGAATTTACGCTCTAGTGTCTAAAGTAACTTAGTTCACTACCTAGGGTGTAAAGTAAAATCACATTTTAAATGCGAAAACAGGGCAGCAAAGGCTTCTATAATATAAAATTTTATACTTTTGGGTATTTATGCATTTTTCCGAACAAACTAATACGGTTTAATAAACTGTTTTTTTACTTCGCGCACTAGTGTGTGAAGTGAATTACTTTACGCAATAGTGCGTGAAATCTAATTTTACGTCTCTTGAACAATGCGTAAAGTAAGTACTTTACGCACGGTAGAAGAAAAATAGTTATTTATGCAACAAGTGTGTAAAGTGACGACAATCACATGAGTGAAAAAAGGTGCTTTACGCACGTATTGCATACAAAATTTTTTCTACTACCAATCAGATATGTGTGAAAAAATAGATTTAGACAAATACTTTACGAACTAGTGCGTGAAGTATTTTCACTTTACGCACTAGTGCGTGAAGTAATTTACCAGAAAAATACTAAATTGACAGTGTCAACATCTGTCATTGACATTATTTTACGCACCAGTGTGCGAAGTGAATTACTTTACGCACTAGTGCGTGAAGTGGAATTTTACGTCTTCTGAATAGTGCGTAAAGTGAGTACTTTACGCCACACTTCAAGCCACAAGCTCAAAACTCTGCTCAATTTTTTTTTAAATATTCCAAACCACCAGCAACAATACCCACAACTAATGTCAGGTGTGATTATTCAACCACGAAAACCTGTCAGCCAAGTAAGACAACGTCAAGCTTACTTTAGATCCACAGGAAAAACCGGAAAAACCAATTGACCTATCTTTTTTTACCTTGACTGTGCGCGCAACTCGTGCTGCAGGTGAGCGTCTAATGAGAAGCAAGTTTGTCACGGGCTTGCGTCATATTCTTATTCAGGGGCCAGTTCAGAATTAATTGTTTCTTCTTTCTTTCTAACGTGTAATTCGACAAAGAGCAAACTAATACTTTACGTATTACTTCTGAACTCACCGCAGTGTTGTTTAAAATTATGTCAGATTATACTTGACATATTCCTTTGCACTTTCATTGTGCGATGTTGCCGGATGAAACATTTTCCAAAATAAAAGTGCAAACGATGTTAACATACACTTTAAAGCTCTTCTTTTGTCTGATTTAAAGCGTTGTAAAACACGTTGTGAAAAATAACATTTTCATTAGTATAATCAAAGGTATAATTTTTTGTATTTGTATTGTCTACATTAGTTCAGCAATAATACAAACCGGCTACACTGCAACCCACTAGTTGCGCGCGCATGTCATCTTTTATTACTTTCCAACTTGTATTTATTACAATTGAGCTATCTTTTTCTATTTATGCGAGACAGGTCAATTACACATTTCAGGAATTAACCAATCTTGAAAACGAGGAAACTGAATCACAAAATAACCCAGAATCTGAAAACGATTTTTACCAAAATAATGACAATTTCGAAGACCAAACATCTTATGAAGAAAACAATCTTGCAGAACAATTGGAAAATTTTCAATTGGAATCCTGGGACAAAGTAAGCTCTACATAAATCTAAATAGTTTTCAAATAAATCAATTGCCATTCATAGAAATTTCCAATTACAATATACGATTATCAATAGATACAGGATCACACATGCATCATTGCTCAGACTATCCTTAGCTGGAACATATTTTCCAGAATCAATCAAACCGTATGTTAGTATCTACACTTCAAACATGCACTAGATCAAAAAAAGCTACCAGTAGAGCAAACATTCCACTATTTTTATGTTTCAGAATATCTGGACCAATTGAATTCATTTTATATCCTTTTCATGATTATTTTGACGGAATTTTAGGAATAAAAGATCATTGTAAATTAAACCTAAATATCAACCTTAATAATAATCAATTACTCAAAAATCACAATTTGGAAATTCCATTCCAATATATAGATAAAACTTCGAGGAATATGCAATCGAAATTCTACCACATTCAAAACAAATCTACCAAACAATACCACATGGATAATATACAGTTGACACATTTTTTTCTAAATAATTTTCATTGGGTTTCTGGTAGGTACTTTATTTTGGGGGGTGGCCAATGGAAAACAAAACAGAGGTGATTTTGGGCTCCCCAAGACATTTAAGAAAAAACCCTCGTACCCGTCGATTTTTGATTTAAGGGGGAACCATTTGTTTGGCATTTTCACCCCCTGGAGGGCAAAGCCCTAGCGGGAGTCACAATGGCCCCCAAAATTTTAAATGGAATGAGGGGTCGAGTGATACCTTATTTTGAAGCTATTTTTATGAAGATTATAACCCCCGAGTTTTACATCGCTACTATCTACCTAGCCATTACAGGGGCTAATTAAAGCTACAAAAACATGTTGGGATATTTTGTATTTGAAAAAATGCTTTGAAAACAAAACCAATCAAGTAAATGACTATAGAAGAAAAAATCTAACGGGCTTAAATCTGGAGAACGTGGGGGCCACTCAATAGCTCCTTTCCTTCGAATCCATTGTCCTGCAAACGTTTGGTCCAAATATTGACGAACCACTGCAGCATAGTGGGATGGCGCACCATCTTGTTGGAATATTAAACAGTTTTCCATGTATCTGATATCATTCTCTAGTATCTTCACCAATTCTGGATGAATCGCATCTTCTAATCACTCTAGGTACATTTCTCCTGTTAAATTTATAGGTAAAGAAGGGGCCACGGTTACCAAAAATCCACTCAATTTCTTGGGATGTTGCGTATGCACCTCACGAAATATGTTTTCTGGGATTTGAATTAGCCGAATAGCGGCAGTTGTGACGATTCACCGTACCGTTTAAGAAAAAAGAGCATTCGTCAGAGAAATATACATTGAAATTGAACTGCTGCTCCATTCATTGAAAAAAAAAATGTGGGTTATGAGTTTTTCAATGGTGAGAGAGGAGGAAATAAAACGAAAAAAGGGGTTAGTAGCACATCAACTAAAATGCCATTTAATTATACTCCATTATTTAGTACAATTAGATAATAGATATCAAAAAATTGCGATGCCTCGTCCCTCGATAATTTAAAAACACATGAATATTGGTTAACTGTCAGTTAAATAAATGCTGAAATTGACTACCACCCACTTCCATACATAAATAAAGATTCTGTTCAAAACGCTCCCGTACATTTTGAAGCATTTGTGGACTGATTTGACGACACTCATTGATTATCCGATCTCGATTTTCGTGGAGAGGAGCTATTGTGTGGTCCCCACGTTCTCCATATTTAAGCCCGTTAGATATTTTCTTCTGTGGTCATTTTCAGCATTTACTTGATTGATTGTGTTTTCAAAGCATTTTCTTAAATACAAAATATCCCAACATGTTTTTGTAGCTTCAATTAGCCCCTGTAATGGCTAGGTAGATAGTACCGATGTAAGACTCGGGAATTATAATCTACATAAAAATAGCTTCAAAATAAGGTATCACTCGACCCCTCATTGCATTTGAAATTTTGAGGGCCCTTGTCACCCCCGCTAGGGATTTGCCCCCCAGGGGGTGGAAATGGCAAAAAAATGGTTCAGCCTTAAATCAAAAATCGACGGGTACGAGGGTTTTTGCCTAAATCTCTTGGGGAGCCTAAAATCACCTCTGTTTCGTTTTCAATTGGCCACCCTGTATTTCCGTGATGATGACATTGAAATTCAATCAACATTAGTGACTTTAATTAACAACACTTATACAACAGACGTGTTCAACCACACTGAAAGATCGATAATTTTATAAGGAAGTAGAAATGAAACTTACCTCTAGAACCAATCGAACTCAACAATTTTGAAATCTTTAACTTTAATCTCGATCTTGACATAAATAATGACAAAATAATTGAAAGAGTAAATACTTTAGAAAAAATTGATTTAAAATCTTTAATAAGATACGATCTTTAAAATCAAGAAGAATGTGACTAACTCCTAAAATTGCTTAGAAATTTTGGTTGGCAATGCTTTACATAAGCCTGGAGATCAATTAACATTCTCAAATCAAGTCAAACATGTAATAACTGCAACGAACGAAATCGCAACACATACAGAAAATTATAGATGTCCTTACATTCATAAAGGCTAAGTAAATAGGCAAATAGACTAAATGCTGCAAGATGGAATCATTCAACCATCCTGTTCTCCTTGGAGTTCCCCTATATGGATTGACAAGACAATAGAAATGGAGATTAACAATTGATTACAGCAAGTTGAATGAAAAAAACCAGGGGTGATGAATATCCAGTACCAAATATCGCAGATATATAGATAAACTAGGACGTTATCAATATTTTACAACCTTGGATTAAGCCAGTGGGTTTCACCCATTGAGGTAGAATAAAAAAGGAGACGGTGTCATCATTTGAATAGTGCAATAGATAAGGGTATCGGTGGACGTGGCTAAGGGTACCAACAATATTGCTGCTTAAACAGAGCCGAACTAAATGGATCCTTTATAATTTTTATCTGCAAAAACGTTAAAAATCTACATTAGGTACACCAAGAAAAAAAAAGTTTCTACAGAAACTTCAACATACTAAAACAGGAGATCCTTCCAAGACCCAAAATAGAAATTCTGCGCTTCAAAAGTTTTTCGCATTTAAAACATTATTCAAATGAAAAATGCGGCCCTGATGCAATACTGACGCGTTGCTATGATAAAAGTGACAGACTCTCAGACACAAGAGCACTAACAATATGGCGGAAGAAGGAACACGTTTTTCTCGTCATTTCGCCTCCTTAATATTCTACCTCAATGGTTTCACCAGATTGAAATGGACCCAAAAAGTATTCCTAAAACAGCATTCAATGTAGATCATGGACATTACGAATACACATGTATGCCCTTCGGGTTAAAAAATGCTCCTGCTACTTTCCAACGAGCAAAGGATAATGTTTTACAAGGATTATTAGGAAAAGTCTGTCTAGATATATACTAGACAGCGTTTTCCTGAACACATAAACTCCTTAAAACTAGTATTGTTCGTCGATTATTAACTGACACTTTCCGTATGAGGAGCGAGGGGGTGTTTCATATGGCAAAAACAGGTGTGACGTCAGGTAACCATTGGCGTTCTAATGTAGGGAGTCACCAGCTCACATTCCGTCCGAGTATCAGATTAAAATCGACGGACAATATTTGATTGAATAATATCTTTCAATATGAAGATACAGTTAGACAAATCTGAATTTTTACAGAAAAATGTCGAATTTCTAGGACACATCATAACTCCAGAAGGTGCATGTCAAACCACACCCCTTGAAAAATAGAGGCAGTCGAAAACTTTAGAATACCCGAAACCTCGAAAGAAATAAAATCCTTTCTTGGCCTCGTAAGTTATTATAGGAAATATAAAGAATTTTGCAAAAATAACAAAACCTTAGACAAATTATTTAAAGAAAAATGTCAAAGTGATTCATGACAAAGTATTTATCACAGCTTTCAACATTTGTAATAACCCAATACTTCAATTTCCCGATTTTGAAAAACTGATGCTTCAGAGTACGCAATTGGTGCTTCAGAGTACGCAGTTGGTGCAGTACTTTCGCAAGGACTAATTGTTACGGATTTACCTATTGCTTATAGTAGTAGAACTCTAAACTCAGCCGAGTGTAATTACTCAACAATCGAGAAGGAATTATTAGCAATATGGGCTAGGGGCTACGAAATATTTCCGTCCATATTTATGTGGCCGAAAATTTACAATTGTGACTGACCATAAACCATTACAATGGCGCTTTTCTATCAAAGACCCTGGTTCGAAATTTGTAAGATGGAGATTAAAACTTCAAGAATTTGAATATACTATTTAGTATAAGCAAGGAACCCAGAATGTAAATGCAGACGCATTATCACGCCCTCCTAAAGAAATATACCTTACAGAAATAAAAAAATCACCACCAACACACATGTTCGCACAATGTGAAAAAGATGAGAACTCAGAAGACCAATATTTATGGCATGAGAAAATCTAACATTTCTTTGAATCACAAGAAAATCTATTTGAAAGAACAAGAAAACTGTGTGAAAATAAAAAGTCAGAAAAAAAAAGGAAAGTCCCAAAATAAAAATAATAACTAATGTATCTACCCATTAAACTCAAACCAATTAAAATACCAATTGGCCAAAAACAACCACCAATTGAAAAAAAGAAGTCACCTCAACCATCAACGAGTAAACAAAGAAAACCTCAACCATCAACAAGTAAACAAAGAACGCCTGATACTTGAATCAATAACATCTAAAAAAATAATGCCTAATGGAAAAACACCAAATAAAAAAACAATAAATATACTAGAAACAATACACAATTCCGAGACGTATACAGCACACACCTCAGAAACGGGAAAAAACGGGAAGAAAGCCCTATTTTAGGAGCAACCTACGTTAATAAGGCAGTGAATACATTTAAAAATCAAGTTATATTTGAATGGACAGTCAAAGAAAAACCTTATGTAAATATAACAAAATTATTCGAAACCAAGAAGAGAATCCTAATTTTTATTAATAAAACCCAATAACAGGAGAAATACAAATACTTTTAAGAGATTATTTACCACCAGATACCTACTGTCTGTATTTTCCAAACAGAGAATTAAAACCTGTGATAATAGAAATTTTCGAGGAAACATTCAAAAACAATTCATACAAACTAGTCATCTCAAACACTTTACTAGAAGATGTAACACACCAAGATGATCAAAAAGAGATAATAGATAGATATCATACAACAAAAACATCACATAGAGGAATGACCGAAAATATCAAGAATATCGAGCGAAGATATTATTGGCCGAGTCTAGAAAGAGACGTGATTAATTTTGTAAATACATGTGAAATATGTCAGAAATCAAAATACGAGACACATCCTTACAAAGTCATTTAAAAACCAACACCAACGGATTTGAACCCCTTGAGCATATTTATATGGATATATACTCATTGTCAGGTCAGAAATATTTAACGATAATAGGCAATTTTTCTAAATTCGCCCCAGCATACCCGGTGAATAAAACATCGATAGAGATTTGTCAATATTTAATAAAATTCTTTGCACATCATAGTACACCAAGTAAAATAACCACTGATAATCCACAATCTTTCAAGAGTAATCTAATACAAGACCTCTGTAAAACCTATAAGATTGAATTGCATTTTACTACACCGTACAATCCAAATTCAAACTTGCCGATCGAAAGATTCCATTCGACGATAAAAGAAAACATTATAGCTTTACGAATTGGCCATCGTACCAAAAAAATTCAAGAATTAATTGATATAGCAATTTTAAATTATAACAACAGTAGGTATTCATTCAGCACATGACTACACCCCTTTTCAGGTACCTATTAAAAGGAAACGTCAATTATCAATTAAACTTTAAAAAGAACTTAAATCAGCTACAAACTGATTGCGTTTATGAGCTAGCTCAAACATTCAAAGAAATTAATGAAAAAATTAACTCAAAATTAAATACTACGAAGTTGCACACGCAGATGTGACCATTAGGAATGATCTAATCTTCTACGTTGCAATTCCTTTGATATCAGATAAGTACCTTACACCTTACATTCTTTATCGCATGCATATATCCAATTCCACTACACAACTAGATAGCGATACTAAGAAACCCTTATTTGATACGATCTTATGACATCTTTTATAAGTAATATAGAAGAACAATGTCTTAAAATCGAAGGCATTTCACTATGCCATATTAAGTTACTCAATCAAAATAAGCCCTGCGTTTATCAAACGATGAATCTAACCCATCATTGCCCAATGACTCCCGTCAAATATAAGGAAACTTCTGTCATCTATTTCCTTATAATTATCCCAACATCGAAAGAGAGCATTCACTTCCAATGTCCGAGCCAACATAGTGATGTTGAAGTAATAAGTAACATTTCATTGATTTTACCCTCAATTTGTAAAGACAAAGTTCAAGGAAATAATAATTATGAATACCAAAAATCACACATAATTAATTTGAGATTAAAACTACCATCAATCAATATTGACGAACAGTTAATTCAAAATAATGAACCTTTAGAGTTAACAAAAGCAAATCTGGAAACTATCCGAGAGAATTTAGAAAATGCTGGAAAACTAACTATATCCACCCTCTTAATGAATTCAATATTGGTAGTTCAAGTTTATCAACAATTGTAATTATTATATTAATCATTGTAATCAAAGTTAATGTTAATATTCTTTGTATGTCGTCATTATAATTATTTAAAGTAAAATCAAACTGATGTGAAAGTGGGCATGGAATTGAAACCTTTAGAAAATCATCCCCAATTTTCTCAAACTTATTGAGGGAGGAATTATATGGCCACTTCTGGTGAAGTATTATTAAAATAAGGAATTTTAGCAAGCTTTCGCTTATTCAGCATCTATTATTATATAAATACAGGCTTGCAGCAGTATAAAATTTTAGTCTTTAAGTCAGCTTTGTCATAGAAACAACTATGTAATTTCGGGTTTAATTAAAATGAAACTTTTTGAAAGCAGAAGTTTCATAAAAGTAAATATAATTGTAGAATAATGAAATTCAATAACTTTTGTTCATGCACCATTAACGACACATTACAATACTTAAGGAAATTTGGAAAAGTAATCTTTTAAGATTTTCAAAAAAGCATATACCTAACCATAAAACAATAAAATAAATCTGAAATTTAATTAATTAAATCAATAAAAATAGCTTAAGTAGGTATTCTTACATCAATTTGTAAACAAAACTGAAACCTGAATTATTATTATACATATACTTCTATGCTTTGATAAGAAGTCAATTAATTAGTGTCAAATAATTTTCTCAAGTTTATTATGTTTCTACTTTCAGCTAGGATCAATCTGTTTCTAAATTTTTGAAACTAATTTTTCTCGATATCCAAACAGCAGTTATCTCATAAACTTGTAAATAACATGCGTAATTTTTTTTTCTATTGATATCAATTAGCAATCTATCTACTAATATAAATAAGGCAAATCTATTTATAATGCAAAATAAATTTAAATGTTAAGAAAATGCCTACCTTAGTATGGAAAAAAGGTTTAAAATATTCGACGATTGATTGAAGAAGTACCTAGTTCATAAATCCTAAACCAATACCTACTTAGAAATGCTCAAGGGTCTAATCAAATAGTAATTGGGCACTTTCCAAATTTCACCGATAAATTGACCGGTTAAATAAACCGGTAGTTGTCCAAAAATTCCGGTAAAAGTCAGATGCAAGTCCGGTTACGAGATCTCTCTGGTGCATTTTGGAACGCTTTGGTGTCAAAATTTGGTGGTGTTGCTTATTATTTTTTGGAATGGATTTTTTTGTGGGATGCAGTGAGGTTGGTATGTATTTTTATTATTTTTACAGTCAACAAACGGTAGTTTTCAGTACGATTTTTGTAGATTATGTGAGCTGAGTATTTGGTTTGTCGATTTCATAATGACGCCCACGCACAAACATTTTTTTATTCTGCCATCTGCAAGCAGCAATTTAACAATAGACTGCCAATAGTGCCCATTCAAAGCAATTAAATTAATGTACCTAAAAAAAAAAGTGTCAATAAACCTTCAACCGAAAAAACCGACAAAAATTCCCGGTGGATTCGGTGCCTCACCGGTTTTAAACAGCTGATCATTCCGCTCAATCTTTGAACGAACGATCGGGTTCAACCGGTAAAAAGTCGGTACATTTTGGAACGGTTTGGTGAGTAAACTATTAAACCGGTATCGCACCGGTTCAGAAACCGGTGAATTTTGGAAAGTGCCCATACTTTTATTTACAACCACATACGTAATGTTGACATTTCTGACTTTTCAAAAGTTTGAAAGTGACACTTTTTTGAATTTTACTTTCCACCCGGGTGGAAAGTGGTCCCGGGTGGAAAGTGCTCACTTTCCACCCGGGTGGAAAGTAAGTTCTCATTTCCTAAAATGTTTAAGACGAGTCCTGCATGTCAAACGTTTTTTTAGATGAGTCAGAACTTGTCAACAAATTTTTAAAAAAATTTCTAGTATTTAGTCGAAATTATGAGGTTTGTAATTGTTGTAAATAAAATAGTATACAAACCTCGGTAGGAAGTTTCATTCCAATCTCGAGATTATAGTTAACTTCGACGCTTCGCGTCTCAGTTAACTAACTGATCTCTCGACAGTAATGAAACACTTTCCACCTCGGTATGTAATATACTATTTCATAGCTACAACTTGTAATACAGGGTGTCCGGAATTGAATGCAACAAAATTTTGTCATAGATTTTAAGGAGTTATTGTTGAATGAAGAGTTTTTCTGTATTGTAACAAAGAATTAAAAATTTGAGTTTGCATTTTTATTAATTTACAAATTGCAGAAAAAATTGCTTTATATTGTAAATTTTACTTTTGTGAGAGCTGAAATTGGTCTCAATCCTTTCAATTTTGAAACTGGTTGTACTCATCTTTTACTTTTTATTTTCAGCACTTTCTGTTAGATTCTTAACCCGGAGATATATTGGAGAATACGATCACAAATCAGGTGAGTACAAACATGTTTCAATAATTGATTACGCTTGTGCGTGTGGTCCATTCTCTTTTGAAAGCCATTAACATTTGAATGTAAATAAACAGCCGATTTCACGCACAAGCTCTATTTTACATCTTAATTATATAATCCAGTTCAAAAGAAAAGTGGCAATTATAAAAACTATAAAATGCACAGATGCAACACAATATAATTTTTCACAAACATCTTGCAGCCTCAAAGTATTTTTTTTATTTTTGTTTTAGAGACCCGATACAAACATGAAGTACTAGTGGACAACGATCCAATTTTATACGAAATTTTGGATACGTGCCCTAAAGTGAGTACCTATATAATTATAATGTTGAAATATACCATACTTTTTTTAAAATGTATTTTCCTTAATATTTTCATTTACGTTGATAAGGTACTCAAATAAATCCATCAACAACTGAGCTTCATTTAAAATTTCAAGAGCTTAATGAGTGAAAACACTCAAGTGTCTCAAAAATATCCCGATCGTAAGTTAGACTTAAATGCAAACCTGCCAAGGCTGTAATTGAGAAAATGCAATATATCTGTCAAATATATCTTCAAAATTATTATTATTATTGTAATGTCGGTGGGTGTTTTGCCAAAAAATAATCCGTATTTCTTGTTATCGTTTCATTGTGTGGGTCAGTAATGATTTATGCGTCTACAACCGTTTAAAACGAAGTTAGTATTTATTCAGCGTGTAAATGTTTGTTCAAAATCTTTTTTTTCATTGCAGAACGACAGTGATTTGCCTCCAAACGAAACAATCAGTTGGGCGGATGGTCTCTTATTAGTCTACTCCATCAATGACAGAAAATCTCTTACGTATTTGAAAAAAGTTGGAGCTCTGATAGCTGATAACGACATTCCAGTTTATATCGTAGGAAACAAAAATGATATGGTAAGGAAAACATAGTTAATAAAAAACATATGGAGGATGGGAATTTGGGCCAAACAGACTCACTTTAAAGTATAATTTTTCAATTTTGAGCGCAATATTTTTTATTTTTCCAGTTTTGAATGAAGTTCTAATACCGCTCATTGTCAACTGGAAGAGGTCCAATTCAATTTCGTCGGGTAACTTTTAGTCTATGTGGCAGACTATCAAACTGCAGAATAGTCAGAAATCTGAGTTTGAAATTTCAACTGATGTAGCCCAGAAATAAAATGTCCATGTTTTTATATTTTTATTGTCAAAATTCATATAAAAATTCAATTCTAATTTTCCATTAAAGGTCCACTTGAGAGAAGTGAGCGTAGAAGAAGGCGCCATCTTGGCCAGAAGTCTGGAATGCGGATTTTCAGAAGTGGCTGCTGCGGAACAGGTCGCCCCCGTCGCTGTGGTTTTTCAAGTAAGATCAATATGTAAATAATTTGGGGTATTTAGCGGAGAGGGCTCTATTTGAAACATTATCGGACCGAAATATTTTATTTTTGAAAAAACAGTGTTTGTTTTTATAGGAATTATGCAGAGCCGTATTAGCTTCAAGAAGAAAATCGAAACATTCGCTTTTAGAGAGGATGCTAGGGACGAAAACTTCAAATTTAAGACTTTATGTAAGGGGAAAAAGTGACAGTGCATTGCCGAAAGATAATACAGTATAATCTTACTAATAATAATAAATTGATGTTTAATTTTTTATTTGTTGTATATTTTTAATAAATAAACAAGTTTTTGAATTATTTATTTTCTTGGAAAATTTCTAGACTGATATTTTAAAGTTCCACAAGATGTTGATAAATTAAAATAATCACTACAGAAAGCGGAAACTTCCCTTTTTCATTCGACGAGCAGTTTATCTTCATTCTGAAAGAGATAATATCTGCTCCTGCGCTGCCAGAGATCGGGCGTGTAAGCGTCCATACTCTGTATTCTGCAGCATCCCTTGCACTGCAAAAATGGGGAGGAAATCCCTATTTTTCGGGATTCTCTTGGTGTTTTTGCTCAATTCAAAAGTCGGTCAATGTAGTATTAGTGAAAAAATTCCTTTGGGTAAGTACTTGGATTAGTTTAAGACTTGATTTAACCAATAGGTAGACAAATATTGTTTATGGCCTAATAAGTGAAAGGTAAGTACTTAATTGAATATAGGGTTATATCAAATGAAAACAATAATTGAGTTGATTGGAGTAGAATTTAGAAGGCGGAACCTCGTTCACAAATAAAAATATACTTACTTAGATTAATGTTCGCTTTTGTTAATTACAAGACTCATATAAAATAGGAAAGTTTGATTTTTCTGTAATTATATTTTTGAGATAAACAGCTTCTATACCGAGCTGCTGTTCAACAAAGGAAAACCTTTCAGTTTGATTAATTTACTCCTAATTGAATACTCAAATATATCAGCGTCTATATTTTACTATGTGGGCACAAAAACGACTACGAAAGAATAATTAAAATTCTAAAATTGGGTAGATAGGTCACTAATTCAGTACGATTTCTAGTAACTAGAAATCATGACAACTCATTTGGACTACAGAGTTTCCGCATAATATGAAGGAAGAATAAACCACAAATTCAAATATGGGTTTTCTTTTTCTAGACAAACGTTTCGGTGATTAGGTTTAGCTGAACTATTTTTTTTTTTTGGAAATGCCATATGGTTCCAATTTATTTTATTCCTTTGAAACTATTGGGAAATGGACTTTTTAATGCTTGTATGTTGATGAGGCAATCATTGGTTATTGTTTCTGGATATTCTATATTCTAGTGAATTTAAATCAGTTGAGAATAGTGTATTTTCCCATGTTGAATAAGGGACCCACAATTATTTTTGTCTATTCTCTTGTAAAGATGCAGAATATTGAAATGTAAATTTGCTTGATAATAAGTGACTTGAGGTTTTTTGAAACTTGTTTTTTTTTTTTTGCATCTGTTTGTTCTTCAGTGATCGTTGTAATTTGCTCAATCTTTAACCACTAAAGTTTCAAGTCTAAATCTCTATCCCTTGATTTATATAATTAAAATCCTAATTCAGAATATAAGTTTTTATGATGACATGTTCAATTTATTGTTCGAAACAAAAGGTTCACCCATATAAAATGTTGTCCACGCTTCTCTGTTGTAACACGACATCGTAGGAGGGAGTCATGTGATTTTCCGTAAAGAGATTTCGGTTCGTCAGTCATACGTTTCCAGTCCAGCTTTAAAGAAAACGATTTTGGGCCAAAAATTCCTGAAATCCTTTGGATTTGAAGATGTTTTGCTTCATTGCTCACAATATAAAAGTACCATCACCAGAAATGATTTTTAATTATTCCCATATTTATGAATTTGCGATTCAACAGGATGTCAATATTATTCAAATCAGAATCTCTGGTCTTTCCAAAATCCTTAATTCCGAGCAATCACTTTTATTTTCATAATGCTAATATGAGTTGGAAGTAACTTTTTGGGCATTGGCTAAATGTATTTCAAGTACCTATGATATCTTGATCAGAATATGAATAAGAAACCTTCTGGCAGGTCTGAACCTTATAGTATCAGTATATTTTTCGAAAATTTCGCGTTTTTTTAAAGTTTGTTTCCCCATAATTTTTTCTACTTTCTTTATACCGTTGAAGATTCAATAGCTAATACTATTTCTGGAGTCTATTCAAACAAAAATTCTCCTTATTGAAGGGTTATTTTCATCTTATGTTGATAACACTAAGACCACAAATAATTGGTTTACGAAGTGATAGATGAATCCTAGGTTTTGTACAAGATTTGTGCAATCACCGTTAAAATTACAACCAAGCCAGGGACATCTATTTTCGAAACTGGGTTCTCATGAAAACGATCGCTGTTTTTGTCAGTGTTAAGTAGATATGAATATGGGCGCCGAGAACAGAACCTTTGTTCTTTTCGAGAACGCTGTTTCATTGTTTTGAGAATAAGGACCCTGGACAAAAACTTGTGTTGTTCAGTTAATAAACTTTTCCTAGGAATTAGATAGTTTTTTCAGTAAATATAACAATTCTGCATATGACTTTCAGATCCTCCCAGTTTTCAAATGTTTAAAAAAAGACCCCGTCGTCCGCAAAACAAAGAACCTCTCCAATAGTATCGATTTCAAAAATGTTGTTAAGAAAAACTATAAAGAGAAGAGTGCACTGGGGAACGCCACATTGTACTTTAGTGAAGGGGCTCAATTCTGTACCTATCTCAACACACTGTTCTCTATCAAGAATAAAACTCTCAATAAGCTTTAAAATTTTACCTCTAGATCCCAGCTGATTCAAAGTTTTCACTAGAACTTGGTGATCCACAGTATCGAAAGCCTTTTTCAGTAGTTTGGAGAAGCCAGAAAGAATGAATATAAGCCTGTAGTTATTAGCGTTGCACATGTTGCCTGACTTGAATAGAGGTTTACCTTTAGCTATTTTTAATGGTTTATAACCCATGCTTCATCGATAAGTTACAAATATGCACTAAAGGATCAAGAATCAATCTATTATAACGTTTTATGAAATGTGTTTGTATATTATCCAAACCAGGAGCTTTATTTGTTTTCAAGTCTCTCGCCAATTCTGTCAAGTCCTGTTCATAGTTCCTGTTTGTTTGTGACGTCAAGCGATAATTGCTCATTGATAATTTTCCGATGAAGTTGCCTTTTTGGCTGTTTTATTTTTGATGCTAGTTTAGGACCTATTTCACTAAAGAATTTATTAAAATAATTTGCTTTGTCTGTATGTTTTGTGAGGTATTTCGCTTCTTCGGTTTTTAATAGCTTTATTTCGGTATCTCTACATTTATCCACAGATTCTTTGGTCAGTCTTTATTTATTTCAATTTGACTTTCATAGTAGTTTACTTTTGTTTCTTTTATCAGCTGATTTGTCCATTTGTCATGCTTCTGTATCTTTTGTATTCTCTAAGAAAGTTTTCATTATATCCATTATTTTTGTATTTTTGATACAGCTCATGTTTCTTGTTTACGGATACTAGGAATCCATTTTCCATCCAGGGAGTTCGCTTGGATTCTGAATAGCGTATTTTTAAAAATGCAGTTATTTATGTTTTTATAAAAAAAAATTCATGCATTCATCAATATCCTCACATCTATAAAAATCTTTCCAGTTAATCGATTTGAGGTTATCGTTAAGTTTGTCATGGTCAATTTATGTTTTTGTTGTGCTGCTTCCTATAGTCTGGCTCTTTTAATTTAGCTTCGTTGATAGGTTACTGATTTTTAATAGAATAGGCTAATGGTCAGTGATGCGACCCTGCAAAATCACCGGCATTAAAGTGAGATTTGTGTCCTTACTAACAAAGATGTGATCTAAGCAGGTCCCTGTTTCAGGTTTTGTTATATCATTTATCCACAATCATCAAATAATGGCAGTTTTATCCACTCATATGAAGCGTCTAAAGTGATACTTTATTCCACTAGTGGAATAATGAAATCAAGGAATACGGTTTGTATTGTTGGTAAAAAGGTGATAATTTCCATCAGCTTGGGAACGCACGTTTATGGGTGTTTTGTGGCTCCTCTTGTAAGGGACATTTTCCCCTTGAATTTTGTTTGCAATACTAAGCTTATTGGAAATGGAATCCTCGATATATCTTTCAGCAACAGAGGAGCTCTTCCATCCGCCATGTGTATGTACGTGTGATTGTGGATAAAACGTTGTATTACATTCGTGTTTTAGTTGCATTTTATCCACTTAGGAAAATGAAACGCTCGAACTTCGTTCTCGCGTTTAAACATTCTTGCGTGAATAAAATGCTTCCTAAAACACTTATACAATAAATAACTATTGATATTTAACAAGTTGATATAGTGACAATGCCACTTTCTTTGAAACATGACAGTTGACAGCTTGGTTTTTCCGGTGAATCTGATACAATGTACCTTTCCAATCCGGAGTTCTTCAATTGGTATTGAGGTTTCACTTTCGTGAATTGGAGCTCTTTGTGTTGTTTCCTGTATCCAGGAAGAGGATAGATTGCAGGGGTGACGTCACTCCAGCTGATCCAGACTCCAGACTCCAAACAGTGATCTTTATGTGGAGTAGGTACCCAGAAAAGAATAAGGCAGTATCAGGTTCACCAATATTTGGAATATAAATCCCTGAATTCTGTCAAAAAGTGAGTGTCTTGCAAAGAAAATTTAAATTGAAATTTAATATAAAACGATTGTTGTACAGACGGTACAGACACTCCCTTCCAAAAGCTATTGCAAGTTGACAAAAAAAAAAATATATTTTAATATAAAAAAAATACAATTAAATAATCAAGAATAATGGTAAGATAATAATAAAATTAAAATATTAACAAGATTAAATTAAAATGCTCGTTATGATTGAGCAAAATGCTGCTTTCCTGATAGAAGCTCTGGCAGGCAAAAATATGAACAAAATAAGGCGAAACAATAAGAAATTAAATCTTTGGATTCTCCCCCAAATAGACGAAATTTTCTTTTCAAATTACGGTAGCTAGTATAGATACTACAAGATAAACCTGAAGGTGAAATCAATCAAATCCAGAATATGTCAAAATTCTTGAGATGTTTTAATTAAAACTTTTTTACTGAATTTTTTACCTGTCTGGATTTTTATTAAAAAAAATTACACCCTTTAGTCGAGATAATAATTGATGGAGTCAAACAGAAAATGGCTATTCAGGCCTCTGCCTGGATTCAATAAAGAGTTGATAGGGATGGACACACAAATTTGGTTTTCACCGACTCTATTTATTGCAAATGGTCTAATATTCCCACTCTAACAATTGATTCTGAAAACGAGAGCAGCAGTACCTACCTATTTAAAGTCCAAAAATCTGAATTGACTTACCTCAGAAAAACATGGCACTACCAATCAGCACTCACACAAAATGGAAGCCTACAATTAAATAAAAAAATTAAAATATAATATTTATATTTCAAGAATAGATAAGATAAGATTTATCAAGTAAAAACTTAACAATGATATGATAATATGAATTGATAGCAAATAGTAGATTATACCACGGGTCAATAATGATAGCTATTATTCGCGAGGAATTTTCACGAACTGAGCCACGTCAGCGGCGAGGGAGTAACATTCCAATGGAATAATAGTCATTATTGCGAGTAGTATACTCTACTTCATTTACGACAAATTCATTTATTTGAGATTTTTAATGAACAAATTTCATCCATCTCAATTCTCAATACAAATCCACAAGCACAACACTTTTGAGGAATAATGACCATTAATCCCGCTACTCGTGATTATTCCCTGGGGGAATACCATATGTCATTATACTGTCAAAATCACAAGTATAATTCTTACATTATACATTAGTAGTAAATAAATATATTGAAAAATCTATAAGGGAGAATCCAAAAATTAAAAGCAAAAATTACAAAAAATAAAATGGACTCGCCTGCCAGACTTCTGTCGAGGAAAGAGAACGTTTTAGAAACCAAACCCCACAGGAAAACGATCCTGCGTTTTTTATACTTAACTGCATTTTAACCAGTTCAACCAATCAGACGAGTACACCCAAAAGATCATATTCACTTTACAATGAAAACCCACGTGGAATGAAAGAGAATAGATAAAAATCCTCTATCTATCTCATTTAATAGATATTTGCATTTTACGCGCGATGGATGGCAGCTTTTGTACTATTTTGAATTTTGTGGATATTTTTAGATTCTTATAAATTATTATTTTGCTGATTCTGAAATAACAAATATACAACTTTATAATGGAAATGAAAAGAGATGGAACATGTTACGTAAATGATAAATTTATCATAACACATTCTTTCATGGACTTTGCAATGATTGTATTTATATTCTCAGTTCTAAAATTTTGAATATAAGCTTTCATTTCTACCTACTGAAGATATCAAAGAATATACAAAAAAACGATGTACAAAATATACCTACTGAATTATAACTAACATGCAAAAGGTAACGATTTTATTGACACACAGTTAATCAAAAGTACAGACACAAATCACAGGACTTAAAATGCTGATAAGATACTTTTTTGTTGTTTTTGGAAGATTTCCTGGAGATTGGCTAGTCTGCTTCAGAACTGATTTACTTTCAGTGCTCTTGTTTTTGTTTTGCTGTTAGATCTGGATTTTGAATCTGCCAAGTCTTTGCTTTTGGTTCTGTTCAGTCTAGGGCTTACCTTCTTCGAGTTTTCACTTTGTGGTAGCTTTTTTGGTGGCTCTTAAGAAAACACTACGGACTCTTGCTTTTCTTCAAATTCGTAATAGCGTAATTGATGAGTTGGAGTAGCTGGTGCACTGCTATGCTTGATCTCCTGAACCTCTATATGCTCCTCGAACTTGGTGCCTTCCTCCAATGCCTCCGCCGAATACTTATCTCCGTTGATCAAAAGGAGGGATCCCTTGATATTTGCCTTATGTCCTTTTTCAAGTGCTGCTTTTTAATGTTTGACCAAAATTCTCCTTTCTGCTCTTTCTTCTGGCGTAAGGTCGTCACAGATGCTTATTTGCGTGCCTTTTAGCTTTTTACACAGCCGCAGAACTTCTAGTTTTATAAGAACGAAACGAATTTAACCACTATTGGACAGCAAGGAATTTGAAGACGTAATAACGAAGTCCGGCAGACTAACGGATTGATCGTATTGCAAACCAAATATGATTATGTTGTTTTTCCTAAAGTTTCTTTGTATTTGTTCGTTTAGAGTAATTTGTTTTTGAAACTTTTGTATAATTTCGCGTTTTTCGACTTCACTCTGGACTGATCTCTGTAGAGCCCCGACTTCTTCGTTGACTTTTTACACTCCGTCTTTATTTCAGTTTTGACAGTCTCAAGTCTCTGTCTGCGTACGGTTTTCTTGTTTTGTAAACTCGGTAAGTTTCACAAAGAGTGCAGCATTATTATCATGCATTTTTTTCCGTATATGGTAGACTTTATTTCCGTTGTTCATATTTTCGAATGATTATATTTCGGAATGATATTGCATTATTGATATATTGATAACCCTGATTGGTGTGTGAACTGTGAACGCATTTTTTAACGATTCTGTTGTTTATTTTTTGAGTTAAAATTCAGGCCGAAATATTCACTATAATTGAGTACCTAATACCAATGAAGTAAAAAGAAGGTTTGGAATGGGTTTCGCGTCATGCAATTGATTCCAGAATGAGATAGCGCTAATAAGAGCAAAAAATCTATTGGATCTCCCATATCTCTCACTCTAACCCTGGTGAGATAGCGCTAGTAAGTGCAGGAAAATCTCACGGATCTCTCCTGTTCTCTCACTCCAATGTTGGCCGCAAATGTATGTATTGAGTAGATAGGCAAAGGGCTATTCCAACCTTCTCATTACTTCATTGCCTACACACTTTCAGTTTATTTATAGGTTGTAAGTTTGTCGAAATTCGAAATATTTGACGGAGCGAAGTTAATAACGCGTTCAACCATCTAAAGGTCGACTCACACACACAATACTTCCAAGAATGGTAGAAGACTTTCTGATTCCTCCTCCATTGAGAACTTTATACTATATTTGATGTTCTTAGGGGGTTTATGTGGTCCAGGAATCGTTCAAGATACTGTTGGCTGTTGTTAATGACTCCATAATATTATGAAAGTATCATTAACATATCTTGATCAAAATTTAAACTTGAGCTCACTGGTTCTGATAGCGTTTGCTTCAAACCAATTCGTTTAGTTGTTACTTGGAATCTTTGATGAAATGCTTTTTTCTACAAACGTCACTAAAAGTGTCGTTTTTAACGGATGCTGTCAGTGTCTAAAATGCCATTTTATGACACTGGTGTTAATAGTGATCACTTTTAGTGCGTTTGTAGGAAAAATAGTGTATGATATTCGTGCTAAAAGTGATTTTATTTTGTTCAAAGAGATGGAACACTCCGCCTTCGGCGTCGTGTCCCAAACTTCAATTTTCACAAAATAAAATGTCACTTTTAGCACTTATATCATAAATTACTATTTTGTAGCAGTTTTCTGTGCTCGTGATTGTTCGTAGTGGGACTCGGTCTTTGTGTATTTTTGTCAATCCATAGAGATGTGGTGATTTACTATTGTGGAATAGTGAGCCTGGCCTGGTTTTGGTCATATCATCTATGTATGCTTTGGATAACCGCAGTGCGTTGTTGATCCTAATTTCCACTGTGCCTGTGGTGGATCTTCCTTCAATTCAACGTACTTCCACATTTTTAGTGTCTACTTCAACTTGGTGTTGTGAGTTTCCATAATGTTGTCCATAATGTCCATACTTTCCTTTGTAGATTTCTTGGATGAGTTGGTTTGGAGTAGGGTTGTAGACTGTTTTCTTCTTCCTTAGATATATTCTTGATTTGTTGCTTGGTTTTCTTTTATAAATTTCTTCATTATCACCGATTCTACTGATGCTACAATGTCCAAAGTTGAAATGTCTTCTCTATCAAAGTTGAGACCTTTGGATACCAGTTGTGGTTCTTCTTCTTTCAGAAGTTTTGATGAGATATTTAACAGAATGCTAGGGTATATTTTCGTAGTATTTGCACATGATATGAGTAATTTGCAGCCTTATTATGACTCTCTTGATACTTTGTTTTTGAAGCTTCTGTTGTGAACTAGTAAATTCATTCTTTTATCATTATTAATACCAATGTCCACTGCATTTCCTCCTTAACAAATTTCATCATCTGTTTAGTTTAGTCCCTTATTCAAATAAGTTTTATAACTTATTGCTTATTTAGATTTTGAAGGACGATGCAAATTATTATACAACCAATGTCCTGTTTTCCGAAAAGATGTTTCCTTTTGTTGGTAACCCATAGGGGGTATTCTTGCCGCCAAATACAGAGTACCTTTTCAGACCCTATTTTATTATCCATGGTGAGAATTACCCTAAGGTTACTTTAAGTTTTTAGAATTGGAGTTAAGTAAGTCGCTTCGTAACATCGCTAGCGAACAGTCGGTTTTTAACTTCGGAAGCGTTGAGTCGAGTTCCAATAAATTTAAAAAAACTTTCAAATGATCTCGAGTTTTGTTTTCTGCTTTATTAAAAAAACGGAAAATAGATACCAGTCCCTTCATAATCCGAGAGTATAACAATTCGCATTTTCCCAAATAGGTATAATCCAGATGGTCTTCCTGTTGTATAATGTGGTCTTTGATTTCCTCATATCTTTGTTTTAGGTCCTCAATCTGTTTCATTTATGGTAATTTATTATGCATCTTATCACTCACTCTTTGTATAGGATTATTTATGCTATGGGTCGAGAAATGGGGAATTCAAGTTTAAAGCCATTCAACATGATTTTGTTGTCTCTCTGCGTCACTCGAGGCGTCACTCAATAAGATGTGTTCTTCCTTGAGTTCCTTGGTGATTTCGAATGCTGTCCTCTCGTCGCCTTGAAATTTTTCAAAGATACCTACGAAGTAATGAACTATCATTTGATATTTGCTGCCTGGCACATTATTCAAGAATTTCAATGATAAAAACTTGTTCGGTTTTTTGGACAACATTCCACTGAGTTTCTACGTGAAAATGCCAGTAGCTTGAAGTAGTTCTTGATGTTTTCGTTTTTTCGTAAAGAGAGGATTTAGCTTACTGCAGAAAACAATAAAAGAATGCTGAAAGGATTGTCGCTGATTGACCTTTTTATACATCAACGTTGTAACGGGTTTTTCAGGGGTGTTAAGCTGTGGCAAGCTTTATCAGTCAGGTGATAACTTTCGGTCAATTATCCATCGGTTTTCTCGGGCGCCACCCTCGGGATTAACGTGGTCGAGGGTCCACGTGCACCAGGTAGCTTGTTACAGTGAAGAAAGAAAAACCAGAGGTCGTGCGCAAGAAAAGAATAACTCCAATCAACTTAATAACATATTTATTTCCCACAATAAATTAAACAGGAAAGTATAACTAAGGTCTATCAAAGAAACAGTGAGGGGGGGATAACAAAAGCAAAACCTCTACGGTACGAGAGGCGACAAAATTCGGAACGGTTCGCTAATCGGTAATATTCGGGACGGTTCGATAATCGGTATGATACGGTACGGTTCGGTAATCGCCTTGATATGGTACGGTTCGGTAATCGCCTTGATACGGTACGGTTCGGTAATCGGTATTATTCGATACGGTTCAGTAATCGCCTTGATACGGTATGGTTCGGTAATCGGTATTATTCGGTACGGTTCGGTAATCGCCTTTGCCCTCAGCTCGTATAAGTGAAAGCTTAAAGCACTTGCGCGAATGAAACGGAGCGGCCGAGCACAGGTTTTAATACTCACCATCCCCAGACGGAGAGAGGAATATCGTCGTAACGAACCTGCACAATGAAACCCTAACCCGTCGGCGCAGAAAAGAATGGTGCCACTGGGAACCGAACCAGCCAGTGACCCCATTCCCCTCTCGTGGGAATGGAGAAGACGGAGACTGTAGATTTTCGAAGGCGTGAGGGATATCGCGGAACCAAACCAATGCGATAGCCCCCAAACCCTCGGCATGGTAGAGAATGGTGCCACAGAGTAACGAACCAGCCTGTGGCCGCATTGCTCACGTGCGTGAGAAGCGGAAACGGAGCTTGTCGATCCCAGAAGGCGTGAAAGATCTCGATCCCAGAAGGCGTGAGGGATATCGCGGAACCAAACCAACGCGATAGCCCTAGCCCTTCTAGATAGCAGAGAATGGTGCCACAGATTAACAAACCACCCTGTGGCCGCATTGCTCATGCGTGGGAACGAACAAGAAAATACTTGTGCTCAAGCTCCCATGGTTGTCTGGCGGAAGGCGACGGTCTTCTGAACTACGAGCTGCTGGCGGCGGCGGTATTAACGGTTCGGTTCGGAGGATTACCTTGGGGGCTCGGTCCACTTCGACGTCGGCTATGGCGTATCTGCAGGCAGCTTGTCTCATCCAGGCGGTAGGTCTGGTCGGTTGTGCTTTGCTGGAGCGACTCCCAGTGTCGACGATGCGTAGCGCCTTTTATTAGCGAGTAGCAGCGCGTCAGAACCTGCGTCTCGAAGTGATGCCGAGTCGACACGTGAATTTCCGATCGAAGGCGCGCGGACAGCGGTACTGGAATGCTTTTTGCTGGCAAGGTCACGCGTAAAAGAATAATAAATATAAATATGAATTGTTATTAAATTACTAACAAAAATTCTGAGAACTTCGTTACAACGTTTGGATCTTCAACTCAATCCTCAAACTTATATCAGCTACGCGTTCCAGGATAAGTTCTGATAGCCTGCAACTTGACACTGTGGAATCTTGTGGTTCCGACGACGGCAATCCACCAATTGTCCTCAAAACTTACGCACAAGAGTTGAAGAGTTGGTTTCAACTCTTCGCAAACTGTTTTCACTTTCTTGCAGTCGAGGCGTTTTGTCGCAATCATCATGCCATCTCACTAATATTCGCACTTTCAAAAGTAATGAAAAAGGCAGTCGAACTGGAAGTCGTTAAATACCTCCAAGTCAATAAGCTCATCTCTGACAAACAGTATGGGTACGGTGTAGAAGATATCAACAGAGGATCTGCTAGCGTACATCAGTTATAGTTGGAACTCGACACTCGAAAAACATGACGACATGAAGGTCTCTTCGGCAAACGTCCATCGTATGGCCTTCCGAACGAATGTAGCCATTTGGGGCAGGTCACTGCCTGTTGTGGTCGCCGGTGTGTCTTCAAATACACTGTTCATAAATGTCGGCGTTTCCCAAGCCTCAATTTTGTCCCCAACATAATTGTTTCTCACCTTAATTGAAATCCTATATACAGCTTTGAGGACGATAGGTAGTAGCTTGATGGCATCTTACTCTTCTAACAAACCGCTTTTTGCAGTCACTTCCACACGCCTCCCCCGAGAACAAATTTACTCTATCAACAGTGATCTTGAAAGCAGATACTATTACCACCTTGGGCCTTGACAATCTAGCCAGATTCAATGCTTCTACGACTAAAGCAACAGTATTCTCAAATAGGAAATCTTCCGCCGATGATATGCAGCATTAAGGATGTCGGGATAAAACTTTGCTGTCAATTCCTTAGTATCTTTTCTTGGGGTGTTCGCATCGACCAACTTGTCGTGGCATGATCAAGTATCTTCGATCATCAAAACTGCTTCTCAGAAATTAGGTTTTTTGTTTCGTGCAATTTTTTTTTTTACTCCTGAACAGCTTCTTCTCTTTTATAAGGCTCAAAGAGGACTATATTGTTCTAAACTGTTCTCATTTCTAGAGTGATGCTCCCAAGCATTCGTTGGCTCTATTAGATGCAGAACAAAGAACAGCAATAAAAATGATCGATAATCCAACTCTCACCGACTCATTGCAGTATCTCGAACATAGACGCAAGGTGGTCGACTTTTCGTTATGCTATCGTTACTACCATGGGAGATGTTCTGACGATCTGGTCAACCTCATTCCAGTTAAGAGAAGTTATTTAAGAACCACAAGAATCTCAAAGTGGTAAAGTTGGCTATTGGCTACCCCAAGGACCTCTAAATATAGGGCTTCTTTTTACTGCCTACCTCTGGAACCCCCTGCTTCCAACTTCATTTCCTGAAAGCTTTAACCACGTGTTCAAACGGAGGGTTAATCGTTACTTAATTTCTTCCGCTCATGGTACCGCTTAGGTAGTATAGACTTTGTCTTTTGTGGGCGGTCCAATATAAAAAAAAAATCTCCACCGGGATCGTAGATATAAATAACAGCTTATTGTATTTCTGTTCTCTTATTTCAGGCGCCATTTTTGAACAAGGAACCGATGACGTGCAAACAGCATTCAAATTCGCTATCGCCAATCACAATCAAAATGACTCGGGACGACGTTTCGAGCTGCAAGCTTACGTCGACGTCATCAACACTGCGGACGCATTCAAACTATCGCGATTAAGTAAGTTTAATTTTGATTTCGAATGGTAATTTACATTTAAACTAGTCCCATTAGTGCGCTGCACACAAAAGGGCACAGTACCATTAGATTCGCTAATTTAAAATTGCGCATAAGTTTAATTACCTCGACCGTGTTTAATTTGAATAAAAATCTCCTTAAATTTCATTAAAATGATTAGAGTTTTGCGTGATTATAAGAGCCGCACTCCTTTGAATTAATTTATTTAAATTAATTTTACTGGTGAATATAGGTCGTTCAACTAGATTTTAGTTGTATATGCAGCACTTTTAAACATAAAAGAGGCTCATCCAAAAGTGGCCTAAACATAATTTGGTCAAGATATGTTTTTTATCACAACTTAGGTTTTCTTGAAAATGTTACAAGATTGCCAAATATTCCTCATAGTGAATAAACCACGAACAATATGCCAAGTTATTGAGCCCTTTGAATTGAAAAACCTATACCCACATAAAATACATTTCAGTTTGCAACCAATTCGCCAGAGGAGTCTACTCCATGGTCGGTGCAGTATCGCCGGATTCTTTCGACACTTTGCATTCGTACAGTAACACCTTCCAAATGCCTTTCGTCACTCCGTGGTTTCCGGAAAAGGTGTTAGCTCCGTCTTCAGGATTTCTTGACTTTGCAATTTCGATGAGACCAGAATACCATCAAGCCATTATCGATACCGTTAAGTATTACGGATGGAGGAGGATCATTTATCTTTATGACTCGAATGATGGTAAGCTTGATAAAATTAAAGATAAAAATAGGGTGGTACTAAAAAGTGCAGGAAATACATAAGAAAAACATTAAGACTATTATTTTAAAAGGTAATTAGCAAATCCAGCTGCTGCAATTCCTTATTCTGAAAACACAATAAGGTAACACACTGCATATTTTCCTGGAAATTTAACTGGATTGGTTTCATTAGGGTATACACAGGTTGATCAATTACCATGATGTTACTATTTTCATCCATGGAACTTGATCCTAATCTCTTAAGTACCACTTTGACTTTAGATCTAGGAACATTATTTTCAATAATTATCATCTGTTCTCTAGGTTTGCTAAGATTACAACAAATTTACCAAGCCTTCGCTCCTGGAAATGAAAATTTTCAAGTAAGGACAGTCAGGAGAATCAGCAATGTCACCGACGCTCTACATTTTTTGAGAGGATTGGAAGAACAATCAAGATGGGAGAATAAGTACGTGGTTCTGGATTGTTCTGCGGATATGGCAAAGGAAATTGTTGTTGGACATGTGAGAGATATTGCGTTAGGAAGGAGAACTTATCACTACCTTTTATCAGGATTGGTATGTAGGCATCCCATATTAAACCTTTGTGTTGAAAAAAGAATTTCAAAAAGACATAGAATACCTAATATAAGTTCTCATATTTCGCCCCCGCAGTATCTGCCTGTTAATTTCAACATCAAAAAAATTAAATAAAACTACTAAACACGCGAAAAAGAAATATGTTAAATAGTTGCGAACAATGGCCAGCAGTGTGCGCATATTTTTTTTTTATCAGGGTTGATAATTAACAAATGGGGCGGTTCAAATATCGTTAAAGCCATTTATTAAAATAAATGGTCTGTCGTGACTGAAAAAAAGTAAATTATTATTAGAATTCGCAACTCATATGTTGTGTGCGTCAGTTGCCCGTATGAAAATATTAATTTTCCCACATAGAGTTTCCACATTACAGATATCATTCCAAATTATGTTGAGCATATTTCTTAAGGAATAAAGTCTCCTATAAATCATTTTGGAACATGAAAACAGTTTTTTCAAAGATCCTACTCCGTTTGTCGAAAGAGGAGTTATTGTTATACCAACCAAAATCCAAGGAGAGAATATTCGATTCTCTGTTCGCTTACTCTTTTCTCGTGCACAACTTCACTTGACATCCAACAGAATATCACTACAGTTGGTGCAGAGCCAAGTACTTACGGTAAATTTCTTCAATAGATTATAATGGACAGTATCCTTTTATAGAGGCAATGGTGTAGTACTTATTAACTCTGTTTCATACCAATACCTAAATGTGTAGTAATCGTGCTGTTAACAGAGAAGATACATCACAGAGTTTATTTTTAAAAAAATCCTCAGTCACTGAAATTTTACTAACCAAAATAATTATTTATAGTTCACGAATCCTCTAATCCTTAGTTTACCTTTACAAAAATTACAGCTTGCCAAGTTTCATAATTTAATAGACAATGACATACCCAAATATTTTTCCAGGTCATTTTGTAGCTCCAATGAGGGTTCACGGGAACTTAGTTCTGAGCTGGACTGTTGTGTCACTTGCTGATTTATCTGAGTAGAATCAGTCCTTCTTCTCGAAGTGCACACATACGTATGTTCATGTTCCAGTCGTTGCATTTTCGGCATGTTTTGTCATCCCTTCTTCTTGAATCCTTAAATGCAGATCTCCTCTCTCTTGTTCTTCTCTCGACGTAAGCCTTATGAATTTTGTTCCGATCTTCTATGGCCGTTCTGCACTCATTATCAAACCAGCGCACCCTTTTCCGTCTCGTATTCTTGCCTATTATTTGCGTTGCGAATCCTAGCATTTCAAATTTAGATTTATTCCAATGTTCCTCCGCTCTTAAAGTTCCTTTGTTTGTTATTCCTCGGAAAAGTTCTTCTTCAAGCTGAAGTTTTTCAAGCAGTCAGGTGCTGCACTTGCCCTGATGTTGTTTCTGCATATTTTGCATCTGAACTTTACCTGCACCAGTAGGTGTTCTGCAGCATGCTCCTCGTCTATACTTTTTACGGTAGTTGCTGCTGCTCTTCTGTCTATGAGGACATGGTCTATTTGGTTAGTGGAAGCTCCACCTTGCATGATCCACGTAGTTTTATGTATATTCTTGTGAGGGAAAAGGGTAGCTTATAACTATATCCTTCCTGCTGGCAAAATTGATTAGAAATTCTCCATTTCGGTTGGATCTTTCATGGAGGGAGTGTCTGCCTTTGGTGCCCAGGAACTGTTCCTCTCGGCCAATTTGGGTATTCAATTCCAATATTACGATTTTTATATCGTTTCTTGGGCAGTTTTCGTATGCTTCGTCCAGTTGGTTATAGAATACTTCTTTTTAACACGCTTTTATCAGCTTCACCTGTATTTATGTTTGTTTGTATGTTTGTAAGTAACTCTCCTTTGGACTGAAAGCAAGTGGCTTATTACTGTTAGTATATCCCTTTACCTTAAGTTCGTTCGTTGGCCGAGCAGTCTTAGGCGCGGGTCTTCGCTGACGTCAACTCCCAAACTCTCCAATCGTGGGTTCTAATCCAGTCCACGGCCGAAAAAAAAAATAATTGTTTTTTTCAGTAACTTTCGGGATTGGTGCCCTAAATCGAAATGGGTTTTCGTCAATCCCTCCTATTCACGATGCTGTCCAATGGATCCTCATTGAAGGATTTAAAGAGTATTCATTCCGACTACGAGGCCTCGAATAAGACCCGTATCGTCACTACCTTTCCGTGCCAGAAGTGGGTAATTTGCGCGCCTGCAGCTTTCCTTGGATGTGGTTGCCGTTTCTCAGGCTCCCACTCCGGAATCGAACCCTGATTCCCCGTTACCCATTACAACACTGATCTCTATAGTAACTATCATCACAAAGTCGGTAAGGCAGAGAAAGAGTTCGATGGAACTACATCACGTATACAAATGCTTCTGCGCATATGCGTTCTGCGCCCAAGTCAGCAGTGGCAACTCGCTACAGTCCACTACGCAAGAATCCGCCCTCGCTTGAGCCCTGAGGCATCATGACTCAGCTCCAGTCAAGGGTAAGGCAACGCCGGTCTAGTTTTACGGTCATTTCAAACTAGAGGAAACCTACACAACTCTGGAATGACTGCAACGTATTACTTGTTACGTACTCCCTTGCTGAACGAAAATTACAACTTTCATTCATTTGATAAGTATGATTTCGTGTACTCTTAGCGGATACTCAACGATTTAGACACCCAGAGAGCAATTTGCTAATTCCTAGATGCACACAAATATTATGAGTTATGATGCATATTAAGACTTCATAGCTTGTGTTTGTAACCAGGGCACCTCCACGTGGTGATGGTGGGCAACAGAACTATCTGGCAAAGTTCCTGGGTTAACGACGTGTATGCCGTCATGGCAGGTACAAGTGATGAGTACTTTACGATGCAGGGATTCGGAGTCCCAGTAACGGCGTCTGGTCAGGGTGAGGAAGCAGGCCCGCAGGCGTCGTCATCAGACGACTGCAGCACTTTAGTGGTGGGTTACTTGGCTACTGGAGAGTATACTGTTACAAGAAGTAATTATTCTCATTTATGTAATAAAGGTCTCGATTCGTTTTGTAATATTTGTGAAGAATTTAATTCGGAAAAGAATCGAGGATCGTTGTCTGCTAAGACAACAAGAACAGAGAAAAGTAGACAAAAGTCTATTAAAAGAACTACAGGAGTCTCAAGCGAGGAATTAGAAGAGAGAAAGAAGAAAAGAAGGCTCTATATGAAAAATTGCAGAGCCAGGCAGTCAAAGGAGGCCAGAGAAGCTCGTTTGCAGAATGCACGTCAGCATGCCGCTGAAAGCCGAGCCTCGGAATCTGAACAAACTAGAGAGGCTCGTTTGCAGCAAGTGCGTCAGCATGCAGCTCAAACTTGAGCCTCAGAATCTGAACAAACTAGAGAGGCTCATTTGCAGCAAGTGCGTCAGCACACAGCTCAAACCCGAGCCTCAGAATCTGAACAAGCCAAAGAGGCTCGTTTGCAACAAATGCAGCAACGAAACGCTAAGTCCAGAAGATTAAGTAGAGCCAGTATGACGGGCTTTAGGTAGACAGTTAACAGATTTTGTGATATGTGAAATTTGCACTAAACGGTGCTATAAACATCAAATTTTTAACTGAATTGTAGATACTAAAACGGCACCATATTTACCTGACGAATTAAAACAAAAGAGTTGCTTGGTTGTTTGAAATCGTTGCAAGGCCCATTTGACTTCGAAGAAAAATATTGCACCATCTAAGTCTTACTGGAACAATTTGGATCCAGGCTCTATTCCAGAAGTAATTGCAGAGTTATCGCAAGCTGAGCAGAGGCTGATTTCACGCATTTATACCATTTGTTAAATTATTGTTCGCCCAGGATGTTTTCGAAGTTACTGAAAATCTGCCGAAGATGTTACCAAGATACACAAGTAATGCTGGAATAGTTGTCATTACTGAGCGTCTTGAAAATATTAACGTTGCACGACAGTTTTCAGTACATAGGCAAAAAGTGTATTACGCACTATTTGGCTAGTTACTAACAATCCACTTTACAAAGACGTAACTATCGATCAAAATGTTGTTATGAATGGCGAAGATATAATAAGAGTAGAAGAAGCACCAGTGGAGGTTGCTGAGGAGACCAACGAAGGACCTGACAAGAATGCCAGTATATCAATGATTTTTCGAGAATTGTACGTGCTTCGTGGCATCAAGGAAACAATGTCATATTTACGTCAGGATTTGCAGGTGTACAATGCTGTGCGATGGCATTGGCAAACATTCTAAGAGCCAGTATTCTTATACCACAGCACTGGTCTACAAATCCACTCAATATAAATATGATAACAGGCGACCAGATCTACAGTAATAGAAGATTTGAAAATGAGAGAAGTTTAACGGCTTATCCCATTGAGAATGATGGATATCTATCGGTGCGAAATTTCAATGCGGTCAAAGATCAATTAATTGTTCGCATTTGGCAAAAGGTTTGAGATCATTTTTGACGATGAACCGAGCATATATGGAAGCTTGAACGATAAGTATAATGCAGACCTTGGTTGCACCCTTCGTCAAGGCCTGAAAGACCTGTTCGTATTATATAGTGCTGGCATATTAATAACAGGTGGACAATCATTCGGAGTGATGCACTACAATGATAAATACTACTTTAGCAATTCACATTCTTGCGGTCAAAAGGGATTCAGAGCGAAAGACAGCAATGGGAAAGTTTGCATCATCGAATGCGATAATTTAGAAGAGTTTGTGAGGGTTTGTAAACGTATAACAGGCAGCAGAAATGTACAGTATACTCTTGATTACGTTGACGACGAAGTCTTTGATATAAATGATGAACCTGAGAAAACAGAAACACAGAGTATTGGAACGGTAACGGCAGCGTCTAAAACGATCACTTCTCAACAAGAATTAACTGATCAAATAATCCCACTGTAGACATCAGTGATGGCACCGATTGTTGTAATGCAACCCAATGTGGAAGATGAATTACAAGTTTTACGAAATCTGAATGAGATTACCCGCAAAACGAAAGACAATATCGTTAATGTGGGACATGAACTGAAAGCAGAAGAATTTGCCTGGTACTTCTTGTTTCCTTATGGAAAAAATGGTTTTAAAGAGCAAATACCTGTAAATATTGCATTAGATTACTTTCAGTTCAGAATATTGGGAAGTGATACAAGATTTCAACGCAATGACTATCTATTTTATGCCTTATCCTTCTTTGAATATTATCGTATTAAAAGCACTATATTTCAGCATGTGGCAAGAAAATCGTTAATCAAGAAGAAGCGGTTGAAGACGTGACGTCCATCTGTATGTGAAAAATTTGAGGGGTTCTGCAGCTTATTGGAGATCAGCCTTAAACGAGCTATAAGCTCAAATCAGATGTTTAGAAGCTCCAACCTACTTTGTAACATTTAGCTCAAATGATCTCAACTAGTTGGATGAACGAAAAGCTTTGTTAATAGCTGATGGTAGACCTGATGTTAATACTAGTACGCTTGACATTTATGAGACTTAAAGACTTATCGAAAAGTACCCAGTAATTTTGAGTCGACATTTCATGATTAGAATAAATCCTCTAATGAAATTTATCAAAAACATTGATGATGTATTTGGCGACAAAGTGAAAGATCATTGGTGGCGTATTGAGTTCCAGAATCGGGGCAGTCCTCATACCTTCATATGGTGATCTGGATTGAAAATCATCCAGAGTTATACTCAGAAGAAGGGAAACTTCTTCTCGATCGTAACTGTTGCTGTAGAATGCCTACAGAAGAAGAAGATTCAGTGCTTCACGATCTAGTTAAGAAATGTCAAATTCATCGGCATACACAAACTTGTACAAAAAATAATACCTCTGTAAGATGCCGATTCAACTTTCCACGTCAAGAATGTGACGAAATACGAATCGTGTCTTATTAATCAGATGATTTTCTTCGTAACGGAGGTAGAATTTGTTTACTTAAGCGTCGAAAGGAAGATGCGTGGGTAAATAATTAGCACCCAGAGGTATTGAGACTGTGGACAGGCAACAGGATATTCAGCTCTGCGGATCAAACGAAGCGATAGCGTACTATATAGCAAAGTATCTCTCGAAAGCAGAACCTGAAGGCGTAGATTTGCAAGCAATACAGCAGATTCAACGTGAAGAAACTGATATTTCACGCAAACTTTTCAGGATATGTATGAAGATTCTTCATGAACGACAAGTATCGGCTGCAGAATGTGCGTATCGACTTTGTCACATCCCATTACGAGACAGCTCGCGAAGCTACATTTTTCTGAACTCAAGAAAGCCAGAACAACGTTACAGAGTATTGCAATTCGACAACTGGCTATTATAGCAATATCTTTGAAAGATATGAAAAACGTCCGCTACAACATCCTGACTACGATTTTGCGAACATGAGCCTAACAGAGTTTGCAATGTTGTTTGAACCATTCTATCCGAAAAAGGTAAGCGAGATGGAGGAAAGTGTAGATCCTGACGCCTATGAAGAACATCCAAACATACGTCGCCCACTCATCACCTTATAATTAGATAAGAGAAAAATGGTTGTGCGCAATGTTCTCGCAGTTGTGAGGGTGCCATACTTTATAGCAACATCAGATCCAGAAAACTTTTTCTACAGCCTACTCAATCAATATATGCCTTATCGTTCGGAAACTGAATTACTTGAAGGTTTCGATAATGCAAAAGAGGACATCTTAGATCGTGAAAATCGTTTGAAGGAAATGAGTAGACATATGCGCCAATTCCGGGGTGGGACCAACAGCTTGAAAATGCATTCAATCAAGTACATGCATTTGAAATTTTAGATCAGCCAGAGATTATCAATCCTGAACTTGGGGAAGAAATGAGCAATTATCAATTCCAGAAAGCACAACAGGCTATGAATATTGATCAAAGACAATTGTTCATCTTCATCACAGAGAGTATCAAGAATCAACTTAACGGTGATTTTAGACAAGAGAAAATTTTTGTAACTGGTGGAGCAGGTACCGGAAAAACTTTCCTCTTTAATCTATTGAAAACCTAAGTTAAGCGATGTTATGGGAAATCGGTAGTGAAAATTGGTGCTCTCACTGGAGTTGCAGCACGGTTGGTCGGTGGATCTACACTACACCGTCTGCTGAAACTACCAGTACAAATAATGGAGTTATTGTTAGCATGCCACTTCTAACTGGTAATTATTTAAGAGGGATGCGCCAATTATGGCAAAACGTTGAGTTTCTATTCATAGATGAAATTTCTATGGTACCTTATGAGAAGCTTTGCACGATTGACTCTCGTTTGCGTCAACTGAAAAGCCCGGACGCTTGTTTTGGAGGCATAAATGTTTTACTCTTTGGTGATCTGATGCAGTTATCACCTGTCCAAGTTTTGAGGATAAAGGGACTGTTATTTATACAATTAAAGCACAAGACCAGCTCGTTGATGCTACACGAAACTTCGGTAATAAGGACTTGAATTCTGTGATACCTAATGATATAAATAAATCAGGAGGTCTTCCCAATGTACTGAAAATATTTGTGGGAGCTAAAGTGATATTAAGGTCGAATATTGACGTGTCAAAAGGTTTAGTGAATGGTAACATGGGTTTTATTACAGAAATCATATATGGCCAAATTTTCGCAGGGACCAACTATATGCAGAAGACATCCCGTCAGTCCGTATCGATTTCGGTTCGGATGGTGTACACTTAATTAAGCCAATATCGATACAGTTTCCAGCAAAATACAGCTATGGAACTGCTGAGAGACGAATGTTGCCATTAATCCTGAGTTGGGCATCGACCGTCCATAAGATGCAAGGTTGTACAGTTGATCATGCAGTCATTTATCTGGGCTCTCGACTGTTTGCTGCTGGACAAGCTTATGTAGCACTTAGTCGGTGCAGATCTTTGGACGGTATTCGAATCGAAGAACTTGATTGCTCAAAGTTAACAGGTAAAACTCCATGTAACAGTGAAGCATTAGAGGAAATGATTCGATTACGAAATAATAATTCATAAGACTCCTCGATATTACTTGTTCGCAAATAATACAACATCATTCAGTGTGGCTGTTTATATTGGCAATATAGACATTTTTGAATACCTTTTGAATCAAAGTCCGAAAACGATTACATAAAGGTAATTATTAATGATTCAGAAGATTACTACAGTTAATGATAACAATCATGAAAAAAGGATGATAGAGCAACTCTTGAAGAAGGGTACTAAAGTCAATACTGTAGAAAATGGGTCCACTGCTCAAAATCTAGCCATTTCAAAGGTCTCGCTGTTTCTATTGACAACATAGAAATCTTCGATTGTCATTAAAATCAAAGTCCAAAACTGCTTATAAAGTAGAAAATATTAATAACCTGAAAGATTGCTGCAATCAATAATAATAATCATGGAAAACTGAAAGTAAAATATCTGTTGAATTATTCCAAAAAATGTTCACTTTAAAAAGTGCATCAAAAATGGAGTTAAGAAATTATAGAATTCCTGTTGAAAACCGATTCTAAAAATAATTTGTTTTTTATCGTAATTTTGTATTGACGAAATATTCAGTTACTTAAATATTTTTTATAATCCAATGAGAGGGGCGTCAGATAAGAGCCTAAATTTCTCGTACATTGAACACCCCACGCTTTTTTCACAATAATTCTAATATTTTTTGTTCATTAATATTTTTTGTTTATATTAAAAATTATTTTTCACTTTTTAGTTCAATTTACTATGAAAGCGTGTTTTTTAGTTTTTTTAAACTATAGGTATTTATTTTATCCAAATCTTGTTCTTTTGTTGGGCTATGGACATTGATAGATTGAAGAACCTGTATTTTAACCTTAGCTTGCACATCCTCTCATTTATCGCCTTGAATTTCAGTATGTTTTGTTTCATCTTTTGTTTACAATGAAGGCAACTCAGAACTCCTTCCTTCTGGTCTCCTTTCCGCTGCACAAAATTGAATGGGATTTTGTTTCCTTGATTCCATTTTCAAGCCATTTTGTTTCCTGAATCTTTTGGAACTATCCAAATCAGGAGTTTACTTATTAGAATGTGGTACTTGTCCGGAAGTATATATCGGACAAACAGGAAAGATCTTTCAAAAAAAGAAATAAATAACATCAATTATTTAGCTTCGTGAAAAATAACACTCTTCCACATTACGCATTAAGTACATTTAAATTCAGAAAATCATGACTTTGCTTCAGGAAATTTTTTGAGAACTTAAATTATCTTGAGATCACGGGAATAAATAAAAGGAATTCCTGGCCAACTCCACGACACTTTGAATCACTACAACGAATTTCCTATCTTGTCCTTTATTTTACAGGTTATGGACGACAGATGGGAATCAGAAGTGGTCGAGTATGGAGCTATCAATATAACAGGATTCCGAATCGTAGACGGATCCAGAAAGCCCGTCAAAGAGTTCTTGGAAGGCTGGAAGCGCCTAGATCCCGTCCAATCGCAAGGCGCAGGAAGAGAAACCATTTCGGCACAAGCGGCTTTGATATACGACGCAGTTTTCGTGTTGGTCGAGGCCTTCAATAAAATTCTCAGAAAGAAGCCTGACAATTTTAAAAATATCAACACTCGGGCTGGAAGAGGGCAATTTTACAATAACGGCAGTAAAATTTTGGATTGCTATCCGCCGGTTGGGTGGGTTTCGCCTTGGGAACATGGCGATAAAATATCCAGATACTTAAGAAAGGTTTGTATATTGATAATCATAAATAATAGCCATAAATCTTATGTAAATGTCAAAAAGTAAAAAAATATGAACATCGATTTGTCTTGCAAACAATTTTTTTGCATCTATAAGGCAAATGGCGTGCCGCATAATCACTATTAAGCACGAAAACTGTTAATTCTTCAGATTAAATCGCCTTGATTTTTTTTTGTTCAAATGAGTGGTTACCTACTTTGTTATATTTTGATGGCCATTTTTACAGGGAAAAAATCAGTACAATGTATTATATTATAATAATTTTTAGGTTGAAATAGAAGGTCTGACGGGAGAAGTTCGATTTTCCGAAGAAGGCAGAAGACAAAATTACACATTGCACGTAGTCGAAATGACTGTAAACAGCGCCATGGTGAAAGTAGCCGAATGGAGCGACGAAACTGGATTCGTTCCTGTTGCTGCTAAATACACTCGATTGAAACCCGCGGCTCATATCGAGAGGAATAAGACGTATATTGTTACAACTATTGTTGTAAGTAACTAGGTTTTTGTAGATTCAAAAATATATCAAGACTTATTTTTAGGAAGAACCATATATTTCGGTAAGAAAAGAAGAACCCGGAGAACTTTTGATGGGCAATGATCGCTTTGAAGGATACTGCAAAGATTTAGCTGAACTTATTGCGAAGAAACTAAAAATCAATTGTAAGTTTGATGGAAGGGGAACTTGAAACTAGACGGAGCTCCCCAAGTTGAAATTTCAGGAATAAGTTTGGTAGAAACTCTCAGTGAATTGGTAAAGTTGAACTGATGGAAGGAAAAAGTAATAAGTTCTTCCGGTATATCTACCTTGAAATGTCATGAACGCTGTGTACGTACGGTTCAGCGTCTAGAAGAATTGTGCCTGTAGCTCTTTCCAGTCATATGCTCTATATTCTGACGGATTGCAATTTATTAGAGTGATCTGCTCTTAAGCCAAATTGTTCGTCAGAAATTATTTCGAGCCTTTTCGTTTTCTCTTGATAGCTCTTTCAAATAGGTACTGTTTATTTTGGCGGATACCTTACTTTGCTAGGAAAAAAGCATTTTTGAATTCGTGATCCCTTCCGCATGCTTCCAGCTTTGCATAAAGTCATCCAGACTCAAATATGGATTTAGCGATGTCAATTGTCGATGAAGTTCATCACAGGGCATTTACTTATTCTTCATGTCCTTCAGGCCCCTGATGAGCTTCTGAATTTTCTGGGGAGTGTTTTCAGCGACGTACGTAGGTCTTTCAAAACCAATGTCCATGGCTCTCTTGTAGTAAATCCTCTATATGGTCTTTCAGTATAATATACAGGGGTAAGTCACCTTATTGCAGCCTCTGATTGGCTCAGTCTCAATAGTAAGTTTATGTTCCAACATTTTCGCTGACTCTCATAAAGGAATATCCTAGACCTTTTTCACTCAGTACCACTTGCAGTTGAAATAGTATAAATGAGAATTTGTTAAGAAGATCCCTCCTATCTTGATCTCCTATACAGACTGAAGGTTTCGAGTTGGTGGTTTTGTATAGCCTTCCGAGCTCTGAAGCCGTTGACATTCCTGGGAATATTCGTTGATTGGTCATCTTTGTTGAATATAATAATGTGTAGGATATGGAAATTCACTTAGTTTTATCACACATATTATTCTTTTACCTGCACTTGTAGTGACGATAGTTTTTGATAGATTGTCTAATGTAATGTCAGATGAAATCCTCTTTTGTCTCAATCATTAATAGTTATTAGTCAGTTTTTCCCGTTATTTCACATTATATCTTTTACTAAAAATCGCTTCCAGTGCATTCTTGTCCCTTAACTTCAAGAGGTTATGGGCCCAGAAGTGAAGGTTTGTGAAAAATAGCTGCAAATTCTAAGTGTATTTTCGATTTTAGTCAGAGTCATTATTTGTTTAATTCTGGAGAAAATAGTGAACTATAGCTGGAATAAATAACAATTCAGTACCAGTGTTAGAGGCAAACAATTTCAACAATTGGCAATTTAAAATGGTAACTTTGCTGAGAAGGGAAAACTGTCATGAGGCCATACAAAGCAATGAACCTATTGAGGTAGCTTCTAGTAAAGAAAAAGGAGATTGGAGAAAAAAGGATTATAAAGCTCAATCAATTATAGTTCAAGGTGTATATCCGACAAATACCTAGATATAATAGGATTGCAGAACTGTAAGGACTCAAATTGAAGCTTTGAAAAATATTTTTATACGTTCTAGCTCATTTGCAAGATTTCCCTGTTAGAGAAAACGTTTAAATCTTGAAACTAGACACAGTAGTGACAGCTCTGGAGACTGTCGCAAATGTTAAGTTGGATTTTGTGAAGGCTAGGCTGCTGGACGAGGAAATAAAAATGAAATCAAAGAACGAAAAGAGCTATGTAGTGAATTAGGCCTAAATGTAAATACCCATAAGTAAATACCAGAACATGTTTTGTATATGGCAGCCCACAACATTTTCAAGCACAGTGGAGAGGAGAGAGAGACAAGAAGGAAATTAAATTGAAGAGATACAAGAAGAGAGACCTGTTCAAATGACCAATAATATGCAAGGATGCAATGGAAATTCAAGTAGTGACGGGAACGAAAAACATATAAATACAAACACATAATAGGACTATTACAAGACATGGAAGAACTGTGAACATACCCAAAATTCTTGATGACTATGAAATATACAGTGCCTATTGTTTGCTGACAGCGAATCCAGATGAGCCCTCTAAGAGTTATGCAGAAGCCTGTAAAACTGCAGAGTGGAGAGAAGCCATAGAAAAGGAAATTAAATCTCATAAAAACTCTCAAACTTGGATTCCAGCAGAACTTGCTGAATGTCAAACAGCTATAGATACGAAGTGGATTTTTAAAATAAAAGATGATGGTACAAAGAAAGCAAGATTGGTTGCAAGAGGTTTCCAAGTACCATTTATAATGAAAGTAATGAATTCATTTATGTCCCAGTATGCAGGTTAGCTACAATAAGAATACCTATATCCGTGTCTTTACAGAATAGTTGGAAACTGCATCAGATTGATGTTCCTACTGCATTTCTAAATGAATTCCTAGTGCATTAAAGCACCTGAAGGCTTGAACACAGATGCAAATTGTTTTAAATTGAGACGTGTTTTACATGGACCTGAAAATGCGCCCAAATGTTGGAACATGAAATTTAATGAAGTCATGACAAGCTTAAATTTTCGAAGATCACAATATGACTATTGTTTATTTGTGAATGACAACATATCCATAGTATTATTTGTTAATCATGCTCTGATAATTGGACCAGAAGATCAAGTCAATTACATTACCAACTTGTTTCGGGAATTTGAAGACAAATCAATGTATGAAGTGAAAAAATTTCTTGGAACGGATTTGAATAGGAGTGACAATGATATTCAAATTAACCAGAAAAGAATGATTAAAGGGCTATTAGAAGAATTTAGAATGGACGAGACTCAGTCATTTGCCACTCCAATGGAAGTCAATTTTCAAATGGATATAAATGGTACAGTGGTAGATAATGTTCCATATCGAACATTGGCATGTAGTTTAATGTATATATATATATATATATATATATATATATATATATATATATATATATATATATATATATATATATATATATATATATATATATATATATATATATATATATATATATATATATATATATATATATATATATATACAAAATCCTATCATTGCTGCGTCCATCAACTTCCTCAAGACATACACTATTGCTTCCTTCGAATTACTGCGTCCGAATATCGGACGCAACAATGTCAACTCATATTTTTGCGAGTTCCCGTCAATTTTGAAACAAAATTTAGGCGCGAACAGGTGACAGAAGTTTCTAAGTTTCCTTTCCACAATAAAAAGTGGAAGCATCTATTGGGATTTTTATGATTTTACTGGATTTTCTGTTTGGGAGTGGACGCAATAATATTCGTGTTAAAGATAAAAATGTATACTATTAGTTCATCGATTCTCCGGTAGAGGTGCGAAAATAATATACAGAGTCAAGTATACAGTATATAAACCTAGTATGTTATTGCGTCCGAAACTTGGCAACATGGCAATCTATTTTTAGCTCGGGATTTTTGTGTGGTGTGATGTTTTGTATCGTGTCATCATTTTAGCAGAAGCCAAAGCCATTGTTGCTTCCAGTCAGCAAATATGAAACGCAAAGTGAGAATATTAGGTTTATGCCACAGAGGACCCAGAGAGTCATAATAATATACAACTTTTTTAACAATGATAGTGTAGGTGCTGGATGGAGTTCGAGAGGTCATAGCTTCTTTGAAAATATTATGCCCTAAAACACTTGCCATGATTTGTATTCAATTTGTAAGTTTTGATGAAATATTAAAATATTGCACCAACAATGCAACCTATTTGCATTTTACTATCTTTGTAATAGTATTTCTACAATTTTTTTTTCTTCATATACTTATATCGCTGGCATCAGTGAACTTCAACGTAAATATTGAATTTCTAAACTCAAAAACAATTGAATGAAGACGCGTATAATAGCTGGGTTCGGTAATTGCATCTGCGAGCGAAGTGAGCAAAATTTGACAGACGTCACGTGATCACTTATCTCTTTTCGCGTGTCAATTACCGAACCCAGCTATTATACACGGCTTCATTCAATTGTTTTTAAGTTTAGAAATTCAATATTTGTGTTGAAGTTCACTGATGCCAGCGATATAAGTATATGAAGAAAAAAAAACTATAGAAATACTATTACTGAGATTTAAAAATGCATACTATTTGATAGTGATATTTGAATATTTCATCAAAAATTACAAATTAAATACAAAACCTAGCAGGTGTTTTAGGGCGTAAAAAACAATAAACAATTCTTTATATTATTATATTTATTTATTTATATAAACACCAAACTATACAAATTCAAAGCTATAAATGATAAATTTGTTAACCAAAAATAAATGAAAGAATTTGAAAAAAAATGCTAATGCTAAATTCACCAATATAAGCATTACATTCAAACTAACATTTATCTAGCTGAATGGGTCACTGAATGTCACTTTAAACAAATTCCAGCTTTAAATTTGGCGTGGCATATGTTGCATTTAAAATTCCTCCCATTTGAGTGTGTTAATAAATGACTCTTCAAATTGTATTTAAGTTTAAACTTTACAGTGCAAGTGTTACATTCAAATAGAAAAATATCTGAATGTGTTAGTTTGTGAATCTTTAAGCGCCGAATTTATAGTCGTTCCTCGAATCTTCCTTGGAGTCGCGAATTTAGAATGGACACTTGCCACTATTTGACAAGTCAGTGATGTCAATTCTAAACGTTCAAGGCTTCCTTAAGGTCTGAGGAAACCTCAAGGACCTACAATAAATTCGGCCCTAAATCGCCTCTCTGTTTAAATTTTGATTTGCATGTGTCACATTCAAAAGGATAAATATCCGAGTGTATTGATACGTGCCTTTGCAAATTACCTTTTTCTTTAAATTTTGCATTGCAAATATCACATTCAAAAGGATAAATATCAGAATGTGTTAGTTTGTGTCTCTTCATATAATCTTTTCCTTAAAATTTTGCTTTGCAAATGTCACATTTAAAAAGATAAATATCCGAGTGTGTTGAAATGTGCCTCTGCAAATTACATTTATGTTTAAATTTTGCATTGCAAGTGTCACATTCAAATAGATAAATATCCGAATGTGAATCTTTAAAATGTGTTTCCGTTTGAATTTTGATTTGCAAGTGTCTCATTCAAAAGGATAAATATCTGAGTATGTTGATACGTGTTTTTGCAAATTATATGGTATGCTGGGTTCGGTAATTGCATCTGCGAGCGAAGTGAGCAAAATTTGACAGATGTCATGTGATCTGACACGTGAAAAGGGATAAGTGATCACGTGACGTCTGTCAAAATTTGCTCATTTTGCTCGCAGATGCAATTACCGAACCCAGCATACCATATAATTTGCAAAGACACGTATCATCACACTCGGATATTTATCCTTTTGAATGTGGCACTTGCAAATCAAAATTCAAACGGAAACACGTTTTAAAGATTCACAAACTAACACATTCGGATATTTATCTATTTGAATGTGACACTTGCAATGCAAAATTTAAACAAAAAGGTAATTTGCAGAGGCACATTTCAACACATTCGGATATTTATCTTTTTAAATGTGACATTTGCAAAGCAAAATTTAAAGGAAAATATTATTCGAAGAGACACAAACTAACACATTCTGATATGTATCCTTTTGAATGTGAATTTGCAATGCAAAATTTAAAGAAAAAGGTAATTGGCTAACACATTCTGATATGTATCCTTTTGAATGTGACAGATGCAAATCAAAATTTAAACGGAAAGGCGATTTAAAGATTCACAAACTAATACATGCTCTTGTGAATTTTAGAGTTGTGAAAGGATAGCTCTAATACTGGTATTGCTTGCATCTGAGTGCAAAATCAACATGCCTTCTGATCGGGATAGGACAACACTCGACTTGTACATAATGCTTCTTTTAATTTTCTACATGTGGAATCGTATTCTTGGGTTCAATTGAATGTTGACTTTTCTTTCGTTAATCGAAGAAGAGGAGCAGCTATATTAGGGAATCCTTCTACAAATCTTCGATAATAAGAACACAATCCTAGAAAACTCCTCAGTTCATGTTTGTCGCGTGGTTTTGGCCCATCTCTGACAGCATCTATCTCTCCTTTCATAACTTGTATGCCAACTTCAGATACCACGTGACCTGAGAGTTCCACTTTCTTTTGAAATAGAAAACACTTCTTTGGATTGAGTTTTTAAGTTGGCATTCTGGAAGCGGTCAAAAACTTGTTTCAGGTTATTGAGATGTTCTTGGAATGAATTTCCCATGATCAGACATCATCCAAATATACCAGGCAAGTTTTCCATGTAATACATTTCTTAACCAAAAATAAATGGAAGCATTTGAAAAAAATGCTAATGCTAAATTCACCAATATAAGCATTTCATTCAAACTTACCCCTCGTTTTTATTCTCATCGGTGCCTTCACCGATGAGTTAGCTATCTTTGTTTAGTGAATGGAAAATGACAATGACGGCCATAGAATGGTGGATCCATCGGTAAAATTCGATGAGAATAAAAACGCAGGGTTACATTTATCCAGCTGAATGGGTCACTGAATGTCACTTTTAACAAATTCTCATTTGAGTGTGTTAATAAATGACTCTTTAAATTGTATTTAAGTTTAAATTTTTCAGTGCAAGGGTTACATTCAAATAGATAAATATCCGAATGTGTTAGTTTGAGAATCTTCCAATCGCTTTTCCGTTTAAATTTTGATATACAAGTATCACATTCAAAAAGATAAATATCAGAATGTGTTAATTTGTGACTATTCAAATTACCTTGCTGTTTAAATTTTGCTTTGCAAGTGTCACATTCAAATGGATAGATATCCGACTGTGTTAGTTTGTGACTCCTTAAATTGCCTTTCCGTTTAAATTTTGATTTGCATGTGTCACATTCAAAAGGATAAATATCCGAGTTTTTTTGCTCATTTCGCTCGCAGATGCAATTACCGAACCCAGCATACCATATAATTTGCAAAGACACGTATCAACACACTCGGATATTTATGCTTTTGAATGTGGCACTTGCAATGCAAAATTTAAACAAAAAGGTAATTTGCAGAGGCACATTTCAACACACTCCGATATTTATCTTTTTAAATGTGACATTTGCAAAGCAAAATTTGAAGGAAAAGATTATTTGAAGAAACACAAACTAACACATTCTGATATTTATCCTTTTGAATGTGAATTTGCAATGCAAAATTTAAAGAAAAAGGTAATTGGCAAAGGCACGTCTCAACATACTCGGATATTCATCCTTTTGAATGCGACACATGCAAATCAAAATTTAAACGGAAAGGCGATTTAAGGATTCACAAACTAACACAGTCGGATATTTATTCATTTGAATGTGACACTTGCAATGCAAACTTTAAACAGAAAGGTAATTTGAATAGTCACAAATTAACCCATTCTAATATTTATCCTTTTGAATGTAAATTTGCAATGCAAAATTTAAAGAAAAAGGTAATTGGCAAAGGCACGTATCAACATACTCGGATATTTATCCTTTTGAATGCGACACTTGTAAATCAAAATTTAAACAAAAAAGCGATTGAAAGATTCACAAACTAACACATTTGGATATTTATCTATTTGAATGTAACATTTGCACTGCAAAATTTAAACTTAAATACAATTTGAAGTCATTTATTATCACACTCAAATGAGAGGAATTTTAAATGCAACATATGCCATGCCAAATTTAAAGCTAGAATTTGTTTAAAGTGACATTCAATGACCCATTCAGCTGGATAAATTTAAGTTTCAATGTAATGCTTATAGTCCGGGAGGCAATGAAATTTTTTAGCACTTATTTTCCCAGTGGGTGTATATTAAATAGTTTGTTCTCTTGGTGATACAAAACAAGAATATTTAAGTTTCGCAAAAATTTTCGGATGGGTTCACTAGATCAATGAAAAAAACAAGTACACTTATTTTCCCAGTCATAAATATTTCACATCCATTACAATAGAACATAAAGTATATGAACATAGCAATTTGGCTTATCTCAGATAGTGGAAAGTTAGTCTGGCTGAAGTTTTTCGGATCTTCAATTTTTCACTTGCCAGACATATTATCTATACTCACAGATTAACCGGACTATTTTTTTACGTAACTTCAGTATACTTCTGATCAGTTGACTTATTTTTATCACTGGAAAAAAAGGGCCGTGCATTCGTAAGCTCTAACGCATTTTGCGCCTCAACCCATCGGAAAACCCCCCCTAAAAATATATGAATTTTACTTAGAATTACTTACCCTACAATTCTATCCATGTTTCGTGACTGGGAAAATAAGTACCGAAAATCGTCACTGCCTCCTAGACTATTATACTGGTGAATTAAGCATGAGCATTTTTTTTTTTCAAATTCTTTCATTTATTTTTGGTCAACAACTTTATCATTTGTAGCTTTAAAGTTGTATAGTTTGGTGTTTATATAAATAAATAAATATAATGATATGAAGAATTGTTTATAGTTTTGAACGCCCTAAAACACCTGCTATGTTTTGTATTTAATTTGTAACTTTTGATGAAATATTCAAATATCACTATCAAATAGGATGCATTTTATTATCTCTGTAATAGTATTTCTACAATTTTTTTTTCTTCATATACTTATATCGCTGGCATCAGTGAACTTCAACACAAACATTGAATTTCTAAACTCAAAAACAATTGAATGAAGCCGTGTATAATAACTGGGTTCGGTAATTGCATCTGCGAGCGAAATAAGCAAATTTTGACAGACGTCACCTGATCACTTATCTCTTTTCACGTGTTAAATCACGTGACATCTGTCAAATTTTGCTCACTTCGCTCGCAGATGCAATTACCGAACCCAGCTATTATACGCGGCTTCATTCAATTGTTGTCATAAAAAGTGTCACATTCAAAAGGATAAATATCCGAGTGTGTTGATACGTATTTTTGCAAATTATATGGTATTTCATTCCCAAAAGCCATTTTAGAGCTGCGTGATCCCTTCGAATCACAAAATTACTTCCATCTTCCGTAGAGATACTCATGGAAATGGTCGCCTGCTTTTACTATGGCAAGCAATTCTCTTCTTGTGGCACAATAATTTCGTTCCGGCTTTAATAAAATTCTGCTGTAGTACTCTACGACATGCTTTTGTGAATTTTAGATTTGTGAAAGGACAGCTCTAATAGTTGTTGCTTGTATCTGAGTGCAAAATCAACATGTCCTGATCGGGATAGGACAACACTGGACTTGTACATAATGCTCGTTTTAATTTTCTAAATGCGGAATCGTATTCTTGGGTTCAATTGAATGTTGATTTTTCTTTCGTTAATCGATGAAGCGGAGCAGCTTTATTAGCGAATCCTTCTACAAATCCTCGATAATAAGAACACAATCCTAGAAAACTCCTCGGTTCATGTTTGTCGCGTGGTTTTGGCCAATCCCTGACAGCATCTATCTTTCCTTTCATAACTCATATGCCATCTTCAGATACCACGTGACCTGAGAGTTCCACTTTCTTTTGAAATAGAAAACACTTGTTTGATTGAGTTTTAAGTTGGCATTCTGGAAGCGATCAAACACTTGATTCAGGTTATTGAAATATTCTTGGAACAAATTTCTCCTGATCATGACATTATATAAATATACCAGCCAAGTTCTCCATGTGAGGCCTCGCAAAACAAGATGCATCAGTCGCTCAAACTTAGCTGGAGCATTACACAATCCGAAAGACATCACGCTTAACTGGTATAACCCGCTTCCGATACTGAAGGCAGTTTTCTCCTTGTCATCTTTGTATATTGCCACTTGCCAGTATCCACTCCTGAGATCCAAGGTGGAAAACCATTTGGAGCCCGATAGAGTTGTTAATGTATCATCTATTCTCGAGAGAGGGAAGCTCTCCTTCTTGGTGACCTCATAAGGCTTATGGTAGTCCACACGAAATCTAAGACTTCCATCTTTCTTTGTAACCAATACTACTGGCGCAGACCATGGACTATTCGACTCTTCAATAATTCCCTCTTGAAGCATTTTATCAATTTGGTTCTCCACTTCCTGTTGTTTAGCTACTGGCATACGTCAAGGTGGTTGTCTAATTGGGTATGCCAATCCAGTATCAATTTTTTGTTGGATTAAACTGGTCCGTCTGGTTTGATTATCAATCACAGATACGTCTGCTTCTTTAAGTCTATCTGGATCGAGGTGTTTCCATGATATCTTCAAAGTTTGCATCAATTTGTCTGTATCCAATTTCGGTTTCACAAAATGTCGTTTATCTGGTAGGTCACAGTTCGAAATTTGCTTAACTGGTTCGAGAGTTCCAATAATATCTCCTTTATTATTTTTACTGTTTAAGAAGAAATATTGGCAATTCTTATCCTAATGTCTCCATTTATTCTTACTAGAGTCTTTCCAACGGAAAAATTTTCTGGTTTATCTCCAATAAAATTATTTGTTAATGCAACGCAGCACCCAGATCCAGGGCGCAAAAGTTTTTCGTACCTATCAACCGATGATCTGGCACTTCCGCTTTCGCTTGCCTATTTAGAACAGAAAAGTCAATTTTCGTGAGGTGGGGGGGAGTAAGAAAAAGTATTAGTATCAGGGGGGCTTTATTTGAAATGTGCAATTCAAATTCGTATCAGTAAGTCGCAATGTATGCGATGGTATACGGGCAAAAATTGCGGCTTACTCAGACGCATTTGAATTGCGGGAGAAATTATTATTGTGTATTTTATGTTGCGTTTTTGAAGTTGTCCAAATCAGCTCATAACTTTTTACCAAGAAAATGCCGATAAGCCGATATTCAATTTACCTTTGTCATAGTTTCGTAATTTTATTGCGTCCTGTCAGTTTGGCAACATCGCACGGAAGCAACATTGTATGGTGCAACCAATATATGGAGCTGACAAGGTTGCTTTTTATGAGGACGCAACAGTGGTTTAAAAATATATGAAAATGTGTATATCTTAAATTTGAAGATACAAAAAATCTACATATAGCCCCATCTATCAAATTGATTGGTGAACCAGTATACGCCTTAAGATCCTAGATATCTCTTCGTTTTCCTGGAGACGCAACAATGTATGATTTTGTACGGACGCAGTAATGTTTGAGGATGTATATATATACAGAGTGAGTTTTATGTATGGAAACGCCCAATTATCTCAAAAACGGCTTGCTCGATTTTTATAAATTTTGGTATGTGAGGGTATTGTTATATGGCCGATATTATCGTGCCATTTACATGGTTGTCAGATCATTCGATTTTTGGCAACTATTAGGAACTTTGTTATTTCAAATGGATCACCCTGTATATTTTTCAGTTTTCGTAATCCCTGAATAATACTGAATATTTTTCATGAAATGTTTCCTATACCCAAATGCCTTAATTTAGGAATTATAGCTACATTTACATTAAAAACCGCAAAAGTTGAAATAATTCATTGGCTTGTCCCGCGTGATGAGAGCTCGTCGCGGGAGCGTCTCGTCATGTCTGTGCACACCTTAAGATCTCTATGACTACAAAAATAATAGCTTTCACGTTTCAGTAAATTATTATTTGTCAGTTTTCATTGAATGTGATAATGAATCGTTTATCTGAAAAAGAACGAATTGAGATTTTGATGATATTGGGATATGGTGATAGGCGTAGAAGTCAACAAGAAACGTGTGATATTTTCAATGATTTATATCCCAACCGCAATCCCATTACAAAATCAACTGTTAGTAAATTGCTTAAAAAGTTTACCCAAACTGCTGGAGTAAAAGATCTACCCAAATCAGGGCGCAGGAAGACTAAATCAACTGACAACAAATCTCTAGATGTTTGTGTCATGTTAGAAGACGATCCTCACTTGAGTACTAGGCAAATATCCAGGGAACTTGAAGTTTCTCAAACAACCGTGATGAGAATTCTGCATGGTAATAAATTCCATCCATACAAAGTGAGGTTGGTTCAGGAGTTGTCAGATGACGATTTTGATAGACGTGAGGAGTTTGCCGATACAATGATGAGAAAATGTTACGATCCAAACAATCCAAATTTTTTAAATAATGTTATGTTTAGCGATGAGGCCACTTTTCTTATCAATGGCAACGTAAATCGGCATAATTGTAGATACTGGTCTCGTAACAATCCTCATTGGATGCGTGAATCCCACACCCAATATCCCGAGAAACTGAATGTATGGGCTGGAATAATAGGCGACAGAATAATTGGACCGTTTTTTATTGAAGGAAACTTGAATGGTCCCGCGTATTTACGTTTATTGGAAGATAGTATTATACCTGAGTTGGCTCGGTTATTTCCAAATCCAAGTGAGTATTTTCAATTGCCTTTAAAATTAAAAAAAAAAATAATTTATTGAAACTTTCAGACAATAACAATATTCCCCAAAACAATATTTGGCTGCAACAAGATGGAGCTCCACCCCACTATGCCCGTGAGGTGAGACAATACCTAAATCGTTTGTTTCCCGGAAGATGGATTGGAAGGCGTGGATCTATCGAATGGTCTCCTCGATCACCCGACATGAATCCTCTAGACTATTTCCTATGGGGCCACTTGAAAAACACTGTTTATAAAACAAAACCTCTCAATATTGAGGAATTGAGAGATAGAATCACCAACGAGATAAGAAGAATAGAGCAGACAGGGATGTTGCAAAATGTATTGCAAAGTTTTAAAAATCGCATGGCTTGTTGTCTGGAAGTCAACGGACAACATTTTGAGCAGCTGCTGTAATGGGTTGGATAAATTTAGATTTTTCAACCCTCGTTGGGTTCATCAGATCACAATCCCAACTCCGCAACCTGTGAACTAGCTATCAAACCATGGTTCAATAAAAACTGCTCAACAGCGGGAAATTATAAAAATGCTGCTTATTGCAAATGGCATCGTAATCCGACAGCCTAAAATCTCAATACATTCTCACGACTAGAAACCACTGTAAGCAGACCAATGGCGAAGAAGAAGAAAAAAAGGCAAAAAAACAGTTCGGAGAAGTGATCAATTAATAGCTCCTGTCGAGTGCCAAGGCACCAGCACAAAAGCTAGGGGCGCTCTATAGAGCATCCCTCGAAAACTGTTGCTGACCTGGAGTTGACCAAATACCATTAATAGCCATAAACCTCGGGAAAAAGTGGTAGACCTATCACTATTCTATCGATATCATTACAGCAGGTGCTCGAATTAACTGACACTTGTGACTCTGCCCAGAGTTGTACCAAACAGATACACTCGTCAACACAAGCAGCTCATGAACATACAATTCAGCTGCGAACACCTAGGACGTCACTGTTCAGAAGTCAATTTGGTCTGGAGGGCTGCCTAGCTCTGGAATGAACTTCCAAAGGCATGAATACTTTTCTCGAAAACTATAACCTACAGCGCAATGTCCATCGACATCTCAGTGTACACGCCGCTCGTTGAGTGGTAAAGGATTTTCCGTTTGTGTGTGAGCCAACCATGAAAAAGTAATATTAAGATAGCTATTGTTTTCAGTTAATTTAGTTTTCCTGCGCCCAGATTTGGGTAAATCTTTCATTGCATCAGTTTGGGTAAACTTTTTTACCAGCTTACTCACAGTAGATTTTGTAATGGAATTTCGGTTGGGATATAAATTATCTTGTGGACTTCTACGCATACAACCATATCCTAATAAAATTAAATTAAATTAAAATCTTAATTCGTTTTTTTTTTTTCAGATGAACGATTCATTATGGTATTCAATGAAAACTGACAAATAATAATTTACTGAAACGTGAAAGCTATTATTTTTGTAGTCATAGAGATCTTAAGGTGTGCACAGACATGACGAGACGTTCCCGCGACGAGCTCTCATCACGCGGGACAAGCCAATGAATTATTTCAACTTTTGCGGTTTTTAATGTAAATGTAGCTATAATTCCTAAATTAAGGCATTTGGGTATAGGAAACATTTCATGAAAAATATTCAGTATTATTCAGGGATTACGAAAACTGAAAAATATACAGGGTGATCCATTTGAAATAACAAAGTTCCTAATAGTTGCCAAAAATCGAATGATCTGACAACCATGTAAATGGCACGATAATATCGGCCATATAACAATACCCTCACATACCAAAATTTATAAAAATCGAGCAAGCCGTTTTTGAGATATATATATATATATATATATATCTTTAGTGACCAGACCTGATATAGCATATAGCGTTGCTAAATTGTCCCGATTTTTGGATTTAGCGACTTCATGAGCATAGAAAGCAGCTAAGAGAATTCTTCGGTATCTAAGCTGTACTATTGACTAAATATGGACTAACGTTCACCAGATCGGATAATGAACTTATAGGTGTATGTGATACTGATTCGTTAGGTGATAATCATACTCGCAAGAGTGTAAGTGGTTTTGTATGTTTTCATGGAAAGAAGAAAGAATCCAATAGCCTGGTATTTAAGAAAACAGAACTGTGTCGCATTGTCCCCAATGGAGGCAGAGTACATTTCTGCAGGACTGGCAGCACACAAGTACTTGTTAATCTTAAGGGTATTCTTAGTGACTTTGAAATTAGACAACTTGAGTCTCATATCCGCGATAAAGAACTGTGAGAATTCTAAGCGTAGCAAACATATAGATATAAAATATCATTTTATCAAAGATCTATATTTGAAAGGAGTTAGGTATATTACCTAAGTTTGTTTGTTCTGTAGAAAACTGTGCAGATATGTTTACAAAATCTTTAGGAAAAGAAAAATTTGTGAAGTTTAGATCGTTTCTGTTGAACCAATGTACTATGTAAAGATATTGTATTATACTGTACGACAATTTATTAAGTGAAGTGTAGTGTATTTGTATGAACATATCCATGATAGATTGAACTTTAGATATTTGAAAAGGTGGAGGAATCTTTTGCCAAGCGGATGACAAATAACTATTGTCAGTTTTGATTTGAGCTAGAGCTAGAGAATAGAAACTTCAAAGCATTTCGTATTGCCTTATTTGTACCGTGGGGATTACAAAGTTTCAATAAACCGCGTATCTCGGACAGAACATTATCCTTTGCCAAATCCAAGTGATATTTTAGCTTCAGTAAGGAAAGGTAAGGTATTTACATTAATTGATTTGCAAAATGCTTATCAACAACTAGAACTATCAGAAAAAGCGCAAGAGCTGGTTACTATTAATACCATACAAGGATTGTATAGATTGAAAATGATGCCTTTTGGTATTACCAGTGCTCCAGCAGTGGCGTACCCAGAAAAAAACATTTGGGGGGGGGCAACAAATGCCCGCCGGAGAAAAATTTTAGGGGTGCCACGCCCAATTTTTGCTAAGAAGTCGTTAAAATCGTTAAAAGAACAAGGATTTATCGCCCTCTTAAACGGCAAATGGGGGGCCTCACCCCTGCTCCCTACGGCTCTGGTCTCGAAAATAAAACAAAGATTTAAATTTCACCTTATACCAATGGCCAAGCTTTTAAATTCAGCATTTGCTTATGCGCATTTCTCTTGATGAGTAACTTATCCTTGTTTTGCTGCTGTCAAATGACAAGGACAGCATTACATTGGTGAAAATGCGCATATGTAATTGATGATTTTTAAAACTTGCCCAATATTCTTGTGCTTCGTGATTTTTAGGGAAACTCCGCCAGTTCCTGTAGAAACACGTTTTGAACACGTTGTTGCCACTGCTGGGACTTGGCTTGGAACGGCTTTTATTTTAACGATAACGTTAGGTGACTATTCGCATGACATACGACATTTTAGAGATGAGTTTATTTAAAACCTGATATGTATGTACATATATGATAGTGGTTTGATGTTATAAATTAAAAATTGACTTTTGTCTTGGAGGGGCAAATACCCCCTTGCCCCCCCCCCCTCCCCTGGGTACGCCCCTGTGCTCCAGCTAGTTTTCAAGCGACAATGAACAGGGTGTTATTTGGATTAAATAATGTATGTTGTTATATTGATGACATACTGATCTGGGATGAAGAATGAGATTTATGTAGAAAGAAGGTAGAAATTGTTCTAAAAAAATTAAGTGATGCAGGGTTGAAAATATGCTTTGAAAAATGTTCAGGTATAAGACGTACTGAGAAGGGCATTTTAGCTATAAGGATGGCCCCAAAACCGCATAATGTGACTACATTAAGTGCATTTCTTGGGTTGATGACACTTATGTCATCTCTTCTCAGACCATTGCACGAGCTGCTACAAAAGAATCAAAATTGGATTTGGAGAAAGGAATGTAATGAGTGTTTTATGAAATGTAAATCCTTATAAATTGAGGGTTCTAATATTTTAACATATTATGACCCCAGTAAACCGATAGTTCTCACATGTGACGCATCTCAATATGGGCTGGGTGCTATATTAGCTCATGACATAGGCGGAGTTCAAAAACCAATTTTTTTTGCTTCATGCACTTTAAATAAAGCAGAAAAGGGGTATTCTCAGTTGGAAAAAGAAGCCTTAAGTATAATTTTTGGGATTAAGCATTTTCACTTATATCTTATGGCAGACAATTTTTAATCAACTCTGACCATAGGTCTCTAGAAACTATTTTTCATCCTAAAAAAGGAACATCAACTCTAGCTGCTGCCCGAATTCAAAGATGGGCACCACTTTTATCATCATGACATTAAACATGTTAAAGGATTAGATATTGCCCATGCAGATGCTTTATCAAGACTACCTTCAGAAATTTCTGAAGAAGAAAGTGCGGCAGACATTAATTATTTTTCATGTGTAGAGGAAAAGCCCTTGTGTGCTATTAATATTGCTAAACATACACATGAGGATGTAATTTTGTCTCAAATTAAAGAATCTGTCTTGAATGGTTGGCCAAATTATAATAACAATAAGCTTTTCAGTCCCTTCTGGGTTAGAAGGTTTGAATTGACCATTGATAAAGATTGTCTTTTATGGGGTAGACGAGTAATGATATCTAAATCTCTTCAAACAAAAATTTTAAACTTATAACATGAGTAGCATGGTACGTTCCAAAATGTTAGCATGAAGCATAGTATGGTGGCCTTGCTTGGATAATGATTTGGAAAAAATTGTGAAAAATTGTATAATTTGTCAAGTCTGGTAATTCTAAGACTGAACCACATGTAAAGCGGCCTACATGTTCTCGGATATTTGAGCGCATACACATTGATTTCGCTATAAAAAACGGAAACAATTTTTTACTCATTATAGACGCTTTCTCTAAATGGGCAGATAGGTATTAAATATATGCCTTCAACGACTTCAAGTGCGTCAATTAAAGAATTGAGAACTATTTTTGCTAATTTCGGTATTCCGGTTGAAATTGTTGCGGACAATGGACCACAATTTATTTCTGACGAATTTTCAAATTCGTTTTGCATAAAAAATGGAATTAACCATGTTAAAACTCCACCATACCATGCTAAATTCAATGGGGCTGCGGAAAGAATAGTTCAAATTTTAAAACAAGCATTATTAAAAATATCATTTGAAAATAAAAATGTACCTATTCAACATGAGCTTGATAACATTTTATTTGCTTATCGTAATACTCCACAAACTGTTACTAACAAAACTCCATCTGAACTTTTTCTTAATCGTAAGCCTCGTACACGTTTAACAATGCTGAAACAAGATCTTAAATTAACAGATAATGAATTTAAATATGTAATAAGTTTTAATAAGGGTGACATTGTGTATGTGAAGATAAAAAGGGGGAAGATAAGAAGTGGATTGAAGGTACCTACTATTTTAGAGAATGTTAGCAATTACACCTAAAAAAACTAGAGAAAACCCTATCAAAAATAATGATTCTTTGAATGAAGAACCGTGTCCACTTAATGAAAATAAGCTAGGGCATGAGGAACCCAAAATTGTGACTGAATTTAATAAAATTCAAAGGTCTAGCCAATAGCATCAGACTCATTTATGTCTGATGCTATTGGCGATTGTAACGAAGACATTTCAGAGACGTCTGAAGAAATACAACCAAGTATTTCAGCACAAACTGACACAGAAACGCCTGTTTTACGTCGTTCCAGTCGCCATGTGAGACCTCCTGTTAAATTAGATTTATAAGTTGTTTCAATGTTTTTTTATTAACAAATATATGTAGTATGTATTTTGTCTTAGGATTACCTAAGTTTGGATTGTTATAGTGTAGTTAACAGATTAGTAGGGAGGAGTGTAGTGTATTTGTATGAACATATCCATGATAGATTGGACTTTAGATGTTTGAAAAGGTGGAGGAATCTTTTGTCAAGCGAATGACAAATAACTATTGTCAGTTTTGATTTGAGCTAGAGGATAGAAACTTCAAAGCATTTCGTATTGCCTTATTTGTACCAGAACCTTTATTAAAAACATAAAATGAAGAATGTGAGTTTAGTTTGTTAATACATCTGAATTGAGGGGGTGTGTTGAATATAATGGTAGGATATGGAAATTGACTTAGTTTTATCCATTGTTTTATCACAAATATGGGCACTTTCCAAAATTCGCCGGTTTCTGAAGCGGTACGTGCGATACCGGTTTAATAGTTTACTCACCAAACCGTTCCAAAATTTATCGACTTTTTACCGGTTGAACCTGATCGTCCGTTCCAAAATTGACCGGAATGATCAGCTGTTTGAAACCGGTGAGGCACCGAATCCACCGGGAATTTTTGTCGGTTCTTTCGGTTGGAGGTTTTTGGACACTTGTTTTGAAGTTATTGCTGCTTTAGGTGGGCATTAGGACAGTCGTTCGTTAAATTTTTGCTTGCAGATTGCAGAATGAGAAAATGTTTGTGTGTTGTGTGTGTGCGTGAACAATTTTATCTTTATTCATTATGAACTCTATAAACCAAACACTCAGCTCAAATAATCTACAAAAATCGTACTGAAAACTACCGTTAAAAATAATGAAAATAGATCCCAACACCAACAATACTGCACTTCACAACAACACCACCATACATTCCAAACAACAAGCAACACAACCGAACTTCATTCATTCCAGAATGCATCAGAAAAATCCTGTAACCGGACTTACACCTAACTAAGTCAGTTTTTCCCGTTGTTCTGTGTTCCCGTTATTTCACATTTCACTACTAAAAATCGCTTCCAGTGTATTATTTGTCCATTAACTTCAAAAATCTTTCCTTGTGTTTCGTTTTTTTTCTTGGAACTTCTCGGTTGCGCGTCACTGTTTACTCAAAAATGAAACATTTCCTCAAGGAGATGAACATTTCTGATTCTACTGAAGTTCTTTGTTAAGTGTTAAAGGTGCTCACGACAATTCACAATTTCCATCACCACCATGATTATACTATCAAGAAAATCTGAAGATCATTTCTTGTTGGTATTATTGGATAACGCAAATTTTTCAGTGCCAAACTTTTGTTTGGGTTGTTATCGAAGGAAAACCCATGTTACCCTAAACTAGGAATTTGGCTATCCCTTTTGAAACATGGCTTCCTCTGAAAAGTGTGATTTTCAGTGAGATATTCGAATTCTGATGCCTTTTCTTCTTATTCCTTTGAACTTATGAGTTTTCCTCATCCCTCCTTAAATCTCCATGTAGTTGGCCATCACTGTTTCCAGGACTTTGCTGTTGTTCAAATATTTTCCTTGGCGCAATATTCTCTGTATTTTTGTATTTCTTCTTCAATTGGTTAAATATTGGGAGTCAGTTCTCCTTGGAATTCTTCAGTATCGCCAAGGTGATTAGGCGGTGGATAATACTTCAGATTACTCAAATCAAATCAAAATATTGTTCAAAGATACAGATCTTGATAAAGCTTCCACTATAAACTAAGGTATCGATACAATATACCTACCACAATTAAAAACATCAACAAAGTAGGCACATCAACTAGTAGATAGCGGAGTTGAGAAGTATTCCTCTACAAAGCAAAAAGCTATATACAAAAGTAATTTCTTAACTTGTATCCACTCTTCCTTAATATTATTTTTTTTACTGTTGCTGTGTATAGATTTTTCAGTAATCGAGGATGTAAGAATTGGTATCGATCACATGTGAACTTCCAGTATTGACTGAGGAGGGAGCATGAGGAATACTTCTTCTGCATGAGACACATAGATTCTAATATAAAGATACAAGAGGCAGGGGCAACATACATCTGCTTATAAAGAGTGCGGCCTGCAAGGGCTTTGTGTACTAAGGATTCTTTGACTAAGGCCACATACCGACCTTGTAGCACGCCTCTAGAGAACAAACATGATGTTAAACAATGTTAATGAGCAATCACCTTAGAAGCAAATGCCATATCTTAGATTTGACTCAATTTAAGCAAAGTACACCCTTCTAGCAACCGATTCACCCAGCTCATCCTTGAGAGTTCTAATAGTTGGTCAGCTATTTTGTTGGAATCGGCAGAGGCAAGAGGCAGATTGGTTTAATGTCTGTTGAGAATTGTACAAATCAGTGAGGTCGTTGTAACGCTCTTTTGTCGAAACAAAAGAATGTTCATAATTTGTGCTTGACTATTGCTCAGTGGTTGTTTAGCTTGGGGTGGTCCTTGGTGTTGGTACAGTAGAGAGAGGGCGCCACTAGTTTGTAAAAATTATTTTGATTACCAAGGAATAGCCAAACTAGGCACTATTCCAACAATTAGTTATTGTTTAAAAAGATAAATTCAAAAAAATCTGAAAAAAAAATAATATCCAAAATCCAATAGCTATCTGACATTCAACCCATTCAATAAAAACACAAGCTTTGGAATTCTAAACACAATAATTTATTAATTAAATGTCATTAAAAGTTTGTGGCAAAATGGCGAACTGTTGATCTATGGTTCTTTAATTAAATGTCATTAAAAATTTGTGACAAGATGGCGAACTTTTTTTTTTTGGTTCAAACAAAATTTTGTCTAGTATCCAAATTTTTAAAAAAAAAAAATCATTAAGCAGCTTTTCAAAAGCAAAACTTAATTTAAATAAGTATAATAGAATTGAAATTCAAAAACAATCAATAGATACCAATGAAGAAATTCACCTAAGTATAAATGATGGAGTCATAATATCATTAACCTTTAATTTTTGACTCAAAGTCAATCAAATCAATAGAAACAAATTCACAAATTCTGAAAGGTAATAAATAATCCCTAGGGAATCAAAATTGTCAAAAACCTATAATCAGGGTGTCGGGGAGAGCTCTACCGTCTTACCTGTTATTAAAATTCAGCATATGTAAAGTTAAAATTCAACTTAACTAGGTACCTAAAGATTTTACATTGGTTTACCTTGTAGGATTACCACCTTATTTATTTGAAACCAAAGGTTAGATTTACCTCTAAAAGTTAATGAATCCTAGATATGTTATATCGATCAGTATTCGATACAAAAGAAATAAATTTGTAATAATTATTGGATACCAGATAATGAAAACGATAATAAAGGTAATTATCTGATTATGATAATAATTAATTAATCAATTAAAAATTATATTAAACTGTAGTTAGCTATTTTAGCTAAATACTACAATACGGTAAATGAGTCGGTAATTGATTTTATACAGTTATGAATTAGCTAATTAAGCTAATCGATAGTGAGCGATAAAGAAAAGATAATAATAATTAACAGTAATTAATATTATAAAGATAATAATTAGCTAAAAAAGCTAATCGATAGGGAGCAGTAGAAAAGAGATAATATCAAGAAACAGTAATTAATAAGGCACATAAACGGGATCCATAGGTAAGTAATTATACAAGCCTGGACGAAATTCTTGGAAATTTTCATAAATTTGAGATCCAGAAGCACCAAACTGACGGAAGGCAATCAACCAATGGTCGGGGATCAATCTCTTACAAGACACAACTTTCCTTGTAGAGGGGGCCCAGACTTGCTTTGGAAATGCAGTACAGCATGGTCTCAAACTTGTCAAATTTTCACCCAGAAGTGTAGGCGTGGATTTTTAATACTCTCCCAAATTGCCTGAACGGATTGAAAAAATATAAGGACTCATTTATCAAAGGGAAAAAGGGATTTACATACCTGAACGGCCGATAATTAACCTCACTTTCAAAAATTTACACAAAAATCAACAATCTATTGATTTTTCAGGAAACGTTCCAGCTGACATAATTACTCACTACTCTGGCTAGTTAAATTTATATAATTTTGGGGTCGATGGCCAAGAATTAAAACCAAAGTTTTTGGATTTCCCAGAGACGACCGTTTCAGTCTAACAATCAAATCGAAACGAAAAGTCAGCGCTTAGATTCAGCCTGTCGAATTTATGAAAATGACGACGCTACCAGTTTTCAAAAAAATAACCCTAGTTAGGTTCGGAGTTGGAGTGGAGTGAATAAAACTAACCCTAATATGGTAAAAAGCAGTACCCGAACAGCTGGAGTGCGAATGGAGTCACTCGAAGTGTACGGAGTGAGCAAGCCGAACGCATCTCTCAATAACATAATTTTCGGTATTAGGTTCGGAAACCAGTCAGAAGAATCACAGATGTCGCTAGGTGTACGAAATAGTACTCCTAAACATTGTTTAAATGAATCCAATATATATAGAAATAATTAAGAACGATTAAATATGTTCTTGTGACATCTCAAATGTTACACCGTCTTGAGGATAAACAAAGCTTAATGACAGGATATTCTGCTACCGGAAATGGGGTCTACAAGAGTCTCTTCAGTCAATGTTTGTTATAAATCGTATTGCTTTTTTCTACAGAATAAACACTATGTTTAGAAGATATTGACTACTTGCACCCCAGAAGGGAATGCCATACCTGAGATGAGAATCAAACAGTGCAAATTAGTCCATTCGAGCTGTAGCCTGACCAAGCTCCCTCCCACATAACAAAATTGCATCCTTAGAATGTTAGAAGAATGTTCTTTTTTCAGGAGGAATGTGCCTAGAATGTTCGCCAAAACCATTGCGAATGTCCTGAGCATGTTCTGAGAAAATATTGTAGAAATACTGTTTGCAATACCCAAGAACTTCCTGGGAAATCCATTAGGATATTCCTAGAATATACCTATGAGATTCTCAGTACAACCTGAAAAGAATATTCTTGTTTGATTCTAAAAATATGCTCGAAATGTATATTCTCACATTCAAAGAATGTTTCTATGACATTATAGTTATGTTCTCAAAAGAATATTATACCAATATGCTTGAAATATTCTTAGAATATATCTACATAACATTCTTGTTTGATTCTAAGGATCTACTTGGACTGTTAATTTTCGCTTCCAAATAGTGCTCCTTTCAGCCCTTTTATATTTAAGGCAGTGAAAGAGTTGTTGGAAAACTTCTCTGGAAAACACAAGTGTTTAACCAAAGCTCCGGTTTCGAGCTTGTTATGCTCTCGTCGTGGTAAGCACGCCAACTGAGAGAAACAGGTTCCAAGGTGATTCTTCTAGGCAAGATGGAGATCTTTAATAGCGCGTGGCTCCCTCTCTTGGAAGTCCTACAAAGCAAAAGAAAAAGAACATACCTATAATATTCTAAGTAGGTTCTAGATAGAGCATTATTGATTAATTGTTCATTTAAGACTTTTGAGTAGGTACTTTAGATAATTAGGTTAACAATATGAAAATATTCTTATCATGGTTACCTACCTACATAAACTTCTCAGCACAATTTGGTAGGTATATTCTTAATACTTGATAGAGATATTAGCCGAAAGAACATTTTTTATGGTACATTATAATAATGTTCCTATGACAATATTCAAATAATGTTATATAAAGTAGGTTCTTAGCACAATCTTTCAGGTAGGTGCATAGAAGCAACATTCCTAGTACATAAATAGAACGTTCAAAAATGAATATTTCAATCGAAACAATCTTAGAATATTCATTAAACATTCCTAAAAGAACATTCTAAAAAGCACTTTGAGGGAATATTCTGAGAATATAAATGTTCTTTCACTGTTATGTGGGCTGTGTGCAATTTCAATTGCAAAGCATCCCGAAAATAGTTTTCTGCTAAGCTTAAGTGAAAAAAGTAACCATCGATAAATAAATCCAAAAATCTATAACTAGAGCTGGTCTTCGAGACGATTTCCGGAGTGTGAACCCGTCACATCCAAAACCAACTAATTTTATTACCATTAAAACAGGTTAGAATCAAACCACTGTTTGATTGCGATAAGGTCAGATGCAATGTCCTGCCTGAGTTGTTCCACGTTCTTATTGTGCCATACAACAGATGCTTCTATCTTTGAAGCTCTGAAAACCGAACAGCTTTGAAGTAATTATATTATTCACCTAGAGGTAATTTCACACCCTCGATTTTACAATATTTTCAACAATTTTTGGTCGATAGTTAGGTGGTTCGCGTTGATTGCCAACCTTATGCAAGGGAATCACTATTGCTGATTTTAAAAACGAAGAAAACACACCCCTTATCCATGAGTCATTTATTTCATCAGCAAAACCGTCCAAAGCACAATGAAATAACTTCAGAAGCACCTTAACGGAAAATCTGTCGCCACCTGGGGTTTCTTTTTTTTTTGATGTAACGAAAAACCTTTTTAACCTCATGAATATCCGTGGAACAAAAATAAAACGATCCTGAAAAAGATCAAGGAAGGTAAAAAATTGGTATGTCAAGACACCAGCCCTGGCACAATAAACATAGTAGAAATATGGCGGAATATTCCAAATAAATATCTCAGAAGTACAGAAGGAAGATTCAAGAGAAGTAACTGCAAACATAGACAAATGTATCATAAATAGATGGCTATAGTACCATAGGGATATGAAGCCGTCATCTTTAGTAGATATACTAAGACAGTCGCTAATAAGTCAGCCCGGAACTACTTTAGTGAAATTTGGAAAAGTTATTGTAGTATAACATACCCGGGTTCGTTCAGCAAGATTGAACGGTGTGAATTTTTATTACCTTTTAAACAACAAATCTTCTGAAAAACGAAATGAAAATCCAATAGGACCTACGTTGTGGAAACTTACCCAATTTTACTTACTGGACATGCGCCCGACATAGCAAATATTAGGGAAATTTAAGGCAGGTTGTGATATGTAAAAGAACCGGAAAATTTGTCAAACGTCTACTTTATTATTGAAGTAAGTCGTACCATTCTCGACCTGGAATACTCGAGGGGAAAGAGAACGGCAGAGAAACCCTCGATCGAACATTCCTCAGAAATCAAAACATACTGTGTCATTTTTAATAATAATTGTGAGTCATTAATCAATAATAAAAGTCTAAATTTGGTATCGTCCCTGTTCTTGTGCTAAAATTTTAATTCCACACACTAAATTCAATCAACACTACCTATATTCAATACTGAAGAGTTTTTTGTTAGTTAGCCAGTTTCCCAGCAGATACTGAGGTCCCATACGGGAAGCTACTCAGCTATAGTTGTTTTTGAGCCAATATCTCTAGATTGATTATTTCAATTTGTTTGCTAGGATATTCGCTCTTCAGGGTAGGAAAGTGTTAGTAAATTCAACAAGGCCCTAATGCACGTTCTGAATACCCAAAAATTAAAATCCCAGCACGAAAGACAGCACAAAATTTCTTAGGTTTTAATTTCCTCTTTATCTGCATTGTTTAACTTGTTCACATCAGCATGAAACGATTTTTGTTAAATACATGAACAATGCACATGCTATAAAAAATGTTATATACAAACATAAAAATGAAAAAAATAATACTTTATAAATTGAACTCTCGAAAACAAAATAACGTTTATTTAACTGACCTGAGATCGCTCCTTTTCACACAGAAACTAATCACTAATTGGATTGAACAATCAGTTTAATACAAAATAAAAATAAAAATTGAATAAATTCTCTAGTCTAGTCGCTTATTCTCTCTTCTCCTCTTCGGTTTCGATACTTTCGTTTTCTGTGGCGCGCCTTCAACCCTAAACTTGACGGCGCATACATGGTTGCAACATTTACTTTTTTTTTCTATAGTAGACGTTTTTTTTTAAAGTTAAGATTCAAAGAAATAATATTTTAAATAGGTGGTTTTCCTCAGTATTGATTGATTGAAAATCCAAGAACACATTTTCAGTTGCTTCCTTATGGCATTAGTACCAGATGCTTCCATTGTGAAACTCATCATTACCTATTAACCCTTAGAACGTCTTTAAAAAAAAATGACCTTGTGTCCGTTATTCCTTTCCCGACCTTTCCAATACCAATAAGGCCTCACGGTTAAAAATATAAAATGGCCAGAAAAGTGAAAAATCGATGCGCTATCGTGCATTTTACACGTTGGTGCACGCCATGCCAGCGACAGTGCAAGGGCTCGGACGAGCCTTGACATACTTAAAATGTTATTAAGGTTATGAATAGGGCCGGTGAAAAGGTATTCAAGGTACATTAGACTTCATGCTGCTTTTATTTTTACTGCCCCTCGTGGCTGAATTTTAATTGAAAAGTTTAACAGTAGAGTATACGGATAAAAACTTCATAATTTTGAAAATCTCAAATACATTATTTGCATAATAAATTTTGCAACTTAAATGTGCTGTCTCAGTTTGTTATTTTTTCCATTTTCACAAACCTTCCAAGTTTAAAGTTCATTAAAATCGAATCAATAAATCTTTTATTGAAAAATTATGGAAATAGCACAATATTCAACTGACATTGGCCTTAATAGTCAGCTACAACATGACAATTGCAGCTTAGCGTGGCTGAGAATAATAAATACTTTCCACGGGGTAGAAACTTGTTTATTAAGGAGCGCATTTAGGGAAATTGATTTTTATATAAATACAAATTGTACACTGGAAATAATTAATAATTAATTGAATAATTAGTAGCTTAGTAGCAAGAACTTTAATGTGAAGTAGGTGATAATGAATTTTTGCTTTGGCTTAGAAACTAACTCTGGAAAACAGCGAAATACATTTCCGCCCAAAACATTTTCGACCCACCACCATAGGATTCATGGAAGGTCAGCCTAACTTAATCCTCATGCTAAGTTTGTTCTTATCGATCTAAAATTGCAAGATATCTGAGAACCTGGAAAATCTGATTTTTCTATCGGTATTCATTATCCTAACCTCATTCGTTGGTATTCTGCCTGGAAAGCAATACCTTCTAACAGACTTTGACCCATATCTAAATGATAAGCACTCCAACTTCTTTATTTCAGATGAATTACGAATAGTGAAAGATGGAAAATACGGTACTGAAAACAATGAAGTGAAAGGTGGCTGGGATGGTATGGTCGGAGAACTTGTTAGAAATGTACGTATGCTTATTTATTTAAAAAAAAATCGCAAACATTTCAATTTCAGGAAGCTGATTTGGCAATAGCTCCAATCACCATAACATCAGAAAGAGAGCGTGTGATAGATTTCAGTAAGCCCTTCATGTCACTAGGAATATCTATAATGATAAAGAAACCCATGAAGCAAAAACCAGGCGTTTTCAGCTTCCTTAATCCTTTGTCCCAGGAAATATGGGTAACAATTTCAAATCTTCTAACAATGACTTTTTCAAAAAAATAAATTGTTTTCAGATTAGTGTCTTATTTGCCTTTGTGGGTGTCAGCATAGTCTTGTTCATCGTGTCCAGGTTTTCTCCTTACGAATGGCGAATACTTCATCCCACTGATGAACCTATGAGACATCCTCCACATTTACACACTAACAGTGGAGGGACAATGGCGAACGACTTTAGTTTATTGAATTCTTTGTGGTTCTCTTTGGCTGCTTTTATGCAACAAGGTAAGAAAACTTTGGATTTTCTCACAATCCATATCAGATTTATACTAATTTTTCCTAGGTGGTGACATATCGCCAAGATCAATCTCAGGTCGTATTGTGGGAGCCTGTTGGTGGTTCTTTACTCTGATAATAATTTCGAGTTACACTGCAAATTTGGCAGCATTTTTGACAGTCGAAAGAATGGTGGTGCCTATTAATTCACCAGAAGATTTGGCTTCACAGACTGAAGTGGAATATGGTACTTTGTATCATGGTGCTACGTGGGACTTTTTCAGAGTAAGTAATCTCGTTTTGGCTTTCTTTTTAAACTAACTTTATATCTTATTAGAGATCTCAAATTACTTTACACTCGAGAATGTGGGAATTTATGAATTCCAGGAAACACGTTTTTGTTAAAACTTATGACGAAGGTATTCGGAGAGTAAGACAATCTAAAGGTAATTTGTTTGGCTAAGTTTTAATTCATTTATAACTTGGTTATTTTGTTTTGTTGTAGGGAAATATGCATTGCTAATAGAAACGCCCAAAAATGATTACATAAATGAACGAGATCCATGTGACACAATGAAAGTAGGAAGGAATTTTGATTCAAAAGGATTTGGTGTTGCTACACCATTAGGATCACCATTAAGGTGAGAGAATTATTAGGGTGAACAGTTTATCATAAATTTCTAATTAACCCTTTAACCCCTGGTGAAGTATAGAACCTCCAGACAGTATTATTGACATGACATTAAAAGTGAAAGCATATAGAGAGGGTGTCTCAGTATGGTGTCTCAACAAGAACTTGAATTTTTAATCGCGCGCAATATACGCTTGACAGACAGAAATGGCGCGCGATTTAAAATTCAAGTTCTTGTTGAGACACCCGTTATAAAAGAAAACTCCTCGAGATGAGAAGAATAATTTAATAGGTACTTCAAAAACATGAATATTCAAGATGCGGTTGTAACATGGTAATAATTAGAAAATATCGTCATTATTCTGACTGTTATTTTCACGCTCCATGTTCAAGACGATATCTAGCAGTCCTTCAACTAAAAAATCGACCAAAGCTATCAAAAATTAATTAACTGCATTTGCATTATTGCTCTCGTCATCTATTGAAGGAGAAATTGAACAAATTTAAATTGAGCTGTCAATTATTTTTAATGATACTGAAATGGTCTCTTGGAATAAATGATAAGCATTCTATAATTAACATTGAAAATTGATGTGCATTTGTTGTTTCCAGGGATGCCGTCAATTTGGCTGTTCTAAGCTTAAAGGAAGATGGAGAACTTACCAAGCTAAAGAATAAATGGTGGTATGACAGAACAGAGTGTCCTAAGGATAAACAGGTATTAGTTTTATTTCATCTAAGTAGGCGGTTTATGAGAAAGAAGCTTATTACATCATTTTGGGTACCCACCTAATTAATAAAATAACGCGATGAGATCACATATCACACACATAAACTCTCTTTTGATGGGGGACAAACAAGGCATTTAAGGACTATTTACACACATCAGTTAGGCGCTAGCTATTACGTCCTAATTCACATAACGTCACTTTCGATAGGAGGACAAACATGTCATTGGGACAAACAAACGATACCGAACTGACGTGTGTAAATAATCCTTAAACGCTTTATTTGTCCTTCCGAAAGTGAAGTTATGCGTGTGACTTCAGCTAGTGCAATGTCGTTGACCCTGAACAAACCACTTTTTAAGTGGAAGCCCTGCGCGACCGGATTGTTATGGGCATCCGAGATAATACAACTAGAAAAGCACTTCTGAGATTTGATGATCTTACTCTAGAAAAAGCAATCACATTCTCTAGGACCTGTGAGCAAAGCAAGTCACAAAGTTTATAGTCTTAGGAGTTGGAAATCTCGGTAGAAAGTAGGCATAAAATTTTTGAGAAAAGTTCCCATGAAAGTAAATGTTAGGATAAGAAAGACCGAGATAAAACAAGTACCGAGGAAAAGACATTCAAGTCTAAAAGGTGTCAACCGCAGCATCATTCTGCAGTATCATGCCCTGTCAAAAGTGTAACAGGCAAGTGAATTATAGCGAGTGAGGTTCTAGCCACAGTGAAAGTGATGATGAGTTTTTTATCAATCCTGTGACAAAATGAATCAAAATTCCCGACGCAGCCAATTGGTAAATATCTTTGAGGAAGATTTCAGGATTGAAGCTAAAAAATGTAAGGTACTTACGTCTAGACATAGTTGCTGATATGTGTTATTCCGCCACAAATTTTTAGTAAACTGGACACATAATTATGCCTTAGACCTTCACCTACTCAGTATATTCTATTAGGTTTTGAAGGTTCTCACGCAAAACCCATTGATATTGTGAATTAATATTGTATATTTAAAGGTAGGGAATTATGAAGATTTTGTTATTGCAGATGGAGTAAGACAAGTTCTTTTACGGGGCCAGGTATGTGCTAATTTAAATTTGGGGAGTTTCCGGGCAACAATATCTCAACGAAACTGGAAATTTAAAAATGTTTGTCGCCCTCCCACCAAAATCCCAATTGCGATTCGAGATCAGTTTAAAAAAGAGTTAGACCGATTAGTTGAAAGAGAAGCGATAGTAAAATTTGATGAGATTAAACCTGGCAATGGTTCTTGTTGAGAAAAGTAATGGAAAAATCGGACGATATAAAATCCCAAATTGTGAGAAAATCAAAGTTAGGTATAAATCTCCAAGAAATAGTCTCAAATTTAGAGGACAAAAATGTTCCCACAGTGTTTGACTTTGCAGAAAGTTAAATGAACAAAGTTATTGGAAGTGTGCTTTGCAATTCTCTATAGGTTTACAGTTTTATCATATGGTTTGTCAAATTCACAAGATCGATTCCAAAACGAAGTTAAGAAACATTTTTCTGGTATAACCAATGTCACAATTTCTCATGATGACATGGTTGTTGCTGGTAAAACGCAACAAGAGCATGATGAGGCAGTGGAAAAGGATTGCTTTGGAAAGATCACAATGCAAAAAAAATGCCTATCCAAGTGTGTTATTATGTGAGTCTTCAAATCGGATTTTTTTTTTGAATTTTGCTTTGCAAATATTACATACGAAAGGATGAATATCTTAGTGTGTTAACATATGATCCTTTAAATCGTATTTTCTTTTGAATTTTGATTTACAAGTGTTACATGCAAAAGGATAATTCTCTAAGTGTGTTAACATGTGATTCTTTAAATTGGATTTTTGCTTAAATTTTGCTTTGCAAGTATTACATGCCAAAGGATAAATATCTGAGTGTGTTAGCATGTGATCCTTTAAATTGAATTTTCGTTTAAATTTTGCTTTGCAAGTGTCACATTCAAGAGAATAAATATCCGAATGTGTTAGTTTGTGACTCTTCAAATCGAATTTTCGGGGATAATACCACGAGAGCTTCAAAATTATCTGGTACTTTTTCAAGCTCGAGTGGTATTTAGAGGATTATTCCTCGAATGAAAATCCGAAAAATATGCAAATAAATATTTAAAAACGATTTGAACAACTTAACAATCAATAAAAATAAATGATTCCTAACAGCAGCCGTTTGTTCGTATCAAAAATTAGCATGACAACCATGAATTCAATAACATGGGAGAATTATGGCTGTAATTCTCTCTAGTTAAACTAATGGACAATAGAATTTTCGCTGTAATTTTGAAAATTGTCACTTGTCTTATGGGGTTTTTAACACATGAGTGGAATAATCGGGGATAATACCACGAGAGCTTCAAAATTACCGATAATTTTTCACGATTGCATGTTTTCTATAATTTCACGAGTCCGTAGGACGAGCGAAATTTGCAGACTATTAGAGGATTATTTCACGTATGAAAATGCAAAAAATATGGAAATAAAAATGTATTGAACGATTTTAACATCTTAACAATCAATACAAATAAATAGTTGCTATAAGGAACCGTTTGTTTGTATGAAAAATTAGCATGACAACCATGTATATAATAACATGGGAGAATTATCGCTGTAATTCTCTCTAGTTAAACAAATGGAAAAGAGAATTTTCGCTGTAATTCTGAAAATCGTCACTTGTCTTATGGGATTTCTAACGCATGAGTGGAATAATCGTTTAAATTTTGCTTTGCGAGTATTACATGCGAAAGGATAAATATCTGAGTGTGTTAACATGACGTGATCCTTTAAATCGTATTTTCTTTTGAATTTTGATTTACAAGTATTACATGCGAAAGGATAAATCTCTGAGTGTATTAACATGTGATCTTTTAAATTGCATTTTCGTTAAAATTTTGCTTTGCAAGTATTAAGTGTTACATGCAAAAGGATAATTCTCTAAGTGTGTTAACATGTGATTCTTTAAATTGGATTTTTGTTTAAATTTTGCTTTGCAAGTATTACATGCCAAAGGATAAATATCTGAGTGTGTTAACATGTGATCCTTTAAATTGAATTTTCGTTTGAATTTTGCTTTGCAAGTGTCACATTCAAAAGGATAAATATCCGAATGTGTTAGTTTGTGACTCTTCAAATCGAATTTTCGTTTAAATTTTGCTTTGCGAGTATTACATGCGAAAGGATAAATATCTGAGTGTGTTAACATGACGTGATCTTTTAAATCGGATTTTCTTTTGAATTTTGCTTTGCAAGTATTACATGCGAAAGGATAAATATCTGAGCGTGTTAACATGTGATCCTTTAAATCGAATTTTCATTCAAATTTTGCTTTGCAAGTGTCACATTCAAAAGGATAAATATCCGAATGTGTTAGTTTGTGACTCTTCAAATCGAATTTTCGTTTAAATTTTGCTTTGCAAGTATTACATACGAAAGGATAAACATCTGAGTTTGTTAACATGCTGTGCTCCTTCAAATTGAATTTTCGTTTAAATTTTGCTTTGCAAGTGTCACATTGAAACGGATAAATATCCAAATGTTTCAATGAATGATTTATTAACCCACCCTAGGTTTTGAATTTAGCTTTGCATGTATCAGATTCAAAAAGAAGAATACCCAAATGTGTCATTGAATGATATTTCAAGCTTGTTTCGGTTTTAAATACAGCATTGCAAGTATAGCATTGAAACTTCCTAATAACATCTGGTCCTGATGAATTTTCGACACTTGAATATTCCTCTCCCTTAGCAAAAATTTAGCTTCACTTGTCCTATGAAATATTTTACATTTTTTGTGGAAGAAAATTTACCCAGTATAAAATTTCCCACTTCAATCTTTTCGTCTAGGAGGTCCTCTACCATTTCCTCTTCTTTTTTTTTCCGCCAAATTTCTTAAATAAGCTTCAATGACTTCGTCTGATTCATCATGGAACTGGTGTTGGATTCGTTATTTTTCTTCTGTTTTTAATTTTCTTATACATTTGATTCCATCTTAAGCACGTTCTCTTTTCTTTGTAACTTGACATCTTTTTTCTTGACGGGTATGTAAAAATTTTGGTGATGTTATCATAGCTCCACTCGATGTTTCTCTTCTAGCCGACTCTTAAGAGCGAAATTTTATGTTTCAAAAGCTCTTCAAAATTTATAGAAGAGGAAGTTGCCTCACTTATGACATTAATAGGATCAGGTAGGACATGCACACTATTATCACTGGTGTTTGGTAGAGATGTGAGGGGGCGCCTACAGCTGCTTGGTCCTGCTACAGCATCTGACGTAGCTATGTTTCCTGATACATGTAGGTAAATCTAATTTTACGAATACTGTTTGATTTTTATGTCTAAATCACGGAAATCAACTTGGCCGACAAAAATAATGGCAAATTGGGGGAGTCCGATACCCCTAAAATGTTTGCGAGTCGCCTGCGCGCATATGTGCCATTTCCGAGAAAAGTCGTAGAGGAAAAGTTGTAGGACTTGATGTAAGCAAGCCACTCACAAAGTATGGGGTTTACATGTATAACTGAAAAAAAAGGTCCTTGGATGATTGACTATCTGGTTTGATAACCTGGATATTAGCTCTGTGTTTTCCTGGGTTTTTGACATTTGATATAAATCTCCATGCCTTTGAGCATTTTCTGCCTCCTATGTACGGAATAATTTCTTCACATTTCTCATCCCATGACTCGTTCTTAGCTATAGTGATGCACATTCTCAGTTGTCTTTTTGTGTCTTTATAAACTTCAAGATCTTGTTAATTTTTTGTTGTTAGCCATTTCAGGTATTTTTGCTTCTTCTCTTGGACTAATAGCTCTATCTCCTCGTTACACCAGTATTTCTTGTTGGTCTTTTTTTACTTTGTTCCTATTGCTTCTTGGGTCTCTCAGCTCATAGAGTTTGTTGAAGGTACATTCTTCAGGGTTCAATATTTTGCTATCGATATAGAAATACAGTGCTCTCATGCCTATCATTTCCAAAACTGTCAAAATTGTTGTATCCACTACATCCATGAGTATGGCATTGGTATTTTTTTTCTCTGGGTTCTTGTTCATTTTTCTAAATATTTAAAAAATTATCAGACCCGCAATTTAGGACTCTTACGTCGTTTTATCTCTGCATGTTTATGTATCCAGGTGTAGCGGTGAATATCTTTGTAATTGAAATATCCCTTGTTTATTCTATGGGTCTCAACCTGCCTGCATTAAACAAAATATATCGAGATTTTATCTGGGGACTCAACAATTTTGACAGGAGTATCTACATGGTGGAAACAATACTACCTATATTATATAGCTAATTGCCTAGTTATGCTTGCTTTTTCAGTTTTCTTCAATTCCTGATTATTATGATTCAATCTTCTTGCGCTCGTATTTGTGTACATAGGAACTGATGATGTTTTTCGATTATTATTTCACAACACTAAATTTTGATGCAATTAAAAATGTCACTTTACATATAAATCCTATAAATCCAAAGAAGCGTATTCATACGAAATATATTTCCCCTACAAAATTAAATACAATATTCATAAAGCCTAGAATCCAAACATCATTTGCTAATTTTAGCCGAAAACGTGTTTTTGAAGGTCTACGAAGGTAGGTAGGGCCCAATTACTTGGCGGGCAAAATGAGCGTTAAATAGTAAATTAGTGCAGCCGTGTGTGCGAAAATTGGGTGCATGTGGAATAAATTAATGGGAAAAATGATGGATCGCGGGAAAGCTCTGGCAGGAGAGTACGATACGTACGTCGGGAATATTAAGTGGGTTTATTATCCCTTCGAGGCAGTGGCGGCTCGGTTTCTTCGTGCTACGAAAATTGAGCGTAATTCGAAAATGGCTGCAGGCTGTAGGGAATGCATTTGGAAACGGTGTCGAAATTTACATACACTAAACGATTAAAGCAAGATGTGAACATAAAACTATGAAGCAGAAAAGAGTAGGTATATTATTATATACCTAGGTAGAGAAGTTGGTCATTATATACCAAGCGCTTTTATAAAACAAGGCGTGATTAACGGTAAAATCACCTAAACTGAAAATAAGTATTTTGGAACATGATTCATTTTGTGTCTTTTGTCAAGTTGAAAGTTGTAGTTCCAAATAATATAAATTATTAAAAGACATCCGTGTTTGTTCGTGTTTTTTTATACAAAAATCCCACAGTAGGTTGTTTTTTTTTCTAACTTCTTGTTGGCGGTAGAAGTCTTTCCTCTGCAGCATCTGGATCTGAAGTATTTTCATCCGGATTATGTTTTGATTTCGAATCAGGTTCAACCTAGTTATACCTCACATTTACTTTACCCAACTGCTGTTGGGATTTTTTGGCGGTGGACTGGTATGTAATTTTATCTACTAATTAATCAATCATCAGAGTCCCCATTAGGTAAAATCTGGATATATTTTTTTTTAATGCACGCAGGTTGAGACCCACAATCTTAGAATAAACAACGGATTTTTCAAAGACAAAGATATTCACCGCTACACATGGATTCTCAAACATAGGGAAAAAACGACGTAAGAGTCCTAAGAGCCAAGATCACTTGCGGGTCAGATCATTTTTTAGTAAGAGCCAAAATAAAGATGAAATTTAGAAAAATCAACAAGAACCCAGAAAAACAAAACACCAATGCCATACTGATGGATGCAGTAGAAACAAGAAATTACAATTTTGACAGTTTTAGAGATGAGAGCACTGTATTCCTATATTAGAGACGACTCGATAGCAAACTATTGAACTCTGAAGAGTGTACCTTCAATAAACTCTATGAGAACATCTAATTCTAATAAAAGTCACCCAAAAAGCAATAGGAACAAAGAAAAAAAGACCAACAAGAAATACTGGTGTAATGAGGAGATAGAGCTATTAGTCCAAGAGAAGATACCTGAAATGGCTAACAACAAAAAATTAACAAGACCTTGAAGTTTATAAAGACACAAAAAGACAACTGAGAATGTGCATCACTATAGCTAAGAACGAGTCATGGGATGAGAAATGTGAAGAAATTATTCCGTACATAGGAGGCAGAAAATGCTCAGAGGCATGGAGATTTATATCAAATGTTAAAAACCCAGGAAAACACAGAGCTAATATCTAGGTTATCAAACCAGAGCAAAGTTCTATTAGAAGAAACTAGACCGAAACATCTATTAGATTCTCCAAGACATATTGAAGTACATGCGGAGAAGAAGTTGAGGCATCTGGAGAAACAGTAAAAAAAACTATCAAGAATCCTAAGTCAGGTTGCTTGCGGCCCAGAAGGGCTATACTACATTTTGTTCCAGAAAATTGGAAAACAGCTTTTATATCATACATTCACAAAAAAACAAATAAGCTGGACTGCAATAACTATCGGGCCATATCAGTCACAAGCACACTAAGCAGACTTATACGGTAGAATCATGCGTGATCTCATTGAAGAAGATTATAAAGAGAAAGAAGAAGAAGAGCAGCGCCCACCTCACATTTATGGACCTACAAAAAGCATACGATACAGTCAAAGTATCCAGATTATGGAAGGTATTGGAACAATCCAACATCAATCAAGCCTATATAACGGCCCTTAAACAACTTTATAAAGACTCAAAATCAAGAGTTAAGATATAGGTAAAAAACTCACAGGATGTTGTATCTCTCCTACGCTTTTCAAAAGATACGTAGCAGCAGCGCTAAAAAAATTGGAAGAGGAAGATCTATGGAATGAGTATAGAGATAAATAATTAGGTGCCTGTCTACTCTTCAGTTTGCAGATGAGCATATCATAGTGACCAGTGACAGAGTACATATAAAATACCTATTTGTAGGCACCCGAAACGGAAACTTGGGAGTGGACAATGGCCAGGAAATTTTGCAATGTCAGGAATATGAGTATCGATAACACCGGAACAGATGTGTAAGGAATAGAAAAGCAAATAGTTAAAGCTGAAAAAGTATAAGGATGCCTAAATGAAATCTTATGGAGCGAGGAAATAACAAAGAAGAGAAAATTCAATACATACGAGATGATGATAAACAGCAGCTTTCTAAAGAGTGATTTAGTTTAAGGGGTCATTTCAAATATGGCAACACTGGTTTGTTGCCAGATATGGCGGAAATTTGACATGTGTCATAAGTGAGTATTGACATTAACGAATGTGGACTGATATTCAACATAAGGACGCATTTTAATTATTGTTAAAACCTATTTCCGAAATGGAGAAAATGTAACCAACACGATTCGTGCATTACAACTTCGGTAACCATAACCGTCCATCTCGTGCCGCAGTTAACAAATTGATTCAAAAATTTCACCGTTTCTTGAATTTTGATTCAATTTATTAACTGCGGCACGAGATGGACGAAGTAGCCGAAGTTATTTCGTAATGCCCGAATCGTGTTAGTTACATTTTCTCGATTTCGGAAATAGGTTTTAATATTAACTCATGAGTTATGACACAATTTTAGCCATATATGGCTGCCAGCGAATCAGTGTTGCCATATTTAAATTGTAACCTCAAACTGAATCACCCTTTCCTTTATATGGAGCGGAGACGAAGAATTACAGACAGACAAAAGAATAAAGTAAAAGCAGTTGAAATGGATGCTACAAGAAGATCCATGCGAATCTAAAAAATGGAAATAAATTCACGATAGTTCAGGACATTGAGAGGAAATAACTGACCTGGTGCGTACGTAGACCGAATGCCATACAATACCAGGTGGCCAAAAAAATGCTACATTGGCAACCAACTTCTTTGAATATTATGTTCAAGAAAATACCTATCCAATATGCAAAAAGCAATATATCTCCCTATAGCCAGCTTTTTATTTCCCTCCCTTTGCATCCATCTAAGTAATTCGATTTTGGGCTGTAGTCGTTCCTTTTCCTCCGCTAATTTTTGTTTGTCATATCATCGTAATTTTTGGACATCCCTGATTTTGTCTCCATTACGAGGTTTTTATTTTGAGTCCGTATTCCCGAAACAAGGGACCAGATGAGAACACGTGTTTTATCCTTGTAGCTCCTATTAATATTTATATGTATGTAATACACAAAGAGAAAAAATACAATAGTTCTAATGAGAACGCTATTTCCTGTTTTCAAGAATAGACATGCTGTTGTCTTACGGGTCCATTTTAAATTTATTTATCACCTGGCTAAATTATTTTAGCGTTATTCCAGTCTTTTGGTATTCTCCGTTGTTCAAGGTATCTATTTATTTAGTTAAAAGTATCATGACTCATGATGAGTTTTTCCATTCCTTCCCTTTTCCGTTTTTTATAAGTTCTGGCATTACATTATCCTCTCCCGAAGCTCATTTCGGCTAGTGGCTTCTTCATCTCATTATGTTTTGTGCGTTCACTTCCTCTGATCCTATAGGCTGCATGTCTTGGATAGTAACTGATTTGCTTATTTTCTTGTTGGGCTTCATCAATAATTCTTTTCACCAGAATATTTTTAAGATAAAAAAAAAGATTGTACACTTAACGTCATTCACTGTCATTATTTCATACTATGAGGATGTATCGCTTCCAGATTTTCCCTTTTTTTTTGTAATTTGCTTCAGCTTCAGTGTCTACCCGCTACCGTCACTGGTGGGGCTTCGACTATCTGCTATTTTAGTATCTTTACCTTTGAAATATAGAAATTATCATTAATTTTGTGCTTTGGCTCTTGGATTTATTTAGTGTGGGATTAATGGGATATTTTCTCCAAATAGAGTCGGTGTAAGCCATTTTTTTGTGTCCTTCCCTTAACCCTACCTCTGATTCCAAACAGAAATCTATCCATTCATTTGCCATTTGACTCGGTCATTATCTTCCTAAGACCTCCTCAAAGAGCTGAGAGACACTACTAGAATTTGCAGTGGTGCGATTATGCTTTTTAAGTCGATGAAGAGAAAAGTCAAACTCTTATTGATTGGCTAAATAAAGACCGGCTTCGATTTTATTAGTTCCCGTCAATGCAATACAAGCGCATATTAATAGTTTTCTATATTTCTGCTGTGTGATACGCTTTTCTTCGTTCTCGTTGTACATCTATTTCTATGTTAGACCATACCATCCTGTGATCATTGCGCTTTGGAAAACGAACCACTTCGGTAACATTCGGTTTTATGGATAAGGTGTTTTCATTCGGGCTTAATGGCCGTCGTAAGTTGGAATTTCTTCCTGACGGTTCGCTAGCACGCGTGGCTAGCATCTTCAAAGGTGCTTCCATGTCCGATTCTGGTAGCAGACTGACGCATTCCCGACCGCAAGTTGTATTTATGTGTGAGTGGTTTTGGTGGGTGAGGGGCGGGGCTTCACAGCACGTGGCTAATCTGAATTTTCTCTGTACTCAATGGGATCTTTCTTGCGTTTTTGAGGATCGGGTTCCAAATTTGGTTCAGTTTTAGTGTTTCTTCTTACCTGGAAAGAAGAAACACTAAAACATCCAAATTTGGAACCCGATCCTCAAAAACGCAAGAAAGATACAGCGACGTGCTGCGAAGCCTCGCCCCTTCTCCACCACAACCACTCACACATAAATACAATTTGCGGACGGGAACGCGTCAGCCTGCTACCAGAATGGGACGTGGAAACACCTCTGAAGATGCTAGCCATGCGTGCTAACGACACGTCAGGAAGAAATTCCAACTTACGGCCGACGTCCATTAAGCCCGAATGAAAATGTTTTATCAATAAACCTGGGCTGCGAAAGCCTCACATACTTTAATCGGTTTTATATGTTTCTGTCAGGCTTTAATCTAATATGGACAATTTCATTTGTGATTTCGTTGTTTGATGGTTTCCACGTCCAGTTTCAATTCTTCCTCTTCTTGAAGAAGGCGACATGCACGACTTTCACTAAAGCTAACCAACATCTAGGTACTTCATTTCATTGACCTATTCCAAAATAATCTACGGCTCTTCTGGCATCTTTCCTTTTACCTATCTTTGTATTCAGATCTCCAACCATAGTGGTTGGCTAGCTGGTAAAGTGCCTTGCTAGATTATTTTGGTTTTGCTATATCTTGGCAACATGATTCCATGGCTTCCTTTTCACTTTTTAGTTTAAGTTTATATTTTTGAAATATCCGCATTGTAATGGGAGACAAACCTTGAATGGAAGTGAATGATGTGTTAGAATTTAGTGGCATGCAACGTCAATTAAAATTGATGAAAAATGTTCTTGCCTTGACTAAGTTTGAACCAGTACCCTCGCATATCCAGTGTTCTACCGACGGAGCTACCAAGACTTCTGTCTCATTCTACCTTGTCGGGCAAGTATTTCATCATATTTAAGTTGTTAGTTGTGAAGACCAACGGCAACCTTTGGCAGTTACCGTTGGTATGAGACTGAGTTAGAAGGTATAAGGGGAACACATTCGCAATTAATGGCTGTTGAAATCCATTATCCATACAGCCACGGATGCGTCGTCGACATATAGCGACATCAGCAGATTGGGATGTGACTCCCAACCATCAATATCAAGCCAATACAATTTCACAAGTTTTATCGTCTGTGATATAGTCTGCACACTAACAACTTAAAATTGATGAAAGACTTGACCGACAAGGTAGAAATGAGACAAGTCTCGGATGAGAAAGGTCTCGGTAGCTCAGTTGGTAGAGCACTACACTGGACATACGAGGTTCCTGGGTCAAAATCTTACTTCTAACACACTGTGAATTATATCACAGACGATGAAACTGTAAATGATAATGTCGACATACAGATAGAGATTGAGACAGAGGCATCATTTCAGGCATCACTTTCTGCTACAAGGAGATCTTCTGAATATTTGTATAAATTCGTATTAAAACTGGCTTTAATATTTGTATTATTTGGAATAACTTCATCAACGTTTGCTAATGCTTCAGGTATTTCCAGGAAAATCAAATTGATGTTTCTCGGAAGCTTCGTATTTTCCTATATTTTCAGATTCACTCCATAAGGTAGGTATTTGCTTCCAAGAAAAAGCGATCGTTTGCATCCCCTATTCCGAGTATTTCGTATTCATTTCTATGAATGTAGACTCCAAAATTGTTATTAAATTCTGCAGGATTTTGATGTGCCAATCCTTTAAGGTAGCATCGAAGAGTGTAAGTTTAAACGCTCTGAAAAAATGCCAATTGCTTGACAATTTGTCTTGAAAATAAGCAGATACAAAAGAAAAAAAAAAGAAACGACGTTCGCCTGTAAATATGTACAGCTTAGAAAACATTATAAACAAACATAAAATAACTATATCCCACAAGGATAGGCTGTCAATCTAAAATCCAACCACATCAAACACTAGTAGGAAAACATAATACAAAAACCTTTACATTTGAATCGGCGGCAATATGCACACTGTTTATCTTCGCTGGAACGTAAACAAAAATAACAGTAAAGCAAACTGCTATTTCGGGAATAAAACGGGTGTACCTTAAATTCGACAATAAATTTTTGCGGAGAAAAAAGGAGAAGAAAAGCCTGGACGGGCGCCGGGCGGCGGAAAGCGGAAAATTGGACCGGGATCGTTTTAAAATATATTTTGCGGAGGCGACTTCTTATCGGGAGAACTGGAATCGTTGCCAAAAATAGTTCGGTGAGTCCTTAAACAAGATGCAGGATGGGGAGTTTAATTCGGTGATAGTTGCTCTCGTGACAGATATTTTCTATGATTTGTTCGGTGGTCTGGTAATGGGAAATTCTATTTTACAACTTTACACGACTTTTTTTTTTCTTTCCCTCCTCTTTCTCCTACTACTAAAAAATTCCACGAAAAATAAAAGTAGTCCATGTCTCTCTAAATTATGATAAATTATGATGAAGAAATTTGACTTTATTAAAATCTGGATTATGTAATGTATGAGCAATCACAATGCAATTTTTTAGGATATTTTGTTAGTGTATTCTTTCGCTGCTATTGAAGGACTAATTATTTTGTAGCTCAGGTATACCAGAGAAATATAGATGAAAAGTTTCCATATGCTCCGCAGTAGAGAAAACTCATAAAGGAAAGTTTACACGAGAGAAAAATTACTTATTTTTCGAGTTTTTAAAACTGCCACTACCGCGAAGTTTCTCCGGACGGTTCTCGGTATCTGCTCGTATAAAATACGGAGTCATTTTTGAGATTTAGAGCGCGGGAACAGATTTTTGGTGGAACGAACGGCCAAAAGTTCAAACCAAGGGTGGAGAGGGGAGAATTTATTGCTGATTTATAAACCTTCTCCAAGAATTTTTGCTTTGTTTGAAATTTAGGACCTAGCAAAATTGTTATAGCTAAATTCTTGAAAATTGTCTAAACTACGAAATTGTGGAAAAATAGTTTACGTTCTGCCACTGGACCAACATCTTGAACATACATAATATTCGGAGTGACATCAATAAATCGTCTTTGAAATGTAAAATAAATGAATTTTTGAAGTAGTTGGAACTTTGCGAGTATTTGGCACCAATTCAGGAAAACAGAGAGTGTGCATACTTTGGTAAAAAAGGAATATTTGTTTTCAATAAGTGTGTACTTACATGGGAAGAATTACTTTTAAATTCAACAAAATCTCTTACAGTGAAAATGCTCATTGCTGTTGACGACGTGTTTACTCGGCACATACAATTTATGTTGAAATATTAGACAAATGCCACTTTCATCTACGCAGCATCGCACAAACGTTTTAATTTTGGAGACTATTAAGAACAATAATCTAGAATCGTGAATCCTGCGCGTACATAATTTGAGTTCATAGGAATCACACTGCTTGATACTAATCACACAATCTGCTTTTTCTAAAAATAAATAATGAAACATATTTTATTCTTGGATCTAAAAATCTGTATTATTGTTAAGATCTCACTACACTCTACGAGTGTAAGTGTTTTCTCTACCCTTATTTTTCATTCCATTTCATATCCATTACATTACATCAAAGTAACTGATAGAGCTTTTTTATAAATAGCTCTTAAGTTTAGATCTTTTATCAGCTTGAGCGTGTTCATCATAAATTTCAATTCCCGGTTGCACCACTGTACTTCCGCAATCGATCATTTATACCATCAAAACTAAAACTAAAGGGGAAACTCTTAGGAAAGTCATGTTTTACATGCGAATCATCGTACATTTTGGCTTAAGCGGAATTTAAAGTTGAGCGCCATCAATGCCAGCCATGCACGGGAAACTTTTCAAGTTAAAAGAAAACTTTGCCGCCTTCAAAAGTTAAAAATCTTTGCGAGAAAACTTCCTGAGGCTAATCTTTTATTTATACAAATCTCTTATTCTAGGAGTCGATGCGTAATGAACTGTCTCTAAGCAACGTAGCTGGAGTATTCTACATCCTGATTGGAGGTTTATTTGTTGCCATGGGCGTTGCAGCTTTAGAGTTTTGCTACAAATCTCATCTAGAAGCTAAACGCGCGAAAATTCCTATTAGCGATGCTCTCAAGAACAAAGCAAGACTAACTTTGGGTGTAGGAAGGGATTTTGATAATGGCAGGGTAAGTAACTAAATTAAATGAGTATTAGAATATATCGGAAACTAGAATAATAATTGATTTTAGCCACAAAAAATCATCCAAAAAACATCATCTCATCAACAAATTAACAATTTACATCAACAAAACAATACACAGACAGGCTCTTTGAGCCGTTGTCCGCGACACGTTCAAAGTCACATGACCGTACATGGAAATCTCACAATGCCTAGGTCAAATCAACAGCAACATTCTCATACACATCAACATTTACAACATCAACACGTCCAGTATCCACAACACCATCAACCACATTTACATCAAGGAGTTGGAGTTGCTACGACATGAGAAGTAACTTTTTGTTGTTTTCTGTTTGTGATCCCTGGCACAAAATACCTTGTCCTTTCTACTCACTATATTGACTGGCCCTTTCAAATATTCCTACATATCAACCCCAGTATCAAAAAAGTTACCAATGTTAAGTTTTGAGGATTAGGCCAAATGTGTAATATAAAACAATGAATGTGATAATATTACTTACCTACTGGCTTTTTGAACATCTTCTTCTGAATTCAAAACTATCAAATGAAAAATTTGCCCTTTCGCTAGTTTTTTGGAATAAGTATATCTATCAATTTAAACATGTTCTGCGAGTGAAAGTCACAGAACAAGTTGGCCAAATTCACGCATGAAAACCGTGATTTTGAGTTAGCAGGAAATGTAAAAGTTTATTTTGCCTCAAAATACTCGGGATTATATGTATTTCTGCTTAATTATTATTATCCAATTTTGCTTGGACCTATTGATTTATTGTTTCTTATTGTCCAACGAGTTTAATTTTCAGTGCAGCCCAGATATTCAGAGAAATAGTCGCCAAATTCCAATTTCTATAAATGATGCCTTTAAGTCTGTCTATTTTATTTGTTAGTTTAGCGCCATCTGAAAAGTATAATCTACACAATATTCTATTACTTTTTCCGAAACACGGTAGTGGGCCTACATATATCGCCCAAAATTGATTCTCCATTACACGGGCTCCTCTCCCTATATCATGGGAGATTATATTTCTTTTTGTATTAAACTCTCGCGCTCGGAGCTAATCAACTGACGTCATCGCTTCAACCCTCTGTCAAATGGATTGCTTTTAAGTGTCGTAAAAAGTGACGGAGAGAGGTCACTGGGTTGAATTTCTCGTCGACGAATAAGGAACGATGATATTTTATAACACATTGCGAAATTTTCAGCATGGAACATTCGATTGCACCTAACAAAATCACAAAACCTACATTGAAAAAAATGGTGAAAAGACAAAAAAAAAAACACAAAAATATAAAAATATAAAAAAATATAAAAAATACAAAAATTAGAAGGACAAAGTGATTACAGAGATATAAGCAAAACAATGACAGATTAATTATTATCAGTGAACACAGTGACACCTAACGAGAAGATTTGAAAAATTGTTAATATTAGCTATAATTTGACTATTAACCATAAAGAAAGCAACAAATTATAAAATCAAATTACAATAGATGGCGCTCAAATTATTGGTATCAGTTTTATATTTAACTGCCTGGGCTTTTATATTTATTGATAAACAACATTTCCAGAATTTTTCGCATTTTCCAGTTTGTTCACCTAAATCCGTGTGTCGATTTAGGATTTCGATATTATAGTGGACTTTCACTGGATTTAAAACATCTTGGACAATTTAATGAAACTTTGTGCACGGCCTTACCCGTGTGTGTTTGCCGATGCGTGCGAGCATCCGTTACTGACTTCCGCTTTCCTGTGGGGTTCGTCATTCCCTACTCCTGACGGTTTGAACAGAGCGCCGCCATTGTGTACGTTGCCGCGCATTTTGAATTTTAAACTTAGGAAATGTTTTATGATATCGTTCACCATGAAACGATACGGTTTCAAAGAAATAAATGTATATGATTGGAGAGAAACAATACTTATGCACTGAAGATTAAAGTCTAATGATTGCACTAAAAACTAAGTATTGTTTTTTTTTTAAGTTATTGATTATTTGTCTGACCGGGCATCTCAATTGGTAAGATGCTCACCCTTGTGAGAGCGCGTTTCACTTGACCGGTGGTAGTTTTTACCGTAATTACTCTAACTATTCCATCACTTCCAGGATGAATCTCTGTGATTCGACCAACTTTCCATCTCAATGGAATTACATTATCTTCATGCAAAAGCACCATTAGACCTGGTTTGATATTCTTTATGTCGGTCATCCATTTGGTACGGAAAACCTTTTCCAAAAATTTTGAGAACACTGCTGTATCTGTTGACACTTGGACAACCGATTGAATTGGATTTCACTAACATCTTCCTCCGGAATTGTGTTCATTTTGGTTCCAATTAAGAAATGCCCGGGGGTAAGAGGTTCCAGATCATTGGGATAGTCAGATAAAGGGGTGATAGGACGGCAGTTTAGGATAGATTCTACTTGTGTTAATACTGTATAAAAACTTTCATAAGTAAAGTGAATAGATCCTAAAATTCTAAGTAAATGATGTTTCATTATTTTAACTGCTGACTCACACAAACCACCAAAGGTAGGACTTCGTGCTGGAATAAAGTTCCAGGTTACTCGATTTTCCAAGAGATACTTTTTAATCGATGGATCTTGGTAAAAATCTTTTAAATTTTGTTTGTCCAAGTAATTTTTTGAGCCCAAAAAATTTGATCCATTATCAGAGTGAAGCTCTTTAGGTAGGTCTTACAACAAAACGTTTCAAAGTGTTTAAAAAAGTATCGGTGGATAAATTTCCTGCTAATTCTATGCCTTTGTGCATAAGCATATGAAAACGCATACGTAAGCCTTTACTATTTTCCTGCTGCGCAATGTACCATCGTCACCAAAAGTATCTGGGACACAAATAATGCATAATAATCTCCTGGACTAATTCTACTGTCATTCATTTCAATGCATTTGATTCATAGTTTGACAAATATTTGACAATAAAATTCATGTAATAGGACAAGAGCTAATGTGATACTGTCCAAGTTACTTTTGGTGACGATGGTACCATCCTTGATATAGAAAGGACCTGCAAAGTCCATGCCTGTAACAGTGAAGGGCCTGGAAGGATTCACACGTGCCACAGCTAACTGACCCGTAAGAGGCGCAATCTGAGCTGGGGGTTTTGTCCTGAAACAAACTATGCAACGAAGAACTATTTTCCGTACTTCACTTTTTCTATGAATGGGCCAATATTTGGAACGAATAGAGGCCAGCACAGTCTGCATGCCACCATGTAATGTTCTTTGCTCATGTTCATGATGTATGAATAAACTTGTAATCAAATGATTATTTTGGTAATAAAATTAGTAATTTCATATTATAATTTATGCTTGCGTTCTGCAAACGTCCACCAACGCGCAACAATTGATCTTTATCCAAAAATGGATTTAAATTTGATATCTTGCTTTTGGTTGACAGACTCTTTGATTTTTTCAAATCGGAAATCTCTTGAGCAAATCTCTCATTTTGAATTATTTGTACAAGTTTTGTTTCAGCCATAATAATTTCTTCAATGCTTAGCTCTTCTGATGTGGGCTTTCCATAGTTGCTTTTATTTTTACAATGGTTTATAAACCTTAAGCAATATGCTATCACTCGAAACCATGTATACAGGTTTGAGTATTTTATCAATTCTGGGAATTTATCCTAAAATTTTTCGGTTTCGCTTGAAACTAAAACAAAATTTACTGCCCTGCATTCATGCTCCGACCCTTGACTTGATTCCAGAGATGAAGGTATATAGGCGGGCCAATTTGATTCGTCCTCTTGCAAAAATTTAGGACCGAACCACCACAAATCGCAATTTTGCAATAGGCTGGGCTTACAACCACGAGATATAATATCAGCGGGGTTCAATTTTGATGGTATGTGACGCCATTGTGACATGTCAGAATAACCTTGAATTTTTGAAATGCGGTTGGAGACAAAAATTTTGTAATTGCTGGGCTCTTGACTAATCCATGACAAAACGATTGTACCGTCTGTCCAATAAAAGATATTTATTGATTTCTCAATATTAATTTTAAGTGCAAATTGAGCTTTTTGAACAAGCTTTGCTACAAGCACAGCACCCAGCAACTCCAACGTAGGAAGACTAATGACCTTAGTTGGCCCAATTCGTGATTTAGATCACAAAATCTGTGTACAAACGTTCCCACATGCATCTATGCTTCTTAAAAATACTACCGCCCCAAAAGCTCTCATGGAAGCGTCGCAAAAACTATAAATTTCTAAAGAAATATAGGTGGAAGGTACAGCATGCCTTGGGATGAGCGAATTTCATTGGTTGGAAACAGTCAGGAAACTAGTTTCGAACAATGAAATTCACTCCTTCTGGTTTGGAATTTTTGTGCGAAGAAACCTTAAATCAACTTATTAACACCTTTAATTTGCCACATCATTCAGCTCAAAACTTGATAGATGTCAAAGCTGAGACCGCGGGCCCTTGCCCCAATAAGCTGCCCTGCCACCCTTTTCCGGCAAGTTCTCACGAGGCAGGATTGACTTTTTAGATAGGGGACATCGAGACCTTCAATCTGATACCCAACTTAGGGCATAACTCGATGCGGGTAGTGCTACGTTTTTTTGAATTTGTTAATAATTTGTTAAAAGATATTTCCGGCAGCATTTGCTCTCAGGCAGGAATATCGGTTAATAGATTCACATAATACTATATATTGATAATAGTGTCGACACATAACTCGGTCGGGGTAGGAAAAATGCGGTCGTCTTCCTAACTATGTGTCTTGTTTTGGATTTTTGACTCGACTAACTCTGGCACGTTTGAAGTCCATTGGGTTAGAACGAATCCATAGGATTTAAGTATTTCAAAAATCTGCTTCTTTAAATCCTTCAATTCTTCTAGTGAATCATGTATAGTAATCAAATCATCGACGTAAAAATCAGTCAAAATGATTTTACTAGCTTCTGGGTGCTCATTGCTATGATTCATAGCAGCTTGATGCAGGGATCTTATTGCCAAAAATGAAGAAATTGCGACACCATACACAACTGTGTTTAAAGTATAATGACCAATTTCCTTATCAGGAGTCTCTCTCCATAGGATACGTTGCAAATTTCTTTGCTGTGGATCGACATTGACCATCCGGTCTATTTTGGTTATGTCAGCTTTGAGAACAAATGAGTGTTTTCGAAAACGAAGGAGAATTGAAAATAAGTCTTCCTGTATTACCGGTCCCACATAAGTAATTGCCATTCAATGATGGAATAGATGGATGCTCTGATAAACTAGCATCAAACACCGTTCTTAGCTTGGTGGTGGCACTACTCATTTTTAGGACTCCATGATGCGGTAAGTAATATGTGGGTTCATTAGTGCTGATTTCTTTCGGTTTAAATCTGGTCATATGATTCAATTCCCCGTACTCGAGCATACATTTTTGTATAATTGTGAAAATTCTGGGTCTCGTTGCATTCGCCTTTCAATACTAAGCAGTCTATGTTTCGCTGTGACAAAATTGTCCTTCAAGTTTTCTATGTTACTTTTGATTGAAATTTTTACCACAAAGTGCCCTGATTCATCTTGCTCAGTATTTTGTAAAAAATGATCCTCACAAAATTGCTCGGTTTTGGAAAAACTTCTACTATTAGTGCCCGTATGATTAGCTTCCGAGAGCTCCCCGGTTTGCCAGAACTTTTCCAGTTGCTGTTGTATTTCTGATGTGTGATTTTGATTGTTGTTCATTGATACACAACAAATCGGAACTTTACTGAATGGTGTTTCAATTAACTGCAATGGTCCAGCAATGATCCAACCCAATTTGTTTTTTTTTTAAATTGGCATGCTTTTCCCAAGCCTAATTTGACCTATGCATAATAGCTCATAAAAAACTGATGCGCCCAATAATATTTGTACATCCTTGGACTTGTAAAACTCCCTTTCAGCCATTATAATGCCCCTAGCAATTTTAAGTTTCCTTGCTTGCTCGGTTCGAAATAACTGTGGAATTTGTCCGGTGATTTTTTCCAAAATTAAAAATGATAATTAGCTTCCTAGATAGGAAGCTATGGTGATAACCCGATTTTGACCATGTCAAAATTTCATTAAATCTTGACGTTTTGGATCATTTTAAGCCTTTTTGGCAAGGTGGCACATTTCCGCCTGTGTGTATGTATGTGTGTATGTGTGTTGGCATTTTTCTGAGAAAACAGCTCGATGGAATTTGATGAAATTTTGGAAATAGGTATAAGAAGACGTATAGGGAAAAGTTACACAGAGATATAGGAAAAAAAAAATCCTCTCCAAGATATGACCTCATTGATCTTTTTTTTAAATGGGAACGCCACCTTTTCTTTCATTGATTGGTTAGAGCTCATTTTGCTTTATATAATATACTAGCTGATGACCCGCTGCGTTGCGAGCATGTAAAAACATTTTGAAATAATACACTTCTTTTCAAATTTTGTTGTTGATTTTCTATTTAATTTTTTTTTTAAATCCGATATCGTAAGTCGCTTGCCAGTGAGTTCAGTGACGCATTTTAAGCACCCCAGAGCTGCTCTAGAGCGCCCCGGGCTGTTTATAGGCGTTCCAGTGTATCAGAGTTTTACGCAACCGAACTTTTTTTTTCGGGATAAAAAATAGCATATCACTCTCCTCTATAGCCGATTCGATTGACCGGATTAGATCGATCTGATTCAATTAAAGTGAACCACACTCTGTTCGATTCAAGCTGGATCAGTGCACCCACATCAACAAAAAAATGATCTAGATCAGAAGAATTTCACTTAAATTGAACCCAAATCGATCTAATCTGGGTCAATCGAATTCACCTTATATAGAGATACGTGATATTAATTCAAGATCGGTCCAGCCGTTCTTGAATTCAAAAAATAATAAAGTTACGTCGGTTGAATGCAAGCCTAAATAAATGAAATATGGCAACGTTGTTTCATGCTGTCAAAAAAAGTTGGGTTATGTTGTTATGTAATGTGAATGAGTTTGTTTACAATTAAATTAATAGTTAATTCAAAATTAATTTCTTTTTCCGAGATGCGTAACCTATCCACAAACCTTCCTTGGGATGGCCATAACAACCTACCAAAGTTTCATCGTAATCGGATAAGTGGTTTTGGAGCGCATAGCCGGATACCCCGTGAACTTTGATTTTTATATATATAGATGAAGTATAAAGGACCCCGCAATATTTAAATGGAAATTGGTTACCCGTGATATTTGGATGAAATTTAAATATGTTATTGGGGATGCCGTAAGCAACATTTTTTACCATGGGCACAACCCTGTATATATGACAGGTGAGGCGTGGTTAGCTGTCAAATATTGGAATCTTATATCCAAAACCAGAGTAACTATGGCAGATTTTGATGAAAAAAAAATCTATTTCTACTAAGTCGACCAAATGTCAACCATTTTGACACCTGTCAAAACCCTGCCAAACGGCAGCATTCATCTTTTCCAGTTTTCAATATTTCATGATGTCATTTTACACTTTTAACTTGTATGTAAATTCTGAATTCAAAAATTGAAAAAAAAATTACAGATCTGTCAAAACGTGTCATTTGTTTTAGTAGAAAAAAAATACTCTAATCTGATTCTTTTTTGTTTCAAGGTAGTTTATTGGCGATAAAATATTAAACAAAGTTCATGCATGTCACATTTTGACAACTGTCAGAATCTGTTTTTGATTTTTGGTTCACATTGAGTTTGTTTGCTTAGTGAAGTTCTACAACTATAATGATAGAATAATACAATCATACAATAGAACTAAACCTTCACTAAGCAAACTAACTCAATATGAACCAAAAATCTATTAACAGATTCTGACAGTTGTCAAAATGTGACATGCATGAACTTTGTTTAATGTTTTATCACCGCTAAACTACCTTGAAACAAAGAGAACCAGATTAGAGTATTTTTTTCTACTAAAACAAATGACAGGTTTTGACAGTTCTGTATTTTTTTTTTTTCAATTTTTGAATTCAGAATTTACATACAAGTTAAAAATGTCAAATGACATCATAAAATATTGAAAACGGGAAAAGATGAATGCTGCCGTTTGGCAGGGTTTTGACAGGTGTCAAAATGGTTGACATTTTTCGACTTAACTTGGTCGACTTAGTAGACATCGATACTCTGATCATCAAAATCTGCCATAGTCTCTTGTTTTGGATATAAGATTCCAATATTTGACAGCTAACCACGCCTCACCTGTCATATATACAGGGTTGTGCCCAGGGTAAAAAATGTTGCTTACGGCATCCCCAATAACATATTAAAATTTCATCCAAATATCACGGGTAACCAATTTCCATTTAAATATTGCGGGGTCCTTTGATGAAGCTAAGCAGCGTCGAGCGCGGTTAGTACTTGGATGGGTGACCACCTAGAAATTTACACGACGACGTTGCTTTTTTTGAGATTATAGCATTTTAGGGTGCTTATTGAAGATTTAGTACGCCGGCTTGAGGTCCCTTTTCAGTAAAACACTTTATGGGGGTAAACTTACACTTACAAAAGGACCCTTAGGGTTTTTCGCGTATAATAATAAAAATATTAATAATAATTATTAATAATGAAATAATGACAGCGAATATTCTCCCATGTTAATCGTATATATGGTTGTCATGCTAATTTTTGATACAAACGGTTGCTGACGCTAGCAACCATTTATTTGTATCAATACAAACAAATATGGACGCTGTTAGCAGCATATTTTTAAGCTTTAAAATGGTCAAAAAGGAACAGATAATTTTTCACTCATGCCTGTTTTCATTGCAAATTTCACTCGTCCTACGGACTCGTGAAATTATGTAAAACACGCAATCGTGAAATATTAACCGTAATTTTGAAGCTCTGGTGGTATTATGTGGTAGGTATTATCCCCGAAAAATGATATTAAAACCTGAAAAAATTTCAAGATTTATTAAAATGAATTCATGGTTTGAAATGACAATGACAATTATTAATTAGGTAGGTAGTTATTTGTCTAGGAAGCGTTATGTCAAAAATTTGATATCTGGTTTTTTCCTATAATAGTCGGAGAGCCAGCGCCGAAAAAGTGCAAGAGTTTCATGAAAGCTGAAAATTTAATATAAGCTTGTATTTGTGATGTATATAACTATACTGGAGTCAGCAAGTGAGGTAGCGGGACAAGCTACGCCCACACACCTTTGAATGTGTAAAAAAATAATCGCGAAGAAAGAGTTTCATGACAGCTGAAAATCTCTCAATCCATTGTTTATTTGATAAAAAACATGACGGACATGGTCAGATAGCATTATGTTAGGACAACTAGAGTCAGCATGCCTATATGTATAGGCATGCTGACTCTAGTTGTCCTAACATAATGCTATCTGACCATATGTATAGGCATGCTGACTCTAATTGTCCTAACATAATGCTATCTGACCATGTCCGTCATGTTTGTTATCAAATAAACAATGGATTGAGAGATTTTCAGCTGTCATGAAACTCATTCATCGCGATTAATTTTTTACATATTCAAGGGTGCGTGGGCGTAGCTTGTCCCGCTACCTCACTTGCTGACTCGAGTATAGTTATATACATCACAAATACAAGCTTATATTACATTTTCAGCTTTCATGAAACTCTTGCACTTTTTTGGCGCTGGCTCTCGGACTATAACCTGCATGCATCGATTTTATTTCTATGTCTAAACTCTAGCAAATTTGTTCTTTGGAACCCCCTATTCCTAAAATCGGTGTACTAATGGCTTTACAATCGATTCCCAACTTGTTTGCCATGCCAGTGGTGACAAAATTGCTCATTGAACCTGCATCAAGCAATGCTCGACACTTTACATATTTGCTGTATTTGTCTTGCACGTATATATCGGCTGTACCGAGCGAAACGCTAGTTCCTTGTGAATTACAATGAGTATTGATCGAAGGGTTTTCTTTTACGATGGGTTCCTTTGCATTGTTGCCAGCCTGTCCCTCCTGACTTTGAATAAATTTCTGTTTTGCGCACAACAGCGTGTTGTGCGAACCTTAGCACTCATACTTTCCCTCATGACAGGGTTTTAAACAGTTGGTGCACAGTTTGAGTTTTTTGACTTCTCTAAATTTTGTTTGAGGACTCATGTCCAAAAATCTCTTGCAATAATATAAGCAATGATTTTCCTTGCATAGGTAACAACCGAATTTCCTCTGACCATCCATTGCCAAGTGGTTGAATGTTTTTCCTGGGCCGGCCAATTTGATTTATTCCGGAATTTGCTCACTGGCGCGTGACACTGTTTCCAATAACCGACATCTGTCATTTAAAAATGTATTGAATTCTTTGAATGTGGGCATTGTTTTGGGTTTAACTTGATCTTCCCAATCCCTCCGCGTTTTTGGATCCAATTTTGAGGTAATATTAAAAATTAAAATGGCGTCCCAGTGAGTCACAGGTTGTCCGAGAGACTCCAGCGCACGAATATCTCTTGTGAATGTTTCAATAAGATACCGCAAACTAATGGATTTTCCCGATTTAATGCCGGCAAATCGTTGATTGATTTAAGATGACTGTTGACAATGGATCTTTTGTCATCGAATCGCTCCTCCAGTAATTGTACAGCTATGTTATAATTGGCATCTGTGACCGTCAATGAATCAATTGTTTTTAATGTATTTTCACCAAGACATCCTCGTAGGTACCGTAATTTTGTTACGTCCGGCAACGCTGCATTTAAGTGAACCATGCTGCTAAAGGCATCCGAAAATGGTATCCAATCAATCACTGTATGCACCGGAAAACTTTGGCAAATCTAAAGACGGCAACCTGATACTAGGATTTAGAACCTGCTGCTGAATGATTGGAATCGCCGGCACCCGGCTGGTGTCGACCCCCTGCGGCATTCATGCGGCTAATTATGTCCCTAGCTGAACCTATGCACGTGAAATAATTAGTCTCGAATTGCTCGAAATCTATCCCGTCCGTGTTGTTGGGATCTAGAATGTCTATTTGTACCTGAATTTCCGAAAAGATCGAATACAATGGATCAATTTTTTGGACCGTTTCTGAAATTTCCGTAATGCTGCCCGTGTCAGCATTGAATAAACTTAAAAAATTCGAAAATCGAGTAACCTGACCCTTGATTACCCCTCGCTTCACTCGCAGATTTTTAAGCTGCTGATCGGCACCCGCCATTTTTGCTTGTTATTATTTATTTATTTGAGATTATGAACTAATTTGAATTTTAAATTTCGCGCCTCTCTGCAGACAATATGTCATGTGTCAAACAGATTGGGAAGGCGGCAGATAGAAATCTTGGCAAGAGAGGTTATGTTTTTGGCGGCCACGTGTTTGTAGCGTCCCTCTCGAAAATATAATACCTACTTAAAAAATTAATCGAGTATTATTATATCCAATTTTATTAATTATGGCAGTCAGTTGCTATATTTATTTAAAAAAAAAACGAACAAAAAAAATTAAATGCTCCAAAAAACTCGACAAAAAAAAAAGGAGAACCTTGAAAAAATGACACATAAGGAAGAAAGGAACGGACTTACTTGGCTTCTGCTTGTCTATCCTGTAATCCTATTTTAACATGCACCGACAGGATTTAACACTGATTTTTATTGCGTAATAGGGTGATTACACTACCGAACCGGTACGTACGCACTGTTCACGTTGTTCTTTACACGTTTTCTCTGCATCCCGGCTGAAGCGACCAATTTTTATTTTCACCTAAATCCGTGTGTCGATTTAGGATTTTGATATAATAGTGGACTTTCACTGGATTTGAAACATCTTGGACAATTTAATGCAACTTTGTGCGCGGTCTTACCCGTGTGTGTTTGCCAATGCGTGCGAGCGTCCGTTACTGACTTTCGCCTTCCTGCGCGGTTCGTCATTCCCCACTCCTGACAGTTTGAACAGACCGCCGCCATTGTTTCTGTTGCCGCGCATTTTGAATTTTAAACTTAGGAAATGTTTTATGATATCGTTCACCACAGTTTTCCTCTCTTATACACACTGACGGATTGTTAAAATCGAAATGATGGTTACTCTCAAAATGATGAGTCGCCAATGCCGTTTTTTCTTTTTTATCAATGTTAATAATTCGACATATTGGTGCTGATATAATTTTTTTGAGTGCTTTTGCTTAATCTTCCCTATGTACAATCTGTCACAATGAATACAATCAATCCTATAAACTAAGTTAGAACTATCACAGATAGCAGTTTTGTCTTTGATTTTAGTAAATAAGTCACCTACTTTCTTGTTCGTATAAGGAACTACCCTTATATATTTGGTGTTTGTAACATTTTTGATAACTTGGTGTTTAAGCCTGGCCCGGAATCAATGGAATTTTGAAAAACTCAATATTAGAAGATTGAACCTGTTAGGAGATGGAACACTATTAGCATTATTACACAAAATAGTATTCACTAAAGATAGTGACTTTGGTTTACAAAATACCCTTATTCGTTCAAAATTCGCATCCATATACTGAGGGTCAGACAGTTGCCTTATTCGATGTTTAAGTAGTGATGATATCATCTACATATAATTATGAGAAGGGAAGTTGAAAGGGTAATTTGGGGATGACACTTATGAGGAGCTCGTTTATAACTATGTTAGCCAAAATAGGTGAAGCCGGGTTTCCCATTGCCGTACCAAAAATTTGTTCTTATAGGAAAAATAACTTGACTCGAAGATGAAAGCGATCAATTCGACAAAAACCGCAAGTTCCATAGAAGTGAATTCCTCAATATTTTCCCAATGTTTCTCTATCAGATTAAGTACTAAATCTTTGGGAATATTTTTGAACAATGAGGTAACATCAAGAGAAACAAGAATGTATCCAGCTGGAATTGTGTGAGTTCCAAGTTTTTCCACAAACTTGAAGGAGTTTTTCACTACATATTGAAACGTTGGTATCAAGTTGTTCAAAATTTTTTCGACGAAACTGGAGATGTTGTAGGTGGGTAGCATTACACACGAGACAACAGGTCTGAGGGGTGTGTTCGGCTTGTGGATCTTGGGTAGTCCATAGATTTTTGGTGGAATAGAATTATGGCTTATGAACTTTTTTACTAAATTTTTGTCGAGTTCATTACATGATACCAATTATTTTCTAAAAGAATTGTGGAATTGTTAGGTAATTCTAGACATGAGCTATCATCATTCAACAACAGTTTCATTTTACACTCATAGTCTTGTCTTTCCATCACAACAGTGCAATTACCCTTATCCGCACGAGTCACTATGAAGTTAGAATAATTTTTGAAAAATTTCTTGGTTTCATAATACTCTTATCGCGTTGGTCATATCTTTTTCCCTGTTTGAAGTTATTGTAATGATTCGTGATGATATTGGTGCAGGTTGCTCTAATAATTAACTCGGTGACCTAGACAATGAGATTTTTTACGGATATTAGGAACAACTATGGTGCTTCAGAGTCAAAGCAAGTAGAGACACTATATTTATTTAACATCAAACTGGCTTAATCTGAAAATAACAAGATTTTCTTGCTACAAGGTAGACAGAAGGGATTCTTTCCCAACCATATCCAGCATAATTTCAAATGTTTGTATTCGCTTAATAATCATGAAAACACCTTCATACATGAAATTAATAGGCTTACTTACAAGCTTAAAAGTGACATTCTTAACTTAGAAATCAAAATTGCTCACCACACCTCAGCGCAATTAAGATCACAGAGAGAGATAGGGATCAACCAGATTAGAGGATTTTTAGGTGATCAGGATTATCAAGAATTTCTAAGATCTGTTTAAAAGAAATACGAACGTATATTTTCTAACTTAAACGTCACACATTGTACCTATATAACAAGTTACTTAACTTGATTTCACAACAGAAGAAAATCCTAATAACTCCTGAAAACCTTAGCACAACAACAATACCACCTTCCAGTAAGGAATTTCTAGCCTTGGGACCATCATTTGCTTTGCCCTATAATAGTAGAGACTTTCCAATGTTCCAGCTCATCAAGGATACTGAATATTGCATCCAGAACCTACCAGAAGACACAAATATCAGAGCAACCTGCACCAATATCATCACGAATCATTACAATAGCTTAAAACAGGGAAAAAGATATGACCAACGCGATAAAGACAATATATCAAACCAAGAAATTCCTCAAAAATAATCCTAGCTTGATAGTGATTTGTGCGTATAAGGGTAATTGCACTGTTGTGACGGACAAACAAGGCTATGAGTGTAAAATGAAACTATTGTTGGAAGATGATAGCACATATTCTAGAATGAGGAAGTTGCATAAAATTTTATTTTGATGCAAAATGTGTGAAGCAAAATACTTTAGAAGTACATTTCTATATTTAAATCGTCTTTATACTGAACCACTTATAAATAATTAATTATTCAAATATTGAATATAACAAAGAGCCCGAAAACGCTCTCAAATTGGTTATGACGTCATGGAATGATAAACAAACAAAAGTGTGGTTATGTTAACGTGATACGTGAGCCGTCAGACGCTTGTGTTTACATCGAATTCTACCGATGGATCCACCGTTCTATGTCGGTCATTGTCATTTTCCATTCACTAATCAAAGATACCCCTCGTTTTTATTCTAATCGGCGACTTCACCGATGAGTTAGCTATCTTTGTTTAGTGAATGGAAAATGACAATGATCGACATAGTCGCATAAACCAATCTTATAAAACACAATTGACAATGGGTAAGAGAGAGAGGGAGTACAGAGACTCGTTTTAACGGATATCGTCTTGTGACGTCATTGATTTACAACTGCGTTTTGGCTCGAAAAGAGTTATTTTGATTTTCTATATTTTTGTTACAGAGAAACTATTAGTTGAAAATTTACCTCGACAAAGATTCAGTAAAAAAGTTCATAAGCCATAATTCTATTCCACCAAAAATCTATGGACTACCCAAGATCCACGAGCCAAACACACCCCTCAGACCTGTTGTTTCGTGTGTAATGTCACCCACCAACAACATATCCAGTTTCGTAGCCAAAATTTTAAATAACTTGGTACCAACATTTCAATATGTGGTGAATATTCCTTCAAGTTTGTGGAAAAACTTGGAACTCACACAATTCCAGCTGTCGAATTGATCACCCTCATCTTCGAGTCAAGTTATTTCTCCTCTATAACAACAAATTTTTCAAACAGATTTTTGTACGGCAATGGGAAACTCGGCTTCACCTATTTTGTATAACATGGTTGTAAACGAGCTCCTCATAAGTGTCATCCCCAAATTACTCTTTTTCAACTTCCCTTCTTATGTTATATTTATATGTAGATGATATCATCACAGCCATACCCGACCATACTGAGGACATAATCTTGAATGTTTTCAATGAATTTCATCCGAATCTCCAATTTACCCTTGAAAAAGAAAAAGGGTTCAGTTTTTTTTTGTTAGCACTTTTTTGATGTTCCAAACACCATTGTACCTACTGACATTCTTCCATATAATCTAGAGGATATCAAATGTTAGGAAGATGACAGTTTGTATCCAGCATAATTATTGTAAATCTCTGCACCTGTATCGATGGGCAAATCAAATTTGTTGCAAGCATCGTGAATATGAGAAAGGTATCTTGAATCTACAGATTTGGAAAAATGCTTGTTTTGACAAATTGAGGTTCTGATTCATATTGTCCATGTCGTATATTATTCTGAACATCTGAAGTTTGATCCTGAGGCGAAATCTCTGCTGATTGCTTTCGATGCGATTATTTTTGCCTTCTTCATAATCATTATAAGAATGAAAAGTTTCATCGTAATTTGTTGGCATATACTCGATCAGATATCTGGTTCATTTAGATGATTGGTTCTTTGCTGGTTAGAATCATATTTGAAATTTTTTTGGGTGGTATTTGATTGATTACAACCGCACTGGTATTTTATTTTTGTTGAACAGTAATTTTGGATTGCTGATTGGGATGTTCTGGGAAATTTTAGTTCGGAAACTGAATGGCCAGCAGGTTTTCGATGTTTTCTGTTTCTCAAAATCAAAATAGGCGAGTTGAATTTCTATCTAATTTTGTATTGACCATCAAAAATAGAGTGCGCACCTCTTGCCCTGATAATCTGGCCAAAGTGAGGTTCTAGGCCAATCAAAAAAGTGTTTAGAGCCACAGATTTTACAAGAGAAAACTGTGATTCTTCCTGATCTTGCGTTTTGAGATGCGGAGATTTCTGCATGGAAAACTTGAAGTATGCTGCGAAATGTAAAAAGGACTCTACCATTAGATATTTGAATTGTTGAATAGTGAGGGATCCCTAGAATCTCAAAAGTGTCAATTAAGAAGTCGTTAGTTTTTTGGATTGGGACTATTCTTTTGAGCTTATGTTTGATATGCATAAAGAGAAGTTTGTAGAAATGCACAAACAGCTGGCAAACGTTGACGTGTTTAAATGTGTCCTGAAAAGTGTTGTGTCAAGGTTTTTTTTTTTCAAAAATCCGTACCAGAGATGAATCAAACTACACTTAAATTTCTATTCTATTTATACTTTCTAATATTGTAAATACAGCGTAGGATTTTTGGTCCAGCTTTGGGCAGACAACTATATCATACATCTTTAGAGTGTTTATTTTTTTTCGACAATTTCCCAAACTTGTCTCTGATCACAGAGCATACAAATTCAAAATCAATGATTGCCTGGCTATGTATAGAAAACTGCTCCAACGAAAAAAGAAGGATCCATTGATAGAATCCTAAAGGGGATTTGCTATGACCCTAATTATATCGCCAAGGATTGCTCGTTTTTAACGGCAAAGGGGTGGTTTTTATCTTTCTTTTTCACTTTGGCAGGCTCTATTATTTGTCGGCAGGAATGAAATGGGACAGGAAATTCCAATTTTGTTTTTTTTTCGACGCTCATATAGTCATGAGTAGGTTTTTTGGTTTATTGCTTCATCAATTCATGAAAAAAAGGTTCACATACGAAGTCGTAACGTTTCCAAATCCCATTTGAATATCGTCAATATCCATAATATTTCAACCGGTAATATGACAGAAAATCTCATTATAAAATTACAAAAAGTATATATTTGTGGATAAATACGTTCTTGACATTAATATCATTGGAGTTTTTTCGAAATCCCAATATTAAAGTAGATGAGAATGTCATACCTATCGGAAAGTCGAAGATTTTCGACACTCAATATTTTAATGGCAAATATTAATTGTAATATTCTTGCAGAATCGAATTCTTAAGGTCGAAAGCTATTTACTTTTGTACCTCACACTTTGACTTAGCAAAAGTAAGTGAACCTTGCAAATATTTTCCTGACATACTTTCCATAGGCTATAATAAATGTATTGCCTCCTAAGGCTCTAATTAGTTTACACTTTGCATTTCATGCGTGATGGTGTGCGTTTAATGGGGAAGGAACTTCCACTTTTAGAAAGATTTATTCGTTATCGGTGGTTTGTTTATCGATGACCTTCTGACCCAATTCTAATCCAAATAATTTTGTTTCCAGTTTGAAGCGGCGTTTAAAAAAGCCTGTGTCTATTTTAAGTGCGGTTAAATTATGCAATAATCAACGTTGAAGCTTGTTATATTTTGAAAACAATAACGCCTAAAATTCCATTGTAAAAGTCCGCCGATCCACCCTCATCTAGGTCAACGCCGATAATAAAAATTTCACAAAAAGCAACGATAATTTGTGTGCATCGGCGGGTAATTGTGTTTATGCCTGATCGATTTAACGTTAAAATTACCTTTTTTGTCACCTGTGAAGTTTACGGGTGCGTGGGGAGTTTGATAAAATGAAACAATAATTTGCTTGACTAAAAATAAATACAAAATTCACCGATGATTGATGAACATCCCAAAATTGGAGAATAGTTCAAACTAACATAGATAACATTCAAACAGTCTACCCACAAAATAAATCGAAGCATAGCACTTTCAAAATATTTCTCCTTTGAATCCTTAACACAAAACAAAATCCTCAATCAAAGAATATTTATCATCAGAGAGAGAACTACCATACCTACATCAAGAGAAGCTGCTTCTCCAGCCTACTTTTATCAACTCCTGAATGTTGGCCAATAATTTGCAGTGTATTTTCACACAAGATTGAATCATTTTTCTTCTTCTTTTACTTAACCCTGTTGTCCATCTTTAGATATTTACACTTCGTCCAATTCTCACCAGCGAACTTTATTTTGAACCACTGGTCCCCAGGTATAATACAGCGATTGGTTTGAGGTCGTCGATCCATCTCACTTGGGGTTTGCTTCTTAATCTTGGCCTAGTATATGGTCTCCACTGTATTAAATCATTCTGAGTTTCTTTTCCATCAAAGTTCATGTTGGATGCTGAGTTTCTCTTTTTTCTGGAGAGTCTTATCTTCAGCCTTATCTGCTCCATGGCGCTTCGAGAGAGATAGTTTGTCATCGACATTGTTATTTATAAATAAGTCGCATCGACTTTGCTTCTCAAGTAAATCGGAATCTTTACTAGCTTGGCTCTGCGTGCAATTTCCTCTGTTTGGGTGACTTTATCAAGTTCCATTATCTATCCCAGGTGGATGAGTATTATTTCTTTAGTGGAGTAGCAATTTAGATTTGAAACCTGAAATATTAACTTTTGAAATTTCAAAATTTAAATAATTCATTTTAATTAAATTAATAAATCATTATTTCAATTTATGATGTCTTAAAGTTGAAATTTTGCAAGCTTTAGAAGTTGTCGTTAGATTAAAGTAACTTTTTGGTGTAGGAGTTAAATTAATTAGGTCGGTTCGACCTTTAAAATTTTACATTGACACTGAGTTCAAACCATAGAGTAAATGATAATGAACTTAACTTTGTTCGTGCCAGCCATGCTATGTACTCGTATAACCTTAGAAATTAAGCAGTATTACACTTTTGAGCTAATATCATATTCACTTAACAAAGTTCTTGTGTAAAATAAAACCCAATCAAATATCTAGATTTTCTTGTCTTCTCTTTAGATCATCTAGTTGATTTCGAAGGTTCAGGCAGCTTGACTCAATGATAGTTTAGCTTTTTCATCCAGTATCTTTCTTCTCTTTCAGCATCTTAGCTGTCAGTCCATGTTCTCCTGGGCGATTTGTTGTTTCTCAGATCGTTGATTGCCTATTTGATCCCAAACTCTCTTGCTTCGAATTCCCTAAGCCACAATAGAAGCTTTACACATGACGAGTTCTTGTCCAATTCTTCCATTTCATCTTTGTTCTATATTTAGGACCGGTTTCACAATAGCAAGTCACCTCCGGGTTAAGCATAACCTAACATTGCAACTGGACACGTTTACCCTGGAGCTAAAACCAACTCGGAGGCTACTCGCTATTGAGATACCGACCCTTATAGGTACAGTTCGGTAGGCAATTTATTTCTCAAGTAGCACACAAGAAAATTAGTACGAAAATAACTTTTCATTGACCCGTTATCAAAAAGCTGAAAGTTTTGCACGGCGGAATCGAAAGTAGATTAGGCCATCCAGTTCCTAAAAAAATCATGGCACAACAAAACTAACCCTAACCAATAACACTACCGACCCAGACAAAAAAAGTTTCTATTGAAATAACAGTTTCATGTTAAAAAAAGATGATAGTAACCACTTGAATTATGCAATATACATATAACCTACCGATCTACATATGTATCGAAGATAACTGCATCTATGCGTTGCACCTCAAAATTCTCAAAAATTCTCAAACTAAAATTTAAATCTGTAGCATTTCTGTACTGTGCTTTTTTTCTAATTTCTTTGTTTTTCTTTCAGTACTATACGCCAGCCAATCAAATAGGACCGACCACAGACAATGAGACTCCGCATAGCAACACTCATACTCAAGTATAATAAAAATCAAAATTTTCCGGTAAAAAAAATCAAACATACTCATAATCAAATAAAATGGTCTAATAAAGGCGTTAAAAACTGATGTTTCAAAAGTTAAAAGTTGGCGTGCAATTATTATTTTAATGAAAATATATTATTTTATATGTTTAAGACATGGACAGATAAATGTGCATATCTTTATGTTAGATAATTAAGGAGAATTATAACTATAAGATAATCATATAAGCCAACATTAAGAATATGAACTGAAAATATGAATTAAATGTTTAAAAAATTTCTTAAATACTCCATCCTGTTAATTTAGATATTGTATTATTGTAACTTTGCATGTTAGATGGATAGAATGTGATCATAATTAGTTCCAATTTTATATTGTTAATATTTCTTTTTTACAATGTGTTCAAGTATAATATCAAAATTAAAACAATATACGTTTACTAAATTATTATGCTTGTTTCATTCTAAATCATGTAATGTATTTTTTTCGGTATTCTTGGATGAAGTACATAGAAAATGTCAAATTTTCAAATGAAATTCATGGCTTTGTAAAAGAAATACTTCATGGCATTGCAGACTGTAACAAAATTGAGATGTTATGTATTGATATTTTCGTAGCGTGAATAATTCTGCCACATCTTAAAATTTCGTGGTAAATTATGCTGAAAAGTAAATTTGATCTGAAGCAGTAAATAACAGTTTTCTGAACCGGAGGCAATCTGAGCGAGATCTTCTGTCTTCTCTTTTTGGGGTAGTTATTAAAAGGTGTTATTAGAAACTCAAAATTAGTACCACTTACCACTTTTCTGTTGGGGTTGGAAACACGTTCTCTAACCGCACAAAACCGGCACGTAAGATCTTTCTACGTACGCGACCACCAGTGTTTTGAAGGGAATATTAAAACTAGAAAAGAAAAGTTAGCGTTAATTATTTAGTGATAAAAAAAAGGTAAAGTACAATATAAAAAAATTAAAAAAAACTGAAGAAAAAAGATTACCTTATTTAATTAATAGACAATAATAGCTATTTATATAACAAGTACATACAGTAAGGCTTTATTGTACGAATAATTTTATGGCCGAGCGAGCTTGCGAGCGAGGCTATTAAATAATGAGTCAATAAAGCCTGTTTATGTAAGCGTTATATACATGATTTTATGTACGATTCTGACTGGTTTTTGTTAAAAATCAAAAAAATTGAATGAAAAAAGTAAAATTCGCGTAGGTATACCTGTTTTACCTTGGCAGGTTGTCAGGACCTGTTTCACTTTGGCAGGTTGTCAGGACCTGTTTCACCTTATCAGGTAGTCCAGATAGGCAATAAAGTAGCACTTTATTTTACTAGTAAAATAAAGTAGCACTTTATTTTACTAGTACAATAAAGTGCTACTTTATTGTCGCAAAACTGTTCTATAAATAGCACTTTATTGGTCAATCGGAGATAAACAATTTTTGACTAAAGAAAAATTAAATATAATTGAAAGAGTAATTTCCCAATTAAAAGGTTTAGTTCCCAAATCTGATACTTTATTGGAATTGAAATTAAAAAAAATAATAACTATCACCTCTTTGGAGAGCTTTTACTAAAACACCGGGCGGCAGATGAACTAGATGATGAGAAACGGATCGAGAACTCGTTGAGACTTTGCAATTAAATTTCCGGCGATCACTCATAGTAAAAACTAGTGGCGAATTGGCGATAACTGACTTTAGGTGGCCTCAACCTCTGCTTAAATAAGCGAAAAGAACCACCCTCTGAGTACCACTTTAGAAGCCGATTGGCTACCCTCTAGTACCGGGCTTGCGAGAATCGACTTTATCGAGGATCTCCAGCCATCTCAGCTTTCAGCGATTCGCTGAAAGTACTCTTTCGTTTTATGTCGTGTTCCCATTGGTTCTCAAGTTTATTCAACTTTCCCCATCCAAAGTGCTCCACCCTGTGATCCAATCTGATGGCTCTCCAATAGAGTTCGCTAGTTACATGTGATCAAATTATTACTTAACCTTTCCTTTTTCTAATTACCTAATATGCTTTTTATTCTTATTTCTTAATTTCTAACCTAGTTAAATGTATTAGACTATCCAAGATGCTGTCAAACTTAAATTAAAATGTCCGCCAAGAGGCACACAAACCCGTTGTTTGCTTGTCAAAGTCACCTGTTTTGGATAGACTGACAATTCCAAGATGCTGTCAAACCTAAATAAAAATGTCTACCAAGAGGCACACAAACCCTTTGTTTGCTTGTCAAAGTCACGTGTTTTGGATAGGCTAATAAAATAAGAGTTCCCTAATATTCTAACCTAATTATCAAGGGTGTGAAACGAACTAAACTATCCTCTATTAATATAATAATAAAATAATTGAGTAATCACTCCTATCTTAACCTACCTATATCTTAATTATAACTAAGCATTTGACCATAGTAATAACCCTTGATAATTATAATTATTATTATACAATTGGTTATTGCATCCTAAAAATCCAGCTCTTGTAATTATTGCTTCGCCATACAGACACATATGCTTCGAATATAATATATATTTGCAACGCTATCGGTTACCTGACATCTGGGTTCGTCATAAAACGTGGGTCAGAGATTATTCTTGACTTTGAATAAATTATTACAACCACATGGGATCTGGTTCAGTCGAGAGATTAGTTAAAGTTTAGTGTTTATCTCGGAAAACATAAATTTTGCCTATTTATTTGTCAATTTTTGGTTACAGCAATAATAATCTTGAAGCTATAAAATTTGATACTTTTTGCTTTCAAGTGATTTTTAACCTCGAACAGATTAGGCCTTTCGCAGAACCCGATGTGTTTGTAAATTTCATTGTAGGGTCACATTTTAGCTATCTATAAAAATAAAAATTTTCCCACGAATAATGAATTTGAAGCGAGAATATAAATTTGTTATTGATTTTCCTACAAATAACCCTCCCCTTAAGCTCGAAGCATATTTGTAGACCTCGAAACAATAATCACTCATGACCAAATCGTCCAAGATACAACACCTTATCCCAGCAATTAATACGTAGTAGCGAGCGCACACACTCGCGAACTATGGGTCACGCGGATTATTTTTTTCGTCGTTCACTTTACAGTTAGGGTCACTACACGGCACGGCATACTTTGGCAGTCCTGGATACAACGAACAGTTTGATTGTTCCTGGGGGGCAGTAGCATTAACTGACACTGGATTCAATTCAATCTTCTGGTCTTCTTCGTCACGATTTCTTTTTTGGTTGGCTAACTGATACAAATATGTATGGGCTAAAGTATTCCACAGACTGGCTAAAAGATATTGTCGTCTTCGTGGATGGTTAGCTGTTGCTTCTTTGATGGTGAAATAGTTTGATAGGACACCGGCCAAATAACTAACAGCGCAAACTATGGTGTACAAGAACCCACAGATAGAAAATAAATTTCCCATTCTGGATAAAAATCCCCACACTTCTTTGGCAGCGGAATGTGCTATATATTTGTAAATTCGGTTTCACTAAACAGATTTGGCACGTAATAAGGGTCTGAGTTATCGAGGGCTATGATCCTTCGGGCTACTTGATTAGTTACTGCTTTTCTGATATTTGGATATAAGAGAGTTTGCTGGAAACTTTCCATGTCTTCCTTGGAATAAATTCCATTGGAACTGATAGGAGAGATGGAAATACTTGGCATTAATAGTTTGTCTTCTTCGTCATTGGCATCTAATTCTAAAGCTTCGATGGTGCGCTTTAGGTCAGGTGTTACTTTGAACCAGTTATTTTCCAACTTGAAATTCACTGGAAGTAGTGGTTGACATTCTACTTTGGTTCCATGTTCAACTAGGATATGTGTAATAGCAGTTTTGTATAGTGATCTGTTCAGATAGATCACAGGAAGTTCTTGATAGCATTCTGAAGTCTTTCGATAGTCTACGACAACAGCTCTGCATTAAGCAATATGGAGTACTTCTCCCATCACTCTACTAACATATCCTGATGTTTCTTTGACCAGATTACCAACGGCTCGGGCGATTGTTTTGCCATTGCTAATCTGTTTTGTAAAATCTTCTCTCTTAAATGGCATATTTCCATAATTAAGTGGTAGATGACATTAGCCATTTGTCTTTTTACTGCAATCTCCAAATACAAAAGTTTACTTAGTATTTGAGCCATCATGTCTGTATTTTGAGAAATTCGAATGGTATGATGGTAATAGAATCCAACCGAATCCTCAAAAATTACAAGTAAATGGTTTTGTTCAGTTAGCCAAGCCTTTTGAGCACAAATTTCTTCTGGTTAGGTCAGTTTTAAAGCGAAAACTGTATCTTCGGTTTCCACAACGACGTATCTATAAGGTGGGTTCCGACTTAATACAAGGAGAGTAGCGTTTCCTTCGTATAGTACGTCGACACCACTTGTATAGTATAAACTGGATAGATGTTGTTGCCATGTAACTTCGCCTTCAACATCATCAAAACAATAACTATCATTGTACGGACAGACACCACCAGACCGTAGAGGGTAACTAGATTTCGTTCGACATCGGCGACCGCCACATAATCTTGGAGTTTAATGGATATTGCTGCTACCACATTAGCATATTGGATAGAACCCACGGCAAATCATACACCTTCGCAACGACCATTGGCGTCGGCAAAACCCTGAAGAGTTGCTAAAACTTCTGTGGTTTCATTCAGAATAAGTTTGGAAATAACACCAGTTCCCATTCCTTTGAGATCTAACTGACGGAATCGGTGAACCTTCAGACATTGTTCTGGTTCTATATGCTGAATATATTTTCCAAAGCCTAAGGCTACGGTACTGCGATGACTATGCATGCCGCAATGGTCAATTAGTTGTTAGACAGTCACTTGACAGGTGAGTATATGAATTGGTACATATTGTCTTCTCTGTACCAGCTGGATTTGTCTGAAATTGGACACTTTCACTTCCTTAAGGAAAATATTTTTCCTTAATTCTATATTGAAGAGGAACATTTGCCAGTTGATTGTTAGTTTCCTCCGACGCTAAATATAATTTTAACCGGTTGACATGCACTTTTTTTCTATGTTTTCCGTGAATTTCTACAGTTACACCTGTTAGTTCATTAATTCTGTATGGTCCGGTCCATTTATTGGCCAATTTATTACTGATTCCAACTTTATCCGCTGGTTCGTATAAATAAATCTTATCACTTAGTTTAAATTTATGTGGGAATGCTTTCTTATTGAAATTATCATGGTATCGCTGAGTATTTCTTTCCATATTATTTAAAGCATTTTTATGGGCAATTTTCATTCTTTGTAAAAATTCTGAAACATAATTTGTATTAGTATTGTACTTAACCCTTAAAGGTTTAAAAATCTCGTCAAACGGATATTCCATATCTCCACGCCTCCTAAAGAATCTATAGTGTCCTGGATATGTGGAATTGGAAAAATGTCTCGTTTCGTAATCGAATTTAATTTGCGGAAGTCAATGCAGAATCTGAATTTCTTTTGTCCATCTAGGCTTTTCTTTTCCACTAGAACTACTGGTGCACTCCACGGTGATATAGAAGGTCTAATAATGTCTTGCTCCAACATTTCTTTTATTTGTTTGTCCATTTCTTCTTTCATAGCATAAGGTATTCGGTACGGAGCTTGTCTGATTGGCAAATGATCCCCTGTATTGATCTTATGAGTAATCATGACGTATCATCCTTTGCAAAAATATCAGAATAACTCTGTAAAAATTGCAACATCTTCCTCTTATCCCCTCCTTTCAAATGAGAAACCATATTCTCCACAATAAGGCCTTCATAACAACTTGTATGAATTTTACTATCACTAAACTCTTCACTAACATTACCCGTTCCATCCGCTCCACAGAGAGCATCAGCGGTGGAACTTTCTTTCAACCTAGTCACATCCACCAAATTCAAAATGGGAGTGCTTTTATAAATGGTCTGTGGCATTGGAGAAGTATTCAGAATTCGAACTACTATATTTCTATTTTCTCTTGTTGAATTTTCAGGAATTTCTATTACACTACACGCGGTAAGAATACCGACATCTGTATGATTTAATCGTTCACAGACTTTAATGCCTGCAGGGACCCGGGTGTGTACAGGTACATTAAAATCGCAACCGTGAAAAACAGGTATTTCCAAGTTTTCACGCAATTTAACTACATGTGGCCGTTTAGATATGCGACCACACTTGGAGAATTGATCATTTCCTCCCGTAGCAAACTGGTGAAATTGATTACTATTTTCTATCTCAGTGTAGTTCGAAAACTGTTTTGGTCTATTATCAATCTGGTGAGTTTCAGAATTTTCAATAAGATACCTTGTATCTCTCCTACCTTCTTTATTACTCAAAACTATTGGTGGATCAGTCAACTCACACTTATTTTTCCCGTTTCTAGAGGTTGGTACCCATTTACCCTTAAAGAAATCCACCACGGCCTCACTACCAGTGGATTTAGTCTCTCTAAAATCATTTCCAATAACATAATCATTTTCAATACTCCGGCGACCTCTATAAACGGCCTCTGTGCCCCGATTCGTTTTTACAGGAAAAATAGTTACCACTTCTTTTGTGATGCCCGCAGCGTTAACTGCAATACAGCTCTGTATAGCCGCACCAGCTCTACAGACGCGTGCTCTTTCAATACAATTTACCATTATTTCCAAAAGACTTATGTCGGTGATAAATCCTGAAGCGTGTTGGGTTAGATAGTATAGTATAGACATTATTCATTACCTAGAAAAGAATCAAAGGCAGTCAAATCAGGAGATTTGGTAGGCAGATCACGAAACGGCCTTAGTACATTGTAGCGTGAACATTTCTTCAAGTTATCATAGCATTTTTCACAGGACCGGAAAGTCACACATTTATTCTGAACAAAATGAAATAAAGTCTACTTAAATTTAACCAGCAGGGAATGTTTCAAACAATCTGAAATTTAAAAACAGTTATATTATTGCAGAAATACTGACGAATTTCTCGCATGTCAGCTAATTTAAAAAAACGAACCACTCGCGTGCTGAAGTTCCAACTCTATCCATCAATCGAAAACTCTTTGACCACAAATTTTTCCTATTAAGTGGGCAAAAAGTAGAGTATTTCGAGATGTAAAACCACTTATTTGAGCCGGTTAAGTTTCGAAAGCACGCTAGTGCTAGATTGCTTTCGAAAACTTACAAAAACTTGCAAGTAATTGGTTTCTGATGGATACCTTAGAGGATTGTTGAAATAACTTTACAATAATTATTATTGAAGTACTTTTGTGAGTTTAAATTTAATGTTTTGAGAGTTATAAGACTTGAACTTTTGCTTTCAGAGAAACATGAGATTCTCTATGTTGTAGTTTTTGCATCGACTGTATTTTAAAAACAAAATTGAACTGCATTACATTACAAGTGAAATTGAGACTAGTTTTGAAAATACTTAATTCATTATCATTTTCAGTATTATACGAAAAGCAATGTAAATAGACGATTTATAAGCTCCATTAGGTAAACTCTAACTTGATTCATTATAATACCCCTGGCAAGACTTCCCATTTGCATTTTCAATTATTTATTTTAATATAAACAAGAGCCGCGCCTTCTCGAGGGCCATATTTCTATAGAGATTTAACTGTCAACTGTCAGTGCGTCGAGTAATAATAAAATCTGCTGCTTTGTTATTCCTCCTCTTCGGCATTCAGATTCCTACGTTCTTGGGACCCCGGGACGCGACTATAATAAATCAAAATAGACTTTTCGGAGAAAATAGCCTCCAGGTTTCCTGTTTCGGCTGGAGAATATTGAAGCCCGAAAGATTTTTAATTAGAATTTACTTAATGGATTCTCTTTATGCGCGTCGAGCGCATTTTCTTCGTATATTTTAAAAACCTGTGCGGCACATTTTTCTCGAAGAGAAAACGAGCGTTAATTAAATGGCGAAAAGGGTCGTGAAACATGGACGGTTACTACAACGCGTTTATACTATAAATATTCATTGCATCTATCGACTTTCCGTCGTCTATTTTTAGCTCCCGGCTGTAAGTTTTCGTGGTCAATTCAACTTCAAACAGGGATACAGGGACACGTCGATTCCCGACTCTTGTCAAGTTGGTACGCTTGGCTAGTTACTGGCAGTTGAGGTGGAAAGTTTCTTGGAAATTTCAGTTTATTCGTTCACAATTTCAGGAAGCATAACACACTTTTTTTATTTAAAAGGAACTGAAGCGATGGATTATATAGTTTGTTATACCGTTAAGTGAAGATGCCAATGAAATGGAAAATGTCATCATGTTGAATATCTACACGTAGAATGTAAAGAAATTTACAGCAACTAGAATAAATAAATAAATTGAAGCCTCAGTTCAGCTAAATAATTCCCACAAATAGCGTCACTTCACTTGATTATGAACCCAAGAAGATTTGCCTCCAAGACTTTTGACTCATCAATATTTTTCTAGAGGATATAGTGGATATCCGTCCAAAATCGCAATAAATCATCAACTGTTAGTCTTCTACAGTTTCAACTTCACAGATAAGTCGGGTGCCAACTCAAATTATTATAGAGTGTTAATGTTTATCTGGGAATAAAAGTAATCTTATAAGAATTTACTCTCGAGCGTCTTGGAATGATAACCTCAGATCTTACGTTTCTTTTTTGTTATATGGTCTCCATCTTTTTCCATTTCTCTGCTATAGTTTTTCCACCAATAATAACAATAAAGGTTTTCTCAATAATTGTTCAGAATCCTCGAAGGTCTTGACATCCAATGTTTAGCTCCTCCTATTCAATGCAAATCAAGGTTCTTTAACTACTAAAGCTGCATCACTTTCAGATTCTCCATTAAAAAATGCCATGTTCAATGTTCATTACCAAATCTGACATCGTTTGATAATTTGGCCCCTTTCCTCTTTAGAAGTTTCTATGTGGTTGATGTGCGATGAATGTTGCTGAAAAAGTTGCTTCATATCATAGGTAAATTGTACGAAATTATCTAAAATTTTTATCAGACTTATAACAGTTTGATGATGAACTAATGAAGTGAGACGATGTATTTATCAATATTACGACTATCAAATGCCCCTTCTTAAATATTGAAATTTGAATAGTACTTGATTATAAATTCGTCTCCTAGTCCAATTATCAATACTCAAAATAATTCAGCTCTCGAAATCTGAATAAATTCAATATTTCTCCATTATTTCGTTATCTGAAGACCCATCAAGAAGTCGAGCCTTAACCTGCACTTGAATTTTCTCTCCGATTTAAAGAGGAGGGAGCCTCATTGACGGTCGCCTCTCTATTTGAAAAGCTACGTGTTGATTATCGGGAATTTAATTAGCCTAATTTTAGGGGTTTTGAATCCTTACAAGGAAAGCTTTTAGAGGATAAGTTACCACTTTTAAGATTATCATTTGAAAGTGGAAACTTAAGTTTTAAGACTCCTCACGTTTATACTTTTCATTTAAAAAAAAAGTAATTTTCTTTTGAAGCACGTAATTCAAAATGCTGCAAACAAAAGTTAAACATTGACGGCTTTGATATTGCCGTTAGTAGTGCAGAGAATCGGTTTGAGAGGCATTTTTCTCATCATAAAAGGACCTCTCCGTTTTGATCGAAATCGGAAAAACTGGAGAAAAAAAAGTAGGTCATCTCTAGCCTTTACATCGCGTAGCATTTAAAGAGAAACATTCGCCCGTTTCGAAGCACAATGCTGTTAAAAAGGGCTATTTGTGATGCTTAATATTTATTGTTGGCACTTTACTGGTTCCATAAACAAAGAAAAATAAAAAAAAAGGAAAACCACCATTGTTCCGTGGAAACAGATGTTGGAGAAACGACTAGGACACAATGATTTTGTGGAATTGAATTTTGTTAGCGGAGTGCTACCTGACTTTTTATCTAGTGAAGCAAATTTTAATTGTAACATTTGAAGCTTGAATAGAAATTAATGGGGGAAACGATGAGACATTACAATGTAACAAGTTATGAAGTCGAGTAACGTATCATATTTTGCAAGTAGGTACTTGAGTATGTTGTGTTTCGACAGTGTTGCGAGGTTTTTAAATTTCTTCTCAAAACATTTAATTTTTTGAGGCGAAAATTAAAGAAATTTTTAAGGGTACTTAGTTACAAAATAGGGAAGTGTGTGTGAATGTGGAATTTAAAACTAAAAACATTAAAACCTTGAAATAAAAAGTAAAAAAGTGAAAATGGCGAAACAAACTGTTCAAATAAAAAAATTGTGTACCTAGTAACGATTCACAGCAAATTTGAAATTTCCAGTTAAATGTTGTTTTAAACGCGAGTGGTCTATATGAAGTCGTGAGTGGTCATAGTATTTTGACCAATTTGAAAAATGGAAAAGCAAAAAATTTTTGGAAAAAAAAAAGATGCTAAAACTCAAAATTTTATAGTTATGTCAATAGATAAACTGTTTCGGTTTATTTAATTGAAAACAAAAACAAAGAGGGTATGCTAAATTACTGAAATATTATAAGAGAAATAGAAGCTAAGAAATTGACTAATTAAATACAATATTCCACCATAACAAAAGATTTATTTTTAAGTGCGCCGCCGAGGTTATGATGTACCCTTACCGTCTATTTATTCAAGAAAAACTATTGCAAATATAAAATGGGAAACCAGAGCAAGTACACTTGAGGCCCACCGCTAACTCAGTCGAGATAAGAGTTGGTTCTTGATTGTATGAGTGATGAAATTCTAATAATTAAATAAAGAAATTGATTTTGTATAGATCAAATTACAAGATTTATTGAGCACCAGTAAACAGAGCCTTGAGATAACTAACAAATGGCCTAAAAGTATCTTTATTGGACAAATATATAATATATAGCTTTTTGGGCAGAGTTGTTGCTTGTTCAGCCTTATACTAGGTTCACTTAAAGTTCCAATTACACTTTAAACGGGATAATTTGACTTTAATATATAATTGTCTATACGATCATTTGTACTGAAGTGTGAGTTTCCTCCACATTACACGAGCATTTGCCTTTAAAACATTATGCAAACATAATGAGCAAATGCAACTTGGGTTAGTCTAATTATGCTTGTTTAATTTAATATGAAATTGATACCAGTAAAAGAGAAATTCCCACAGCGGGGTACTTATCGTTTGTTCTGATAACTGCAGAAGTTCCAACCTTGTCGGTGTAAGGAGTTAGGTCAGGGAGACCTTTGAGACGCTTCCAGAAGAAGTTTTCCTAACCAGTCTGGCACTTGGTATTCACATAAGCTGGAAGGCACCGTGAACCGCGGACTACGGCCAAATTCCAATATAAATTGGAAGCGCAAACCACTTAGACATCACCACCAATAAAACCATGTGGAGGAATACGTTGGTCGCTGAGAGGCCCTTGGAGGATCCTCCAAAGGGGCTCTATTGGATACAGGGGTACAGAGAACCGTCAGATCCTGTCGCACAAATCCCACAATAGTGGATAATCTTCTCCAATTTGAGCAATTCAGCTCTTATGTGCGATCTCTCGATTCAAAACCACCTTGTCGTTTTCTACCCGACCTCCATGTCACACGTCCACCGCACCCAACAAAGACTTGACATAGGAAAACGCGCCTAGTTTAGAAATAAGTGTAAGTAGAACAAGACAAACGTCCCTTCAAGAAACAACCAATAATCACATCTTGTCCTCTTATAAAATACTTCGAATCGATCGATCCCACATGAAAACACGGCCACAGAATCCATAAAATCTCTGAATTTTCCGAATAATGGAAATATGACGCATTGATGCCATCTACCAGCACAATCAAATCTTCAACATAGTACCGAGCAATATGTGAAACTACATCTGTAGAAGGAAGAACATTAACAAATCTTACTGCTAGACTTTTGGCAGAAGCGAAGCGAATAGATCACGAGATAAAGAAGTTGAAGCAGTAGCTTTCAAAATTTTGTTATAAGTGTAAAAATGAAGACCATGAGACTAAATGTAGTAAAAACAATAAATCCAAATATGACATAAGATGCTTTCATTGTGGAAAACCTGAACATTTTGCTAAAGATTGTTTATTGAGAGCAAAGCAAACACGGTGTGGAATATGCAAGAAAACAAATCATTCAGAAAAAGATTGTTTCTCCAGAAAAAAAAAGACATGGGCAAGATAACAGACAAGCAGAAAATTCAAAACAAGTAAGAAAATTAGGTTTTGTTTAAAATAGAAACAAGGAAGTATTGAAAGTACATCATGCGTCTTAAAAAATGTGTGTGTATGTGCCTTATTTGTCTAAAAACTTACTCAATCACAGAAAATAATGGTGAAGTGTATTTTGTACGTTGTAAAACAAGGACTTTTGGTTGAAGAAAATAACAATAGCAAAAATTAGCATAGAGAATTGGGTCATCCAGGAATTGTGAATTTGAAAAAATTATTGGACTTGGCAGTTGATATTAACATTAAAAAAAATGACTTAGAACAAGTAAAAAATTGATGAATGAAATATGTATTACAGCAAAGCAAACTCGACAATCATTTAACACAGTAGGAGAAAATGCTAAAAGAATTCTAGAAAATTTGCATACAGACGTTTGTGGTCCTAAACATCCAATAACATGGGACGGAAAGAGGTATATTTTAACAATCATGGACGATTATACGCATTGTTGTAAAATATATTTGTTAAAAAGCAAAAATGAAGTATATGAATATGTCAAAGAATTTAAAAAAGAGGTAGAAGCGTACAAAAACATAAAATTATCCAACAGATATGTTGTGAAAACGGCAGGTCTCTTCTCACAAGAGTCTCCGATAGTTTGCAAACTGTCAGAAAGCATCGCCCATACCATGTTTGCAATGCCGTCGCTATAAGCCAAATGAATTTATGGCTTGGAGTCGGAACAGAGGAATAATTTTATACTTTACTGTGCCATATACACCACAACTCAATGGCAAAACAGAAGGACTAAATCGAACACTACTTGAGCCCTAACTTTTGACTGGAACATGAATTAAGAAATGTGGGGTGTTCAATCAGAGTGGTACCAAGAGGGTTGCTGAAGGAAGGCTACCAAAGCCCCAACTGAGAGCAATCTAGATCCAGCCTAGAATCTGTCTAAATATAGCCTAGGATCTTCCAAATATAGCCTAGGACCTGTCTAGATACAACTTAGGATCTTCCAAATATAGCCTAGGACCTGTCTAGATACAACCTAGGACCCTATAACGATGTTCGTATAAAAAAACAGATCGAGCCTCAAACATTAGAAATAATCATACCTCAAACTGAGGGATGCTCTAGAGACCAAAAGTGAAGTCTTAAACTTCCAAAAGCTGCTCGGAACAGTCCTATTGAAGAAATGAAACACGTGTTGTAGGTTAATAATCCTGAAGAAAATCTCAAAACTTACCGAAACAAAATCCAAAACGACCAAGGGACAACTCTAGACAATGATCAACAAGAAATTAGTCTAACTTGAGTTCCCTGGTACAAAATTCCAAAAAGTCTCGCCCAAAAATAATTAGGGCCGAGACCGACCTTCTAGTATCAGGTCTCAGGATCAAAAGGGGAGATTCTTCATTTAGATTTGGGAAGAAGGCTTCCATTTGTCAAACTTCTAATTTGACATTGATGAAAATTATAGAAAAGGGCGTGTTAAGTTTCCCCCCAAAAATACGAACTGAAAGGTGGGTTGTGTAAATGACTCCAAATAACTGGTGAATGTTGAAAATTGCGTATAGAACATATATCAAAAAGTAGAACAGGTCTAAAAAAACGCCTAGACAAAACAGCTGTTCAATGACATGATCGAACTGAAAAATCAAAAAAGTAAACAACAATTATCATAACCTCAGATTATTTGATTGGATTTGCAAATAGAAATGATGATACTCTCTCCTTTTTATAAGATTCTAATCAATAACAGCGGGCCCTGCCGTACTGAATCAAACCTTCCTAGATGAATTAACTACAATTGCAAACCTGAACCAAAAAACTTTCAGTAGAAGGCAGTACTTAAGGTAATAAAATCTGGGCACAGAAAAGATAGTCGTTTATTCATTTATATCATTATAATTCTATATGGAATCATATCCACTAGAGTAAAACAAAGTAGCATATTAGCCAAGAAATTGAAAATGCTACAAAGCAACATATTATGTTCCATCCTCACAAATCACCAGGGATAGATGGTATATTTCCGGCTCTACTCCAGAATGGACTGGGTATCGAACTAACTCAATTAATTAGGATGTTTAGATCAAGGCTTGGTTTCACATACCAACAAACTGGTCAAGGAAAAGGGTAGTTTATAAACCCAAGACAGGTAGAACCGATCATCAACTCGTTCAGACCAATAAGTCTTACATCATTCCTTCTGAAAAGTCTGGAGAATCTGGCAAATTGCCTTAGTAGCAGCGTCATAAATGAACCAGAAGTCTGGAGACAGTGTTGGACGCACACATTAGGGAAGGACGAACTTGCTCTTCAGAGATTGGTCACAGAAATTGAGCAACATAAGACAAATTTTCCATTGAGATGAGGAAATGCTGAAGAAAATCAAATTGAAAATGACAACCAAAAATGCGAAAATAATTTTAAAAAGAACAAAAAAAAAAGTAGTAGAACTACCAATAAAACAAGAGGATTATGATCTAAATGACACAGAATATGCATTGATAAAGCCCTAAGAAGCCCAGCTAAAGAAAATTAGATGAAAGCAATTGAAGAAGACAAAACATCACTTAAAAAAATCATTCATAAATTTACATGAACAGATGTGACATTGAAGCCAAAAATGTGTTATCGAGTAGGTAAATGAGTTTTTCGTATCAAAGACAATGGACGATTTATTATAAAGCGAGATTAGTGATCAGAGGTTTCGAACAAAAATTTGGTATAGACTATAATGCAACATTTAGTTCAGTGGTGAACATAAATTATTTAGGGATATTAGGTATTTATTTATTTAATTAAAGTGCCAATAGTAAAGATCATTGGCAACAGAAATAATTACAGTGATTACATTTTACTAATAAGTGTTAATTTTGCCAACTATAGATTGTTATATAAGTCAATATCTTTAAGAAAATTCATTGAGTTGACTAAATCATTATTTATATCTAAAACCATCCTAAGTTCTTCTTTAAGTTCATGTTTTCTTCTTAAATTTGCATATTGTGGACAGTCTATCAGGAAGTGTTGTATCGTGAGTCGAAAATTGCAGTAGTAGTGTAGCTCGCAGTGGGACCGATACGTAAACATCAAAAAATTACAAGATTTTTCCGTGTTAAATTAGGCTACAATCTTTGAGTTATAAACGGTTGGATATTGTATAATTTTGTATTCGAGTCAAGTCCAGGCAATTCACCATTATTTACTCTGATTTGCTTTAGATGGCGCTTCAAGTCGAGTCCATAGGTAAGCTCAAATTTATAGCAGGGATGTTAGCATCTTGAGCAGTTTTAGCTGAGTTAGCTACAAGCTTATTTTCAGTAATGTGACAGCACCCAAATGATGGTGGTAAATTCGCACTTCCAAATTGTATACCTAACGATTGGTAGGTATTAGAGTAAGGGTATAAATCAGGAAAATCAAAATCAGGAAGGGTATTTCGCAACATTTGTAGGTATGAGTAAGTTTTTCTAGGAGTATGTTGAGTAAACATCGAAATTCTATTCAGAAAGTTATTAATAGGATTTCCAGGATTTGCATAATACGGTGGTTAACTGTGTATGAAAGGAGAGAAGCATTTCTCGACGAAGTTGGAAAGAAAGTTCTTAAGATTTACAATATAAAGATTCAACTTGTAGTACAACATACCCGGACCCGGGTTCGTTCAGCAAGATTAAATGGTTCGAATTTTTATTTCTTTTCAAACAACAAATCTTCTGAAAATCAAAATGAAATACAAATAGGACCTACGTTGTGGAAACTACTCAATTTTACTTACTTGATATGCACCCGACAATAGCAATATTAGGGAAATCTGAGGGAAGTTGTGACATGTAAAATAAATGAAAAATTTTGGAAATGTCTAATTTAGTATTAGAAAATGGAACCGTTCTCGACCTGGAACTCACGAGAACAAAGAGCACGGCAGAGAAACCCCCGATCTAACATTGCTCAAAAATCAAAACATACTGTGTCATTTTAATTTATAATTGTGAGTCAATTAAAGTTTAAAATTAGGTACCGTCCCTGTTCTTGTGTTAAAATTTTAATTCCACACACTACATTCAATCAACACTACCTATATCCAATACTGAAGAGTTTTTGGTCAGTTAGCCAGTTTCACCAACAGGTACTGAGGTCCCGTACGGAGGGATACTCAGCTATGGTTGTTATTTTGAGCCAATATCTCTGGATTGATTTTTCAATTTGTTTGTCAGGATATTCGCGCGTCAGGGTAGGAAAATGTTAGTAGTTTCAACAAGGCCCTATTGTACTCTCTGAATACCAAAATCGAAATCCCAGCACAAAAGACAGCACATAATTTCTTGGGTTTTAATTTACTTTTATCTACGTTGTTCACAGTATGAAACAACTTTTGTTTAAATACATGGACAATGCACATGTTATAAAAAATGTTATCAACAAACAAAAAACATAAAAATGAAAAAAATAATACTTGTGTAAATTGAACTCTCAAAAACAAAATAACAATTATTCAACTGACCTGTGAATGCTCCTTATGACACACAAACTAATCACAAATTGTATTGAACAATCAGTTTAATACAAAATAAAAATTGAATAATGAACAATGGCGGACAACCTCTTCTCTGGCCTCTCATTTTGTCGCTACCTACCCTTTGGTCCGCTTTTCGTGGCGACGTCCTCGTTCTCCCCTAAATTTCTTAGCTTTTCTATAGTAAACGTTTTTAAAAAGTTGAGATTTGAAGAAATAATATTTCAAATAGGTGGTTTTCCTCAAACTGGACTCGTTCTAAAAGCTCCAAGGCAGATACGAATTGCTGTATTATAAATATTATTTAGCTTTTTCAGTGTCTTCTCATTGATGATGAGCTAAAGATTTCAATATGTTTAGGCGTTTTATGTATACTGATTTGATTTTATGAATGTGATGCTGCTAGGTTAGTTTAGAGTCAAAAATCTTACGCAAATACTTATAACTATTGACTGATTGTATTATTACGTCATTTAGAGAAAGTTTAGCAGCACACTGATACCTACCTTCTGAGACTAAATTTCATCAATTTAGATTTGGACGCATATTATATGTGATCTTCATTTCTCGTCCAGAGCAGTAGGGGAGAAGATCATCAGCAAAAAGTATTGATTTAACTGGAAGAGTTATGTATCAGCAGATACTGTTTATAGCCAAATTTAATAAAGTAGGACTAAGGACAGATCCTTGATCATCCATTTTCTAATATGACTTGCCTGGACATTACACCATTCAAAAAGACATTAGCAGTTCTTCGTGATAAAAAATTGGATATATTTCCAGATATATAAATTTTTTGTGAGTTATCAATAATTGGGGGTCTCCAGCTGGCATCAGAAGCTTCTTCAATATTCAAAACACTTCTTGTTTCAACGCAAAAGCATTGGCAACGTCTGACTGGAGAATAACCATGTTGAAAAGTGCACTAGGATGCGGACGAAAACCCGATTGAATTGCAGTTAATATCTGATGTTTTTGTAGATACCACAAGAGACGTTTATTGATCAATTTTTTAAGTAGTCTACATATAGTGCATGTTGAAGATATGATATAGGGCGAGAGGACCTTATTTCAAGCGTAGTAGAGTTCCAAAATAGTTGAATGACACCATTATGATGAAAAGGTATGACTTAACCAAATGTTATTATATAATTCCAAAAGCTTTTCTAGGCTACATGAAGAGAGATTTGTCAGAAAAATGAAGATTATATCGTCTGTTCCAGCAGCGGTATTTTTACATGTGTGTAAAGCTCTAATCAATTTCATGGTAGAAAAGGGTAGATTAAAAGCGCCTGAGTATGACAATTCCCTAGCAGGAGCATGTTGGAAATTCTGTGGAACGTGCTTGTTTTTTGATTTATATATACTCAGCAAGGGTATCTGCCATTGATTTGGTATCATTAATGATTTGATCCCCAACTTTTATTGCAGGTATTTTATGCTTTGTGTATTTACCTAGCATTTGCCTAATTTTAGTCCAGACCTGTTCTAAAGATGTAGTAGATGTAAGAGTACCCTTCATTATCTTTCCAAGAATCTCACTATGTTTGAAAATTCGTCTAGATTTAGCTCTACGTCTTCTAAATTATAACAAATCTTGTTGCGTTCTAGTCCAACGATACTTATTTAAAGCAGTCTTAGATGCTGGTGCTGTCGTTCATCCCACCAAGGAACTATCTTTCTGGTAGAAGAAATGTAATATTTGCCTATGTACTTTTGTGCTAAAGTTATCATACAACTTATAAACTGTTCATTGGATAGATTGATATCATTATTTTCAGTGAACAAAATTATCAGATCAGTTCATTTGCGTAAATTTTCCAAAATTATCCCAATCAGCAGTTTTGATTTTCCATTTCGAGATAATATTGTCTGACATAGGAGCATCACTAACAATTACGATAGGAAAATCACTATCATGCATGTTATCAAGTCAAAGTACAGGCCAAGTGAGCTGTGACGTTGTTCTTGCGTCAGCAAAACTCAAATTAATCGAAGAGTTAGTTCCGGATGATGTATAAGGTAAAGTGTGTTTCCTGTCCTGTTTTCAAGGCGACGTTCCGTAAGTTACCAAAGAATCTTGGTTTTTCCGGTTCCCGTTCCATAACCTAACCACTCATGAAATCTGGTTAGGTTATGAAACGCGAAATCTGAAAAATTCGGTCCCAACTGTCAACCGAATCTACCGATCAAAAAGCTTGGTTTTTTCGGTTTGTTTTCAATTTCTGACATCTGTTTGTTAGGTTAGGTGATAATTTTTGATTTTTTTTTTAAATTTTTCTTTCGCTCTTGAAGTGTATTTGCGCTGAAAATGGAACAAGAGGTGAATATTAAATTCATTCCTGACGATTGCTTATTACAAATATATTTTTAAGAGGATAATATTCTATCATCTAGCATGCAAGCCAAACCAAAGCTGAACCGAAGCGTTCCACACATAAACCGCATTTTCAGTTTTCAGAAACCAGACTGTTACCATAGACGAACCGCTCCATACCGATCGGTAACTGTCCCTGTAATTATAAATGGTGGGGGTAGCTGACAAAGTAAATTTTCTAATTGCTCTTTAGTTAGGTACATTATAATCACGGGGTATGTGAATAATACAAATGGTGATCAATTTTGGACGCCATACGTTGAAAGCCATCACTTCGGGATCGGTTATCACAGGACACAGGCTAGTCTTTTCTGATGATAGCATTGATAGCCCACATGGAATTTAAGGAAACTTTTTGTATTGTTCCTTAAAATTAGTTTCTTCAAGACAAATAATGTCCGTGTGTCCGGTATGCATCTAAACATTCCGGTATAGGATTCGGCACCTAGGCATATTTCATTGGTCCGTTTGAATTCGGTCCGCCAATTGATGCGGAGTGCCGAAATCGGTACTTGAATGTTGAACGGTGCTGAGCCTCAGGACGGAATGGTATACTATGTGGAGTGCCGAATCAAAGGTCAAAATGTTAAACAGTGCCCAGCTGCAGGTTGGAATGTTACTCCGTTAGCGCGGCACAAAATCAACAAACAAACGTTATTTACTTTTTGTTACGCATTTATTTTATTTCAACAATACCTACATTTCAAAAAATCTTGGACAATAATTTGCAGTGGCGGACCCAGGGGGGGGGTGGGGGATTATAGAAACCTGGCAAATTAGAGTAGAAAATTTTGAAAATAAATACTCTAATATATTTATCTTTTTTTTTTGGTATCTGTGGTGCTTTAATTAAACTTAAAATATCAATTTGAAGCCAGGCAACAGCAGTTTTTGGATTTTCCTTTCTTATTATTTCTTTGATCCACTTTTTTATACCTAAGCACTATGATGGCATACAAAAACATATCAAAAAAATGTATTTTCCAAAGTCTATTCGCATCCAAGAAGATTCTACGTCATTGAATTGACATTGAACACAAACCTGCATTTGAATCTGTTATAATTATTTTTTGCTGACTTCACATTCCAATTCGTGTATGTTATATCACTATACTCTTCTATCCATTGCTTTATATCGTTTTCCTCCAAAATGTTGGCTCGGTAAATTTGCTCACCACATTGAAAGTGTTTAAATGATCCAGGCAAACTTATCTTGCATGTTTAAGCACAAGAACACATGAAGCAACGGCGAAATACACCGCATCCGCCGCAAAATTGTAGCTAAGAGGAACACGAAGAAGGTGGACAGCTGATTTAATATAAAAACCGCGCCAAACGCATGGCAACATTCGGACCTGATACTCAGCACTGTTTAACATTTTGCCCTTAGATTCGGCACTCCACATGGCTGTTACTAATGGACCATTCTGACCTGAGGCTCAGCACCGTTCAACATTCAAGTACCGATTTCGGCACTCCGCATCAATTGGCGGTCCGGATTCAAACGGACCAATGAAATATACCTAGGTGCCGAATCCTATACCGGAATGTTTAGATGCGTCCGGTATAATATCAGATCCTTACTGCTGCATATTTTCAATGCGAGAGGAAAAACAATCGCAATTCCACTGAAGAATCTTGAAACGGTTGAGAGCAATCCGAAGTAAGACTGGAAATGGTAACAACTTCTTGTTCTTCACTTTTTGAGTTTTTTTGTCTTTATCCTTCTACTAAGCCTGGTGATTCTATTTTTGATGGATCTTTTTTGTATAGTAGGGTAAATTTCGTATATATTTGTAAGTAACAGCTTGACATAAGAAGTAAATTTAAGAGCTTCTAAATAAGGATCATTGTTACCATAGGTGTTTTCTAGGAAAGCAATGAAGTTTTCAGCAAAAAGGACAAAATCATTGGTAGATAAACTATATGCTTTATGAATATCCTTTTTACACTTATCTGATATATGCTTGGAATCAATAGTTGTTTTGCGCTTTTTCTGAGTATGCGTGATTTTAATAGGAGGTGATGGCATAACATTATCAAGACCGAAGTTTTGTTCATCAGCAGTTAAAATATCGGAACTACGATCTCTAGGAGTCAAGATATCTTTTCTGCAAAATTTCTTGGATTTGACAGTCTTTTTGGAAGATATTTAAATACTAGAAAAAGTACCTACTTCAGGATATGTGATTTATTTTTGTGGAGGTCCACATAGAAAACAACCATAATTGTGTCATTATCAACGACTGAAGCTAAATATATATCAGCAGCAGACGGTACGAACAGCTTTTATATTTAAAATCAGTTATTGAAGAACTAATTGATGGAAGTGTTATTGCAAAACTGAATGTTGACAATTAAAGTGCGATAATACCGATATAGAATGGACATTTCAGTAAGCCAAGTAAACATATTGACGTTCGATATCATTTCATAAGTGAGAGGGTATCTTAGATTTAGAAAATTATAGTTTTTTGTAATAAAATGAGTTGGCAACATTAGTTGGTTATTTAATTTTGTGAAAATTCGCATAAATATGTTCAATTCACATGAGAAAATACGTTTGGTAGGTGTTCCCATTGAAGAAAAAAGTATTAAGCATCAAAAGACACGATTCAAACTATTTTTATTAAATATATTGCCACCTGCGAGAGAAAAACGTTCTTCCCCCAACTAACCCAGATTCGACCTTCTCGAAATCTTTTATTGGGGTCAAAGAGAGATGCTATCCCTCATATTATATTGCAGGACTTATTTTACAACACTGGAAATGTAATATGAAAATGGTTGACAACAGATCTCACAGAATGTAGGGTTGAATCGAGGATAATTTTTACAAAATTTTAACCATTGAATAGGTTTACATTACGACTCTTTTATTTTTAAGTGAATTTAATAAAGTTTTCAATTCATCTTTTAAGGATTTATAAATCACAAGAAAACATACCAATGCACCCAAAGAAATATATCTACTATTCAATAAATTATTGAAATATTTTGTACATTTTGATAACATACAGGTTTTCTGATGTTGACCAAATCTACATAGTGTGTACCTACTTTCGATTTAGAGAATTAATAGTGGCTTGATTCATTTTACATTACAATTATTAGACTATCGATAAAATCTAGCACAAATTAGAACGCAATCGCGAGCGAGTTAAAAATGTGACTTGTTGCCACTTCATATTAATTAACGAGACACTTCAATTTAATTTTCCCACTCCACGTGTGTGTCAGCTTAAAGACACGCAGATGACGCAGACTAAATTGAAAAGTTGAAATCAATTATTTTAATTAATTTTTTCATCGTTGCAATGAATTTTTGTTGAGACTCGCCCTCGAAATGTCTCCGGTAGATCCCGAAACGGCTACGTGTTGACTGTCATTTAGCTTAAAGGGATAATTAAACGTCTAATCGCTTTCTAACATGCGACGTCCGGAAATTTTCGGAATGAAATGAAACGAAGAACAAGGTGAGTGTCACGACAAAGACTATCATGTTCCTGATTACGACTTTGTTTACGAAGAGATAAGCCCGGATCAGTGTTTAATTCACGAATGGGCTTTTTGCGAATTGAAACTTCCGTGTTACAATTGTTTTTGATTTGATTTTGATTTATGTAAAATCTGCACTATTGAAATCGCTGTTTTATACATTTGTTAGGACAGAAGCAAATCTATTAATATTAAATAGTGACATTTGACGAGCTTTGGTAATTTGTTTTCCGATTATTCGACACTAAGAGAATAATTTTTTTATAGTGTGACGAATCTCATAACGCAATTTTGTGGTGATTACTCTTTTCGCATGCGAACGGCTATATTCAACATCAGTTCAGAGAATTCTGAGCCAATTTAGTATTTGTGCACATTTCTATCCGGGCGTCTAGGCAGTTCAGAAATAATCCAATTCGTGGATGAAAAAATCATGACAGTGGAAATGTCGTGAATATAGTTCTTGAATACTGAAATTTAGTATGGAATACGAGTAATAATTTTCTTATAGAAATCGTGGTAGTTGTAATGTATCGTTGTCATCTCCTACGTGTAAACAAAAAAGAAACAAAAAAGAAGTTCCATTATTATTTTGTTACTATTGTTACGAATAAGTTATGATGTTATATGAAATGTTAAAGTTGAAAATAAAGAGTAAAAGAGGCACAGTATATTTTTATCCAATTCAAGATCCACGCATCAGTCCCCAATATCAAATAACAACAGGTTATGGGCCCAGATTTCAATCACTGAAATGGAGATGAGCAGTACAATGTCCCTCAAAAATCTTTTTTTCTACTAACTGCACTAAAAGTGTAATTTTTAACGGATGCTGTCAGTGTCTAAAATGCCATTTTATGACACTGGTGTTAAAAGTGATTACTTTTAGCACTAGTGCTAAAAGTAATCACTTTTAGTGTGTTTGTAGAAAAAAAAATGTATGCTATTCGTGCTAAAAGTGATTTTATTTTGTTCAAAGGGATGGAACACTCCGCCTTCGGCGTCGGGTCCCAAACTTCCCTTTTCACAAAATAAAATGTCACTTTTAGCACTTCAAAGGGATGGAACACTCCGCCTTCGGCGTCGTGTCCTAAACTTCCCTTTTCACAAAATAAAATGTCACTTTTAGCACTTATATCATAAATAACTATTATAGTTGAGTTGCTGAATACGCGAAATTATCACACATGGAAGTTCCGTATGAGTATTTTATTTGAGAAAAAAGATGTTTTAGATTGTATCGACAAAAAATTTGATGAATCAGATTAAGTGATAAATTGCAGGTTGAAGCAAAGAAGCAAGTTAATAAATGTAAGTTGTTTATATAATTATATACTAGTCAAAACGAAATAAGGACCACTTTTAAAAACACGTTTATTTTTATTGAATTTTGAATGACTCTGGTAAAGTGTTTATTTCCATTCACAATATAAATTTTTTGTGCACACTTTATTTGTTTATCTATATTGTGAATCGAAATAATCACTCTACCAGGGTTATTCAAAATTTAATAAAAACCAAGGTGCTCTTAAAAGTGGTCCTTATTTCGTTTTGAGTAGTTTAGTACAATGCTTGGATAATTCGCAAATCGATTTAATCAGAGAAAAACTGATAGCTTTTAGTATGTGGAATAATTTAGAAGAGATATATGGAAAAAGGGGCATTCCAGGCCAGTTGATTCTTAGAAATAAATTATGTCGATGAAGCTTCAGGATAGTAGGAAACCAGAAGAATTTTTGGCTGAATATGATGAAGTTATAAAAAAGTTAAATGCTACAGGGGCAAATCTGAAAGGATAGGATATGGCTTTTACTTTGTTGCTTGCTTCTTCTTCTTTTCGGAAGCCTTAGGGCTTGTTTTACCCATTTATTTGTCCCTTCTGGGATGGATGCTGTCCTTCCACCTCTTGGGAGGCCGTCCTGGTGGTCTGCTGAATGCTGGTTTTCCATTTCTGGCGATTTTTGCTAGTCTGTGGTTTTCCATCCTGGATATGTGCTCGTTCCAGAAGCGTCTCCTAGCACGTGTCCATCTGACCACGTCCTCTGTCTTGCACTCTTCCTTGGTTTCGTTACTCCTTCTTTGATCCCAAAGTGTGTTCCCTGTGATCGATCTTAGTATTCTTCTCATTTCATTGGTTCGTGCCATCCTTTTTGTTTCCGCCGTGCCAGCTCATGTTTCTGCCATGTATGTCATTACGGGCCTGACACATGCTTTATATATTCTAACTTTGGTCGGGGTTGATATGCATGTATTTTTCCATATGGTTGTTCGTAAGGCTCCTGCTATCCTGGCTGCCTTGTTTACCTGGTTCCGTACGCCAATCTTGAGTTCACCGTATGGTGATATTGTTATTCTCAGATAGTTGAATTCAAAAACCTGGTCTATTATTTTGTTGTTTAGTTCTAGTTTGCATCTGCGTGGTTCCCTGGCGATTACCATGCTTTTTGTTGGTGGTAGATATTTCCATGTTAACTTTTTCGGCCTCTTTCTTGAATGCCTGTAAGAGCCTCTGCAGTTCGTCTTCCGTGTCCGCGAATAGCGTTGCGTCGTCTGCGTAAGATATTATTTTAATTTGTTGGTTTCCCATCTTGTATCCCTGGTTTATCTTGCACACTTGCTTTATTATTCTGTCCATTATGATGTTGAACAGAAGTGGACTGTCTCCCTGTCGTATCCCTGTGTTTTGTTCTATTTTTTTTTGTTGTTGGTAATTTTGCTCGTATTGTTGTGGTGTTGTTTGTGTTGAGCTTTCTAACGGTCTCCGTGATGCTTTGGTGTATTCTCCTGCGGTCCAACTCGTTGCTAACGTTCTCCAGTCTTGTTCTGTCGAACGCTTGCGTCAAATGTATAAAGCACAGGTATGCTGGTTTGCTATACTCTATTGCCTTCTCTACCACCTGCCTGACAACGAACACTGCGTCAGTCGTCGAGCGGTTTTTTCGAAAACCCTGCTGCTCCTCGCTTATTGTAGTGTAACTGAGAATGCGTTGCTGCAGCATACGGGTGAACAATTTCATGGTCGTGTCTAGAAGCGATATTCCTGAGCTTCTCCTCCGCACTTCAGCAGTTCGTTGGGGACGTCGTCCGGGCCTGGAGATTTACCGTTTTTCAGGTGCTTCAATTCGGATATCACTTCCTCCACCTTGCATTGTTCTACATCCTCGATGTTTATGGCGTCCTCTCGGTTCAACCTCCCCCGCTCCTTGGTCCTTTGTTGTTCCTGTTCGTGCCGGTTTGTGTACAGGCCCTGAAAGTAGGTGGTCCATTCGGCTGCCGAGATGTTGTTTAATTGTACTGTCTCATTTATTTCTCTCCCTGTTGCTCTGAGTATTTTCCATATGCGTTTTTGGGTTCTATAAAAGTCACTTTCCATTTCTCTACTGAAGTTCTTCCAATGCCCTCTCTTTATTTCCCTTATGCGGTTGTTTACTCTGTTCCTTGTTTTAATGTATTTGATATGGTTTCTTGGAGTCTTATTGGCTGTGTATGTTAGTTGGGCTTTTTTCTTTTCATGGGCGAGTATCTTCACCTCTGGTTTGAACCATGGCTTATTATTTCTATGTTTTGTCATTGTGTTGACTATTCTCTTGCCTAGTGCCTCCTCCGCTGCTTGGTTTATGTTGTTTAGTAGAATGTTCCATGCGCGGTCTATTGTGTGTTGTTGGAGCATGGGTTCCCTTTCAACTTTTTGGGATATGCGCCGTTTCTACAGATTCAGCGTGCTTTCTGTTGTTAGTGACTCGTTGTTGGGTTGTCCGGTTTCTTTCTTTTAGCTGGCGGCCTTGCCATGGTGATTATTTCCATGTTGCTTGATATGCTGGAAATATTCGAAACAGTCATACTCATATCTATGTTAGAAAATGTATTACCTACTACAAGACTTAACAATAGATTTGGCCAAAGCTAAGTTGAGAGGGCTGAGAGCCGGAGCTGAAAGAAGAAAAGCATTATACGTAGCTAGTAGTGGAAGCAGCAATGACAGACAAGACAATATAACCCGATCAGTTTTTTCATCAATCAGGAGTGTGTTATTAATGTGGTCAAAGGAGTCATTATGAGAAAGACTGTAGAAATCAAAGACCTGTATATAATCATAATCTATTCAGAGGACACAAAGGCTAAAGTCGAGGTGGTGAACAAGGTGGTTTTGACAGAAGTTGAGGTAGCAATCGAGGATTTGGAGGTTTTAGAAGAAATTTTCGAGGAACTGGTTACAGAAGAGCAGGCTATAGAGGAACTGGTTACAGAGGAAATTATAATGGTGATGAATATCAATGCAGAAATAATGATAAAAGTGCAAATTATACGGAAAAGGCGAAAAAAGCAGGACAGAGTTCAAAATCAGGTTTAAAAATATTTGTTAATAAATTCGGAATATCGATTTCGTATTAATTTAGTGCTCTCGTATTAATAAGAACTTAGAATTTCCATTACAGTTTTATATTAAATTCTGAGACTTTTACCGCACCCGATAGAGGGTATCTCTGTAAATTAGGTTAGGTTTGTATTCCAACCGTCACGCCATTCTTGTGCCGAGAGCCTTTCGCCCGCCAAACACCAGTGAGACAGTTTTGCAAAAATCTTAGAACCAGTTTAACACGGTCCAACTGCTTGGTCGAAGTGTACTTAGATGAGAACTTGGATCAAGTAAAGGTGGCAGCACGCTTACTTACTTGGATGAACAGCTGGTACCATCCAAGTATCGTCCAAGTGAGGCACCAAGGGTACTTGATTCACGTACACTTGAACCGTGTCAACCTTCTCGCATATGCTTATTCATACACTACAATACTTTCGAACGCTTACAAATATTTGTCGACTATCAGTTGCGCAAGCAAATTAGTTGTGATCGAAGCTCCAGAAGCTGAAGTATATTTAATTACGAAGTAACCTAAATCACAACAACCTGGAAGTGTTTATGATAATGTCTATCGAAAATAATGTACTCATGTCGTAAGACAATAACGAAATTATCAAAAATGTAGCTAAGACTAGCGAAAACCTCAATAAAATGCTGATTTTTTTCTTGGGAAACAAATAACGGTGTGGTAATTCATTCTTCTCGATAACATATGATTAGCCTAACTTTCAACTAGTAGGTATAGGGTCACTTGAGCCTGGGAACTTTCTCGATGCCGTGAGAAAATCGGCAGATTTTACTGGTTTTGTGCTGGTTTTTACTGTTTTTAGGCTGGTTTAGCTGTTTTTTTGCTGGATTTTGCTGGTTTTCACTGTTGTTTGCTGGCATAGTATGTTTTGTGCTGAATTTTGCAAAACCAGTTAATCCAACATAAAACCAGTGACAAGCAGTGAAAATCAGCACAAAACCAGTGAGAACTAGCACAAAACAGCTTAACCAGCATAAAACCAGTACGAAACCAGCAAAATCCGCCGATTTTCCCACGGTATTGAAAAAGTTTCCAGGCTCAAATGACCCTATAGCTATACTTCAACTTTTTCTTGATGATGGTGTCTCATGTAGGAAATCCCCCGCCGTAAGTTGAGAACCCAGTCCGTCTCAAAATTTATTATTTTATATTGACTCTGGATGTACTGATTACTTAATCAATGATAAAAAATATTTTTATGATTTTATGAAATTAAAAAATCCTATATGGAGGCACTTGGAGTACCTAGGTAATATTGAAGTATAAGGTTACGTAGATGGAAAAGAGATGAAATGTAAAATTAAAAATGTTGTTTATGTCTCTAATTTGTTAGAAGGTTAGAAATTGCGAATATTAGAATTGTATTTAAAAATGAAAAAGCGGAAAAATTTTGATCGGAATTGGTTACAGAATAGGGCAGGATAATTAGACATTGACCTGGACATTTAAAATAACAAGCTAAATGTTGAGTATAGTGTTCTGATTGATATCCCAAAATTCCCAAAAGAAAACATCCTGGGGCAAACCGTCTATTTTAAAAAAATCACCGCAATCTTGACTTTTTCGAGTTTTAAGCATAGCGACTGAACCGATCATCAGATTATAATAATCATTTTTGAGCTAAATTACGGTATCTCAATATAACAAATGTTAATAATGGAAACGTAATAATACAAGAAAACGAAGATGGACAAGATAAAGACAGAAAAGAGAGACAGGAAATACAAGAAGAAAAAATAGAAGACAAGAAATACGAGGACGAAGAACTAGAGAAGTACCGAGTAGATATAACGATTTTGAAATGTATATGGCTTTCGATGCAATGCCATATGTTGAAAATGTTCCTTAAACAGTGGAAGATTTAATTGATAGAAGCGATAAGGACTTATGGATAGGAGCGATGACAAGAGAAATTCAATTGAAAAGAATGAAACATAGATAGAAACTGAAACTCCTAAGAATGTTGGGATATTGAATACGAAATGACTGCTTACCAAGAAACCAGTAGAAGAACAAATAAAAGATTTTAGGGCTCGATTAGTAGTCAGAGGTTTTGCACAGAGGGAGCCTTTTGACTTTAATGAAATCTTTTCACCTGTGGCAAAAATGACATCAATTGCAATTTTATTTCAAGCAACTACATGTGAAAACTGCGTTCTTAAATGGCGAATTGAAGGAAAATATATACATTTATCCACTAGAGGGGATAAAATATAAATTTGGCAAGTATTGAAACCTAAAAAATCCCAGATAGGGATTTTTTAGGTTTCTGAAACAAGCATCCAAATGCTGAAATAATAAGATAAATGATTTTTTAATACCTTTAGAATTCCAGATATCTGAAATTGATTGCTGTCTTGTCTATATTACAAGAAGTTAGGTGAAGATAGAATATGCTTGACACTCTGAGACAACCTGTTATGAAAAAGCGGAGCATAATAATTCTTAGCAAAACGTGACCTACTGAGCCTGTTGAAGTTAATCCTTATGTTTTCGTTGGCTCTTGTTGGATAATTGTGATACACGTTATTGAGACTACAAGGTCGGGTTTGAGTGGCAGTAAAGCAGGCTCTCATAGATATACCTCCATGAGATGGTAAGTATCTTGTTATCGATGAAAGCCTGCCTCACGTCCTCCCTGTAACCACTACTCTTAGGGCCCTCCTCTGAAGACCAAAACTCTCTGTGCATGTACAAAGTGACCCCACACGAGAATTCCGTAGGTAGCCGTCGACTGGAAGATGGCATGAAATGTTTGGAGCAGAACAGGAAATAGAAGGACCTTTACAAGGTTTCTTAATAGAAAAACAGTGCTTCAAGTGCTCAAAAAAGTTCTTACAGTTTTTAAAGCATTCATGGACATTTTATTTGCTGCAAACCATTCATTCAATAATTCTAGATTATGGTTCAGAGCAAGGGACAAGTCCCCCATCATATAACCGTGCTCTATAAGTGTGGTATCGTCCGCAAATAGCCAGAGAACCAAATTCGGAGAAGCCATCAGAATATCATTCATATGGACCAGAAACAGCAGCGGTCCGAGCACCGACCCCTGCGGCACCCCATGGTCCATGGTCACAGACCTAGAAAGCTTGCCATTATAAGCCACTTGCTGCTGCCTCTGCCCCAAGTAAAATTACATCATGCTCACACTACTGTCATCAAACCCATAGCATCTCAACTTCCTCAGCAACAGTCCATGCTCAACACAGTCGAAGGCCTTTGATAAGTCGCAGAAAGCCGCCCCCACATACTCTCCATCCTCAAATGCTCTAAGAAGATGGTCCAACAAGTCAATCAGTACCAAGATCGTAGACATTCCAGCTCTCAACCCATACTGGCAATTACATTTCAATACCCAAGAAAATTCTGATTCGAATCAAACTTGAACACAGATCGAAAACAATTTGAACATGTTGGTTAAACCCGTTGAACAAGAAACCAATGTGAACTCTCAGGTTATGTTATCCACAATTATATGCAATGTTAAAGATTCAACAGGGAAGTTTCAAAGGTGTAAGGCTCTATTAGCTAGTGGTGCTCAATCTAATTTAATTAGCGAACCATTCTGTAACAAGTTAAAGGTACAATGTACCTCTGCTAATTTGTCGATTGTTGGTATCACACAGGTAACATCCCAACTTAATAAAAATGCACAATTTCTCTATGTTCCAATTGTTCTTGTTCTGATTTTAAATGCACAATTTCATGCTTTGTCACTTCTATTAAAACCAGTAATATTCCTTTACATTCCGTTGATGTTACAAATTGTATTATACAATTAGCTGATCCAGAATTTAATACCTCCAAACGCATTGATTTTGGGATCTGATCCTGGAAGGGAAAATTAAATTCAGTAACCATCTTCCAACGCTACAAAATAGCTAAATATAGTTACATTGTTACTGGCAATTGCCCTATTTTATCCAATACTTACTTCTATTTGCAATTGTATCAAGGTATACACTCCAGAGGATGATCAATTGCAGAAATTCTGGGAGCTTGAGAAAGTACAGGGTTCTACTCCCTCTAAAAATGAAGATACTGAATGTGAAACACTGTTTGAACAAGATACCTTTAGGAATGAGCAAGGAAAATTTGTGGTCAAATTTCCACTTAAACATCCATCTTCTTTGTAGGTGATTGGTGATTCCAAAGAGAGAGCAATTAAAAGATTTTATTCCCTGGAAAATAAATTTGCAAACCCCCATTTCAAGAAAATTTACTTCGATTTCGTTCAAGAATACGAGTCTTTAGGTCATATGACCAAACTTACTAATGAGGACAAAATTTTCAAGCCTATTTCAAATACATATTTTTTACCTCATCATGGGGTTTCAAGGCAGGACAGCATAACTACCAAATTAAGTACTGTTTTTGATAGTAGTAGCTGTCCTACCACCACAGGCTGATCTTTAAATGACTTACAGTATGTTGGTCCCAAGGTTCAGAACGATATTATCGACATTTTGCTGCGTTTCAGATCCTATATTTACGTTTCTGCCGAATATCAAAAATGTATCGTTGTGTTCTGATGCATTCCGATCATCATCCATTATAGAAAAATTTTTGGCGAAACAATCCAAACGAGGAACTTTCTACTTTAGCAATTAAATATCTACACAGGTTAGCCCATGAAAATTGTGAACAATTTCCTGATGCATGCCAAATTGTGTTGAATGATTTCTATGTAGACGACTTACTTACAGGTTCTAATGATTTACACGAAATAAACACAGTTTGCAAACAGATTTCTTCAATTTTAGCATCAGGGCACTTTATACTTGGAAAATGGGTATCAAACAATGTACAGGCTCTTGATGGATTAAATGATGTTCACATATCCAATTCTACTTTATCATTTGGGAAAAATGAAAGTTGTAAGACTTTAGGAATTTCATGGTTAACTCATTCAGATTTTTAAAAATATGCCCTTAAACAATTTTCCTCTACTAACACCTCCATTACCAAACGATACACTGTCGACAATTGCACAAATATACGATACATTAGGCCTTTTAAATGTCATTATTATATTGTCAAAAATGATCATCCAACGTTTGTGGTCCCTTCGAATTCCATGGGATAGTTCCATTCCTTTGGAGTTAGAAAAAAATTTCTTCCAATTTCAAAATGGATTATCTTCCTTAAACAATTTAAATATCACTCGAAATCATGGAACTAAACAAACACTCTGGAACGGGCGCACTGCTTTATACTAGTGTGCCAAATTTTGCTGTATGCAACCCAGCAATACGGAGGGATTATTGTCTCGCTCGCACTCATTTGCGATTAATGTAAAAGAAAGAAGAGCTTCTTCATCTTCCTAACCTCAATGAACCAAACACTTCGAACAGCTGTTCTCAATAGCCGCCATAGTGCAGAGAGAGATGCAAATCCCTCTTGTTTGTTATCCTACCTGGCACAAACCCTCGCGTAGAAACAATTATGCAGCCGCCTTTCCAGTGTGTTTGTTTAGTTTGCTCGAAATGTAATTCCAAATGGGTTTAAGTTTATCGATGTTCATGGTTTTTGTGACGCATCAAAAGATACATACGCTGCATACATTTATTTTCACTCTATGGATCAAAAAGGTGATTTTGAGGTCCATTTACTTTGTGCCAAGAGCAAAATGGCTCCATTAAAAGATCTTACAATTCCTAAACTTGAGCTATGTGCTAGTCTCCTAGGAGCTCAATTAATGAATTTAGTCAAGAATGCTATTCCCATTTCAGTTCCAATTTTTATGTGGTCCGACTATCAGGTAGCTCTTAGTTGGATAAAATCTGAACCCAGTCTATTGCAAGTTTTTGTATCTAACCGAGTTTGCAAGATTCAATCTTTAACACCAGCTGGAAATATATCAATACAAAAGAAAATCCAGCAGATTTGGCCTCTATGGGTATTTCGTCTGAAAACTTAATTTGCAATTCTATGTGGTAGAGTAATCCCCAGATTCTGGAAGAATCTAAATTGGATTGGCCTCCAGGAAATTCATGTATTCCGTTAGATCAATTACCATAAATTAAAAAGAGAGCAACTATTCTAAAAGTTACAATATTCGAGCCACCTCTTCTTTCCTCCATGTTCTCGAATTTTCATAAGCTGCAACGTATAACTGTGTTATGCATTAGATTCTTTAACAATTTATAAAAGGACAAAACCAAAACTTACAATTAGGTCCAATCAGGGTATCTGAACTTGACAATGCAAGGAACATTTTAATTCGATTAGCCCAGCGCGAATCACGCGAAATGCTATTTAGTTGTGTTTAGTTGCCAATTTAACTACTGAACATTTTTTTATCTACCTTGAAACGATTTACCTCTAGAAGGGGGTATACCCTCAACGATTCTGACAACGGTAGCACGTTTTTAGGTGCTAAAAATGATTTGGAAAATCTTGGTCACTTTCTTAATAACAATCATTGACTCAACTATTTGTGACAACATTAAGTGGGTTTTTATACCACCATATACACCGACTTTTGGCGGATTATGGGAAGCGGCAGTTAAAAGCGCTAAACACCACTTGAAATTATTAATAAAAATGTTACGTTTGAAGAGTTTAATACTTTGGTAATTCAAGTTGAAGGTATTCTCAATTCAAGACCTCTCTTTCCAATGTGTGACGATCCAAACGATTTTATTCCTATTACTCCATCCCATTTTCTTATCGGCCGAGCAATAAATTCTATTCCCGAGCCTAACCTGCAAGAAAAGCCATCTAATAGATTAACCAGACTACAGCACGTTCAAAAATTGCATCGAGAGTTTTGGACGCAATTTTCAAAGCACTATGTATCCCAATTATATCAGCAATACAAGTGGAAGGATGTCCCTACGAAGATAACGGCGGGTACTATGGTGCTGCTTCGCAATGAGTAATGACCAACGACCACTATACCTGTGGCCTATCGGACGAGTCCTTGGATTTATGCCAAGCAGAGATGGTTCACCCAGAGTTGCAGAAATTCGTACCAAAAATGGAAAAGTTCAATGATCAATAAGACATTTGTGTCCACTTCCGTTACAGGACGAAACAGAGAATTAAATCCACCTATAGGTGTAGTGTTTTGAACTTTCTACCCATTTATTTTGTTTTGAAGGACTCCTTCGACTCCTTCAAAGGGGGGAGTTATGATCAAAATTAAATACATTTTCATCCTTGTTGCTATTAAAAGACTTTTAATACTTTTGGCAACACTGCCGACCAAGATCACACAGATGACAGACACACCTGGAGAGGGCAGCGCAAGCGAAAATGACCTTAAGGCCGCGTTAATGGCCGGCATGTTTAAATTTAGTTTTTGAAAATGACGACTGCGTCACTCTACACATAGGGTTCAATATTTTATTATTTGTCCAAAACAAAATCTGTTTGTCGGTGAAACACTTAGTGAAAGAGAAAGACAAATATACAATTATGATGCTCCCAATGTAGCTTTTTTGCCGTGGCGCCATCTACTTGAAATTGCTTGAACTGTTTTCACCTTCAAAATTCGTTTAAAGGTCATCTCAAAAAATCCGCAATAATTTCCAAAATCCTTTGGCATAAACATTATTTGATATATTATCTACAATCTCTATAATTAGCTTTTTTTAGTTTTACGTGGTTATCAATAAAATATGCTTTTCACGGATCCAAGATTGATAAACATGCCAATATGCAACCACCAACACATTTAATTGTTTTGGTGGTTGCCAACATGATTTTTGAATTTAAAAAAAAAGGCTGAATATCGAAAAACCAAAATAAGGAATTGTAGATAATCGATCAAATAATGTTTATGCCAAATTTGAGCCAATTCTGATGTGCTGTTTTTTTAAAGACCTTAAAACAAGTTTCGAAAAACCAACCAATCACAGTTTAAACATGGCGGCCATTAACGCGGCCTTAATGAAGATATGAAATAAAAATGACATTGTTATTATTGATCGATTCGATTCCTATTCTAATTTCTTCACGTTGTGATACTGTACTGTTGCAATATACTTCCAATTAAGTAAAACATTCCCAAGTCGTTTTCTATTTTTTATTCTATTTTGCCTTTATTTATGGGTCAATTAAATTTAGTACCAGCAAACTAGTTAAAAACAACGAATAAGGTGTAAAAGAAGCACAGAATATTTTTATCCAATCCAATATCCACGCATCAGTCCCCAACATCAAATAACAATAAGAAACTTTAGTGATAAAACGAAATTATTGGATACAAAGGAATGTCTGGTCTTCTTTATTAAACTATTTATTATTAACTCAACTGATTTTTTTTTTTTTTTTTACGGATATGCGCACTCGCAAGGAAATGTCCTATCACGCTCGAGAAGCGGCAAGTGCGCGGAAATGTCGGTTTATGTTGGTCTTGAAACGGTTCAGGTTGTAACCTGCAGGGAAAACCGTCGCGGGGAGTTTATTCCACAGCGATGCTGTTCTCCAGAGATATGAATTCTGATATAATGAGGTTCTTGGTGCCTCTAGTTTGACAGTAAATTCATGGTTACCGTCTGTTTGACGGGTTCGCCTGGTAGGTGCTACTCTCGGTGGAATCATACGTGCCAACTCTACAGAGCATTTTCCGTGATAGTACCTGTAGAAGAGAGATAAATCGCCCACAGATCTGCGATGTTCGAGACCATCCAAGTTACGAGTAAGTGCGGGGTCATTGATCAGCTTGATAGCTCGTTTTTGCACGGTATTCAAAAGCATTAAGGTATGTTTGGGTGCTGCACTCCATATATGTGAGCAGTACTCCATAGTTGGTCGAATCTGGGCTTTGTAGAGTGTCAGCAATTGGCTTGGTGTGTACAGATGTCTTGTACGAAATAGCACCCCCAGCTTTTGGGAGGCCCTTTTAGCAATATCTGCCACGTGACTGTGCCAAGACATGTTGGTCTCTGCAGTAACCCCCAAGATGTTCAACTGACTCTGTAATGTGACAGCACTTCCAGATAGCATGATGTTTGGCTCACCGGTGCTGGTCTTTTTTGAAAACAGAGCTGCTTGGGTTTTCTGCGAGTTGAACTGTACAAGGTTTTTGTTACCCCAGTCCTCTATTATCTCCAGGTCGTTATTTATCTGCGATATTTGAGTTAGTCTAAGATGATGGAATTCACGTGCGGAAAGACCTGTGGGTGGTATGAGTGAGGAGACTACATTGCCATCGTCTGCAAAGCAATAAAGTGGATTTACTGTTTTATCTATGAGGTCATTTATGTAAATCAGGAAAAGAGTTGGCGAGAGGATTGCTCCCTGTGGCACACCAGCATTTATTTGGTAAGAGTTGGAGTTCTGGCCATCCAGTGCAACATAAATGGATCTGTCCTTTAGGTAACTTTCAAACCAAGTGCAAAGTTTCGGCGATAATCCCATTGCTTTGAGCTTGTTTAGCAGATTTTCATGCCAAACTTTGTCGAATGCTTTAGATATATCTAAGGCAATTGTTCTTGTTTCACCCTGCAACTCAATCGCTTTTTGCCATAAGTGGGTGACGTATGTAAGTAAATCGCCAGTTGACCTATATTTTCGAAATCCGTACTGCTTATCGTTGATAATTTTGTACTTTTCCAAGTACTTGGTTAGGTGATTGTTCACAACTCTTTCCATTACTTTTGATATCACCGGAAGTAGAGCAATTGGTCTATAGTTTAACGGATCTGTCTTTTTTCCTTTCTTTGGAATGGGTTGTACTGCGGCAGACTTCCATGATGATGGATATACTCCTTGCCTGTAAGACAAATTGAATAATTTTGCGAAAGTTGGGGTGAGTTCGTTGGCGCAATTTTTGAGTACTATTGCGGGAATGCCATCCGGACCCATTGCTTTGTTTGTATCCAGCTTTTTTAGGGATTTTCGTATTTCTTTGTGACAAAAGGGTACCTCTGGCATACTATGGGAAACCCTTTCAATGAACGGTGGAGTTTTTCCGTTTGGCACTGTTAGGTTGGAGTTGGAGGAAAACATTTGGGCAAGCATATTGGCTTTTTCCTCTGATGTTGTGGCTAAGTGATTATTTTTATCTGTAAGTGGTGGTATGAATGACTTGGTGAAGTTAGATCCAACAGCTTTTGCAAGAGACCAAAAAGACCTAGAACTACTTGGACAATTCAGCAACCTGTTTTTTATTCTTTGATTGTATGTTTCTTTAGCGGAGTCAATAGTAATTTTGCAACTATTTCTGGCTTCTATAAATTCTGTGTGGTTTTGAGCGGTTTGTTGTCGTTTCCAAAGGTTATATGCTCTGTGTTTTTTCTGTACAGCCGTTTGACACTGGCTGTTGAACCAAGGTTTACGTTTAGTTGTATGTGGGATATATGCGTCCATTCCAGATAAGATTACTTGTGTTATTTCATTACAGCAAATAGTGGGATCAGCTGTTTTAAAGCAAACCTCTTGCCATGGAAAATCCAGGTAATACTGTTTTAGGTCATTCCATTTTGCCGATTTATAGTGCCACATTTTACGAGGAAGTGGTTGTAGGCTTGGTGGGATGAGCATTTCGCACTTTGTTATTATAAGTAATGATGATGAATATAAACACTGGCAAATGAAGTCTTATCACAATGGAGAAATTTTGTTCTGTGAGTTACACCACCGTGCCAACCGTCCAGTATCTGTCTGATCACAAATTCGGAATAGATGTTAAACAACATCGGCGATAACACACATCCTTGACAAACTTCTTTTCTTTTTGTAGTTTGGTCAGACATGTTACCATCAATTCTTACTCGAGCTGTGTTCGACTTATAGAGATGTTATATGAGAAATATCAGATGGTAAAGAACTCCCATGGAGACAGGGACTTCCCATAGTTAAGGCCACTTTATATTGTCAAATGCCTTAGAGTAGTCGACAGAACAGATATAGACTGGAAAGTACCTAATGCTCTCTGGCCTTTTCAATAATCTGACTCAAGTTCAATATCTGTTCGTACGTACCACCACGTATCTTTACAGAACCTGCCTGCTCTGGAGATATTTGCCAGTCCACAAAGCCCTCCAAATGAGCCTGCAGAATATACAAGCATAACCTTGCTTGAATGAGAGATCCATGAGAGGAGACGATAATTATCAGGGTTAACCAGAGATTCCTTTTTATGGAGTGCTCCATTCGTCTGGCGAGATACTGGAGAATCAAACTCAAGAGTAAGAATACGTATTATAAAATCAGAATGATCTAAAGATTTTGACCATGAGCTTCGTTGTGAAAATTGTTCTTGGCTTGATTCAATAATGATTGTTTCAATAATTCAGTAAGACTACATCGTAAAACTCGCGTTCTTCATCCTTTGTTACAATAATTATAGACCCGAAAAGAATATTTCATTCAAGTGGAATATTCAATTTATTTATACGGTTGCAATTTACGTAGAGCCAACATTATAAACTTCGCATCCCCGATTTGTTTGTACAGCAATTATACGCCTCAAAACTGCCTTTTAGGTTTATTTCGCTAAGCTAACAAAATATCCTACAACTTACGTTCTGCATAACGGGACGGCCTTGCAAACAGACCAGTAAATTATTAAAATTCATTGATCGGACCTCCCCGAAAGGGCGAATTCAAATGCAGTAGAAAAGTTGGCAACTAGCCCGTTACACGATTTAATTTAAAAGATTTAACTTTAACAAAATTAAACATAGACGATATTGTATTTTCTTTATTTCAATGAAAAGTATTTGCGTTGCTATTCGGCCTCGAACGCAAAACTTGAGGTCTGTGGTTGATGCTACGACCGCAAGTTGATATTTTATTTAAGAATTCCACGGTTCCTTCAGGACCTCAAAAATAAAGTCAACAGTATAACTTTTCAATGGCCCTATCTTTTATATATTGCGGTCACAATTCCACGGCAGAAATATCGTTTAAAATCCCCGGGATTTTTCTCTCTCGATTCGGCACACTCCTCTGCATTTTTTATTTATTTGGAGAATCCGATGGGGGACGTTTGTAGTCGAGCAGATTTAGAGCGTTAGACTGAAGGAAAGTAAAGATAAAATTTCCCATAGCTACCTACTTTGGACAAGAATATAATAATTGGCCTTTCAACTCCTGAAGAATTACGAAACAAATGGAGTACCTAGTAGTTGGAAAATATTAAATATATGATATCATATAAGTGATAGTTAACTATTATCAGATTACTTTCTTACACAAATGTAAAACAAGAATAGTAAACAGAAAAGCAAAGTTTGGTAGAAAAGTATAACGAGAGCCTGAAAATGGAAATAGGTAATCATTACCTTTTAATGTCAACAAGCCTAGAGACCAGGAGAAACCTCAGAAGGGACCATTATGTCAGAAATGTGAGATAGGGGATGAGACTGTCCAACTCTGAACAGATATCAGAAATAGGTATTGAATACCTAGTTATAGGCATTGGAGTATCTGCCAGGGAAGCCAACGTCTATTCTGAAAATAGTCCGTGTCTTGTATTATATTAATTGAATGAATACTTTTATTATGATTTTTCTATTTTATTCAAAATTGACAATACCTCTGATAACAACACCATTGGCTAGTCATTACCTTTTTATTACTTATTAAGGCTGTGGTCCGAATATAACCAGAGTTGTGGCTTTGAGGTCCGCAAGTAATCAAATTACTGGTTCCTGGAAAAGTGGTTACTTTTGGACCTCGATTTCCTGAAATCTGATTAACCAAATGTCAAAATAGTTACCGGCCATCGGATGTCGGTTCTATTGGGGCAAGTTTTTAAAATCATCAATGACATATACGCATTTTCACCAATGACATCTTTCACCGATGTAATGCTGTCCTTATCATTTGACAGCAGCAGAACAAGGATAGGTTACTAATCAAGAGAAATGCGCATAACCGAATGGTAAATTTAAAAACTTAAGCCGTTTTCTCGCGTCCACTTTTTTGACATTGGTACAAAACAGTTTTGAAACGGGCAACGGTAAACTGTTTTGAAAAAAGTGAACGCGAGAAAACGGCTTTGGCCTTGGTTTTTATTTGTAACTTCTGTCAATTATTTTTCATTTCATATTCGCGTTCCCCAAGTAACCGGAATTTTCAGTAACCATCTGTCAACCGATTCGGTTACTTTGGTTAACGTTTGGTCGAACAAAAAGACAAACATTTATTTTTGTTCGAATTGTTCAGCAGTACGAGAATCACTTTCCCGGCCTAGGCTGGAAAAGTGATTCCCGTATTGTTATTCATTGATTCCTTAGCAACTATTGAAACATTGGGTTTTGCGACCTGTCAACCGGTCAAAAATGTTGACATTTCTTGTCAATCGCAAAAAAAACTATTATTATGTTCAGAAATGGTACCTACGTCCTTTAACCAAAATATCATCCGCATGTGTAATATGTAATGGAAACTATTATGTTTGCAGAACAATATTTTTATATTCTAGTTGACTTCAAATTGATAACAACTAATTATATGTCATACCAATTGCTGGTACAACAAATATATCAAACATACATATGTAACAAGCCCTTTTTTATGGAATAAACTTATCTGGAGGGTTTATTCTTCTGGTACCTACTTCTCCTGAGTAGTGCTTCAGAGGTTGAACAACTTGGAACGTTGTTTACATATTCCGAAACATCACTTTCTACTCCTTCTCCTGAATTGCTGGAATTTTCTACTCCTTCATTGGGCCGACTTGGCTCTTCTATATATGGATAAGAATTATATTGGATTTGCAGTTGGGCATTATGATTTTCCGCAAAGGTTTTATTAATTACCTATTTCTTCTGAAGGTTTCACCTTCCATATCCCTAACCACATAATCATTGTTTTTTTCTGAGCTTAAAATCTGTTCTTCATTCCATTTTTGTGCTTCTATTATAATAGGTTTCCTGCATTTCTTGTTCATTTTCTAGAGTTTGCCGTATTTCTTCTGAGTAATACCCATTGGAATTTAATTTGGCTTTATGCTGGTATGAGGGTGCGAGTTTTTATTCCCAGTAACAATTCAGACGGAGAAGGTAAATCAAATTTTGGTGTATTATTATAATAAAGCACAGCTAATAGAGGATCGCCATTATTTTCTTCCCCAACTTTTGTGAAGAGGTTCTTGAGTATTTGATTATGCCGCTCTACCATTGGACCTTGGGTAACATGGGCTTGAGGTAGTTAATTTAATTTTATAAAATGACGCGAATTATTTTAATTAAAATGATGTGAAAGGTTGACCGTTATCAGAAAAAGTCTCTAATGGTAATCCATGAGAAACAAATATATTTTATCTACAAACGTTTGGTTATGACGTTTTTACATAACTATTTTTATCTACAAGCGTTGGGTTATGACGTTTTTACATAACTATTTTTATAGTATTTGAGTTGTGTCATGAGACTCATAACACAACTAGTGGTGTTATAGACTAGGTTATGAATTCATAACACAACTAGTGGTGTTATGGACGAGGTTATGAATCTATAACACAACTATTTTGGTGATTTAACAAATGTCAAAGGTAAACCTGTAAAGGTAAAATGAAGGTAGACAACTACTAATAAACGAAAATAATTGAAAAAATATTCCTATTTTTCGCTTTGTAGATAAAACGTTGTACATCACACGTGCGTTTAAACATGACTACAAAACTCGTGTGATTAGAACGACTCGGTCTACGACCTCATCGTTCTAATCTTTCACACTCGTTATTGTAATCATGTTCATTAACGCACTTGTAGTGTAAATAACTATTATAGGTGAGTTCGACTTGGCAAAACGGAGTTGGAGCGGATAAAGAGCAGTTTCATAGTCACGTGATCACAGAGTGAAAAGAGTCAAATGGTCAAGCCGAACGCATCGCAGGGAGCAAGGTTAGCCGCCGCCCGCAAATGCCGTGGGCGTTTGCGCAAAGATGTTCAAGAACATTCAATTTTATTATTAAACAATAAACAATTGTTCCCAGATGAAAGAATCTAATTTAAAGTAATATAAAAACAGTTATTTACCTTAGAAATTTACTGCTTTTTCCTTGTATTAGCATTTTTTCATTACTAAGAACGAGAGATTATTCCCATCACAAACCGAAATATGTGTTTTTGCGGATATTGCTTAAATTTTACCGCCTTTTGGGAATATAGGAAGTGCGCATGCCCGCTCCTCGAGCTTCATCTCTCGAGGTGGTGCTTGTGGAGTTAACTCTTTTCACTCTACTTGGCTGTACCCGAACGATGAGGAGCTTGCACTATTTGCTCCCAGTGGCGTGACCCGAACGATTTTCCAGTTAAAAGGGTCAAAGGAGTCAAAAGAGTTGCCAAGCCGAACTCACCTTATAGTATTTGAGTCATGTCATGAGACTCATAACAGAACAGTGATGTTATGGACTAGGTTATGAATTCATAACACAACTATTTTTGGTGAATTGACAAATGTCAAAATTAAACCTGTAAAGGTAAAATGAAGGTAGACAAGAACTAATAAATGGAAAGAATAGACCTATCTCGCATAAATAGAAAAAGAGAGCTTACTTGTCATAAATACAAGTTAGAAAGTAATAAAAGATGACATGCGCGCGCAACTCGTGGCTGCCGTGCAGCCAGATTGTATTGTTGCAGAACAAATGTAAACAATCCTAATCGAACATTATAACATTAAAGATGTGATATAGTGTCAAGTGTTTTACAAAACCTTAAATCAGACAAAAGAAGAGCTTTAAAGCGTATGTTCACCTCGTTTGCACTTTTATTTTGATAAATGTTTCATCCGGTTCATCTTGTTCATAAACGCACTTGTAATGTAAATAACTTTTTCATTGTAGATATTACAGAATTTGCCGTTTTATTTTGAAGTTTGTTTACTATCAAGAATTTACTGAAATGGTCTACAACTACAAGAAAGTCAATTCCATTAAAATATTTGAAATCTGTGCCTACTTTTTGGAAAGGATAATCTGGAATTTCATGAGAAGTCATTGGTTGTCTGGGATTATTTTTTGAAAAATTTTGACATATATAACATGAAAGACCATAGTTTTCAATATCATCCATAATACCAGGCCAGTAGATTGCATCTCTAGCCGAATTTTGACACGCATTAACACCTTGATGTGCTTTATGAGTTAATAGTAATAGCTATTCATGTACCAAGGGAATTATGTAGATTATAATGCCCGAAGGCGAAACAATCCCGAGGGTCTTTGGTCCGAGGGATATATTTTGCCTGAAGGGCATTATAATCTTAAAATCCCCGTGGTGCATACAGTGCTTTATTTTCTACTCAACACAATGTTTTTTCATCAATTTATTAATAACAAAATCAGTTAAATTTGTGTGACAGAATATTGTTTTGTACCTGTACCTGTGACTTGTACCCGTACCTATGACCTGTACCTAGAATCGAAATAAATTAATATATCTATAAATATCTCAACGGTGGGTTAACGCGCTGGACTACATGGGAAACGTTGATGGTAAACCGGGTTCGAATCCTGGCTAGACCGAAAATTATTTTCGGTCAGACATTTAGTGGCTGCCTAGGGTAAAGTGCAAATTAATAAAACTACAACAAAAACATCTCAGGGCGTTATAGATCATAACGCCCGCAAAAGCGAGCGTTATGGATCAGGTTGTTATAGGTATGTTAACGTATTTCGTTTCCTAGGAATTATGGATCTATAATAGTTGAGTAGAAAATAAAAATTCTAATCGTAAAAAGTTTTGAGTTTGAAAAATAGTACGTCTTTATGTGTAAATATTTCATGTCTAATACACCAATATTTTTTCAATTCCGAATTTTTAATAATTGCCTTATGTTGAGCCCATCCATTAATGATATATGATTTAATTGTTTTTAAAATAGCATCATTATTAGTTTTATTTGTTATCCTTTGAACATTTTCATCAGAAGTAGCTATAATTGAATTTTCATCTAAATTTGTAGTGTCAAAAGACTCATTATTTGGTTTTCTACTCAACAAATCAGCTAATTGTAATTTTTTTCCAGGAACATAAATTAACGTATTATAACGTAATAGCCTGATCATAAGCCTTTATAATCTTGGAGATAAATCTTCAATCATATTTTTCACAATTCCAAATAAAGTCTGATGATCCATCTGTACAGGGTGGGCCAATTTGGACACTTTCTTATGGAAACACCCTTTATTTTTAGAGATAGAAAAAAAATGAACCCCCCACTCTGAGGCTCAAATTTTATGAAATTTTGATTGGTGCAAACCGCATTTTGATATCTCAAACCGTTTAGCCGCTAGAGGGCGATTCTCGATTTTGAGCAATAATGTGAAACCATCATAACTTTTTTGTTTATGAAAATGATTGATTTCCATAAAAACTTTCTTGAAGCACTTTTTCAAACAGAATTCAGCGAGGCTCTCAGTTTTTTTCTAGTTGGTCCCAACGCTGAGATATTGACCAAAGTCTGTTTTTTTTCAATAGGACAACCTATATATTAATAGCTCATTGGAAAGCTCTGCTTTTTCTGATTTCGATGATATAAAGTTCGATAGGTTTATCTCTAATAGTTTTCGAGAAAAATAGTTATTTTCCTAACAAGTGCGCAAAGTGATACTTTCCCGCACGAAAAAGCAGTTAGACGAACGACGCGAAGAGGAGTTCGGATAAGCTTTGAGTGCGGGAAAGAGACTTTGCGCAAGTGTTAGGAACAATATTTTTTCTACCAGTATCTTGAAAAAGTAGACTCTGAATTGTTAAAATATTAGAAAAATCAATCAAAACAAAATCTTCAAAAATCATTTAAAATCCATTGGAATTCCTCAGAATGTTTTTTAAATTAAATACCCAAAAATCATTTCACATCTTCTGGAATTTCTAGAATCAGCAAGAATATTTTCATGAGAGTCTCTTAAATATCAAAAATTTTACAAATTTCTAGCAGTACAGACTGGTCCAATTTGGACACCTTTGATAAGAAACATCATGTTAACTAAGAGTTAATTTCAATTAAAAGCTTTCATTTTGAATATTAGTTTATTCAGAAACCATCAAAACATTGAAAAATCAAGTATAACTATGGCAATTATGAATAACAAAAATGAGTGCGCAAAGAGTTTCCGTGCGCAAAGTTCAACTTTGCGCACGCAAATGAGTGTGCAAAGTTATTACTTTGCGCACGCAACTAGAAAATAGTTATTTTCCTAACAAGTGCGCAAAGTGTTACTTTTCCGCACGCAAACACAGTTATACGAACGACGCGAAGCGGAGTTCGGATACGTGTTTGCGTGCGGAAAAGACACTTTGCGCACGTGTTAGGAACAAAATTTTTCCTACGAGCTTCATATCAGGTAGGTAATAACAAAAATTTAAAAAAAAAACGATAATTTGTTTAATTATTTTTAATTAACTTGAATGGAACCTATGCATTTATCAAAAAATTACATAACAAAAAAATAACAGAAAATCCTCGTCAAAGCTGTTCATCTTAAAGCGTTTAAATTTGATGAGAAAGTTTGTAGATTTTTGCATATAAATAGAGAACAAATCTGACAATGTGTCAAATTAATTTATATTTGGTGTTTGTATAGATGTTGGCTGATATAGAAACAGAGAAAAAATTTGTCATCATGTGTCAAAGTCGACAGGTACACTTATTGTTGCTTGACAATTATAATTACTTTTCGGCACTCAGTGCGGATAAGGCCTGTATCCGCACTGAGTGCGGAAAAGTGTAACTTTGAGCCCGGAAATGCGTGCGGAAAAGTACTACTTTGCGCACGCTCGTAGGAAAAAATTATTTCGGTTTTTTTCATAAGAAGCAATGTGTAAGAAAAGGACTTTATATCTGTAAGGAAACTGAGAAAGTTCTCTTTCCAACACATTGTTTCTTATGACAAAAACCGAAAAAAAAAAATTTCTCACAATAGGCAGTAGTACGTTGTTTCTGTATCGCACAGCCTTCACTGTTTCAAGTGAGAGAAACAATTCTGTTCTTCCATTCCACATTACCCCTGCCCAAACATTCATTCCGCCTCCCCCAAAAGCCACCCGTGGAGCCATATTCTCTTCTTGGTATCTTGTGTTTGGTTCCCGCCACACCAAAATTCTTCAGAATTGAAATTTGAATTTTTATGTTTGGTATTTTGTGAAATGGCATTGACATTGACATTATTATCACTACTTGTATGAGTTTTGTTATTTATAATATTCTGTGTATTGATACTGGATTCTATGCTCCTACAAATGGTAATAGTTTCTGTTAAAGTTAAGCGGTAGGTTTACGCTGCCACCATGTAATATGTAATAGAAACTATTAGGTTTTGCAGAACAATATTTTCATATTCTATTTGACATTCGAATTGACAACAACTAATTATGTGTCATATAAGTTGCTGGTACAACAAATATATCAAACATACATATGCAGTATGAACAATCACATCGTTCAAGCCTTCTTGCATAAATATATTCTTCAAAGTTTTCTGAAAAATGTCTGGACCACTGCAAATGCCGAAAGGTAATCTTTTATAACCAAATCTGCCGAATCGTGTTATGAATGTAGTATATTTTAGGCTTTGTTTACTAAGCATTAACTGCCAAAATCCTTTATTGCAATCTAATTATAAAAAAAAAATTAGCATCTTGCAACTGTGCTGGTGTTCCTTCTACTGTTGGCAAAACAAATCTTTCTCTGACAATAAACTTATTTAATTCAATAAAATCCGTGCAAATTCTTACTCCACTGAATTTTTTAACCATTATCATCGGGGAACACAATTCTGTAGCTTCGTTGATTTTCTTAATATCATCTTTTTTACCATACCATTAAGCTCTAACCGTACAGTCTCCAGTAAAAGCAATGGTACGCGTCTGGCTGTCACTGGTTCAAATTTCTTTTTAATTTAATAGAATATTCAAAATCATTCAACTTGCCAAGTCCACTAAAAACTTTACCATATTTTTCTTTTAAATCCGATTTCATTACTAAATTCTGATTCTCATACAGCCCACTACATCATTTTTAATTTTCCAATAACTGGGCGACCTAATAAATTCTCACTGGTTCTCACTACAAACATTTTGACATGCCTCTTAACACCATTACATTTTATAAGTGGCACTTTAATTATACCTTTTACTTTTAATTCTGCATCACCTGGACCCATCAACCGTGTTTCTATTGACTCCAAATTTAAATCTTTGTTTTTTTTAAGATTCCTGTAAGTTTTTGTAGCTATCACAGTTTCATCTGCACCAGAATCAATTTTGAAACATACATCGTCATTAAAAATATTTAAATTTACTGTCGATGGTTTTGAAACATGCGATATATTTCTAATTTTTGCAATGTTTGAATTATAATATGAAGAATCTCTCTCAGCATTTTCACATAATTTCTCATTTGATAATTCATCGCTTTCGATATCAGTGCTGTTAACTTCTACACTTTTAACAAACTTCGATCTACACATTTTGGAATAATGACCTTTAACTTCACATTTTGAACATATTTCTCCATTCGCAGGGCAATTTTTATATGCATGATTATATGCATTATACTACATTCAGAGAGTAAATAACAGTTTCTCTGCAAACAAAAAATAATGCGTGGTCTGTTTACGTATAAACTCATCTCCAGTGTACGATCGGGGCCTAAAGCATCTCGACTAAACTAGAATATAAAGAAAAGCAAGTGAATAACTTAGACTCTTTCGTCCGCTAGCACCAGAAATGCCGTTAAATTTTTCAATTTTATTGCAGTGTACGTTTGTGTAATACCGGAGATTCCTGAGATATTCATAGGAATGGTTATACGACTTCGGGCGACTCTTTTTTCCAGAAAAAAAAAACTGGATCAATCTTGTTGCAACGGACTTACAAATAAAGGAAGCACTTGCGGTTTTGCAGTATCAGAAATATTTATTTAATTCTTGATGTGTCAAGTATAGATAATGACTCAACCGTCTGTAAATATATCGCAAATGATAAACCATTGCTGTCAGTCAAATCAAACAGACAGTAACCCATCGATTCGAGATCGACGGCACAACAAAGCACTTTGTGCATCCTCCTCGAAGATGGGTTCGACAGCAAGACTGATAACCGATCTTCCGCGATCCGGCCGAAATCCTTCCAGGACGCCCGGAGGCTCCGGTGGCTGCCGATCGGGCGAGTCCGGCGTATATCGATTCGATCCGCCGGGACCCCGGAGAAAACAGGCCCGGGCCGGCGGAGCAGAACTGCTCTGCGCGAGGCTCTAGCGCCGTCTCTGTCACACCGCCGGCGGCGGCAGAGGTATGTTCGGACCACCGACCGACCAAAGAAGGACAACGGAGTTAGTACAAAGGCTAATGGACAAATTTAATTTAGTGGAATTAAGTTTTTTATTAATTTTGTATGCAGTTGTTTCGAAAATTATACAAACAGAACGTCTAGGCTGTTTCAAAACTACTAAACTTATATTGGAAATAATTAGGTTTTAGCAATTAATAAATTAGGACTGGATATTTTGGTCGATATTATTCAAACAATAATATGATTGCAGAATTTGCGCTGGTTAAATAATCTCTCTTGAAATACTCCTCCGGTTTGTACTCGGATAAACAAACGACCTGTTTCTTTCCTCAGCTTCTTCATTTTCAGATTTCCCAGTTCTGTCTATTTTGGGCTAATTGGTGCCATTTTCCTCCACCATCTTCTTGAGGTCATCCAGCCAATATTCTAATGATCTACCTCTACTACGTTTGGCCAGCCGCAGTCTCCGGTGTACAATGCTTTTGATCTTGAGTAAACGTTGTCTTAAAAAAACTCTTGTTCTTTCCATGTTGTAAAAAAGTGATTAATACTACCAAATCTATTGGCGCTATGGTGTAATCGCATTCAGGACATCAAGAGTCTCTTCTATAAAAATGTAGCTTTTCATACAAAGGTTTAGGGTTCCTACTTGACCTGAAATACCATGTAGTTTTTTTTTTTAATTTCATTGAATATTGCCTCATCAATAATTTGTAGCTTTTGCAGAGTGGAGCTGATGCTTTTGATTACCGGAGAAACCGATAATTACCTTTGGAACAGGTTCTGAAGTTTTTATTCATCATCTGGTAATTTATCTATACATGTCAAATTTTCCGCAGTCTGAAGAATCTTAAATTGCTTGTTATAGATTTATAAATGCTACGTAATTTCTAGGAATTTTCCAATCATTTGACTCAAAAATGGGAATTTGATGTCATAGATATTTGAGAAGGGAGTTATTAAACTCTTTACCTTGATCGCAATGTAATTTTAAGAGAGTGACTAGTGTTTAATAATAACAGGAATATTTATGGAAGATGCTTTTTTATTCGAAATGGCTTGGGTGAGTTTCGTGATGATTAGAGCCTTGTTTTGCTAATTAGGAGATCAATGTTAATCCTTTCAAAGCCTGTTTTCGGGGTTTATGTGCTAAGACTTTTACGGCATTTTTTTTTTAGTTTTTGGCAAATCTCATAGGATTGAGGTCTTTAGTTAGTTCAGCACAGTTATATTTTCCTCTTACATGAATGTTCAATTTATTCTACGGTGCAAGTTCGATTTTCCAGTGTATTGCTGATGTAGTACTTACAATGGGTACAATTGTGTCTTTATTTGGCGTGTTTTTAAAATATCCTGACAGATTTTCAGTTCAACTTCTTTATTTAGTTATTTAGTTCCTGACTTTACAGTTTACTGCACTTGTCGTACGTCAATCAGAACTGATCCTAACGCGGTGCGCTCCGTGGCTTTTCTAGTTATGTGCGTCCTTCTCTAACACGATCGAATTTTCGTGATTTAATTCATCTTGAAAATAGTCGAATTTTTTGGCTTCTTTAACTGTAGTTACAGGGGGCAATCAAAAAGTACGAGTGGCGGGTTTATAACAATATGATGTTTTCCCATCCTTTGATGCTTTTATTTGAAGTGTTGAAAATCAAAATGTACTTCTAGGCTATCGTCAAATATTTTGAAATTGAAATGAAGATCTTTTTTGTTTACCAAAAGACAGTTACTATTTTTTATAAAATTTGACTCCAAAAACCCCTTAACGATAAGGGGTTTTCGTGCGCTTGGAGATGCAATAAATGATTCCTTTGACAAGGGTATATTGCCTAATATCCGTAAGCATGCAGTGGTTGTACCTCTTCACAAAGGGGGAGACTCAGACTCTCCAGCAAATTTCCGTCCTATTTCTCTTCTTCCTTCGCTTGGTAAGCTAATTGAGAACTGGTCAAAATTAGAGTTCTTTCATTCCCTAATCTAAACAGGTAACTTTCCGATAATTGGATTTCAGAATGGCAAAGGAACATCTGATGCGATATTCTCCCTTCTGGAAGATATCTCTTTGAGAACAAATGAGAATCACCTTTCAGCAACGGTGTTTTGTGACTACTTGTCGAAAGCTTTCGACTGTGTCGATCATTTTGTGTTGCTCCGTAAGCTTGAAGCGTATGGTTTTAGAGGCATGACTCTAAATTGGTTTCAGTCGTACTTAAGTGATCGTCAGCAGGTAGTTTCATATAGGGGCGAGCTTTTGGATAAAATAGGCAACAACTGTGGTGTGCCTCAGGGCTCTATCCTTGGTCCCCTTTTGTCTATCAATGATCTTGCCTCTCAGGCTCGGGGGAAGTATTAGACTTTTCGCTGACGACAAGTCGATTGTCTGGCATGCGAACAGTGGAGAATTTTCGGTCTTGGAACGCATGATTAATGTCGATTTAGATTTGATTAAAACCTGGTGTGACAGCAACAATCTATCCTTCCATAAGACCAATATGTTGAACTTCAAGTGCTCATTATCCAATATCTCCTTATGTGGTGCTTCTATTCATCCCACCGCCTGGGCTAGGTTTCTTGAAGTTACAGTGGACGAGGACTCTCAAGTTTAATTTGAGCAGCATATTATGGCACTCTCTAGTAGGTTAACATCTAGCTGTTATCCTTTGAGAGTGCTCTCAGAACAGTTAGAGCCGCGAGCTCTCAGGACTTCATATTTTTTTTCTGGTAGTCACACATATTACTTTTAGAATTGCATTTTTGGGCTGTTGCAGTACTAAAAATTTCAACTCTATATTTATTTTACAAAATAGACCCGTTAGGTTTGTGCTTAGAGTCCCCTTCCGAAAATCTTGCAAACCTAGCTTTATTTCTCATAGAATTTTGACTATGCCATGCTTCTTTATACTCGAAAGTGTTTGCCTGGTCTATACTGTACTATGACCTACTTTCTTCGGCACGGCACTATTCCACGAGGCAAGCTAATAGTATTTCACTGCCAATTCCCAGAAGCACCTTAGTGAAAGAGTCTTCTGTTTATTTTGCCAAAAAAGCCTTCAACTTTCTACCATCTAACGTTAGGTCTTCACGTTCATACGTTCAGAGAGGGAGTAACTACTGTCCGCCCAAGTTAAGAACACCGGTAAAAAAAAATTGAAGAATTTAAGTTCATAGAAAACATTTTTTTGTAGTGAGTGTACTATGTTTTCTATGAACTTAAATTCTTCAAACTCTTTTAACCGGTGTTCTTATCTTGGGCGGACAGTATTGACCAAAGCCTACTATATAGAGTTGATGGGCTATTATAAATTTTGTCATTGTTAGATGTAAAGGTTAAACATTCCGATTGAAGATCTGTGCTTAACTTTGATCATTAAAAGGGCAATATCCGAATAAAAATTCTCATAGAGCATCGAACACAGGAACCTATTCAACTACTTCCAATCAGCAACCAACAACCAATATTTAACAATATAAAAAACCAAAACCAAAGTCTTTTCGTGCCAATATAATCAAATACTACTCTGCAAAAGAAATCTCAATTATTATTTTAACCAGAGAAAAACCAGGATTTCTGATACCCTCATGCATTCACGATTCACCAGAAACTACTCTTCAGAAAATTCGTATGTCCAGACTCCAGACTCAGAAACAACAAAATGAATCCTAACCATAATTTTTCAGAACAAGTTTTCCTTCCAATAAATAGCTACAAACTGTTCATTGTATTTGTGCCAGTATTTGTGTATTTGTGCCAGGATTTGCATAAAAAAACACAGTGCAGAATTTTCCCAGTTTTTCCCCTGAGAATGTGACTTTCCTAGGTATCACTGATGAAAAACTCTATAAAACGTGAATCTTCACTAAGTTTGTTCCATTCGCCACCAAAGATCTTCACAATGTGTACATTTACAACCTCATTGACACGCCAAACCGGTATACACCAAATCTTATAGATACCTTCATTTCTACAAAGAAAATAAACAAAATGCTAAACCAGAGCCTAATTTGTCATTCCGTATATCCAATGGTTTTCTCCTGTCTTAGTCGTTCCTACGAAACTGGATACTTTTGCAAAACCTTTAGGGGGCATCGTAATCGTCTACCGCATAGTTGACGAACTCAATGTCGATGACATGTATTTTTTCCCAACACTTTGCGATCTTCTGGATAAGCTGGGAAAATATCAATACTTCATCTACCAAGACTTACAGCTCCTCTTTTAACTTAAAAGCGCTTTTTAAAACTGGTCACTTTTAAAAATGTGTATTATAATCCATGCAAAATTTTAAAGGTACCAATTTTAAAAAGCGCTTTTAAGTTAAAAGAGGATGTTGCATACAGCTGTTAGCCTTTGTCTTTCATTGAATAAAAGAAAATCTCAAAGAAGTTTCCAAAACAGCTTCTGTCGTAGAAAATGGCCATTACGAATTCGTTCGAATGCCATTTGGACTAAAGAATGCGCCGTTCACATTCCACAGAGTCATGGAAAATAATTTATTGGCAGTTAAAGCAAAATATGTTTGGTTTACATGGAGGACTTCATCGGTTATTCTCCTACCATCCATAAATATATTTTGAGAAAATCAGAAATTTTTGAACGCCTTTGTTAGATCATTCCTGGGGTGAGTCATTTTGCCAAAACATTCTTCACATTGACAAAGCTTCTCCAAAAGGAGGTACTTATCCGTTTTAACCCAAAATGCCTGTCTCCATTCAACGAGTTGAAAAATGCATTAGTTTCCAATCTGCGTCTGATGTTTTCTGAGATGTTCCTTCTCTACTGGCTACTCATCCCAAGGTCCTATAGGAGAAGATCATGCTAGTAAAAGAGAACTTTGATTCTACCAGTTAATAAAGAAGCAACACCAATATACCTGAAATTCACAGAATTCATTGATCATTAATAGAAAAATGTGTTCCTATAGAAAATTCTGATGATGATATTCTAGAAGCAATATCTTCCATATGTAGCATAGTATTTGGACATCATAGATTTAGAAACTCACCAATCCTAGGATAAAATTCTTTTTATTACTAGAATATCTATAATCGAGCCTGAGACATTTAATGTTCTCTATGCCTGTTCCTTTCTCATTTTGGACAATCGAACAGAATCCCTTCATAATCTATGAACAACTAAAAAGTATATTTCATGAGATGATGATGAAGATGATTCTTTATTTTACACATAACCTGAATACCTGGATGACTGCATGCCTCTCAACATAAAGATGTTTTGATCTTCTACAATACCCTATAGACACGAACTTCTGGCTTGTTGCGCCTCTTCTCTTCGAGGTACTGTTGGATAAGACGATTATTATGACAAAAATATAGGGTTATCCAAGTTCAAAGCAAATAAAAATCAAATCAAATCAAAATAAGCTTTATTGTCAAAAAAATCATTTCATTGACAAAGCGGTAACATTTACAATACGTAAAAGAGAAAAAATAAAATAAAATAAACAAAAAAGGTATTACTGTATCAATACATTGAGCGCTCAATTTGAGATTGATAAACTACCATTGAGAATACAATCTAATAAAATTATCGTCAAACAATAAAACAATAATAATCACATAGTAAAATCAAGTAAAATCACTAGCACAGTTTAAAACAGGAGGTAAAAAATAGAAACAAACAAAACACCTATAAAATACCTACATACATCTATCTATATTCGTCTAAATTCTCATTAAAAAATTCGTCTAGGTTATAATAGGCCTTATTAACTAGCATTTCCTTTACACTCCTTTTAAATACATTAAAATCACCAATTGATTTTATATTTATGGGCAACTGGTATATTTTAATTCCGCGATAAATTACTGAGTTTTGTGTTAGTGTAAATTTGGGAATAGGTAAAGGAATATTTGAACCATATCTAGTTTCATGTTCATGTAAACTTGTGTTGCCCCTTTATTTTTTAAAAATAATACATGCAATTTCAAGTATAAACAAGGATATAACTGTCAAAATATTTTCTCTTTGAAATAGTGGTTTACAGTGATCTCTTAGCTTTGCTCCACAACTATATCTCACGCATCGTTTTTGTATGGTAAAAACCGACTGAAGCAAAATCTGGCAGCAATTTCCCCAGAATGCGATTCCGTAGCGCAGGTGTGATTCAACGAATGCAAAATATACTTTTCTAGCCATTTGAGAACCTAGTTCAAAATAAGTCTTCCTCACACCATAACCCACCCCTAGAGATTTTCCTGTTTAAATTGGCAACATGTTCTGTAAATTTCAGTTGGTCATCAATGAACATTCCAAGAAATTTTATATTTGGTCTTTGTTCAATTTGTTGCCCATAATGCCCATCCAGATTAGGACCATCGAAATCCATCTTGAAGCCCAGTACTTTGGTCCCTTCAATATCGAGGCACAAATAATTTGCGTCACACCATTTTTTAATTAACTTTATATCATCGTTTACAATTTCCTTCAACACATGTTCATCCTTATGATGCGATAAAATTGTTGTATCATCTGCAAATATAGTTGTAAGTCCCCGAATATCTAGAAGACTCAAATCATTTATATACAAGAGAAATAGAATAGCGCCCAGAACAGAGCCTTGCGGAACTCCTGTATCGACCTCCATTGTTGAAGAGAATGACGCGCCATTTTTAACTTTTTGATAACGTCTTGTTAAATATGATTTGAAGAAAGATCCTGATATACCTCTAAAACCGTAAATTTCCATTTTCTTCAACAGCAGAATATGATCGACACAGTCGAACGCTTTCGAAAAATCACAAAAGACTGCAGACGCAACCTCCTTGTCATTAAGTTTAAGATAAAGACTTTCTACAAATGAAAAAACAGCATCATTAGTATTTTTTGATTTTTGGTATGCAAATTGGTTTATGCTTAAAATGTTATGTCTTTCTATAAATTCCATCATTCTTTTCTTTACCAATTTTTCAATAATTTTTGATAATGTACTAAGAAGGGAAATTGGTCTGAAATTAGATGGGTCTGTAAAGGATCCTGAATTATGCAAAGGAATAACCAAGGCAGTCTTTAAGATGTCAGGAAATTCACTATCTACAATACTATATATAGTTCCCCTTGATAAAATAAATTTAAAAAAAAAGACACTAAAGATTGAGATTGCCATAAAGTTTTCATTGCATTATTAAGTGTGGTTATTGCCATTCTGTGTGAATCATAATATCATTTGAATATCCTCCACGGGACCTCCTGCAGGACTCAATCCTGTTGAGGTAATTTTGGCATCTTTTTGACACATTTCAGGCATATCCTAATCCTGGTCATAACTTGACGAATATTGTCTTTTAACGCCTCAATCGTTAGAAGGTTGTTGGCCTAAACACGATCTTCACAAGAAGAAGTCCAACGGTGTTAGATCATAGGACCGTGATGGTCGATATTCACATCAGCCAATCTGAAAATTACTCGTCCTGGATACTTTTCTTTCAACAAAGCCCAATTATCTCGTGTTGTGTGACTTGTGGTCCCGTCCGCGATGGTAAAACGATCCATATTCTTAAATGGCAACCATTCCACTAAACAACTATCTGTTCTGTTAACATGTGTCCTTGACCGCTATCAAATGTCACGCGTGTACTTTCTCAACCACAAAATGGATAACTCTATAATACAAACCAACTTCTGAAACACCGACATAGAATGCCTTATTGAAAGTACCAGTAACCCTGCCAGAAATCTGATGGAAAAATACATATATCCTGTTCACAATCCAATGTCCACAGGTGCAGGTAAATTTATCACCTTTCCCTATCAAATAGCATTGAAAGGTGATTTTACCTGTACCTACCTGTGGACACCGGATTGTGAACGGATAATATATGACATGTCACATCTCCTATAACTGTTAGTTGCAAACACTTTCCGTTGAATCTTCATATCCCACAGATGAAATCAGTAGTCACGATCTCAAAGTACCACAGAATAGGTTGAACCAGTGGAGTAGAAGAAAACCTCTGGAATGCATGAGGTATAAAGTACAGAAATATGTTTCATGTTTCTATATATGGCATTTGATGAGATATACGGTATATCCGTGACCGTGTGATATACCTATCGGCTTTGGGAGAAAGAAAAACAGAAAATTGTGGTTTCCAGAAATGTAAAATTCAACGAGAATAAAAAGGATATCATAGATCAGAACATTGAAAGACAGAATAAAGAAGTGACAGATTTAGAAATCAATAATGATGAGGAAATACAAAGTAAAAGAAAAGAAAATTGCCATGTACAAGATAAAGAGAAAAATGAATCAGAAAATCAAACTGAAATAGACAATAATGTAACACGAAGACGATCAATACGAGAGAGAAAAACTCCTAAGCACTTAGAAGAATATGACATTGAACTGATGGCAGCACTGTCAATACACATATCATCAGACGTTCCTGAAAATTATGATGAAGCTATGGCAGGAGAAGAAGGTTGGCAAGACGAATTGGACTCACTTTCACAGAATGAAACATGGGAAATTATTCCAAAACCAAATAATGATGAAATTATAGATTCAAAATGGATTTTCACAGAAAAAGAAAGAAATGGAAAAGTGATAAAGAAGGCAAGACTCGTAGCATGAGGTTTTATGCAATCAGATTTGCAAGAAGAAATATATTCACCAGTCGCAAGGATGTTAACCATCAGAATTCTCTTATTACTTAGTGTAGACTTAAAAATCTACCAACCTGAATTTAAGTGCGCATTTCTCAATGATGTATTGAAAACAATCGGTTTATATTGAAAGTGCCAAAAGGTCTAAAATGAATTCCAGAGGGAAATGTGTGCAAGCTAAACAAATCTTTATATATGGTTTAAGACAATCACCTAAATGCTGATATGGATAAACTTCATCAACATTTGATCATCATAGGTTTGGCAGATCCTTGTTTATATTACAATGATGAAATGTTTTTGTTAATGTTAATACATGTTGATGATTTAATAATTTTGTCAGAATCTGAACCAAGATTTGGTTGAAAACAACAATAATAGTTGATGATACATGAATAGATGAAGTTGCATTTATTTCTGAATTTGAGCAGGAAAAAGGGGAGTTAACTTTGTAGTTAACAGCGGTGCTACAAATTATCTTGTTAACTCAACTTTGGGAAAAAATTTGAGTTATATAGAAGAAGTGAATCATCGAATAAGAATAGCAAAAGAGGATGAAGTTAATTTGGTATGTTGAGGCTAAAAATGGTAGAAAAATTGTTTTAGAGAATGACAATGTCCTTGAGTGTGAAAGTTTGATTCGTACCTAACTTACCTATTGTCTGATGTCAAAATTCTAGAAGAAAAAGGTCTGAGGGTGGTGTTTGAAAATAGAAAAGTCGTGATACAAAATCAATATAATTAAAAGAAAGTACTAGTTATTGGAGAATTTTGTAAGAATTTATACACTTTAGATTTATTTTGAAGAAACCCAGAATAAAATACTGCAACTGCTACAGTATTCTGAGTGTGCATACAGAATTTCTAGCGATTCCAGAATTCATTTGAGTGTCATTCTACAGTTTGAGACATGCCTCCGAACACACCCTCAAAATTTCAGCCATTAAGTATTTTTTTTTAGTAAAATATCCATATTTACTGTAGTATGTTGCAAACACTTTCCGTTGAATCTTCATATCCGACAGATGAAATCAGTAGTCACGATCTCAAAGTACCACAGAATATGTTGAAACAGTGGAGTAGAAGAAAACCTCTGGAATGCATGAGGTATAAAGTACAGGAATATGTTTCATGTTTCTATATATGACATTTGATGAGATATACGGTATATCCGTGACCGTGTGATAGGTATCGGCTTTGGGACAAAGAAAAACATAAAATTGTGGTTTCCAGAAATGTAAAATTCACATTCAAAAACGCGCCGGTATTTTGCATACACATTGATGTTTTTGTTTGTGCGTTCATGTATGTGCGTACATGTTTTCAGACATTCACGTCCGTGTGTAACCGCCTTATTATTGACTTTGGCAAGTCCAAACGAGGCTCCAGATGCTAATGAAGATTCTTCTGATTCTGAAGTAGAAAGTTTTGAATGTTCTGATGAGTCTTCAGAATCTAATATCTAATGTTACTGTCACTTATGCAGCTTATGCTATGTTTATGATTTCGTTTTTGATCTGTTCTCACCTTTCTGTGCGAAATATTTAAGAAAAAATTGAATTTGATTTTTTCCATATTTTGGTTTTTTCCAACGCTCTCGGAAAAAAACAGGAAAAGAACCGTTTTTTTTTCGGGAAAAACCCGTTTTTTTCCGAGCTGTTAAAACACTACTGAGGTCCCACCAACAGCGGTCTCAGAAGTTCAACCAGGCCCAACAGCGGTCAACCACATTCCCAGAGCTCCCACCAATAGCGGTTCCAGAGGCCCAGCTAAGCCCATTGCAAGATCAACAGAACAATTGCGGAAGAAATGAACTTACGTGCTGCTCGGCTCGGCAAGAAGAACTAGGCAAAAAGATCATGCAGCTTTACACCAACTGTAAAAAAGATGGCCAATCAAGAAAAACTGAACAGTATGTAGAACAAAAACTTGAAGCACTAGAGATCATGAACTAAACAAGTTCAATGAACCAAACCACGCCTACTTTACTAAAAAATACCTGCAACAAATAAAAGAGAGGTATGAGACTTGAAACGATCAATGTTAAATTACAAAATAGTCCACAACTCTTACTTTTGAAGAAACAAAATGTTAAGTGTGAGGAATTGGATAGAACAATCGACCAAATCCACCAAGATCAAACTGAATCAAAATCAAGAATAAGGTATGAATTACAACAGAAAAAGCTGGTGAAACAATGGGAAGCTATTCAAGAATTGCACGAAGAGATAATAATTCATGAAAAATCATTCACCAGTGCCTACTTCACAGATGATGAGTTTCATGAGTATCAGATGAAGTATGAAGACAAGTTGGAAAAATTAGCAACGGAAACAATCGAGACACAAGCTTCATGTCAGCCGCAATTACCACAGACCCAATCAATCTGGCCTGTGAGACATCTTGCGTCATCACAAATAACCATTCCAACATTTCACGGAGGCTACGAGAACTGGGGCTCTTTCCATTATGTTTTTTTGCAAGTAGTCCACGACAACATACATTTTTCCAAGGCAGAGAAGATACAACTACCCAAAACACATGTTCGAGGAGAAGCTGCAAGACTCATTCAGCATCTGACAACTACGAGACAGTAGACGACTATTTTGTCCTAACTCCTGGTCATTTTTTAATTGGAAGGGGAATATTGTCTCCAATTGACCCAAGAGTAAGTAATATAAATTCCAGTTTGTCAGAGAAATGAAGGCTTACCCCAAAAATGAAAAAGGACTTCTGGAAAGTTTGGAGCACAGAATATTTAGGAAGATTGCAAGAAAAATATAAATGGCAAAATAAGGAAACTGACCTTAAGAAAGGAACCATGGTAATTATAAAAGAAAATACAATAAGTCCCAGCCAATGGCCCTTAGCACGCGTAACAGATTTTCATCCTAGAAGAGATGGCGTAGTAAGAGTAGTCACACTCAAGAAATCAGAGAGAGCTACATTGAAACGACCGATACATACAATGATCCCACTTCCATTAGAAGAAATGGGAAAAGAAACACTGACCATTCCCACTCAGGTTATAGCAAATATGGCCATAACCTCAAGCAGTCACAATATCAAAAGAGAATGCACTGTGAAGCAGCATGTGAAAACCGAGAAATCAAAAGCATCTCATTTTCAAATCATTCAACTATTTATGTTATGGTTCAGTTTGATGCTTCTCCCAAAATGTCAAAGCAGCTATGTTATAAAATATCCCAAAAGAGGTATTTTCATCGAACATTTTGCAATTGCACAAATAAATAGAGGAACATTTAGAATGGAAGTCACTTATAACAGAACAAAAATCAAGGAAGACATCCAGAATGTAACGCGTCGTAACCAATTTTGAGATGCTGAGTAACAAGACAAGACAACTATCGGAAGAAACGCACTGTGAAATATTGGACCATCATCTAAAAGAACAACAACAACATTTAGCTGGATATTTAAGATCCTGCAAGAGATACAACAAACAAAAATCAAGAAATGTTGATAAAAGCTTCTAATCACCAGACACAATTCATGATCTCCGCACTATTAACATTCAATACTACCGCAGAAAAAATAAATAATCAGCTTCGCAGATTCCAAACAAGGCTTAATCAAGGATTAGAAGCAATTGAATCTACGAACAACCGGTTTTCAAGTATAGACATTAACAGCCTAAATATTCATGTCCTAAGCACTTATCAAATAGCAACTAACTACATTTTAGCTCATTTCTGCAATGTAGAACATACTACGAGGATATGATATATATCCAGTTTAACAGGGGAACAATCTACGACATCATATCTCCAACGTATTATCAACAGAAAATTACCGAACAACTTGAAAGCATTATTTAAAGTCCAACAAATACCATTTTAAAGTCACGTGATTTTTCTCTATCCTTGTTGAATACATCTCAAACAGCGGTAATAGTAAAATTGACAAAAAAAATGGTGTCTGATTATTGTTAATAAAATTCTTACCTGAAATAGAATCCGTCACTGTCATTAATTAGTTTGTCAAAGTTATTTTCGAAAATGATACAACGAATAAACAAGGCTAATAATTTTGACTATATTAACCTTTTTCCAACTCGAAAAGAAGCAAATAGAAAACCGATACCCAATTCAAGTTCAGAATATATTACAACAGACAGCAGATGCGACAAAAGTGAGTCTCGCAACAATTGCATTAAAATTCCCATCTGATTGGTCAATACTTCTTCAAAAACGCGTTTGTAAAATACTAGTGGGAACATATCCTAAAATTCAATAGTAATTAACCACCAGTAGCTTTTTGTAGGTGATTACAACGACATAATCAATGAACAAACGTTTTTTGCCACCAATATCACGTGACTTTAAAATGGTATTTGTCAGACTTTAAAAATGTCGGTATGTCAGAATAGCAGTCACTTCCAAGTTTTTGGCTTTTTTCGCATAATAGATCACAGTTTGATGTTATAAAAGCAACCCCAATTCCAGTACGAATATCCAACAGCTCCTTCTGGACATTAGATATATCGTTCGATTCTATCGCGATCGATTGTAACTCTCAGCTTTACTTTCAACTCCATAAAGAAGAATTCGAACGATGCTTGAAATTAAAACATCACATGTTTCTCTGTTCTTCAGATGTTATAAGAAACATTAATAACGACGGCAACTGTATTATTGATAGAACATAGCATCTGCAAAACTTTCACAATTCAGTGCAGGCTACGATATGGAAACAAATGGCCACACCAAATACATGGTTATTAGTTACGAATGAATCAGCCAATATAGCTATTATTTGTGGTGAAGTCCGGGAAGATGTTGAGATTATTGCAACAGGAATTCTTAGCCTGGCTCCCGACTGTATCATAGAAACCAAACAGCTAACACTAACAGCAATACGAGTGGAGCATAGCAGTTTAACCAGCTATTCCAAAGCTGTCTCAATTGATAGACACGACGAACCCACACATATTCAACATTCACAATTTCAGCCAGCATCTGAGTCAGTAATTGTGCACTCAGATGATTTAAGCTCACTAATGACAGAAGAGAAGTCAATTCAGATTGAACTTCAAAACCATATATGGAGAGATAAACGACATCATTCTAGCATAGCTGGAGTGACAACTACCATTGCAACCATCGTGGTAGTTTTGGGTGTCTGGATAAGCATCAAATATCTAAGACTTCGAACAAAACAGAAAAAGACCAACAACAAACCTGAAGAATATGAACCACTGTCCCTGAAGTCGACAAATTGAGAGGCGGCAGAATGTCCATTTATCCAAATTCGAACATTTAATTTTATATTTTTACCACACTGTATGTACATATTAGAATTAATTAATTATAAGCCACCTACTTTTTATTATTGCAAATGACGATCAATCAGCATTTATTGTATATAAAAGGCGATCGATTTCATTAATAAAATCAGATTCAAACTTATTGTTGTTTCTCTTACTTAAATTGTGCCCAAGTCACCATTGGCCTAGCAACGCTAGTAGAGTCGTGAAACTGCGCTCTAACGATTAGGTACTTTTGCTTTAGCCTTATTGAAAACAGCTGTATATCTGATTAATACAACAGTGCTGAAAAATAAAGTTGTTCCAGCTGTAATATGGTATGGTTATAAGCCTAATTTGAATAAAATTGAAGTACTTGGATGAAGAGAGTATGTTCATGTAACAAAAGTAGAAAGATCCAGTAATTTAGATTAGAGATCAAAATTATTGTATAACATTCGTTCCATAATCTGTCAAATGGGCAAGAAGCTTCTTTTGACGGCTTGAAGCATAGTCGGTTATATTTTCTACAACTTCTTTATCTGGATTCCTTAATGTTGTTGAAGCAGGCCTGTAGCCAGGTTTTGATTTCAGAGTGGGCAACTAAACATTTAGGGGGGGCAGACTTATTTTTATTTTCAGCTTTATTTTCCAAAAGTACATAATACTTAACTGATTACAAAATTTAAAACCTTTTAACAAAATACAAACAAATAATAGAAATACATAATAGTCCAGGAGGTGGCGCCAAAAACATGCAAGAGTTTTCGCAAGGCGGATATTTTCAAAATAGGTTGTACTTTAGTGCTAGAATGCTAGTGTACAGTCAGCAGTCACAGTTCCGGGACAGCTGGCTCTGGGACGCGGGCAAAGTTGTAATTTTAAGAAGCATCTAAACTATTTTCTCAAAGCTCAAAATTTATAGAAATTTTGCACATTATCTGTTTGAAGGTCACAGATAACGTATGTAAATCGTCAGACGTCTAGTTCGTTGCAAAAAGGGGGTCAGACGTCCTCAAAGTTTTTATTTTATGGCATTTTCTTCGGTGTCCTGTCAAAATATATTTTTGCAGGTATTTGACAAATATATTTGAAGAAAATGCCATAAAATAAGAACTTTGAGGACGTCTGACCCCCTTTTTGCAACGAACTAGACGTCTGACGATTTACATACGTTATCTGTGACCTTCAAACAGATAATGTGCAAAATTTCTATAAATTTTGAGCTTTGAGAAAACAGTTTAGATGCTTCTTAAAATTACAACTTTGCCCGCGTCCCAGAGCCAGCTGTCCCGGAACTGTGAGTGCTGACTGTACACTAGCATTCTAGCACTAAAGTACGACCTATTTTGAAAATATCCGCCTTGCGAAAACTCTTGCATGTTTTTGACGCCAGCTCCCCAACTATAAGAGCGAACTTGAAGGGGCGTTAATGACATTGAAATCTGTCAGTTCTGCGTGGATTTTTTCAAATTCGTCTGCAAAGAGAAAAAAAGCTCACATCGGAATTGGCAGAAACATTCTTCGATAGTTTATCTAAAATCTGAATATTTTAGTTTTTCGATAATTTGCGTTTTTCTCGAAATAAAAATTGTATATCTGCTTGCCTATAGTCGTTATGGTTTATTTCTAAGAACTCGCAAAATATCGAAAAACTGAAATATCTGGATTGTTGATAATCGATCAGAGAATGTTTATGCAAATTTTGAGCCAATTCTAATGTGAGTTTTTTTTTCTCTTTGCAGACGAATTTTGAAAAATCAACCAATCAGAGTACAGAACTGACAGATTTCAAATATCATTAATGCCACCTACCTTAACCCTAGAATACTAACCCTCTAAAAACACACGTACATACTAACCTACGTAAAATTTACGTGTTCCGTGTTTTTAGGTGTCTGTGTGTTTGTGTGAAATGTAAGTTCTTTAGTTGTGTACATACATTAAATATGTTAAAGTAGAATTGAAAACAAAAAATCCCTCAAAACATTCATTTACACAGAATACAAAATAATAATTCTAGCCGCTTATATTTTGGAAATTTTGAGAAATAATCTTAATTTTTTTTGAATGAACAACACTCAGAACAAATTTGCGTTCATATTTTCTCAAAAATACAAATAAAATCTAACTAGTACTAACCCACGTAAATTTTACTGGAGACATGAAACGACTTTCATTTATGTAACAAAGGCGATGTCATCTCCTACTGGTATTGGGGGAAGCACTCTTGAAATTTAAGCGGATTGAATCACATATTTGGGAAATGGCAGCATATCAAACAAAAAGCACACGTGAAATTCACGTGAGTTAGTATTCTAGTGTTAAGGTAAAATATGAGCTAAACTGTGGTTTTATAAACGGAAAACGGCCACAGCAAATAGGCGTAAGCTTCTTCAAAATAATTGAAGTTTATATCCGGAAGAACAGAAATTAAATCACATAATTTGTTTCGTGTTTTTTTTTTTTCTAGCCTACTCTAGAGTGGGCAACTTTTTCATTTAGAGTGGGCATTGCCCACTCTGCCCCCCCCCCCTAGCTACGGGCCTGTGTTGAAGGTGAATCATTAAGTTTTCCAGCATCAGAACCAAGTCGTTATTGAGTTGTTGCATGTGATTAAGTTCACTATATTAGTCGCTGTTTTCATTATTCAGGTTAATTTCTATTTATTCTGTATTTTGCACTAATACCTTCAGTCAATGTTTCTTGATGAATGGCAAGTTTTTCTCTAGGTGCAATGTGACATTTAGAAACATTTGTTTCATGCCATTAGCTATTTTTAATTTTTAATTAACTTCTAGGTGTTGCACTTCTTCCATTTCTACATACTTGCTTTGTCTTAAATGCTTCTTTAGGAAGATCGGATCAGAAACACTTGACCATGTTAGACTTGAAGAACCAATTGTAGATCTTCAAGCATGACAAAACAATGTTTCATGCGGTGAAAAATTTGTTGCGTCACATAACAAAGGCCATATTGTATGTAAAGAGTCGACCAGGACCTGCTGCCAATGACTTATATCCATGTTTCTTGATCTTAGAGCTAACTGAATGGTTTTCCATCTGATACCATTATATCCTTTACACTGTCCGGTTCTTTGCGGTTTATCAGGAGTAGTGCGTCTTGTTGCAAAGACATATCGTGTCAAAAAGGTTTTGAGTTTTTCAGGTATAAAGGATGTCCCTCTATTATTAGTAGGCAGGTACCATGGTGTTCCAAAAACAGAAAAAAGTTTAGTAAGGGAAATGAATTGATGATAGTTGGTGAGTTCATGTCAGCAAAAGCAAAGGCAAATGCGAATCTAGAAAATTCATCTACTACAGTCAAAATAAAGCGGTTTTTGTACCTATATGGACCATTCATATCTGTTGTAAGTGTCGATAAAGGAAATCTTTTTGATTCAGCCTTGCCGATGTAGAAAACTCTCCACTACCTACAAAATCTTGTTCGCGTCTTCAAATGAGCAGTCGTTCCAGAAAGCTGATACCAAAACGTAAAAATAGCATTCATGCAAAGGTAGTTCAGTTGCTTTTTGAAAGTTTTTAACTATTGGCGAGCTACAACATGACATCGTATACCATGTCTCAGTCCTACAGTTGTGCGGCTCCTCTCGTATGTCGCCAAGTCTACACTGTTCCCATCAAAATCAGCAATTACAGGATATTATTATGTTTAATAACCCAACCATGTTTAGTTATGATGTAGGTACACTTAATTCCAAAGATGTAATATTGTTTTCATTTCAAGATAAAGATATTTGGAAATATGTTTCCCTATATCTCTAGAACTACATTTTCCATTATTTTTTTGAGACAAAAGGCTTTGTAAGCTCATGATCTCTCCGCACGAAAACCGCTTTGTGTAAAGTAATCCTCAATCAGGTCACGTAAAATTCTTTTGGGACAATCTACTTATTGTACTAGATACCAAGATACCGTTGAAGTAATTACAGTTCCTTTTGTTCCCTTTTGTCATAGATTAAGGTTTGTTCTACTTTCAAATCAAGAAAACTCGCAAAATTTCTCATAAATCTATCCACCCTATTCCTTTGTGAAATAACGTAAACCCGAGCCTCATATTATTTTTTGGCAATTGCCAAAATTATTACCATCAACATCCTTACTAGGATCATTCCAACCTCGGCACCCAAGAGCGAACGAGCGCCACCCATTGGCAGCGTGCTCGCGCAACCCTCTCGTCGTCGCACCCGGGCCAACCGACCACTCCTTGAAGCGTTGCCTGGACTGCTCTGGAATATACGTATTATCGCAGTCCCGTAAGCGCGAACACAAACTTTCCCCTGAGCGACGAAACGCGACTATTTTCAGGATAAAAAAAAAATTCCCTTCTGCGAACGAAACTTAAAACGAAATTACAATTTTTTTTTGCTTTAGTGAATTGAAGTTGTTTTCTTTTTGGCGGATTCGGTAGTGCCCGAGGACGGTCTGTAAATTCGAGATGAATTGGCTTTATAAATACTCGGAGACCACAGGATCGTGGATTCTGCCCGGGATCAGGGCCCCGCTTCAAAGGTAGGAAAACTTTGACTTTCAACATTTTCATTCACCTAACATTGTTGATTTTTTTTCGTATGCGTATGTATAATGTTCTACTTTAGACTGATGCGGGATGAGATATTTTCAATACTAAAATTTACTTTATTAAGAAATAAAAATGTAAATATAATTTTATATTTTGTTTATAATTGAGCATTTTCTGCTTTTATCAAAGCTTCATAACAGAAAATGAACAAGCAAAAAAAAAAAAAACTAACAAAGGCCACTTAAAAAAAAGCTCACAGAAGAGAGGAAGTTAACCATCTCAGTTGACCTTTAACATTTAACAAAGCAACAATATTATTGACAAATCTCTTATCTAACAAATCGATAAATCTGGGGAAAAGATAAATATCGATAAAATAAAATATAAAATTTGATTCAAATCCCATGAAGTTATGTAAATGAAACTTGTAAGTTTTGCAAAAGTTGTAACTTGAATCAGAACATTAATGTAGGTACCAAATTTCTTTTTAGCATCAAAAAGTTTTTTTTTTTTGTTAGAAAATTATTATTTACATTTTTGAGATAGTGTGGCTCATTTGTGACAGTTGTGCACACTAGCGCCACACAGACTACGCCTTGAATTTAATTATAGATTGGTGTTTATGTAAAGCAACCCCAATATATATCTCTGATACATATTTGAAACAGAAAAGATTTTGTTCGATGATTTCTAAGCAAAATTTCCGAACGCAACAAGGCGAATTTATAGGTTGAGTGAAGCCTTTCAAGAGCGAAAATATCAATATGGGAATATGGGGTTTTCGGATTTTAAAGGGGTAATGTATATGTGAATACGCGAGTTTATTGTTTATTTGTTTATGTAACTTTTGAGATTACAAATTAGGTTGTTTTTTAACTTGAGCAAAGAAAAATTGTTTGCAATATTTTAAAAAATGCATGTGACGTTATTGAATTGTTCCATTAAGAATAGGCAATATAGCTTCTAAGTTTTTTGTCAAGTGTGCTGTGGTTTCCAGTTGCCGCAACCCACAACTGTAGTTTGTGAAACTTTTCATTACATTTTGAGGTGCCGATTGTCTAGAAAGTTCGACTGTTCTAATAAAGATATCGTGTGAAAGGTATTGATAAAGATTGTTTATAGTTGAAGTGTGATATCGTTGAAGTATGTAACTGGTTTACTGCCAATTGTATAGAAATAAACCTATACCAATATGCCTTTCAGAAGTATGAGTGGAATGCAATAAATATCACCATACATAGGTACATCGTAATGTATAATGAATTAATTCAGAACATTTTGAGCAGTCTTTGTACTCGTACTCTTTTCACCTGCCAAAGCACTTTTATTATAATGGCAGATAAAAGAATCCTGCTTGGATTAAATAGTTTTTTCAGAAAGTATTCAAAAATATGGCATACTTACGCCGACTCTCTTTGAAGGAAATGGCCCACAGATGCAAAACCTCTAAATAAGAAATGAACAAAAGCAACCTTCTGAACTGCCCCAAAAGTTTTTGAAATACAATGAGATAAAGATCATCATCCTTGAAAGATCAAGCTATGGATAAAAATAAACCAGATAAAAGATAAATGCAATAGTTATGATAGATATTCATAGTATCTATGAAGGTAAATTATAAGGTGCTTAAAGAAGTTTCTGTGATAAATTCCCTTGAAAAAAAATATTGCTACAGATAACAAAAATTCGCATAATTATTTCCAGTTCTCGAGAGGTTGCCCCTTCTTTTAAGTACCCTTAGGCCAATCAACAGCCAACGCCTAAATCGCTCACAAATCATTTTATCCAGGGTCGGCTAACCAGGTAAATTTTTCAATCAGGAGATAGGGTCACCAATCTGAGAATAGATTGTTAGCTACACGGGCTTTTTTGTCGGCAAAATCTTTGATAAATATGTCAAGGTCTATTTCGTGTTATAGTGTATGTTGAGTTGTACATTATGCCTTATCCGACCAGTTGCTCTTGTGAAAATCATTGATTTCAGATAGTTCTTGAACAATTTTATTTTTGAAAATATACTCTCCAATGATGCAACGCTGAATAGAAGTGTCTTAAGTAAAGTTATCGCTCGATAACTCGCTGTAATGTAATGTAGGATAATATCTCTCTTGGTTGATGCCCACTTGGCTCAGGCGATAAAAAAAGGAGTATTTGATAAAGCTGGTAACCTTCGATATTAGTGTGGTCTTTGTCCGATTGAAATAATTTATTAAAGAAATATTTTTATCTTCAGATCAAAAAATGTCTTCATACTTAAATTTAAAACTATAAGTGTGACTGTACAGTTTGGGAGAACGTTCTTTCAATGTGTTGATAGCACACTCTAGCAGATACGTAAGTTACTTCTAATAACCTTCTTTAGGTTCGAAATTGCTTTATCTTCAGATTCTAAGCCCAAATCATGTGGGTTTTTCTTTTTATCACAGACTTATTGTGAAAAGTTGGTTTCACTTCCAGCCTCTCGGCAATTTCTTTTGTATCAACCAATATTTCTACACATAATTATCGGTTAATAACGTTCTATGCCTTCCGAATAACGATCTCTGTCATTTCCTCGTTTACTCCACTTCTCCAGCATCTTCTTGGACGCCGCGTTTTCTTCTTTCCTCTGGCTTCCACTCAATTATTTACTTGGGTATTCTTGTATCTTCCATTCTTTGTACATGTTCGAACCATATCAGTTGTTTGTCCTTTATATCATCTACTATTATGTGTCTTACGTCCATAATTTCCCTAATTCTCAGATTTGCTATCTATTCCCAAATATTTGTATTCAGTACATGTTTTATTTCTTCTCCGTTATCGAATTCCAGAGTTCGTTGTTCACCTCCTATAGTCATATATTATGTTCTGTTAAAGTTACATTTACTTTCAAACCCCATTTCTCATATTCCTTTATCAATTTACGTGTCATGTACTCTAGGTCATCATAGTCCTGTGCAATTAATATTTGGTTATCTGCAAAGCTTATAGTACATATATTATATATTAAGAGGTATTCACATGTGTTTGCATTTGTTTTTCCACCCCTTCAGCGCTTGTTCTAAGTATATTTTAGGAAGTTTTGATGATTATGCAACATCCTTGTGTAAAGGGGGTGTAAACAAAAAATACGTTTTTGATTTATAATATGTGAAAAAAAAATCCAAGAACATCAAGAACGTCGCTTTTCTGCCGGATTTCTATCAAAAGATTGTTACAAATTAATTTACATTTGTAACTTTAAGACAAGATAACCTAGGGACGTGGAATTTAAAAAATTGAGATAACGTGTAGTCCCTTCATGTGCAAATGAAACCACTCAAAATCCCAACAAACAATAGTTTTATTTGATATTTAACAAGTTGTGTTTAATAATATAGTGACAATGCCACTTTTTAAAACATGAAGTTGACAGCTTGGTTTTTCCAGTGAATCTGATACCATGTATCAATGGGTGTTGGGGTTTCACTTTCGTGAACTGGAGCTCTTCGTGTTGTTTCCTGTATCCAGGAAGAGGATAGATTGCTGGAGTGACGTCACTCCAGCTGATCTAGACTTCAAACAGTGATTTTTATGTCGAGTAGGTACCTACCCAGAAAAGAATAAGGCAGTATCAGGTTCACCAATTTTTGTAATATTAAATCCCTGAATTCTGTCAAAAAGTGAGTGTCTTGCAAAGGAAATTGAAATTGAGATTTAATATAAAACGATTGTTATACAGACACTCCCTTCCAACAGAATCAGGTATGAACAGCTATTGCAAGTTGAAGGAAAAAAATATATATATTTTAATATAAAAAAATTACAATCAAAAAATTGAGAATAATGGTAAGATAATAATAAAATTAAAATAATAACAAGATTCAATTAAAATGCTTGTTATGATTGAGCAAAATTCTGCTTTCCTGACAGTAGCTCTGGCAGGCAAAAATATGAACAAAATAAGGTAAAACAATAAGAAATTAAATCTTTGGATTCTCCCCCAAATAGACAATATTTTCCTTTCAAATTAAGGTAGCAGGTAGCTACTATAGATTCTACAAGATAAACCTGACGGTGAAATCAATGAAATCCAGAATATGTCAAAATTCTTGAGATGTTTTAATTAAAACTTTTTTACTGAATTTTTGACCTGTCTGGATTTCTATTAAAAAATTACACCCTTTAGTCAATAATAATTGACAGAGTCAAACAGAAAATGGCTATTCAGGCCTCTGCCTGGATTCAATAAAGAGTTGATAGGGATGGACACACAAATTTGGTTTTCACCGACTCTATTTAGAGCAAATGGTCCAATATTCTCACATTAACAATTGATTTTGAAAACCAGAGCAGCAGTACCTATTTAATTTCAAAAGTCTGAATTGACTTACCTCAAGAAAACGTGGCACTATCAATCTGCACTCACACAAAATGGAAGCACACAATTAGATTTAAAAAAATATTAAAATATAATATTTATATTTCAAGAACAGATAAGATAAGATTTATCAGGTAAAAACTTAACAATGATATGATAATATGAATTGATAGCAAAGGGAGAATCCAAAAATACAAAGCAAAACTTATTCGAAATAAAGAGGACTTGCCTGCCAGACTTCTGTCGAGGAAAGAGAACGTATTAGAAACCAAAGCCCACAGGAAAACGATCTTGTGTTTTTTAAACTCAACTGCATTTTAACCAGTTCAATCAATTAGACGAGTACACCCAAAAGATCATATTCACTTTACAATGAAAACACAATGAAAAGCCACGTGGAATAAAAAAGAATAGATAAAAATCGACTAAAATTATTTTAATTGTTTACAAATTATAATAATTTAAATCAAGGTTATGTCAAAAATAAAAAAAACTATTAATCAATTATTAGGTCATTAAGACACAAATGATTATTTCAGAATCAGAAGTTAGAGAAAGACAGAAATATATCCATTTGCTAAAAGTGAGATAAATATAATTTATTTCAATGAAAATACAAATGACTGTCAAATGCGAAATAATTAAAATCATACTTTGAAAAATAAATCCATCAGGTACTAGATGGCAGTACCTTCAGTTAATAGATATTTGCATTTTACGCCCATGATAGATAGATGGCAGCACTTGTATTATTTTGAACTTTGTGGATATTTCTAGAATACCTATTAGGAATTATTATTTTGCTGATTCTGAAATGAAAAAAAAAAATACAATTTTATAATGAAAATAGCAAGAGATGGAACATGTTAATGATAAATTTATCGTAACAAGATATCAGTCTTTAGAGTTTGCAATAAAACGTAGACGTGACGTCACAACCGCGTGGAGCCCAACCGATTCTGTTTTTGTGTACTTTGGTACAAAATCAAAAGCCATGCTGCACCTATTTGAGTCAACCCGTAGTAGGAATTTCAGAATTTCTGAGGTGCAGGAGTCTGAGACTACGGTATCCAAGCCATTGTGACGTCACGCTCCCACGGTTGTTTTGTGAATATCTCGAAAACCGTGAGGCACAAAATTGTGCGGCTTGAAATATTGTTCTTAGAATTTGTTATACAGAAATTTTCAGTTTTGGTTTACACCTCTGATTATTTTGCTCCCCTGTTTAATCCGGAATTTTGCATCACTATACAACATTTTAACTGCCTTTATTAGTTCTGGTTCTAAATTAGTATTGGTCTTTCCATAGCTTTTTCAGTGGGATATAGTCATATGCTTTCTTTAGAGCTACAAAGAGTAGATGAAGTTTTTGGTTATACGCTAGTTTCTTTTCTACTATCCCTTTTTCTTTGAAATGTGCTTAATTTACTCCTCTGTTCAAGCGGAGAGACAAAGAGTCACCTTCAAACTTTAGACCGATTTCTCTGATTTCAACTATGGTCAAAGTTGTTGCTTGTTGTGGAAACTGCTGGCCACTTGGAAAAGACATCTATGCTTACCAAATAATAATTTCCATTCACAGGACCTGCATAGTCTATGTGAAGTCTCTCTCAAATATTCGATGCAATAGGCCAAGGCGATATCTCTTTTCTTGGTGTCCTTGCAGCTTCTGCACATGAAGAGCCATTTTGAACAAATTTTGTGATGTCATCATCAATGTTGGGCCGGTAAACATAACTGCTTGCTATTGGGTGTGTTGTGCAGGGTGTACTTGATGTCCTTTAAGTTTTTTGAAACTAAATTTCATTGAGAATAAAAAAAAAGTTTCGTGCCCAAAATCAGGTTGAATCAAAATCATATAGTACTGGATTTTTGGGATAACAATAAACTTTTCGAACTCCTATTCAGCTTCCAAACATCAAACATCCTCGTACTATAGATAAATGATCTTTTAGAGGATAAAACCTCATTTAATCTGCATTTTGTTGATGTTTGAAAGGCCATGAATATTGAACGTAGTTTAAAATATTTCTTATCACATTCTCTCTGCGTGTTTCTTGATAAATATTTTTGAATGTGAATGGTTATCATCTCAGAGTTTCATAAAAAATATGACAAACCTCCAACTCAACTCCCTACCAGGAGGACCAGGTAATTTGTGATCAAGTTTGTCTTCCTTTTCCTTTAACCTTTAATGTGCCACAGCTACAAGGCAGCAGCTTCTTTGCCACTTTGCTTCCAACTTGATATTTGTGCAAGCCAAGCGTACCATAGTTGGAGATTCAAATAAATATATGGTGTTGAGAAGCAATAATAAGTTGACCACTGGTTTGAATCAATATTTCTTCGAAACCTTAACAGCTCCCATCTCCTTAAAATGGCATTGCACTTTCGAAGTCATCTTACTTGCTGTTGAAATATTTGTAAAAGTCTTGTATATTTCAAGTAAAGCATCGTATATTGTAACCCCTTTTGTTATTGAATTAACAAGGCCATAATATGCTCAGTTTTCTCAGCAAATAATTATTAGGGGTGGGTTGATAGTGTAATAAGTACAGAATGGCAAGGGCGCCAATGAATTAAAAAAAAAAATTAATTACATAAAATATTGGGGTATGAAAATTCAGAAACACAACTAAAAAATAATAATCAGCAAACGGTAATTGGTACTTCTGAAAATGAAATAAATACGGCATATAACTCAACCAAATCTTGACACAGGTAAACCAATAAAACAATTAAGTTTCAAATCAAATTAGTGTATATTTGACAGTGAGGTCAAAAATCAAGTAGGTATTGAATAATTTCAAAGTATAAAATCAATTACTAGTAAAACACTTTAAATAAAATGAATAAATAGAGGTTAACTCTCAATCAGTTTCATCAAATTCAAAAAAAAAAAACATAATATTACAATGTACCTCAATATACTTGCCATATAAGTTCATTAACAGTCGCTGGCCATATCATTGATTTGGAATAAAAATATGAAGGATTTAAGTTTCCAGAAAATTAATTTAAAAAAAAGGAATGATTGAAAATTATAATATTATTATATGGATAAATATGGTCAGCTGCTGCCAGAAAAATAAAATCACTAGAATCAAATTAAAACTGTATGGAATCAAAGGCTAAACGTTAAAGGTATAAAGGAGACATGACCGAAATCCTCAAGTATATAAGTTATTATAGAACACAAATGAAAAATTGATCAATTTTTGACGATAGTCTTTACAGCCAGTTGAAACAAGGTGAAGATAAATAACGACTGGTTGCTGACTGGTGAATATTTCCATAAGAAATGCACTGCCACTAGTCAGCCACCAGTTGCAATTTATTTTTACCTTGTTTCAACTGACTTTGAAAAGACTATACTTACTCAATAATTTTAATTTTAGAACATATTGTCCAACTTTGACCTCAGTTCAGATCAATGATTATGATTAATAAAATATACATTTTTTAATCATAGCGGTACCAAAATTCAAGCAAAGATAAATCTATAATAAATACGGTAAATCAAAAATCAGAAATAATTATTTAAAGTTCACTTAGGTGTCAAGAATATAATGAGTGAAATTGAAATTTTAAATATTTAAATGTTATGTCGGTGAAAATTCAATCAAATATGGTAATTGATCATAAAATAGATTTCATGAAAAGGTAATAAAAGTTATACTTGAAACTCTAGACAAGCCTCAATTCGAACAAAAAGGTAGAGTACGGTAGTCGGTCATCCATTTTTTGTCACTGGATGAGGGAAGTTACACATGGAAGTTGCAGATTCAAGCCTTAAATCAAGGTGGATAGAGGCTAGAAGTTCTCAGTTGTCGTCTTATGTAGAGGTACAGGAGTCAATACGTGAGATACTTGATTCCTCTAGGAATCCCTTCAAAAGCTCTATGCCACGCTTCACGGAAATGATGTTCTTTAGGGCTTGTTGAAAATGGATTTCTTGAGAGAAACGGCTCCTCGGAAAAACAGCTCCTCGGAAAAAACGGCTCCCCGGTAAAACCCTAAGTAATAGAGGCATTCCAAGAACAACCATTATTAAAAAAAAAAATTGAAAAAGACGTAATCGGTAATCACAAGACTTTTAGTTCAAATTTTTTCGGTAATCAACGGATTATTGCCTTACGCAACTTTAATTCGTTGAGATAATACCTAATGGCAGATAAGTTACTTTTTCCACGAGAACGATATTCAGGCTTAAGGAAGATGGCTGCCCCCAGCCAGGATCGACTTTACAGCTCAAACGGCAAAATTTAAAAGGGACTACCTAACGGACAAACTGAACAAGCTGGTACCAAATTGGTACTTCAAACTTAAACGAAAATCGTGCCCTCCAGTTTAATGAATTGCTATTGTTATTGGCGACAGAAATCTTCTTTTTTTCAATGCCAGTCACCAGAAGATCAACATTAAAGGTATTAATTTAACTTATAAAATTTATATGTGAAAAAGAAAAACAGTAACATTTAGCATGTTATAATATTTGTACAGCCTGATGAATGGGATTCACAGCATTAATACGACTTTCCCATCTGGTGTCACTTGAAACCTTGAAAGTCAAAGAGAGAACATGCTCTTTTATGACTGACCATCTATAAGTAGACGCAGAGAAGAGATTATATAATTCTTGTGAAATGCCTAACATACTCTATGAGAGAACTGGTTCAGGGAATGTGCACTACATGGAAAGAAGAATGGGTATATGCGTCTTGCATATTGCCGATGGTATGCTTGTGATTCGATAAACCTTTCCGATTTAAAGTGTTGGAATCCTCACTATATCCTGAGAAAATTTAATGTACGTATTGTAAAGTTACCACACGACGATGGCCTTCAGCGAGGCGATGCCCAACGAATACCCACAGATTTTCTCTGAGAGCTTTTTGATGAATGCCTGATAAGGTTATATACCAACTGAAGTTGAGTGAGTCACCTTGTACAACTTTATTATACCATTTATTTTATTTTCTTTATGTCATATCGAAGACACCTATTTCTTCTTAAATTGATTGATTTGGATAACTTCAGTGACATACTAACTGTTCTCAACTTATATAGTAACTGCAAGTATTTATTGTATCACAGATTAACTGATTTCTTATGTCAAATCTCCGGTAGTAATTTCGCGGTACGTATACAACATACAAGTATAGATTGAGCGCCTGAAGATGTATGTAGTGTGTATTATGAAACAACCGTAACATAAAATATGGGTGACAAAATACCGAAGCGTTTCATTTTTAAACTGTTAGGTAAATTGTATTGTGGCAAGGTAAAAAACCAATCCATCAATAATTCTATGAATTTTAGGTAAAAAATATGGGAATAAAAGACCTTTTTCTCACAAGAATTTTTAATATGGTTGACCAGTTTCGGGCTACTACCTATCATTGTGAATTATTCAAGATAAACATAAAAAATTACTTACAAATAAAACATAAAATGTTTATCTTGAATAATTTACAATGATAGGTAGTTAGATTAATTCTATAAATGCATACTTAAATACGAATGGCTACGATATAATACCTAGGAGTAGTCTACTTATAAAATTGCAATATTGTTGCGAATTCTCTCCATCCCTTTAATAAACAACCCCAGAATGAACATAAATCATCATTTCATAACCGAATACGTAGATATGGCTAAAAGCGTGACACGGCATGAAATAAAAGGAGCAATATCAGCATATGTGACGCCGCATTCGGAAAGACATGATTCGCGTGAAATGTTTAAACGTCGTCGGTGCCGTTGGTTGATGTCGCATTTCCTGGATTTTGTGGATATCACCGTGTGATGTGTGACCACGCCGCGGAAACGACAATCGTTGCTATTTTTTTTCGAGGGTCCGGAGGCTTGGCTTCTTTTATTTTTTCGGAGCGACGTGTTTTTTTTTCTATGACTGTTACGTAATACAGACATTAAGGGAATGATTTTCATGATAGAATAACGTTTCGTGATCAATTGTTACCCGCAAAACACGATGGAAAAGTAAATAATAAAATTTGAAGAAGTGACTGAAGTGAGACAGTGAAAGGGTAACTAAAACAATAGGGTTGGTCGGTGGCTAAAATCTAGAAACGGGACTTCGTGTGAAGGGTTGCCGACTAGCTTCCAATGTGGAGAGGGGTGTGGATCAATTAAATAATTAAATATAGAGCGCCAACTGCTTTTCCCTGCAGTACACAAAATCAACCGATATAACGAAAGCAGGAAACTTCTACGGACCTATAGCAGCACAGCCTGAAATATAAAAGTAAACAAGAAGGAAGGACAAAAGTGAAACGCTTTGCTACAGTCAGGTACGGGTTTTTAATTAGAACCAGAACAGGTTTGACACTAGAGTAGGTTCGGAGTGAGTTTTCCGAACGCCCTGGAACACTGAAAATTATTGACACTAGAACCAGAACAAGAACAAAATAAATCGACTAGGAGTACCTAACCTTATGTTCTAAAAATAATATTTACAATAAATTAAATCAACTTGAGTCTCTGAATAAAGAAATAAAGAGTATTGTATAACACTTATAACAGCAATAATGTACCTTCGTAAATGGCCATTTAACCCCAGTGTACAAGTATTTTCCTGTATTCAGTGCAGCATGTATTTATGGAATATTAGAGAAATATAGATCATTAATTAAAGTTGCAGTAACAATTCATAGCCTGAGGGGCAAATTTGATATTATGGGATAAAATAGGTAGTAAATCTGTTTTTTTTTAAAGATAATTCCCCAAGTCAAAAATTTAGTAACTATGTTGGCAACACAAGCCTTTTCTACATGAAAAATTTGAAAGCATTGACAATTTTACATTGTATTGCCAACCTAATGTCAGTTTGACTTTTATCTTTAAAAAAAAACGCACTTTATAGATAAATAATTAAAATTGAAGTACCTAACAATACATAACCTGAATGGCAAGTTTCATATGATAAAGGTTATATAGATAATTAATTAAAATTGAAATAAAAACACATAATCCGAAGGGTAATTTAATATTGTAGTAGAACTGCGTCGTTGTGGTGATTTACTCCAACAAGGGGTTGGTAAGGTTTGATAGGCTCCAGATATTAAGACAATACAACACACTTATCAAACCTAAGTAGTCCCTAAACTCTTGAGGGAAACCTGAAGGATTGGATTGATATCTTCCAGTGTATCCGGTGGCCTGGGACTGGATCAGGGCCGCAACAAGAAGCAATTGGCCCTGGGTACTGAAGTTCAGTAACTAGGAGTCACTATAGCTTCCAATTGTCTAGAGGAGGCTGAAGATAGGAGGTACGACTTGAAATATACAGTAAGCTTAACGGTTAACTCTCTACTCAAGTTAAGGTCTAAAGCGTGACGAATAAAAGTTGACGTCTAAAGGGTGATGAATAAAGGTGATGAATAAAGCGTGACGTCTAAAGAATAAAGGCCTGAAACAAATGAACGTTATGACACGTGGAGCGATAGGTAGGTATGTCCAATATTCCGAAATTAACCATATAATTAACAGAAAACTATGCTCATACATAGGCAATAGAGAAACACGGAGAAAACGAATAAGAAAAATCACTTACCAAAATACTTTGGCCTTTAGGAACAAACAATTGATCACGTTGCTCTTTTTCGGCTCACAAAGAAATCCGCACAAGGTGATTTAGTGCTAAAATAACGGATTAGCCACCCTAGATCTATGAGCGAAAACTTGGCAACTCAGAAATCGGCAAAATGTGCCTGAGGAGTTTTCTCGAACACTTAGCGTGGAAAGTCCCCGACCTGAACGACCTCTGCTTGTCCCTTCAATGTCCTTTAAAAAGGTTCTGTCAAAACTCCAAGGTGGAAGGTACTGGAGAATTTTGATGGTAGTTGTCAATCTAATCAATCTAATCGGATCAGACAAGCTGTTCTAATGTAAATGTTGTGATTTTGTTTGTTAATAAATTAATTGTCTATTTATTTTAAACTTACTAACAGGAAATCAATTCCATTATTAGCCCTCCAACTTAATGATGAAATGAAAAGTTTGATGAAAAGTGTGGCCAGAACTATTGGATAGAAAACAGTGGCTTGAGGAAGGTATGCTATTCTGTGAGGCGAATACGCTCATTTCCTCTTATTTTGGCCCAGGAAAAATCATCCCGTAACACAATGTTTTCTTTTTTTTTTTTCTTTCAAATTATGCTCTTCTATCTTTTATTTAGTTGAATGTCCATGTCCATGGTCCAGCGTATATTGGGTATACCTACCTCTATCCATGTTTGACAATCATACCTCGATACTAGTAGGATATATTGATATGAAAGAAGCTGCTCGCTCGATCTCCTCTGGTTTTTGTAGCTTTCTCCGTTTACGATGGGTTGGACTTTTGATAAATAGAAGTATATTCTTTGGACATGATTTTGGTCTATCTACAATGATCTAGGTACAGCAATGAATGATTGATTTGACCTAACAAGTAATTAATTTTACTTGAGGGCCAAATTGTTTATTTATCTTTATTTAAAATAAGAATGGTATTTAGATGTATTGATTAATTGATAAATAAACTAGTTTATTATATTAATATTATTATTATTAAAAAAAAAAACAGATAGGTATCTATGTATAACAAGGTGATTTACGCGTAGACCGAGGATTAGCTTGCAGGTGGATTAGAAGCTATCTGTACTAATCCCCTTGCAAACTGGAAAACTTCTAATGCACGGATCACGGAAATCAGGGTGTACACTTAACGGAAAAAAAGTAAAAGAGAAATTTTCTCCGCCAAGGGCTAATAGTTTAGGTGTACATATAATAATAGACAGTCAAGGCCAATGTGAACGAAAAGCCGAGATAAACAGAAACCCTGGGGAAGCAACAGTATTGTAGATAGTTATTAAAAGACAAAACTAATAACAAGAAATTCGAAAGCCAATAAAGCAAGAAAAACCCATTTTTCTATACACTCAGAAGAAAAACTGTTATATATTGATAATAAAACTAGGTTATTTTTTTGATATGAACACCAAAATGAAACGCGTGTCAGTGAAGAATGACGCAGCATTAGCCGAGTGGTTTGGTCACACAAACTTTATTAATCAATATAATACTGGAGATGATTATTGTAAAATTAAATTATATATTTAACGAAACTATAAATATAAAATTAACAATATATACAATAACGAACCAAGCTACTTTCCGTGTACAGTTTTTTTTTTTTAAACGCTTTTACCCGTCGATTTAGTTTTTGAGGGGCAAACATTTTCCTCATTATTATCTACTTCGAAACTCTTAGCGGGGGTGAGTGGAGCCTTTAAAATTTTAAGTGGAACGGGGGTCAAGTGATACCTCTTTTATCCTTATTACCTCCTTCAAATGTGAAGTTTCTGATTTCATTCCTGATAACATTACTATTATATAACAAAGTATTGTAAAATTGTCAAGTGACTAGCAAATTGTATTAATAAAATAAAGATTTATTCAACAAATATAGTCCTATTGATAGATGGCGTCAGGTATACTAGATTGAGCCCTGGAAAAGAAGTTTTGAGCCCCGGAGAACCATGAATTCGATGTTTAAACCGCCAGAACCCTTAAGCATTCAAGGTAATCTAACGGATAACTGGAAAAAATTTGAACAAAGATTCGATTTGTTCATGACTGCTACGGATTTGGATACTAAAGACGTTAAAAAGCAAATTGCTATATTTTTGAGCCTCATTGGCGAGGAAGGATTAGATATATACAATTCGTTTACTTTGTCAGACGAGGAAAAGAAGTCCTTAAAGGAAATTAAGAAGAAGTTCATGGAACACTGTGCCCCCGAGAAGAATGTTATTTATGAGAGATTTGTTTAAATTCTATGGTAGGTACAAAAAGAGGGCCAAAGTTTTGACAGTTTTGTGACAGACCTGAAAATTGCAGTAAAAACTACGGAGTATTCTGAACCACTAGAAATGGTAAGGGACCGCATAGTGATAGGAATTTTTGATAAATCTATACAAGAAAGGCTTCTTCGTGAGAGGGACCTTACTTTGCAGAGAGCTATACATTTTTGTAGGGCCTCTGAGCAAATATCAAGCAAAGGCTTTGCAAGCAGAAGCTTTAGTGAGCGCTGTCAAGCCTCAAGAAAAGTTCGAGAGGAATAAAGTGCCCAATAGTCTGGAAAGGAAAAAGTGTGATTATTGTGGCTATAATCATAATAAAGGAAAATGCCCTGCTTTTGGGAAAGTCTGCGGGGAATGTAATGGCAAAAATCATTTTGCTAGTGTGTGTCGGAGAAAGGAGCATGGAAAAGAGGCTTATGGAAGCTATGGTAACAAAAAAGGAAAAAGGATAGTGAAGTGAAAGCGGAGGACAATTCTGAAGATGAAAGTGAGAGCAGTGAAGGCGACGATTTTTATGTAAGCTCCCTAGTGAAAAGGGTTGATGCTATTTAATCCAACAGTGAAGTTATGTGGTGCAAGCAGATAAAAGTCGAAGGTTAATTGATAGAGTTTAAGCTTGATACTGGAGCGGAGGTGAGCGTGATTCCTCTTAAAATTTTAGAAAAAATTAACAGGCATTTTGAATTAAAAATGTCCAATATGACTTCAATTTCTTATGGCAGCCCAGATTTTAAAAGTAAACCACTTGGAGAAATTTATTTAAATTATGAAATTAGGGATAAATTCGCTTGCTTGTCTTTTGTTTGATTGATGGTAGAAATCAGTTGCCTCTGTTACGATTGGAAGGATGTTTAGCTTTAGACTTAATTAGGAGAATTGACAATTGTAGTTTACATTTTGACAATAAACAGGATATTGTGAAAATGTATCCTCAAGTTTTTGATGGATTAGGCTGTTTTGCTGTTTTCCAAATTAGCATAAGATCATTTTGAAACATGGTTATATACCATATATTCAGGCAGTCAGGCGTATACCTCAAGCACTTCACCAGTGTGTGAAACAAAAATTGAAAAATCTTGATGCTTGACCGATTATAAGAAAAGTTAAAAAACCTACTGAGTGGTTAAATCCTTTGGTTATTGTTGAGAAAAAAAATGGTGATTTGAGGTTGTGTCTGGACCCAAAGTTTTTGAATTAATACATACAGCGTAAGCATTTTTTAATTCCAACAGCTGACGAAATTGCTAATAAACTGAATCAGAAAGTAATTTTTTCTTTATTAGATATAAAACATGGCTACTTTCAAGTCAAAATTGATGATCAATCATCGGACTAATGTTCTTTTGGCACATTTTTCGGTCGCTACCAATTTTGTCGACTTCCATTTGGTATTAGTTCTGCCCCTGAAGTGTTTCAGCGAAAGAATTTTGAACGGTTCGGGGATATTGAGGGAGTGCAGATATATTTTGATGATTTGATAATTGCTGGGGAGACAGAGTTAGAACATGACAAAATTTTACTTTTTAGATAGAGCTTCAAAATTTAACATAAAATTCAACATGTCAAAAATTCAGTTTAAGTCAGAAGAAGTAAAGTATCTTGGACAGGTTTTTTCTAAGGATGGTGTTAAACCGTGTCAGTCCTATATTAGTGCTATCACAGATATGCCCAAACCGCAAAGTAAAACTGATCTTTTGAGGTTAGGCATGGCAAAATTTTTGGGCAAGTTTGTCCCAAACATGTCCAAAGTAACTGCCCTCCTTCGTAATTTGACAAGACAAGACGTTGACTGGACTTGGACATGACTTGGACAAATGAACATGACAAATCATTATCAAACTTACAACATTTATTAACAACCGCGTCAGTTTTAGCATTTTTTAACCCATTTTTACCAATTGAAATTGAGACTGACTCATCAAAAGATGGCATTGGGTCTTGTTCACTTCAAAATGGGCACCCAATAGCTTTCGCATCACAAAGTATGACGAAAAGTGAAACCAACTATGGCCAAATAGAAAAAGAACTATTGGCAATTTTGTTTAGCTGCAAAAAATTTCATTACTTTATTTTTGGTGTTGAAAATATAAAAGTGTGTTCAGACCATAAACCATTAGTGCGCGTTCACATTGGCACCGCTCGAGCGGTGAGCGTTGCGCGATGCCGCTGTAGCGATGCCCAAAAATAATTTTAACATTATATTTCGAGTGAACATGTTAACACCGCGGAACGCGCCGCTCCAGTGTGACCATGTTCATTTGAAATATAATGTTAAAATTATTTTTGGGCATCACTACAGCGGCATCGCGCAATGCTCACCGCTCGAGCGGTGTCAATATGAACGCGCACTTAGTCTATTTAAAAAAAAAACTTGCTAACTGTTTCACCTAGATTGCAACGCATGCTAATCCAACTTCTTAACTATGACTTGAAAGTTACTTACAAACCTGCGAAATATTTATTCATCGCAGACACATTGTCGCGCGCCTATTTGTCCAATACTGAGACATCAGAAAACAATATTGACCAGGAGTTACACTATGTTCATTCTTTTTCAAATTATTTGCCTATATCTGAAGAAAAAAAGATTTTATTTAAAGAAGTTACAAAAAATGATGAACAGATGCAAACTATTATTAATTATCTCAACATTGGATGGCCTTCTAAAAAAGCTAAAATTCTATCGCCTGTGCGTCATTTTTATAAACTTAGAGCAGAATTATCAGTGTCTGATGGATTATTGTTTTTTGATCATAAATTAGTTGTTCCTAAAAATCTTAGGAAGGATATGTTAATTAAGCTACATGAAGGACACTTGGGGATAGAGAAAGTCAAAGCCCGAGCAAAACAAATTTTCTACTGGCCCCTCATGAGTCAAGAAATTGAATTTTTCACAAAAAAATGCAAAATATGTGAAAAATATGCGCGTAAAAATGCAAAACAAATACTTAAATCTTATCCTATTCCTGAGCGCCCCTGGGAGCGCATTGGAGCTGATATTTTTTTTATGGTGACAATTCTTATTTAGTAACAATGGATGATTATTCCGATTGGCTTGAGCTAGCTATCAATTAAAAATAAATCTGCTCATGAGGTAATTCAAAAATTAAAAATCTTTTTTCCCAAATTTGGGTCCCCTGACAATAGTTATATTTTCAAAGAATTTGCCAAAGAGTGGAATTTTAATGTTGTTTTTCGAAGTCCCAATTATTTTAAGTCAAATGGTTTGGCTGAAAAAGCAGTGGATATTGGAAATAAATTGTTAAAAAAATCTTTAGAGGAGGGCAAAGACATATTTGGTTCCCTAATGCAGTATCGAAATTTCTCTCTTAAATACTTGGAGTACTCTCCTGCCCAACTGTTAATGAGCCGTATTTGTCGAACAAATTTTCCTGTATCATAGATTTTCTGAAACCAACTCTATGTAATAATGTGAAAAGAAAGCTTCAATAGACCATTTCAAATTAGAATAATTCTGTTACGCATGCGCAAAACATTGTTGCCAAGTATCGGTTTCTATCACGCTATACAGGATCATGAATAATTTCGATTTCATTAGAACTGAGATTCAATTTCTAATTTCTTTATTATTAATTAACCTAATATTTGATGCAGCCGAGGACTCATAGGCCAGGGCAGATAATTTTTTTCGTAACATAAAATTTAACATCAAACTATCGATGCAGTATTGTTAAAGGGGGTGTGCGCCAAAAAAACAACTTCATCTAAAAAAAAAGAGAAAAAAAATCTAAGAATAACAGTGAAATCCGCACTCCTCTATGACAAATAATACAGCAGATATGGATGGCTCTATGAAGGTACCGCATCTCACCCTATGACGTCACGAAAGCTCAAGCGACGCACGAGAAAGTGGATTTAATTAAATTTACATAATGTTTTTCCTGTGTTACCTGCAATAATCTAAACAAAAACCACTCACGCGTGCCGGGAACAATCAAATTAACAATGCAGAGCGCCGCTGGTCGAAGTTTTCGTGACGTCACGAGAGCGTCGTCCACACTTTAAAGCGGTATATCTCAGCGATGGTTTATCGTAGAATAACGAGGTTTGAACAGTTATTCTTAGATTTTTTTACACTAAAACTTTAATTTTTGGCGCACACCCCCTTTAAGGATCATTTATAGACGCTAAAAACCAAAAATGCAACATCTAATTACTTTTAGGGGATTTTATAAACAATATTTAGTGCAAAAATAGGGCTTCTTTTGTTTATTTCACTGTATTTCGAAAACTAATGATCGGATGGTTTTGCTACTGTGGCAATAGTTTTGGACCATTGAACAAGCTTTAAAATGAGCCATCATACAACCCTGTAGGTCTTTTAGTCTTCGAGAAATGATTTTTTCCCCCAAAAAAAGAGTTTTTCGTAAAAAATTCCTAACTTTTTTAATTTTCATGCTAGACAATTAATTTTTTACACATACATAGTAGATGAGGCAGGCTTCATTGAGCCCAAATTTGGGCCCGGTCCGATGGGTCGTTTCGGCATAATACCCTTGTCAAGCAAAATGAGGATGTTCCTAAAGCAGTCTGTCGAATTGAGGATAATTTTTTTATATTTATTTTGAAAAGTCCACTGATAAGTCGAAATGCCAAACTATCGATCCTCTATCTCGGCTTTTCCATTTAATTTTTTTATCGCAAGTAAAACGGCTTCGAACATGACTGAAAATGGAAAAAATTGACGGGAATTCAAACGGAGTGACAGCGAGCTCCCCTCACCCACCCCCCCCCCCCCACGCAAATTACATTTTTTTCCCATTTTCAGTGATGTTTGGAGCCGTTTTACTTGCGATAGAAAAATTAAATGGGAAATCTGAGATAGAGGATCGATAGTTTGGCATTTCGACTTATCACTGGTCTTTTCAAAATAAATATAAAAAAATTATCCTCAATTCGACAGACTGCCTACAGGGTCGTATGATGGCTCATTTTAAAGCTTGTTCAATGCTCTAAAACTATTGCCACAGTAGCAGTTCGAAATACAGTGAAATAAACAAAAAAAAGCCCTGTTTTTGCACTAAATATTGTTTATAAAATTCCCTGAAAGTAATTAGATGTTGCATTTTTGGTTTTTAGCATCTATAAATGATCCTTAACAATATTGCATCGATAGTTTGCTGTTAAATATTTTAAAATATGACTGTTATTTCGCTAAATGCCTTGGCCTATCAAGCTATTTATTGAAAAGATATATTGATGGTCATTTTGTAATGTTTTTTTTTTAAACCTAACGCGCTTCAATTTGTACAAGCCGGCAACATCGCACAATTTCACTGTCATTACTTCAATCAGCTGATTTTTGTTTTGCGGTCCATGTTACACGTTTTTGCATGGGGAAATATTGAAAAAACCTGTTTAAAAATTAGTAAAAGCGATGGGGCACACAAATATTGTGTTTTTGGAAAGTGTAATAGTGACAGCAGAGTTGGAAGACCCGGATATTCCGAGGGATTAATTCTTCCCGTCTTTCCCTGGCCACGTATTCAACGTAAATTCCTTTCAAGTTCTAATACGCTGTTTTTATCTACAATCTCATTACGTAAAATTGCATCCGGCACATCTGCTGCTGATAATTTAACTTTTTTAAACGGCATTTGGGCCATTTTAAATTGAAAAAGGTATTAATTACAACTTTTTTATAATACTTGCTATGCTTTTTGGACCGCAAAACAAACAGCTAACATAACCCCACTTATTTGGCGCGCAAGCGCGTTGTGGACCTTGAAAAGGTCTATTAAGACAAGGGAATAATATAAAATATTATAACAAAAATGCTACTGATCTAAAACCTTTGAAACCGAATCAAAATGTTACAGTTTTCAATCATATTGACAAGACATGGAAACCAGGTAAAATTATACAGTTGTCTGAAAATCCTAAGTCCTACAAGGTTTAAGATGAAAATGGTAACTTAGTCATTAGGAATAGATTTGATGTGATAGAGTCATTAAATGAATATAATCCTATCATAAACAAAGATTTTTACATGCTTAGCAATGGAAATGTGGAGCAACCTAGTACATCACATAATGACTCATCTCCTAGTGTATCTAGTTATTTATCTCCTAGACTAGCAAATAAGCATTCTATGCCTGAGAAATCTCCTTCAAAAATAAGTAGCCCTTTCAATAATGTTCAATCTAGTTCAAGCAACGAATCCACTTTGAATTTACCTGTTCTGAAATCCAAGGTTTCAGGTCGAGTTATTAAGAAACCAAAAATACTCGATTTACAGTTTTCATTCAAAGAGGGAAGATGTATAATATAATTTATTTACGACTAATGTATAATGTGCGTATTATATTTGTGATTTTGGCAGTATAATGACATATGTTATTCCTCCAGGGATTAATGACGAGTAGCGGGATTAATGGGCATTATTCCACAAAAGTGTCAGTGTCAAACGTGTAGTGCTTGTGGATTTGTATTGAGAATTTCATACATCTGTCAAAACTGGTATTCCAACAATAAATTGACATGTTTTGATTGTTGATTTGAACCAATCAGATTGTAATTACGCGATAATTTGCACTAGTGCAAATTATCAGATAATTGCATACTAACTGGTGCGAAAACTGGTGTTTTGACATTTTTTGACAAAAAATTTAAATTTTTGATTTATGAAATTCTCTGATTAAATACAACTCGTGCAATGGAAATATATTTATAATTTTCGACAAATTTGCACTCATGCGTTTTTAAATGAAAAAAGGCACTCGTGCACTACGTGCATTCGGGCAAATTTCCCAAAAATTATCAATAAATTCCATTGGACTAGTTATATTACTATTGAAAATTATGAGACGGATGAAATTTGTTCATTGAAAATCTCAAATAAATTAATTTGTCGTAAATAAAGTAGAGTATACTACTCGCAATAATGGCTATTATTCCCTCAGAATGTTACTCCCTCGCCGCTAACGCGGCTCAGTTCGTAATAATCTTCGGGAATAATAGCTATCATTATTGACTCGTGGTATAATCTACTATAAAGTTAGGCCTACGTGCGAATGTTGCGTACCTATTCATATACACCTGATAATACAGGTATAGGTAGGCATGTAGTCATAGTATTGTAAAATTGTCAAGTGATTATCAAATTGTATTGATAGATAAAGATTGATTCAACAAATATAGTCCTATTGATACACTGTTACTTATCAATTGTTCTAGAATTGTTAGTTTTTGCGTGTTTGTTTTGGTTTGAACACTATGGGAACTGACTATCAAGTTTTGTTTTGAATACTGACACTGAAGTAGCACTAACTGTTTCAGCTGGAAGTTGATTCCACAAAATATTGTTTGATAAAAAGTTCTCCCTACACACTGTGGAGTAATTATTGTCTTTTTGAAGTTTGAGCTGTGATCCCGGAATCTCTGGCCTATATTCAAGGCAAAGAGGTGTCTAACTGTTTGGATGTTGTTATGGAGTGTTCAGTAGGTGAAGATAAGATCTTGTTCTTCTATTTTGGAAAGTCAGCAGTATTTGTTTTTCTAGTCTTTCCTCATATCTAGGTCTTCTTCTACAAAGTTGCAATCGTGTTGCTTGTCTCTGTACAGCTTCAAGGCTATTGCGGTCTCTATAATGAGGTCGGGGTGCCAAGCCTGACCTGCATAGTCTAGGATTGGCCTGCAGTATATGTTGTACAGTTTTGTAAACGCTTCTTGGGGGTGTTTGGGAAGACCTTATTTAGGAGAAATAACTTGCGATTGACTTATTTGCATATTGTTGTTACACGTGCTGAGCCAGTTCAAGTCTTTCGTAATCAAAACTCAAAGGTCATTGTGTCGCTGAATACTGACCCATTGATGGTGTATTCGTTTTCTGGGTTATTTTTTCTAAAATGGAGTACCATACATTTTTTCACATTAAGGAGTAGTTGCCAGACTTCACACCACTTCTCAATTTGGTTTAAATATTTCTGAAGCGAGTCAGAATTGTTGGCGGGACCATAAGTTTTTATGTCGTCGGCAAACGCTACACATGGTGATATGATTAAGTTGAGGAGATCTATACTGTAAATTACAAACAACAGAGGGGCATGTGTCGGGCCTTGGGCTACGCCACTTTGTACTGGATAGAGTTCAGAGTTTGAGTCGCCAACCCTGACTTTGTAGTCCCTGTTTGTAAGATAGTCTTTGGTCCAAAATAATCCAGTTTTAGCAGAAGCCTCAGGCTTGGGACTCGGTTTTGAAACACAATTATGTTGTTGAGTTGGAATCAATTTTTCTTGTCCAAGAAAACATCTGAGATTTTCTGCGACCTTACAATTCATAGCAAGATTATTGACCTGTAGTTTCTAGCATCTACTTTATCATCTTTTTTGTATATTGGGGTGAGTGATGCAACTTTCCAATCGGCGGGGAGCCTATTTCGTTTCAGTGACATATTCATTATTTTGCACAACGGAAAAGCAAGTTTGTTTGAGCACTTTTTAAGAACTAATGAGAGCTGGCAACCTTTAGGGTTTTTATCTTTTTTAGGATGTCTTGGGTTGTGATTTGGATAGTTGTGATGTCATTTGGTATCCTGTAGAAGTTTATTTGGAGATCTTCAGTAATTAATGCTTGTGTCATGGATACTTTAGAAAACTCCTTTGTCAAGATGGTGGCTTTCTCAATATTGCTTGTGCACATTTCCCTATTTGGAGTTTTTAAAATAAGGATATCTACTTTGGTGTTTAGTTGTGATCCAATGTACCTGTTGTAGTTTTTTGGAATTCTCAAAGTTTGCTAGGCTGTTATGGCAGCTTAGCTTCTTTGATTTTTTATGTTGGAGTGTTGGAGAAGGTGCGATGTTTCCTGTAGTCAGTGGAATTGTTGGTACGGTTTAAGGTGATCCACTCTTCTGGTTTTATATTCGGTGTTCATGTTCGGCTGCCTAATATTGTCTCTAGTTCTGAGTGAAAGCTGGCACATACGTGATCTATATTGTCATCAGAGAGGACTTCTTCCCAGTTGATTTGCGATATATGATGATTTATATCTCCATGTTTCATGTGTTTCACTCTATGTACCGTTGTTTTTGAAACTGTGTTAACAAGTCCTGCTTGCAGGTTTAATAGTTCGTGGTCTAATTTTCTAATGAGTAATAAGTACTCATGTTTAGTGATAAGGTGTGTGTCATTAACTATGACCAGATCCAAGAATGATGAAGGTTGACTACTGTCTCTGATGTAGACCTAAGTTTGTTAGAGTTTCCCCTAAAAGGGCTGCCCAGGCCATTAATAGACCTAGATCCGTCAGTGGCCATGAAATACTGGAAAATTAAAGTCGCCAACTATAATAAGATTTTGGTGATTGGCAGCAAGGCTTGTTATTGTATTTGTGGAGAGTTTTAGATCATCTTCTAGCAGGAAAGTATTTGGCTGTACACGCACACTAAAACGAATGAGAAGTTCCTGGATGTTATATTCAATGCCAGTGTTCCCACAATCAAAAGGTAGGTAGTTCGGTTGTTGTAAAGTTATTATCGATATTTTGGTTGAGGTAGATGCACACTTCCCCACTTTTGTGTGACAGTGTGTCCAATCTGTGTATAATATACCTACCCTGGAATATCGATAAGGGAGTTTGAGATTGAGTTTTTTTAACCAAGAACCTATGTATAGGTAAATAGTAATAAAGTCGACAAATGACAACACACTGAGCTCGATCTAGCTGCGTGCCTTAAATAAGAACTCTTGGTCAATTAACTGGATTTAGAGAAAACAAGTTAATAAGAATTTACAGACGACACTCTCGCAGATCTTACGCAGAACTATAGCTGTTTACGGAAACTATGATCGGATTAACTCGATCACCGTACGCGTACGAAAATAGATCTAATTTTGGACAACTGTTGTACGAGAAGTGATCGGGCTGTTCGGATCAGTTCATATGTTTGGATCTCACTTACCCGATAAAATGCGGGGTAAATAGGATTGGTAGCCAACAGCTGTTTTTCTTAACCCAACTTTTTAGTTGTCTGTTGATTGTTTTGCCTTTAAAATAAATGTGGCAGACATCTTTAACAACAAGAAGCCAAAAAAATGGAAAATCAAAATATAGTTGGTTGAGATTAGGATTGTTGAGAAGTATCATTTGGCAAGATTCATCTGCGGATCCATCCGTTCAGAAACTAAACTAGCTCCACCTAGATAGTTAACTAATTCTTGGACAGCTGATACTGATCGAACTGATCCTAGATTAGGTTTCCGTGAGCAGCTACTAAGAATGCTAATATTACGGTGGTTGTCCAGCTGAAAATAATAGAGTAGAAGTAATAATTAATCAAGTAGACGAGTGGTGGATTCGATTAAAACAAGACTGCGTTAACAAACATAGGCCATCAGATTGCAATGCAATGTAAATTTAATACTCAGCTTCAAACTACTTAAATGACCAGAATCATAAGCATCTTTTATAAACGAGTTTCCTGAGCCTAAATAAAACATTTCTCATAGCATTATAATATAAGCATTCATCAATAGCTAGCGTTACCTTTGACATTTTCTCAAAACGTATGGATATTGATGATAAAAAAAAAAACAGTTTCGCCGTTAACAAGTCATTTGCATATTTAATCTCTCATGCGCTTCAATTAAAACTGGCCGAAGCAACTGCCGAATTAAAATGCATCGGCTATTTTCAAAATAGTTGCATGTTTTATTATTAAATTCTGCCAGTTTTATGTGAAATAGTCCATAGGGAACCCTTGATGAATTTTTAATGTATAGTTTAGTCTAATTTATCTAAAAATACCATTTTCACAAACAGTTGATTGATTGTAGGCAAACATCCTAGTTTGCTTTTTATCGAACGTCGTCCAATTATGTCCGCTTTTTAGCTTTCGATCAATTTCAGATTTACTCAAAGAAGATTTATTACAATCGGTATAATTTACATGTGACCCAAATTACATTTTCGATAAGAAAACTTAGAGTATTTTGGCGAAATTGGGTCACGCGCTATTATTATATTTTAAATTTGTTTTCTAGGGGAGGATAAAGACCGTCGACACGACGATCGGTGGGCTGGCCGAGCCCCATCAGCGAGATGGGGCCCCATGGGGCCAAGTCCTGGACGTACAGGGCTGGCCCAGGGCCATGGCCCGGCTACAACCTGATACTTCTACCGATTGTGATAATAATGGGACTGCTCAGTACGACTACGATGGTACAAGCCGGGTAAGTACTTCTGCCATACAAATCATATTTTTTAAATAGGGAAAGATTTTCCTCGGGTTTTTAATCGAAGCTCCAAACAAAATGTTAATAACTCTTACGTTGCTCTACAAGACAATGGCGAGTACCTGGATTCTCAATAATTAGATGCTGCGCTAATTGTATACCGGTTTCGAGCTCATTAGCTGTCATCAATGCAATATAAGCGAAAGCATACCAACTCAGAGAGACAGGTTTTTCGACGGAACTGATTCTCAAACAGGAAGTAGTTTGGAAACAGCTTTTGGAGATTGAAGTTTATTAGGCCGAGCAAATGTATGGGATATGTTGTTATTAACCCGTTTAGAAGTAAGTGAATATATAAACAAGATTGTTAAACTGCTCATTAAAGGCCAAGAAATTGAATAAAATTACATACTGGGCAAACGACAAACCACAGATCCAAATATCAAAGACGCTCCAATTGTACAAGCGATCCGATGAAAAATGCGAATGGTGTGGAATTTCATTATATATTTGTACCAAAGAAAGTTATCTCAAAGCTACTGGAAATATTATTAGCTCGTTACCAGGACCAGGCGCAGGTAACATTCATACCCTCTGGGACTGATTGGCAACTAGAAAATCCGATAATAAACGAGGAAAAAAAATAGGTTGGGCAATTTCAGGCTTTTCCGCCTTCAAAGCAGCTTTACTTCAGTGGAGCTGGAGCTACTCCTGCCGCACCTGGTAGGGATGTTCAGGGCATCTCTGGCGCTGAGATACATACCCAAGACTTGGAGAGAAGTTAGAGTGGTGTTCCTACCCAAACCAGGGAGGATGGACTAAACCACCTCCAAAGCATATCGTCCCGTAAGCCTCTCATCTTTTTCTCCAAAAACAATGGAGAGGCTATGCGAAAGGTACATAAGGAACGAAGTGTTGTGAACCAATCAACTCCACCCTAATCAACATGTATACAACCCTGGGAGATCAACAGACACGGCCCTCCACTTAAGTGCTGGGCGAGTGAAAAAATCGTTGGATAATAGAGAGTCCACCCTCGGGGTTTTTATCGACATTGAAGGGGCCTTTGACAAAACCACCTCTCGAAAAATCATCTACTCGCTAACAGAAAAGAATACTCCGGAAACTGTTACCGGATGGATATTCAATATGCTTTCCAAAAAAATCGTACAGGTAAGTGTTCACGACGTCAACATTAAAGGAATGGTTACGAGAGGCTGCTCGCAGAAAGGCGTGCTATGAACTTTTGTGTGGATTATAATTTTGGACAGCCTCATTGTCCGCTTAAACAATGACAATCCCTACACATAGCTCTCAGAAGCTCGATCCTCGGGCCAGGCAGAAGAGCTCCCCGATAGAACGGATGTTTTGTGTTTGTCAACGTAATCGAAAAGTAAATGAGAATGATAAAGACGAAAAATTTACTCTCTCGAGGAGCCCTACTCCCTGGCTCGAGGATGGGCCCGCACAGGTGAATTCTAGAACTGGCTCTACGACCGTATGCAAACTGCTCTTCGAATTATCAATTTATTTATTTGATTCACTCAACAAACACCTGAGAAAGGTAATTACATGTAAAGGTTCGCAGATAATCAAAGGCTCAATAACAACAATAGGTCTTAATATGAACATTATTTTAAAAATACAAAACAAAATATAAAATAGATAAAAATAAAATCCGATAAAATCGGACAGACAACAATAAAACAGTTAACATAGGCAATAAATAGATATGACGGTTAGGGCATAAAACTACGACTTCAAAGTAGGTACTTAAAGGGGGTGTGGCCCTGAAAAACGACTTAAGCTACTTAAATCAAGAAAACATTCTAAGTTTTCTCGTGAAAACCGCAGTGCTATATTCAAAATAGTTTCCGAAAAAATTCCTTTTGAAGAAAAAGATAAATTATGCAGGAACTTGTGATGTCACAACCGCCGAAATCGCAGTGTTCTGTTCGTTCAGTCGTCAGTGAACCGTACCCTATACTTTGAGTAGCTGCAATTCGCTCTAGGAGATTTTATTTTGGAAAATTCTTACACGTGTTAATACTGTCCCTGATAATCCCGTGTGACGTCACAAACACCTAGTTGTAACTTTAAACCGCCTAAACTCGAAAACGGACCATCGTAGCAAGATGCGGTTTAAATATTTATTCTTAGGTTTGCACTAAAACTTACATTATTGGGTCACACCCCCTCTAGTGATAATAAAAGCAAAAGCAATGACAATAAAAAGACATAATTTCTACAGGCTAATTCTTGATGCAGCCTAAAAGTTTTCTTAACTGATCGATGCTACATGCACATTGAAAATATCCAGATTTGCTATGCTTATCAGCACCTCGTTGCACACTGAAAGCATTTGGTTTATTGGTGAATGGCTAGATTTATCAGCTCTTGTATTACTGATTGTTTAAAATATAGTAAATAAACATGACAGCCTCTGTTTTCCTTCGAGTAGATAGGCTAACCATGGCCCGGATTCCGAACCCACGATTCGATAGTATCGTCCATATATAAAATAGATAGGCCCATATTGTATGAGACCATGAATGGATAAACATTATTTTTCTTAACGTAAAGATATCGTAAGAAACAGTTTTTGAACTGTCTCTATTTCATTGGTGCTTACTGCAGTTGTTGGATTTTAAAGATTACTAGCATATTCCAAATGTGGTCTCACCAGAGAATTATACAAGATTATAATAGTTTCATTAAGAACATTTTTTGTGTTACGTATAACTAAGCCTAGAGCATTGTAAGCTTTATTAATAATACACATGTAATGAATATTAAATCTGAAAGCATTCTGAAAAATAACGCCTAGGTCCTTATTTTTTTTTGTTTCTAGCCAATTTAACATCGCTCACAAAGTAATCTTCAACAATACAATTACCCTTCCGGGTATATATGACTATCGAGCACTTTTTTCATATCACTGGCATTCCGTTATCTTAAACCATTTCATCTATATCCGCATCTAAATAAAACTGCAAGTCAACACAATCTTTTGCACAAGAAACCGTTTTAAAAAGCTTAAAATCATCAGCATATAGCAAACTATAGGATGACATGAAGCATCCAGGTAGATCATTTATAAATATTATAAAAAGCAGGGAGCCCAAGTTGCTTCCTTGGGGAACTCCCGACGTAGAAGCAAATTGACCAGAAAAAAGCATGTCCAACCTTGACAGACTGTTGGCGTTGTGACAAATATGACCTTAAAAAGCTACTGGCTTTAGAAAAGAGACCAAAATTAGCTGCTGAGCAATATGCCATGGTCTATCTTGTCAAATGTCTTTGCACAGTCAGTGTATATAACATCCAGTTCTTTTTTATTATTAGTGATGGCTTCAGACACACATTTCGAGATACAAAATAGGTTGGTAACTGTAAATCCGTGTTGAAGTTGCGATATAATATTATTAATATGACACAAAAGGTCACTGTACAGAGTTTTTCAAATATCTTACTTAGAATATTCAGTAAACTTATTGGCCAGTGATTCCTTATATCCTCCCTGTTGCCATTCTTGAAAATAGGTGAAATAACTGCCATTTTAAGAATATCAGGAAAGCAGCCCTGTTTCGATGCTAAATTGAATATGAATTTTAATGGGTGTAAGAAAAATTCGGCGCATCCCTTGTAAATACAGGATGGTATGCCATTAGGCCCAGTTGATCTTTTTGATTTTAAAGATTTGATACTGTCAAGAATGTCATGATCCGAAATGCAGGAAAAGTTAAAAAGTGTGTGTGTGGTCAGCTTGGGTTTGGCAATTGGAAATTTGGTTGTTGCCTTCCGCAAAAACAGATTGAAAATACTGTGGAAAACCATTTGCTATACCCATAGAGTCAGCGAACCTGTCATTGTCAAGCATCATTTCCCGTGGTATCCCACCACGGCCCGACTTACCACGCACAAAAGACCAGAAAGTGTTTGGATCAAGCTTCAAACTTTCTTCAACCCTTTTATTGTGTTCAAGATACTCTTCCTTGGTTTGGGTCTTAATTTTCTTCCTTAAAGTTTTAAATTCGTTTCACTCTGAAACACCGGCTCCGCCTCTCATAATCAGAGTGTACAAAAGACTTTTCCCCCTGACTTTACGAAACAAGTCCGTGGAGTACCAAGTAGGATACCAAGTGCGTCTGTTCTCCCTTATTTCATATTTAGGAATGGATAAGTCTAAGCATTCATACAGCTGTTTGTAGAACTTATCCACTCGCACGTCAGCACTTGGGTCCATTCACAATCCCTGAGCAACTCGTATAACAACCGAAAAATAGCCCTTAGAATAGTCATATTTAAACTTTTTGTGTATCTAATTTGTGTTAATATCTGATTTTCCAAGACATCCCGACAATGAGAGCTGAATGATAAGCATCTCCGAGCAATAGAGGACTGTTCGACGAGCCAATACACGACAAGCGTCACATATTTGACAATATAGACCCTGAGATAGGGCCTGTTTAGTGGAGTCATTTTTTTTTGTCTGGCATTTTGAGGGATGAATGTGGCTAGTTAGCTGATGAGAATATAGGTGGTTTTAATGCCTGCCACCTGTTCGAAATGTCCACAGAATGTTTCGCCGGAAAACTCGACTTCGAACTGGGATTACCGTCTGGCGATTTTTCAGCGATATTTTCACAACAAAACCTTCCATTCTCTCGATTACCAGACAAAAAGTAAACGCGGAAGGTTCTTTTCTCTTGGAAGTTGACACTCATCCCCACTTTTTCAGCTATTGAACAGCATCTGGTATTTTTCATGGGTGAATTATTAATCAATGTCAATCTTTTATTTAGAAGCCAAAAAATTTGAGATCATTAAAAATCCTCATGTAAATGAATTTTTTTCTTCTGCAAATTTTCGAACGGGAGGCAGGCATTAAAATCACCCATATTCTCATCAGCTTAGTAGCCACATTCAGCCCTCAAAATGCCAGACAAAAAAAAATGACTCCACCAAACAGCCCCTATCTCACAGTCTAATACCAAATCTAGATATCTATTCATAAAATTACTAATTCCATTATATTGCTGTAAACTCTACATGTTAAAATACTGCTGCACCAAGACATTCTTGTCACTGTTACTATCAAATAAATATGGTAAATTAAAATCTCCTAAAATAAGTACATTATACAATCCCTATTCCTAAACATATCCTCAAATAAATTAAGAAAACCCTCATAGGTCTCTTCATCTATTATGCACTCAGAGGTCCTGTCCACGTTGACTATACCGAAAGGAATTTCTCTTTTGATGGCAAGAAGAAAGATGAAAACTAATACTTCCGCCAGCACCAAGATTCTTAAAACCAGAATAAGCTTTTCTGCCGAGGTGAAATATCTGGGTAACACTCGATTGCACAGCGGTAGCCAGCTGAATCAAAGGACACGATCACAGCAAAGGCAATCGGGCTGCCGACACTCTGGCTAGGAGGACCGCCAGGCTATGGTCTTCTGGACCGTTGCCCTCCGATATATTATCAAAGGACTCTCCCACACCCTTTTCAAAAAGCACTGGGACGATACGATTGGCTGCAACTTATCCAAGGGACTGCCAAGTTACCCAGATAAAGCTGCAGCGAGCGAAAAATTTTGGCGCTGACCAGGAAGAGTCTATGCCCAATAACGGGCATCTTGACTTGCAACTGTCAGCTAAACAAACATTTGTTTAGGTTGAATCTTAGCACCACACCCTTGCGCAGGGCTTGTAATCAAGAAGACGAGACGATGGAGCACATTCTTTCTGACTGCACTGCTCTTTCGCCAATTCCTAGAGCCAGACTAGGCCAATCGTTCCCTAGAAGAGATCAGATACACCGCCTTCGGCGACGTTATTGCCTACGTTAAATTGCTAGGCTGAATGACGAGCTAAGGATGACCTTTCCTCTTGTGGAGTAACACAATGGGCCTACTGTGGTCTGAGTGCTGTGGCACAGCCCCCTTCCAAAACCAAAGATACAGATAGGTTCAAGCTAGGCACATCAAAATGCCAGAATATCATGCAAATTTGCAATGCAACAAATTTGGACTATGTGCGATCACATTGAAAAATGGCTCATCGTAGCTTTGAAGTTATGAATAAATTGGTGAATTATTTAAACTCACTGATGTCATATATAAAGTTTAGGTTTGTGTGAGAGCAAAGCCAACCGGAGCTACGTTAACCCTTTCAAGACTAACGGGACAATATATCCCGAATCAAATTTTATTTTGACTGCTGGGAAATATGATGCCAATTACATGCTGGTATAGTCTTTTCAATGCCAGCGGTTATCTAGCAGTTGTTTGCAAGCAAAGTGAGATAACCTCAAATTTTTGGAACGCCACGGCGCATGCTGGTTATTTTTGAATGTTTTTAAGTTTTTTTTATCGCAATTATCTACTGTTTATTCTGTGTAACCAAGTAAATACCTTTCTATTAGTGTATACAGGGTGTTAATAAATAGTGGGATCAAACTTCTAGGATAAATAGTACTCATTAAATTAAGAAAAAAGTTAATAGAAACATAGGTCCGCGAAAGCTTAGTTTTCGAGATACAGGGTGTCAAAGTTTGAAAAAAATAAGTCTGTTTTTTAGCTCAAAAATCTGAATGTAATATGACTTGCTTATGCAGATGACAATGTCGTAAATGCCAGAGCTAAATTGGTGCTTACATTGGATGCTTCGCTTTATATCCACATCAGAGAAGCTAACACAGCAAAAGAGCTTTCGGATGAGAACCATGTACAGTCCGTCGTTTTTAATCTGATACTCCAAAGGAATGTGAGCTGGTGGCTCCCTACGTTCGAACGCCCATGGTCACCTAACCTCACACCTGTTTTTGCCCGTCGCTCCTCATACGGAAAGTGTCAGATTAAACACAACGGACAATACGCTGATACAGGTTTTACGCGGAAAATAGATCTGTTGCGTTCATTCATTTCATTACGTCTAGAAAACTGTGATTCAAAGTCCTATGTGAACCAAATCATAAATACAGCGCAGAATCTGCAGAAGACCGGTTTTAAGATGGATGATAACTGGATTGGCTCTCTTCTGTTGCCTTTTGCAGTGCAGATAGGAAAATCCAAATTCCGTGGTCAACCTAGAATCTCTAGAGATCACAGCACGGGTGCAACAAATGTCCTGAAATGCACTTCGTCGATAACAAAACGCATTTAGTGCAGTGTTTATGAATGGCAAGTTTAATGACTCTGATTGGTATGTATAGACTCTGGTGTTAGTATACATCTTACGGCTAGGCAAGATTGGGCGGAGAATATTTTCAATGATTCTCACCCTAAGGAAATTATGATAGCAAGCAGAACCAAGATTCCGGTTATGTGTTCTGGAGACATAAACATATCATCCAACATCAATAGTGACCAGAAGCAGAATATTATTATCAAAAATGCATTGTTTATTCCTGAAGTTACAATAAGCCTTCTATCAGTAAACCAACTCATAAGAAATGGTAACAACGTAATCTTTGATCGTGATTGTTTTAAGATTTTGAACCAGAATGGCTGAAGCTGATTGTATGGATAATGTATATACGCTTTGAGAAGAAAGTGCCAAAGCTTGGGTCTGGCAAATTTGGCTGTATCAGATGAGACATTACATCGTAGATTTGCACATTTGAATTACGATGACCTAAAATTAATGCAGAGTGGATCAGTTTTAGGACTAAGTTGTAGTAGAAATCTCAAGAAATCTGATGTATGCAAAGTATGATGTGAAGGCAAACAGTATCGACGACCTTTTGAAAGTAGTGCAAACAGAGCAATATCGCTTTTAGAAGTAGTAGTACATGTAAGTAGATCTTTGTGGACCTTTTGAGGTGAATTCTATCAGTGGGTCGAGGTACTTCATGCTGTTTGAAGATGATTTTAGCAGGATGGCTTTTGTTTATTTTTATATACCGGGTAGGGCAGCGAAAACGAAACAAGGTCGATATCTCGTAGTGATCATTCATTGAAAAAAATCACTCGGACCCGTCAATTTTTATTCGGAGGGGGAAATCTTCTGCACATATTTTCAATGTTGTCACTTCAACCCTCTCACGGGGGTAAGCGCCAACCCCTAAATCTTAAATGGCAGTAGGGGTCGAGCGATACCTCATTTCAAAGGTCATCGAATTCTCTTTTCAACGGTGCCTAGTTTTTTGAATTTACTATTTTTTTTTTTTCAAAAAATATTTAAAATTAGAATGTATTTAGTTGAATTTTATTGAGTGATAAAAAAAACCTAGACTTAAACCTTGTAATTTCAAGTTGGATAGCACACGAGTTAAAAAAAAAACACATAAAATCACTTCTTAAGTGAAAATTGTTATAACTACAAAATTGAGAGTGCTCAAAATGACTAAAACAGTGTACTAGTTCCGTCTATTTTCAAATGCGTTTTCTCGAAAACCACTGCATCAAATTCAAAAAAATAGGCACCGTTGAAAAGAGAATTCGATGACCTTTGAAATGGGGTATCGCTCGACCCCTACTGCGAGAGGGTTGAAGTGACAACATTGAAAATATGTGCAAATAAAATCGACGTGTCTGAGCGATTTTTTTCAATGAACGATCAATACTACGAGATATCGACCTTGTTTCGTTTTCGCTGGCCCACCCGGTATACTCCAAAGAATTTAAGCAGTATGTTGAGAATTGTACCAACAGAAAATTGAAACTCTTAGATCAGATGGAGGTGGTGAGTTCTGCAGTCAAGTTTTTGAAACTTTCCTGAAAAGATTTGGCATTTTACATCAAACGACAAATCCACACTCACCGGAGCAGAATGAAATGCTTAGGAAACTCAACTGGACTGTGGTTGAAAAAGTAAGATGTTTGCTATTCGATTCCGAGTTAGAAAAGAAATTCTGGGCAGAAGCGACTCATACGGCTACACATGCGCAAAAGAAGTGTTGTTAAAGGCTTGAATAAGAAAACACCTTTTGAAATGTGGACAGGCAAAAACCAGATGTCAGTCACATTCTCATTTTTGGAAGCGAAGTTATGATGCATATCCTCAAGGCAAATAGAAGGAAGTTAGACAAGTAGTCAAAGAAAATTATACTAGTAGGTTTTTCCACCAATGTTAAAGGTTACAGGCTCTACGATCCTAAAGACAAGAAAGTAGTGACCAGTAGAGATGTACCTAATTATTATAGAAAAAGACAGAAGAACTTTATCGCTTTCTTTAACAAGTCCTCAATCTGAGTTTCCTTTAAGAGTACCCGATTCAGTGGGGGATGTAGGTCACACAATCGAAAATACTACTGATGATGAGGTCGAAGCATCTGTTAAAGATGAAAGTGATTCAAATTCCAGGAAATAGAACACCGAAAGTTTTCGACGAATATGTTATATATTTATGCAAGATGTACCGAGCACAGTCTCGGAAGCAGTTGCTAAGCCAGATGCAGATCGTTGGGAGTAAGCAATTTCTGAAGAAATCGAATCTTTCAGTGAGAATGAAGCTTGGGATCTTGTTGATCCTCCTCAGGATGCACACGATGTAAGTGGGTTTTCAAGAAAAAGTGTGAAAGTGAAAATCGTGTGAGCTTTAGAGCTCGTCTAGTAGCAAGGAGTTTTACCCAGCAGGCTGGAATTGATTATGGGGAAACTTTTTCTCCTGTCACTAAAACTTAATCTTGAAATTACACACCTAGATGTGAAAATAGTTGTCTTTCTGAATGGTTTGTAAGAAGAGAAAGTTTTGATGATACAGCCTGAAGGTGTTATCTCTGTTGGCCAATAATCTAAAGTATGTAAATTAAAAAGAGCTGTCTATGGTTTAAAACAGTCATCTAGGGTATGGAACCATAGAAGTAGATGAAGTTTTAACCAGGGTAGGATTTGAAAAATCTGATTTTCAGCCATGTCTAGCCCCCGGACTATGATGGTTTCACATTATTGCTCAAAATCGAGAATCGCCCTCTAGCGGCTAAACGGTTTAAGAAATCAAAATGCGGTTTGCACCAATCAAAATTTCATGAAATTTGAGCCTCAGAGTGGGGGGTTAATTTTTTTCTATCTCTAAAAATAAAGGGTGTTTCCATAAGTGTCCAAATTGGCCCACCCTGTACAAATAGGAAATTCCTAACCTAATTTTACTTGTCTGTTCAATAAGAGACATACGTTTTGCCACTAGAACAACTGGTACTTCTAAATAGGTATTAAAAATACTATATATCAAAAAGTGTTCATACCTTCATCTGTTTTATATGTTTAAAACATGACAATAATGTTTAGACTTGATGTATACTAGTATGTCAGTTTGTATAGTCGTTAATAGTAATATTCTATCAGAGAATAATTAGTGACGTGTTGTTATTTTGTCATTCCTTAAAATATATCCAATATAAAACCAATAAATTCCAATAGTAAATTAAAATCCAAAAAATCTATATTCCAGAGTTATAGTTCAGAAACTAGAAACTAAAGCTTAAAAACTGTTTGGATTTAATAACCAGGGGAATATGATTTAATTTTTCTTGAATCTCTTTCTGTGACCAGTATAAAATCCTCCGCACAAGTTCCGACAAAATTGAAAATTTAGGTTATAGCGTCAATTTTGAAAATAATAAAAGAAATAAAAACAAATTTTCATCTAAAGTATCATCCAGTTCTGATAATTTTCCTGACCACATTGGAAGATCAGGATCCCACAAATTATGAAATTATTGAGAAAAAGTCCGATGCAATTTTGTGGAAAAGAGAAATGCGAAAAGAAAAGTATGATTTGTTGGTTGAATAGAGTTCACGGATCCTTGCAAATGTGTCCGATTCAAGAAGAGCCCTGACCAGAAATAGTTATTTATGTACCAAGGCTTGTAAGTACACGCTACAAGTCGAGGTGCATATGATATTTTTTATGCTACCGTACATTCAAGATAATAAATATCATTCCAATATTTTAAGTTCTTCAATACAGGAAAGTATCCCTGTGTTAAATGTGACTAGTTGTAAAAATGTTTCTTTTACTTTCAAAATTACAAAGTAAATAACTATGAAGTATCTCATTTTTATATTATTACCTACCTATCTGTTTATGCTAATTTCAACTTTTTGACGTCTAGGTATTTTCTATTTGTTTCAATAAAATTGTATCCTTAATTTGTTTTGGGTTTTTTATTTAAGAAGTCGAGTGTTTTTGTGACATTATTTTGACAGATATATGAACCAAGCAATTTTCACCTTTCATATCAACACTTTTTTGGCCTGGTCAAAAAAGTAACTTTTTTGGCCCGGTCAAAAAAGTAACTTTTTTGACCCGGACTGTAAGTGACACTTACAGTTCATGGACGTAGGTCAAAAAAGTCAACTTACAGAATGGGTAGCACAAAAATGGATTTTTAAAACAAGACGAGATAATATTCGGAAAATTTGTGGTGATTGAGCTAGATTGGAGCTCAAAGGTTGTTATGAAGAAACATTTAACCAGTTTTTTTTGGAATGTCTTCCAACTATAATCTTGCAATTGGCCAGAGGGATGTAGTAACAGCTTTTTTACAGGGCAAGTTATACAGAAAATATTATATTATTTTGATTTTAAAGGAAGTCCTAATCTAGTTTGCATTCAGTAAAGATATCACTATGTTTGAAGAAAATTGTTAAATTACGTTTTCAAATAAATCATTTTGAAAAAATAATCCATGAGTCCTATTGGCCAAGTTTATTGAATCCAATAAAACAAAAATATATAATCTCAACTTGAAAGAACTTAAAATTCTGTTTGCAAAAATGAATTTCAGCTTTTTCCATAATATATAAAATTTGATCCTCCGTATCCTTTCCACAGACAAAGATCCATATTTGATTTAATGTCGAGAAGAAACCCCTAAATCGATCCAGCGACAGCACATAAAAGTTCGCTAAGCTAATTCATAAATTGAAGTTTTTATCAGCGAGAGACTGTGATTGCGAAGAGTAGCTGTCGATATAAGGTCGGGCTGTATAAACAGACCCTCTCTCTTGCCAGTTATTTGAGTAGCTTCGGCAAACAGTTCGTATTTGTTTTCCAGAAACACTTTTCGGTTTTGATTTATGGCGTCAGCATGTTTGCTTTTTGTGTCTGTTGATATTCGCCGAACAGTTAGAAGCTTCATTAAACTATTGTATCTTTATTACCGGAACATAATTTCGTTACGGCCTATAATACCATTTCCTTTTTTTTTAATTATCCGGACGGTCATTTATCATTCCGCCCATCAAAACAAAATAGCACAAAAAATCCGTTGATGACGTAAATCAGCGAAGGGCTTTATTCTAAAATCAAACAAAAACTTATCATTAAAAATGTGATACACAAAGCTTGTGGTAGAGACAAAGCGCCGCGAGCTTTTCCTTTAAAAATAAATTATAAAAGAGTTTCTAAATTTAAATACTGAATTTGGAAGAACGGGGAAACTTTTTAAGCGCTAAATTACTATTTAGAAATTGAGTCCTCAAGAGGTTTCGTTCGTTTTGCAATTAGACAAAATGAGAAAATATTTTAAAATACAAATAACATTTTGGCAAAATTTATAAAATAGCGAATGGAAAGGAAATAATTTAAGTACACGCTTGTGAGTTCTGAAGCTTTTTAATTCGAAACTATTCAATTTTTTTTTTCCTTTTGTCTGCTGCAATCAACAAAATTGGGTATGGTAAAAAAGTGTATAATTTGAAACTGGATATGTATTTCAAGTTTCGTGTTCGGCCCTCGTTATACACGGGGGTAATTTTTGCAAAAAGGAAAAAGTAGGTAGGCAATCAACAACGTTATGATATACAGCTGAAAAGGGTTTTGTGATTTTTGTGAAAGTACGATTGGGAATTCAGGAATTGGAATTAATCAACTTGTTTGTGATTTTGGATCCAGTGTGTAATAGAAACTTCTCTAAATTTAGAATTTGCAAATAAAAATAAATTCAATATATTTACTTGCCAAGGAGAAGTGTCTATGACATCTACTTTTTGCAATTCGCAAATAAAAGGATATTGTTTTAATAATTTGCGAATTTTTGAAAAAAGCTAATCTTTCAATTTGCTGCTTAGCACAGGCACAGGTAGAACCACCTCCATAATTTGAAAATCATACAGAAGAGTGTAAGCCGATAGCAAAGAAATCTCGTCGATATTCCGAAGATGATTATAAGTTTATACAAGAAGTGAGAAAACTGGTAAGCGAAGGAATTATTGAAGAAACCACATCACCATATGGAGGGCGCAAGTGTTGGTTACACGCACAGAATATCACAAAAGACAAATGGATATTGATTATTCACAAACTATAGATAAATTCACTTTACGTCATGCATATCCTATTCCAAATATCGAATCATTAGTAACAAAAATAGTCAAATATTCGATATTTAGCACTATCGATTTAAAATCTGCTTATCACCAAATTCCAATTCGAGAAACAGATAAATCTTTCACAGCTGGTCGCCTATATCAATTTAGAAGAATTCCATTTGGGGTCACAAAAGGAGTATCCTCTTTCCAGAGAGTTACGAATCAATATTCCAAAAAGGGAATTCACAAGGTGTTTTCTCATATTAAGATGATGTGACAATATGTGGGGAAAATCAAAAGTCTCATGATTTAAATTTAGCAAAATTTTTAGAAATAACTAAGAAATACGAACTTACACTGAATCAAAAAAAGTACATATATATACCTAATAAAATATCTGTTTACTAGGATATACTATTAAAAACAAGACATTGAAACCTGATTCTGAGACTAAAACCTCTAATAAACTTGCCAGTTCCTGAAAATTTGCGAAGTCTTCAAAGAGTGGGCATGTTTTCACATTATTCGAGGTGGATTCAAAATTTTTCAGATAAAATTAGACTTAATTAATTGTAAAACATGTCCCATGACAAACGAAGTCAAACAGGATATTGAACAACTCAAAACAGACATAGCAAATTCCCTTCTTTTCTTTGTATTATGGATGAAGATGAAGCTTTAATTATTGAAATTGATGCATCGGACTACATTAAGCCAGTCACGGAGAACTGTTGGATTTTTTCCTTGAACATTATCAGATATTGGAAAGAAGCATTCCGCGTGGAAAAAAGCATACACTTGTATAGAAGCACTACGTAAATGATGTTATTTTTTAATTGGAAGATATTTTAAGCTTGTTACAGATGAAAAATCAGTGTCGTTCATGTTTGTTTCAAAACAACATTCTAGAATCAACAATGATAATGTCATGAGATGGAGATTGGAGCTTTCTTGTTATACCTATGATATAATCTATCGTCTCCGGAAAAAATGCTTTCTCAAGGATTTGCAGTTCATTTTCAAATGATACTTTATTTGCATTACATAAAAATTTATGTCATCCTGAAATAACAAGAATGTACCATTTTATTAAAGTTAAAATATTTACCTTACTCTTTGGAAGATGTAAAAAGAATGACGTTGAGTTGTACTGTATGTGCAGAAAAAAAACCCAGATTTTGTAAGAATGTTGCAACTCATTTAATAAAAGCAACATCACGTTTTGAGAGGCTTAACGTTGATTTTAAAGGACCACTATCAAGTTCTCATACTAAAAATGAATACATGCTAATTATAGTAGATGAATTTTCAGGATTCCCTTTTGCTTTTCCTTGTAAAGATACATTAGCTTCTACTACTTATTATAAAATGCTTAAATAATCTATTTTCAATATTTGAAATGCCAGCTTTCATACATTCGAATCGTGGATCAGCATTCATGTCAAAGGAACTTGCTGAATATTTGCATTCTCGTGCGATAGCTTCTAGTAGAACCACACCGTCTAACCCGGAAGGAAACGGACAAATTAAACGATAAAATGGATTATGGAAATCTGTCAGTTTTGCACTCAAATCTAGAAAACTAAAAACTACTCAATGGGAACTTGTGCTCCCAGATGCCTTACACTCCAATAGGTCTTTACTTTATACTGCAGCGAACTTTATGCCTCATGAGAGATTATCAATGCAACGCAAGTCAACTAATGGAACGTCAGTTCCAACATGGCTAAAACAATCAGATTTTGTTTTGCTCAAGAAACATGTACGACGTAGTAAATAATATGATCCTTTGGTAGACGAGGTTGAGCTCTTAGAGGTTAATCCAGACGATGCTTTAATTACACATAAAAATGGAAAGGAGACCCCTGTTTCTGTGAAATACTTGGCACCCAGAGGAAATATAAAACTTTTAGATACACCTTCGGAATAAAGCAATATTTAAAATCCTATTGTGACAGTATACAAATGAAGTTGTTCCTGTGTGCCCAATCACTAAAGATTTTTCAATATCTAGTCAATCTATGCTACCAAACGCTGGGAAACCCTTATCACCAGTGGCTGCAAGACACCTAGATCTAGACCATAAATTGCAACCAGAAGATGCAAACGACTCTAATTAAGACCAAAAATTGATAAATCATGAAAATAGAAAATCTGGAGATTTACAAGATCAACCACGCAGATCTTCTAGAATCCGAACTGAGCTAAAGTATTTCTTAGATTACCTATGTCAAAAACTAGACTGGGGGAGAATGTGGTATGTTATCCCTGATGCATTCCATTTCACCTGGGTAATATATATAATGAATAGTGGCCAGTAATACCGTTTTTGTTATATATTTGTTTGTGTTTGTCACATTGACATTGTTAAATGTAAGAGTTTTGTGATGTAAGAATTGTGGAAATAAGTTAAGTTTTGCGAATATGCCTTATTCAAGAAAGGTTTATTTATTACAAAACACAGTGCGGAGTCCAAAAACACATACATAAGTACTCGGTAAAAAAAATAAAAAAAAAAAAAAATATTAGAAAGGTAGTAGCAAAATAACCGACCATTATAATATAACAAAACCGAAAGTGTAAGGAAATCAAAAACTACTTCATTTTACACGCAAACACAAACAAATATAGGATTCCGTAAAAGAAAATATTTTGGTAAGGAGAAGATCTACGCCCAGGATGTTTCACTGTTGGTTGACAATTTTCCAGAAATAGAAGATTTCATTATGAATGACTTTGGCAGAAAGTCGACAAACAAAGTCACATAACCTATAAATAGCATTGTCAATGTTATTAATTTTTTTTTCAATTTTGGGCTTAAATTTAATAATTATGGCAGTTTTGGGAGAACGTGATATGTTTTATCGAGAGGCGATGAAGCGATGTGTGTTTGGTGATTGTAAAAGTGATAGTCGAACGAGTTCCATTAAATTAACGACCCCATTTGCCTCCACTGGAGTTTAAGGTAACACAGCATCTTGTCAAATCTACGCTTTCGTAAGTATTCGGTGCATTCGCTATGGCTTCTTTGGTTGCAAAACGTTTAATAAAATTAACAGAAAGTGATGTGACAGGTGCTGTGTTACCTATAACTCCAGTAGAGGCAAATGGGGTCGTTAATTTAATGGAAATAGTTCGACTATCACTTTTACAATCACCAAACACACATCGCTTTATCGCCTCTCGATAAAACATATCACGTTCTCCCAAAACTGCCATAATTATTAAATTTAAGCCCAAAATTGAAAAAAAAATTAATAACATTGACAATGCTATTTATAGGTTATGTGACTTCGTTTGTCGACTTTCTGCCAAAGTCATTCATAATGAAATCTTCTATTGCAAAGGATATCAAAAAAATCACTTTTTTCTCCAAACGTCAAAAAAACGTCACTTTGTCAGCACCTGTCAAGATGTTAGAAATTTAATTTCTATGCTGGTAGGCAAATCCAGCTGGTTAACACCTGTCGAGGTGGTAGAAATTTAATTTTTCTCCAAACGTCAAAAAAACATCACTTTGTCAACACCTGTCAAGATGGTAGAAATTCAATTTCTATGTTGCTAGGCAAATCCAGGAGGTTAACACCTGTCGAGGTGGTAGAAATTTAATTTCTATGCTGCTTGGCAACCCCAGCGGCAGCAAAAGTACTTTTGGTGCCGCTGGAGCGGCAGTAAAAGTACTTTTAGTGCCGCTCGTACTTTTACTGCCGCTCAACCATCCAGTTACCCCCGAGCTTACCACATTCGTTTGGAGAAAAAATAGCGTGTTGCATACGGAGTAGAAGCACTTTTTTGTGCTTCAGCAGTATTGCAAGCCTCACTACGTTCGGCTCGCAAATCTACTGCTTCAGCACAAAAAAGTAAAGCTTCTACTCCTAATACAACAATATACTATTCTATGCTACTAGGCAACCGCAGCGGCAGTAGAAGTACTTTTTTGTGCTACCCATTCTGTAAGTTGACTTTTTTGACCTACGTCCATGAACTGTAAGTTACTTTTTTGACCAGGTCAAAAAAGTGTTGATATGAAAGGGGAAAATTGCTTGGTTCATATCTCTGTCAAAATAATGTCACAAAAACACTAGACTTCCTAAATAAAAAACCAAAATCAAATTGAGGATACAATTTTATTGAAACAAATAGAAAATACCTAGACGCCAAAAAGTTGAAATTAGCATAAACAGATAGGTAATAATAGAAAAATGAGATACTTCATAATTATTTACTTTGTAATTTTGAAAGTAAAAGAAACATTTTTACAACTAGTCACATTTAACACAGGCATACTTTCCTGTATCGAAGAACTTAAAATATTAGAATCTTAGTACTAAAGGAATCCTCGACTATCATAGAGGAACTTGTGCTGGGAGTTGCGGATTCAAATCTTACATTCTCTGAATGTACGGTAGCACAAAAAATATCATATGCACCTCGACTTGTAGCGTGTACTTTTTTGGCCTCAAATGCTTGCAAACCTTGGCCCTACGGGCCTCGGCTTGCAAACTGCATCCTCGGCCAAAAAAGTAACACTTACAAGCCTTGGTACATAAATAACTATTAGTGCCGCTGGAGCGGCAGCAAAAGTACTTTTAGTGCCGCTCGTACTTTTACTGCCGCTCAACTATTCACTTGCCCCCGAGCTTACCCCATTCGTTTGGAGAAAAAATAGCGTGTTGCATACGGAGTAGAAGCACTTTTTTGTGCTTCAGCAGTATTGCAAGCCTCACTACGTTCGGCTCGCAAACTTACTGCTTCAGCACAAAAAAGTAAAGCTTCTACTCCTAATACAACAATATACTATTTTGTAATAAACTCATGTCCGCAATCAGGCTGTTTTGCCACGCCAGTAAAACAAAATATGCTTGAGTTTCCTTATTTATATGTATGTGGGTGTTAGGTTATACAAATTTACAGAAATCGTTCATAATACTTATCATACAACGATTGCTTTACCGATTTATGGATTCGTGAATCCTTCAGAGTTTAGAAGGTTTTTGGCTTTTTGGTATGCTGTGGGTGTAGATGTATATGTTCTGTCCTAGAATCAATCTTCGGGGTACTCTGCTACTAACCTTCTCGCTCCTTAGCATTGTTCTAACTGAATAAGTTGGCAAGTCTTTGCTTGGTGTTACTTCCAGCGCCAGTGCCCTCTCTCCAGTTAAATCAGCTGGGAATGTGCTCTACTTTTTACTCAGTTGGGTGATCAGCTCTGAAGTCCAATTGTTCGTCAGAAATCAACGTGTACTTGAGAGGTCTCTCTGATACCTTGCTCAGAATTGGCAAAAACTGATGGGACGCGTCTTCTAGAATGCGGTTTGTTCTTCTTTGCTTTCGTAAGCATGATAACTTCCTAATGTGATTCCAAATTCAAAATTTTATCAACGCAATTAAAGCATTTACAACGTTAGTATTAATATAAATGTCAAGCTGCAAAACTTCATTATAAATATAATACAAAAAAAAGACAAGAGAACAATTAAACGTCAAAATAATCGTTTTAAAATACACACTTATTTAATCACAACATTTAGGTACCTATAATCCCATAACATAAGACATAAAGTATAAAAAGATATAAAAAATACACAAAAATATAAAAAGATGACGGATTAAAGGTAAAAGTAACAAAATAAAACAAAAACAATAACAATTTAAAACAATTGAAAATCCTGTCTGACAATACAACCATTAGGCAATTCAAACCACGTGACATTCAAGATGGCGTGGCGGCCACACATGGACCAAAAAACACAAAAAATTATCTATTTTCCGCCTGATTTAATAGTTTCGGTACATAGTCAACAGATATTTTATTAAATAATCAAAATCAAGGTTGCAAGAAAAACTCCAAGCAAAATAATTTAAAATACGCATAAAAACATATTCAAAACAAACTTGCTTGGCCGCCACGCCATATTGAATTTTCCATTTTGACAGATGGATTGAATTGCCTAATTATGTAAGTTAGGTTCGTTTCACCAGGGTTCATACTTGACCTTGAAACTTGAAAAAAAAAGGGTTATCGTAGATTAATAATTCATATTACACATTCAATTTTTTTGACAAATTAAAATGAATGACTTCTGGTTTAAGAACCGACGAATGTATTCGACGTCATTGATTTGTTTCAGTCAATTTTTATTTGTTAAACAAGGAAGGCAAATGCTGGTGGCAAGTACAAACCCTGGTGGAACAGACTTTAGGTGTTTTTCAACTTTAGATCTAAGGCGGGGCGCTTACTGAAATAACGTGGCTTATGAAGTGGCGTGTGATCTAGCAAGTGGAACGCATTACGTTACGTGCCACTAAATGCTTGTTACTTGCCTTGTCACTTCAGTGGGCTCTTGCTTATTTGTTTATGTTCGCTTGATTTGATGTAGCATGCTAGATGCGTGCTACTTGCTAGATCACACGCCACATCATGAGCCACGCTATTTCGGTGGGCGCCCTGCCTAAATTGGTTAAAGCTATAATTAAAAATATCAATATTATCACATTTTTTAATAACATCATCTGTCAATTTACACAATCTTGATATGGGTGGGTTCAGACCGTAGTTTGTTCGGTGAAAATCAATATAGAAAAGCTGACTATTTCTAGAATTATTAGGAGATATGTGTATACCAATATCTGCAAGTAATTCAGGGGTCTCCATATGTAACATTTGATATAACAAACAGATGTCAGAAAAGTTTTTCCTTCTCTCCAAAGATGATAAGTTCAACAATTTTCTAATTTCTTCACAATCAATATTTTCATAAGGAATATTTAGTTTAAATCGTATTCTTTGAGAAATTTATTTTGTACTCTCTCTAGTATTGCCCTATGCACAGCATAATATGGTTGCCACACGGTACTTCCATACTCTAGGATGGATTGAACCAGAGAACAATAAACATCTCCTATTGTTAAAACAATATTGAAACCCGAGTTGAAACCCTTAACCCTAAACACAAACCCCAGGCACCTCATTGCTCTATTTGTTATTATATCTATATGTTTTCAAAAGGTTAACTCGCTGTCTAGCCAGATGCGAAGATACTTAACTGTTTTGTCTCTCCCACTCCAATGAATCAAGTGTATAATCGAAAACAATGGGGCCCCTAGATCTATTGAATGACATAACACTACATTTTTCAATGTTTAAAGTCAAATTATTCAATTCACACCAAGCAGAAAATCTATTTGAATCTTCCTGCAACAAAATACAATATTCAGTGGATTAAATTATCTTAAAAATTATCAAATCATCAGCAAATGCAAGAAACATACTAGATTTAAATACATGGTCAACATCATTTAATAAATAATTAAAAAGAAGTATAGGCAGGTGTCCACTCTGAGCAACACCAAAAATAACTACCACTTCTGGGGAGATATAATTGTTCATTTTGACAGATTGTTTTCTGCCTGTTAGATTACTCTGAAACCACCTAATTAAAATGCCGTGTAAACCAGCCACCGCCAACTTTTTTAAGAGAATGTTATGATCAACTTTATCGAAAGCCTTCGAGAAATTAGTATAAATTGCATCAACTTGATACCTATTCCCGAAAGCTTTCAACAGAGCCCGCTCATAAGTTATTTGTTATGGTGGATCTTCCCTTCATGAAACCATGTTGTCCATTGATAATGATTATGTGATTTTATCTGCAACAATACCTTCAAAAACTTTGGCTACCTTTGATATTGTGCGATAATTTTCAATATCTGATTTATCTCCATTTTTGAAGACTGGAGTAACATAGTATTTTTCCAGGCTGCTGAATATGTATCAGTAGACAATGGCAAATTAAAAATATCACACAAAATTTGAGACAGAACAAACCTGCAGCCTTCTAGGAAAACAACAGGCATGCTATCTGGCCCAACACCTAGAATATGCTTTAATTTGCAAACTCTGTCAAAAACATCAAATGGAGATAGCTTCAGCTGCCCAAGATCGACCATCCTATCCGATTCAAAAGTAGCCCCCGCAGAGTTGTCATATTCCGATTATACCGATGCAAAATGACCATTGAACATGTCAACTATATCCTGTGGATCATCACTGTTCCTTCCATTGAGATTCATGCACTGAGGATATTCAAAGTCTCCTTTTTTTGAATTTGCATATTTCCAGAAACTCTTTTTGTCTTTGAGCTAACTTTCATTGAGATGCATGCACTGTCATTCATGCACATGTCTTTAAAAGCTTTATATGGGCTTTCTTTTTTTCCGTAATTAAGTTCTTAACTCCGTTATTCATCCACTTAGGGAATTTTGGTGATTTATAACGAGCTGTAGATAATAAGTCAATTATGTCGAACAATGTCTTATAAAAACTTTCAACAGCAATATCTACATCGGTACACTCAGATATAAAACTCCAATCTACATAAAATAAATATATTTGCCTAAAGTCTGCTCTCCTTAAATTATAGTGAAAATAGTCGAAGGGTAAGCTGAAAATTATTATTAAGAGAGAAAATGCACTCTGATACTGGATGTGGAGCAACTCATTTTGATAATGGACTACTGGCATTAATCGTAACAGAGACATCTTTGTGGTTCGAGAAAAATAAATCCAAGTTTTTACCATACCTGTTCGGAATTTCTATATTTTGATACAGACCAAGATAAGCCATCCAATCTGCAATAACCTTGTCAAATGGAGACAAGAAGCCAATTGGACTGGTTCCATTTACACTGTTCATCCATGATCCAGTTTCAGAATGGAGTCGAGTTGATTATTTTGGCCAAGGCCATCACAGCCTTACTAGGGATCTTCTCGATCATCTTGAAAGATTATATTACGGCCTGCCTTTCCGGCTCTCGGGCCTTCGATGATATCATAGCTTTCCTTTTGGGTTTCCGTTAATGCATCTCGACTCCATGAATGTCATCTTCACCTGAATGTTGATTCAGATGCCCTTCCGGGCCTTCCCGCTCTAGAATATTTGCAACTTCAGCTTTATCTTCGTCAAAGTCCTCCTAATTCGCAGATACTTTTGCATTGCTTCTGATCCCATCTGACTACTTCAGGGGTTTCCTTACGGCTTGGACTTAGTGCTTTACATTGATTTTTATTTTTGTCAATATTATCTATAATTTCTAGAGAAAGAAAGATGTCAGGTAGTTACCAGTAATATGTGGTATGACAGAGCAGGGGTCACAGATATAGTGACGGAATGAAAGTTTAGTTTAGCTTGAAATAAATCTTTGAAACTATATTTCGTTTATTCCAAATATCCGAACCTTACATTCCCGACCATTATCTCATCTCAATTTATGAATTTTACAAATAAGTTTAGCTTCCTCCAATTGTAAATACTCAACAAATCTATCGTATGTTTCAGATTTAGTTTTTCAAATTAATACTATTGATAGATTTGAAAAATCATCTATGAATGTAAGAAAATATCTACCACCATCCATAGCTACAGAAGTAGTAGGTCCACACAAATTCGAATGTACAATTTCAAGAAGTCTAGTACCTACTTTTTGTACGAGAAGTGCCAAAAGAAATTATCGTGATTTTTCCTTTAATACAAGGCTCACGAATCTTTAAATTCTTATCTATCCCTCTAAGCATATCAGTCCTAATAATTCCCTTCAAACCGCTAAAACTAATGGGCATATCTTTTATGTACCATTTTATATATTCATATATAATGCCACAAGAAAAAAAAATTTGTTGGCAAAATTTTCGACTGGTATGAAAGTTTGTTGCTTGGCAATTTCGCGAATGACATTTTCATGAGCGAAATTACCAAAAAGCAACAAACTTGAATAAAACAAAGAGAAAAATTTTGCCTACATAATTTTTTATTGAGTGGTATTCGGCTGGACTATTTCACGAGAAAAACAAGCCAAATTTACATTTGGAAAATTTATTTTCTTTAGGTGACACTTGTCAAACTCAATTAGACATTCCAACGACCTGTCAAAAAGTGCGTTGTGGCAGAAGTTCATTATCCCGTATATGAGAGTATGTAATTTAAAGCTTTTTAAAGTGCATTTTGTGGTTGTTTTGTGACTGAACTCTGTTTATTTTTTTATTTTATTGACTTCACTAGTATAAAGGATAAAGGATATATTAACTAATTTTTATAGAAAATTTGTTAATTTTTGTTGCACTAAAGCGTTTTACACCCCACTAGTGTTTCTTCCAATTAAAAATGCCACAAACGGGTCTTGAAGTTGATTGTGGAAGTAGTTTCAACAAGGTAACAAGGATGATGTCAGGCTTTTTTCATTGCCCTTGTTATAAAATTTTCCAATTGAAACGTGAAAATTTTTCACTACCACTGTTCCTGCATCTGAAATAAAGCTATTTTCGAAATATTCGTAAGAATCGAAGCTTTTTTAGGCCTTCATTTGCTCATTAATGTGAACTGTGGATCAAAATGTCATCTGGACATTTTTTTAAACTAACCTTTCGCCCAGATCCCGATTTTCCTGCATTCAAGTCTTTAAATATTTACTCTGCATCTCAAAAAGTATATTATAACAAAGTAAACTGTAATTAGCTTGAAAATATTCCAAATAAACTCAAGATAAACAAACAAACGTCAAATTTTCCACGGTCGCCATATTGAAAAATCACGTGGTTTGGAGAGCCTAATAGTTTTTTACCTTAACCACACGAAATTTGGTCGCTGAAAAACCATCATGTTGGTTTTGCCCAGGTAGGAACAGGTAGAAGTTTTGTCAGTAGGAAACCGGCCGTTCCTATGATATTTTGCCCGTGTAAAACACTCTAGTGAAATAGTCACTATCATTATTTTCAACATTCAGGCATCCAGGCGAAGCGAGTTCAAATGACATCTCATATAGATTATCCCTATTACCGATCCCTAAAATCTTATTTCTAATATCTAATAATTTAACTTGCTCTTTTTCAAACAACACTTTGATATTTGAAATTCCTAACTTTTGACAGAAAGTAGGTTTTTTTTTTAGCTCAGGAATGTAGAGCACATTTTGAATTGTACATTTTATTCTCTTATTTTCAACATAACTATAAGCTTCAATATTTCCAACTCCCACAGTCAACAAGAAACTTGAATCTTTTGCTGTTACAACTTTTATTGGATTTTCTAACATACATAAATTCGAACAATATTCTTACTTGTTGGCCATGTGATCAGTATAGCCAGAATCAATGTAAAATCGGTGCAAATCCAATAACAACTTGCCAAAACAGTCCAGAATCGCTTGTCACTGCGAAAAGGAACCCGAAAAATGTCCTACAGGTGGAAACAGAATGTTCCTTTTAAATTACTTTGTACACTGAAATGCAACTTTTTTCTTGTAAATACATGAATTATAATAATAATAATTACCTTCAACTTTGTGTATTTTTTTCTTACACTTAAGTCGTAGCCCTAAAAATTTCCGGATATGTACTCCGAATTTATACTCAGAGGCATATTCCGGTTATTACAGTGTTTACTTAAGGGTTTTCTCAATTTATTCCAGCTTCAACAACTGTCTCGAAATTTCATAGTTTATTAAATGTTGCAATATTAAAGAAGATATTTTTAAATCTTGGCATTTATTTAGAATAAACTCTGCTACATTGTCTTTTGTTTGTTTTCTGTTGTCTTACTATATTTTTTGATATTCTTTTAAAGAGCCCAAGGGAAAATTTTATGTTAAGTTTCGCCATTTTGACCCACGTCTGTGTCTTTTAGCCTCTTCGGGGAAAAAATTCATCTTAGAAATTTTAAAATTTTGTATTGAAATTTTTTTTTTTTTTGTTTTTAGCAGAAACCAAGGCGGAGGCAGCTACTTAGGCGACGTCAACGTTTCGGCTATATTGGACTCCTTCAGTGTGAGCTACGACAAGCGTGTAAGACCCAACTACGGAGGTGAGTGCCACGTTTGCAGTCAACGTCGCTTTACGTGTACCACTTTATGACATTAATTTATATTTTATATGGTTTTAAGTTTGGTTTTACTTTTTTTTTTGAAAATTGGTTGTTTTTGTGGAAATATTATTATTGTCATTATAAAGTTCAAACCTTTTTTTATCAATTTATGCCTTACGTGGCAAAGAAATAGAGTGATCACGTGAACAGGAAGTGCAGGAAACAATCCAAAGCCACCATATACTTTATAAATGTTTTTTGAAGTTTTATATTATAAAAGATGCATCTCTCATCTAAACGAGTCTGAATCTCATTTTTATTGTTCCATTTCTTTGCCGATCCGAGTATTTAGATCAGGATGTTAAAAAAATCCTCTGCCATGAACGTTTCGGTTTATTTCAATTCATCTTCCTGACACAGGAAAAGTAACAATTATTATATAAAAATGAACACTTAAACACTTGCAAATAATTTGTCTCATTACGTCGTTGGGATTTAATGATGATGTGAACATTGAAAGGTGTTTTACAGAAATTAAAAATGTATAATTGAAAACAGACAAATTAAAATAATTCGAAGAAAAAACAAGTACCATAACGTAGACAAGGGATTCAGTTTACTAAGCTGTGAATCTGAGTTCAATGTCAATTTGGCTTTCTATATTTTTTTCTGAAATGAATATGTCGTGGCACCTTGTTTCTATACATTTTATTTTCACTTTATTTGATGGTGTAAAATAAGTCGAAAGAAACATTAACTTGGCTTCTAAGCATCTACTAAACTTTTTAATAATCTTGATTTATGAATATTAATGACAATAATAAATAAATCACTCAGACATAATAGCTGCTCACGAAATGCATTCAATCTTAGCTAGGCTTAGCTATTCATCTTTCTTACTCAACTTTGAGAATAATTATTATGAAATAGCTATGTTCGTAAGCAACTAAGTGTATAATAATTAGGTTTTGTTTTTTCAAATACGTCGGGCTCGTATGTGTTAGCAATTCATAAAATTCAAAACTAAATAGCGCCAATGATAGGTCCTTGGAGCATGCATGAGACTTGTTGCTTTAATAAAAATCATATTCAACTAAGTATACATATTGAAGAAAAACATATTCATTCATTATCCTATATACATTTTTTGCTACTGATATTTTTTGATAAATATTATAATATACTATTGGGTGTTTTATAACTTTTTTCAAAGTGATTTAGGAACGAATTACTAAAATGAGAAAAATGGTACGATGAACTTCTTTAATTCATTAAAAAAAAACTTTCGTCCACAACCTATGAGATAGGAGCTTATTATTACATTATATTTACCTAATTTAAGTAATCTAATACAACAAATGATATAGTTTTTTGCATAAAAAGATATTATCATACGCTATATTAACACTGAGAACTTTTCTTTAAAGAGTGATTGCTTTCCTCTTCTTTTAGATGCTGTACTTAATTTGCCTATTTTCTGTTTTGTGTGTTATCATCAGTTCTCAGATGATCTTTTTCAAGTTTGGTAGAATCTCCTGTTACCCGCAAAACCGATTGAAAGGTAAATAATAACTAAATTTGAGGGAGTGACTGAAGTGAGACCGTGAATGGGTAACTAAAACAAAAAGAAAATAGAAAGATAGGGTTGGTCGGTGGCTTAAATCTAGAAACGGGACTTCGGGTTACCGACTAGCTTCCAATGCGGAGAGGGGTGTGGATCAATTAAATAATTATATATAGAGCGCCACCTGCTTTTCCCTGCAGTACACGAAGTCAACCGATATAACGAAAGCAGGAAACTTCTACGGACATATAGCAGCACAACCTGAAATATAAAAGTAAACAAGAAGGAAGGACAAAAGTGAAACGCTTTGCTACAATCAGGTACGGGTTTTTAATTAGAACCAGAACAGGTTTGACTCTAGAGTAGGTTCGGAGTGAGTTTTCCGAACGCCCTGGAACACTGAAAATTATTGACACTAGAACCAGAACAAGAACAAAATAAATCGACTAGGAGTACCTAACCTTATGTTCTAAAAATAATATTTACAATAAATTAACTCAACTTGAGTCCCTAAATAAAAAAATAGGAGTATTGTACTCAGAGATGTAAATCATTAAACAAGCTCACTAAATGCAGTACCTTCGTAAATGGCCATTTAACCTCAGTGTACAAGTGTTTTCCTGTATTCAGTGCAGCATGTATTTATGGGATATTAGAGAACTATAGATCATTAATTAAAGTTGAAGAAACAATACATAGCCTGAGGGGCAAATTCAATATTATGGGATAAAATAGGTAGTATAGATAAATAATTAAAATTGAAGTACCTAACAATACATAACCTGAATGGCAAGTTTCATATGATAAAGGTAATATAGATAATTAATTAAAATTTGAAATAAAAACACATAATCTGAAGGGTAATTTAATATTGTAGTAGAACTGCGTCGTTGTGGTGATTTACTCCAACAAGGGGTTGGTAAGGTTTGATAGGCTCCAGATATTAAGACAATACAACATACTTATCAAACCTGAGTAGTCCCTAAACTCTTGAGGCGAACCTGAAGGATTGGATTGATATCTTCCAGTGTTTCCGGTGGCCTGGGACTGGATCAGGGCCGCAACAAGAAGCAATTGGCCCTGGGCACTGAAGTTTAGTAACCAGGAGTCACTATAGCTTCCAATTGTCTAGAGGAGGCTGAAGATAGGAGGTACGACTTGAAATATACAGTAAGCTTAACGGTTAGCTCTCTACTCAAGTTAAGGACTAAAGCGTGACGAATTTAAGGTGACGTCTAAAGGTAAAGGCCTGAAACAAATCGACTTTATGAGACTGGGCGTGGAGCGATAGGTAGGTATGTCCAATATTCGGAATTCAACCATTTAATTCACAAAAAACTATGCTTTTACATAGAAAATAGAGACACACAGAGAAGACAAATAAGAAAAACCACTTACCAAAATACTTTGGCCTTTAGGAACAAACAATTGATCACTGTTTTTCGGCTCCCCAAGAAATCCGCGCAAGGCGCTTTGGTGCTAAAATAACGGATTAGCCACCCTAGATTTATGAGCGAAAACTGGACAACTCAGAAAATCGGCAAAATGTGCCTGAGGAATTTTCCCGAACACTTAATCGTGGAAAGTCCTCGACCTGAATGACCTCTGCTTGTCCCTGCAATGTTCTTTGAAAAGGTTCTGTCAAAACTCCAAGGTGAAAGGTCCTGGGGAATTTTGATGGTAGTTGAAGCATGGGACTTATTTAAATGAAGTTAGTAACGGTCATTGACCTTATTTGGAGCGCTGTCAATCTAGTCAATCTAATCGGATCAGACAATCACCTGTTCCAATATAAATATTGTGGTGATTTTATTAATAAATTAATTGACTATTTATTTTAACCCTACTAAAAGGAAATTAATTCCATTAATGATTCTGGGAAGAATGAAAAGTTTGATGAAAAGTGTGGCCACAACCATTGGAAAGAAAACAGTGGCTCGACGAAGGTATGCTATTCAGTGAGGCGAATACGCTTATTTCCTTTTATTTTGGCCCAGGAAAAATCATCCCTCAGTCGTCGAAATAAACATGAATTAGAATTCGTCCTTCTATATGCTTAGAGCAATATGCAGCCAGTTCAAGTTCGGGTGAACGTCTTCCATAGCTAGCCTTATCAATTTTGAAGATATCACGTTACCCTGCCTTAAACATTTATTTGTTAATTAGTCTCTTGGAATGTGTTCTGGCAAGATCCATGAATTATGTAGGTCTTCCATTGCAATATATTTTTTCTGATAGATTTTGTTGCTTAATCTACTACATAAAATGTATGGTCAGTGATATCCGTTTGTTGATTTCTTATAATCAACGCATTTTTTCTAATGATGTTTGGGTTTACCCCTATACCAAAGGACTGACAAAATCTGAAGTTTTATAAACTACTTGTTTAATATTGCCCTTATCCACATAGTTATAATAGAGCTCGACTTTTTGATAGGATATGACATCAGGAATTTGTATTTTTTTGTAGATAAATTAGGATCCATATAGGCTTCAAAATTGACAAATCAAATACATCAGAAAACGTTTGTAATCTTCCGCAATCCAACTTTGACTTGAGGGATTTATTGGAATTTCTTCTACTGACATTATTTAGTAGGAATTTCAGGGATTTGGGAAATTTGTATGCATTATTCTCAGTTTCATCAAAGAATCACTACACAGAAGTTCCTTGACAGAATATAAATATTAGATGATGCTTCAGATTTTTCATGGGCTTCATCGCCATACATTTTTTCTAATACATGTAGCTTGGATTGATCTGCTGATTCTAATTTGATGATGGATGTTTCTAAATCTTTTTCAGGTGTTTTCAAGTGATCTAATGAATCTTTGCCAGCAAAATTCATTACTTCTGCCCCAGCGTCAGATGTCACCGTGTAACATAATATTGCATATTGCACTATTGATTTATTGAAGAAATTTTTACTTGTGTTTGTCTTCCATGCCATGTGTTTCTTCATTTTTCTAACACGAATTTCAATTATTCCCGACGCTTTTATATCTGGCCAATAAAAAGCATAGAATAGGTAAGTAGGACAAAGAAAACGGCATAAGAAACTTAGCAGTTAAGAAAAAGACAGAGATAGAGTGGGAATAAATCAAAAAGCGACGCCAACTTGGATTATTCCCGGTGCTTGAGTGGCCAAGAGCTTGAAATAATAAAGAGACAGCACTATAAGAAGCTCAATAATTGAGAAAGAAACAGAAACAAAGTGGGAAAATAAAAAAAAGTAACACGAATTTCAATTATTCCCCGCGCTTGTGTGAGTTTGTATATTATTCTTGTATTTGGCCAATAAAAAGCCTAGAATAGGAAAGTAGGACAAAGAAAACGACATAAGAAACTTAGTGGTTAAGAAAAAGACAGGGATAAATGACGCAATCTTTCATTATTCCCGGCGTTTGACTATTCAGTGGCCAAGAGCTTGGAATATCGACAAGACAGCTTGGTTTCCCAACATGAGCTTCCAAACAAAATCTCTCTGTAGAGATGTAGTCTGTTTTGTAGGATGTTAATCTATGCTTTTTGTGGCTCCAATTCGTTTATTTTAAACATTCGGTAAGGCCATTTTTTGATGTTCCTAGGCCATCTATCATTACATTGAAACGCACTTCTTTATGTTAGACAGTGGACTACTGTTATATTTTCAGACATAAAGTAATGTGTGGTTATGGAGATATCCAGACGATTCAGTAATCAAATTATTCAAGTAGACGCTCCACAAGTATCTTCATCAAACAGCCTCCTTCCACGTCCACAGTTGAATATATGCCACCTAAAAATTTTCCAATCTGTTCTGAGCAGTTGCGATCCAATTTGACAAGATCCTTTTTAGGTCATTTATCCTGTTTCATTTGTCGGCTCTTGGTCTCCACTCAATGAGTTTCTTTGTCCATCTCCCGTTCTCTGGTCTTGCGACGTGGCCTGCCTATTTCAATTTTGTTTTATGCGAGAGGTTCTACAATATCGTCCACCCAAGTTCTTATGGAAATCTTATTATTCCTTACTGGGTCTTTTGAAGTTAATCCAAGCATGGAACTTTCCATTCGTCTATGTGTTACTCTCAACTTCTTGGTGAGAGTCAATGTCTCTGCACCATAGCTCCTCAGGACTGGGAGAACACACTGATTGAATGCTTTCCGTTCCAGAGATATTGGAATGTCAGCCCTAATCGCATCTATCATTTTCCCGAACGCTGCCCATCCCAAGATTATTCTCCTCATCAACTCGCATGTTTGGTTAGCTCTGTGAATTCTCATCTCATGATGTGAACTTGTCCATTATTTTATGTTATTATTGCCTATGTATTTGTTCACTGGGAAACAGACTAGTCATCATTTTGGTTTTGAGGAAGTGGAATATTGAAGTTCCTGGAGCATTTCTTTAGCTTCCAGACTGTCTGATATTGGGATAATATCATCAATATTATTCTAGGACTTTCCCCATCGATGATTATTCCTTTTCGCTTTCAAGGCAATTTCTCAAAAGCATGTTCCATAACTGAGATCAACAGCTTGAGTGACATCACCCTGTCGGATTCCCCTTTTGATTTTAATTTTTATGGTGGTGGAGTGAAGAATTACGGTGGTCGTTGCGTTTCCGTATATGTTTTTAATAAATTTGGAATATCAGTGACCAACTCTACTTTCATGTAGGGATCTCAAAATTACAGGAAGTTCCAAGGTGTCGAACGCCTTCTGGAAGTCTACAAACACCAATACCAAAGGACGGCTGTCTTCAATACTCTTTTCTGTGAGGGTTTTGAGACACTGAAGGTGATCGTTGGTACCGAACCCAGAGCGGAAACCAGCCTGTTCCCGAGACTGATTGAAATCCAATAGTCGGTTTACTATTATGCGAGTATATAATTTGTTTAGGTGATTGTGAGTAGACTAGACTTATAAGTCTGTAATACTCGAGGTCTGTTCTATCACCTTTTTTATATAGTAAGATCATAATTGAGTTGTTCCAGTTTTCCGGAATGTTATGACTCTGCAGATACAGATTGAACAGATTTTTTAATGCATTCTGGATTTCATCTAAGGAAACATACAGAATATCTTTCGATGCTTGTTTTTGGACTTTTCTTTGTAGGTAGTCTGTTCGATTCATTGTCTGTTGATTGTTGCATAGAGTTTCGTAAAAGTATTTGAATCAACTTTTCTCTGTTGGTTGTGGATTTTCCGGTTTCGTACATAGGTTCAAATATTTCCTTTTTGCCACTTTCAATGTTCTGTATGTTGGGGTCTTTTTCAAACTGCCTCATATCATTCCTGCTGGCTTTTGAGATGTTATTATTGATTGATTGTTGATCAGTGTCGCTGATGAGGATAAGGTGGAACAACTATATGAGAACATTTTATCAGGTAAAGTTGACGTAAATGATACCCAGTATCCAGTCCAGTGGGAAAAAAAATTAGGCCTTGGTGAAGCACGAGAAGAAGACTAGCAAACTACTTCCAATATAAACACTTGTATAAATAAATTCTTCCAGAAGCCAGTGAAAAGAAAATAGACTGCCAGATGTCCAGACGTTGCAGTTTTAAATAAATTTTAAACTTATAGTGATTATAAATTACTAACACCCACAATAAAGTTCAATATCAACCTTTGTTCAATATCAAGAGTGAACTAATACTCAACAAGCTTTTTCCAACGCCAAAACGTTACAAGACAACATTGAAAAATACTGATCGGAACTCAACAAGAAACTTTCTGATCAGGAAAACTAAAGAACACTAAACATTCACAACTTAGAGAAAGAAATAACGTCAAGAACAACTTAGCCACAATAAAGATGTTTTACGAGAAAAAATACCACAAATGAACTTAGAAAAGAGACTCAAGACCTAATTATTGAACGTAGAGATGTGATTATTAAAAGATTCGACAAAATATAGGGAATTACAATACCGAAATGGTACAACGGTCAAAAAACAAAAATGTGCAAAAACAAAGATGGAAATTCAATAGAAAACTCTATAAAGACAGCAAAGAAACCCCCTGACAAGACGGAACCACAATTGAAATGACAAAGTTGAGTGACACCAGCCCGATGGGCTTCTTGGCAACAAACAGCCTTAGCAAAAACTTTCTGATCAGGAAAACTTAAGGACACTAAACATTGACATCTTAGAGAAAGAAATAACGTCTAGCATAAATTGTTCACAACAAAGAGAGGTTTTACGCCTTGAAACTTTATTATGTAAAAAAATTGTACTATAAATGATATAAATAATGCCAGAAAATATATATCTCGCACTTGTAATATAAATAACTGTTTTCTTAATTTAAACAAAGCAATTCGTTACTAAATTTAAGTTATAAAACACCCCGTAATACGCTAATTTCCACGACTCATTCAGAAAACGAAACTACACAAAACTAGCTTATCATCAATTCGAAAGTTGCCTCTTATTATTAGCAAAACAATGACGTGTTCCATTGTTTGACGTCATACATATTCGAGTTCAAAAATAGGCTCAACAGCATCGCACCTTAGCAACAACATCTCTACCCGTAGTGACGTCACCGTCCCGTGGTCCAATTTATTTCTATCCCAGTCTGGATGGGGTTTTCGGCGAGTCACATACGAGCCCGGCAGCTGAGCAACCGACCGCCCGGCCGGGCCACGACGGATGGGTGGGGCGCGAGATCGATGCCGCGCGTCGCTTGGCAACCGGAGAAGAGATCAAAGCAACGGGCGGGCGAGGCGATGAGTGTATGTTTTGCTCGATTCTCTCTCGCTCCGACGTTTCGTATTTTATACCCTTTTTTTTTCAGGAGGAGGGTTACATCTTTTGCTTATTGTTTTTTTTTTTGTTTCAAGTAGGTACTATTCGGCAAGAATTGAGAAATTTTATTTTGAAGAAGTGGTACCAAATTCAATAACCAAAGACAAACTTAAGGCTCAGTTCGTCAAACGCAAAAAGAAACTTCTCATACAAGAAATGATTCAGATTTTCAATGTAGTAAAGTTTGTCCCTTAATTTTTTCATAATTTGAATGGATAAGACACCACTTTTTATTCTAGTAAAAAAATATGTATTAACCAAAACGGTTATTGTTATTCTAATAATTATCTAATAAAAGCTTGAAAATCACATCAATAATGGAATAAGAATACTTCATAGAGTTTCCATTTTATAACAAATCACCCTTGATATTTTTTTTGTTTCAACCTTTTTTAAAAACCGCTACAGATTTTGGTAAGAGAACTAACTTTTGAAATACTGATCGTGGGGTTGATTAAAGTGTCAACCTGCGAATGCCAATATCTTCCGAATTTGAAGTTGGTCATCTGATCTCTCCAACTCAACTAAGAAACAAGACACAATGAGCCCTAAGAAATTATCTTTTCGATACAGCTAATGAAGCTTTAGGAAACAAATAGCTGGATGTAGCTTACCCCAGAAGTAGAGGAATTAGACCAAGGTGTCTGAGGAACTGGAACTGGATACAAGAAGTACCTATATTGGAAAAAAATCACAAATCTGTCGTTCTTACAATATTGCCTGCCCAATTGCATTTTATTGCTGTAATTCTTCCGACAAAATCCGCTACTTCTTCTTCTTATTTCGTTCGAGATTTTGCCTCTTAAAAACTAAAGAGATACCCAATGTGGGTCTCTCCATAACTCGTTGTGTCACTTGTAGTTTGTGGATGGCTTTTTTAGTCAAGAGTCTTCCCGCTTCGTACGTCATAAGAGGCAGGACACATCGATTAAAAACTTTTCTTTTCAGAAGATTTCAAACTTCAGAACAACAGACTTAATTATTAATTTTTTAAATAGCCAATGCCAAATATCTCAATACTCATTAAAAAAATATACTTATTTTCCAAAACTGCAGAAAGAGAGAATAGATAAAGATAAAATTTAATTTATGTATGGTAGATTCGCCACAGTGTGAAAAAAATTAAATACCCTCTATATAATAATTATTTTATGGCCTTATATTAGGTATGTATATCTATGCATCTAGCCTAATACTCACTAGCTGCGTATGCACTTCACGAGATCAAGTTACAAAGTTACTTCAAGATTGCAATGTTATGCTTGGCTTAAAATGAGCCATCGTAAGGGCTGATCTGTCTAAGAATAAGGGGCCATGTCAACCTGCCCCACAGCAGCCTTAGAGATGCTCCTCTTGCCTATAGGCTATTCCAGACGGAAAAATAACAACGCAGTTTGATTACCAAATCAAACCAACAGATCAAATGGCAGGAACACTGTACTTAGACATTTCATTTAAAGTGGTAAAGAACCGCCAGTCATGGAAGACTATAAAAGAGACAAAGCATCACTGTGATACACAGTTGGTTCGAAGTTAAAGGAGGAAGTCGGCTTAGGAATAAATGGAAGAAACTTGGACAAAACACCACCAATATTCCAGGCCGAACTGCTTGCTATAAATACCTGTGCCCAAGAGTTCCTCAATAAAAGCCTCACAAATGAGAACGTTTACATCATGTTAGATAGCCAAGCGACTCCAAAAGCTAAGATCTATCAAGTGCACTTTGCTGTTGGCTTGGAAAAGCAGAAAAATCTTCAAGCAACTGCCTGGAAGAAACCCTGATACGGATACCAGTCTTGAAGTTGATGGACAAATAATACATTGGAAGCGATATAATGTGAAATGTGAAGTAACTGGAAAAACTTACTAATAACTATTAATAATTGAGATAAGGGACGATTTCATCTGAATTACATTATATCGGGTCTTCAAAAAAAAAACCAATCAAAGATTGCTTTGGTTACGAAAACGTACGTCGGATTATTGTTTCTTTATTGGCCAGAATTTTTGACATGACATTTTGACATTAAATTTCATTGACTGACATTGTCAAAATTAAAGAAAAATATTGCTAAGACGTACGTTTAAAAAACCATAGCAATCTTTGATTGGTTTTTTTTTTTTGAAGATCCGATACAATATGTGCAATACAATCTATCAAAAATTAACGTCATACAAAAACAGGTAAAGTGCAGGTGAAACAATGATGGACTTCCATTGGAGTGGCAAATGACCAAGTTTCGTCCATTCTAAGTTCTTCTAATAGTCTTTTAATCATTATTTTCTGGGTAATTTGAATATCATTTTCACTCCTCTCCAAATCCATTCCAAGAAATATTTTCACTTCATACATTAATTTGACTTTAAATTCCCGGAACAAGTCGTTAATAAGTTCCTTGACTCGATCTTATGGTCCAATTATCAGAGCATCATCAACAAATAATACTAGGGATATGTTGTCATTCACAAATAAACAATAGTCATAATCAGGCCTATGATGTATCATTTTCTGTTATTTTAACAGCAACGTTAAGTTATCTGTCACTGTTTATTGTACACGTGAAAATAGAGACAGGTATATGTTTTGAGCTATAACACAACTGTTAAAATAACAGGAGAGGATACATCATAGGCCTGATTGTGATCCTCGAAAATTTAAACTTGTCATGACTTGATTAAATTTTATGTTCCAACATTTGGGCGCATTTCTGAGTCCATATAAAGCACGTCTCAATTTTAGAAACACACATCAAAACTGAATAGGGGACAATATTTTAGATTTATATTTAGAAGGTTTACAAATCAAATATAGTTTAGAAATGATAAACAAAAATCCATAAGACAAATATCATTTATTTGTACGTAAATACTAAGACAAACGATTAAATTTACAGAGTGTACAAAAATTATAGCCAAACTATTGGTAATTAGGAAGAATTTTGAGGCATCAAACTATGGAATATCTATTTAACGTAAAAAGATAACAGCAATGAATATTCTATGACAATTTTTATGACAATTCTTGACTGATAGATTTCAACCAGCTAGTACCTGTATTAGTTACCTAAAGCATTCTGTCCTGAAAAAAAAAAAATTAAATTCACAATAGTAATTCTGGATTAAAATATCTCCAATCTCCAACAGCCTCCCCTAATCCAGTAATACCTTTTTTCTTCTAATTTAGCTTCTTGGATAAGACACCTTGCTTTCTCAACAATTGTTCGGTTGGTCCTTTCTGCAACACCATTTTGCTCGGGCGTATATCTTAAGCCGGGTCCAGACCAATAAATATTTACGTTGTGCGTTGTATTTGACGCAAATTTGCTCGTGTTTGTCAAAATATTTATAGATGTGGACTGTGCGCCGCACAAAGAACCACGCAAATATGTGCGCCAGATACAACACACGCTATCCGCGGTCTGTCGGTTTTTCGACGAACTTCAAAGAGATTTGCGTCGAACGCTTGTGTTGATGTGGACTTAAATTATTTTTTAAACGTATTTTTATGAAATATTTTTGTCTCTGGTTAGTGTTTCTGTGCTATCATGTCCTCCCAACTTTGTATTAAAAAAAAGTGTGCAGTTTATATAATACTGAATTACCTACGACATAAGAATAATAAGAGAGAAAATGGTAAACATAGACGTTACTGGACAACAAAACTTTTTCAGTATAGAAGCCAGAGTGGTGGTAGTGGTGAAACCACGCACGAAAATGGATCGCGGAAAAATATACCAACGACGCGCACATATTTGCGCGAAAAAGTCACAACAAAAAAATATTTTCGCCGCAATAGCTATTTATGTACCAAGGGGATTATGTAGATTATAATGCCCGAAGGCGAAACTAGCCCGAGGGCCTATGGCCCGAGGGATATATTTCGCCTGAAGGGCATTATAATCTTGAAATCCTCGTGGTGCATACAATGCTTTATTTTCTACTCAACACAATGTTTTTTCATCAATTTGTTATTAACAAAATCAGTTAAACTTGTGTGACAGAATATTGTTTTGTATTTTGACATGTACCTGTACCTGTGACCTGTACCTGTACCTGCGACCTGTACATAGAAACGAAATAAATTAATATATCTATAAACATCTCATAAGGCAAGGCAACGGTGATGGTCCTGTGGGTTAACGCGCTGGACTACATGGAAACATTGATGGTAGACCGGGTTCGAATCCTGGCTAGACCGAAAATTATTTTCGGTCAGACATTTAGTGGCTGCCTAGGGTAAAGTGCAAATTAATAGAACAACAACAACAAAAACACCTTAAGGTATTATAAGCGGGCGTTATAGATCATAACGCCCGCAAAAGCGGGCGTTATGGATCAGGTTGTTATAGGTGTGTTAACGTATTTCGTTTCCTAGGTATTATGGATCTATAATAGTAAAGTAGAAAATAAATATTTTATTTTCTACTTTACTATTATACGTTAACACACCTATAACAACCTGATCCATAACGCCCGCTTATAATACCTTAAGGTGTTTTTGTTGTTGTTCTATTAATTTGCACTTTACCCTAGGCAGCCACTAAATGTCTGACTGAAAATAATTTTCGGTCTAGCCAGGATTCGAACCCGGTCTACCATCAATGTTTCCCATGTAGTCCAGCGCGTTAACCCACAGGACCACCACCGTTGCCTTACCTTATGAGATGTTTATAGATATATTAATTTATTTCGTTTCTATGTACAGGTCGCAGGTACAGGTACAGGTCACAGGTGCAGGTACATGTCAAAATACAAATCAATATTCTGTCACACAAGTTTAACTGATTTTGTTAATAACAAATTGATGAAAAAACATTGTGTTGAGTAGAAAATAAAGGATTGTATGCACCACGGGGATTTCAAGATTATAATGCCCTTCAGGCGAAATATATCCCTCGGGCCATAGGCCCTCGGGCTAGTTTCGCCTTCGGGCATTATAATCTACATAATCCCCTTGGTACATAAATAGCTATTATCGAATTCAACATATGACATTCAACACACAAATTTATTGGTCTGGACCCGGCTTTACAGTCAATTGGTGCTCCATACCTTTTGATTTCAAATAATTTTCAAAAGAACTATTGACATACTCAGTGCCATTGTCACTTCTAAGTTTCTTTAACTTTCTTCCACTTTGGTTTTCTACCAATACATGGAAATCTTTGACAACAGGAAGAACTTCACTTTTTGACTTTAAAAAATAGACAAGAATCTTCCTGGAGTAATCATCAATTAATGTGAATATATATCTAGCTCCACTCCATGATGAAACTGGCATTGGGCCACACAAATCAGAATGGACCAGCTCAAGTAAATCTTTGGCACGCCTACCACCTGTCTTTTTAAAAGGCTGACGACTTTGCTTCCCTCTAAAACAAATGGTACATTGATCACCTTTTTCATCCTTGTGGTCATCAATACCAGTAGCCAAACCACGTTTGAGCAAAGACATACTTATTCTGTTCAAGTGTCCTAGTCTTCGGTGCCATAATTCCTCCATACTTGCAATTTTAGTCAAATATGTGCATTCATTGACTAAATCTAGCTGATAAAGCCCATTTTTATCGGATGCAGTCGCTACAATATTTCCTTTAACTCGGAAATCTTCACTGTCATATATCTGGCAGCCGTTGTTGTCAAATGTTACCGCATGACCTTTTTCCACCATTTTACTCACTGATAGCAAATTGGCCTTCAAATCTGGAATACACATAATGTTGGAAATCACCTTGGAACCATATTTCGTGAAAACTGTTGTGTTCCTAACACCAACACTACTCAGTTTTTGATTATTTGCTACAAAAATCTCACTGTCACCTTTGGTAATAAATTCTTGAAGACAATCTGCATTATATGACATGTGCGAAGTTGCCCCAGAGTCCACATACCAACTGAATGTATTTACTAATCCACCTGAGACAGTGTGAAGTACTTTTTCTTGCTTACCTTTTCTATTGGTGTTCTTAGGATTAGACTTATTCTTCTCATGTTTGTTTTCATCTCGAGTGCTATCACTTTCTTTGGTACACTGACTCTTAAAGTGACCAAACAGCCCACAGTTAAAGCATTTTAAATTTTTCTTATTAAATTGCTTTTTATATTTGGCATACAATGCTGTCTCAGACTTTTCTTTTCCATATTTGTCATCTTGGGGAAGCTTAGTCTTGATGAAGTCACTTGTGATTACTGCACTTAAGTTTTCAATAGCCATTGCCATTGGATCATAGTCTGCGGTTAGTCCACTCAACAAAATTACTCCTAGAAACTCATCATCCACTGGCTGACCCATGTCACTTAATTTTTGAGCAAGTGACATAGTTTCATTTACATATGCCTCCATAGTCTCAAAGATTTCTAGTCTAACTCGAACTAAACCACGTATTAGGGCTAACCTTCTAGATAGACCTCTTCATATGCTTTTTCCAGGTTTTCCCATGCTTCTTTTGCTGTGCTTGCTGACCTGACATGAAGATACGCTGAGGGATGTACCATAAGGCAAATTTTAGCTAGAGCCTTCTGGTTCCAACGTTCTCGTTCTTCCTGCTTTGAATTATCTTCAACAAAAAACCCCTCTATACATCGCCATAAATTTTCATATATCAAGACTATTTTCATGCCAAATGGAGATTTGAAGAAGACTCGGCCATATTGGTTTCACCAAATAAATAAATAAATAACAATGAACTTTTCGCGATCTGCAATACCCACTTGAATTTTACGTTTTTCACAGTTTATGCACACGTACCGTATCTGGGCCCGTAACCTATTGGTAATTAGGAAGAATTTTGAAGCATCAAACTATGAAATATTTATTTAACGTAAAAAGATTACACGGAAAACGACTACAGCAATTAATATTCTATGACAATTTTTATGACAATTCTTGACTGATAGATTTCAACCAGCTAGTACCTGTATTAGTTACCTACAGCATTCTGTCCTCGAAAAAAAAAATATTTTCCTACGAGCGTGCGCAAAGTAGTACTTTTCCGCACGCATTATCGTTCTCAAAGTTACACTTTTCCGCACTCAGTGCGGATACGGGCCTTATCCGCACTGAGTGCCGAAAAGTAAAAATAATTGTCAAGCACCTGTCGACTTTGACACATGATGACAAATTTTTCCTCTGTTTCTATAGGTATCAGCCAACATCTATACAAACACTGAATATAATAAGCTTTGACACATTGTCAGATTTGTGTTCTCAATTTACATGTAAGAATCTACAAACTTCTTTCGCATCAAATTTAAACGCTTTAAGATGAACAGCTCTGACGAGGATTTCAATTTCCTGTTTTTTTGTTATGTAATTTTTTGATAAATGAATAGTTTCGCTTCAGGTTAATTGAAAATAATTGAACAAATTATCGTTTTTTTTTTAAATTTTTGTTGTTACCTACCTGATATGAGGCTCGTAGGAAAAATTTTGTTCCTAACACGTGCGCAAAGTTTCTTTTCCGCACGCAAACACTCATCCGAACTCCGCTGCGCGTCGTTCGTATAACTGTGTTTGCGTGCGGAAAAGTAACACTTTGCGCACTTGTTAGGAAAATAACTATTTTCTACGAGCGTGCGGGAAATGGCTCTTTCCGCACGATTTGCTGTGCGGGAAGACTTTTTTCCCGTACCAGTGCGGGAAGAGATTTCTTCCCGCACTCAGTGCGGGAAGAGTTCGAAATAATCATTGTGACATGGAATTGTTTGTATTGTTGATACACCTATACCTTTACCTTTAATACCTTCACCTTTTTTTTTATAAATACCTTTCAATACATTTTTAATTCTACCTTCTACACAATCGCATTTTATTTAAATTAAACTTCTCGTAACATCAGCTTTAGTATGCTCGTAGAAAAAATATAGTTCCTAACTCTTGCGGGAAGAAATTTCCGGCACTCGTTGGGAAAATAGCTATTTTAAATTCACAATAGTAATTCTGGATTGAAATATCTCCAACACAAACGAGTATTTTTCACCAAACCCAAATTTTAATTCTCATAAAAACAAACGCATTTTAAGCAGTGTAACACTTTAGTAAAGAGTACGGCCACCTAGATTGTTAATAACAGCTCTACATCTGTTTCTAATGAAGTTGTCAAGTTCTTCTTGGGGAATGAAACGCCATTGTTGCTCTAAACAATTCAGCGAGTCATTTCTTGTTTCAAATCTCAAATTTTGTGCTAATACACATCTTTGGAGCATATCCCACGCATGCTCGATGGGATTCAGATCTGGTAATTGCGTAGGCCAAGGTAAAACGTCAATATTGTTTTCTTCTAAAAACGTTCTTACTGTCCTCGCAGCATATGCTCGAGCATTTTCGTGCATTAGGATGAAATCATTGTTCGCTCGTGCTGCATATGGAAGAATTATAGGTTCCAAAATGTCTTCACGGTACTGACACAGCCGCCTTTACGTATCCAGCCATGAACAGACATGTGGCAACCCTGCATCATCAATGACTTGGTGGTCGGACCGTCACGTGTTGCGTTGCGTCCTGGCAGTTTGATTTGGCAGTTTAACAAGGACTATGAATAAAAAATATAGTTTTTTTTCAAATTGTAAATGTTTTATTTATAGTAAATAAGTAAGTACTTTTTATTGTGGCCCAATTTTTTTCTATGGCTTCTCTCCACTCTGCAGTTTTACAAGTTTCTGCATAACTCTTAGGGTCATCTGTGAGCAAACAATAGGCACTGTATATATCATGATCATCAAGAATTTTGGGTTTGTTTACAGTCTTGTTATAGTCCTATTATTCCATGGAATATCTTTTTCGTTTTCATCACTACTTAAAATTCCATTTCATCCTTGCATATTATTGGTCATTTGAACAGGTCTCGCTTCAATATAATTTTCTTCTTGCCTCTCTTCTCCCTCTTCTCTTTTCTCTTCTTCATCAGGTAAGTAGTTTGGCTGTTTTTCTTTTTCCTTTGGCCCACTTTCTATCTATTCTTATGGCTTTTCTTGTATTCCATCAAGCTCACATCAAATCTTACGTCTCTGGATCCCACTATTTTCTACTCATCTGGTAACCATAATCTGTAGCCACCACCACAATATCCTACCATAACAGCCTACTTTGCCTTAGCATCTAACTTATTACCTTTGGATAGAATTGTAAACCAGACTCGACACCCAGAAGTCATTTCGTCCATTCCAAATTGTCGAGGATGTTACTCCCCTAGGTGAAACTCTGGTTGGAATTCTATTCAGTTCATACACAGAACATTTTAGAGCCTCATCCCATAGTGTTTTTGGAATACCTGAATCTATAATCTTGGTTCTCATTTTATCCAATAGAGTTCTATTCATTCTTTCATCTTTTCCATTTTCTTGGGGGGTATATGGCATGGTATACTCCAAAGTCATACCATTCTTCTTACAAAAATTCGTAAAACTACTCGACACAAATTCTCCTCCATTATCTAGTCTAAATGCATTGACCTTAACCTGGTGCTGTGTTTGAAGGTGTTTTACATATTGTATAAGATTCATGCTAGCCTCATCTTTAGTTTTTAATATTTCAATAACTAAAAAATGTGAAAAATCATCTGATATAGTTCGGAAGTACTTACCACCATCTATAGTGTGGCTGGATTGATTGGTCCGCAGATATCACTACGTACCAGATCTCCCATAGCAGTCGAGGTCCTCTTATTCTCATCAAATGTACACCTTGTTGCCTTTCCTTCCATACAACTGCTACACATTATCAGATTTTGATAAACCTAGCTGCATTAGTGCGCCATGACCTGCATGAACCAATCTTTTATGCCATAAGTCCTTATCCACTGAAATATGGTACTGGTAAGCAAAAGGTCCACTGTAAACATATAGAGCCCCTTTTTGACTAGGATTCCGATCCTATTGGATTTGAAAAAAAATGCATTTGCTATATGTATTGATACAAAGTTTGTAGCACCTGTATGTCAAACATTTTGGCTTCTAGACTTTCCTGCATAGAGTGATTACTCGCACCTGAGTCCAATACAAAACTCAATTTGCCGTCAATTTCACTGCAATAGTTTGCAGCATATAGCATCACTTCTTCTTCAGCTGTGTATGCCTGATGATTTCTTTCTTCATTCTTCTATTTTTCATGGGAGCGACCTCTGTTATAACCTCTAAATCCTCTATAATTCCCTCTAAAACCCCTGTGATTTCCTCCGCCTCTAACATTTCTCCTTCTTTGTGGACACTGTGCTTGAAAATATTGTCGGCTGCCACATACTTACAAAACATGTTCTGGGTATTCACATTTAGGCCTAGTTCACTAGCTTCATAGCTCTTTTCGTTCTTTGATTTCATTTTCATTTTCTCGTCCAACAGCCTAGCCTTCACAAAATCAAACTTAACATTTGCGACAGTCTTTGGTAGGAAAAGAATGACTCTGAGCAAAATTGAGAATACACTTACAGTTTGCAGCTATTTTTCACAAACCTTCACTTCTGGCCCCATAACCTCTTGAAGTTAATGGACAAATAATACACTGTAAGCGATTTTTAGTAGAAGATATAATATGAAATAACGGGAAAAACTTACATTACATTGGACAATCTATCAAAAATTATAGTCACTACAAAAACAGGTAAAACAATAATATGTGTGGTAAAACTAAGTAAATTTCCATTTTCTACACATTATTATATTCAACAACCAGGACAGCAAGGCATCGATCAAAGGAGCGAATTGTTCCCAAGACAAGAGGCTACAACACTGCAATCCTGTAAACTCATAAAGAGCCACCTCAGGAAAGAACTGAACGGGGAAGAAACAAATGCAAAATCAGTGGAGATCCACTCCGAGCTTGAAGCAAGCGAAAAAGTTCATCCCGAACTCAGCTTCTCAGCATATAGACCTGAACAACCTCTAAAAATAAAGAGAAGAGTCGTCGGCCTGCTCACTGGGCATGGCCTTGAAAAATATTACCTTGATACGCTAGGCAAATCCTTTAAGGTAACACCCCAAGAAGTCAGTAACATAAAACCCAAGAAGCTCCCTACATTTGGGAAAAGCATATAAATCTGGGAGCCAACTAGAAGCAGAATCGTGCAGAAAATATCTGTAAAGGTACCAGTCCGAAACCACCTATCCATAAAATTATACCATGTACCACCTCTGAAAGCAGAGATTAGTTTGCAGTTCGGTGTCCTGATCTGAAGCTGAAGGAGTCAGAATAAGTGTCGCAATAGAGGATGAGATTACCAAAATCCGCTTAAGTTTTATGTAAAGGCCGCAGTCAACACATTTGAGGCAAATTTTAAATGTGAGGGTCATAACAAAGAAAAATGATATAACAGGGCTTAAATTATTTGATGAAATGAAAAAAAAACTCCGAAAAACCAGAGGAATCGTAGTGCTTAGGCAACCAAATAAATAGGCAGGTACGTACCACGATTCTTATTCACAAAACTAGTGCAATATGATAAATCAGTTTTAGTACCAGTGCAATGACATATTAGAGAAGCCGAGTGAGATAGCTAAATTGTAGTTTAATAATGCAAACTAATTTTCGCGCGTTACAAATGGTATGAAGAAAGACTCAACCCTTCACGATACCTCGAAACTTACCCTCTGACCAAGATCAGCGAGTTGAAAAAAATCTTCACAAAATGATTATATTAAGGTTGTTGATAATTACACCCACTATTCTCTAATTTTAATATATACATACTATTTATTTTTTGACCTACATAATGTAATGTACACACGATGTCGAAACTGGTAACAAACGAAACACTCCGCGTTTTGTATTTAAAAAAATGTTTGCTGGCTAAGTGCCACACACTTAACAAGAAAACACTTTTAACTTGCCACTGAGTGAATATTTTACGCGACATTTTTTTTTTAAACTGTCCGAGAATGAATATTCGATTGTGTAAAACATTTTCTAGATTTGAAATATTTTCAGGAGGTCCAGTCGTTGTCGGGGTAACCATGTACGTTTTGAGTATAAGCTCACTCAACGAAGTGAAAATGGTACATTTTTCCTTTGTGTCATTTTAATAACGTTAGTACAAAAGGACATAACTCTATTGTCATAAGAAAAAATAGAGATATGTTCTATTTATATTATAATAATAGGCAAAGTTCACATAATCACTTTATAAAATTGTATTGTTTTGTCTAGCTTTCAGCAAGCTTAAAGCACTTATAAAGCGTTTGGCGGACTGAGATTTTTTTTTTTATTTCACCCAAGACAGTGTGTGTTTTTGTACTAGCAAAAATATGTTTTAGAACAGATTATTTGTTCTAAAATTATGTTTGGATTTTGTTCACCACAACACATAAAATTGCAATTATATAATTAATTTTGGGGATAATTTTTATAATAATTTGCAGGCCCACCGGTTGACGTAGGGGTGACCATGTATGTTCTTTCTATCAGCTCACTTTCTGAAGTTCAAATGGTACTTATATAATAAATTATGACATCCCCCTTGTTATTTTGCGCTAAGAGTTACCTTAATGTCTATATTTGAAGTTTTTCTTTAGATGGCTATGGGGAATTGCTGATCAAATGATGACAATTTTTGATTTGAATATAAAAAAATCAAATGGTCAGTAGTTCCTTAAGTAAAAACCAGTTACTTCTTAGTGTTCGAGTTGTTCGATTTAGTGTCCCCGTCCCCCATATTTCCAGCCCCTTGGGTTCATCAGCTAACACCCAAAGGGTTGGGGTTTTGGACAGGCCCGGGGTTCACAATTTTTGATTTGGTTTTCACGTTACAACGAAATTATTACTCCATCGAACACGTATTAATGTTTGTATTTTTGATCTCACGTCTAAAGCAAAAACGAATTTATTTGCCTTTGAGTCTCAAATTTTGCGGTTTGCAGGACCTCCAGTTGATGTAGGAGTCACCATGTATGTTCTCAGTATCAGCTCAGTGTCGGAAGTCCAAATGGTACATACAAATATATTTTATATATTACATTCCAAATAGATTCTAATAATGTATCTTTTGGGAATCGGCTAAGGTTCATTCGTAGAAACTTATTTAAAAAACTCATTTCCTATATCTCTTTATATAATTGAAGCTCAATTTTTTTTCTTCTTCAAAGCTTAATTTGAGATTCTAAATGTTCACCTTCTAAAGACAAAATTATTAAATACTAAGTACCTTTAAAAAAGTAGTTTTACATTTATACCTTTAAAATAATACTATTTTCTTTAAAAAATGTCTACGAATGTTCCCAAACCCTTTCAACAGCTTCGGTGTACTTTATATAAAGTAAATTTATCGTAATTAAGTGAGCATCACCTATGTGCGTGTGTTTGATCTCTAAGTTTTTCATTTTTTCTTTATTTCCTTATTATTATTTTTACATATTAATTCACAATACTATTTGTATTATTAATAACGTACATCCGGGCCACGACGTACCGGACATTGAATGTGTGTTTGTGATTCGTGATCTTGATCTGCAATAGAATAATTGATAAACGATATTCGTTCGACGATTGTTCTATTTACATGCTGTTTGTGAGTGTATAGAGTATTGCTAAAATTTATCAACAAATCATAGTACACTCTAAGACGAAATGTGAGCCACATAAACTAAACAAAATGGAACTCGCAGTCTTGAATACTTGGACTGTGTGCATGAGATGCCTTCTTCAGTATGGCAAGATGCTTTTGACGTTTTTTTCTTTTTTTCTTTTTTTTTATATCCTCACTATTTCATATTAGGAAACAGTTGATTTGGAAACAAGAAATCATTTATAAAAGCCTTTCATTAGTTCCATTGAAAAATATGAACTAGCCAGCTTTGATTTAAAAAAATGAGTATTTTATTCAAAACTACTTCAACTGGTTTGTATTGTTTATAGGATTGTTACCAGATCAACAAAACAAGAACTCATCAAATTTTTATCTCATATGCGGATCAAAAAGAACCAAACCGCACCACTAAATATTTTTTATCAAAGTAGCTTTTGGGCAATCATTTTTATATCATCTATTTTGTAATTTATTTGATGTGTAAATTAATCAAAACTATAAAATCTTATTTACGACGAGAAGTGTTAACACCCCAACAAAGCTAAATACCGATGGAAACCAAATCAAGGTTAATAAGGTCACTATATGACGTGACCCCTCTGGCCTGGCCTTGAAATTAATTAGGTGTGTTTTTAATCCCATTTTTTTTCGATTTTTTACCAAATACCTTTTGAATCCTAATTTTTATGAGCTTCATGCTAATCAATAAACCATTACGTTTATTTTATGTAAATTTTGACACATATCTTGTATACCTAGCTACTGGCCAGATGTTTTTTTTTTTTGATAACTGGCCAGTTAGGTTTACTAATAAGTGAACTACTTGATCAAACCAGTGTTTCAACTTCCTTAAAGTATGAAAAGGAATTTTACAGGATTTGAAATTTGTTCACAAACCTAATAATTATGAATTAAAGTACAAGTCAAAGTAAGCATTTTGATGTTTGAATCAATAGAGCTACTCGGTGATTGTTTTAAAGAAGCCAACCATAGAGCTCAATGTTCAAGTTCTGATTGCCAGACAGTGTTTTTCTCTTCTCTCTCTCATTCCTGTCTGACTTATTGTCCCCATGTAGCACTGAAGTCTGAGAAGGCTTAATGTGCTTAGCCTGTTTGCTTTATTTCAAACACTATAGTATTTTGGTGGATGGTGTTTCATTATTGTTTCCAGGACTACGTTTGGTTGCCCGAAAAAGCTGCGTCTTCTGAGATCCAGTGCCTCAGTTTACCAAGATGTGTCTGGCTGTCTCGGGTTCCTTATTACAGAGTCTTCAGTTGAGTTCTGCATCATACAGTTTCATCCTATTCAGTTGGACTTCTACCGGTGTGTGGCCGGTGATAAGGCTCCTTATAGTCTCATTTGTAACAGTTCTGCATGATTGGTCGATAAACTACCCTACCATGATTCTGCCTGGAAGTTGTCCATTAGTGTCGATGTTCTTTACGAACCCAGTCTTTGATGTAGCTTCTGGTAATACTTTACCTGCAGCTGGCTCTGGCCTGATAAGTTTTGTCTCTGATCTCTCTCTTTGCAAATTCGTCAGCTTTGCCGGCGATTTATCTGTGTCCTGGTACCCAGATAAGTTCTACATTATTTTGGTCCGTCAGGGCCCTGAATTTTTCCTGGCATTCCCATACTAGTCTTGATGGTACTGTCTGGCTCGAAAGCGCCTCCAGTGCCGCTTGACTGTCAGATATTATAAGGATCTACCTGTTGGCTCTCCTGTTATTCTCTGGAGTATAGCATAGACCTCTGCCTGAAAATGCCCTCCAGTGCATATAGTGATTGCTGTAGCTGGCGGAGTAGACCTTGTCTTCGACCCGTCCGTGCCCCAAGTCCGGTCCTGCTTTTTGGTCTCCGGTATGCCCAGTTTACCAAGATGTGTCTGGCTGTCTCAAGTTCCTTATTGCAGAGTCTGCAGTTGAGTTCTGCGTCATATAGTTTCATCCTGTTGAGGTGGACCTTTACCGATGTGTGGCCTGTAATAAGGCCCGTTATAGTCCTTAATCGGCTCCTTTTCATTTGTAACCGTTCTGCATGGTTGGTTGATGAACTACCCTACCATGATTCTGCCTGCCTTACGAATCCAGTCTTTGATGTAGCTTCTGGTCATACTTTACCTACAGCTGACTCTGACCTGATAAGTTTTGTCTTTCTTGTTGTTCTTTGATCTTTCTCTCTTTGCAAGTTCGTCATCTTAGCCTGGCACCCAGATAAGTTCTACATTATTTTGGTCCATCAGGACCCTGAGTTCTTCCGGGCATTCCCATACTAGTCTTGATGACACTGTCTGACTCGAAAGGGTCTTCAGTGCCGCTTGACTGTCGAACATTATAAGGATCTATCTATTGGCTCTCTTGTTATTCTCTGGAGTATAGTATAGATCTCTGCCTGAAAACGGTAGCTTTCCCTCCAGTGCATATAGTGATTGCTGTTGCTGGTGGAGTATACCCTGTGGGCTGTGTTCGACCCGTCCGTGTACCAAGTCCAGTCCTGCTTTTTGGTTTCCGGTATGCCCTGTTCCTATTCAGTTCTGCTTGGAAAGCTGACGTCGAACGGTCTGTTGAAGGTCAGTGGTTGAGGCAGTGTTACCTTAGCATGTGGTCTGTCTTCATTTTCAAAATATCTCCCCCCACAAATTCTGCTATTGCAGCAATGTATGGAACACATCTTATAGCTCCGATGCAGCAAACTCACAATAAAAAGGATATAACTAATATTACACAAGTAGTGTAGCTCCATAAGGCTTCTTAACTGTAAAAGGATTACAACTAATGAATGTAATACTTCTTTGTAAACATTTTGCTTTATCTCATGATTGAACGGAGTTGCATTTGGATTGGCCAATTGTTCTGCTTTAGCTGTCAGCTCTTACGTCACCCAAAAAGTGATGCGACAAGCAATGCTGTGCTCAGAGATGGAATACTAAGGTAGGATACAACAACGACGATCAAGATTGTGATATCCACAACTGTAGCGATCAGAATCGACAGAGTTTGCTGTTTGATTTAAGAAACTTCTGGATTTGTTGTTGGATCTGGAGCAGAAGTGTCAATGCCTACACTAAGTGTATTCCTTTTGTACAGAGCTCTAGGCATAATTTTCCTCAGAGAACATAGCAGAGTAACTCTGGGTTGGTTAGTTATTGAAATACAATATTTCTTACTAATCCATGATGTGTCTTCTTTGAAGTACACCACCTATCCAAATTTGATTCTATATTCAATATTCAAGCTTATTTCTTATTCCAATTTGAAGCGTCCTTTACATCTAGAAGGTGAAAGGTGAGAAGTGAACAGTATCCGCAACGCAAATGCTTGAAGAAGGAAATAATTGAAATACAGCTTAACTAGTCCATAAATTTAGTTAGGACTTTAAACGGTCCGGTTCAAATCAACTTGTGAGAAAAGTCACGGCTAACCGGTACCCAGTTTTCGCTGCGGATCCAAATACAGAAACAGCCCAAAACCAGTATATTAAACGCGACGAGTATAGTGCCCTTTGATCCAAATTTCAGAAACTTGGGTTTTAGGCATGTAATATTGCATACTGTATTAATTAGTTTAGACTCATGGAACTACAGTAAAGTGTCGACTCTTGATTTGTATGAGACAAGCTCCGCCCACCTCAGGGGTATACAAGTTTGATTCCGATTGATATTTTCCTATCTTGGTAAAGTTCTCTAATAAAAAAACGTAATTTTAATTGCAATATTCCGCCCACGGATATTTTCTCTCAAAATGTCTATATTTGAACGACATTATTTGCATACATAATGTTTATGTATATTTCGTTGAGGCAATGGTCTATAGGTTAGATGAGCTTTTCGAATATTATGTAGTTTATGAATGGGCGAACTTCTATAAAAATAACTAGGAAAATTCTCTCGCATGCAATTCTCCTCGTTCAAGAATGTGGCCAATTTACACATACCGCTTTTAACAGCATAGAATTCTGGAGCAATAGAAACTCTTTTCACAGCCGGCAATCAAAAGCATCACAATTTGTCAGTAGCGATTGCAGACATTTAAGAAAAAGCTACACACTAAAACAATGGCAAGTAGATGCAACAGTCACGATACGATAGTAAAGAGCATGTTAGCAAATGAACCTTTTTAGTAAACAAAATTTCAAACAATATCACGAGCTCACAGATCAAAAGGAGAGATTGGATAAAAAATATAAGAGAGGAGACAGCAAAATTAAAATGTAAATTAGTCAAAGATCTAACATCAACATTACCAAAAAAGATAAAAAATGGAATAAGCCAACAGAAAAATGAAAAAAGAAGAGAGAGGTGAAAAATCCTTCTGCTCCAAGATGGGAAAATTTGACCATGAATGGAGATAGATAGACGCACATGGAACAATGTCCAAAGATGAAGAGAATAGGCGTCAACCTCATCACGGGGCAACCACCTGGAGACAGAATTCAAAAATAAAGTGATATTCTTCTCCTGAAAAAACCTTAGTTAATGTATTGAACTAGGAAACTGATCCTGTTTCCTTTCCACGTATAATTGAACGGATTTCAGAAGAGGAAATTGCGAAGGAACACAATAAGGCAATAGTGAAATAATAAACAAAGCTTCTTGTCATCTTTACAAAGAGCTACAAAATTTTTAGCGATTTTGATGGTGAAGCTTTCCCATGAAACGTGCAGTGTTCCCAGACATTTACTGTAGATTCCTTCTTTATTAGTCCTGTTGAATGTTATATATTCCACATAAGGCTAAAGCTCTATTGGTGCAAATTCGAAAATTTAGAACTCGCTTTCTTCATCTTCTTCTTAGCCCGAATTCATCCACTGACCTCTTCCAAATCTTTCGACACTTTTCTGGGCTTTCGGTGACCAGTTCTTTCCTGCTATTCTTTAATTATTTCCTTTTGCCTCTCTTTTTTGTCCTACTATAAGTTTGCTTGTCTATTCATATAGTCGTTTCAACTAGGTATAGCTTCCTTTTATCTACCTGCTACCTTCGTTGTTCTTCTAATCTAGCCATTTGGCACTCCATCTCTCAGATTAACTTGGATCATGATTCTTTAAGTTGGGTAACTTGGAGGATAATTAGAAATTTTCAAGTTTACGCCATACAGATGTAAGAACCAGCAGTTTACATTAATCGAAAACTCTTCCTAGAATGAACCGATGTTTGATGGAGTTATTGGTGTGTTGTTTTTGATTCTGTTGGTTGAATTATTTCATCTGCGAATCTCAAGTCTTACTTCACTCCCTTATGCTGATAGATGACATTCTCAAAAACTTCTTCCTTGGCCAATGCGAACAGTTTCAAAGAAATCGTATTACCTTGTCCTGGTTGGATTTTGAATTTTGTCGGTCTTGTTGACTTCTTCTAGAAGAAATTCCCGTAATAGATAGCGATGAACTATGGAGTGCGACAGGAAGGAAAATGCCACATGAAGATAAGGTTACTAGTGGAAGCATTAATTAATCATAATGTTGACTTTAACAACAAAGCAAATATAATATTTATATGTTTTAACTAATTATGAAATACCTATGCGGTTATTCCAAAAATACAATCAGTTGATAATTTCCATTTTATTTCAAAACCGAAATAAATTATTTGAAACGAATTATTGTAATCAAATTAATGAATCGCGTATTAAATGAAAATGTTTTTGCCACCCACCAACATGTTTGTTGTTGCAATGAATTTCAAATTGTTTAAATTTTATTGATAGTGTGAAGCTTGTAATTGAATTATCCTCAACACTCTCCATTGATTATTTTATCCCTTTAATAATAAACCAAAATTTGTGCACCTTGGAGCATTTGATGAGCATGAAGCATGATGCTGATGTGGAACGCCTTAATTTTTTTCAAAGTTTTGTGAGAATTTCGGGATGGGACAAAATTTTTTAGTAATCAAATTAAAATCTTATAATACTGTGGGAACACACTGGTAAGTTTTCAGCTAAATGCCAGTAGAACTTGATTAGATGTTTGTATTAAAAATAGTAGTACATTGGCGCAGTCATTGTAGGATAAGTAAAACAATTGTTGTATCGATATAAATAAAACATAACACAGGAAAAAGGGTATGGGTACGCCCCAAAAATTTTCTGACACTTGGCCTGGAAACGCCGGCCTGGAATTAAGCCAAAATCCCGGATGCTGCGCGCTCCAATTTCTGGAATAAGGGAATGTTTGTCTAAATACTAAATAGCGTTTTCGGTTATTTATCGTTTATTTGTGCACAGATTTATGGTCGGAATTTAAAATCTAAAAAGGCTTTATCGGTCCAGCTTAGCAAATTTACGCGTCGTGATTTTTTTGTTTATGATTTTTATTATTTAGAAATGCATGCATAGATTGTTCACACTTAATAATATTGATAACAATTTGTTGTTACATATTAAATATTTTGTAGCCTTGTCATTCAAATAGCCGGTAGCGGATAAATATTGAAAACGGCGAGTGCCGAAATTAATTTCGGATGTAAAGTGCCTTATTTTTTATGCACCCCTCGACGCTATGTTTTCCGAAAGCGTCGACCTGCTCTGAAGTGCTCTTAATTGAAATTGAAATTTAAAAGTACCTCTTAAATTATTTTTTTTAATATTCCAGGTATTTTGGTATTTATTGTATAATTTTACATAACTAATTAGCTATAATGTGCTGTTTTATTGTCCAATTTAGAATAATTTTAAGCACTACAATTAGCATAAAGTAAATATAGGGCTTTTTGTTGAATTTCCAATACACGGCAATAATACATTTCAGCAGGACAACAAATTAACCGATTTTTGAGGGTATTACAGGGGAAAATTCAAATATTAACTCAGTTTGTTCGTCTACATAGTTGACATCAAATGATAATGCAATTTCTACTTATTAGAGTTATTTTGTGGAGTAGTCAGAATAATAATTTATTATACGAACTGAAACCCTTCTACTTCTGGGATAACACAGCAAAAGCTCTCACATATTATAAACTTTGCATATTATAACAACTTGACAATTAACTGGTAAGTAACACCCCTCCTCGGTTTACAAATTTATCCTAAAATTGTTCAACACAAATACAATATTAGTTGTCTATGTTTACAAAAACGAACTTACACTACGAAAACTAAGCAAGTACACTTTTAACATTTTTCAATTTTAATTAAAGACCAAATATTATCAAATTTGTCCTTACATACCTAAGACTTTTGTCAGGATATCAACCATATTATTTTCACTGTTAACATACTCTACATCCAAGATCTTATTTGACAACAAATCTTTGTTAAAATGTTCTTTAATATTGTTATGAATTTTCATAACGTTTCACCATCGAAATAGCGCTCAGATTGTTAATTTTTAAGGTTACTCATTCAAGTTTGCAAAATTTCGAAATTATATTTTTCAAGTTCACTAGTTCTTATGCTACTTCAGCTGTAGACAAGGCCACAAACGTTTGTTTCTTGGAAAACCAGCTGATTGGATTCCCAGCATACAGTACTACCAGAGTCACTTGTACTCTTCGTGTTAGTTTTGTCTCTAGCCGAGTCTGCATCGGAATATGCTACTAATTTTTCTTCGCCCCTTGTCTAGTATCAACAGTGTTTTTCAAATACCTCGTTTGCCTGCAGTCCCCAAGACTTGAGTTGGTTTGTTCAAAAATCGATTAAGACAGGACACTGCATACAGGTAGGTACATCAGAGATCCAATCAACTTTCTATATGGAACATCAATGATTTCATCTGATTCTTCAACTTGAAATCCTGTCGTCATAGGTATAGATACTCCTCTACAATCTGACATAGCAAAATCTTGTAGAATTTTTTAAATATACTTTTTGTGAGTATTGTTATCTCGATACCGATGAATCTGCTAATTTCATCTCAATCTTTGGCATTTAGTTTATTTTTCAAATTTTCTGCCACATGCTGTAGTTCATATTTCTCTCCTGTGATAATTACATCATCTACGAAAACAATAATCCATAATCTTGTTTGGTATAAAGATAGAAATCATATTCGGTTCTTCGAAAGTCTTTGATTATTTCATTAAATCTGTTATTCCAACACTTTCAGCCCATGCAAAGCTCTGTTAAGTTTCAAAACTTTGTTTTTGTCTGTACTTAGACCATCTGGTATTTTTATATATACTTCAGATTCAAGTTTTCCATTAAGGAAAACATACTTGGAATGGAATGTCTAGTTGACGTACAATCCAATTCTTTTGTAGAGCATGTATCAATACTCTAATCGTCGACAACCTGGCAACTGATGCACATACATTGGTATAAAATCGTTCTCCTTCTGAATCTGGAAGCCTTTAGTACGAGCCTTCTTTGTACCATCTTCCTTGGTTCGAAATACTCATCTCGTATCAGTTGCAGATTTAACATCATTAAGTTTACATAGAGTCCAAGTTTGAAGATATCTTAGATACTTCATCTCGTTGTTGATGCCATCTCGCCATGCAGAACTGTTATGTGCTGCTAAAAATGTTTGAGGACCCTCTTGTGATATTGTAACATTCAAACATGTAGAATATTTCTCATAATTTCGAAAATACAGAGGTTTATTCCTACCATACGCTCTGCATCATCCATCAGCTATCAAAGTCACTGCTCTCTTTACTTTGTACGAAAATGTTCTCACCAATTGTTTCCTAATTCTTCTTCACTTTCTACTGGCCATACAGTTCCATTTTCTCTTTTTTTTTTGTTATTTTTCTCTATCTTTGCTCTTTCAAAAAATACATCTCTACTATGAATAATTTTCTCAATTTTTGGACCAATGAATCTATATAACCTCGATAGCCCATAAACAATAACTTCTGTGATTTAGGATGCCATGCCTTTCTCAACTGATCTGGTACATGCTCTATAGCTTCACAACTAAAAATCAGTTCTGAATAATTGGGTTTTTCCTTATTCCAGATTTAACTTTGTTTTTCGTAGACTTTTTACCTGGACCTCTTTGACCTCTTTCTGAATTTGAGCTGCATGCTCGCTGATTTCGGATCAGAACTTGCAGCAACTTCACTTTTATTGAATCCCCTGTTATCTGTGCTCCACTACTCTCTAGACCCATAATTATTGGCCTGTATTCTTCGGCTCTGTGAAGTAAGCAGGCATACTTGAAGCACAAAAGTTAAATTTTACGTAATCGTTTAGCGCGTCATTAGTGCTTTAATGTGCATTAATCCCCAAATTAGCAACCCTTGTATTTTCGGAGATATTTCGGTTTTTTGAAATCGCCTGCTCACTTCACGCCCAGCAGGAACAAGGGAAGCACCAACGTTCAGTTACAGATAAATGATTATTGCTTCAATCTGCTTCAATTCTCAAATTAGCAACCTTTGAATTTTCAGAGATATTCGGTTTTTAGAAATCGCCTGCTTAGTTCACACATAGCAGGGACATTGGAAGCACCAACGTTTAGTAGTTGTAGATAGATAGTTAGTGCTTCGTTAATGCTTCATTGTGCTGCAATCTCCACATTAGTAACCCCTTTATTTTCAGAAAAATTTCGGTTTTCAGAAATTGCCGGTTTATTGCACACCCAGAAGAAACATGGAAAGCACTAACGTAGATAAATTGTTAGGGCTTAGTTAATGCTTCATGATGCACCACATCAGCTTTTAACAAGTCTTATACTTCCAGGACCGCGAACCGAGAATATGAACAGTATAAACTAGTCTGAATTACTTATAAATATAATTAGTAGGTACTAATTGCTTCCTTATGCTTAGGCCGGTTTACTCATCTTCCGATAAACTCACTGGTAACTATCCACAAGACAAATTTGCCAATAATCCTATTGGTCGACAAATAACTGGTCAACCAATAGGATTATAGATTGCGTTTTTATCCGTCAGATAATCCTGATAGTTGATCAGAAGGTGAATAAACCGGGCCTTAGATTCTTTTTCGAGCAGCCGTTATATTCATCTTATCGCGAATGTTATAGATCAGGACTAACCATCCATCTACAACTGAACGTTGGTGCTTCCAATGTTCCTGCTATGTATGAACTAAGCAGGCGTTTCCTAATAACCGGAAAATCTCTGAAAATCAAGGGTTGCTAATTGGGGGATTGAAGCACTAGGAAGCACTAACCATTTATCTGTAACTTAACGTTGGTGCTTTTCTTGTTCCTGCTGGTCATGAGTGAGCAGGCGATTTCAAAAAACCGAAATATCTCGGAAAATACAAGGGTTGTTAATTTGGGGATTGAAGCCTTAACGAAGCGCTAACGAGTACGTAAAATTCAACTTTTGTGCTTCAATTGTAGCTGCCTACTTTACAGAGCCTTATTCTTCCGGCAACCGATCTTCCAATTTGAACTTCATTTTATTCAACTCATGTGATGTCGAAAGACATATCATATGGTGTCATAATATTCTTCTACTCAACTTCAATCTTCTAGCTTGGTAGTTGATAAGTCCTTAAAAGAACAACTTTTCTTCTGAGTCCTGAATCTTCAAAAGCTTTTTCCAAGTTTTGTCATGCATCTTTAACTATCGTAGCAGCCTTCAAGTGAAAATCATTCAACTCATCCACAAACATGATTATTTCCGAAAGGGCTGTCTTGTTTTTCTTTTCATTCACTTTGGTACATTCGACAACTTTTCACATGTCATCTAATTCTAGAAGTGCATTCATAGAAAACTTCCACCTGCTATATTTGTCCCGACCAGTCAACTTGTCAATTGACACACAATTTTGTGCATTAGTACAAAACAAATATATGTGGTTCTTTTTGATTTACTGGGCCCATTACCTATTAGAGTTATTATATGGAATTGTCAGAATATCGTTTTTATTTCTGGCATAACACAGCAAAAGCTTCCACTACTTCACATGACTATAACAACTTGACAACTAAGGCCTAGTTTTACCAACCAGTGGTTGAACTAGAAGGTACTTGATATTTCCCATTCAAAATGCGTTGCTATCAAAAAATATACACTTTTACAGATTTCTGACATCAATGCGTTTTAAATGAGACCAAGTACTTACTTACAGTCTACTATATAAGTTTGAACGAGAGTCTTACTGTATTTATCTACAGTTCAAACATGAAACAATGTGGAGAAATAGTGAAAAATTGTAAAATTATCTGAGAGATTGTAAGGAAACCCAAGTAAAATATACTTGATGATTAACTCTCATAGGAAAGACACTCAATGTTGTGGTTGATTCATATACAGAAATTTGTATATTATAGCATATTTTAGAATTTTCATTCAATTCAGCTATTCCTTCTGATTTGGTATGTTGAATTGTGTTTCATCGACTTTAACTGATAATACTGAAACTGGTCTGTAACTACCAAAGTATCCAAAGCCCAATCTTCGTATGCATATTTTTTCAGTTTCTAGATACATTTATAGTAGATGTGATAATTTGTACGCTTAACGCTTGTACTGTGACTTTTTCTTCTGGAAAATATTCTGATTGGTGGTGGAGTATCAATGTAGCCTACTAGTTTCGCACAGGATTTGTAAAAAGAAAAATGTACTTCATCACAACTTATAAGTATAAAATACATCCTACAGGGCTGCGCCATAAGACACATACATGGAACATTTAAATGAAAATTTGATTCACCTAAAAAAGTAAATTAGGGGGAGGTATTAATCATCCCTTAAAACGCACCCCCTCTCATTAAGGCAAAACAAAATGATAAGCTTCGGCCAACCCTATAGAAAATCGCATGACTTGGCAAAAGAGGAAACTGCACAAGTTACCGCATAATGGGCAATGCATGTCTGCAACCTGTTTCTTTTAGAACAAGCCCCAATGATAGACTTGAAAATGTGAGTTTTATAAATTTGTAGCGTTTATTATACGCTTATAAATGTAACATTTTAAGCACAAAATCACTATTATTATATAAACTAATGCTTATTTCTTAAAAGTAGTAGTTTTAAATAAATTAAAATGGTTTAGGTGATGTTTTGTAAAGTCTCCATTTGCACTTGTACTAAATAACTAGTTGTTTATAATGAAAAACTTGCGATTTCTGCAAATCGATTTACCTTTAGTGTATCTCAACCTTGAGCCTATTTCGCGACCTTTGCTTGTTTTATGGGGCCATTAAACATATACAGGGTAAATACGATGAAAACAATTTTATTTTTCATTCAACTCAATTATGCAAATATGAGGCTCTATTTGAGAAATATATTGGCAAAGACTCAAACAGTTAGTGGTCCAAATCTCTAAGTGCCGAACTAATCTCAAAAACTGCTTTGTCTGGTTGCCAAAATTTAGTTTAATCGAACATTTTAGGGTTCAAGTTTATTCTAGAATAGATACAGAGCTGGGCAACATGCCCTAATGATGAGTATAAGAACGTACTTATTTTTGAAGTGCTTACAGAATGCGGTTGCGAAATTTGATGGGCAAGAACGTAACAAAACTATATACCAAGGAAGTTATTATGTATTATATTTTTGAGTAGAAACATACAAAAATTGTAGCAGCTTGAAATGTAAACAAACGTTTTTCGTTATTTAATATTATCTGGATTTAAATAATAATGTAGTCAGAAGCTTTAAAAGTTTTGAAAAATAGGGCAATTTTAAGCCTCTTATTATTAAAGTCTATTGAAATATTTCCCAAGAAACCAAACTTAATTATTCCGATCGTAACCTGGGAATTAGGAAATACCACTCCAAATGCTAACAATCGAGGCCTTTTCTCAGCTCCAGATAGTAATCTCATTAGCATTAAACCAGCATTAGCATCGGCTCCCAGTTAAGGTTCAGTGGTAAATCTTTGGACACTTTTAGTCTCTTTACGCTTAAGATGGGGCCGTAGGATACGACTTTAACTATGTCTAATGTTTCACTTTACGTGTGTTGGAAGTTCAAGTAACTTAATTGAGGAGGATTTGGATTTGGTAAATGTAGGTGGAGTTTTGAAATTGATTTAGAAAATTTTAGTTTTAACATTAAATATCCGGAGATTTAAATTTCATATAGTATAATATATATTAGTGATTGGTTTTATAATTTTGAAATTTTAGTTTAAATCCAACTTAACATGACCCTGGTTACTTTATTTAACTGTTGTTTAGTTTTAAATAAATAAATACCCTTGTACAAAGTACTTCAAGTACTTGAGTTTGAGAATAAATGCAAAATAAATGTATTTCTGTTCTGCCCAGCTCTGTGTGTATCATGTACATACAAATTATAATAAATCATGCAGATTCACTCTGCTGATTTTAAAGTGTATATTACGCCAAAAATTACTGACACCCCATGCCCATGATCCAGTTTTATGTGACAAGTTGATTGAATTTCAATTAAAAATGAACTAGTGTTGTACTTAATGGCGCCCAAGATATATATGTTTTATGTTTCCATAAAAATTGCAATCTATTTTTATTTATCAGGTTTAAAGACATATTATGTGAAACGCTATTATTTGTAAATAGTTAATTGAAATTAATACCTCAAACGATAACAATTCATCAAGGCAATGACCGCGCTAAATATTACTGAAGGTAAGCACGTTTTGAATGAAACGAAAGCCGCTTTGCATTGTTTAGAAACTTATTAATATTAATTATTAGGCTGCACGCTTAAAATCGATAAATATTAAATAATAGAACTAAATAAAGCCTTATAATTACATAATTAATTAATTCACATGTTGTTTCATTAAGGATTTCACATTGGATTTTTACTTCCGACAATTCTGGACTGATCCTAGATTAGCGTTCCGGAAAAGGCCGCAGGTAAGACCTCGAATATTAAAAAAGTTTCCAAATAAAATTAACGATTATTGATTGCAGGTAGAAATGTTATCTGTAGGCTCGGAATTCATCACAAACATATGGGTGCCTGACACGTTTTTCGTTAACGAAAAGACTTCGTCGTTCCACAAAGCGACTACGTCGAACGAATTTATCCGGATACACCATTCGGGCAGTATTACTAGGAGTATTCGGTGAGTACAAATCATGCGAAAACAGTAAAACCCGCCCAATTTAATACGCGAAATTCACGATCCAATGCGGAATATTGCAACAGTCCATAAATCGATCTAATAAGCCGTCTAGGGGGCCGGAGGCACATTTTCTATCAAGACTATAAATATTTGTAAATCTGACATCTGAATTGTTTCAGTGCTAACATGCAATTATAATAATTCGTAAAAAAGTGCAGAGAAGATAGCTAGGATCTCGTGTATTTATACAGGGTGTACTACTGAGTAGACATTATTTCTAACAATAACAATAATGATGTTTATTTGAAATTGCATTATACATTAACAGATAATCTGAAAACGTACAAACAAGAAGCAAATAGTGTCAAAAAACAAAACACCCAGGTGTCATAGTTTACATATTGTATATGGATACTAAATAAAATATTTACATAAATATACAAATATTTAAAAGTAGTAAGACGGTCGAAATTTGTTCGTGGCGCCATCTAAGACAAGGATTCAACACTAAACAACAATTTTTGGTTTTCTTTACTTTTCCTAGCCATACTGATGAGACCTGATATAGGTCGAAACGCGTCTATGAATGGAAAAGCAAAGAAAATTAATCCAAAATTTTCTAATCAGTGTATAATAAGGAGAAATCTTTTTTTCCTATTTTGGGTTTTCCCAACGAACTGATTTTTGGTCGGCCAATTAGATGGCATCACTAATTACAGCAAAAATTGTTGTTTAGTGTTGAATCCTTGTCTTAGATGGCGCCACGATCAAATTTCGACCGTCTTACTACTTCTATTTTGCATAGATGCACAAAAATTGGATTGGTTTTTTTTTTGCTTTTCCTAGCCATACTGATGAGACCTGATATAGGTCGAAACGCGTCTATGAATGGAAAAGCAAAGAAAATTAATCCAAAATTTTCTAATCAGTGTATAATAAGGAGAAATCTTTTTTTCCTATTTTGGGTTTTCCCAACGAACTGATTTTTGGTCGGCCAATTAGATGGCATCACTAATTACAGCAAAAATTGTTGTTTAGTGTTGAATCCTTGTCTTAGATGGCGCCACGATCAAATTTCGACCGTCTTACTACTTCTATTTTGCATAGATGCACAAAAATTGGATTGGTTTTTTTTTGCTTTTCCTAGCCATACTGATGAGACCTGATATAGGTCGAAACGCGTCTATGAATGGAAAAGCAAAGAAAATTAATCCAAAATTTTCTAATCAGTGTATAATAAGGAGAAATCTTTTTTTCCTATTTTGGGTTTTCCCAACGTGGTCGGCCAATTAGATGGCATCACTAATTACAGCAAAAATTGTTGTTTAGTGTTGAATCCTTGTCTTAGATGGCGCCACGATCAAATTTCGACCGTCTTACTACTTCTATTTTGCATAGATGCACAAAAATTGGATTGGTTTTTTTTTGCTTTTCCTAGCCATACTGATGAGACCTGATATAGGTCGAAACGCGTCTATGGATGGAAAAGCAAAGAAAATTAATCCAAAATTTTCTAATCAAATATTTAAATATACAAATATTTTGACTTAAATATTCGCGTTCTTGGTTTAGAAGTACTGGATGACAATAGTGAGGTTTAGGACTAGAAATCAAATTCCTTGATTAAAAATTCGCCGACATTTCGGCGTTATATTATTTTACTTTCAGCCCTGAAGAAGTCCTAATATAACGCCGAAACGTCGGCGAATTTTTGATCAAGGAGTTTGATTTCTTGTCCTAAACCTCACTATTTTCATTCACTATTAAAAATATTTAATATTAGACTGACCCATTCAAGAAATCCCCGACTAAGGACCGGTTTATCAGTGGACGGCTATCTAGTTTAGCTGTCGGTTAACCAATGATAATTATTATAGATAATTAACAGCTGAGCTACATAACCGTCCACTGATAAACCGGTCCTAAATAGGGCTCCAAATTAATAATGATTGCCTTAATATTAAGTTTAAAGATTTGAAATAGATTATTTCTTCTATATTGCTTGGCAATTTGTTAGAAAATCTTAGACCAAATAATATAGGGGCTCTTCTCAGTCGTCAAAGTTAATCTGGGGATTGGGTAATTCACATTTAAGTGTTCTGGTGTTATAACTATGGGTTATCTGCACTTCGAAAGACTCCCGATTTAAAAAAACATATTGACAAATCTGAAAAAATGCCTAAACTCTGTCCAACGAACCTACGGAGTATGACAGAGTCAAAATGGCGGCCAGGTTTACACTGAACACTGATTTATGCCATTTATTTATTTCAAAATCTTACAAAACATCACTCTACAGTGTAAAGCGGGCTGATAAATGACCAACAGTAACGAACCTTTTTGAAGGTTTTGTTGTTTGTCACTCCGTAGTAAGTGATTCAATATAACCATAACAATCAAAAGCCGAAAATTTTAAATTTTTATCAATAGTGGCTCTCGAATCGCACTAGGAAATGTTTCCAAAGGAAATCAAAAACTAGGAAAGATTCTCGTTTTGATTATCCTCGGCTACAACATTTTTCTGCCGGAAATTTTGATTATTACCAGCGCTTGATTCACTAGAAAACTTCTGCAGAAGAAATCAAAAGCAGAAAATTTGAAAGGTCCCTGCCCAAAGTAAACGGAAATTGTGTTTATGTCAGAATTGACTGAATTCTGTATATAATGTACATCACGCCTTTTTGATTAAAAGTTACCATTGCACCAGTCCTGAAAAATAACTCCGCCGCAAACCACGTAGCACACCACTGCGCCACAAGCTTACCTATTGTATTCATGCTACATTGAACGTCCATTACAATGTCCAAACGTTTCGCTTGCTACCTATGAAATTCATTTTCTCAAAAAGGAGTGATTTTTCAGGATTGGTGCAATGGTAATTTTTAATCAGAAAGGTGTGATCTACATTATCTACAAAACTCATCCAATTCTGACATAAATACAATTTCCGTATACTTTGGGCACCCTGTCTTTTTATCATTACTCATTACAGTCATTACTGGCACTTGAATCACTAGGAAATATTTCCGATGGAAATGAACAGCCGGAAAAACTTTTGATTATCCTCGGCTAGAACATTTTGTCTGCTGACTATTTCACTAGAGTGTTTTACACTGGCAAAATGTCATAGGAACGGCCGGTTTCCTACTGACAAAACTTGTACCTGTTCCTACCTGGGCAAAACCCTACATGCCGCATGTTGCTAAATTCACCAAAATGGTGCACCGCCACGGATGCGGTGATTGAAATTCACTAATGCCAATGCCAAACCACAGCTTGTCAAAACCTGTTTAATTTAACAACACTGCTTTTCCTACCATTCCACCACGATGCCTACACCAGCTGAATTTAGCCACACGCAGATGATGGTTTTTCGAGTTTGACAAGTGTCACCTAAAGAAAATAAATTTTCCAAGTGAAAATTTGGTTTGTTTTTCTCGTGAAATAGTCCAGCCGAATACCACTCAAGAAAAAATTATGTAGGCAAAATTATTCTCCTGGTTTTATTCAAGTTTGTTGCTTTTTGGTTTTTTTCGTTAGAAAATTAAATTACAAAATCGGCTATGCCATATTTGTTAAGGCTTTGTTAAAGGATATGACAGAAAATTATACAGTGGAACATACGATGATGCGTTCCGAAATTATCATTTGGGAAAAACCTCGTGGGACACCCTGTATATGACTATTTCACTAGAGTGTTTTACACTGGCAAAAAATAGGAACGGCCGGTTTCCTACTGACAAAACTTCTAGGTACCTGTTCCTACCAGGGTAAAACCAACATGATGGTTTTTCAGCGACAAAATTTTGTGTGGTTAAGGTAAAAAACTATTGAGTTTGACAAGTGTCACTGAGTGTCACCTAAAGAAAATAAATTTTCCGAATGAAAATTTGGCTTGTTTTTCTCGTGAAATAGTCCAGCCGAATACCACCCAAGAAAAAATTATGTAGGCAAAATTATTATCTTGGTTTTATTCAAGTTTGTTGCTTTTTGGTAATTTCCAAGCAACAAACTTTCATATCAGTCGAAAATTTTGCCAACAAAATTTTTTCTCTTATGGTATTATATATGAAAATTTTGATTATCACCGGCGTTTGAATCACTTGAAAACTTCTCCAGAATAAATCAAAAGCCGAAAATTTTAAATTTTGATCATTACTGGCTTTTGAATCACTAGGAAATTCCAAAGGATCAAGAGCCGGTAAAGATTCTCATTTTGATTATCGCGGCTAGAACATTTTTTTGCCGAAAGTTTTGATCCTTACCGGCGCTAGAATCACTAGAAAACTTCTCTAGAAAAAATCAAAAGCCAGAAATTTAAAATTTTCATCAATACTGGCTCTTGAATCACTAGGAATAGTACACGGAAATAGTCACAGCCCCCTACATTTAACAAGCCATGAAGTTAAAAAGGCAACACCGCAATCTCACCGCCAAGTGGTGCTGGTGGTGTTTGTTTGTATAAATATATATTTTTTATTTTATTAATATGAATCACAAAAAATACATAATTTATTGTACTAAAGGGCCAAAAACAGTAATTCAATGAATAATTTAACTATTTGTGTAAATAAGAACAGTAAATAATTGATTTAAATGAATATATTTATAGAGTCTAAAGTGTTATAGGCCTATGTTTCAGTATGTCTTTTGAAAAATCTAACTTTTTCTTTCTTCGGGATTTTTTCGGAAGGCAAGTCCATTCAAATACTTGAGCTAATTTTCGAAAATAAGAGGTACCTACTTTTAAGAGTTGGACGTTTTAGTTTGAACTCTCGAACTACGCCTTTATCCTTGTTTGTTTCAAATCTAATTATTTCGGTTTCTTCAAAATGTTTACAACACACCACAGAATTTTTCGTTATTGTATAATCTCGGGTATAATTATCTTGGTGTATTGCTTTCATCCACATTTTTTGCACTTCAGAATTTTTTTGGAAATAAAAATGTTTGCATTTCTTCAGTTTTTAAGGAACTCCTAATAGTTCGATTTGCACCCAGGAACACAGTAGTTTCATGGCATCTGGAACAAGTTTAAATATCTTAGGTAATATATCGAGACCTATGCTCTTGCAGACAAATATTAATATTGTTTTTATTGTTTTACCTTACCTTACCTTCATTTTGCTCCTGTACCCATTTGCTAAAAATTTGCAATCAAAGCACAAAGGAACAGGTATCAACTAAATATGGGCAATATATTGGTGTGTTTCTATCCACTTTTTCGTCAATAATGCCCATAAAAATACTAAATTGCAACAATACACAATGAAAGCAATACACAGAAACACATAACCCAATAACAAAATAGCACCATACGCGACGTTGCCGTCATTTCCAATTTCATGGCTTGTTAACTATAGGAGGCTGTGAAATAGTACTTTTTAGAAGAAATAAATTATAAAGTTTTCATAATAATATTACCTAAATTAGGTTTCTAATGGGAGTAGGAATAAATCCCAAAAAAGTTCCCACGTGGCCGATGTCCGCAATATACCTTATTTTGCAAAAAAAAACACCCCCGGATGGTACATTTTTCCGTTTTTTCTCAATTTCCTCGTAAACTGTTGTCCGAACATAATAAATGTTCGTCATTAAATTCTACACAAAAACTTTCCGATAAGCATTTCAGTTAATCCTCTCTGAATTTCCGCAAATAATGTTCAAAGTGGGGTGTAGTTTCCAACATATAAAATGTGGCTTTAATTGTAGTGATTTCATCGTTCTACTGCTATAATATCACTACATAGGTATTGTCTAAGTCAAATTTTAAAATGTGACAGGGATTTTAGAGCATAAAACTATGCATTTTCTAATCTGAGATTGTTTCCACACCACCCATGAGGTAGAGCTCCCGGCGCGTTTTTTTTTTTAAGTGGTATCCCCAGGAGGCCCAATGCATTAACAAGTCTTTTTCATTCATTTGTTGGGTCCTCTTCATTTAATATCTCGTCAGAGTCAGGTGGTGCATTCAAGCAACCCTGTCTATGGCAGTTGGAGCACATGGTTGAACGATGTAATCCAAGTCTAAGACATCCACATCGCTTACCACAACCGTTTTTACAGCTGCACGATATAACTTTCAGAACAGAAATTGGAGCTGGCGTCTTGGTAGTAAAAACTAGTGATAAAATGTTGCCCATTTTTTTCCAACCCCACTGCGTTGGCTGTATATCATTTCATCGCCAAGATTGAATTTGTTGAAATACCTGGTAAGAATGCTGTTTTAATGCTGCAAATAATAGTGGCAATCCAGACAAAATTACAGCACGATTGGATTGGCCAACCAACAAATAAATCTGCAGCTATTCAAAGAAGTTTCTTTTCGTTCAGCTTTAGATAAGGCAAGTGTGAATTTCTCACCAGCACTTGCAATTTGCTCTTTCGTAGATTGTGAACTGTTGAAAATATGCACAACATCTTCCAAATCCTTTCTTTTGTTTAATATGCTTTACGATTTGAGATTTGCCTTTCTCGAAAAAAGCGGAAATGGTATCACAACCACTAAACGCATGTGCAAAAAGAACAGTTTCTTCAATATTTTTCATAACATTGAATGATTGCATATCAGAAGATCTATAAATCCTTTTCTTTATATTCCCTACGGCTGGTTCTCAAACAAAATATCCCTATCTTGAGGAGTAAGAGCAATAATAAGGCAGAGAAGATCGACGTCTTGACCAATTACAACCACAGTGTCGTGTCGACTTGATACATCGATGGCGGTTTTAACGATTAGTAAGTCAGCATCGTCTAAAGCAGTAAAAGTATTAATATTCTCAGAATTTAGCCTCTCGACAAGTTGAGAAATTAAACGATCTTTGTTAGCTATATTACCTAACAAAGTCTTTTGTTGATCGTGTATTGGTGTGTTTTCACTGAATGTAATTATAGCCGAAGTTCGCTTCAGGAGTCGTTTTTGTCGTTCAAGACTCTTTGTACTACTGGAAATATCAGCATATCCATCAAACAATACAGTTACATAGTGACCATAGTGTTTACGTATAAAGTTAAAATAGGCCGAGTAAATGTCACGAAATGTAGCCTGTTTTGGCCAAACCACACGGTGAAGCAAATTACCACCATCCACTACAAATTCGAAATGACCGCTCAAGTCGGCAGTTCGTTCTGGAACTTTGTTAAAAGTTTCATACAATGATGCTTTCTTCGTTTTCCTCATTAAACCTTTCTCATCAAATAAAGAAGCGAGAACAGAGGCCAGTTCAAAACTGAAACATAATTTCACTTTTGTTGGGGAATGGACGGTGCAGAGTATTCTCTGTAATAGTTGAGTCGTATCGATTTGAATTACATTGTCGTCTTTAATTTTGACGGAATTTGTAGTATAGTAGATGCAATTAACTTTGTCATATTCGAACATTTGAGTTTCAAATCTCCATATGTACTTCCTTCTTTAGTTAACGTTTCCATCGATTTTATTCCGATCTCTTTTGCTTTAAAACAGTCGAAGTTGTCATCGGCAACAAGTCCACTTGAAAGTGATACCAAATTTTCCGTTATAATTAATGGAGAGTGTTCCTTGAGCCAATGTGTAAATTTCTCACAATCTTCTTCGTCCTTTTTTATTCTTCCATCTCGAAGTTCAACATGTTGATTAATACTCTTTGTTTTTATCTGGTAATATATTTCCATGACCTCGCAAACGTGGTAGCCAGTAAATCCATGTATTGAGGACACTTTCAGTAAAACCTCTTCCGTGTGATATGCCTCCAACGCTCTTCATGTTCTTTATTAACGTCTGACCATACACCACAACAGTGTTTATCAGACCGACGGTTAGTGGAATAACCATCTTTTGCGAATTTTTCAAACTCATCATTAGTCATTTTGCATGTAAGAGTTTCCATATCTTGTAGATAAATTTGGCATGATTTTGCGTATGGGAAGTGTCCAGTAGCATGGAAAATTGGTATCATAGCTCTTACGCAATCTTAATGGAGGTTCCAATTTCCCATCCGTTCTTCTTGAATAAAATGCATGGCAATGGTAATAAGCTCATGACAGTGCAACCAAAGTTGAGCTGTTTTACCTCTTTCTCGCAGTTTAGGAATTTGTTCAAGAAAATCATTCTTAACTTTGTCTATACGACAGTATCGATATGTCTGGAATCGAAACCTCGTGTAGTACTATTAAAAGTTATGAGAATTTCTTGCAGATGTTCTCTCTCAGATATTTCTCCAGTATTTATAGTAGACAGTGCAGCGTATGTGAGAAGATGTGCTCGTATTGCCCGAGCATATGCATGTCCAGAAAGCATATGGGGTATGGATGCTGATGCATATACTGTTGCCCACAATTCCGAAAGTCCACTGTTGGCCATAATGTACCCAATTGATCCGAGGTACCATCGTCACCAAAAGTAACTGGGACAGCAGCTCTTGTACTATTATATGTTTTAATTGTCAAATATTTGTCAAACTATGAATTAAATGCATTGAAATGAATGACGTTAGAATTAGTCCAGGAGATTATTATGCATTATTTTTGTCCCAGATACTTTTGGTGACGATGGTACATTATTAAATGAAACCCTCCTAATCTCACAACAACATTCGACACTTTTTCATTGTCGACTTCTGCAGCAATTATCTTTCTTGCTTTAAGGTAAAGCGGCTGATCAAACGTGACGGTACATGTTTTTTGGCCTAGTTTACTGATTGTTTCTGCGGCAAAATTTAAAACACTATATATCGTACTTAAATCGGTAGGAGAATAATTGAGAAAAGGTAGGGCAAGCACTTGTTATTTTGTATAGGGTAAGGTACACGTTATAGCATCCATAAAGCCTTGCCAAGATGGAAAACATGGCAACTGTAGGACTTTTTCCATACATCCATACAAAATCCTGATCTGAAGGTGTCGCAGCCTTATCAAAAGCAGCTTCAGTATACACGTTTTTTATTAAAGTTTGTTCAATTCCACTTTTAGATTCGTGGTAAGTTTGAAAATCTATTTTTTTACAACTGGCAATTTCCTCGGGAGATGGAACAGTTAGCAATTTAATTAATTATTTATGGCATCGTGCGGAGTGATGCAGTGTATCTCACCCATTGCATGGAAAGTGTCTTTACCAGTCATGGTGTTTATATTGAAATCAGTGTTATCGAATACGAATTGAGAAAAAGATTTCTCATTAATATCGGGATTCCAAGATTTGACAGCAGAGTGTTCAAACTGTGAAACATCGCTATGGGTGGAACAAAAACCTAAATGTGAAACGGCTTGCACTATGTTCCGTGAAGCAATTTTGCGAAATAGGTATACAGCAAGTCCAAGCAATACAGGAGATGAGAAAGAACGCGGCTTAGTAGCCGATATGAGCGAGTGAGCAATAGCTGTACATTTCTTCTCAACACCATCTATTTTACCCTTTTTGTCTTTTACAATTATTGTGTTCACAAGTGCACTTAAAGTCTCTGGCACAAGATGTTCCGCTTCATCTGTAAAATTTGACAAGTCTGGATATTCGGTTGTATCGTAAACAGTAGTCCGAATATCCTTTCGAATAATATTTGCCGTAGCTTCCACGATTCTCATACGTTCTTCTTTTTTGGTCATAGCCCTTTCTGTATACCAGCTATTTATTAGTTTTAAACCTGATCCCCTAAAGCACAACTGTTGGTCTCTTTCGCATTGTTGCAAATACGACTCCATCTCCGTATTCTTTAATTAGTTTGCTTTCCAAGGTTTTTATTGTCATCGAAGAACCGTCTGACATCTTTTCTTCCATCTTTCTCATTGAGTCCGGTAAACTAAATTGACATTCATCAGAATTTTCTATGAAATCACACACATTTTTAAACGCTGAATCGATTTCGTCGTCTTCTGCACGACCCCGCTTTCTACTGGATGGTTCATTTGTTAAAAATTTGGAATCACACACATTGGCTCATATGAATAAAACCAGGAGCAAATGCTTCTATTTAAGTTTTTCGAGACAAACATATTCAGCTTTAATGCAGCAAAAGGAGATGGAGGTAGAGTAAAAGCATTTGCTACATTTTATTCATATAACTGATTGTGATACCGTGCTTCTGCTGCGACCAAACAAATCACACTATATTGACACGTCTCGAAACTAATTCTGCTAATTCGTCAGTTCTATCCAAGCATCTTTGTGAAATCCTATCTCTGACTGTAAGCGAACGAACTTCAAACATTGCCTCACATAGATTAGCTCTCTTCTTTTTTTCAGCAAGTACGTCACATTACTCAGCACAAAAAGACAATTATTTTTGAAATCAAATTGCTCAATTGATCTTAAGACCTTTTTACCACCTTCTCGGCTACTGCCTGCGCCTTTTTCAAGCTTCGAATATTTCTTTCTTTTATATATTCTCGCCTACAAAGTTTATGCACAGTAATAGTCGTAACATCATTGAGCTGCTTATGCTTGTCATCTATCCGAGCTTTGCTTACAGCTATTGAGTTTGCAATGCGTTTTTTCACATACACTATTTCACTACTTTTAAGCGTCTTTCCGCATATGAAATAATCACCTGATGAGTCCATTTATAAAAAAAATAATCACTTTATTTTACTACAAAAATCTGTAATTGACGTTTTCAATTAAAAGAGATGGACAATAAAGTATGAAAACAATCATTTTCCCGCCAACATTTGCTTGCTTGTCAATACCAGTGTGCATTGGGGTGTTTTGAAAGAAAATGTAGGAAAAGTCACTACTTCGCTATGGAGAAAGCGGTGGATTAATTTGGAAGCAAACAGCTCCCGCAAACTAAACTTGAATGTGGATTACTTTGTATACTTGATAGGCCGTGGATTTCCCTTTTTTTTGCGAGTATTCTTTCTGATTTTATGTATCCAAAATTTGACAAATGTAGGATTTGATTGAAACTCATGGAAAGACACGTCCGCCGTTAAATAGGAATTATTTTCACAAAAAGGCACACTACACAATCACTATTGTTAGGAAAAAACTTTGAAAAAACCGAAGAAATAATAGTTTCCAGTTTCCACATGTACAAAAGTCTTGTCAACAAACCACTGTCAGCGGCTGTCAACCGTTGTTTTCATACTCTTTTGGCGTCTGACAGTTTGACGCTAGAGAGAGAGGGTTTTAAATTGAAAAGGTCAATTGCGAGAGCAACTAAACGAAATTCAAAATTAAACCCGCCTTCTTTCACGAATCTACGAGTCTAAAATAGTAAAATCTGTAAATTGTAAATAATTCACCGTAGGTATTGCATTTCGCAAGTTTGTGTCGAAAGCGCGTTGACGCCTCCCCACCTCTCCGCTGGTGTTCGCCAGAACTTGGCATATTTTAACAGCCTGCTAGAAACTACCCTTAACTTTAAACGTGTTTTGCGAAAATTCAGTAAGGATTAGCAAAAATTTTCATAGAACAGTTTTTGTGTAGAATTTAATAGCAAACATTTTTGGTCCATCCATTTTTTAAATTTGAACAACGGTTTCCGAGAAAATTGAGAAAAACCGGTACAATGTACGATCCGGGGCTGTTTTTTTGCAAAATAAGGGATGTTGCGGACACTGTAAAATTGGGAACTTTGTAGGATTTTGTTCCTGACCCTATTAGAGAAATGTGAAAACTTTATAAATTATTTCTCCTATTCCATGTTTATATGTTTAATTTATGTGTACTAGAAATGTTTCCGAAGGAAATCATAAGCCAGGAATAGTATATTGTGAATTTAGGTGGTCGGCCGACGGTGTCAGTTGACGGGCGAGGCGTAGACGAGACCGGCAAACACCGAAGGCCGAGCATGTGCTTTTCCACCGATATACACATACTTTTTTTTTCTGCGATCGGTTAAATATCTGTTAAATGTTTGTCTTTTTGTTCCAATTATTCTGCTGTACGAGAATCACTTTCCCGGTCTAGGCCGAAAAAGGGATTCCCGTATTGTTATTCATTGATTCCTTAGCAACTATTGAAACATAATTAAAATACCAGATTATTGAGTTTTGCGACCTGTCAACCGGTCAAAAATGCTGACATTTCTTGTCAATCGCAGAAAAAGATTCTTATTTTGATTATCCTCGGCTAAAACATTTTTTCTGCTGAAAATTTTGATCATTACCGGCGCTTGAAAACTTCTGCAGAAGAAATCAAAAGCCAAAAATTTAAAATTTTGATCATTACTGGCTCTTGACTCACTACGAAATTCCAAAGGAAATCAAGAACCGGGAAAGATTATCATTTTGATTTTCACCGGCTAGAACATTTTTCTGCTGGAAACTTTGACTATTACCGGCGCTTCAATCACTGGAAAACTTCTGCAGAAGAAATCAAAGTCCGAAAATTTAAATTTCTTATCATTACTGGCTCTTGAATCACTAGGAAAGGTTTCCAAAGGAAATCAAAAGCCAAAAATTTTAAATTTTGATCATTACTGGCTCTGAATCACTAGGAAATTCCTAAGAAAATCAAGAGCCGGTGAAGATTCTCATTTTGATGATCATCGGCTAGAACATTTTTCTGCTGAAAGATTTGATTATTACCGGCACTTGAATCACTAAAAAACTTCTGCAGAGGAAATCTAAATCAGAAAATTTAAAATTTTAGTCATTACTGGCTCTTGAATCACTAGGAATTGTTTTCAAGGGAAATCAATAGCCGAGAAAGATTCTCGTGTTGATTATCACCGGCTAGAACATTTTTCTGCTGGAAATTTTGATTTTCAACGGCGCTTGAATCACTAGAAAACTTCTGCAGAGGAAATCAAAGGCCGAAAATTTAAATTTCTTATCATTACTGGCTCTTGAATCATTAGGAAATATTTCCAAAGAAAATCAAGAGCCGGGAAAAATTCTCATTATGATTATCACCGGCTAGAACATTTTTCTGCTGAAAATTTTGATTATTACAGGAGCCTGAGGTGGTGCCTGAACAAGCTGTAGTTTGTAGTTAAGAAACTCATTATTTTTTTACACATTACTAATTCAAAAAAATTTGTGAAATCGAAACAGTAAACTAATTGGTTTGCAATTGGGAATTACTTCTGGCTCCTGGCTCCCCTTTTCAAAGACCGAGCTAGGTATAGTATTTTTAATTTGAAGTGAAACACTAAGAAAAAATCTAAGCCGTTTTCTCGCGTACACTTTTTTGACATTGGTTCAAAACAGGTTTAAAACGGGCAATGGTGTTTCCATTGACTGTTCCAAACTGGTTTTGAACCAATGTCAAAAAAGGGGACGCGAGAAAACGGCTTAGATGTTTCTTTAGTGTTTCAGTTCAAATTAAAAATACTATACAAAGTCACAATTTACAAATACGTATTATATTGTCACGGATTCCGGGTTCACTGAATAAATCTCACTTCACAAACTATTTTATTGAACTAATTGACTCCATACAAAATTGTCCCTTATCGAAACGTACACGACAAATATCGAATATAAAAACTTAAAACTAAACTAATAGTATATTGTTTTATTAGGAGTAAAAGTGATACTTTTTGTGGCGAGACTAAATGTTTGACAATTTTAGACGAGCCACAAAAAGAGCTTTTCTCCGAATAAAACATACGATTTTTTCCACAAACGGTGTTCAAAGGGATGGAATCTAGGAAATTTCTGTGACGTCACTTTTTTGTCCGGCCGTGAGCGTACAAAAAAGTAGTTTTTTGTACGCTCACGGAACGCGCGGATAAAAAAGTAACCAAAAAAATGACGTCTGTGAAGTCTAACTTCAACATTAAGAATTGAGGTTAAAAAAGTCGTCATTTTTTGACGTTTGCGGAAAAACTACCACGCGCTATTAACAGTCGAAATCGCACTCGGGATCTAGCTAGAAAAACATCGAATAGCGAACGTAATAAGCATCCTAAAAATAGGGTTATGTTGTTTTTTTATATGTGAAAAAATTTTCCTTCCAAAAGGAATTTGATAAGTCTTAAATAATATGAATACAACGAGGAACGACCAGGTCCCTATTTTCATTGAATTGGAGAAGATAATTTGAAAGCTGAAGGGTGCAGGTAGGAATATTGATGACACACAGTTATTATCTTCGTCTGAGAAATATCAAACAGTTACTACAGCCGCATAGACAAAAGATTTGCCAAAATCAAGATGCCATTATTTCTCTTGATTTTGTAAAAAATAAGTTGGTATTTTAAGTGACAAGACAAAACAGAATCGGAGAGAAAAATAACTCCAATTTAGCGACCTAGAAGAGGAAATTACCGTCGAAATCAAAGATCTAGAGATAGTAGAAATTCTAGTGAAAATCCCCCGGGAAGAATTCTAAACAAAAAGCCGGTTGTCGAAGTAACATAAAACAATAAACTATCAGCACTCTTAATTTCTTCACCCTTGCAACGTAAATATAACACAATTCTATGTTAATTGTATTAGCTTATCTATGATTCTCGAAACCGTAATTATCAAATTCCGCACTTAATAAAATAGATTCTCGAGTCTGGAAATTACATTATCATATTCACGAAAGCGCGGTTGAATGAGGATGAAGCTAAATTGTATTCATTACGTGGCGCTCATGAAATAATCAACTTAACATACTCCTCTTCTGCTTTTGACGTGCTGAAACTTTTAAATTGATTAGTGAAAAATTAATGGGGCTCGGACGTAAGGGATTGAGACTTTCGCCGACGCACTATTTAATTTGGATTTTGACGTTTTGATTTCAATTAGTCGGTAATTTTGTTTTTAAGTGCCTATATATTGTCCGTCGTTTTTAATCTGACACTTTCCGTATGAGGAGCGAGGGGGTGAAGCTTATGGCAAAAACAAGGGTGACGTCAGTTGACCACAGGGTCCTTATTCTTGAAACAAGGGAGCAGCGTTCCCAGGAAAATGAGTGTTCTGTTTTTCTCAATGATATGCAAATGATAATTCAACTAACAATGACGGAACGCTGCTCCCCTATTTCAAGAATAAGGATCCTGGCGTTCTAATGTAGGGAGCCACCAGCTCACATTCCTTTGGGGAGTATCATATCAAAATCGACGGACTTCACGTCTGTTTGCACGAAATTCAAGAAAATAGTTTTTAGCTCAATTTATATCGTCAAGCACTCAACAGTTCAAAAAGTTTCGTCTATGAAATGTACATAAATTAAATGAACTTGTTTGAGGTATAAAGTCATAATAAAGTGTTGTTATTACAGATTGACAATTACTGCGTCGTGTCCAATGAACCTCCAATACTTTCCCATGGACAGACAACTATGCCATATCGAAATTGAAAGTTGTAAGTAACAATTATTGTTAATTAACTAAATATACTAAATAAATTTCTTGTTATTTTGCAAAGATTAAGATTCTTTGCAACGAAAGGGACATCAAAAGATACCTGTATATGTGCTTTTTAAATGTAATTTTGTCAGCTAATCGCAAATATAAAGCACAGTTTGTGCACTTTTTTTCAAATACTACCTACATGCTTTATTACCTCTAAACATATTTTTGATAAATTATAGCCTCAATATCTATTAAAAATATCAATAATGTCTGTTACTATTTATAATAATTATTTAAATAAAGGTATAGATATACAGGCTTAAAATGAAAGCTTTACAATTTTTCCTCAACAACAAAGCACTGTTATTTTTCTAGGTTAAGTTTCACACGAGCGACAAGCACTTAACAGATAGCTGTTGATCCCAAATTGCGAATATTATTCACTTTAGAGATAATATGACGGAAAAAGGTACAAAAAGGTTCAATGGAATATTAGGATAAGGGCCAAATTATCAAAGTTTCTCTTAAGTAGCCAAACCTGTTCAATTTCCTGAAAACAATTATTGCTTGAATATCCTATCTTCTTCGCTAAACCTTCAATCAAGTTTAATAATTTTCTAGTTTATGTTTTTAGATATTAATTTGGTGGTTTTCCTATTCCGTACAGAAAAACAAATCTAATATAATGTAAAACGCTAGTTTTATTTAAATCGCCTTTATTTCAAAAAATCACATAAAATATGGAAAACACTGGAAAACAAAATGTCACCCTTCGCTCTCGCATCCTCACTAGATGCAGTAGGTACTACTATATCGCCTCAAAGAATCAATCGCCACTAACGCCCTATAAAGATTTATACCCCTCGCATACCTTTCACAACAGTTATCACATATCTATCATTCCCTATCACCTTGGAAACTCGATATGGACCATCGTACTTATCTATCATTTTTCTATTAACGCCTTTTTCCCCTGAACAAGTTCCCGCTTGTCGCCATAATATTAAGTCACCCACCTTGTAAGTGTCGCCCGCGGCTACAGCCTTTCGCCTACGATCGTATAACGCCTTCATTTCACGTCCCGCCTTTGTCAGGTTTTCACTTGCCTTTTCACGCCTTCCATTTACAGCTGCTCGTATATCATCATAAGATTCGCCTTCGGCTGCTTGTGCATTTGCCACCTGCACATCACCAGACAGATCTGCATTCACGCCATCATTATGTGGAAAGAGCAACTGAACCGGGGAAAATCCAGTGCTCTGATTCAGAGTATGATTAATTCCCCACACAATGTCAGACAGCTTAGCGTCCCAATCAAACTCTGACTCAGCACTCGCCTCTATTGCATTGAGCAATGTTCGATTCTGTCTTTCCACCTGACCATTCGCCCTGGGTGTAGCAATTGCATTCAACACATGTTTTACACCTCGTATCGCCAGAAAGTCAGCAAAGCAAACGCCTTGCTTGTGAACGCCAATCCGCGGTCGGAAATAATACGCCTTGTGTACCCAAATTCGCCAAACACCTCTCCCAATTTGAGAATAGCCTCTGAAGACCTCAAAGTCTTTGTTGGCTTCGCCAGAGTATACTTAGTAAATAGGTCAACCACCATGAGCACATACTGATTGCCCTATGTGCACGGTATGAAAAGGTATCGCCACCTTTTCTATCGGATGCAACAGACCAGAGACCAGGCGCTCGTCCATGACTACCTTTGCCAAAAGCACAGTTCATACACGCCTTCACATATTTCCTAACAAAACGCCCCATCTACGTAACCAATAAGTTTGCTTAAGCAAGCCTAAACACCTGTCAGCGCCTGGATGACCTATATCATCATGATGCTTGCGTATCAACCAAATCTCGCCATAAAAGGTACATACAAACGATCGCCCATTTGCCAACTTGTACACATCTTTGTCTGCTGTTTCCTCAGCTAAACCATTTATCAACGCCTGCGCCTTTTCGTCTTGTAACTGCACTGTCAGAAACCAATCGCCTTCAGTCATGTTTATTAAGCAAACATTCACCGGATTCCTACTGAGTGCGTCAACATGTTGCATCTTATGACCCATTCTATGCTCCACAGACAGATCATACTCTTGTAACGCCATCCACCACCTAGCTATCCTAGGCAGAAGATCCTTTTTCGCCATTGTCGCCCTTACAGCTGAACAATCTGTCAACATTTAACAGACCCTACTATCGCCAAAGTTTCAAGTTCATAACTATGCCACGCCTGCTCAGCCACCGTTGTCGCCCTGCTATAGTAAAAGACTGGCCTCAAACTGCCATCCGCCTGTTTCGAGAAAAAAATACACGTTACGCCTAGCTTACTCGCATCTGTATGTAGTTCTGTCTCCGCCTCAGTATCATATAACGCCAATATTGGTCTCTCAACTAAAGCCGCCTGCAATTGATCAAATGCACTCTGCTCCTCTGCACCCCATCGCCATGGAACATGTTTCTTAGTTAAGTTCGTTAATGGCCTTGCAAAATTCTTGACAAACTTTCTGAAATAACTCGCCAGACCAATAAACTGTCTAATTCCATGCACATCAACCGGAACAGGAAAATCTTTCACCGCCTGAACTTTCCTTTCATTTGGACGAATGCCGCCTGCACTCACCTCTTGCCCCAAATACTCCAACTTATCCTGCAGAAAAATGCACTTCGCCAGATTCAATTTCAAATTCGCCTCCGCCACCATTTGCAGAACCCTTTCCAATAACGCCAATCCATCAGAAATAGAAGATGAAGGTATGAGAAGATCATCCATGTACGCCAACACAAGATCATTCTGCATGCCCTTCAGCATTCGATTTATCACCCTCTGAAAAACGGCCGGAGCATTCGCTAATCCGAAAGGCACCCTCAAGTACTGGTAATGTCCATCAGGAGCCGTTTTGGACACAGAATTTGTCGCCACAGGTATTTGATGATACTCCTGCGCCAAATCCAAAGTAATAACACTTGCCCGCCAGTCGGTCCAATTGGTCCTCGATCCTTCACCGTAATCGGATTCAACGCCCTGTAATCTACACACAAACGAACATCTCATTTGATAAAGGATAACGTACACCTAACATGGGATTTTTGGGCTCTATGGATTTTGCCCATTTTTTGATATGCTGTAAAGGATTTAATTCTGAACAACCTTTGAATGGGACGAAATCTTGTAGGTATTAGGGTTTCTGAGATATGAGCGTTGAAAGATGAACTTTTTTCTCTGAATGACAGAAAAAGCGGCCTTTTAATGACACTTGACAGGATCAAAAGTTGTATTTTTAATGCCTAGGCAGTAAAAGTGGACTTTCACTGCCTAGGCATTAAAAGTGACAGTGTCACAACGTTCCAGGTAATAATTTCACTCAATTTTGTATTTGAAATTGATGGTGACAATGACAATTGTCAAAATAATTTAATTATTTGGAAAATAATAATGAATGAAATAAATAAAAAAAAGATGTCCATGTGTGAATTTGAACATTCGGAGAAAAAATTATATGTTTTACATGGCAGAAAAGCAGATTGAATGCCTCGGCTGGTTTCCACACCAGCCGAGGCATTAAATCTTGTACTTTTCTGCCTAGTAAAACAAATAACTATTTTACAACTTTTTGTGTGGAGAGTATACGAAAAACTGGTGTATATCAATCAAAATTTTGACAGGTTGATATATTTTACGTCACTAGCAAATGTCAACATACGCTAAGGCTGGGACCTAACTGGCGCCAACATTGACCCCAGTGCGGTCCTGGCCTTAACCTAAGATGACATTAATTTTTAAGTGACGTGAAATATGTGAACCTGTCAATATTTTGACTGATAAACACCAGTAGCACCAGTATCTCGTATACTCTCCTAACAAAAACTCGCAATACAGTTCATCTCTCAACACTCATATCTCAAAGAACGTAATACCTACAAGATTTCGTCCCATTTAAAGGTTGTTCAGAATTAAATCCTCTACAACATATCAAAAAATGGGCAAAATCCATAGAGCCCAAAAATCCCATGTTAGATATACGTTATCCTTTTGCACCTTATATCTTACTAACGCCCTCTCAGTAAATATCAAACGATAAGGCCTATAGACCACTGGTTTATCAGTTGTCACCTGAATTCTCATTTCGCCTAAATCAGTCACGCCCAAATCATTCTCACCAGTCGAAAAACACATCGCCATTCTGTTCAACAAATCATGCAGCTTAGACAAATTAGTAAAACCAATATCGCCTACTTGAATAAATGAAAGATCAAGCATACTATGGATAGTTGAACTTACCTCGCCTTGTTTCTTTGGTGTCGCCACACTCATCTTCACGGCTCTCGCCACCACCTGTCCACTCTTCCACAGTACTGGCCTATGTCCCAGATTGCGCACCTTCAATCCGTTAGAATGTCCGCCTTCCAGTACATGGTTACCTATCGCTACAACTGCACCATGTCGCTCGTACCGAGTTGCAGGTATATAGCCCTTTTCGCCTTGGTGTAGTCCCTCAACTACAATGAGTTTGTCACGCTCCTCGCCTGGAGATACAGTAGCATCCTCCAACGCCAGTACTTTCTCTGTGACCTGCGCCTCGGTCTCATCATCGCCCAGGGTGATATTCTGAATGAAATCCTCCGCCTTCTCCTTCTCAGTGCTAGTCAGCTGCGCCTTGCCTTCATGCTAATGCCCTAAAAGAATATCAGCGCCAGCAAGTTCACTGTACACATAGCTCCGCCAAAACCTTCTAGCACTATGCTAGATGGGTTAATCTGGTAATCACCAAGATTTTGAAAACATTCTCGCCGAATAATGTTTTGCTCACTACCAGTATCAATACATATATATAGCTTTATTCGATTACCGAATATATGAACAAAAAGATAGTGTTAACAACCACAGATTAAAGTCTTGGTTATCTTCTGTGTGTTCGCATGTGGCTAAACATTATTCTTCCACATCCCGGACATTCATAATTTTCTCCTGGAATATTCCGACGCGGCCTATCTGGTGTGTCCTCTGTGAATGTAGCAACAACTCAACTCCAACCGTTCCGGTCCTGCGCAAGATCTTCCCAATTACCTTGAATATTAATAGATGCCAGATTGTTGTGGAAGACATCCTTAAAACGCTTTAATTGACCACCCTGTTTGCGTCGGCCTTCCGCAAGCTCGCCATACATATTTGGGTAGACGATTTTCGGGCATGCGAGCCACGTGACTGCCCACCTGAGACGGCCTTGTCCAACAATGTCTGAGATGCTTTTACACTCTCTGGAGTACTTGTATGTTTGATATTTTATGAAACCATTGTATGTGCATAATCTGACGTAGCTGTCTCTGTTGAAGGACACTCTAGAGCTTTGATGTGTCTTCTGTATGGCACCCAGGTTTCACAGCTATATGTTAATGCTGGAATAACTATCGCTCTATACACAGCGACCTTAGTGGATATAGGTATTTGATTGTCAAAAAATTCTGTTTCTAAGTCTCCAAAAAGCTGTAGTGGCGCTATTAATGCGATGTTGGAAGTGATCGACGTTCTCCAAACCGTTTTTTTGAATATAGATTATTGCGTTTTCTTGCACTGGGGGCGTGGTCATAATCTTGGTTTTGTTAATATTTATTTTCAGACCTAAAACTTCGTAGGCCCACGTGTATGTTTCGACAATTATTTGCAGCTGTTCAGATGACTCAGCCAACAAACCGCAATCGTCACCATACTGTAAATCGGTGATATTTTTCGATCTAGTCTTGATTCTAAGCCTTTTAGAGGCTTCCGTCAAATCGGTACTTAATTGCTATACCTCGTACTTCTAGCTTGGTGTCTACCATTATGGCTAGCGCAGTGACAAAAATATTGAAAAGAACTGGGGCAAGTACACACCCTTGCCTGACTTCTGTTTGTGTTAAAAATGGGTCAGTGGGTTCACCATCTATTAAAACCTTCTCCAGTTCTTCTCATGGAGACTCTTGGAGATACGCCAAAGCGCGCCATGATTTTCCATAATGCTTTCCTGTTGATAGAATCAAAGGCCTTTGCCAAATCTATAAATGCCATACATAATTGTGACTACTGTTTTTTGGCCTTTTCCTGGAGCTATCTAATGATAAAAATCAGATCTGTGGTACCTCTGTTTGGTCTAAACCCACATTGTGTCTCTGGTACAATAAGGTCTACATATTTTGACAATCTGGTTGCCATAACCCTTCTGAGAATTTTTTCCGCCAATAGACAGCAACGAAATGCCTCTGTAGTTCCCACAGTCAGCAGCACTGCCTTTATTCTAGAATAGATTGACTATAAATGCGTCTCGGAAATCTCTAGTCCAGATTAACTTGAAAAAGGATTTTAGGTTTTCTATTGTTTGGTTTTGGTTCACGAGAGCTTTATATATCTCTGCTGGTAATTGGGCGGTTGTTTTTTAGGCTGTTAATTGCTTTTTGAATTTCTTCCTTAGTTATATCATTATCCATTGGCATTGTTGGCTCATACTGCGGTATTAAGTTAATGGCTGTGTCATCAGTTGTAGAGTGTTGATTTAGAACGGCTGTATAATGTTTTTTCCATTTATCTTTAATTTTGTTTCGGTCTTTTATTAAGTTGCCATTATCATCCTTAAGTTGGGAAGTTTTTCAATGCCTAACACCTTTCTTGACAGATTCAAAGAAGTTTTTTTGGTCGTGCTGATTAGCATATCCTTGGATTTGTTTTGCCTTGTCAGTCCAACACTTGTTTTTAATTTGCCTAATTTCTTTTTGACTTGACTGTTTCACATCTTCATATTTTCTTTGTATGTTAATATTGTTGGGATTGTTTTGGACTGACTGAAACGCATTGTGTTTCGTGTCCAAGATGCTCTTTATCTGCTGCAAATTTTCTAAGAACCAATCTTCTTGTTTTTTATTCTATGTAACTCCTACAACTGAGGCACTTGATTCATGAAGGGATTCTTTTAGACCTGCCCAGAATGTTTCTATGTCCTCAAAGTCGTCAATAGGTATATTACTTAGTCTTCACTCTATGTCTTAGTGTAGCCTTTGCCCTATGTCTAAAAATTTAAGTCATTTAGTATGAATTCTCTTTCTGGCTTTTGCTTGTTTTTTCTTGCTGTATGGAGGTTTTAGGTTTGCCAGCATTTTTGAGATTACGAGACGATGATCGGTCCAGCACTCAATGTTTGTTATGGTTTTTGTGATTTTTACTTCTTTTAAGTGCTTTCTCTTGACTATAACGTAATCAGTCATGTGCCATGTGCCAGTGTCCGTTTCTCTGTCTGAACTGCGTGTTGGTTATTGTCAAATCATGTTCAACGCATTTAGTTAGTAGAAGTTCACCGTTGCTATTAATGTTACCTATTCCGTGCGTACCAATTACATTAGGCCAGTCTCAGAATTTCTGCCTACTCTTGCATTAAAGTCACCGGACAAGATTATTCGGTGGCTTTTTGGAATGTGTCTGAGTACATGTTCAAGCTGTTCGAAAAAGGTTTCTTTAGTTTGTTGCTCAGAATCTAAAGTTGGTGCATTGCTTATTTGAACAAAGCTTTGGTCTTGCAACTGATACTTTAGCGTCATTAAACGATCTGATATACCATGGGGCAGTTCAGTCAGTCTAGGCATAAGGCTGGTTTTAATAGCAAAGCTAACGCCATGGATTTTCGTTGATCCTTTGGGATGACCCTTTCAGAAGAAAGTGTAATTACCGTTCACTAAACTTCCTTCCTCGAGAATGCGAGCTTCGCTAAGTGCTACCAGATGTATGTTTAGACGTTCCAACTCTAGAGCAATAATGGCCGTCCTCCTTTCTGGTCGGTTTGATGCGTCGGAATCTAAAAGTGTGCGAATGTTCCATGCAGCACAATTAAATGTTTCTTGCGTCTGACGTTTCTGTTTCTGACGATGACTTGTTTGAGCAGACACCCCCTCCCGGAGATGCAAGTGAGGAGGTATTTTGACTCCGGATGATTTTGTTCCACTAGAACAATCCATCTTTTTGTTAGCTGCATGTGTATATAGCCAGAACTAGTACGTCGCTATCCCAGCTTTGGTTGCAATGAAGGGCCTTGCCCATGGCACAGATGATCTGCGACGATGAGCTCTTCATTAGGTGGTAAATGCAACTTTGTTGCCTCTGACCATCAATATTTAGAACCTCTATTATTGGCGCCCTTGAAAGCCTGAGACGAGGCTTTGCTACTACGCTATGTCCGCCGGTTTCCTGTGCCTATCGACCTGGCTCATCTTCCATACCGCAACAGTCTTCGTGCACTTTGAGTAGGAGATACTACTCCAGACCCAGCAATTGTCTTCTGGGTCACCCTCTACCAGGTTTAGCCCGCCGATCAAAGCTGTTTACCGGTGTATGGCCGGTGCAATGCACAACACCTTCTTGGAGCCACTGGTGCGAGTTGTGGATCTCTTGAGGACCAATAGGTCGATGCCCATCCGCAATGGGAAGTGATCGGCACCCCCCTAGAGGTACTACCCCTAAGAACAACCACCATATACACCTCAGTATCAATATACGCCTTGATTGAACGCCCATCTTGCATAATCGCCTTTTTTATAAGTGTTATCCACTACATCTATAAGTCTTACCTGATAGTGACTTCGCTCATGTACCGCCTTGTTACCATGTCGTTCATTGCCAACTCCACTTCACCTGGGACAACTGAATCGATCATGCCCTGTTTTTCCACACCGCATACACCTCTCCGCCTTGGGCTTGGTCGCCTCGTCACTTTGGAAGGTACCTGCCACGTCACTTGCTTCTTCAAGTCGCCATTGCCGCCACTAGTTGAGGTTTGTTGATACCTGTCAAAAGAAGATAGGAAACCAGTATGTATACAGTTCGCTAATAGTGGAGCACTGAAATGCCCTGGCATTCGCCTGTAGATCGAGAGGCAGTTCTCTAATCAGACACGATAACGCCTTTGTGCCGACCAGTTCACACCTCTCAATCAACGCCATTTTATCATGGTAATAGTGAGTCACGGTCTCGCCTGTCACCTTGACTCTCGCCAGCATCTCCGTTAACAACTCGGCGTAGTCGCGCTCCCTAGGAAACGCCTTGCTAAGGGACACCTTCCACGCCTGATGACAAATTGTAATCATCCAACCTATTAAACCAGGCTCGTGCAGCGCCTTGCAACTTAGCTTGCATGAAGTACGCCCGTTCATACTTTGTCCAGCCATGAATCTCGCCAAGCTGATCAATTTTGTTCAACCAACGAACCACATTACAGTCCCGGCTCTCTGGATCAAAAGGCTCGATGATGTTTCCATCCGCCGTTGCCCCCAAACAGCCCGAACTGCATGACGAATTCGACCTGACCCGCTTCGTCTCGGTGCCAGATCCTGACGCCTGTGGGACCACCTCGGTTGATCTCTCTCGCCTATCTGTCTCACGAGCCTGCCGCAACTCCTTATTCACTATTTGCTAGATGCTTTTCGCCAAGCCGCCTTTCAACATACATGGTTTCCAACACATGTGTTGGATCTGGAGTCCCAGTTTCCGCCATTGTCGCCATTTCCTCCTCTGGTTCGTAATCCAAATCTGAGTGGTCGCCATCATTTGTGTTTTCGCCTTGTTTTTCCGCCATTCTCCAACAACAACTCAAATAAAAATGAGGCCCTCTTGTTGTTGACAGACCCTAAACAAAGGATGGGTTTTTTTTTTTAAATAATTACGCCGTTCGCCAAAGACAATTATTATTTTTACCAATCAATGCATATGCCAACAAAACGGTACATAAATAAGAAAACAATACAGAAATACCGCCTTACTCTGATTTTTTTCGGATTATCCACACAACACAAACACACGCCACACCCAAAAATCCACCCGCTAAAACACAACGCCTCGGGTCTTGGAATCCGCCTTTTCCACGCACAAATCGCCACTCAAAACACTTCGGGGTTATCCCACTTCTGATCTGTGAAACGCTAGTTTTATTTAAATCGCCTTTATTTCAAAAAATCACATAAAATATCGAAAATATCACCGGAAAACAAAATGTCACCCTTCGCTCTCGCACGCCGCAACATCTGTGTCCTCCCATCGTAGTCCGCCGTACCACCTCTCTCTCCTTTTCGCATCGTCATAGCGCTCGTGGCTTGTCCGCCTGGGGCGCCTGTTATGGGACTCTGTAACGAATAGAAATATTTTCTCCGTCTCTATTGACGTCCCCTCTCTATTGATTTCGAGAAGAAAGAAGAAGACAGCAAGTACCATAGCTCTCTATTCGTTACAGAGTTCCAGCTGGGTTGGGACTCTGTAAGGAATAGCGATATTTTCTCTATCTCTATTGACTTCCCGTCTCTAATGATTATGAAACGAAAGATGACATCAAGTATCATAGCGAAAGGGATAACGATCTCTATTCGTTACAGAGTCCCAGCCCTGGTTGCCAATACCTTGTATACGCCTTTCAAGGTATTCATCTGGTTTTCAAATTTATTCGCCCGTTACAATAATCTAGGAAAAATATAGGCACTGAGAGAATCAAACAGGACAGGTTGAAAATATTCAAAACTATTTTTCTATCTAAGTTACTTTGTTTTAAACCTTTTCCGTCCTTTTATCGAAATAACTGATTTCTAATTGAATAAAACAATGGTCCATCAATGAGCCGACACAATAAGTCAAAACATTATTCTCTGTTCTCGCCCAATTCCAAACAAACACTCCTATTTGCGTCTTCTATGGTCTTCAAATTAAACCAAAAAAAAAAAGATCGCTGATTTGAGCAATAATTGTTTTCGAGAAACTTTCCTAAAACAGCAAAACCCTATGCAAAAATCAAATTTACTATAATAGTTGGGAACAGATAATTTGACCCCATAAGATCAATCTTTTTGTACTTTTTCAAAAATCTAATTTAAAATAAAATGTATATACATAATATTGAAAAATTATTTTATTTCGTTACACTTTTGTGCAATTTTTCTTCACGAGTTCTTCTTAATATTCCCTTATTTTATTATACAACATTATAATTTATAGTTTTTGATTTTCTTTTATTTAAATTCTTTCAGATAAGTGAACTTGTTTTATTTTTTTATGATTTTTGTATTTTTATTTTCAAATGTTGATCTGTATGTTTGAATGTACGTGATATGTCCAAAAAAAAAACACCAAATAACTTTCTTATTAATAAAACAATTAATTCAGTTAAAAGTTTGTTTGGTTTTTTTTTTAAAGAAAAATAATAATAACATAAATTTCTATATCGGGCCTTCTCTTATACAGCACTAGCGGAAGGAACCGAAATATATTGTATACTTGGCAAATATTTTTTCTTAAAAAAAAAATACACAATGAAATTTCTAGTTGTGGACCGTAAATTAAAAACCCGAACACGACAAAATAGTCCACAACAAAATTTTCGCCTCTGCTATAAACAACCTCCGGCCGGACCTGGAACTGTGACAATAATGGCCGCCACCGGCAAAAAGCAGCAAGGCCGGACCTTATAATTTTCCAATCGAAAACTTGTTTTTGTGTTTTCGATCCGAAGACTCTCCCGGCATTACCACAGTTTTGAATCACGCATGTTAACCTTTTTTTATTTTTGTTGATTCGTTTTTATTTTTATATATATATTTTTTTTTCTAATTTCGTCTCATTTTCAATAAGTTTGTCAGGGCTGATTTATTTAAGCAGCATACAATAGTTTCTTGAAATAATTTTGAGACAAGATTAGCATAATACTTTTGATATCCAATATCACGCATGCACCCAGCACGACATCACCAGCAACCAGCACCATAATATTATTTTCTTTAGCTTTCTTTCACATGCTTTTGCTTAAAATATAAATAGCTTCTTTGTAATAGTAAATTTTGGGTTGTTTTAGTAAATGTATATTACATGTTAGACTTTTTTGTTTAAATTTATTATACTTTATTTTTTATTATTTTTATTATCTTATATTGTCATCATTATTATTAACATTTAAATAGTAGAAATGCAATAATTATTTTCACATTCTAGTAATAAACAACTAGAATTATTATTAGATTAAAGTTAGGTAGGCAGGAAATGTGTACAATGCAAAAATGCATGACGATTCAAAAAATAATAATTTTCTATCTACCTAAAAAACGTTGCGACATTCTCAAAAAGGTTTTCCATAAACTTATAGGCTAAAAAGAGTCATGAATATTTATTTATTTGAAACGAGTGCTGACTGTGATAAATATCAAAGTTCATTCTTTCTTTTGAAAAGAATGTGGCAACAATATAATAGACTGCGTCACCTCGGCATTATTATTTTCGTACTAGAAAGATACAGCTATTAGGTTTGAAGGAACATCGCATGGAAATGCATGTAAAATTATAGAAAATTTTTTAAGTTGATACCCACGCGATTTTCCCTAAACTAGAAAAAAACGCTCTACCTTTCTGGTAGATTTGTTTCAAATATGTGTTTCGAGGTGACGGAGGTGAACAGCTTTTATTGTTTTGGTGGCCGGGATAGTCGGATACACGATGAAAGACATACGGTACAAGTGGCAAACAGGGCTGACGAGCGTGGGCATTAGCAACGAGGTGGAGTTGCCACAGTTCCGGGTCCTCGGGCACAGGCAGAGGCAGAAAGTTATCTCGCTGACAACAGGTAAAGATCAGATACCTAGATTTTTTTTACAGGTTAACTAAGGTAAATTAACTAAAATGGACAAGGAAAATACTGCTCCAGGAATTCAAACTGAAAGCTTTTCAAGTTTCTCGTATGATTTTTTAGCTTGTTGGAACAGATCTTTCAAGTTATAAAGAATTCGTCCGGGCTAAAATTTTGTTAATACTTGGGTATTTGCATACATTATAATGAAGTGTGTAACATAACCATGCTGTTATGTAAAATAATTGGAAAACGCTTATATAAGTTGATGAAGTTAAATGGAAGATATTTTATGGGGTATCAGTCTTATATCTTATATCTTCCATTTATAAGTTGCCAGTCACGAATACCTACACTCTTTGATGAAGTTAGGTAGATTGAAGATTGCATATTTTGTGCGTGACTCTGCTTTTAGTTGGTGTCCAAGATTTTTAGGCTTCTCCCAAAGGAGGCCAGCTTCCTGATTGTTAGAGTACCCACCACAGATTAAATGTTCTGTAGTTTTTGTTGCTTGTTCGCAAAATCTGCAGTGTTCGTTCGTTCGTTGTCTGATTTGCCTATTGTTTTTAGATGATATTTCACCAGGCAATGCCCAGTGAGCTGACCAAGGATTGTTCCAATGTCTCTTCTGTTCATGTCAAGAAGTTGTTAGATATCTTTTCTGTCTCAGTCCCGGAACGGATCTCCAATTGCATTTTTTGACAAAATCTTTAGTCTTACTTTATTAAATTTGATATCATTCTGGAAATTGTCATTTGTAAAGTATCATGCAACTGTTTTCAACTGAGTCCCAAAACTAAGGAAATCTTATTTTCATATGAATCTTCCGGCCATAAAGTATGTTCCCAACATCGCAAGTCAAATTGTGCTTCACTCATACGTTTTGTAGATAGTTCTATAAAACTTTTAAGATCTTCAATACTTTCAAGACTACTAGTCGCCCAGTTATCAACATAAAACTTACAAATCGTGGATTTTGAATAATTTGTTTTTCCAGATGGTAATTCGTTGAGTGCATTCTGCAAATGGTTTTCTATGACGGCACCTAATAAAAAAAAGTCTGCATGTTAGACGAAAAACTAACCTTTTATATCGAAACTGTATAATTTCTTCTTTTTTATGGTACCATAAAAATCTAAGAACATCACATCTGACTGAGGCTTATCTGTAGAAATGCTTTACGAATATCTGAGGTAACTCCAACTTTTCCAATTCGAAATCTTAATGAAATTCAAATATGAATTCAATTAAATTTACTTATATTTTTTTTTTTTTTTTACGGATATGCGCACTCGCAAGGAAATGTCCTATCACGCTCGAGAAGCGGCAAGTGCGCGGAAATGTCGGTGTATGTTGGTCTTGAAACGGTTCAGGTTGTAACCTGCAGGGAAAACCGTCGCAGGGAGTTTATTCCACAGCGATGCTGTTCTCCAGAGATATGAATTCTGATATAATGAGGTTCTTGGTGCCTCTAGTTTGACAGTAAATTCATGGTTACCGTCTGTTTGACGGATTCGCCTGGTAGGTGCTACTCTCGGTGGAATCATACGTGCCAACTCTTCAGAGCATTTTCCGTGATAGTACCTGTAGAAGAGAGATAAATCGCCCACAGATCTGCGATGTTCGAGACCATCCAAGTTACGAGTAAGTGCGGGTTCATTGATCAGCTTGATAGCTCCTTTTTGCACAGTATTCAAAAGCATTAAGGTATGTTTGGGTGCTGCACTCCATATATGTGAGCAGTACTCCCTAGTTGGTCGAAGCTGGGCTTTGTAGAGTGTCAGCAATTGGCTTGGTGTGTACAGATGTCTTGTACGAAATAGCACCCCCAGCTTTTGGGAGGCCCTTTTAGCAATATCTGCCACGTGACTGTGCCAAGACATGTTGGTCTCTGCAGTAACCCCCAAGATGTTCAACTGACTCTGTAATGTGACAGCACTTCCAGATAGCATGATGTTTGGCTCACCGGTGCTGGTCTTTTTTGAAAACAGAGCTGCTTGGGTTTTCTGCGCGTTGAACTGTACAAGGTTTTTGTTACCCCAGTCCTCTATTATCTCCAGGTCGTTATTTATCTGCGATATTTGAGTTAGTCTAAGATGATGGAATTCACGTGCGGAAAGACCTGTGGGTGGTATGAGTGAGGAGACTACATTGCCATCGTCTGCAAAGCAATAAAGTGGATTTACTGTTTTATCTATGAGGTCATTTATGTAAATCAGGAAAAGAGTTGGCGAAAGGATTGCTCCCTGTGGCACACCAGCATTTATTTGGTAAGAGTTGGAGTTCTGGCCATCCAGTGCAACATAAATGGATCTGTCCTTTAGGTAACTTTCAAACCAAGTGCAAAGTTTCGGCGATAATCCCATTGCTTTGAGCTTGTTGAGCAGATTTTCATGCCAAACTTTGTCGAATGCTTTAGATATATCTAAGGCAATTGTTCTTGTTTCACCCCGCAACTCAATCGCTTTTTGCCATAAGTGAGTGACGTATGTAAGTAAATCGCCAGTTGATCTATATTTTCGAAATCCGTATTGCTTATCGTTGATAATTTTGTACTTTTCCAAGTACTTGGTTAGGTGATTGTTCACAACTCCTTCCATTACTTTTGATATCACCGGAAGTAGAGCAATTGGTCTATAGTTTAACGGATCTGTCTTTTTTCCTTTCTTTGGAATGGGTTGTACTGCGGCAGTCTTCCATGATGATTGATATACTCCTTGCCTGTAAGACAAATTGAATAATTTTGCGAAAGTTGGGGTGAGTTCGTTGGCGCAATTTTTGAGTACTATTGCGGGAATGCCATCCGAACCCATTGCTTTGTTTGTATCCAGCTTTTTTAGGGATTTTCGTATTTCTCTGTGACAAAAGGGTACCTCTGGCATACTATGGGAAACCCTTTCAATGAACGGTGGAGTTTTTCCGTTTGGCACTGTTAGGTTGGAGTTGGAGGAAAACATTTGGGCAAGCATATTGGCTTTTTCCTCTGATGTTGTGGCTAAGTGATTATTTTTATCTGTAAGTGGTGGTATGGATGACTTGGTGAAGTTAGATCCAACAGCTTTTGCAAGAGACCAAAAAGACCTAGAACTACTTGGACAATTCAGCAACCTGTTTTTTATTCTTTGATTGTATGTTTCTTTAGCGGAGTCAATAGTAATTTTGCAACTATTTCTGGCTTCTATAAATTCTGTGTGGTTGTGAGCGGTTTGTTGTCGTTTCCAAAGGTTATATGCTCTGTGTTTTTTCTGTACAGCCGTTTGACACTGGCTGTTGAACCAAGGTTTTGTATTAGCTCTACGTTTAGTTGTATGTGGGATATATGCGTCCATTCCAGATAAGATTACTTGTGTTATTTCATTACAGCAAATAGTGGGATCAGCTGTTTTAAAGCAAACCTCTTGCCATGGAAAATCCAGGTAATACTGTTTTAGGTCATTCCATTTTGCCGATTTATAGTGCCACATTTTACGAGGAAGTGGTTGTAGGCTTGGTGGGATGAGCATTTCGCACTTTGTTATTATAAGTTTATGATCGGACGAACCAAGTGGAGCATCTACTTGAATTGTGTACGAGTCAGGATTGGTGGTTAGGAACAAGTCTAAAAGCGCTGCAAATTCGCCCCTTTCTGAGATACGGGTAGGTTCATCGACAAGCTGCGTTAGACCACAACTTATGGCAAAAGCTTCTGCTTCTCTGCCTTCGTTATCTGTTTTGTTGTGGTGTTTCAGCCAGGGTATATTGTGGACGTTGAAATCGCCTAAAAAGACAATTTCCGCCTGTGGATAGTTTGACTGTATACTATCACAGCTTTCGGATAATGTCGCGAAAAAGTTTTGGTAATCGGTGTTACTTGGCGGTCGGTAGAGGCAGCAGATAAACTTGGTCGATGACTTTGAGGTGAATTTTAGCCATATGATATCAAGGTTCGCTAGTTCTAGCTTCTCCTCTCGATGACATGAAAGGTCATGTTTAATGTACACACAGATCCCAAAATTATGTCGAAATCGGTGGTGTAGGTCATAGCCGGGATAAAGATAGTTCACAATAGGTGTTGCAGAACTGATTTTCGTTTCAGTGAGAACAAGGATGTCAGGTCTTTGTTCTTCAAGATGTTGGTGAACTGAATTCATATTTGTACTTATTCCTCTTATATTGCTAAAATCAATTCTGAGTTGAGTTTTTGATCTTCTCTTTATATCTTTGCATGAAGGACCCCCAGGATCACCCGACGCCCGGAGATCCGAGTGGTCGGGTATTTTACCTCCGGAATATTTTGATCCTGGAGGTGCCATCATGCTATCTGTTACTCATTGTTGGAACCGGACTGCCAGCGCAGTAGCGGAACGTGGTGATACCACTTAGCGCTACTCAATTCTGGCATGGTGGTATCTCACCGGTCGACGCCCAATGAGTAAAAAGCGTCTACCACCTATATATCTCTCCAAACATAATTAAGTGACCAATCTTGACAAACCTGGTCGTAGTCTTTGTAATGACCATCACTTTTTACTTTTTTAACCTGGTTTTCCAATCGTTTCTTCGCTAGTTTGAAATTATTTGTTCCAAGGAACACATACTTCGTATCTACCATCATTCCATCGAAAAACTGAATTGTGAAAATTTTCCATTACTGTGAGTTCCTGTTCTTGTTCTGTTTTCGCTGTTGCCGGATCTATTCCTAAAACATCTGATCCCCCATAAATTCGATATCGAATCACTTTGACAAAACATTGAAGTTACAAGATACGAGGCAGGACTGGGAGGATTCATGGTAACTTTTCCTATCAAAGACCATCCGAGTTTTGTTTCCATTGCAGTCAAACCACATTTCAATCAAATCATTTTTCCAGTGTATAAAGATCCAGCAAAATCAATTCCTATAAGGATTTCAATAGTACCTTCATTGTCATCGGATAAATTTATGTTGTATTCAGTGTGAGATTGGAATTATGGGGCTGCAAATAACTGGTCGGTCTAAAAGATCCATTTAACATTCATAATTCGAATTTGGATTTGTCATTCTTGATGTTTAATGTTTTACAGTTTGTGTTTGGAATCCGCCAAAGTGTGTAGGGATAAGTTCTTCAGTGTGTTCTCGCTTGTACCTCATTTCTTCTGCGGTTAACTTGCTTATATAGAATTGTTCCGAATTTGTATTGAATATTGCTCTGACAGTTGCTGTACAGCATGCTTCTTATTACAAAAAAATACACTTGGCATAGCGAAATTTTCTGTTGACCAATCCAGCAGCAGTTGAGATGGTTTCTTCAGCTTTTCCATTTTTTCGATTGTGGCTTTATAAATTGAAACTGGATGTAGCTAGTGAAATTCTTTCTTCATTGTCTACTTCTCTTTTTAAGAAAATTCGTAAATCTTTTAAGCGTAAATTAAGAGTTTTTTTTCTGAGGAAACGCTCTCACTTCGTTGCCAAACTCTTAATATCTCTTCTGACAAACAGGATTCAACTAAAGAGTAAAGGGTACAACATAGCAACATATCGATCGGCAGTTACACCAAGAGTTTCTAAGGCACGTAGTTGAGATTCAACTTTATCATATGGTGAATTTCATTTCATGAGTCATATTGATCAAAAGTAATTGTAAAAGGTGTCTCACATAAACTTCCACCGAAAGGTTGTAAAATGGTAAGCTACAGTATTTTTTTTTTTTGTGTCCTTTGTGGAAACTATTTTTCTATTTATGTGTTTGGTAAGGTGCTCGTACAAAGTTTTCTTGATAATGTATGTTGGGTACGCATTGTTATGGAAAATTTGAAGTATGAAGTATCAAAATCATGTTCTTTTTTTGAAATTTAATTTATTGAGTGGAATTGTGAACAGTCTATGAAAGTAGTCTGTGAAAAGCACTATATTTTTGAATTTGTGGGTGGTTTGAGTGGTAGAGGGTATTATTGTATCTGTGCTAGACTCTTTGTGGAAGATAGAAAACTGGAAGCCACTCAGCTGTCTCTCTATGATGAGATCCAGAAAGTTAACTCTCTCTTCGCTCTCAACTTCCATAGTAAACACAATGGATGAGTGGAGAGAAGTCAGAAAACTGAAAAAAGGAGTTCAGCTCTTCTCTTGCGCCATTAAAACACAGTAAACTATCATAAACATATCTGAAGAAAAAAAAAGCTTCGAAAAAAGACGGTGGACTTCAATTCTTTATTCTAAATTATCCATAAATATTTCTACCATTAATGGTGAGAGTTTGAGCCCATTGCTAAACCGGATGGTTGACGATAGAAATTTTCATTGATTTGGAAGAAGTTTTTTTTTTTTTAAATGGCGTCTAGAAGAAGGCAAATGTTCAGAACATATTCTGTGGGCAGAGTTGAGTTTTTCAAGAACAGATTTCTAGTTATTTCAATGCATTCTGGGGAAAAGATTCTTGACATCGAAAGAAACAAGAATGACTGCTCCAGAATTTGAATGTTTTTTACAGAGTCTGTTAAGTGTTAACTGTTTTAAATTGAAAATAGATTTTTGAACCAAGTTTTATAAAGTAGGTTTTATTGTATTTAGCCATTTAGAGATTTTATATGTATCGCAGACTGGGTATAACTGACTACTGGCCTTACTGGGTGGTTAGTCTAACTTGGGTAAAGCATAAGGCATCGGTGTACTGGGATTTTTTGGTTACAAATCTTCCTTTCTTTTCCGATAAAGAGAAAGAGTCGCTTTAGTCAGATCCATTATTTTCTCTGTATAGTTAAAATGTTGATTGGTCAGATTGACATTGACCCTTTCAAAGCCTCGAGCCAAAAATTGTTATGTTTTTTCGACATAATCACCCTTCTCCAAGATGACAGTTTAGAACTTGTTGTTGGGTATTTTTTTAGTTATTATTTTGAGCTGATTTGTTCAAAATAACTGCAACTTGAGATCTAAGAAGGTGTTTATCCGTTCTACTAATGTCTGCCCAGCGAGTCTGTGTCTACGGGGCAACGGTAAGGGGAATGCAGTTGTAAAAAAAAATGGCTGATTTCATTCATAAAATACCCAGCTGCGTGCGGAACTTTTTGGAAATGTTATCCTATTGCAACTCTTACACGAAAATCAGCAATGACCAAATCTCCGCCACTGGATATTTCAATATAAATCGATATTCCAAGATGGGAGGATAAAATGACGTGAGCCCTGGCCAATAGCGAGACGTAAGGTGACGTTCGCTCATTGACAACTGTATGGTTCCCCATGACAACGGCGATCCTGCCAAAAACTCCACCAATCAGGTTCATCCAGGACGGATGCTTGCCAAATTGTCAAAAGCTGATGGTATCTTTAGAAAATGTTTATTTTTTACAATAGACCAAATTGAAGAAATCAGGATTAAAATAAGGATAGATCTAACAACCACGTTAAAATATTTAGCATTTTATTATTGTTATCAATATTTTGTTATTAAAAAATGGATTTTTAAATTAACTATACTTCATGCCTAGTATTTTCGATTTTTTATAATTAAACGTGGCAACATAGCACATTTACGTCCGAATTCCTTCCGTAGACTCAGATCCGCTGGGCAAACAATAATTGACTCAATAATTTTCTTGGTATCTATGGGTGCGTTTTTCTTCAAGAAATTTGAGATCCTCATACTTTCTACCCTGATATTTCTTCAGAATTATCTCCAAATAGGATCCACTGCCTCTGGCAAATTCAACAATATTTCCCTCAGTAATAAGCATTAAATTTCCCTGCCAAGTTTCATTTGTACTTGTATATGTAATGTATGTAATTTACATCTTGTACTGTGTATTGTAATCCTTCCATTTAATTATGATTGTACTAACTTACACACTCCATGACTTCATTATGTTAACCGAATAATCCTCAAAGTCATATCATTCTCATATTGTTGTTTGTGAAGATGGATTCAATTATCCGAAACATGTACTCGTCGTAAAATTTAGATTTTACGTAAAAAAATGTGGACAAGACTGTGAGCTTTACTTCTTGATATAATTCATTTATCCCTTGAATGAAGTCAGGTAACAGGACGAATGATTTCTTATTCTTACCTGGTTTGTGGAGTAATGTCTACACAAATTTTAGCATTGTCGTCCAAACACTACCTTGGAATGATTTTCAAGATACCGCTTCATAGTGATTTGGAGAGAACTTTAAAAACAAGCACAAAAGTCTATGAGGAATTCGTCCGGGCTACAATTTTGTTGATACTTTATTGGGTATATTTGCATAGGTACATTATAATGTAGAAAAAGTTCGTGTCCCCAAATAGATTCAAGGAAGAAGGAAGTAGTCGTATAAAGACAAAAAATAATTCTTTGGTTTTGCCACAATTACCATTCGTAGTTGTCCCTATATGTGGCTGATATACTGACCATGATCCCTGATGAAGCTGAGAATATTATTTTAGATTGTTTCAACAGCTTTCATAATAATTTGAAATTTACAATTGTGAAAGGGAGGGATAACAGGCTACCTTTCCTGGATGTTTTGGTGGTTAGAGCAACTAATAGACTAATAGATTGGTACCAAAAGCAAATGGTATCAGGTTGAATGATCAATTATAAGTCTGACCACAATATGACAACAGATTTCTGTCATCAAATCGCTCAAGCATAGAGTAAATAATTTGGCTGATCCTCAATTCCATGAGCTGAATTTCAAAAGAGTCTTAGATCTGTGTAGGTCCAATAACTATCCAGTTTCTCTAGTCAACACTATTTTATGTAGTACTCCTTCAACTGGTTTAAATAATGATAGTAATCTTGATCATAATGGTGATATTATTAGTGTTAAATTTTTAAAAATTCCCAGGATAGCTGGATTAAGTGATTAATAAAAACTTTGAAGATTGATATTAGGATTGTTAATTATAATATAAAGACTGTGAATAATTTATTTACTAGAACAAAAGACATTGTCTGGTTAGGTGATAGGTCTAGGTTGATATATAGGGTCAATTGTTCAAATATAGGTGAGACAAAACAGAAATTGTCCAAGAGGTTATACCAACATAAGTATGATTGTCGTATTCTTAACCAAGCATAAGTGAGAAGACTGCATTGGCTACGCATCATTTCAATACTGGTGGTCATGTTTTTTATTTTGATAATGCATGCATAGTTGCTGGAGAGGTCAATTGGTAAAAAAGAAAAATATTAGAAATGCTATACATTAACAAATTCAAAGATATCACAGTTGATTTTAAAACCGATACTTGTAATTTAAGTGCCATCTATTGGAATTTGTTAAGGGATTAGTATTTCATGTTTGCAAGGAACTTAATTTTTTTTTGTTATTGTAAAAATATCTCGCCGCTTGCCTATTTTGTTGGTCACCACCTAGATGCAGACACTTATTCATTTATTTAAATTTAAATTTAAAATCGTTAATAACAATAGTTTTATTCTTAGGTTAGTTGGTTTTGTACCCTTGCCATAATTTTGTTTTTTGAGTGTTCCTAAGTAGGTACCTGAGTTGTTCTTTTTGTATTGTTCATGTTTTCAACTCTTTTGTTGTTCATATGTTGTTTTACAATCAGCCTAGAATATGTTTTGAATACAAGGTAAATTTTGTTTAATTTTATTGATTCAGCATTCAAAACTTGAATTTTGTATATTTGTTCTTTTATTGACGCAATTTCTATCTTTTTGTATTTCGAACATCTCAGCAATTAGTTTTTTCTGCAGTTAAATTGTGTTTGTAAGATTGTGGTGTTGTCAAAGTCGAAGTTATGTCCTGTCTCTAGTTTATGTTCTACTAATGCTGTTAGGTTAGTCTTCAAGAGAAAGTTTTTTTGGTCATTTTGGTGTTACTTCAGTCTTGTTTCAAATATCTACCAGTCTGTTCGAGGTAGTTTTCATTTCACTGAGAGCAAGGAATATTGTAGGTACACTAAATTCGATTTAAATTCTTTTTTGTTTTTTTTTTTTGTCTTTTTTGGTCGGCTGTTAGAGGAAGTTGCCTAACTTCCGCAAGACCAAAAAGGTTGTTTTTGGATAAGAATGCGATATTTCTAGAGGTGACAATTGAAGTCTGCTCAGACCCACAAAACTTTAAAATATCCAAAGTGTCAGCTATGGAATCTCTGATTTAAACTATGTTGGTGTTAGAAGTCTCTTCATCGACTTGTATTTTCTGAACTTGATTCAAAGATCTAAATTGAGTGTCAGGGGGTTGGTCATCGATTATTTTGGTAAGGCTAAGAAAGAATCTTTTCATTCTGTCTAAAAGTTTATGTAAAATTTCATATTTTTTCGTACACCAACAGCGTATATTTATTTTTTGATTCTCTTATAAGAATATCTCGGTCCTGACAGAATTTTCCCGGAGAGATTACTCTCACAAAGCTGAATTTGAGAAATTGATTTGTTCTAAGGTTGATTGAAGTTAGGTAACAGGACGAATGATTTCTTACCTGGTTTGTGGAGTAATGTCTACAATGAGAATAGCATTTTGAATTCGTCCAAACAGAACCTTGTAATATTTTTAAAATGCCGCTTCATAGTTATTTGGAGAGAACATTGAAAACAAGCTACAGAGGGACCCAAATTGAGTGCTTTTCAAGTTTCTCGCATGATTTTTTAGCTTGTTGGAACACAGCTTTCAAGTTAAAAATTGTTAATACTTTATTAAGTATTTGAATACATTATAATGAAGTGTGTACCATAATCATACTGTTATGTACAATAATTGGATAACGCTTATAAGTTGATAAAGTTAGGTAACAGGATGAATGAGCTGTTACCTGGTTTGTGGAGTACTAAATGTTTACAAAAAGTTTAGCATTTTGAATTCGTCCGAACAAAACCTTGGAATGGTTTTTGGATGGAATATTGAATCACACATTTTCTCGATTTTGATGTGAGAATGTCATTATTCCCGCACGCAAAATCATTGAAGAATGAAGCTCATTCTTCAATGATTTTTAGTGACATTTAGTTCTCAAAATATACCTAAAGTCTGTTTTTTTTTTAAAGATAATTCCCCAAGTCAAAAATTTAGTAACTATGTTGGCAACACAAGCCTTTTCTACATAGAAAATTTGAAAGCATTGACAGTTTTACATTGTATTGCCAACATAATGTCAGCTTGACTTTTATCTTTAAAAAAAAAACACACTTTATTGGTACTTTCAAAATTGTCAAACCTTTCAAAATAATTAAATCCACCTGTCTGTTGGTTTGTAAGTGAGTGTCACCAACTTACATATTCTGAAGAAAAAAAAATCCCGAACTAACAGCGACCACAAAAAAATTTAATAAAATGAAAAATAAAATCCAAAATCGAGAAAATAGTATAAAACTCACGTTGCAGAAGGCCACATATTCCCGCACGAATTTGAAATTTGGACACGAGCGACGAAGGAGCGAGTGGACGAACGAATGAGTGCGAGAATAGCCTTGTATTTTAATATACTATTCCATATGTATTCGATCAAGTGACAATCTGTCCAATAGACAAATTGGAACAAAATCCGTAAATGAAAAAGTACATAACTTCCTTAATTTTTTATACAAAAATATTATACCTCTGCTGAACATGACTGAGCGAAGGTAGGTCTATGCGTCGGCAAGGCTGAAAGATTTCCTCAGTGGACAAGTACAATAATAAATGTAGTATGATGCAGTAATATGGAATTTCTACTAGATGCTGTTTTTCTATGTAACGTTACTATATTTTGCTAATAGATATTTGGAAGGAATCGAAGATTGGATTAGATACGCTTCTGAATCTAATATGTACAGGTATTGTGCTATACATAAAAGATATTACTATTGTCAACTACTTAAGTAAATACCATAGTACGGGATACGAGGCCTATTTCATCAAATCATTTTACACCGTCTTGCATTGTTATCATCAGTTAGATAACATGATGCTGAAACGCACTTGTGCAGGGAAATAGATGGGAGTGGGGGATTTCGCTGAAAAAAATATTTCAGAAAATGTCGTCATAAACAAGGAAAATATATAATTATACACCGTCTTGCATTCATTAATTGAGTCAATTTGTACACGAACAAAATTGGATTAGCACATGCAAGACGTTTTCATGGAGGTTTTGGAGTTGTAATATTAGATAGAAATTGTCAATTTTTCAGAGGGGTGAAATATCATTTTACACCACATCATGTTGATTTAGATTAAAGCTCAAATGTAGAATAGCCACTGGATACTGATGCAAGACGCCCTGTGGAGGGATAACGGGCTGCAAGACGGAGGTCAATGTGTTGTCTTATGAAGGAGTGAGAAATCATTTTACACCGTCTTGCACTGATACTAATGGGAAAAACAGAACACATTGATAACATTTTTAAAAATACAAGACGTTCTAAATGGAAAGAAAGGACTGCAAGACGGTGATGAAGTTGACTAATTTTGACGGGGGTCAATCCATCAGGTACAAAGGTGAATACTACTCCAAATTACAAATAACGCACATTAATTTTAAATATTTTTGCTCTTTACCACGTAGAATAATTCTATTTTGCAAAATTCTCTTAATATTATGTATATTTGAATGTCTCTATACGCACATCAAATAAGAAAAGGCTGAAAATTGTTCTTTTTCTGACGGCTTATAATCATTTAAGTTTTTTTAGGGTGGATATGCCATAACACATAACGGATTGTAACTATTAGCTAAATTTGAGAAATTTGGTTTTAAAGCAGCAAAAAAATAACAACAAATGATCTGTCCATAATTCCTGTATTCAGCAGACTCCCCTGTTGAGCTGCTATGTCAACTGTCCTTTTCCATCTGTATGATTTAGAAAAGAATGAACAGTGAACGGTTCAGTAAATAATTCAACAGTTCAGTTAAAAAAGAAAACGGATTTATTAACTTTTTTCCCCGAAAAACCGTCTTGGACTGATGTATTACCATTTCTTAACATATATTCTTCCAGCGGACATAAGCATGAAGTGGTGTAAAATAATTTCTCACTCCCTCATGAGATAACGCATTGACATTCGTCTTGCAGCCCGTTATCCCGCCACAGGACGTCTTGTATCAGTATCCAGTAGCTATTCTACATTCAAGCTTTAATCTAAATCAAAAAGGGAGTGGTGTAAAATGATTTTTCACCCCTCTCAAAAATTGACAATTTCCATCTTATATTACAGACCCAAAACCCCCATGAAAACGTCTTGCATATGTTAATCCAATTTTGTTTGTGTACAAATTACCTCAATAAATAAATGAAAGACGGTGTTTAATTATATATTTTCGTTGTTTATGACGACATTTTCTGAAACATTTTTTTCAGCGAAATCCCCCACTCCCATCTATTTCCCTGCACAAGTGCGTTTCAGTACCATGTTATCTAACTGATGATAACAATGCAAGACGGTGTAAAATGATTTGATAAAATAGGCCTCGTATCCCGTACTACCACTCTGTACATCAATTTTACTAAAGTGTGTCGACGAGTCAGCATTTATTTGGTATAAATACCGCGCCGAAATCCATTACCGGCAGACTAAGGCTAGTGCAAAGTACCTCAAATGGGAAAAGCCCCTCTAGCTAAGTCTCCTCCCAGTGCAAACCACCTTTAATCGAAAACGCCCTTATGGGAGTATTGAACGCAGCAGACTAGGTCCAGTGCAAACTACCTTTAATGGGAAACGCCCTTCTGGACCTGTCTCCAACCTAGCTTCTTCTGGGAGCATTGAACGCAGCAGACTAGGTCCAGTGCAAACTACCTTTATTGAAAAACGCCCTTCTGGACCTGTCTCAAACCCAGCTTCAGTCTTCGGTCACGCCAAGTGTACAGAGGGTACATAATACAGAGTGGCCTATAAGTAGTACGTCCCTCCGTAGAAGAGACGTCATGATACTATTTCTGGGGTAATATTATTATTATTATTCAATACATTATCTTATTATACCTATACCACGCGAGTTTCGTTTCTCTCTACCTGAACCCCATCTACGCCCCCAGGTGAAGCTCCTGTTGTGACGTTTCAGGACGAAACGTATAGGGGTTGTGACACTATCTAGTCGATATGGGCTGAGGTGAGACCTATAAGTCTATTTTTGCACTGTTACTTATTCATTATTTCAGAACTGTTAGTTATTGAGTGTTTGCTTTGGTTTAAGCACTATGGGAACTGACTATCAAGTTTTGTCTTGAATACTGACACTGAAGTTGCACTCATTGTTTGAGCTAAGAGTTGATTCCAGAGGGAAAAGACTGTTGCTAGAAAGTTCTCCCTACCCACTGTGGAGTAGTTTTCCTTTTTAAGTCTGAGACTGTGACCCCGGAGTCTCTGGTCTATGTTCAAGGCATGGAGGTGTCTAACTGTTTGAATGTTGTGGGGTGTTTGATAGGTGCGACGATAAGATCTCTTGATTTTCTATTTTGAAAGCTGAGCAGTTCTTGTTGTTCTATCTTTCTTCATGTGTGAGTTTTCTTCTTCTCAACTTCAAGGTTCTTTCCTCTAATGAGATCTGGGTGCCGAGAAGCCTGATCAGCATATTTTAGGATTGGCTTGCAGTATATGTTATGTAGTTTTGTAAACGTTTCTTGGGTGATATACGGGAAGACTTGCTTTGGGAGAAATAACTTGCTGTTGGCATTTTTGCATATTGTTGTTACATGTACTGACCAGGTCAAGTCTTTGGTTATCAGAACTACAAGGTCATTGTGTTGCTGAACAGTGACCAGTATACTGACTTATTCATTTTCTGAGTTATTTTTCCCAAAATGGAGTACCACACATTTTTTCAAATTAAGGTGTAGTTGCCAGTCTTCACACCACTTTTCAATTTGGTTTGAATCATTCTGGAGCGAGAGAATTGTTGACGGGACCATAAGTTTTTGGATACAGAAGACAATATTTCTAGGAATGATAATTAACTGTGTGCAAGATCTTCAAACTGGAAAACGTAATAATTGCTTCCAGAATATTACTGTGGAGCTTTTTCCAGATGAACCCAACATTTCAATTAACGATTCATATAGGTTGAGACTTTCAAATGTCTGAAATGTTAGCTATATAATCTCTAATTTTCATCAACTTATAGGGTTGGTCATCGATTATTTTGGTAAGGCTAGAAAGAATCTTTTCATTCTGTCTAAAAGTTTATGTAAAATTTCATATATCTTCGTACAGCAATAACAGTGTATATTTGTTTTTTGATTCTCTTATAAGATTACGTCGTTCCTGGCAGAATTTTCCCACAATCTACTTAATTGGATTAAAGACAAATTGAGGGCAGAAAACTGTTATCAGCAAATTAACGGAGAGATTAGTCTCACAAAGCTGAATTTGAGAAATTGATTAGTTCTAAGGTTTTTAGAGCTTAAGGGTTTTTTTTTGCTGTTGTTCACTCTGTAATATTTTGTGAGGCTGTCTGTTTTTGGATCAGGCAATTCTATAATAATATTACATTCTATTGCTGAGGTCTCTCATATATTTGGAAATAAGCTACTTCTGATTGTAAGGAGTCTCAGGAGTCTATGGCTAAAGATCCAATGTTTTATTTTTCGTATTATTATAAGGGATAACTGCATATGGAAGAACGTTGAATCTGGATGTTCAGCTATATAAATACGAATCATCTCAGTTGAAGTTGCGTGGAATATTTCCAGCAATTTGTTGAATTATGGATGAGTTACGCTAAAAAAAAAACAGTTTCATGCATAGATTTCATGTCATAGCATTGACACAGAACTTTGAATAAGGCATTGTTGAATACACGTTTATATTCGCAGTGAATTCTCAAAGGCATACCAAAGTGGAAGAGTATTCACGAAATTGCATAGGCTCTAGAAACTTTGGTGAGTTCATCTCTAAATGTTAAGGAATAAATGGGATTTGACAATTCTAAAAGTTTCTGTTTTGGGAGTTTTAATAATGACGAGTTGAGTACTAAGATTTTATTCATGCTTTGATGAAGTTTAAGAGAACGAGGACTACTGTAACTGCCTCATTATTGTATACAAGGAAAACCATCAAGTAATTGAGTCCCCTCATCACAGTTTTGATAGATAAAGTAGTAATTTGATCAGGTTGGACTTAACTTCAAATAGATCAGAGCATCGATCGTCCAATAAGAAAGTGTCCTTAGAATCCTTACTTATTGGTGTCCTGTGTTAGTTTATTCAAAATTGACTTTAACTTAAAACAATATCTGAAATACATATGGAAATTGTGTATCTGCTGCATATTCATATTGCAAACTCAAACGCTTCGATACTCGGGCCCGTCCACACTGAATTAGGCTCAAAGTGAAATCTCTTTGATGTGAAGCTGAAAAGCCAACATAATAACGATGGTCACGGGGTTTTGTCATACATCTGGGCGCATCTTTATTTAATTTTAATCTAATAGGTTTTATTATCAATAAAACTCAGGGTACGCTATCTTTTGACATAGCAAGTAGGAAATTTGCTTAAAGCGTAGAGGGATTATTTATAAAGTACAAGTTACCATAATATAATGAAATTGCGGCTCCATAAATTGCTGAAGTATCAATATATCTCTGTTCCTTCCGTTTATATACATTCAACTACAACCATACAGGTCTTCATTCTGTTTAAATTTTTTTTTGCAAACTAAAAATAATTGTGGCATCACAAAAATGTATTGTGTGTGTGGCAATTGTGGCACCTGTGTGGCTTGTGATTGCAGTCGGTTACACCATGCGAGACATCCGCTATAAGTGGAACGAAGGCCCCAATTCGGTAGGGGTATCAAACGAGGTGTCGTTGCCCCAATTCAAAGTCCTTGGACACCGACAGAGGGCCATGGAGATATCGCTGACTACAGGTATATTGAAATTGAGTTTTTAATTTGATAGTATAAACAACGCTCTTATTGTTTGTGATGTGCTTCTATGTTAGTTTTATGTAATGAGAAACTATAGGGGTATAGCGCTTCACTGGTTAGAACTTTACCATGATATAACGTGGTAATTAATTTCATATTGGACTAAGAACAATCGCAAAATATTTGGAAAAACAACTATTAAATTTTATGGGGTGTTTTCATGGTCTCAAGTTATATTTGAGGTTAAAGAAAGACTTTCTCAATTCGAAAGGTTCGGAACCTACATATTTCGAGTAAAGAAGTTATCATCATTATTTCTTAAATGCAGAGACTGCTACTTATAAATTAAACTTATCCTCGTAAGTTTTATAAAATTATTTTATCCCAAACTATCGAAAACTTCTATTCCCGAAGCATGGTTTCTTACTATTAGAGTTTTATGCAAAACGACTTCTTTTGCCTTTTAATCTTAAATCTCTGGTCTATAAATACTTGCTATTCCCACAGGAAACTATTCCCGACTGGCCTGTGAGATTCAATTCGTCCGGTCGATGGGCTACTACCTAATCCAGATCTATATCCCGTCCGGGCTGATCGTCATCATATCCTGGGTCAGTTTCTGGTTGAACAGAAACGCCACACCGGCAAGAGTGGCGCTGGGCGTCACCACTGTATTGACCATGACCACGCTCATGTCATCCACCAATGCCGCGTTGCCAAAGATATCCTATGTCAAATCCATTGACGTTTATCTGGGGACTTGTTTCGTTATGGTTTTTGCAAGCTTACTGGGTGAGTATTTTTTTTATAGATTCTTAATTGTTTATAGAAAATCTAGATGATACTTTGTTAATGGGGTTTTAACACATCTATACACCAGGATCAGAACATTTCGTTATCAAGAGTCTAGTGGAGAAGTTATGCTTTAAACTTTAATTGAAACCATAGTTTAAGTCAGTCTGATGAAGTTACAACGTAGTGAAACATAGTGAAAATATATTAAAAATAAGTTTTACTTTTTCTTAACCATGGATTTCAATTACACCAAGTATCGGCTCAATCAATTCAATATGAGATCGGATTGATTATTTAATTATGTTCAACTCTGGGAAAAATTTGAACACATTGTTGATCCTTTAATGTAATATAATGAATGGGCTGAAAACCCAATTATAACCAATATGTATTAATTCCAAGAGTTTGTTGTTTATTGTGGAAAAAAAACAAAAAGAAAAAAAAAATGTGAATTCAAATTACAAAAATGTAAAAATACCTGATTTGCCTAAAAAACATCTATGTATTATTATCATCATTCAGTTTTTGTTCAACAGCACTGGGAACACATTTTTCCATTACATAATTCTCACAGGAGAATCATTATTCTTATTTAGGTTAAAATATCCTCTTCCTCGACGTGTGTTCTTTACATTATAAAAGAGATAAAAGTCAGGGTCTCAGTCGGACAGAGACAAAGAGACAGAGGATTCTATACGTCATAGAGAGCAGAGAGCGGGCGTATTCCCCATAGAGCTATTTCACTTATATGTCGGGGCCGTAGACTTTTGCCTTGGATTTTTCAACAATGACATTGAATTCTAAAATTTGGACTTCAGAATAAATATACTTTTTTTGAAAAATAATATAGGTGCCTAGTTAACTATCTCTGGCTGGTTTTAGTTCGTTTACCTAAGAATTCAAGCACAAAAATGCCAGTTAACATTAGCAAGAGTGAAAGGGTGCGTGCTCGAAAGCACTCTATCGAGAAATCCACGGAAGTATATAGACTTTTATAGGGCCCTTTATGAATTCCGAGATTTTAAAAATGCAACACCACTTTAACTTTGGCGAGGCCATTGAGAGTCCTCCGGTCGGGGTAAATAGAAAGTTTTCGGGATTACGTTTTCTGATATGAGGGATTTGGATTCAAGTGATATTTTTAGGAAATCTGTGTTGGTATTTTTCACTGGATTTTTTTGCATTTGAGAAAAATGAACTAATTTCGTGGATCTGCTTTGAGCTATTTGGATCCAGTTACTCTTCCTATATCCGTAGTGACGCTCTTCCTTTCCTACGTTTGTCTGCACTAGCAACTAAACCAGAAAGTTTTCTTAGTAAGGTTAAAGCCAAGGCCAACATTGATAATTCCTTTCTTCATACGATCAAAACCCAAATGAAAGAAGTGAGAAAAAGATCAAGTGTGATTAATAACGAAATTAAATGATTTTATCACAGGGGCCTTATTCTGTAAGAACGAACCGTTTGATTCGGTACAATTTCTTCGATTGTGACGTCATTTTCGGTTTGGTTTTCGCGCTACCAAACCGAAAATGACGTCACAATCGAAGAAATTTTACCGAATCGAACGCTGCGTTCCTTACAGAATAAGGCCCCTGGGCTGGAACTCTGTAACGGATAGAGATCGTTATCCCTATCGCTATGGCACTTGCTGTCTTCTTCTCTTTTATCGAAATTAATAGAGAGGGGACGCCACTAGAGATAGAGATATTGATCGCTATCCGTTACAGAGTTCCAGACCTGGCTCACTTCTCCAATCTCTTGCATTGAATTTAAAACCATCCAGAAAAAAAAAATCGTTTTTGGTTAATTTTTAAATAAATTCCCTGTAGGCATTTTTGGAGCCTTTATTTTGAAGAATATCTACAAAAACGGTGTGCCTATTTCAATAAGAACTTGCAGATAATTCAACAATAATCTAAAACGATCAAATATTACGCAGTTATTACATTTAAACTATGCAAAATATCAACAAAAGCAACAGCGACATCTGAAAAATTTAAGCAATAATAAGTAAATCCGATAAGCGTAACATTTCTCCAGGATGGATTATGACAGCACATTCGAGGAATATTGCGAGTTTTCTTCCGTTTATTTTCCTGGAAAATACGAAGATTTAAATTCATGAGATTTTAACAAAATGTTAACATGTCTGGTCTCATCTCTATACAAGACGACAGCGAGAAAAATCACATGCATTGCAAAAGGGCAATTTTGATGAATTTGTGAAAAACTACAAAAATACAGGGTGTCCCAGCCGAGAGTGACCCATTTTAAATGCTTATAACTTTTAAACCAGGTGAGCTAGCTACTTGCGGTTTGTGCCATTCGATTTCTCTTGGTCTAAAGTTTTTTCTAGTAGGTTTCATTTTTTTTTGAAACTTATACAGGGCGAGTAAAAAAAAATCCGTTTTTCAACATCGGAATTCTCCACTATTTCTAATGGAACACCCTGTATATCACAACGTCAAAAAAAAAGATTCATGTTTAAGGTATCCATGTACCAATAGACATCGTCCCTAAAACTGGAAGTTTTAGCTGTAAAAAATCAAAATCGAAATCTTGGTATTTTTGCAAACGGATATTTTCAAAGCTTGGAACTTATGTTTGCCTAATATAAAGTTAATAACAACTGCATAAAACTACACAAAATGCTGTAGGTACCTATATGTATATGTTAGCCATTCTGGTATTCCATTCCAGGTATTTATGGATCAATAGATGGATGAATGAATTGTGATATCCTGGAGAATCGCTTCAATGACCTTACAAATGTCCCGCTTAAGATCTTTCAGCCTATTTGAGCAAAGTATTACCGCATCTTTCCTTGACATAGCTCCAGAGAAAAAAGTCTAGAACTCTCAAGTCAAGAGAGTAAGGTGTCCATTTTATAGGCCAGCTCTCTTGTCCGTCTTTCCCCAAATATCATATCTGATTCCCTTGCTATCAAAGAATAATGGTGCTGAAAATAGATATCATCCAAGATAACCTCCTGTCTTAACTGTGAGAAAAGGAGCATATCAGTGTATACAGTTTCTGTTATTGTTGGGTTCATCGTTCATCAATGAAAATGCTCTGTATTTTTTCTCAATAGAGATTGTACATCAAACTGTACTGTTGGGGTATCTCTATTTAATGAGTTCCAGAGAAAATACTTTGGAACTCATTAAATTTTCTTGGAAAATGTATTTTAACTTAATTGATATCTAACTAGACAGTTACAAAATTTTTTGCCGTAGTGATATCAAGTTCCTACAACATGAACTTGCATGCGTTTGCAAAAATACCAAAATTTCGATTTTGATTTTTTACGGGTAAACCTTCAAGTTTTACGGATGATGTCTATTGGTACATGGATACCTTAAACATGAATCTTTTTTTTGACGTTGTGATATACAGGGTGTTCCATTAGAAATAGTGGAGAAATTCGATGTTGAAAAACGGAATTTTTTTCACTCGCCCTGTATAAGTTTCAAAAAAATTTGAAACCTACTAGAAAAAACTTTAGACCAAGAGAAATCGAATCGCACAAACCGCAGGTAGCTAGCTCACCTGGTTTAAAAGTTATAAGCATTTAAATTGGGTCACTCTCGGCTGGGACACCCTGTATAAAAAAAGTACGTCAGAAGTTTTTTGACAGAAAAATCGGGAGACATAACGAACTTATCACAGGATGAATTTTTAGCCGTGGGAGTCGCCCAAAACTACGGAACGAAAAAGGGAGTTAAGTTAAAATATAATATATAATAAAATATAAAATATAAATATCCCCCTACAAAAAAGAAACAGGGAACCATTGGAGATTTATTGGTGGTAGAGTACTGTTCACAAGAGAGACAGAAACCAACGCCAAGAAGTATTCACAAATTAGATTGACAAAAACGGAAGTACAAAAGAGTAGCAGAAAAATAGTGATTCCTAGAAAAGGATGGGGACTAGATAAAGAATGGTTCAGATTTAAGCAGATACTGTATTTTATTTTTAAAGAAACCAAAATTAAAATCCGTTTAGGGGCCAATGACCAACGAACAGCAAACAGTAAACTGAACCAGCAGGAGGAAATAGGGGAGCCAATTCACCATATTAGTTAGGTTAGAATCGCAAATTGGCGCGGGTTCCTAGTTCAAAAATTAATACATTGATGTCTTATGGGGACTCAATTTTAAAAGCGTCTGTAGACGTGATAGAACGTTTGTTAGGGAAATGAGTTGTATAAATAGTTTTTTTAATATGTTAATTAACTGAGAGAGTGTTTGAAAGTTGAATAAACATTGTTAAAATAAAAATATTACCAATTTGAGAAGCCGATGTTTGTATAAAATACGTATGTCGTTGCTTGATCCATAAGTTTATATATGGGTACCTATAATTATAATAAAATAAAAGTGTACCTACATACTTGGTTAGTAGATGTACTTCAATAGTCCAAAAAAATGGAAAAACAAATTACTGAACTAGTGATAAATAAATAAATAAACAATTCACCAACAATCATAACACAACACACAACCTCACTTTCTTACAGCTGGTTTTAGACCCGACGTACGTCCACTGAAAACAGAAATTTTTAATTAAAATCATTTGTATTTTTAATTCATAAGTCTAAAAAAACAATTAGAGCATGAATTATAGAGAAATATGTTCAAAATTTGACGTATAATAGGTTCAAATACTAAGAAATGCCCAGAACCCAAGATATTCCCGTCTGAAAAACACTCTTTTGAATCCCCCATAAGAAATACATTGCTGTCAAATTTGTTGGAATGTGTTTAGGAACCCATTTTAAATTTCGCGCCCGATTTTTCCTAACCTAACTAATATGGTGAATTAGTGTATTACTACAAATATACACAAAAGCGGAGGAACAAGAATACAAAATAGGAGCAGCAAAGGATTCCACAATAGAACCAGGCGAGGAGACAATGGTAGAACTGAAAATTATGTGGTATACGAGCAAGATGACAGATAACATGAGTTATAGTTGTGAAAACCTAGACGGATGGATTGGCGAAAAACCGGATAAACATAAAATCACCTATTTTTACAGGAGAAAACAACATTATTATCAAAAATCCCAGTGGCATTATTTGAAGGAACCACAATGATATGTCTAGCAGATCATAGTGAAAGAAAAAGCTTAACATTAGAAGATTAGAAAGTATTAAAGACAAAAGAACCAAGCAAGCACTCCAAGAACTCCTTCTCGAAAACAGTAATATTTTTGCGAAATCAGCAAAGAGCATGGGCAGGACAAATCTGACGAAACATGTGGGCCAATGGAAACTTTCCACCCTGATTTTTTGAATTTGAAATAAAAATCTGGAAAAACGCAATTCATGTCAGGTACCATCGAAAATGTTGGACCCATTATGTAACGAGCGTTCTTCGATCACATACTCAGACACAACATGAAACTCATCCCCACCAGCAAGGATATGTTTCGTCAATGGCAGCAGCAGTCGAATTCATCCATATTCTGGAAAAAAAAAACTATCGGAGGGACAAGTTTTTGCAATAGATGTTCTTGAAGAAACATATAAGTCTATTTGTGCTTCAAATAATGTGCATGAAGAGCTCATGTCACGTAGGCAGCTAAAGACATTTATTGAGACGGAGCTATCGGACAAGGAAATTGAATTTTCGCGCCCCAGGCAGTCCAACAGACCAGAAAGCGTTTCCATGAAGTGTACCAGAGAAGAATTGTTAGCAGAGGCTGAAAATTATGGTGACCAAAAAATGAGAGAACTGGATGTTTTGTTTCAGGCTGCAAACATAATCCGACATCTTTTATGGAAGTCGAAGCTATGGAATTTTGATGGCTCTGTTCCATAAGATCTGAGTGAGATTATTCCAAATGAACTCAATAGCTTTTTAAAGTGGTGCATTGGGGGCAAAAGTAGCATTTCAGCAGAGAAGAAGGAAAAACATGAAGAAGTGAAAAGGCGAGCTTGTCATATGTCGCAAATTCTGATGTCAAATTGTCTCTCTCGTAGACAGAACAAGCAGTCTACCCTTTTTATCGTACAAGGGACTTACCACTTCAAGTTGCTATTGGTCTAACAATTCATGGATCAACCCGCAGTCAGTTCCTAGTAAATTTTGTTCATAGTATTCGATGTAGCATTGATTATAGTCGAGTACTAAAGTTGGAAATGCAAATCGCAGCAAGTGTTTTGAAAAGAATTCATGACAATGAGGGAGTCTACGTTCCACCAGACATTGTACCTAATAGATTTATTCATTGCACTGTAGACAACCTTGACTTCTCTGAGGATACTGCAGATGGTAAAAAAACACTTCATGTTACTGTCATAACTGTATATCAGGTTATCAAAAAATCTGATACATCTGTACCACTCTCATTAGTTTCACCACACGAGTGTCGCCAGAAAATTGATAGTGCGCTCCCCCAACCATACTAAAAATGGCAAACCCACCAAATTGGAAATCCTGCTGTCCCCTTCCTGTAGTTTCAAGTACCCAAACGAACCATCTAAACACTATTCGTGAGGCCGTACTTGCTGACGCTGTGTGGTTTTTTTAAGAAGTTACATACTGACTACGAATAAAAAACCTAATATACATTCCCCAACATGGGCCGGTTATAACAGTCACATGGTAGATCAGAAACCTGGATCAAGAGTAGCTGTACTACTTATGATCCCAGAGTCACCAATTAGCCGATCAGTGCGACTAACTGTGATGAAGCAATTGGAGAAACTGAATAGTACAGTCCATTATTCAAGTTTGGATGTACAGGCCACCAAGAAACGGGTAGCGTCACAGTTGACATGGCTCTTTACAAACCTATAAAACAAATGGAAATGGCTGTCAAAGACTTGAAGGGAAAATGGCTTGTAAAGCCTGGGAAACTGCATATTATAATTGCTCAGCTAAGAACAATTGGAGAGTTTATTCAAGGATCTGGTATACCTGAGCTATGGGTGGAATGTGACATATTCTGCAGCAACAATGGAAGAAATCCTTGATGGAAAACACATCAGAAGAGCAATTGAAGCTCACATAACTACTGTCTCTGCTTTAATAAGCCTGCTCCTAAAAGAATTTGAGAAAGAGTGTTCAGGACAATTAGACTGTTTTGAGCCTCTTGTTCAAGAACTGTTTGGAGAATTAACAGCTAGTAATAGAAAAACTATTAAAGCAGTACATGCTGCATTAGTTCCTACGATAAAAGGAAAAAATGTTATTGATAGTACTAGCGGTTAGTCTCAAAAAAGGACGATATTTGGCAAATTTGTCTAAAAGCAGCAAATTCCACAGGGACGTTTTTTAGATCACTTTAAGCGATTTGGCTCGCAGGGCCAGCCCAATTTTTGACTGTGACTCAAAATGGCAACGATTTTTCAAAATGGCGGACCATAAATCGACAATACTTATTTATCAACGGTTTTAAACGTTCAACATGTCGTTTTTAACTAATTTTGGGTTGCAGATTCCATTAAAAATACTAGTTTTTACATTATCATTCAAGCTCATATAAAAAAGCTATACAGGGTTGTCAAAAAACTTTTAAAAAATATTCAAAATGCGTATGAAATTGTTTTTCTGTTAATTTTATGTTTCTCTGTTTCAAATTCACGGTGAAACTACCGACATACTTTAACATCAATTTAATAGTCATATACAGGGTGATCATGAAATAACGCATTTAAAATTTGAAGGTGCATTATATGTAATTATGTGTTACGGGTAAACCCCGAATACCTAGATAATGTTATGTTTATTCAGTCTAATAATTTTTTTCAGGAATGTTTGGGATATATTGTTAGGGTTTAGTTAGGCTTGTTTAGGTATGTTTATGTTTAAAACAAAAATAAACAGACCCAAACAAACCTGGGGCGAGTTCAGGAATGACACACTCCGTGTGAGTGTGACACCGGTGCGACGCACTAGCCGTTCAAAAATGCTGTAGGCACACCGAGTGCGCGCACTCTGTTCCGTTCAGAAAGTACTTCAGGCGCGCTGCAGGTGTCGCACCGGTCACACCATAATTTTTCGGTGTGGCTGCGGTGTGATTGTGTCTTTATGTCAACAATGTCAGCCATTCCTCCCATAATCTCATTAATCCCACCAAATATAAAGAAAACACAGATAAGAATTAAAGTTTTTTCTTCAAATTAAAAAAATGAACAACAAAAAAAGTAATCTTAATACATTTAGTAAAATTTTTGGGGAGATGCTCGATCGGTCACACCAAGCGTTCAGAAATTCATACGAAAGTTGTCGCCTAAGAATTTTCATTTCACTCACGCCCATAAAATCTCACTCACACCCATAAAATCGCACTCACACTCGGTGTGTTACTTCTGAACTCGCTCCTGGGTAATTCTATCTATATTACCCAATATTAGGGTTTTACCCGTAACATAATTGTTACACTTATAACTTGTTCTCTATAATAACAATTCAAAAATATACAAAGAGGATCTCTCTAAAAAATATTAGTAGCACACCCCCAACATCATTCACCTTCTTCGCGCCCCCCACTCTAGCGCGGAAATTGAAAACCAAGCTCTGTGCATTCTGCGTCTGCGTCTCTCTCTGAAAACAAAAGCGAATTATTTGTACTTTTGTCTAAAGGTCTAATAGAATAAAACTGTCACAAATATTGGTGGTGTTGCGGCTTCCAAAAATATTTTGTCTGAACTATCTGGAAAATCGTGCCAGCATTGGGAGGAGAAAGTCGGGCGAATTTTGCTACATGTATCATGGCCAGAAGTGGAGCCAAAAAAGTCATAGTTCGAACAGTCGATACTGATGTTGTGGTATTGTGTATTTCATTCATATATCAGCTTCATTCAGGCTATGGATTTAGAAGAACTGTAGTGGATTTTATTTGGGTCTGGGAAAAAACGAAGATACACTGGAAATAGACCCTTACATCTGATTCCACCTAGCTCAGCAACACTCGCAGAACACTGTCTTTGAGCCGCATATCAAGCATGCCAAATCTGGGGTAGATCGTTAGATATGCTTCAATGTGCTCCCCTTCTCCAGGCTCCTGGGGTTGGACCAAACAAAATGAAATGTGGGAACCCGTTTGGTCAAAACTGGCTTCCACATGGACAGCATGCAGGGAGTTGGAAAAGTGTGGCTGCAAGTCTGGCTGTGATTCCCAATGTTGTTCATGTCGACGCATAGGTTTACCTTGCACACTTCAGTGCAAATGCAATGATGCATGTTTAAACAAGAGGTGATTGACTAGGTTGGAAATTTTTAAAACATATACGGGTTACTCCTTTTTAGTGAAAATCATGAAGACCCTTCAGAATGAGATCACGAAAAATTACTAGACTGAGGGTCTCCATATTCTAGGTACTTTTTAACGACCCTGTACACTAATTTTTAATAAACTCTCAACAGCATCAAAAACAAATTTATGATATAAGTGGTAAAAGTGACATTTTATTTTGTGAAAAGGGAAGTTTGGGAAACGACGCCAAAGGCGGAGTGTTCCATCCCTTTGAACAAAATAAAATCACTTTTAGCGCGAATGTTATACACTATTTTTTCTACAAACGCACTAAAAGTGATTACTTTTAGCACTAGTGCTAAAAGTAATCACTTTTAACACCATTGTCATAAAATGGCATTTTAGACACTGACAGCATCCGTTAAAAATGACACTTTTAGTGACGTTTGTAGAAAAATAACTATTAATTTAATTGAATTTCACGACGCAAAATTAGTCGAAACCGACATATTAAACGCTATAAGAGCTTCTAAAAAAAATAATTTATCAATTTATGGTACGCCATTTTGAAAAATGGCCGCTATGTTGACGAAAACAAAAAATAATATCTTTATTGAATTCTACGACCCACACTTAGTCGAAAAAGACATCTTGAACACTAAAATCTGTTGACAAATAATAATTACCAATTTATGGTCCGCCATTTTGAAAAAAAAAGGCGCCATTTTGATCCTAATGGAAAAACTAAACTTTTATATGAGCTCTACGATCCAAAATTAGTCGAAAACGTCATATCGAACGCTAGAATTTGTTGACAAATGAGAAATACCAATTTATAATCCGCCGTTTTGAAAAAAAGGCGTCATTTTGAGTCACAGTTCAACATTGGGCTGGACCTCCGGGTCAAATCTCTTAGAATAGCCTAAAATACATCTCTGCCAAATTTCGTGCTTTTAGACAAATTTGCCTAATGGTTTGGACTAACCGCTAGTACTATGATGAAATAGAAAAATTTTCAACTACAAGAAACCTCAAATATCCTGTTTTCAAACTAGCGTGCACGTATATGGATATGGTACAAGTAGTAATGAACTTCATAAGAGCTGTAAGAACATCGGATTGGGGGCTATATTTAGCATCACTCCAGGAGTTCATAAAATAGTTCTTTGCATTTAACAGGGTGAATTATGCACGGATGATCACCCTCTATCTTTCAGAGATGGAGAGCTTGGAATCTGAAGATCCAAAGATTTGGGAACGATTCATGGACGGTAATTGGGTCGTGAATAGAAGTTCAGTTCCATTTTGTGATCTTTGTGCGGATGAAACTTTGGAACAGCAAAATCGAAAACTAAAGATACATGGAGGACTTGTTGGTATAACGCTCAACGAAAATGCTCGAAATCGATTGTTTCTTGCTAATTCGGAACTAAGTAGAATTGCATGTGAAACTGAGAAAATGATAGGATTTGAAAGTACAGAACGAAGTAAACATCATGAAGTGTCCGTTAAGCTTCAACAGCGTCAGGATGATAACGTTCTTAAACTTTTCAATACACAACAAATCCATTCCATTGCAACAGCGATGAGCTCATTCACATTCTAAGTCAGCGAGTCTTTCCACAGGAAGTAAAGGTGTCTTTAGATAATGTTGCACAAGTTGGACAAGATCTGCATAATGCATTCTTAGAACAACGAGTTTATGCCAACAACATTCCGTTCTGGGACCCTTTAAAAAAGAATTTGATCAAAACGTGTAAAACGGCAGTGAAAAAGGTTAAAATTACTCTCAAAGAAAAAACTGTAGCCATAAAGACGGATTTATCTCTTATTTCAAGACTGATGATAGCATCTAGAAGTAGACCTGAAATTGACTTGAGATACAACTTGAGCAACTACGAGTTTTCAGCACTACCTAAGTCTTTGTTTGCAGTTGACGGGAGTATGCACCATTGTCTAGCTAAGCACAAACTTACGGATGCTCTTGAATCAATGCAAGTATTACCCGCAGAAGGAAATGACAATGCTCATACTTCCACAGATGCTATTTTAGAAAACAGTAAAGATCTACAATAAATTGCAGCGATAGTAGATGGCATGACACTTCTTCATACCTATCATAAACCTAACACAGTGAAGACGTGCCTTGACCTCGGTATAAGTTTTAGCAAATGGGTTGGGCAAAAATTTAATAATTACAGTAAGGTCCATGTTGTTTTCGACTCTTACAAAGAAAACTCATTAAAGAAAACGATGCGATAAATTCGGCAAAAAGGCTCAGATCCAATTTAGTACAAAATCGGACGAAAATTGGTAGTGTACCGATGAATAAATTATTGGCCCATGATAAGACGAAGGATGAACTAACCAGGTTCCTTTCTCACCAAATTCTTGAATTTAGCATGACCAATAAGAAAAGGTTTGTAATAAGTTGGAGGGACAAAGCAGCTTCGTCACATGGCGGCGATGTATCCAGTCTTTCAAGTACGCAGGAACAGGCGGACACAAAGATCATCTTACATGCAGCGTATTTAGCACGGAAAGGAATTAAAACTACTAATGTGTTCTCGCCCGATACTGATGTGCTAATTTTACCACTTAGGCGATATCCTCAACTTTCGCAAGATTTTGCAATTTTTCTTGGCCATGGCATGAAAAGATTCATTCAGATAGGTCTAATTCACAGAGCTCTTGGACCTTTGAAAGCCTCTGCACTCCCTGGATTGCCTGCACTTTCAGGATCAGACGTAACAGGATCATTGTCTGGCAAAGGTAAAGTAAATTGGTGGTGAACTTTCAATTCTGTAAGTGACAAGCTGCTACTGGCCTTAGCTGAATTGGGGACTACTCCGTCTCTCACTGAAGATGTCAGAACTAACAGAAGCATTTATTTGTCAGCTTTATATCCCCAAAACAGCACTTACCGACATCGGAGCTGTGAGATGGTTTTGTTTACCCAGAAACAATATCAAGATGAGAACCGGCCTCCAACAAGATCTGCATTAGATCCGGCATTGCTAAGAGCCCACCTTCAGTGTTTTGAGTGGAATCAGGACCTGATTCAGCATCCCAATAATCTACAACCCTCAGATTTTAGATGGAGGAAAGTAGGAAATACATACGAGCCAATTACTTGTACCAAACCTTGCGCACCAGAACTTCTGTTGGAACTTTGTCGCTGCTCGTTCTCCCAAAGGCGATGCTCTCCTCCATGTACATGTCAATCGAATAGGCTCCGGTGTACCGAAATGTGTAAGTGCGAAGGTAATCCAGATCGATGCGACAATATAGAAGAATGTGGGCAAGGCGATGAGGAAGATTTAGAGCTAAGTGAAATTAACTTAGAGAGTGACGATGACTGCAGTTTAGAATAGCATTGTAGGAGTGATTTTTTGTTTGTTTAGAAACTGTTTACTTAAACCTGTATATGATTTTTCATTAAACCTAAAAATTATAATTATACATCTTTATTTTTCCCATGCCTACCTATTCTATACAGAAAAAGGGGTGTGGAGGGGGAGCGGGGGAGGGAGGGGGGAATTAATTTAGCAATATTTTTTATATAAAACTTTTTTTTTTCATTAATAAATTAATATTATTAATTAGGTTAGGACGTGAATTGTAAATTGATGTATTTTTATCAAGGAAAGTAAGTATCGCTTTTACTCCTACTAAAGCAATTGTTTATTTCCAAGATTTTGACAAGTTGTCATTTCGTTACGGATAGAAATTATATAAGACGAAATTCTAGGGTCATAAAGAACTCGATGAGACCTTTAAAAAGAGGTAAGACACGACCCCTATCTCCTATTTAAATTTGCGAGGTTTTTTCCCCCCAGCTAAGGGGTTAAAGCTACGACAGGGGGATGAAAAAAACTGAAAAATAGTTCCTCCTTAAATCAAAAATCGCCGTGTCCGAGCGTTTTTCCAGATTTTCATTTCAAATCCAAAAAACTAGGCTGGAAAGTTTTCATAGACCCACCCGTAGAATTGAAACGCCAAACCAATAAAAAGTCGACCATGCAGAGTATCACAAAAAGAGAGGCAAATAATCGATGAACAAATTCAGGAAATTCTAGAAAGCAATGTGATTCGTCCTTATCACTTACCATGGACTAGTCCAGTGGTGCTAGTCAAGAAAAAAGATGGAAAACCCAAATTTTGTCTGGACTACAGAAAAATTAATAGTGTGACTAGGAAATCAACGTACCCATTACCCCAAATAGATGATATTCTATCATATTTGGAAGAGGCTTCTCATTTCAGCACCTTGAATATGTGTTTCCGGGATACTGGCAACTACTTGTCGAAGAAAGCTTCAAACCATATACTGCATTTATACCACAAGGACATGGATCTTACGAATTCAATGTAGTTAGTTTCGGACTCTGTAACGCTCCAGCGACTTTCCAAGAACCAGCTGATAGAGTCTTTTGGGACCTTGAATGGAAGGAAATATTGCAAGACTATAGAAAAACATCTTGTGTTATATGTCTAAGTTATTCATATCTACACTTCAATAGTCCATACTCTAGTAGTATGATCCCTCATCGCCCGGGAGGTGCTGCCCCCTAGAATAAATATATTATTAGGTAGTCAGCTGATGTAACCCTCGGGACATGACATGTTTTTTGGCTTGTGCTGAATAAATAATATTCTTTTCATTTTATTGCCTTATTTGATGAATCCGCATTCCGCTCGGAGCCTAACAATTATACACATCTGGATAAACTAAGAAAGGTTTTTGAATGACTGCAACAGGCAAATTTGACACTCATTAATCCAAGCAAATGCAAATGCCTAAAGCAAGAAATAAAAATCTTAGGTTTTCACGTCAGCGAAGAAGTAATTCTACCAGATGAGGAAAATATGGATTGCGTCAAGAAATTTCCCACACCAAGGACGGTCAAAGCATCCAGATCTTTCTAGGACTATGAAACTTTTACAGAAAGTTTATATGCATCATCTCAACAATTGTCAGATCATTGCATTACAGTACAAAAAAAGTGCACAAAGTTAAGTGTAAGAAAACTTAGACATGCTTAGTAGAGAATCCAGGACGACCCAGACATCAACATTTGAAAAAGAAAAAAGAATTTTAGAGTTCAAAAATAACCTACTGTGTAAAACTAATAAAACGCATAGAGGCTTAGAAAACGCGCTAGTGGTGTGATATGATAATAGCAGATATTGTGCTATTTTGTTCGAACTGAAAAATAGTAATAATGGCGATATTATCAACCGTCAAAATGGTCAGTAACCTTAGAGTTTTAGCTCGGAATACCAAGGTTCTCTTGCAGCATCAGCAAAAGTTGCAAGTTATCCTACATATAGAAAAGATTGAAATTTGCCTGATATCAGAAACGCATTTTACAAATCAATATCATATTAAATTTAAAGGATATAGAGTGTATCATACAATTCAATTCATCCTAGCAATACAGCACATGGAGGAAGCGCTGTCATATTTAAAGAAAACATATCTGACATTAACGAGACAGAATATAAACCAATAGAAATTCAAGCTACAGAAGTATCTAAGGGTAAAATCTGAATATACACACTAACGATATGTGCTGCCTATATACTATATACCACCAAGGCATCTATTGAAAAAAAATCAATGTCTCAATTTTTTCAGAAAGTTAGGAAATTGATTTATAGTTGTGGGTGACTTTAATGCAAAAAATACCTAACGGAGTTAGATTCCAGGCTAACCAATTCCAAGGGAAATGAGCTTCTGCAAGCTATTAATTAATATAAATACGAACACATAGGTATCCATTGGTAAGCCAACCTATTATCTAGTAGGTCCCGGAAAATTCCTGATACGCTTGATTTTTCCATCGTAAAAAATTTATCGACAAGTTTTCTGGAGATAGAAGAAAGGTATGATTTATCTCAGATGACTCACCTATCATCCTAACTCTGAGTGAATATATAATTCAGAAGGAAGTAGTTGATAAACTGACGAACTGGGCTAGTTTTAAACAAAGTCTGTCAGTAAAAATAAACTTATCAGTATCGTTGTGAACGCCACAACAAATTGATGAGGAAGTCGATAACAGTCCCAAAAACCAGAAAAAATTTTCAAGCAAGAGAACTACCCAAAAGAAATTAGAGATCTTATTTTACAAAAAAGAAAAAGAAATAAATTGAGGTTAAATCGAGATTCCTATGACGAAACAATTCTCAATAATTATGACGAAGCTCATAAGGCGGGAAATTCAAGAAATCAAAAATGATTTTATTAACAATAACTTAGTGAACTCCCAGAAAACAGAAGCACTCATTATTCCCTTTGGACAGCAACCAAATGCTTTAAAAGGCCAGTTACCCAAATTCCACCGATAAGAAAGACAAATCAGCAATGGGCAAAGAGTAACGAAGAAAACTTAGAACTTTTTGCAAGCCATTAGGCCTAACGAAGCGCAAGATGGAAATCTTCCCTGGAATGAACCTTATCAAGAAGAAGGCCACATTAAGCCTACTTCAACACTAGAAACATTAGCAGAGATCAAACAAAATATCAAAACTTAACTTTACTTAAACGAATCATAGAAAGACAGGATTATTCCAGCTCATCAATTTGTATTCTACGATAAGCACTCTACGATCGACCAAGTACACAGAATAACCAATATAATAGAAAAATCGCTGGAAGAGGGAAAAGTCTGTTCCGCAGTTTTCCTCGATGTAGCACAAGCATTTGACCAAGTTTGGCATAAAGGCCTAAACTATAAACTGAAGCTGCTCCAGCCAAAACAATATTCTGATATTTTGGAATCATATAAGGTATATGTGATAGACATTTCAGAGTCAAACAGGAAGATTTTGAGTCAAATTTATGAAAAATAAAAGCAAGTGTACTGAAAACCATTGTCAGTGCACCATGGTACGTTCGAAATAGTGGCCTACATCGGAGCTGAAAATTTCAGAAACAGAGACTATAAGAAAGTACGCAAAAAGCCATCAAGATAGATTACATCGGCATGTGGATGTGGAAGCGGTTGGGTTGAGCTCCTAAACAACACTGAGCTAGTTTGAAGACCGAGAAGGGTCAAGCCGTTTGAGTTAGCCAACTAAAAAACACAACAAAATAGTGCTATAAACACATCAAAATTGGTGACTTACAAAGTGGGAAAAACTGTTGAGTGAACCTCAAGAACTATTGTTTGACAAAAAAATAATTAACTAATTAAATTAAATGAAGGGTTCTACTTCTAGACATCGCGCAAGTAATTAGGTATCACGCTCTTTCTGCTCCAGGTTAGGCGTACATAAGAAGTATAATTTATCCAATCTAAAGCAAGTAGTAACCCGTGACCTGTGGCGGTTAGCTACTTGGGAACTGTTTCATAGACCTACCTTATATTTTTGGTTATTTTTTTGCTGAAATTTCAACCCTAATTGTGAATTGAATCAAAAAAGTCACAAAAGCAACTCTTCAAATTCTTGAACAAACACACGTTTATAATTTGTAAAAATACCGGTTCAGTAACCGAAATGTTCAACATTTAAAATTCAAGCATAAAACAGCGCCTCTCGTTACCATGTATACGCGCTGTAGACGGGATGCCGTTTTAAAAATGCAACTCCACTTAAACTTTGCAGTCGTCAAGTGTTCTGTCGTATCTAAATAAAAGGCCCCGGGTAGAGTTCCATTAAAACTGCCGTAAGCTCTGAAGTAACTCCAGTTAACGTTTTGATTTTTGTATTTTCATGAATCACTTTTTTATTTGTTTCAGAATACGCCACTGTCGGTTACATGGCGAAACGAATACAAATGAGAAAAAATCGATTTTTGGCTATACAAAAAATAGCCGAACAAAAGAAACTGAATGTGGATGGCGGACCCGATGATCATATGCCCAAGCAAACAGTGAGTAATCGTACAGTAGGATTATTTAATAGTTTTAGTTGTGTATAAAATATTGATAGCCAAGCCTTTTTCCAATATTATGTCTACAACTATTTGTAGGTATTGTGGGATAAGTTCTTCGTAAAGACGTTAAAATTTCTTTTAAATTTTTAACTTCTTGTTTGTTCACCCTGGTTAATAAGATAGCATCCATATATCTAAGTTAATAAGGCCAATAGTGAATAATAAAAGATCTAAAACGACGTTCATCATTTTACTAAAAATAGCTTGGCCCTTCACGATACCAAAAGACATTTTCTTAAGCTTATACGTACCATCACTTTTTATAGATGCGGTCTTTGCTATGGACCCCTCTTCAACTGGTATTTGTTAATATTTATTTTCCATGTAGGAACGTATAAAGCTTCATTCCTGCTTATTGATCTAACTGGTCTTCAAAAGGATTATACTGCATCTGAAAATATTTTCCTTTCGTTCAATTTGGGTTTCAATGCACAGATCTTGTTGGCAGTTTTCCTCAGCATCTACTTCGATAAATCCAACAAAAAACTTGGATTAGTACGACACTTTTTTCTTTTAACCATGTGAGGTCAACTTGGAATAAGCCAACATAAGAATTCCTGGTTTAATACCGTTCGCTTCAAATACTCTTAAGACTTTCCCTTTTTTGACTAAAACTATTTCATAATATTTCTCAAGTTCTTGTTCAAACAGTTCCTACTGTTTTGTTCTCTAATTCTCTAGTTTCTTGGAATCCAGAGTTGCTTCTTTCCTCGACCTTTTTTTTTAATGAATGAAGGAGATCATCTTTATCATGATATCAGTTGAGTTTTGCCTGATGTCAAGTCAAATAATGTTTTATCAGATAAGAATTTACTCTTGGGCCTCTTATAATGAAAACTTTAATGCCAAAAGTCTGCACATGAGTTCTTTTAGAGGACTCCCATTGTGTGAAAGCTAACGGCTAAAGTGTCCGGTTATGAGTACAGTTATTAGCCTGATTTCATTCCTGTTTAGTTGTAGGATCTGTTCAGTGAGTTTACGTGATGGTTGTTATACCATTGTGTACTGTGTCTGAGCTTCGAAAGAGTTTGCCAGTGAGTTTGGTGTTGTCTATACATCCATTGGTATATTTTTGTTCTTACCGAAGGTTTTGTGGTGCCAATTACCGATTCAGGACCAGTATAAGCTGGTTGCTGATCCTTCTATTCCTTCTCGTGCCAGAGTATCTGCTTTTAAGGGTTACCTTGTTGGCCAAACTTAGGTTTTCAAGGTTTTCCAAGCATTCTCGGACAATTTTGGATTTTATTTCGCAACTGTTGAGCAGTGCATTAATCGAAGCTTGACTGTCTAAGCAGACAAGGATGTTTTTACCTGTGTATCCCCTGCTTAAGTTTTCTCTCAGACAGGAGTCGATGGCATAGATTTTTGCTAGGAATGCATAGTGGTGAGTAATATGGCAGGTACATAGAAATTATAATCAGCTCCTTGATATTCAAGCTTGCTTTATTGCTGGTATGTCCCTAAAACAACAATTTGTCTTTTTTTTTGTATTAATATTGTTGTTTACAATAATGCAGCGTCTCTCCATCACTCTGTTCCCTGACGTCCAGGGTTCTTGGATCAGAGCCACGTCAATGCCCCTTGCTTCGAGGGTTTTGCAGAAGGCAGCAGTTGCAGCCTTCTTATGTTGCAGGTTTATTTGAAGGACCCGCAACATTTTCAGGTTTTGATTGGGCACCAAAGAGTACAGCCTTGTTTATCTTAAGTCTGTTGACCTGAGACCCAAGGTTCCTTATGGGTTTATCATCTTCCTAGGTTTTGCTCTATTTCCAGCTTCCCGCTCCAATGATGAAACCCTTTCTTCCGCGAGGCTTGTTCGTTGCCTCCGGTGATGTTGTCGTGGTTTAGTCTGTTGGATCTTCCGCTGACTTTGTTTCAAGAGATGGTTTGGTTGAGGCTGAACCAGTGGGATTTTCCTCTACCTTCATCTCTTGGTTTATTGGTTTTTTCTTTTTCACTTCTTGTGTTTCCATATTAGTCCTACGACTGAAAGGGAAAGGGTGGTCAGGCTCTGCGGTGCCCCCTGCACAGAGCTAGGGCAGAGTACTCCGGGATGACGCCTGAGTTTCTTGTAATCTGTACTCCATTTCTCTGTTGTACGTTGGTTTTCTCGAAGGCTTGTATAAAATCATTGAAAGTCATGATTTCATCAACCTTGCCTGCCATTCAATATTTAGCATTTTCCATAGTGTAGGGTTCAGACGCCTTGGGGAGTTTGAATAGTTTTAATCGCTAGTTGCTTGACTGTGGGATTCTCCATTGAAAAATTTTATGTTGTCCATCAAATCCGGTATAACTTATTCTCTTTCAGAAGTTTATGTGGTTGATACAGATGATATTCAGTCAAAAGACTTTCCATTATCATTTGCAGTATTTTATTTCGTTAGTGATGCTATGGTGTGATGAATCGATGTTCTCATTTGCATTATGTTTCCTTCCTTGTCTTTTTGTTAATGCAGCACTTGCGACGTTTTTATAATTCGTTCGAAATTCAAGTGATTCTACGCTTATGTCTAGGTATGTATAGATGTCCCTCTAATAGGGAGCGACAACATTCAGCTTTAACCGATAGCAGAACTGTGGTTTTAACTGCACTTTCTATCAAGAGAAGTGCTTTAACTCTGTGATGCTTTTGAGTAATACACGTGAAAAATGTTTCTCTAAAAAACAAAGCGATGCAGCTCTTGGCCAACTCAACTTAACCTACAAGAAACATTATCTAACCTAAAAACTAAAGCTGCCAGTTTACTAACTGACATGGCTTGATCTATATATTATCACATCTCCCCCTTTAATAGCTTAATAGAATGTTATGCAACTTTTCGGACCAACATTTTGGTGCTTCCCTCAAACCGTAAAGTGATTACTGCAACTGAAAAATATACTTACAGTCTGAGTCCAAGTTTTCACATTCCAGTCCTTCGGGTATTTCCATGTACACACTTTGTGGCAAATCACCGTTTAGAAAAGTGCACTTTACGTGAAGCTGGTTAATCAAGTAGTGTTTTTCCACTGACAAAGGAAACAACATTCTAATAGTCAGCATACGCGCTACCGGGGAATATACTTCAAAGTTTTGGTTACTGGATTTTGATTGTTTAAAACCACGTGCCACTAATCGCGCTTATTCAACAAGTTTACCGTCACTTATCTTCCTTTTTGAGAAAAACCCACTTCGAATCGATCACATTGACACCTTTTGGACATGGAACAATTTCCCAAGTTTCATTCTCACTCAATGCACTCAATTCTTGATTTGTGGCCTTTTTCTCTTAATATAGCTCTGGAGTAAGTTTGGGGTATGTCGCTGTCCAGATTTTCAATGAATTAAGCTGCCATTAAGCTTTCATCTGAGTCACCATAAAGTTCATAATCATCCAACCAGACCTCAACTTCCGATTTATCTTCTCTCTCTAATCGGGTTGTCATTTTTTATCTCTGAAATTTCCTCAGCATCTTCCCACTAATTTTGTTCTTGTATCTAATTTTCTATGACTTGTTCGTTTTCATCTATCTGACAGTCATTATTTATGATCATTCTCTCTGGTCCAATTTCTTGTTTCTGTTCTGGCTGTTCTCCTGTCTTTTTCTTTTTATCAAAGATCACATCTTTAGCTGTGACTATTTTCTGCTTCTCAGGATCCGACTATCTATACCCATTCTCTGTATAGCCCATCGTTGACATTTTCTTGCTGCGAAAATCCAATTTTCCTTGTCTATCTTCTTTAATTGCATTGCAACCAAAGACTCGAATTTTGTCTATTTTAAATTCGGCTTCACACTGTACCAGACTTCAGCAGGTGTTTTGTTATTTGACAATACTGATGGTGGGTGTCCTGTTTATCAATTCATTCTATTTTGATTCCTCTTTTCTCACAGAACGTAACCAGGTCTTTTGAGATGTATTCTTCTCCACACAGTCACAGCGTAACCTTTCCAGTTTACAACCAAACTTTACTTCTGCTGCTGCCAAATACTGTTTAAATTTCTCTGTAACCTCATCTTTCTGTGCCATCATGTATACAACAGTAAAGTGTGAGATATGATCGATAAAGCTCACAAAAAACCTCATTCCCTTGTGTGATGTAGGATTCAGTAGACCACAGACATCTGAGGATACAGCTTCTAATATTCGTTTTGCTTTTCTTTCTTCTCAACAACTTGATTGGTAATTTGGTTTGCTTACCTTCATGGCATGTTTCACACAGTTTTTCTACGGGAAATCGCCAAGAATGACCCATTCTCCTATGTAGTCGTTGTTGATCACACTCTTTTACTGTCAAATTTGCTTGTTTACTTGTCAGCTTGAAGTTTAATTTGTACAAATTTCCTCTCAAGATACCTTTCATTATTTCATCTTGATTCATCATGATTTTGACAGTTTTATTCCCAAATGTTAACTTCAATCCATGTTCTTCGAGTTTTCGTACTGCAAGCAAGTTGTGGGAAAGATTTTCACTCTGTATGACATCTTTCATCACAATTTTTCTTCCTTCATATGTTTCTAAGTGTAGGTTTCCTTGTTTTGTTCCCAGTATGCTCTGTCCTTTTCTAGCAATTTGAAGGTTGTATTTTATAGGCTTGGCTTCTGTCAGGTACACACCAAGACACCAAGATCAGATTTCACTAGATGATTTGTAGCACCACTATCTACTACAAAATCTACATCACCATTTCCTATTTGACTCGACAAAGCTTCTCCTGACATCACCGTGATGAAACATATTATGTCGTTTTCATCTTTTTCAGTCACATTAGCTCGGCCTTTGTTAGGATCGTCTGCCTTTTTATGGCCCCTTTTGCCGCAACCATACCATTTGTATGGAATCCTGCACTTCTGTTAGGTTTTCCTTTTCCCAAAAATGCTGAACTACTTGACTCTTTTACTTCCGTATTATTCTGCCTTGTTTCTTCACACAATAACTTGCTCTTGACAAATTCCAATGTACTATTGTTTGCTTGACAAACATCAAGAGCCGTCACAACACTCTGGTAGGTCTCTGGCATCGAAAGCTAATAACTGTGAAATTATTTCACTTTGTTCAATTTTTCCTACATACTTTAATTCTCAGATAGTACGTTCAAACTGTACAATGTACCCATTCAGTGGTTGTGCACCATTGCATGTCATGTTACCTAACTTTCTTTGTAACTGGAACTGGCTGGTAAAACCTGATTTTATGTAGGTAAATACTTTTCAGAGTGTCGAAAATTGACTTTGCCGTGGTTTTTGATTTAATCATATCTAGAACACTATCGTCCACACAGTTGACAATCAAGTTCCGAGCCTTTAGATCATCTTTGTTGAACTGGGCAAGTTCCTGTGCACTCATGGGTGGTTCTTGATCGACAACTCTGACTGAGTAGCCTGTTCCCTTAAACGGTTTGATGTTGTGTGCTGGTGTCGTCATTTTCTTCCCATCCACTTTGTCTTGCACAAAAAACAACGTTTTCTACCTACGCTCAACTGAACGTTTACTGACGTTTACACTTTTTAGGTTAGATCTTTAAATGTTTGCAATTTTTGTCGATTTGCCTAAAACTTTCAACTGTAGCACTTCACGAAGGTTAAGCTTAAGCCACGATATCTGGGCCCATAACCTGTTCACTTTCAGGGCTCTGCAGGTCTTCAATTAAGCAAATACAGCGAAAATTGTCCAACAACGTCTTTATTCAGAAGCAAGGTTCACTCAACCGAACAATACAAAATCAGCTGATTGACAAGTTGATATATGGCAGCATTAGGGTCGGTTCACACAAACTGCTTATTTCTACAATAAATATAGGTTTTAATACTTGTCTTTATTAATTAATTATTCTTACAAACTTTCCATTATTAATGTGAAAAATGTTTTTTTAAAATAAGGCGATGCAGCCCTTGGCCAACTCAACTTAACCTACAAGAAATATCTAACCTAAAAACTAAAGCTGATCGCGCCATGTTGCCAAGTTTACTAACTGACATGGCTTAATCTGAACATTATCACAAATTCAATATACAATTGCTTTTTTGAAATCCCTTATTGCCAATGCCAAATAGTAACCCAGTTAAATTGCGGTTTTGGTAGGTATTTTCCGTAGAACGCCATGGTGGAATTTCATAATACTTTGCAGATTGTAGCAAAACGCACTCAAGTACTCTATTTAGGGCCGAATTTATAGTTGTTCCTTGGCTCTTCCTTGAAGGTCGTGAGTTTAAAATAGACACTTGCAATTATTTGACAAGTTAGTCATGGCAATTCTAAACGTTCAAGGATTCCTTAAGGTCTGAGGAAACCTCAAGGACCAACTATAAATTTGGCCCTTAATTAGTTAGATGGTAAATGGCGAGCGGTATAGGGATAGTGTTTATTTCCTTGAGCGGCTACCTATAAACTTGTGGAGGGGGTCTATTCGCGAAAGAGAGAAACAAACTATTGAGGTTTACTAAATTTTATTTTATTATACTCAAAACCAAAATCAAAATAAGCAAATATTTTTCTATGTCTGACAGCAACTTCAATTTTTCCCAACTCAATTATTTCACATCCGTTCAAATTTCATTACCACGGACCAGGAAATATCCATACTAAAAACGCCCTACTGCTTCTAGTCTTAATAACTAGTCTATTGTTTTAATGTTTATACATTTACTTTTGCAAACAACACTTCCGTCAAAATTCTTTATTAATTCCTACTCAAAATCGAATATTGTTAAGAGCATTGTAATTTTCCTTGGTTAATTCTTTGCAAAATTTAGAGAAATGTCATTTCACTCAAAGCAATTGAATTTATACAATAATGTTCCATAGTCAAATCACTCGAGTTAATAATATTTATGCAATAAAGTTCCAAAGTTAACTCACTTCATAGTCAATCATCATTTATAAAGTCAAAAAGTTTTACTAGTCACTAGAGTACTTACATTTAACTTTTCACTCGTAAAATTACTTAATTAATTTACTTCAAAAATCTCTAGAGCTCACACATAATGTTGAATGACTAAATGTTCTTTCTTCCACAATTTTCCGTTACTTTTTCGCGAATTTTATCCGGATTGAGTCATAAGGTACTGTAGATTTTTAACTCAAAACTGGACTGCAGGCTGAAGACTAACAACTCAACTAACAACTGATTGATTCTTCTAAAATCCCTGTATTTATATTTTTCGATTCCCCCAAAAATATTATCAATTACCTACCAAAAACGACAATGGGCGGTCGTTTGACCATCTATATTTCAATTCTATTGGTCGACCTAGATGTTATTCCAAAAATTAATTTCATCATTTAGAGGATGATGCAATCTGGGTCCAATTAATTAGGTGCTTAACCTTGTAATTGATCTTTTCCGGGTTCTTATTTACGAGTTCAAATGATGACACGTGCTTGGTCACTGATGGCTTGTTTAAAATTTGAACGTACCGATATAAATATTTTAATTAATTTGGGTCAATACCTTTGTTTCATCATCTTCCAATTTATAGATACTGATTTGAAATACAGGAAATTTAGTTTTTGATTATTTGATTACATTTAATTTTTAAAGTAAAGACATTGTAAATTACGGGTCTATTTTCCCGGGTCATTATAAGATTTTCCTATAATTCTTGAGGATGTTTTGATGTTCAAACATGAATAATCTTTTTTTATCAACATCCCTATCACCAGGTCTATATCTTCTAACTTCTGTGTGATTGAAATTATTGGTTTTAAATTTTAAAAACAAATTTTTCCTAAATATTATCGGATGCTTCTTAGTAGGGAACGTTTGTTCCAGGAGGCCGTACGCTTCAAAGTGCACGACCCGAAGGCGCACAGCAAAGGCGGTACCCTCGAGAGCACCGTCAACGGAGGACGAGGCGGCCGAGAAAGCGGTCCAGACGAAGAAGTCGCCGGAGGTCCTCCCATTCCTCAACACATCATGCACCCGAACAAGGATATCAACAAACTCTACGGAATCACGCCATCGGATATCGACAAGTATTCGAGAATAGTGTTTCCGGTCTGTTTCGTTTGCTTCAACCTCATGTACTGGATTATTTATTTGCATATTTCGGATGTGGTCGCCGATGATCTGGTACTGTTGGAGGTGGATAAGTAAGCTACTGAGATGGTTTTTTTCATGGTGGTACTACGGCAGCATTGTGAATTATATTTGGAAGGCAAATTTTGTTGAAAGGTTAATACTAATTAAATTATTATAGACATATTTGTCTTGTCTAAAGATTTAATCTAACCGCTTCAACAAAACTTGCCTCACAAAACCAACCAAAAGTGACAAACGGACTTACGAAAAAAAGGCAAAAGAGACTAATGGCAATCGATGCCTGTAAAAAAAAATAATGTTCTTTTAGATGAATGAGTCAACGAGTAGTAAATTTTAATAATTTATTTTTAAACATGCGTCAAGAATTACCATTTCCAGTTGTTTAATTCCTAATTGTGATATTAAATTATTGTTGATCGATTTTTGGCTGCGAACCAAATGCAGACTTTGTCTAAAGAATTAATGTTGTGGGAGATTTTCTTTTTCTTGTATTCACAGATATCGCGGAAAGAATAAAACTTTGAAGACCCTTACAAATTTATTGCCGTTTAGTCATACCTTTCAAACTTTCTGCCTGGATAAATCAAACTTTTTTGCTTTTTTTTTATAGGGTTTATTCATCATTGTCAAAAACAGCTCCCCAGAAATTATGTATTTTACAATTCAGAGGATAGGCGCAGAAAGGTGTTTTTTTTTTCAAGCTGTGAGAATATTTGTCTATGGAATACTTTCTACCTACATAGGGAAAAAGTTTTAAGAGTGTCGACAACACTGTCCGATTTAGTCGTTCGACTTGCCCGTTTGCCCTTGGAGTAGCCACAGCGTTTAGGACTAAATTAATATTGTATTTGTCACAGAAACTTTTAAAGGACGATGATGTGAAAGCAGTAATGATGCGGTGAGGACATCCAAAAGTATTAAATGCTTTTTCCAAAAAGTGAATCACTGGTCTACTTTTCGTGAATTTTGCAGCTTTCAAAATCACGTATTTTGTGAATGGGTCAATGGTGACAATAAGATGCATATTACCTCTCTTGGGCTTCTGGAAAGGTTCTAGGTGATAGATGTGAATCGTGTGAAAGGGGACAGGCTCTTTTTCTATGGGATGCAGAAACCCTTCACGACGTCCAGATGGGATTTTTGTGTATAGATATGGAACACAACTAGCAATATATTTTTCAACATACTCTTTCATGCGCGGAAACCAATATTTTTCGCAAAGCTTCTTCAGAGTCTTTTCAGCTGCGAAATGTCCTGCCTCGTCATGTGACCAACGCACAACTTGCCTTCTGAATCCATGAGGCACAACCCACTGTATCCCAATAGGAGTAATGCACTAGACGGGTTCCATTTCTTAGAGCATAGTTTTTATAAATGTCCCTGTCATAGTCAGGTTCTGGAGGTTTACTTAAAATGTCGTGGATCAATCGTATTTTTTCATCTGAAAGCTGAGCCGATAAAACCCATATTCTGCTTCTTCGAACCTTAAGACGAAGTTTTCTTCAGGCGGTTCTCCAGATTGGCATGGATTTCTGCTGAGCGCATCAACGTGTTGCATTCGGTTTCCAGGGCGGTATTCGACGGTAAAAGTGAATTCTTGTAGTTGGAGCCACCAACGAGCGACCCTAGGTATCAGATCTCTCTTGGAATTTGCCATTTTCAAGGCATTGCAGTCGGTCACTACCTAGAAATCAAGACCCAGCAGATATACTCTAAACTTCAGTAAGGTTTCCACGACTGCTAAAATTTCTAATTCTTACGAATGATATTTTTGTTCTGCCTTATTCGTATGACTGCAGTAATAAGCCACTGGGCTAAGACGAAATGTGTGTTGTTGCAATAATATTCCGGCGATACCATCTTGGCTGGCATCTGTGTGATCCTCAGTTGGCAAATTTTGGTCATAAATTGCAAGAATGGGACGTTCGATTAGCTTTTGCTTCAGGTCCTCAAATGCTCTATTTTCAGAATATCCCCAGTTCCAAGTGATATTTTTTCTCGTGAGCGATGTTAAAGGTCTGACAAGTGTGGAATAGTTTTTCACAAATTTTCTGAAATAGCCGGTTAATCCCAAAAACTGACGAACTTGCTTGACTGTCTTTGGTGTTGGAAACTGTCGTGTGGCTTCAATTTTGGCAGAACCAGGTCGTACGCTTTTTTTGTCTATCTCAAAGCCTAAATAATTAATTGGGGAGGAGAGAAAGACGCATTTCTTCATATTTAAAGTAAGATTCTCATTTTTCAGAACATCAAATATTTGTTGGAGACTTTCTAGGTTGTCTTCCGAATTTTTGCTGGGCAATATATCATCATCTAGGTAGACCACAGTAATATCGCGATATGGAGCTAATATCTTATTCATCATGCGTTGGAAAACTGCTGGAGCATTGCAAAGTCCAAATGGCATTCTGTTTTACTCATATTTTCCCTCTGGTGTTACAAATGATGTTAAGTGTTTACTTCCTTCAACTATCGGTATTTGGTGATATCCCGAACTGAGATCCAAACTGGAAAATATGGAACATCCCTTCAATTTGTTAATTTGGTCATCAATTCTGGGCAAGGGAAATCGATCTTTTATAGTTTTGAGATTAAGCTTTCGGTAGTCAGTACACATCCGATCCTTTCCATCTTTCTTCTTCACCAAAAGTACTAGGGAAACGTATGAAGAACTTGACTTGCGTATTATTCCAGCTCCTAGGAATTATCTTACTTTTTCTTTTTCTGTTTCGGCCATTCTATAAGGTCTGTATGTAAAGGGTCTATCTTCCAGAAGTTTGATTTCCATTTGACCTGAAGCCGCTTGACCAAGTTTTTCAGTTACAGTTCGGAGAAGGTCTCTTTATTCCTGAAGAACGGACGCTAATTTTTTCCTGGAAGATGGGTCAGAAGTTCCAATGTTTACATCCTCCTCGTTAATCAATGGTAGATTGTCCAGATCCACACGAAAAACTTGTTCAGACGAATTACTACTGTCTAGTTCACAAGCAATAGCTCTTAAGAGTGGATATTTATCACTCAATCTGAGATCTCTTCCAGACAAATTGATTATTGGGATAACGCGGCTGTTTCTTTTTCGGATAAATGGATAAGTATTCTAGGGATTGCATATTCCTCTCCTGGTTTACATCTGAAACTGCCTTCAATGTATAAATCCCTTTGAAACGGCGTTTTACTAGTGACAGTCAGATTCCCAACATGGTTAGAAGGAATTAAAGTTGATTCTGGTAGCCATGGCGCTATTTTATTGGGAGTCTTAATTGTTGAGACTCGGTGAATTTCAAACTATTACTGTCCTTCAGTATCATTAATCCAGGCTGTTCGGTAGATGATTGAACTTCTTGGAGACAGTCTGGAATGATTAAAGATACTCTTGAAAATCGTTTTTGCCTCCTATCTTTTTCCACGTCCACGCAAAATTGGTCACTTTGGCTGCACTGGATTGTGTGATACTGGATTGTGTAATATCGCATGTCTTCAGGTAACCCAATAATGCTTCATGGCTTCATGAGCCTGATAATCTTTAGCTCTAGCAGCTGCTTGCACCATTTGATCTGAAATTCCTCCAATTATACAGGACACTGCATCGGATTCGTAGATTTTGCGTTTATTCAGCAGAGCAACTTTTTCGTAATAATAGACCTAATAAGATTCATCGCTCCTTTTCTTACGCTGCATGATCTCACTAAGATTCTGGTGATAGTTAGAGAGTAAGTTAAACCTGGATATTACATGTTTCTTCTAACTTCGACGACTAGCTAGTGTGTGTTCCAACATCAGAGTAAAAGTGTAACAATAGTTCTGAGACACACAAACCCAAATTGTGTTAATCAAGCCGCATGCGAGGACCCCAAGCGCAAGCACAACTTGAAGAACGGCGCCAATTCCTTACAACAATCATACATAAGGCCATAACATTACCTTCAGTAATAAGGGAAGATCCCCCTACAACAATTGTAGGCAGGTTGCATAATTCAACCAAATCAACAACATAAAATGTGCACAATATCAAATCAATACTACATCATTACAGTACAACTCTATTATCTCAATTTATCTTCAATATCCCAAACGTCTAGTCACAGGGACACAGAGAACCTTTCAGCACACTTTCTCGACAAACTCTGTTCCCCTGTCTTTTTTGCCAGGTCAGGTAGGTACCTTTCTTTCCCTCCATTTTATAATAGGAAAGTTCAAGTATCATACAGAGTGTCTCCCTTTCTTATTATGCATTGGGTGAAATAAATATTCATGAAATTAGGCACAACAAAGTATAATAATATATTGAATAATTACAAGCTAATTGGATTTTATTTTACACGTAGGTACTTCAACGCCACTTCAATCGTGTTTCTGTTCAGGCCTTTCTTCTTATTGGCTCATTTTTCTTTTTCTTCAACTTTGGTTCTCCCTTGACTGTATTGGATTCCACTTTTAGGACCTATGTGAATGATATACCAGCTATTAACTCCATCCTTCTGTAATTGAAGACCCAAGTACTTTTCGCAAAGGTTCCGGCATTTATTTCAAAACTGGTTGTCGCCTGAATTTAAGTCAGGCCACCGGGTTGTATGCCACTGGCACCTGATTCTCGAAACAAGGAGCAGCGTTCTCATGAGAACAAATTTTCTGTCTTTGCCACTCATATGAGATTTTGCATGGAACTGACGATAGGGCACTTGTTCTCATCATAGGAATCCTGTTCCCCGTTTCAAGAATCAGGTGCCTGGAGCTTCGTGGAAATTCTATGAGAATTAAAATGATAATAAGCTGGACATTCTTCAACGAATGCACATTTTATAATATTCCGACATTGTTATATCATTCCTATTCTTGTTGTCGCTTTTGTGAAATCAATTTCTGGAAACCCTTCACATTGTTCTGTAGACAAAGTCAGTATACAACTTCGCACCATTTATTATTTATGTGATCCTGTATAGTTTTTTACCTAATATTTAATATTAAGTTTCTTTATCTAGTATATTAAAAATAATCTTCTAGTTTAGTTGAAATCTTAGACCTGGTCGTTCAGATAGAAAATGATTTATCTTCTGTCTGATATACTAGAGTCTTATTATCGTCTTCATAGACGCTAAACTAAACTGAAAAAGCGAAGCACTGTCAAAATATTTGTCACTTATTTGTTAATATTTTGAAAAGAAAAGTTTATTTGTTTGTTAAAATATATTTTCGTAGTTTATAGAGACGATAACTAAAAAAAAAATGATTTAGCGAATATAGACTTAACATTATTCAAAAAAACATTTTTGGTATAAAGGGTACCGTCATCTACCCCTTGTACCATTAATAACTTAACAATTGCCCATGTAAATATGACGTTCCTGTTTTTATACCTAACTAAAGCGCACCTACTCATTGAAAAAAAAATGCAATTATTTTTTAGATTAGAAATTATAGCACTTAAACACAAAAAGTCTTCTTGGGAGGGGGCGCAAAAAACCAATACCCGAGAAGCCTCCGACTCGTTTACAGGGTGTTCGAAGAAGAAATACCCGCAAACGCATTTTATAAAACAAAGCGTAAGAGCGCGACGACTATAATAGTCGCGTAGAAACGAAATTCTAAAATATGTAAAAATAATATAATGTAATTAAAATATATATATTATACACAAAAATGAAATGAAAATATATGCTTTCAGTAAAATCTCTTCAAAATTGAAAAATGGTTTTAATACACTATCGATAACACGAGATTATGCTGGAAGTATTCTAGATAGGTAAACGCGCGCTCGTAGCCCAAAAAACTCAGTTAAAAATATACCTAGTGAAACAATTAAAGAAGTTGTATATAATTTTAGATCTGCAGGTGAAATTTCAACGTATTAAGAAAGATCTACTACTACTACTACATAATATTTCGCCAATGAACGCCACTCTTTGATCAATAACTTTTTTTTTTCAAAACGTTTTTAATATGTTTCCAAAAGAGTGCGTTCATGACTTTGTTTATATTAAAAAAATATTTACACGAAAACACAGATACACAGTGTTTAAATAAAAATCTATAAGGTATTAAAAAATTTGTAGCACATGCACAGAGCAAAGAGTCTGACTATACGGAGCAATACTTATTATAGTACCGAAAAAAAAAACAGCTTTCTTTCTTTAATTTACACAAAAGAGAATCTAATGAGATTTGCAAGGATTTAACAACTAATGGCTAAATTTTAAGAAGGTAGGTACAAATAAAAACAAAGATTTATCTGAAAAAAATGAAAGCGACAGCTTAAGAACAAAGACAACAAGCAAATACGAAGAAATGTAGGAGAAGGCCTCGCTTCCAAGTCACACAAAAAACAATCTATGACTATGCATTCTATCAATGAAAGCAGTGAACCTGTATGTTATAGGAATTGAAGTCAGTCCAGTTGATCATATTTCTGGGAAGAAAGATAAGATACTCCAGACTCCCCAAGTCACCTTGTCTCTCATATCAGACCCTCAAATTAATATTTGGTGAATCTCCTCTGCACTTTTCCAGCCTGGACGCATCATAGCAGGCATAATAGGGAAGCTCAGCTTAAGCTAACTTTGGTGTATCTACAAACAAACCCGCCTTGAAAAGGCTTCAAGAATGTGTTGTCCACATGCTGTGGAAAGGAGAAGGTACTTTGCAAAATGGTGTCAAGGGTTAACAACCTATGGAGCACATTCTCCATCATGTGAATGTTGTCTGGGGGATCCCGACCATTATAAAAATGCACGTGTATTCTTTTACTTGGATTGATACTTGAGAGTTTGTTTAGCACCAGGAAATTACTCGCTATGTTGGGAACATCCGGGCAATTATTATCTCTTTGGAAGTCCAGCCAGTGGCGTGGATTTACTCTTAGGTATCTTTCCTACGAATACAATTTTATTTAGTTATTTATAATGAAGGTAATACGGGCAGAGGTAAAATCTATAAGCCCATTTTTGCACAGTTGAAATTAAGTCCGTCTATCAAGATTATGTTTTCGAACACTGACACTGAAGAGGCATTGACATTAGTGAATGGTAGTTGGTTCCAGTGAGTAAACACTCGGTTTTGCAAAAATTTCCCTCGACACACAACGCTATAGTTTTCCTTTTTAAGTTTTAGGTTGTGGCCTCTCAAACGTTTGTCGGTATTGAGAGTGTAAATATGCTCTATAGAGGATATTTGGCCGTGAACAGCTTGATAGGTAATAATGAGATCTTCTCTGGTTCTTCTATCGGAAACACAAATCAGTCCTTGATAGGATGGTCTTCTCCTGCCAAGTTGCAACCGCATGGTTTTTCTCTGCACAGTTTCCAGGTTGTTCTTATCTCTTATCAGATCAGGGTACCACACCTAACCTGCATATTCAAGTATTATTGGTCTGCAGTAGAAAATAAACAGTTTGTAAATTCTTTTTGGAGTATGTTGAGGAATACCTTTTTTAACAGAAATGATTGCTGTTTGCTCTAGGTACTGCAAATGTCGGTGATATGGGGAGACCAGGAAAGATCACTACATACCAGAATGCCGAGATTGTTACACTGGACAATACAATGCCATTGATGGAGTATAATCTGTTCGTGGGTTGTTCTTTCCAAGGTGCAATAGCTGCCAGTCCTCACTCCCATAAATCAGGTTAAGGTCTTCTTGGAGATCGGCTGCATCAGAGGCAGGAATGTAGATCTTTATGTCATCAGCATAACTTGCGCACGAGAATTTTATAAGGTCCAGTCAGTTGATCCAGTGTGTACAGTGTGTCCCATTTTGGTTGTCCATAAGGGATAACTCACCTATGAGAGAACCGAACCGAGATACAAGGGGTGTCCCAAAATGCAACTTTTTCAAAAACACCTTAGTTCTTTTCACGTGGCTCCGGTTTAACTAACCGGATTACAAAACGGTTAGAGAAATGACATACCGTTTTCTAACCCTGTTACAAAGTGACGTGATGGATACCTACCACTTGAATTTAAGCGGTATGTTGCGGTTTGTTAAACCGGAGCCACGTGAAAAGGGTTCTCGTATCTGGAAAACCAAAAGAGCGATGACAATTCTGTTGGCGCCATCTTCCGTTTGACAAAAAATTAGCCAACGTTGTCGGAAACCGCATCCTTCTAACTGTAATAGCAACCGAGTTATCCCTTATGGACAACCAAAATGGGACACACTGTACAACACAAAGAGCAGTGGGTGTAGCTCAGAGTCAGCAACTCTGACTTGGAGCTGTTTGTCTGAGACATAATCGCTGATCCAGTCCAGCAAGTTGCCCCTCATCCCTAAATGCTCCAATTTCATTACGAGTCTCCGTGCAGGCACCCTGCCGAACGCTTTGGCAAAATCAAGATAGATGACATCTAGGTACTAGCGTTTTTCGGTCTAGAAGCTTACCCAAGTCATTGAGACATGTAGTTGTATCTACTGCGTTTTAGAATGAAGCCATGTTGGTGAACGGGAATTAAATGTTCTGCAGCTGCAAAGTCTCTGACATGATCTACTATTACTCTCCATCATTTTGCCTATAATGGATAAGAGACTGATGGGCCATCTGCTAATCAGTTGGAAGTCTCGTTTGCTAGAAAGACATGCTCATTATTTGTGCTAGGGGGCGCAGAAGGCTTTCTGCACATTTTTTGAGCATCACAGTGGACATAACATCAAGTCCAGGAGAGCTAGTGGTTTTCAAAGGAAATTTGAGGTACTTGATAATCATTCATTTCCATTTCCTGGAGTTTCTTCAACAGTTAAGAATGGCATACACACTGTCAAATGCTCAAGACATTTTCAGGAGCCTCATAAGGATGAGAAAAATTATCTACGATTATACAAATGATGATATACGAAAAAACAAACACATCAAATAGTAACTGGAGCAATTATCTGATACTAAAATAAGAAATTTCCAACTTGACCGGGCAAACTTCTAGAGTTAACGAAACGCTTCCTGGAGAATCAAGACAATTAATATTTCGTCTGGAACATTACTATATAGAACAAGACTGACTATACCTGCATCCATAAGTGAGGAATAGGCTCGAGGAATGTTGAAGTTTTGACCCTTATTTCCAAGATTTGGGAGAAGTCTTGCGATGTCGCAGCAAAAGGTCTACACCTAAGTTGCCTCTCTTCCATCTACAAAAGATCAGAGAAAGTATACTGACAAAAAGTGAATGGTATTTTCATTGATAACAATGCACAATTGCTGAACTCCAACTTGTCAGAGTATTCGTACAGTTAACTCAAGCCTTGTAAAGAAAAGCTGCTACATGAGGCATTATATTTCTTGGTGTCCACGAGACCTAAAATATAAGTAATTTGTATGGAATTTAAAATATGAAAGTTCTCATAATTCGAACGCAGATTACAATCTAGTTGTTGAAAAATTCATTAGAAAGAAGCATCAGAGATTACCTACCTAAAACAAAAACACTTCCCAGAATTATTAGATAATAGAAAAATCAGTAGTATGCATATTTATACAGTCACGGAATCAGTTAGTTGGGAGTTGGGATGAAAATGAAAAACCTGGATAATAGAACATGTTCAGGAATAGACGAAGTTGAAGAATTTCATGCTGAACTTGATGCTATCTTTAGAAGCATAAAGAGTAATATCACAGTAGTTATGGGAGATTTCAACGCCAAAGTGGGCAAAGACAAGGTCGAAGCACACACAGGGAGTTTTGGCCTGACAGAAAGGAATATTAGGGGGGATCGACTGGTAGAGTTCTGTCAAATTAGAGATCTTATGATAAAAACCTTCTTCAAACTACAATATCGTAGATTATACCTACACCTGGAAATCCCATGCGGATAACCCAGGAAATACAGTTAGAAACCAAATAGACTATATCCTCATTACCAACCGGTATAAGAACTCAGTCAAAGCTGAAAAAACATAACCAGGGGCTGACATTAATTCCGACCACAACCCACAACAGCTAAACTTGATATAAAGTTGGAAGTTGGAAAAGATAACAAAACGTCTCATCAACTATATAGACCCAAAACTCCTTAAGAATTCTCAGTCATGAATTCAGTTGAGAAGGATGCCATCGAATGTATGGGAAACATTAATAAAGTGTGGATGAAAAGTGAAATAGATACAATCAGGACCAAAAAAATCTAACAAGAAAAAGAACCAAGAAAAAGTCCTGGATAACATCAGAAATTCTAGATCTTATGGAAGAAAGGCGAAAGAGCAAAGGCAATAAAGATGAGTACAGGACACTACATAAAGTAGTACAGAGAACTGTATATTTTCTGTTTATATTTATGATTCCGCATACCTACTGGCCAGAATAGGGCTTCACGTCCCAGCAAGGGACACCCGCTCTGCCATAACCTTCTCAGAAAGAAATCACCGTACAAACTATGGTTTCAATACATTCATCTCCAGAACTTCTCGATTATGTAACACCCATGGTAGCCTGGATTTTTTTGGACCCATAAATAGCTTTAAAAGAGAGCTTAACTCTCTAATGTAATTCTCCTCGTTTGTTTGTGATGCCAAGTTCGATAGCTAAGAATTTCTAGTCATCTTGATCAGTCATTATTTATGTTTGTCCTCTATTTTCTTATACCTATAACTGATTTAATGTTTTACTGTTAATAATTTATATGTATTTTTATCCTGTTACTACGCCAAGTATTACTGGCCTATGTTTATTTAGTTGTAAGGTACTTAATGTTTCTTGTTGTTTTTTTTTTTCTTTTGAAACTTTTAATGGGTCTTGCCCGTAAATAAATAAATAAATAAATAAATAAATAAATAAATAAATAAATATTTAGGTATATCATGTCAAGATTATTCTGGTTTGTTTAATTCATAATCCATTAGTGAAAAGTATCGTCGATATCACATCTCCACTTCTGATTGGAATGAGATTGTGTGGTAGTTCTGTAGATGTTATGAATATAAGCTGTCTGTATCTTGAGACAATGTCGATTGCTTTCTCACACACAGCTAGATGGTGAAGTTTGTGTCCGTTGGTTTTTCTTCTGAGAATTTTTATGATAAGGTCCAGAAGTAGGTACTTGTTACCACCGCCACCTAGTAAGGGAGAATTTGTTTTAGCACTGGTAAAGGCCTTTTTGTATATACTGCGATAGCGTGCCACCAAGGACTTTGTTTAAAGTCTCACTGAAAATCTAGGTAACTTTGATTGGATACTTTTTAGTAATCTGATTAGATTGCCTTTTCCAGTGCGGGTTCTTGCTACCTGAGCTGTACGCAATTAGTTGGAATGCTAGCTTGGGGTTTTCCAAAGGAAATAAAAGAATCAGTTTTTCTTACTAAACTCTAACAATGGTTCATTGAACAAATGGTAAATCTTGGTAAGTAAATGAAAGAAAAGCGAAGAATTTACAGTAGGTTATTAACAATGTTTTCTGAAATGGATGAAAGAAAATACATACGGAGATTTGGAATGATAGAGAGTGAAATTATTGAGCGTCCTGTATAAAGCGTTCCTTGATGGTACAAGTTACATGAGAAATTAAAGATTAAAAAATACAGAAAATAAAGATTAGGTTATAATTCTTAGTGGGTGAAAGTCACGGGCGTCCTCGACAAGGGAATGACAAAACGGCCTTGTTATTCAGGGTAAGATACATGTTGGAAAAGAGATTTGAATTGTGAAGCTAACCCAATGGTTTTGTTTTTTACACAGGGGAGAAAATAAATAATGGATAGAAAACAACAATCATGATGAATAAATTAAAATACTTGAAATTGAAACATTACCTGAGGTCTCGGAAAAAGAGTCAGCAGAAAGACGTCAACACTAAACACCAGAACTTCGTTACAGAACTGAATCAATCTAGGAGACTCACAGGCTTATTTATATCGGCAGCTTGATGACGCTTTTGGGATTCTTATCGGTCGCAAAACATGCAGTTTGTTTATGGAACCAGGAGTCGAGAGTCGTATTCTAAGACACAATCAGGGCACTGTTTCGGGATCCGACTGATAACCCTTGGCTCTTGACACGGTTTCGTCAGAAATTTAGCGACCTAATCTCGCTGGGAAAAAACCAATCAATTGTATTACGAAGCGAAAAAAAAAGGATTTGTAGGCCGTTTTTTTACATATATTATTTACTAAGTCAATGGGGGGACCCTTTCTGATATCAGTCCTATCACATTTCTTGAAGAACATGGCTAGTATTCCATTTAGCTGGTACTTCCAACTATCACACATTCACCAAGGTATCTAGACACAAATAAGGACATATACATGCAAGTTGTGTGCAAGGTGATAAGATGATGTGAAGCGGATAGGTGGACTAAACTGGGAACAAACAGTACAGAGATCGCTGGCATAAGTTATTAACGATCTACTATTCAAAGCTGAAGGCGTGTCACTGGAAGACACGAATTATAGAGAAAGTAAAAAGAACTGAGTTGATTTTGCGTTTAAATTGATATTCCTGGAAAATTTAGTGATGATGAGCAGCAGAAAGCTAAAAGTTGGTAAATCCTTGCAAAAAAAAAGAGGTTAATAGAAGAATTTGCGCACTTAGCACACAAGATCAGCGAGTATAAAATATGCCGAGATCCAACACTGACGATAATGTACAAAGACCCAAAATTTTATGTTTAAGATTAGGTTTTTTTTTTGTCGAACGCACAAATCGTTAGAGGGAAGGCGGGGGAAATTACTTAAAAGGAATATTATTATTAATTCTCAAATTGAGAATCTGACAGGAGCGACTTTCCAGTGCCTAACCATTATAAAATGTACTCCAAAAATTTCCAGTTTAATGAAATAATAGAACGCATTTGGAAAGTATAAAATCACTATAATAATAATAATACAAAAGTCCAATAATAATTGATCATTTATTTCTAGGTTTGTCAAAAATGGCTGTGCACACACTATTTTTATAGATTTTAGAATACTTAACTATTAGATGTAATAATTATTGTTACCTATTATAAAAACATTAATTCATTCTTTGTAATTTTTATGGGTCTTGGTACATCGCCATTTTTAACATATTACTGTCGGTTGGGGACACAAACTTTTTTTTTGTATTTCGAAAATTTGGCACCTAACAAACCTCTATAATATTTAGTGGGCACCAAACAATATAAAAACATGATTATTTTCTTGAATTTAACACATTATTATATCACACAATTAAAAATTTGGGCTCGATTCTTAACTTAATTTTAAGCAGTAAAAGAAATATAGAATTATAATAATTATTATTATTATTAAAAGGGTAGACCATTAGATGAAGAAAAAAAAACGGATGCAAGTGAAACTGTGGCTTGCTTAATTATGTCAGTGAAGGCCGGCTCGTTGTGTGAGGACAAAAAATATACATATATACTTTTTTTTCCTCAATTAATTTTCATGATACGCCACTCTGTCTTTCACATATGGTACCTACATTATATTCTTTTGTGATGAAAACTTTTTATGTTACTCATTTCGGTTAATTAGTTGGCTCATGAGTTGGTAATAAATTTATCACACTAGTACGGTAACGATTAGTATACAACTCAAGTTAACCGAAATAGAGGCAATAACTCAATGGGTTCTTATCCTATTCTAGAAAAAATACCTAATGCAAAATCCAATGAACAAAATAAAATCTCGTGTGCGTATAATTCTTTCCAATCAAAATAATAAAATAACGTACGGGCCTTGTAGTGGCGTTTCATGCCAAAAAAGAAGAATAATTTTTTGGGCGTTCAAGTCCAAAAATCGCGTAATAGAAAATTTAAATAAAAAAAAAGGGCCACACCCCCCTTTACACCGCATTGCGGGTGACTTATTGCTCACTTACAAAATATTCTAAATAATAAGAGAAAGTTGTATTGTATTATACTTACTGGGGTTTTCTTCCAGCAATTTGAAAGGAACGTTTTAAGCAAAATGTTACTATATTTTTGCGTAAGGCCCTTCTGGTTGCTGGGCGAACATTCGAATCATTCCAATTATTTAATTACTTATATTATAATTATTAAAGATGAAATAAGGACTACGTATTGCGTAGATATATACTGTTTGGCGTTTTTATTTGAATAAAAAACTATAAAATCAAAGTTTTGCGTTTTAATAATTAATTTGGCCTATTATAAGTGTAAGAAAGTTTAATGGAATAACCAGGATCTCTCCCGGTCATTGCAGCAGTCTCTTCCTTTGCTAATTGAGTACACTAGTACACTCGCGCTAGTGTGAACACACGCTTCTGTGAACCTCCCAGTAGTATGAACAGTCCGAATGAATACATTATTCTGTAGTGTGAACTTTTGAGAATCTCGGTAGTATGAACAATGTATTTAACTACGAATTTAACCGTTTTCTGCCTACTTGTTGTTTTCATGTTTCGAGACAAGGAATGCACAGGGTCCTTATTCTTGAAAAAGGGGAGCAGCGTTCCCAGGAGAACGAGCGTTTTGTCTTTCACTCTTATGTGAAATATACCATGTAATAGGCCGGCATACACACACGTTATTTCGCGTGGTTTATCGTGGCATTTTGGGATGTAGCGGTTAGCATGCGCGAAAGAACGGTGTGGCAAAAAAATCCTCATGTTCCATACACTTGACAAAGTTTCAAATGATTTAGCATGTGATTACGCGTGGCATATCAGTTTTAAAAGAAAAATCCTATGTGTGTAGGCAAAAAGTGTCATTTATCGTGTCGTTTGAAGGTGCATGTGGTCATGTACTTATTTTCAACGTGATAGTTCGCTTCGCGTCGTTTATGTTTTCGTAGTAGCCTCAAAACCGTGACGTGGATTGGCGTGTGCACTGACGCCGAATACATGGGGGCATCGGGGCAGATGCACCCATGAGCAACCTCTCACGGGTGCGGAGCACCCATGAGAGCTCTCGTGGGGAATGCGGAAGTACAAACGTATTTGTTGCTCATTCCGTTCCATCAGTATCATGTACACTTGGCCAATCATAAAACTGGTACGCATTTTTATATTGTGTAAATCGACCTTTTTTATCACCTCAACAATGACAAAAAGAGTCAAGTCAGTGTCATATTTAAACCAATCATAACATAAAAACATGTCGCATTTACTTTTGTTCAGCTTTGACGTTGACAAAAACTGTCTGACCTTAGTTTTTCAGAGGAGACTTTTTGTTCTTAAGCCTGACTCATACTAGGCAAATTTGAAAAACATATATTGCCTGTACCAGTTTTATGTTTGGCCAAGTGTAATTTAAATTTACACAACTTTGTATAAGAATTATACAGGGTCCGAACAGATTTGTAAAAATTTTAACTTATCAGGCTCGATATTTTCCACACTTCTACCAGCTCTGGGTCGGCCAATATGGCTGTTCTTCACTGTTGTGCCTTCTGCTTCAAATTTTCTAACCCAGTGTCCGAATAAAGGACGTGTCGGCGCTTGATGAATGTCGGTGTAAGTTCAAATGTGCACGAAAAAGGCGACGAACTTGGATATATGAATGGTTGTTCTCATAAAATGCTTTCACACAGAAAGCGAGCTGCGGCCCTGTGGATCGCTCCATGGTTACGTTACTGAAATTCCAAGATGCACGCTCAGCATTGCATCAGCTCAGATTCCCCCACTCCTAACGGTTCTCGAGAAATATAACAAAGAAATCGTGATAACCGTTTCGGACACCCTGTACAAGTGAAGCGGTATTAGTATTCTGTCCTTTCGTTATTTGTGGTCAGTTCTATGCTCTATTACTTTATGTTGCTGTTCTCCATCTCTACTCTTTGATAATAATCAGGACAGTCCGGTCCACAACGGGAAGTCTGGCGCTTGCGCTGTATGCCATATATTAGTTTAGTTTTGCGCGTGGGTAGGGATGGCAATGATATATCGATATTTTGTAAATATCAAAATATTACTCAAATATATCGATATAATCTTTACGATATATCGGAACTTTTATAATAATGCCTTCCCTCGTGCGCATAGGTCGTTGGTTTACAGTGACCCTCTGACAGTTGACAGAGGCGACTAAAATAACACAAAACGTCAGTTAGGTCGTATGAGTAGCAATTAAATGAGAGAAAGACTTTTCACATGAATGAATACGGAATTTTTTTTTTTCTTATGCCGTACGGAAAAGTAATTTTCCGCACGCATTTTAGGATTTGAAAGTACCAGGGTGACTTAACATTGCATAATTATTTTAATTTTTCGCACTAGCTATATTTTCATGGCCTAAAATGCGTGCAAAAAAAAGCACTTTTCGCACGCTCGTAGAAACAATTTTCCGCCTCCGGCTAGCTTCCCTCTCCCCCTATAAACAAATTTATGTAGTTGTTATCCTGCACCCATGAGGACTTTCAAAAGTCGGCGCCTCTGGGCGTGTGGATGTACTGCTGAGTACTGATGCAACATTCCAGATGAAAGCACGTCTGAAATCCTTCCCTTTCTATCACTGCGTGCAGCCTTCCTAATTCACGCACATGATTTTTCACAAGTTTTTGCAGATGACACGATAAACCGCGCAAAATAACGTGTGTGTATGCCGGCCTAATAAACAAGTGGCAACGCGTCAAGAGCACATTCCAAAGTCTGTTTGTTGTGGTCAATCAGTTTTGTGAAAATGGAGAAAAACACAATTATTTTTTAACTCGCTATGGGTCTGTTCTCACAAGAGTTTCTGACAGTTTGCAAACTGTCAGAATGCATCGCCCATGCATGTTTTCATTGCCGTCGTTCCAAGATAAATCAGTAACTTAAAGGATTTTTTAACGACTGGCCGCTTGTAACCTTGTTATAAATGATAACTGAAATTAGGCCTTTTCGGAAACGCTTATCCGATAACCCGATCACCAGCTGTTTGTTTTTTGTCTTTCTTTAATGAACACGATTTAAGAAAGACATAGTACATCAGCTGGTGATCCGGTTAATAAGATCAGCGTTTCCGAAAAGGCCTAATTTCAGCTAAAAAATCCTTTATGTTGAGCGATTGTTACTGAAGTTTGCAAACTGTCAGGGACTTTTGTGAGAACAGACCTTATGAGAAGTCAAAAATTCTAGAAGATTGCCATTAGGGCAAGAGCATATTGGCGTTAATGACACAGAAAGCCTAAAAAGTTTTCAAGACAAAGTAGATAGTCATCCAGTGGTCAGTTAGAATTATTCAGACAAAAATTACGTCTCACTTTAATCAATAAACTGGGAAAATTTACTTAATGAATATACTTGCAAGTACCTATTGTAATAATGTTTGCTAAACTTAAAGTTTAGGGACCATTGCTGAGAGTATTTTGCATTTTAAGGTAGACCTTCGATGGTGTGAACGTCTCGATAATATGAACACGTCCGACTTTTTTGTGTTCACACTAGCGCGAGTCTACTGCACAACCAAACGCCTTCATTACATTTCCTCTATCTCAGTGACTGCCGTTTGTTGAGCTTCATCTGCAGCTGCATTTTATAACGTATTCTATTCTTGGCAGAATGTGTTGTGTAGGTCATCAACATAAACAGAAGGAACAGCTTCTCTGTGGTATGCCAAACATTCGATCTATGGAAAGCTTCATCCTTTTTCTCTATTCCAGTTAAGGCCGTCGAGGGTGTATAGCTGATGGATTCATTCAAGAAGCTCCTTTCCGTAATAGTACGGGAGGTACCGTCACTTTTGAACAAGTCATTTCATTCAGTGTGATTTTTTTGTCATTGGTAGTTGAGTTGCTATATTGTTAATAATAAGGTAAATGACCGTCAGATCATCAAGTAGTGGGGGGTGCACGGTGCACTTGTGAGAGGCTGAGAAAGTTGTCAAAAAAAATTGTCTACAAAGTCATTTTAGTCACGCTGAAAATTGTTCTGATGGACATTTTCTATGTAAATTTTATTAAAATAACCGTCAGACGTCGGTCGGTATGCGGGTGGAATGGTCGTCAGCTATGCATAGGTAGTTGTTGTAAAATTTTGAAAATGAAGTCATAGTATCCACTTTGAAACTGCAAAACGACGCCGACGGACGTCTCACACTTGAACTAATAGGTTAATACCTACAATGATTTTTTAATGCAATTTTTTTTATTCAGGGATATATTTTTGAAATCAGCACACTACAGATGATGAATTTGATTAGATAAAATTATATTTCCCCATCTTCGTATTCAGAGTCAGTGGCCTCCAGTGATCTGTCATCTTCTAGCGCAATATCGCCGGATTCTACTTCTTCCTCATCATCTCTCCAATCTGTATCTTCTGTATTACCTATATGAAAAAATGCATAGATATAAAATCTGAGATGGAAAGTGTAGGTATATAATTTTCATAAAAATAAGTGTGTTCAAATACCTACAATATTTTCGTCTTCATCTTCTATGACATCGGTTATACTAGATATAAAAGGTAATTGATCGCCTTCGAACAATTTAAATAAATATTTCTCATCTTCTCTCCACCCGTACTGAGTAGGAGATAAAACAGTAGGGTTTTTGATGGTAAGCATGACTCCCCATTTGGGCTATATAGGTATTTCTCAATAGGTGTTGACGTAATTCCGATCTACAAGGTGGTAGTGCAGAGCCGTCGAAATTATGATGCACTTCCAGGATATCTCAATTTCTTGTTACCTTGTATGTTTCCATAAAATGGGCAACTCGTACCAAATCGACATCATTGATATTTTTATATCCATACATGCAACATACAACGTGAGGCTTTCGCGGCCCAGGTTTATTGATAAAGTGTTTTCATTCGGGCTTGATGGCCGTCGTAAGTTGTAATTTCTTCCTAAAGTTTCGCTAGCACGCGTGGCTAGCATCTTCAGAGGTGCTTTCATGTCCAATTCTGGTAGCAGACTGTCGAGTGTCGAGTTCTCGACCGCAAGTTATATTTATGTGTGATTGATTGTGGTGGGAGAGGGACGAGGCTTCGCAGCATGTGGCTTATCTGTACTTTCTCTGTACTCAATGGGATCTTTGGAAGAAGTTGGCTATGACCGGGCTGGCGGACTTTCCATAGCCTCGCCGTCTATTTGCTCGTAGAAATCGCCGTTCCACAGAAAGTAACTACCAGTGAGACATGTCCGGAAGAGCTCAACTATGTCATTGGGGAAGCTACTTGATATCAATCAAGTCAAGAGATTGCGTCAATGGCACTTTTGTGAATAGAGACACGACATCAAAGCTGACCAGGATGAGTACATTGAGTACAGAGAAAATTCAGATGAGCCACGTGCTGCGAAGCCCCGCCCCTCCCCCACCACAACCACTTACACATAAATACAACTTGCGGTCGGGAACGCGTCAGACGTCAGTCTGCTACCAGAATCGGACATAAAAACACCTCTGAAGATGCTAGCCACGCGTGCTAGCGAAACGTCAGGAAAAAATGCCAACTCACGACGGCCATTGAGCCCGAATGAAAACACTTTATCTTCCAAAATTGTGAAATTTTCATCTAAATTTGCACTCGACCAACAGGAAATTTCAAGAAACGCTTTTATGTATTAGGTCGCTTTTCTCAGTAATTCAAAGGGTTTTTTCTTTCCCTTTTTAAAAAACGCAGGATTAAAATCACAACCCGTGAAAGAATGAAATCCTGGTAATGATTTACATAAATCAGCACCCAATTTTTTGTACAATTCCGTGATGTTGATGTATCTGCGTGTATTTCTATTACCCACAAACATCGAGATCAGCAGATTTTTTTCTTAATGCATGCATGTTCCCAAGCATTATTACCAGGATGTCGGTATCGGAACATCTTGAAAAGCAATTTTAGTATCTGCTTCCTCGTGATCCGGGCATGATACATCACTTTCTTCTGTTTGTTGTACTCTACCATTAACAACTTCATACTTGTAATACGTTTCCTAATTCATGTAGATGGTTTTTCCCGAAAAGGAAGGAGCCATATAATCTTCTTTCCAATGGTCGCACAGGAATTTAATCGGGGCATCTTTGAAATTAATGTATTGTAAATCTTTACTAAAATTTGTCGAGCGTTTTTGATGTGGTCCTTAGATTAAATATCTGTTGCCTTCTATTCTGCCCCTCAGCAAATACTCGTTATCTTTGATAGATGGATAAAAATAACGATCAAAACAAATTATTTCAATATTAGCATCAGTTGCCGTAAACACACGTAGTATTTTCTCTGAAATATTATCAAAGAAACAGGTAGATCTTTCAATAATTGAATGATGAAAAAACCATTGTAAACTATGACGTCGCATGCTGCAGGCTCTGAACTTTCTATTTCTTTCTCCATGCAATACATCAGCTAAAACCGATTTGTCCGTTTTGCAAATTGCACCATTTGCATGACATAAAGCCAGTGGAATAGGTGTTAGAGGATACGATAAAACTACATCAATATTTAAGACAGTCGTAGCAGTTTTCCAAAAATGTCTCTATGCATTTTCCCTTCTAACAATTTTCCCTTCACGACCATTTTCCGTTTTGCCACTGCGTCAGCAAACGTTATAATTTTATTTCTTCTTACAGGGTTTTCAAATCTGATGTGATTGTCTTCTGAACATTCTCTAATAAATGTCCCTTGTTGCTTTATGCCTAACTCTCTCACATTCAATAAACATTTCTCAACATCTGTTTTTACAGCATGCGACCAGTTGTGATGTTGTACAACTGTTGTTTGTCAACATTTTCTGAGAAAGGATTTAAGTTCTGTTTTACATGAGAAATAAAATCTATAATAACACTTGATGGCTATGTTTTTTAATTCTATCACTTCTTAGATCGGCTGTGATGTCTTGCGATTCACGTAAACCAGTCTTATCCATCATGAAAGTAATAATAGTTGAGAAAATGCTGTGACTTTTTGTTATCCCCCTTTTTTTTTCCATGCGATTGAAGGGTTAAAAGATTCACCTAAATAGGCCGAAGCCGTTGTTGTGCCCAGTTGCTCCAAATAACCCAGGGGTAGGTTCTCAAACAAAACTATTGTTTCCCTGGATCGCTTCCTTGTCAAAGTCGGTTACCTATAGGGCGCCACCGTATTTTAGTTTAGTCAATGCTGAAGGCGTTCTCTCACTGTTCTAAAGTCAACCAAAAATCCGGAAAAATCAACAATAAAATAAGAACTCAATTTAAATTCACTTTCAGGTTATATATTTGTCACAAGGACTGATGTTATCAGTCACCTATACACTTTGTCACTCTATTCAATATTTAAGTATCTTGCTTCTAACTATTAACAAGAGTTCATTAAAGCCTGTATGATCATACGAGCCGCACAATTATTCGAATATCAATAGGCTTAAATAATAAAACTTCAAATCTGGTAATTGACTAATCAAAGACAAATTCAGTAATTAAATACTCAACGTTAAGTTCAGTAATTAAATAATCAAAGCAAAGTTAAAACCCGGATTTATAAATAATCCAAGTTGAATCCGGTTTATCAATAATCAAAAGTCAAATTCAGTGTTAAATAATCAAAGTCAAATTCAGTTATTAAATAATCAAAATTAAAGTTAAATCCGGTTTATCAATAATCAAAAGTCAAATTCCGTATTAAATAATTAAATTAAATTCAGTAATTAACTAATCAAAGTTAACCTCAGTTATCCATTAATCAAAGTTAAAAATTCGGTCTATCAATAATTCAAAGTCAAATCCAGTATTTCATAATCAAATAAAATTCACTAATTACTTAATCAAAGTTAAATTCAGTAATCAAATAATCAAAGGTAAATCCGGTCTAATAATTCAAAGTCAAATTCAGTATCACATAATCAAATTAAATTCAATAATTAAATATTCAAAGTCCAATCCGGTAGGTAATTAAATAATCACAGTTAAATCAAAAATCAGTATAAATCCCGCGAGGTGAGAATCCAAAGTTCGTAATAATAATAATAAAAAGTACTTAGCTGGTGAAGGCTAATTAATTCTTCAAGTTAATCAATTCCCAAACGTCAAACGTCCAGCGCTTCAAATTATTTCTCAAATGGATACCATCAGCCAAACCAGTCCAAAGGTCACCAGAAAGGACGAAAATGTGGAAATTCTTGTTGGCAAGCAAAGGAAATGGTTCCACCCAGAGAAAACAAATACCCTAAAATGAAATTGACCACTTTACAACACACCCTGGCACAAGATTTGTAGACTCACCTCCTAATTCAATGAGGGCATCTAAAATCCAATATGGATGCACAGTATTGTTTCACTATGAATGTGGTTCGATGGATATTGAACCGGAATAAGGCTTCAGCAAAATCCCAAGAAGGTCAAAATATCGGCAAACTAAATCTCGAAACTAACCCGACATTTGTAACTGCAAATTGTGCAAATTAAATCCCGTTCAACGGCAATTTCCAAAAAGGACACAAAAATTAATTCACTCGCACAACGCCTTATCCCTTTCTGTCCCTTCACGATCCAGCCAGCTCGTCATTTCCTCCTTTCTACCAAAATTGTACATGGCCCATCAGGAATGCCAATCTCTCAGGAACCGGCAAATTCAAAAATTATACCTATGAATATTCATAAAAAACATAGAAAAGTTCGAACCCGAACCAAATCCATTGGTCATCCTGAAATTACCAAGAAAACGGAATCATCCTGCACATACGTCGCACCCAAGATCAATATTTCTACTTGAAGATCTGACAGAGCTAGCATTAGTAATTGATACCCTACGACGGCGCAATTGTACCTCTAGGTCGTGCGCGAAATTTGAGTGAAGGTCGCCCGCGTACCATACCAAGGTACCATACGAATTGAAATAACGAAAAATTCACCCATCAGTCAAGAAGGAAAAATACAAGCAAAATGATTCACTCAATAGTCATGAGGGAAAATACAAGCAAAGTGATTAGTGCAACCATACGAATTCCAGACCATAACTATTGCTATGTAACTTTTGCACCACCGCTGTCGAGCTCCGAGCGAATTTGTAAAATAACTAATTCCTGTTAACTTATTTGCTGCGTCTGCGTTTATAGTTTGTTCTAAAGTTGAATCGATTGCTTGTCTTGAGAATGGTTTCTCGGTTCTTTCAACACCAAATGAACCTTATTATTTTGGTTGTTGTTCCAAGCCTGGATAACTATTTTGAACTTTCAACAAATTTTCATGATACAATACTAAATAGCGAGATTAAATCTGCTGATTAAAAGTGAAAAAAATACCTACTTGAAATTCGAGATAAAATATATTTGAACGAATCGAAATCTGGTAATTTGATGCTGCGGTTTAACATTAGATAATCATCCACCAAAGTAATGTAGATCATATAGAATTTAGGATTCTTTCCATGTTCACCTGCTAGTGTTTCCTGTACAAAGTTCTCGTTCTCTCACAGAGTGTTTAATACATTTTCATTTGTAACTGTAGCATTAGTTGATTTCGATGAAACTCTAATAAATAGTCTAACTTCAGATTCAATTTTTTCCTCACTTATTTTGCGTGCATCAAGAAAAGATCGGAAATGTAATATCTGTAGCGCTAACGACATCGAAGGATGCAAATGCTTGCATCTATTGAAGTGCTTTCCTGTTAGAAAGCTATTTACTGAGCCGCTTGCTTAATAGTTCGCTATTTTATCAGTACCTATATCTGTAATTCCACAGCCGTCTATAAATTTGCCGATAGCTTTAAAGTACGCCATGGCAATATGAAATGATCCAATATGAATAAATAGACTATCAAATAATAGTCGTTCCATACTTTGAATTTGCATTGCTTTTTTCGCAATAGCCAGATCGTATGTGACCTCATCCATATATAATTTACTGAGTTCTGATGCAGCTTTTTTCGCCTGTCTCATTGTTTCGAATACAACTCTGCATGGTTAGTCGGAGAAAAATTTATAGTAGTCAAGTATGAAATATTTTGTGTACAGCCACGATCCTCGTATGTCATACTATTATATCCAACCCAAGATGGTGTATTGGGAATTTTCAAGTAGTGAGAGATAAGCCAAACTATATCAATCCGCTTGTAAGCTTTCACAATACTTTCATCACACGATCTTAGAGGACTCTCGTATTTCTCCAATTTTTCTGCAAATCTTGGTCTTTTATTGTATGGTGGTAGTTCAGACGTCACAGCATCCAAAAATCAATATCTTTTTCTCGTTTGATTAGGCTGTTCTTGATTTTGACGATTACTTTGTAACAAAGCATCTTGGCTTTTTTGAGGATTATCGTATAATTCGTATACTGACAAAGACAAGTAAAGGATGATTGAGTTTGTTCGCATTGGTTTCTACGTCCACGCTAGGCACGAAATGCGATGTTTTTTGCAGAGAAACTTCTTTACGCGGTAGGATAAATTCGTTTCATGCGAGTTGCTATGTAACGAAAACATGCAATCGTGAATCGCTAGGCATGCCCTCTACTGCCACGTAGTCCAGTTAGTAGTGAGGATCGCTTAATATCCACCACGAAATCAGAAAGCACAATAGATGCAGTATTCGTTAGGAATTCATAATTATCATAAGCCTATTATTTTATGCTTGGAGAAAGACTGGCGATAACGATAACGTAAAATAATAAACCTCTTTCATGGTATTATGCGTGTGTTTGAAGAAGTTTCACTTCCGTAGCGTGTTCTATGATAACACGTTGTATTTTTTTTCACAATCGCTCGAACACACTGCTTGCTAAACCAGGGTTTTCCGGCACGGGATGTTTTATTGAAATGTAGAATGAACAATTCCATACTTGGGGAAATTATAACTCTTTGTGCAGTTTCGGAAGAATCTTTGGATTTAAAGTAAACATCGGGCCCAGTCTGCAGCTCCATAAGACCACATTCTACGAGGTTTTGAAACAGGAGCTGAGTATAATTAACGAACTTCGAGCGGAAATCAATTTGTGGCCTGATTTGTTCAAATGTGCAAACACATCGATCTTGTAAAGATCGGGATTAGTGGTAGGGATCAAATCGAGTAAGTTGGCCTGTTGAGAAACGAAATCGAGAATACGTGTGTAGGCTGTTCTATCAACTAAGTTAGGTCGTGTGTAATGGCAAATGCGTGTATGAATGTATGTATGTGTTGGAGGTGTCAGTTGGACTGCGACAAAGGTTGATTTATTGTACCCCTCCTTCTGCTGCTAAGTTCGGGTTTCATGCTTAAAGCAGCCCCTATGGCCTCTTTACGAATTCTAGAAATCTAGCGGTTCCAGGGCTGGAATATCTTCCAACTGTATAAGGGGACTTTCCAGGTTCTTCATCCTTGAGCAACTAATGGCATCGCAGTTCAATAGAAGATGGTGAGGTGTTTCTACTCCGACTTCACAGAATCAGATATCCTTCCAGCATGGGTTGTTTTGTTCGCGAACTGAAACCACTCTGAGTTATGAACATTAAAAACTCCCAAGAATATAATCTCGGAGTTCGGATATTCTCCTGGATAGAATCATTAAATTAATTTGTCAGACTTTCAAATAGAAGTTCATAAATGGAATCGTTGGGTGAAAGATACACACAACAAACAATAATATTCGTGAAAGGAATTCTTAGCCAAATTACTACGTGACCAGGTGATCCTAGATCATCCTCTCTATGGCAAGAGAGCTCCCTGCGATAAAATACTCATAGTCATCCATTATAGCCAAATCGCGTATAAAGTTCATAGCGAGGGGCTAGCCACTGCGGAAACCTTCTGTCCTACGGGATGGAAATCTCAGAGATCCGTGGAGATATGTGGAGATCTGAGGATATCCCAAGGCATATCCATATGGAGATAAGTGTATATCCGGTGGAGATCAGGTAGAAAAACGAGAAGGTCCAAGAACTTCGGCTGCAGTTGTGTTGAATCGGAAAAGCATAATTGCGTGCGCACATCAATTCAACTGGTACCGTAGTTATTGATGTATATGGAGGTCCGGAGGAGATACACGGAAATCCATGGAAATTCAAATGATCTCCATAGAGATCCAAGGATATGCCTGGGTCCTTATTCTTGAAACAGGGGAGCAACGTTCCCAGGAGAACGAGTCTTCCGTCTTTCTCAACGATATGCAAATGATAATATAAGCAACAAAGACGGAACACTATCGTTCTCCTGGGAACGCTGCTCCCCTGTTTCAAGAATAAGGACTCTGGTGATAACTCCCTCGGTTCACAGCCAGGACATGGGAGATGGATTGAGTTGAAATAAGATTTTCTTTGCGTCTCCATACTTCTTCTTCTTCGTCAGCCCGAGTCCATCTATTGTCGGATATTAGCCTCCAGGGCCGGATCTACGAATTTTTCGAGGGGGGGCAAAGGTGTAAATTGCCGCCCCCTATTAAATATTATTTTTTATGTACAGTGGGAATCATTGCAATTGGCACACACTATATAAATATCCCTCGTAATGTGTCAAATCTGACACACAATAATAGCAAAATACTGCACTAAGTAGATTTATTGGTTAGAATTTTGACTTAATACGAGGGATTTTAAAGAGTAAAGAGTGTGTGCCAATTGCAATGATTCCCACTGTACCTATATACATATTTAAAAATGAGGTGTTGAACTTAACAATCTATTTATATGTAGCAGTAGCGGCTCGTGGTCTATAGTCTATACTGGAATGGAAAGAGTTCATACCTAAAGTGATAGCCTCTTCCAGGTTTTTCCATGTTCCGCGATCTCTCGCTAATCTCATTCATTGTTCCCCTGCCACCGTTCTGAAATCGTCTATACATCTCTTTTTCGGTCGTCCCACATTTCTTGTTGTTCCTCTTAGTCTCCAGAGTGCCGTTTTTTGGGTCCATCTACCTGGGTCCTGTCTCGCCACATGTCCGATCCATTGCCACTTCTGGTTTACACAATATCCGTCACTTTGGTTCTATCACGTATCTGTTCATTTCGTATTTTATCCCTTAAGGTGATTCCCAGCATTATTCTCTCCATGGCTCTCTGTGCGACTCTCAGTTGCTCATCTGCTCTTCGGGTTATTGCCATAGTTTCTAAGCTGTAGGCGAGAACCGGCAGAATACAGTTGTCGAAGGCTTTCCTCTTTAGTTTTATGAGTACATTTTTATCTTTAAAAATAAAGTTCATGTTTCCAAATGCCACCCATGCCAAGTGGATCCTGCGTTTGATTTCCGCCGTTTGGTTTTCTTTTCCCAGCTTGATTTTATGTCCCAAGTATACATATGTAATGTTCTACATTTCATTTTTGCTCATTATTTTGGTCTTGTTCAGGTTCATTTTTAGGCCTATTTTCTTGGATTTTTCGTTTAGCTCATTTAGCATGTTGTTCAGTTCTTGAATGTTGGTGTTCATCAAGACTAGGGGTGGGCAAAATAATCGATTAATCGATTAATCGATTAGTCGATTAGTCGATTATTTTATTTTCAAATAATCGATAATCGATTAATCGATTAATAATCGATTAATCGATTATTTTCGATTGATCGATTATTTTCGATTAATCGATTATTTTCGATTAATCGATTATTTTCGATTAATCGATTATTTTCGATTAATCGATTATTTTCGATTAATCGATTATTTTCGATTAATCGATTATTTTCGATTAATCGATTATTTTCGATTAATCGATTATTTTCGATAATCGATTATTTTAGATTATTCGATTATTTTCGATTAATCGATTATTTTCGATTATTCGATTATTTTCGATTAATCGATTATTTTCGATTATTCGGTTATTTTCGATTGATCAATTATTTACGATTAATCTATTATTTTTGAGATAATTTTATGTTTTGTTTTTGTTTGCATATCTAAGGGCCGGTTTATTCACCTTCTGATAAACTGTTAGGTATGCAATTTCGCGGATAATAACGCAATCTGTAATCCCATTGGTCGGCCAGTTATTGGTCGGCCCTTGGTCGACCGAGACAATAATTATAGAAGGGTAAATTGATCTTGCTAATAGTTGTCAACCAGCAAGTCTATCTGAAGATGAATAAACCGGGCCTCAAACTCCAAAGCAACCAGAGAGTTTATTTCAAAACAAGCCGGTTAAGGGCAAGTGAATTTCTTTTACTTCATGAAACCCAAGAAAAGAATCTACCGATTATTGTGAACTAAGCGAATAATCAAAAATAATCGAATAATCAAAAATAATCGATAGATCGAAAAAAAAAACGATTTATCAAAAAAAATTATCGATTAATCGAAAATAATCGATTATTTTCGATTAATCGATTATTTTCGATTAATCGATTATTTTCGATTAATCGATTATTTTCGATTAATCGATTATTTTCGATTAATCGATTATTTTCGATTAATCGATTATTTTCGATTAATCGATTATTTCCGATTAATCGATTATTTTCGATTAATCGATTATTTTCGATTAATCGATTAATCGAAAATAATCGATTATTTTTAATAATCGATAATCGATTATTTATTTTGATAATCGCCCAGCCCTAATCAAGACTATATCATCTGCAAATCTGAGATGATTGAGGATTCCATCGATGTTTAGGCCCTTGTTTTCTCATTCCAGCTTCTTGAAAACATTCTCCAAATCTCCAGTGCTAGGGTAAATAGCTTGGGAGAGATAGTATCCCCCTGTCGTACTCCTTTGCCAAGTGATATTTTGTCTGTTTCTCGGTCTGTTTTAAGATCGTCGTCTATTTTTACGTGAACGGTTGCCTCATCATAGATATTCTTAATAAGGGTACAGTATCTCGAATCGATTCTTGCGTCCTCCATTGCCGCTAGAAAAGACCAGGTTTCAACGCTGTCAAAGGCTTTCTGGTAGTTCACAAACGCCAGATGTAAGGGTATGTTATATTAAATATGGTCTCCATTAAGACCAACATATGTGAATTTTTGTGCTCCAAATGTTGGCGCACTGATGCAACTAAGCAATTCTTAACAAATACCCAACAGTAATTTTTCAATAAAATTCAGTTCTTGATGACTTCATTTTGTTTATTACATAGATGATATTTAAGTCCAAGGGAAATAGTTACAGAACAATAAACATCCAGCAATAAAGAAGCTAATAAAATAAGTCCTTAAAAAAAGCTCACTTAAACCATCAGTTCTTGAGGGCATTTTTAATAAGTTTAATTTATTGGAACATATCCAATAGAACACTGGAGAAGCTGAACATAATAACCTCGTTGACACTTGAATATGAATAAAAAACGTACAAAAAACAGCTAAAAATAGGGCATGAACATAAAAAACTAACAGTCTTGGTTGATACAAGTCACTTCTAGATATTTTACCAGGATTCTCCATAAGAAAAATCTTATAAACTTTTCTTTTAATAAATTGTATATGAAAATACTTAAAACAAGAGCATATAATAATAACAAGTATAGGTGAAGCAAGCAAAAAGTTTGGTAACTGTTTAAAACTATAATACCTCAAGAACCCTACATCCCAATAATGGTCCTGCACATAAGAGTATGCTAATGGTACTAAATCATTACACCATTTTTGTTTGTTTTTATCATAAGTACCAGGCAAAATAAACTTATTTTTACTGGCATGCTGCAATACTTCTTTAGGCAGAGCCCCAGATGAATTATTATAACAAAATATATGAAAACAATAATACTGATAGGCTATAAAAGGTAATAGACAATCGACAACAGTTACTACCATTGCAAAACCATAACGCAACATTGTATAGATACGATTCCAATTAAATTTAACATAACTTATGGAATGTTTCTTATATAAACTTATTAAAGTATAAATTAAAAACCCAATATTTAATAAGCCATTTGAACGAGTCACTGTGCTTAAAGCTATTGGTAAAATTAATAATAAATCTTGCAATTTAAATATATGATCTGGTTTAGAATACTGGTCATACAATTTTAAGCAATTAAATATGCTTAAAAAAGTTAAATAACTGAAAATACACTCAGTGTAGGGTGCTATGAAGAAAATCGATGCAGGATTGAAGCAAAACAATATGGCACTATTGTAGGCAATATTTTTGTTAAAAAGATACTCCGTTAATTTATACAACATAACAGCCGACAGCTGAAAAAAGTACACATTCACACTAATAAACGTTACAAGTAATATAGAGTCTAAATACACTTTGCCAAAAATATCTGCTACAAAATCACCAACAAATCCTACTGCTACAGGATACAGAGGAAAGAAGGCTAATGTATTCTCATAAGTATACCCATACTTTGCTATATGCATAAAATACTGACTGTCCCATCGTAGGAAGCCTCCTAAAAAGTGGTCAACAATTTTGTCGTATTCAGTCTTGTTTTGGGAGGCGGGATACACGAATACTTTGGCGTCATGATCAGGGATTGCTAAATTCGCTAAATATTGGAATAAAATTATGAATATACGGCTGACATACGCTAGGCGAATAATTTTGTTATCGTTTTTCATGATTTTTTTGGTTCACTTGCTTGGGGTTTGATTTTGATGCTTCTTTCTTTTGTCATTGGGAATAGGTTTTGTTTACTGTGATCACAATCGTTTTAGATCATGTTTTCGGTTTAGATTTAGATGAGTTGGACTGGTTTGAGATTAGAGGTGGGCCAACCTGCGATTTTAATGGAGCTGTGACAAGACGTGACTGCTCCAGTCGTGTCACTGTTACAAATAGCAGTGATTTTTTGGAGCAGTTTTACCTTAGTTGGCGGCCGTACTGCTAATATAATGTTAATGCTACATCGCAAAATGGCATAATCGCAGTCCGCAGTCACGGCCGAGAGAGATGCTCCAGTTTCCAGCCTGCCCTCTGCAGTAGCAGTTTCGATTTGGCGTGACCGCGATGCGTTTTTTCATTTTATTATTCCATTTACATCACTTAGCTAGAGCTTTGTCCGCGCTGCATCGGTCGGAGCTTGAACTGGCAGTGACAAAATGTCACTGCTACTTGACTGGGACTGGAGCAGGCCGTGACTGTGACAGACGAGTAGCAGTGACAAAGTCACAGTTCGTGAAATCGCAACCCACCTCTATTTGAGATGTAGAATATTTTATTAATAAAAATATAAATAAATAATGTAAAAAAGTCAATAATATAGTTAGTGAGGTTAGGTTAGTGGTTGTTGTTGGTTGGTTTGATTTGAATTAATAGATGTCGCCAGACAGATTCTTCTCTATAAAAGATGGGTTCGGCTTGCACACTCCGTGCACTCCGAGTGACTCCGTTCGCAATCCAGCCGTTCGGGTAATGCATTTTAACGAATCAGACAACAAGGCGAAATTTTAGCTCTGTTTCAACTGACATGAGAACCGTGCCAGCACCAGTAATTTCCAGTTGCCTACCCATTTTTGCCCCATGATTGAACGTTTATCCCCCAAGAACGATAAACCACAGAGAATGGTCACATCGGCTTTTCTTTCCGCCAGTTTAGTGCGACCACGCGCTGCTGTAGTGACGTCACCTGGCCCACTCGAAACAAGTTCTATGCGTTATTGGTATAGAATGATAGTATGGTTTATCCATTAATGATGGCATTTTGGCTTTTGATAGAATAAATTTCGACAAGATTTATATTAAACCTCTCGAATTTTCATCAAGAGCGATATCGAACAATGTAACCAAATACCAAATCTTTGCAATGAGTGGGCCAGAGTAGGTCACGCGTCCGGTCATTGATTTTTGCGGTCGGCTAGAGTTGGTGAACGCGGCGCTTACGAGAAGCGGCCATCTTCTTGGGGATTATCGTTCTCGCGTTTATCCTACTTGACAAATGAATTGATCGAGTGGAAATTACCGTTCTAGAATGGTTCTCATGTCGGTTGGAACAGAGCTTTGGTCAATCAGGTGCTTTCCAGTGACCCACTTGAGTTACTCGTGAGCAGCTCAGGAGTGCTCCGCAATTACTTTGTGCGTTCCAGTGCTTAGAGTGTCGTACACTTGAACTAATCATTTCTGTTATCCCCTGCCCCCTCGTATACCTACCATTATTTCGGTGTTCCATGCTTCGGAACTCCGAAATGGCGCGGGCAATGAACTATAGCTAAAAACTGGAATGCGCACACATTGCCATATCTGCCAAAAAAATGAAGCCATGAAAGACAGATGCCACAAGGGGGAATGTTGTTTTTTTCCAATGAACATAAGGACGAACTTGAAGCCTAGTGCGGCTGCTGCGGAGGGGATACCTGTTTTTGTCGCACTCATTATGTTAAATGGCGAAAATTGCTTCCAACACGTATTCCAATTGATGAATCCTGTGAAGGGAAATATGACAAAACTTTCGAAAACGTCATATGTCAGCGAGCAACAGAAAAAAACAACATTCCCCCTTGTGGCATCTGTCTTTCATGGCTTCATTTTTTTGGCAGATATGGCAATGTGTGCGCATTCCAGTTTTTAGCTATAGTTCATTGTTTTTCTGTTGCTCGCTGACATATGACGTTTTCAAAAGTTTTGTCATATTTCCCTTCACAGGTTTCATCAATTGGAATACGTGTTGGAAGCAATTTTCGCCATTTAACATAATGAGTGCGACAAAAACAGGTATCCCCTCCGCAGCAGCCGCACTAGGCTTCACGTTCGTCCTTATGTGTTAGCATTCCAGTTTTTGGTTATAGTTCATTAAACTATCCAAGATGCTGTCAACTTGAATTAAAATGGCCGCCAAGAGGCACACACAAGTGTGTTTTTTTTTTAATCTTTTTCTAAAAGCATATAACATGTTAAGCCTAGTACTCAAAACTGCGAAATTCGCATTTTTTTGACATTGCGTTGATAATTTGACGTTTTATGCGTGTATCAGACGTCAAATTGTAAGCAATGTCAAAAAAATGCCGATTTCGCAGTTATGAGTACTAGGCTTAAGGATAAGGATACATTTTTTTTGCACTGGTTGGACAAATGGAAATCGCTATAATACCCGAGCGAGTATATAGAGGAAATTTTTGGGTGCCACGTCAAAATTTTCACGAAACAGACGTTTGAAACCCCCTGTCAGTCAAATGTATCTTTTGTTAAACAAATTACTTTGGATAAGCTTTGGACTGCATGCGTAATCGATGGTACATGACAAGTTTAGGTTGCCTTATAACTTTTATGACATCATATCTGGGGCGCCTCAACATAATGCAAATCTCCATAAGGCACCCCAGATGACGTCATCAAGTTACCTATTACCAAATAACCTAAAGTTCATTTCACGAAGGTTTGTGCTTATGACATCGATAATGTCATAACTTGGAAAAAAAGATTTGTCGTAGATTATTCATATAAATTCAATAGCGTTCAGATTTTGTATTTATTGTATTGAATGACTTATATGACTTCTGGTTTAAAAACCGACGAATGTTTTTGACGTCATTTACTTGTTCCAGTAAATTTTTATTTGTTAAAAAAAGCAGGCAAAAGTACAAACCCTCGTGAAACAAACAGTATTAACTTTGGTTCGTGTTTATAATATCTGTAGGCGCTTTTTCATATCCAAACCCAAGAACATCCAAACCCTAAATACTAAATATTGAATAGAGATGCAAATGTCCAATAGCGAAAAAAAAAAAAAAAAAATCTTTTTCTAAATATTGAATTATTATTTTTCTTTAGTCAAATGCGAAATTGTTCAAAAGCGGGAGTTAGCGGGAGTTTTTTTAGAAAGCGGGAGTTTTTGCTGCGATGGCTTAAGGCGGGAGGCGTGACAAAAAAGCGGGAATATCCCGCCTAAAGCCTAGTACTCATAACTGCGAAATTCGCATTTTTTTGACATTGCGTTGACAATTTGACGTTTTATGCGTGTATCAAACGTCAAATTGTCTTGTCGAAGCAATGTCAAAAAAATGCGAATTTCGCAGTTATGAGTACTAGGCTTAAATCGGGAGGGTTGGCAACTCTAATTCCAATGCGTACCGAGTCTGTCTATTGTCAACGGCTTGCTCTATTCATGTACAATAGTAGTAGTGAGCATAAAAAGTGGAACACCCGTTTTTCCCTATTGTAAAAGGAGCTCATCAGCTATACCTACGGCAATGACAGGGATAGTCATATTTGACAAAAAATCCATATGTGATTGTAGAGAAAAGACTGATTTACCCATTGAGTTATTTACCCACGTGAAAGATGAAAATATATGAGCCAATTTTAGGCGATTAACCGTATTTATTTTTGTTTCCAGGCCAGCGTTTTTCCGCAATTTTTTTTCTGTCGACCGCGGAAAAACGCTGGGTTAAATTTCTACCTTCAGAAATAACAAAACTATAATTTAAAAGTTCAAAAAGCCCGCCAAATGTTATTTAAGTTGGTCTTGTAGTGTACGGTGGCGCTAGTATCGATCTGACGTCATCGTGTTGCCAGTGTCGTACCACAGAATCGGTAACTCTCACCTTGGTTTATTATATTTCTCTATGGGTACATCCATCATAAAAAGTTTAAAACAACTTATTTGATGTACAATCGTCACCAAAAGTAACTGATGGGACAGCATCACATTAGCTCTTGTCCTATTATATGAATTTTATTGGCAAATATTTGTCAAACTATGAATTAAATGCATTGAAATGAATGAGAGTAGAATTAGTCCAGGAGATTATTATGCATTATTTTTGTCCCAGATACTTTTGGTGAGGATGGTACCTAATTATAGTCATCGGATACGTTGTTTTCAATTTTTTCTGATGGTATCTATTTAAATCCTATGCAATCATATTTAAAAGTAGCAAGAGGTTGGGCACAAAATGGCGGCGTTTTTCCTATGAATATATGGGATTTTAAAGAACCAATCAAAAAGAAGACGGCCAATTGTCGCCACTGTGGTAATAGAGTCACTATAGTTTTTGGGAATCGCAGCCAATATTGTGTAGCACCATTGGCAACGTCGTCAGCTGTTTGCGCCAGCGGTCGTTTTACGCGAGGATAATCAATCACCATCAAATTCTGGGCTACTCCAGGACTATGAGAAAACCGTACAGTGTATGTCACGATTCTGCGCAAAGCCAGAGATAAATACTATATAAACTGTCACTACTACTATATAATCTATCGCAAAGCCTAAAACTTGTGCCTAGAATCCGAAATTCGTACTGCAACGGCCGCCATTGTGTCAAGAATCGCATAGCAGCAGATTCGAGATTTTACGTGATGTTCGGGAACAACGCCGATCGCGGTTCTTCTGGAATTTACAGGAATAAATTACGGCTATATGTAAGGAAGGGTTTTAGATTGTAGGTTTAAGTTTCATTTCGACTGTGATACGATTTTAATAGTGATTATTGTGGTAGAGTTTAATTGTTGTCGTTGAGTTAGTTATTAAAGTAATTAGTGTCAGAGTGTATTGTTACGTGGAATAAATTGTTGCTGTGTTAGGAATAAACGAAACGAACCCAAGATTTCTGTCAGGCAATCCAAAGCCGTGACAGTATATACTGAGTGGTTTCGAACCCGTTCAATGGAAGGTTTTTAACTCGTTGGAACAGACCTAATTTCTTCTGTGAGAACAGACTGAAAATCACCTTTTTTCTACATTTAAAATCGACGAAAAAATCAACTCACTAGCACAGCTTGGGGTCGTATTTTCGAATATTTCCGCATACGAAATCCAAAACGATTTCGAATGCTCCCCATTTAATTTACAAAGCTGTCAGTCAAATTTCGTGCACAAAATGTACTCGAATTAATTCGAAAATACGACCCCTGAATGGCAATCTAAGATCGCAACCATTCCATAGAGGCGTGCAGGTGACGTCATCAATATAAGTTGTTGATAGTGACGTCACTCGCAGGCCCAGAATTTCATAGAGAGGAAGTTAGGAGAGTATGACACAATTGACACACAGCGTAATGAGATTATGCTTGATTATCCTCGCGAAAAATTGCCTAACGTATTAATTAGTGAAGCAAAGTATGCATAAAGCAAAAGCCCACGGAACCATAACCTGTGGTGCAAACACCCTACTCCAAAACGACATGCTGGCTACGTCATCACTGGTGCTTTGGCGTGGTGGTGGCCGTGGGGTGCTTCAGATTTGTTCTACACAGGCCTTATGAGGATAAACTATACTATGGTAGTAGTGTGTATTATCCTTGGTTGCAACCAATGAAATTCACTCTTGACTGGTTTGTGATTTCTGCGGGAACTGGGAACAGACGTATTATGATTAGACTGTCTTGTCCAAGGATGTGTCTTGTCTTGAGTTAAATGGACAATGAACCACCCTGTATAAAAGCAGCTCTAGGATACTTTCCATTCAGATTAATCATATTTGACTTGGAGTTAAATCCGGTTATAAGATAAACAAAAATGAAGTCTGAAATAATAAGTTTTTATTTTTAACAATAAAATTACATATTCATGTAGAAAAAAAATGGGGAATGTCAAAAAAACAATAATAATAATAATTACAATACTGAGTAAAAAGCCTAATATTTGTAGAACTCGAACTAAAAAATTGTATACAATTAATTTGTCTGTACAATAATTACTGCTACTTTTCACAAAGCAATTAATTCTACTAAAAAATAGTAGTAAAATGGTGTAAATAATGAGCAGCTACAATATTGTTTTTTTTTCTAACTTTTAAATGATTACATAGCTATTACAATACTGCCCTAAGTCTTAAAACCTAAAATAAAAAGTTTGTAAAATTGACACTCAAAAATTAATAATAATTCAAAACAATCATAATCTAAAAAACTCACCAAAATTACACAATTTTTATGTTTTGTTTTATATAATATAGTGTGAGAATCAACACTAAATAATGCATAAAAGTAGTGTAAATTAGTGTATACTATAAAGTTGCTATGACAAATGTTGCTGATGAGTGGCATGCACCTTTCTACCCCAGAACGCTTCCAGATCAAATGGGCGAAAGTCCTAAAAATAACGTAAACATTATATTATTTTCATATAATTGATCAGATCTTACCTTCAAATGATGATTCTCATGCTCCTGATAATAAAAAGCATTATTAGAAGCCTTATCTAATTCAATTTTCGACCAAGACTCGTAAATATATTTAATCAATTCGTCATGCTGTGAATTCATTGAAGTCGGTTGAGGCATTTGTTGATGCGTAAACGACTGCCTATTTTCATGTTGTCTGTGATCGTACTGTCTTGAATCGTGCGGTCTGCTGTCGTGCCTTCCTTCATGTGATATTTGTCTGTGATCTTGGTAAGCAGGCCTGTGATCTTGGTAAGAGGATCCTTGTCTACTTTCGTGGTAATTCATACGGGATGGATTAGGCCTACGATTTCCGTTCATTTGACCAAGATTGCCCATGCGGGGACCACTAAAAACGGATATTTATGGATAACAATACATTATTTTTGTTTGGTGGATTTTTGTAGTTGTAGGTGTGAAACCTAGGAGTTGGGTTAATGATAATATGTTGAAAAACACCCACCTCATGGCGCTATTCCAAATAAGCAATTGGATGACCTAAAAAAGAAATATTCCTTTGTAAAAATTAAAAATAAAAATTTTTGATAAACAAATGTCACAAAAGTAAATAAGCAATAAGCGTTTGACAAATGGACGCCATTATTCTTCAAAACTCTTCTTTTTTCTGTTTTGGCGTTGGCTCTTTGTATAGTAGCAACAACAACAGACCTGCGTTCGGTATTTTGCTCAAAGCACAGAGCGTGCTGAGCGAAATCGTAATTACGTGACCAGCGAGCGCACAGAGCAGTTAAACGCTGTATCAGAGCGCCCGAAATTTTAATAAACGAACGCAAATGAGCCTGCACCGAGTACACTTTTTAAATAAACGTACGGTAAATACAAGCTCGGAGAACTCAGATCAAAATACCGAACGCACGGAAAAAGGGCAAACAATTGGGAACACGGATTGCTTTCAATCTTCATTAGTTAAAGTATAGCATTTGGCCTGCGAGAGAATGATCACATCTGTATGTTTTTCAATCATTGGAATCAGCGTGAGCACTGTTTAATGCTGTTCTAATGTTGTTTCCGATACACAATAGCTGTATTCCTTCCAAGAGCTTAGAACATTGGAGCTCTTCTGGAACTACTCGCTCCGGTGTTAGTCGACCGCGATTTGAAAGGAACAGATGCGCTTGCTTTCGTGCATTTAAGGTCGGGTATTATAAAACTACTTTGAGAGTTAACTTCTCTGAATCTACATTTAAATCAAAAAGTTAACTTCAAGTTAACTGTCAAAGCAGTTTTATAATAACCGCCCTAAATGGTTTCATTCGGGCTTGAGCACTTTAGGTGCCGGTACTTTTGCTCTCATTTAACAGCCGTTAAAAATAATTAGGGGTTAGAATGTGCTCTAACGACATCATACTTATAGACCTTGGCTCATACAAAACTTTGACAACGTATCAAATTCATTAATCGAGAGCAAAAGTATCGGCCCTAGGTGCAACAAACACTTTTCGAATAACCATACCTACCTGAAAAACGATTTTCAGTAGGTACGCAATGATCGTTTGAATCAGTGTACTGATTTTCAGTACTAAATGACGTTTTGAATGCGCCAGTGACGTCATTAATATTTACTGGACAGAGATTCTAGAATTACCTACGATTCGACACACGATTTGAAAACGAGACGATTTTTTCCGATGATCCTATGTTGAAATCTCATTGGAATCATACTTTGGAGACGACAAGGTCGGTATCGAGCTGCGTCCTGTTGTCGAATCGTGATTTTGGAATCTCCCTGCAGTACCTTTTTATTCTAGCAAAACAGTAGGCTGTTGAAATCGGAAAGGCAAATGAGTAAAATCAGCACAGTAAAATCTAGTACTGGCAGTTGATGACGGAACATAGCCAGTCTGTGGTGTGAGCTCTGTTCCATATCCAAATTCATTGGTTCTTGGTTCCAACCTACAGGTGCGCAACTGGAAACTATGGTTCTGGAAGGGTTCTCATCATGTCGGTTGGAACTACCCCTCAATAGGTTTGTTTGTTTGTGTGGCACTAACTTGAACTTTCCGAAAGCAGGTAGTGCTGCCCCGAACAGCCTTGGCCCCCGAACAACAAAAAACAAACTTTAGAGCTCTCAATAGTTGTATTCCTTTCACACCTAGGAGGAGCTCCGGAACAGCTCCGGGGCTTCACGCACTTATTCCTTTCGAAAAGTGTTTGTTGCACCACGCATCTGTTCCCTGCAAATCGGGGGCGACTGAGCACCGAAGCGAGGAGCTCGAGTGTTTCAAACTCTTGAAAGGAATACAACTATTGTCAGCTACGGCCTGTCCTTTCCCGCCTCTTTTGAGGTAGGGCGGTAGGGTGTTTGCACCACGACTATAACCTAGATTTTATTGTTTTGTTTATGGGTTATTTTATTAGTTTACTGTTTTTTGAGATGATATTTTGGATTTGGACTATTTGAGAGATTTTTGAAAATTTCACATGCTTTAAGCGCATATTTTTCTTGTGAGGTAAGATTTGTTTTAACAGTTGTTAGGAAAATGATTCTCATCTTGAGTGTTCTCAGCAGAAGTTTGTAGTTTATTGTCATTGGTTAATATTTTTCTTTTATTAAATTTTATCTTTAGTGAATTGTTATTTTCTTGTAAGTGGGTTTTTGCTTTTGCCTGTTGGAAATAAAAGCCTATTTATCAATTGATTTATTTACTTAATTTTGTCATTTGATATGTAATTAGGCGCATTTCTTTTTTTCACCGGTGGATCAACGTTCTTGCGTTCAATCGATGAGCAGTCTCTCTTTGTCTAGTTCATAGAACATCGGAATGACCTTCTCATAATAGTGGATAATAGGGCTGTTCGCACAGCAATCACAAACCAGTCAGAGCGAACTTCATTGGTTGAAAACAATCAGAAACGGTCAGAAAACTAGTTTCAACCAATGAAATTTGCTCTGACTGGTTTGTGATTTCTCTGCGAACAGACCTAATATATCGATGGGGAAAAAAAACGCGCCCATTGCCATTGCACCTAGTGGTATGGTAATAAAGCTGGGAAGCATTTTTCCCTTTCCTATTTGGTTACCGCTACATGGCGCTCTAATCCTTTAGGACTTGTAACATGAAATCTGGCATCGCGTTTCCTATTAGGCCAGCGCACATTGTCTACCGCTACATGGAGCGCTTATCACTCGGCTCATCATATAGGACTTGTTAAATTATATCTGACGACGCGTTTTCTATTAGACCAGCGCACATAAATTAAATAACGACGCTCATATTACCAACCATTCTGTTACATGAGTTTTAACATTGGGTTCGTTTATACCGTGCGTTCGTTATTATGGTCTGAGTTCTCCAAGCTTGACTTTACCGTTCGTTTATTTAAAAAGCGTACTCGGTGCAGCCTCATTCGCGTTCGTTTATTAAAATTTCTGGCACTTTTATACAGCGTTCAACTGCTCTGTTCGCTCGCTGGTCACGTGATTACGGCTCCGCTCAGCACGCTCTTCTCTTTGAGCAAAATACCGAACGCAAGGTTAATAATAATTAATAAAACAACTCGCAGAGTTTAACTTTTTTTATAGCAGTCAAATTCTTTCCAGCAGTAAAAAAAAAACTTATGAAAAACTTTTTCATAATTGCAGGCAAGCACTTTGCCGCGGTAGAAAATATACTATTAATAATAAGTGTTTCTACTGTTACAGGAAAAATATACCTATCAGTGGCAGCAAAAAACTTTACTGTTACAACCAAGGTACTTTTTGCTAACTTAGTAAACTGCATTCTACTACTAGAATAGGATCGTTTTGCAATTACAGCTACAATGTCTGCTATGATAGCCGAAAATCCATTAGTAAAGAATTTTTTGCTAGAGGATTTCTCAGTGCAGAATCAACAGAAATAATAAAACGAAACCCAACAAGAAATATTACAAAATTATTGCCCCACCTGAAACCAATTAACCTCAAAAATGGCAACGATAATGAAATGGATTACAGTGCAATGCATGTCTGCAGACGATCGCAGAAGGTGTGCGCTGGTCTAATAGGAAACGCGACGTCAGATATAATTCAACAAGTCCAGTATGATGAGCGCTCTGTGTAGTGGTAGACTATGTGCACTAGCCTAATAGGAAATGTGATGCCCTATATAATTTTACAAGTCCCTAGCGTGTAATTCAAATTTGAGCTTAGAAACACACTCTTTGCTTACACAACTAGGGGTGCTGCCATTTATGAAATTTGTTACCCAGGACAATACCCTCGACAATACCTACAAAAACCCCGGATTCTAACCCCTCAAACCCGGACACCACTATGGGGTAGGCCGCCAGAGGCAGAATTTTTTTTTTTGGTGCCACTCCCAAAAACGTTTATTTTAGGCCTTCGAGAACCACACATTATTTTGAAAAAAAAAATCTTTTTTGGTGTTTTTCATAGGTTTTTTACTATAAATAAACTGATTGTGAATAAATAACAGCTAGTTCTTTGGTGAAGCTGTTATAAGCAATAACATGATAGGGTAATAGGACTCACACTCACTGACCTCCAAACATGATTTACGATATGTGAACTTCTTGAGTCAAATAAAACTGATGATGTCGAGAAATTACGAACGAATACGCTATATGTACATATAGGTACGTCATCTTTAGAATATTCTTGTCAATTCCGCGGAATTCGTGATTTTTTTCAAGATACCGTGAATCATAAAACACGGATAGCTCCAAAAAATCCGCCCGGACGTCCCCGGACACCTTAAAAACTAGGACAAATCCGGGGAAATCCGGATGGAGGGCAGCCCTATACACAACACGCTTCATACCTTGTACCGACACTAACTAAACGTCACTAAAACACAATATCTTACTTTTGGTAACAGAAAGGTCAGAAAGGATAATAATATTTTAATACCTTATAATGGTGATCAGCTAGAGTCGTTGGAGAGTTTGCGTTTTTTGGGATTGCAAATTGATCAGAGATTGGATTGGAAGATACACATTCAGCCGTATGAATAAAAATAGAGCATTTGCTTCTAAGCAAACGGTAGAAGTATAAGCAAAAGCTTTAAGTAAAAGGTGAAAGTAGAAGCATTTACTTCATATCATATGAATAATGAAGACCTTTTACTCTCAAGCATATGCTTCAAAGAAATGAAGTAAAAGATACTACCTGTTGTTTCAATCTAAGGCTCAAGTGCCAAAGTAAACCAACAGATCATATGATGACATCACTGGACTTTGACATTCCATATGAAGTGGTTCTAAAAGAACGCCAAACGGAAGGAGTCGGTCTGGGAGTAACTGGACCAAACTTTAAACCCTCCTTAGCAATGGGTAAAAAGGCCACAAAATTTCAAGCTGAAGTCTCGCCATAAACATCTGTGCACAAGATTGTCTAAAAAGAGGTCTTTTAGAGAGCACATTTACATACTGTCCGACAGTCAAGCGGCTCAAAGGCTCTATAGGAGCCATCAAGTGCAATTCTCAGCTAGTTTGAGAGAGTATAAAAAATATCCTTAAGCAACTGGCTGGGACTGCTGGGAGGAATAAAGCAACTCTGATGTAGGTACCAGGACACCAGGGCATAGAGATCAACGAGGAGGCGGAGCGTCTCACAAAGCAAGGCGCTTCAACACCTTTTCAAGGCCCAGAGCTTTTTATGGACTAATGAAAAACAGCATCTCCGAAGAAATTAATAGATGAAGAAGGTTCATATTCATTTCAGCAAGGAGATCTAAACAACTTTATTGACATGAACAGAAGAGACATTGGAATAGTTGTTGGTCTGCTCACTGGGCATTGCCAAGTGAAATATAATCTAAAAACAATAAGCAAATCAGACAACGACCACTGCAGATCTTGCGAACAAGCAACAAAAACTACGGAACACTTAATGTATGAATGCCCTGCTCACTCCTGCAAAAGACTGAAATACCTTCGAATGGGTACTGCTAACAACGAAAGAGACGGGCTGGTGGGCACTTTACCACCCAGGAAGTTGGACTCCTTTGGAAGAAGCCTACAAATTTTGGGCAGTAGAGCGGCTGGAACAAACTGTAACGATTCCTAACAATATACAAAAAAACGGGAAATAGGAATATTCGAAAATTATTTACCAAAATAGTAAACATATATCTGCTCTGGAGCAGATGCATTTTGCAAGGAGTAAATGCTTCCAATTTGAAGCAAATACTCTCTTTTATTCATAAGAAAAAGAGTATATGCTTTTTTCTTGAGTATTTGCTTCCAACTTTTAAGTAAGAGGTTTTGTTTGAACATTTATTCATACTAGATGAAGCATTTGCTTCAGATTTTGGGAGAAGAAGCAAATGCTTTTTTTTATTCATATGACAGATTGAGAGCCTAGCATGCAGCATATCTAAATACTGCTATGCTCTGAGCATAATAGCTAAAGAGGTAAGCACCTTGGCTGCTATAAGCGCTTTCTATGCTTAGATCCAGTCTAGGCTACGATATGGAGTTATTTTTTGGGTCGGCTCATCTGATGTGCACAGAATTGTGGTCATGCAGAAAAGGTGCCTGCGGAGTATATTTTGTATGAGGCAACAAGAAAGCTGTAGGCCTATTTTTCTAGAACATCAAATATTGACTATGATAGCAATGTATATATTGGATACTGTGTTATTTTTATATGATAATAGAGATCTCTTTCCTGAACGTGATTTGAAGCACTACTATAATACTCGCAACAAAAATAATCTGGTACCTGAAAAGTGCAATTTTGCTTACCTACAAAAAAATGCTAAACACTGCTCTATAAAGATTTTTATTTACGACTAATGTATAATGTGCGTATTATATTTGTGATTTTGGCAGTATAATGACATATGTTATTCCTCCAGGGATTAATGACGAGTAGCGGGATTAATGGTCATTATTCCACAAAAGTGTCAGTGTCAAACGTGTAGTGCTTGTGGATTTGTATTGAAAATTATGAGACGGATGAAATTTGTTCATTGAAAATCTCAAATAAATTAATTTGTCGTAAATAAAGTAGAGTATACTACTCGCAATAATGGCTATTATTCCCTCGGAATGTTACTCCCTCGCCGCTAACGCGGCTCAGTTCGTAATAATCCTCGGGAATAATAGCTATCATTATTGACTCGTGGTATAATCTACTATTAATTCATTGCCAGAGAGAATTAGATGCTTGTCGAGAAGTGAACTTGAATCCGTTTTGTATAAACACCTAATTAATACCTAAAGCATTTTATAGCATTAGTGAATTTTACAATGATGAGGATAGGACAACTCTTCTGGGTTCATTGGAGAATAATCTTTAGATAAATTTACTCAATAACAAAAAATATAATAATTTGTGTAAATTTGTTATTTTTTGTTTTCTGTTTTTCTTTATATTGTACAAGGCTCGGCCAAAAAAAAATTTAAACCAAATTTTAGTTATTATGGAATGTCCTTTTAATGTTTATATTACTTGTGAGGGAAAATGATATTGTGTCATTATTGAATGTATAAGCAAGTCATAGGACATTATGGGTACACGAGATTACCAGAACGAGAATCCTTAGGCGAAAAATAATGACTCATGTTCCTGTACTTTTTCAATAAATAATTCTTCCATTTTTGTTTTTCAAACCTGCATACCCAGCACGCGTGTGAGGAAAGTGTGGATTTCCACAAATCAACGACAAGCGGAGACACGCAGGTTATGTGACGTCAGCGTTCCGCGTTGGCTATACCGTACGTAACGTGTAGCGTTTGTGATCGAGATCCATAAAAACATACGTAAAATTGAAGACCTCACTTTAGTACTACACGCGCCAGCTCGTATCGTGACGTACCGTATCAAAGGTGTGTTCCCAGCTTAATGGTGGCAATGGTGCAGAGGAACTTAACCCTTCGTCAGTTTGGTGGGGTATGGCATACCCTAGACGACCTTTGTATCCTTGCATTTTCCAAATTCGAGTACGTGACGACAGCTAGTCGCCAGTAGCTTGAGATATTGTGTTGATCTACATAATAAAATAACGCGAACCGCCAAATATTGTATCATTCGTGAATAAGGCGACATCCAAGGCGATTGGGGAATGTCATACCCCACCACACTGATCATGTAACTATTTTCTGCAGAAGTAGATACGCACGATATGTTATTTCTTATCAATTTTTCGCTCATAATACATTTTTCTATGTAGTAATAGTCGGATATCATGTCATACGAGGCAGAGCAAGCCCGTTCGCGAAAACTATTGGAAGAGGTAGATAGAGAAAAATCCTAGCCTCTGGGCAGGCGAGACCAGGGTTTTGAGCCCATTGAGTCAAAAAAATCAGCTTGGTCTCATGAAAAACCAAAACAAACGATGAAAAGTTTCATCAAGATGTATGATTTGTCCTCGAGCTAAAGACAGGAAGATATTTTACAGCTGTCAGAAATGTGGGAAATCCATATGCATGGGACATGCAAATTTACCTTTATTGTCAAAACTGCATCGACTTTGATGCAGCCTAAAATTTTATGTATTCACTCTTTTAGGATAATTCTTTCAACACGATAATGACTTATGTTTTTTGATTTAAAATGTTAAGCTTTTCTTTGTCCAGAACTCATTAAATAATTTCAAAACCAATAATAACTTCGCAGTATGTTTAATTTGATAAAAATACAGATTTACAATGATTATGTATTATGAAGCATTAAATAGAAAATCTAAGAGTCTGTATCATGTTTTTATTGAAATTAATTCCATATATAAGGTAAAGAAGCTAATTAAATATTTATTTGATGCCACCTTAATTTGGAAAGCGAAAAAAAGTTTGGGGTATGACATACCCCACCACACTAATAATGGAACTTTTTCCTACCACACTGATGAAGGGTTAAAAGGAGACAAGTTACAGGGATTTAATGTTTGGGTTTTGGTTTATGTTTGCTGTTTGTTACTGTTGATAGGTTTGATACTAGGCGTATCCAGGATTTTGGTTTGGGAGGGAGTTGCGTTAACAAGAAGTGCTGACCAAAAAAAAAAACATCCCAGGGTTAAAAATAAAAATTGAAAGGCCAATTTTTGTCAGGTATTCACAAGTAACATACCCAATCTGTGATTACAAAAAGTTTAATGAAACTTATTTCTCCAATGTGTCACCCGCCTCAGTGTTTGGTAAAGGTAACAAGTGAGCTTAATTTTTATAATCACAGATGTTTAAAAATCACTCTTCCACAGGGGCCAGATATAACAAAGTTGATATATTATAGAAGTAAAATACAGAATATGGACCAGTTGCGTTCTGGTATATTGAATCTGAGTAATTGCATGGAATATTATTAAGGCAACATTAATGACAAATACGATGGCTTCCTCAACAAAACGACGAGCAGAAAAAAGAAGTTGTTGTAAATGTTAGGTATGATGGATAGTTTAATGAGTGGGTTTTAAATGCAAAAAATGCAAGAGAAAATACTTACAAAATATTTGCAATCAGTAAAAACCAGATTAATTGGAATCTTTATAAAAATAGAAATATTGTTGTAAACATAATAAGAATAGAAAAGCGTAGATATTATCCGGACATGGTGGATAATTGGTATAATGGCCCAAAGGAAATGTGGAGATCATTAAAATATATTACTGGTAAAAAAATACAGAAAAAATAGACAAAATTGAGATTTGGGGAAGCGTTTCCAATAGTTTATTTGAAATTACTGATATTCTACAGACAATACCTCAGAATATTAAATACGTTTAAGCGTAACTCGGTAAAGCAGTGAAAGCACCTACTGCATTTAGTGCACTTGGGAAAATTACCGATTCTCAGTGATCAGCAGGGCCGTCTCTAGCCATCTCGGGGCCCTAGGCACTTTTGAATTTGGGGGCCCCTATCCCCATTTTTGAAAATGTCAAAAAAGGCAACAATAATTATTCGGACCAGAATTTATTTATACAGGGTGTCCACTTGGTGCGATATCGGACGATATCTCCTTACAGGGTGATGCAAGAAAAAAGAATTAAATTATAAAGTTGTTTGATACTCTAATATGCATTAGTTAAAAATATCCCAGAGATTAAATTTAACTCAAATTTTCAATTATGGATTAAATTCAAAGTTGGTGTTAGATGATATAGTTTATGAAAATCTAAGACAGGAATGTAAAATCGGTTTTCGTCTAAAATTCACCGTTTAGGTTTTACAGCTTGTCAAAGTTGCAAAAAGCCAATTTTTCTACTAACTATCAATATTTCCAAAACAGTTGAACCTAGGTACCTATATAGAGTATATTACATGAAATCTGATCAGAATTTTACGTAGAATCCAAATATGCAATCACATACAGGGTGTTCCATTTAAAATAACAAAGCTCTGTCGCATATCCCATAAACGGTGCACCCTGTAGGTATATTCAAAAATATTTTTAACTAATGCATATTAGAGTATCAAACAACTTTGTAATTTTTTTTTTCTTGCATCACCCTGTAAGGAAATATCGTCCGATATCGCACTAAGTGGACACCCTGTACATATCAAAAATAACAAAATGAAATACATATTTTTAGGTACATATACAAACAAATAAGTAACCTTTGCCTAACTAAATAAAAATATTTAATAGGTACCTATATCGTGCTACAAGAAACAAGTCACAAGTCATATCTTAGAAAGACGTTTACAAAACAAAACTTTAAATATTTTATAGCGTTTTCCATTTGTTATCTGAGTGCAGCACTCGCTTCTCAGTACAGCAATTAGGTTTCGCAAATAAATGATAGATGGTCGGACAGCACCTATAGTTTATATTCAAATAATTATTATTTGAATATTATTTCATTTAATTATTATTTGAATACTTTTTTATAAAAATTAACGACGGGGCCCCCTATGACAGGGGGCCCTGGGCCAGGGCCCAGCTGGCCCATGCCTAAAGATGGCACTGGTGATCAGCGGCGACAGACAGACTTGTCTTGGTTTATATTGGGTCTTCAAAAAAAAAACAATCGAAGATTGCTTTGGTTACGAAAATGTACATCGCATTATTGTTTCATTATTGGTCAGGATTTTTGACATGACATTTTGACATTAAAGTTCATTGACAAAATTAAAGGAAAATATTGCTAAGACATATGTTTAAAAAACCATAGAAATCTTTGATTGTTTTTTTTTTTTGAAGACCCCATATATATGTTACTGCTTAATACATGCATAATATAAGTTCAAATATCCTTAATTTTCTGTATTTTTTTATAAATCGAATTTTCCGTAACTCAAACTCGACTTCCTGTACAGGGTGCTGCAATTTGGAATGTTTCAACAGGAAAAACATACTTCCAGACCAGATAGAGGAAAATTGACCTAGACGTCATGGGATCGATTTTCGAGAAACGTCGATTGTCAAAAACCGTATCACGGTATCTTCAATGGCACCATTGATACAGGGCGATTTTCGATTTTCCCCTATTATGAGAAATAGCTATAAGTTTTTTATTTATCAATTTTTTTATTCATGTAAAAACATTATGGAGACACTTTTTCGAGCACAATCCAGTGGCGGACTCAGTTTTTTTCTATATCGCTCCGATTTCGAGATATCGACCAAAGTCCGATATTTTCAAATGAAACACCCTATATATTGATAGCTCATTGGATAGATCTGTTTTTGCTGATTTCAATGATATAAAGTTCGATAGGTATTTATCTCTAACAGTTTTCGCGAAAAAAAATTATATCTGTTTCTGTCGTAAGGACTAATGTGTTGGAAAAGGATTTTATATGTGTAAGGAAAATGAGGAAGGTCTCTTTCTAACACATTGTTTCTTATGACTGAAACAGATATAATTTTTTTTCTCGAAAACTGTTAGAGATAAACCTATCGAACTTTATATCATTTAAATCAGCAAAAGCAGAGCTATCCAATGAGTTATTAATATATAGGGTGTCCTATTTAAAAAAATCGAACTCTGGTCAATATCTCAAAATGGGAGCGAAAAACTATCCTAAAGATGTTTTCACAGAAATAAAAAAAATTGATAAACAAAAAACTTATAGCTATTTTTCATAGTAGGGGAAAATCGAAAATCGCCCTGTATTAATGGTACCATTAAAGATATCGCGATACGGTTTTTGACAATCGACGTTTGTCGAAAATCGATCCCATGACATCTAAGCCAATTTTCCTTTATCTGGTCTGGAAGTATGTTTTTCCTGTTAAACACTCCAAATTGCAGCACCCTGTACGTTGAAGATTCGAGTTAGTTTCACTGTATATGGACTTTTATTTTTATCAGTCTGTTTCTTGTCAGAAGGACCATTTTTATTGATGAATAGCTAGGGGAATAGCATTTGCTTTTATGGGACCGATAAATATTAACAGACTGACAGCTATCAGATCGCTAAATTGACTTTGGTGAATACGGGCGTTAGGGAAGTAATTTTCTCTATGTTATTGCTCATAAGTCGAGTCCTGATGATATCGATTATGTGGTTCTATAAAGAATTTTTTGATGAATTATCAAATAGTTTCGAATGTTGTTAATACATAGTTCTTTATTGCATGGAAAGAGGTCTATGAGCTTTATTTATAAGGTGCTATTTAATATTTAAGTGCTCCTAAATAGTCCAAGAAAAACTTGAATCAGTCAATTATTAACTGAATTACAGATTTTTTACATTATTAGGATTAGGCTTCACGTCTAAGTAAAAATTAGGTGCTAGGTGGAATTGAGAAGGAACATGTTTGTATGATTTTTGTATAGAAATATGTTGTAATGTATGGGGTTCGGCGTATGAATTGTAGATTTTACCTAATTGTGGAAGTGAGTGCAGTAGCTCATCTGAAAAACCGTATGCAGAAAATTTGACAGTATACTATTACTAATGTCAATGGTCTACTTGTTTTTGTTAAGCCAGATTCACATTAGGCAAATTAAAAAAATACCTATTGTTCGTGCGTTTTTTCATTAATTATTGTTTTTTTTTTTACATTACATAAGTACGAAAATGCCTGGGCGTCACTGTGCTGTGCCGTTTTGCGGAAACAACCAATTGTCTTTGAAAAAATCTGGCAACAAAAATATTACTTTTCATTGCTTTCCCGTCGCAAGGGACAAGGAATCCTCTACCATCCAGAAAGAATGGATTCGTCGTTTACAAAAGCCAGACGGTTTCAAATTTAAAAGCGCTTGTGTTTGTTCTAATCACTTCACCAAATATGATTACGAACAGGACCTGCAAAATGAGCTTTTAGGTAAAATAAAAAACTATCAAATATTATTTTACACAGGACGATAAGTAATTATTTATTTATTTTTTTCTAGGCCTACCACCTCGTCGGAAACTAAAAACAACTGCAGTTCCAAGATTGAATTTAGGAAAAATTATTGATGGGAAAAAAACAAGACCACGTAAAAAGCCAGTTCAAGTTTCTAGCTTTGAGGATCCTGAAGTATCTACCTCAGATTCAAATGTTGAAATCCTGCGCAACCTTGCCAATGAAAATAAGCTTTTAGGTAAAAAAAAAAATTATCAATTATTATATTACACATTATGATAAGTGATTATTTATTCCTTTTTTCTAGGTCCACCATCTCGTCGGAAACTGAAAACCACTGCAGTTCCAAAATTGAATTCAAGAAAAAATATTGATGTGAAATCTACTTTGAAAAAAACAAGTCCACGTAAAAAGTCTTTTCAAGTTTCTAGCCCTGAGGATCCTGAAGCATCTACCTCAGACTCAAATGTTGAAGTCCTGCGCAACCTTTCGAAGGCACCTCCAAAGCGGAGGCGGCATCCCACTACGCGTGATAACCAAGAAAGAATTCCTCACACAGATTCTCAGTCTTTAGAGCAAAAATATTCACATTTACTGAAAAAATATAAAACCCTAAAGCGACAATCACTTCAAACACTCAATAAAATAGAAAAATTGAATAAATCCATAATAAGTTACAAACGTGAACACCATATTGATAAAAAAATTGCAGAAAACAGAATTTCAGAAAAATTACTTAACAGGATTTTAACAAAAAATCAAATCAAATTGCTTTCTGGAAGCAGGTCAAAAGTGGTTTGGACTCGTGATGAGATTGCGGTGGCAGTTACTTTAAGATATTATAGCAAAAAGTGTTACTTGTATCTGCGAGATCACCTTCATTATCCATTGCCAGCATTATCTAGTCTTCGCCGATGGGCAACTAAGTTGGATGTCAGTCACGAAAGACTTGATGATGACGAAGTCAGCGGGATAGAATCTGATGATGATGAAGTTAACGTAGATAACTAGAAGAATATGACGGCCAAAGATTGGATATTAGGTAAGTATTGCCTTTTCATTTGAGTCTATTCAATCAAGTCTTTTTTGTATTGTTTGTTTCAAGGACCCCATAGTCAAATGCAGCCGGTTCAAGGATGGGGTCTGTTTCCGAAAAGCGAACAACCTATGTACCATCGTCACCAAAAGTAACTGGGACAGCATCACATTAGCTCTTGTCCTGTTACATGAATTTTATTGTCAAATATTTGTCAAACTATGAATAAAATGCATTGAAATGAATGGCAGTACAATTAGTCCAGGAGATTATTATGCATTATTTGTGTCCCAGATACTTTTGGTGACGATGGTACATAGCTTTCATTTAAAAAATCAAAGATGTAGTTAAATTAATAAAATAATGGAAGCACGTCATCAAAATTTATGACGTAAGCACGTCGCATGGTAGCCGCATCAACTTCGTTTTACTTTGACATACCAAGTCTAGTAAAGTTTTGTCATCTTCCCATGTTAAATTTTTATCAATAAATCAATAAGAATTACCAATACCAAAAAAACGAGATTCCATTAATACAAATTTATAGAAAGTATGCTTAAATTATATCCCAACTCTCAATCCCTGACTTGTTATAAAAACTGACATGTCACATCTTCAGAATTGAAGATTTGCAGAAGGCAACATTTGGCAACATTACCACGAGTGTCAACCCAAATGCCATTTTTGTCGTGATCCGACAGCGTTCTATCTCTTTTTAACTTGGGTAAAATCAAAAATAAAATGTGCTCTGAGTTTAAAACGAATTTTAATATCTTACAAACTGCAATTGACAATATCATTGATGACGTGCATCCATTATTTTATTAATTATTTCACTAGATTTTGCTAAATATAATATCAGAATTACATAATTACTATGTCCTATAACTCCTATAGGAATAAATAGGTACGAAAAAATGCAGAAAGTTAAATACATTTGTACACACAAATTGAATCAAGAACTTTTTTTCAACTTCCCAGCCCTTTGACAGTTATACAGGGTGTCCCACCGGGAACCAAATCCATCTATACAAAGTGAGTTTTCAGTATGGAATATGGAAAGTCTCAATTATCTCGAAAACGGCCTGCACGATTTTTATGAATTTTGGTTTGAAAGAGTAATGTTGTAATATGGCCGATAATACGATAGTATATTCATGGTTGTCAGATCTTTCGTTTTTCGGGAAATATCAGAAACTTTGTTATTTCGAATGGATCATCCTGTTTATTATGACATTTATGGATTCTGCTGAAAATTCTAGACATATTTAATGTGTATATTAGAAGTATTCTTTCGATCTGAACAAACTGGTCGAAATCATTTGAGGTTTGTTTGTTCCAAACAATTTCTTTCCGGTTTTAAAACGATTTCATTGGCGGCAGCTGTTTTTTTGATGTTTCATGAACAAACCTCGTGATCACAATCAGTTTGTTCAGATCTTAGAGCAGGAAAACGCTGTTCTACGGACATAAGGAGTAGGAACGCGCCATTCTGCTTATGAAACTAAAGTGAAGCCGAATTTTTGGCAGGTGTTTGGCACCAAGATACAGGTAAAGCCAGGTTACTACTCCTCTTTACCTTCACCTGCTCTAAGGTTCAGATCGAAAGAATACCAAGATTCTCACATACCATACCTATCTTCAAATGTTTCGGAAATATCGACAGTTGAACATTGAGGTTTTTGCAACTTTGAGAGGCTGTGAAACCTAAACGACCTTGGGCCGGTATTCTCGTTCTCGAAAACGCTCACCGCTTTTCAGTCGCTCGGCACTTTCAATGCAAATTTGCATTTAAAGTGCCGAGCGACTAGACAGCGGTGAGCGTTTGAGAACCAGAATACCGGCCCAGAACGGCTAATTTTACAGCAAACCCGATTTCACTTCTCGTCTGTAGCTTTTCATACGCTATCATTTGACACCAACTATGAATTTAACCGGAGATTAAATTTTGGTAGATTTTGGAGTTTTATCCTTACTGGATTCTCCTGAGGGTTTTTTTTATCGAATATTCTTCCATTTTGATCCCACGGAGTAGCCAGGATTGAAACGGTCCACTTGAGCAGAGCCCTACATACCCAAGTAAGTTACTTAACTAAGGGCCGGTTTCTCAATAGCAAGTCACCACCGGATTGAGCATAACTCCAGGGTAAACAAACATTGCAACTGAATATGCTTACCCTGGAGTTAAAACTAATCTGGTCTGGAGGTGAGTCGCCATTGAGAAACCGACCCTAACAAGTGGTAAAGGATGGTGGTGAATAAAGACCAAATTTTCCGAAATTGCAGGCAACTGACGATTTCGCTTGTTTTTGTACATCAAGAAGTAGGGCCGGATATTCGACCGCCGGATATTCGGCTACTGGCCTCGCAGCTCTGCGGTATGCATCAGAACATTCTGCCACCCAATCTAGCCATAGCCCGGAAACCTGGCCAATCAAATTCGATGTGGCTATTTTAGGTGGCATAATGTTACTACATGCGCTGCATCAGGGGTCAGAATGTCAGGACGATGATGGAGCTATTTAAATGGTCAGAATGTTATAATAATAATAATAGTAATATTTATTATTTCCAGCATTTCTACATATACAGTGTGTATCAGCCAAATGGAATAAATTCGATAATAAATAAATGGGGTACTTTTCGGAAAAACGCTCGAACACGTCAATTTTGTTTTTTTGCTTGAGATTTTTTCACACCAATTTTTTTATACAGGGTGTTCCGAAAACAGCTGTACCGTTATCAACTTTAATTTTTTTAATGGTACCCCCTGTATATTATGACATTTCTGGATTCTGCGAAAAATTCTAGACATATTTCATGTACAATGTCATATACTTATCTTCAACTTTTTCGGAAATATTGACAGTTGAAAATTGACTTTTTTGCATCTTGGACAGATTGTAGAACCTGAACGGTTAATTTTACAGCAAAACCGATCATACATTCTTATCTTAGTTTTTCATAAAAATAAAAAATCATTTGACACCAACATTGAATTTAATCCATGATTAGAAATTTCGCTAAAATTATTAATCTCCGGTTAAGTTCAAAGTTGCTGCCAAATGATAGCTTATGAAAATCTAGGATAGGAATGTGAAAACGGTTTCGCTGTAAAACCATCGTTTAACTTTTACAGTCTGTCAAAGATGCAAGAAAGTCAATTTTCAACTGTCAATATTTCCCAAACAGTTGATGATAGGTATATGACATTGTACATGAAATATGTCTAGAATTTTCCGCAGAATCCAGAAATATTATAATATACAGGGGGTAGGTACCATTAAAAAAACTAAAAATGATAATGGTACAGCTGTTTCCGGAACACCCTGTATAAAAAAATTGGTGTGAAAAAATCTCAACCAAAAAAATAAAATTGACGTGTTCGAGCGTTTTTTCGAAAAGTTTTCCATTTATTTATTATCGAATTTATTCCATTTGGCTGATACACACTGTATATACATAAGTTAATTACTAATGGATTTCCTATTAAGAAGCCGCAAATAAATATTTCTGGCAGTTTAAAGCTTTGAGAAGCTTGTTTGCCTAATGGGCTAAATTCAGGGTCATAATGTTACAGGCGATACAGCATTCATACATTACACACATACTAACATACATAGGAGAAACTGGGTAACACTGAGACACTTTTTTTTCTAATGAAAATATTTCACCATAAACCTTTAAAATATGGATATTTTTTTTTTTTCAGTAACACTCAAGAATAAATCTAAGTTAGAAATTTATTATGTTTTTGATTCTATAATCACTTACAAAGACAATATTTGACATAAACAGTTATCATGACATTTGTCTCATTGATACCCATGCAGGGGGTTCAATGAGACACTATAGGTCTGTTCCAACTAACATGAGAACCGTTCTAGAACGGTAATTTCTAGTCGATCAATTCATTTGACAATTAGGATAAACGTTAAACTTTTTGAAAAATAGGTGCGAGCAACTGGAAATTACCGTTCTAGAACGGTTCTCATGTCGGGTTGGAACAGACCCTATATCAAATGAGAAATAATTACTTGAATAAACTGAAACAAACTTCTACAAATGACCGAGACAAAGTTTCAAAGCCATGGTAGGATCGATTTCAGTCTTTCCGTAATTCACTGGTTTTGGCAAAATCATCTTAATATCTCTTTTAGAAACAGTGGCAATATCTCTAAAATCTGGACATTTGGGGAAACAAAAATACCTCCTTTTTATCACTTTTCCTTGAAAATGGTAATTTATAATCATTTTTGTTATCACTATCGATTTCTGATAACAATTTTCGTATGTGATAGGTAGATTTTTTCCTTTAATGTTTCAGTTGCAAATTCTACTAGAACTACATAGTCTCAGAGTTACCCATCTAAACATGTCTCATTCATACCCAAGTCACTTTGAAAAATAAAATGCCATTTTTTAGTCCCCCTTTGATTTTAATTTAGTTTTAATAAATCTAATTAACAACAGAAAGGTTCCCTTATATCACTTAAAGACTATGCGTAATAGAAAAAATCACCGTTTTTTCAAATTTCGCCGAAAAAGTTCGTTGACAAAAAAAAATAACCGAAAGGTTGTACCCCCTTCCGCGTTGCAGACTAAACTAAAAATGGAAGATGGTTGAAAATAGAACCGATACTCCTCGTAAGACATCATTAATGTCTTATTGCGGCGACACCTATTTAAAAACTGAAGAAATAGCTAATATTTTGAATGTCTCACTGTTACCCGTGTCTCAATGTTACCCACTTTCCCCTACGTACAACGCTTGGTATACAAGAGTGGGGAGGGGTACGAAGCACCGCGCAAATAGGAGACGAAGAATAGGAATTGCTGTACTGTATTGGATCTCATTCTCTCGCAGGGTAAATTCCATAGATTTAATGTTTGTCTCTTTTTAGTGTCGCTTTTTTGTTTCACCAAGTCTCAAATTACTCCCAACGATGCAAGAAGTTTTCACTTCAAAAATCTATTACCATTTTTTAAAATCTAATACCTTTTTAAATACGAACCTGTTACTCTTTATGAAAGCAACTGGCAACACTGGTAGAGCGGAATTTTAGCTATGATTTTTAAAATGATTTTAGTCAAAAGGAAATATATTTAAAAGACATAACACACCTAAGAAAGAGATAACAAAAATCAAAGATGCGAAAAACAACATAGTAGAAGACAGACAACAGATATTAAAAGTTGCGGAATCTTTATATAGAGATCTGTACGAATCTAAAATAAACTTTTGGGTTAGTTTATCAAGGACAAGAGAAGATAAAATACGAATAGTAAATGTAAACTCAGAAGAAATGCCCGACATAAATATGGAATGGCAAAAAAAATGACTCCACTAAACAGCCCCTATCTCACAGTCTATGTGGCTGCCTGGTCATCGAGGCATAGAAGGAAACGAAGAAGCAGATGGCCTCGCAATAGAAGGGGCTTCAACACCATACCATGGACCAGAGCCTTACTGTGGCTTAATGAAAAGCCACATCATGGAAGAACTCAACAAATGGGAAAAAGACCAACTGTCATCATATTGGAGGCACACTCCGCCCTCCGGGACTGAGACAGTCAAAAAGGTTAATTACCCTTTCAGCAAAAAGAGCTGAACAGCTCCTAAACATGAGCAGACCAGACATCAGATTGGTGGACTGCTCACAGGACACTGCCTGGTAAAATATCATTTAAGGTTAATGGGCAGTGCAGAAGACGATCTCTGCAGATACTGCTCAGACACAATAGAGACCGCAGAGCACCTACTCTGCCAATGTCCAGACCAATTCTGCAAAAGGCTCAAATTCCTCGAGGGGATAACACTGTCACTAGAAGAAGTGGGCCAACTGATAACCAGGAAAATAGCTTCCTTCGGCAGAAGTCTACGTTTCCTGGAGACAACCTAAGGTGTAGAGTCACGTACAAAATATCTGCAAAGGTAGCAGTGCTGAGCGGTTGAAAAGCCGAAACGACTCCCCTATAATCTACAATCTACAACGTGATCCGTCGTCAAAGCTCTATTTCCTCCGGAGAGGGCAGCATAATACAGGGAACCTTGACTAAGGTTACTGTGGAGTGGTCGGCTGTTCTATCAGAAGATGTGTTACAAGTTGGCACAATATTAGATAACGAATTTAAAAAAAAATCGCTATAACTGATGCTTTATGAAAAAAAAAGTTAGGCAGTGTCTTCTCTTTTTGCCGCCCTCTCAAGATGTGAAGGGGGGCACGCGCCCCTGTCCCCCCCCCCCCCTAGATCCGGCCCTGAAAGGAACGGGCTGGGTTCCAAAGCCATTATAAGGACGACAGAACATCTACACATAGTAATTAACGCAGATGATCATAGAAAAGTGATTTATAAATTCTTAAATAGAACATTCACTGGATTCATCCCCTCCACTTTTTGTTTTCGTTCGTGACTACACCGCTGTGCGCCCATATCGCCGTTTCTCAACGTCCCCCTCGTTTTTATTCTAATCTCTGACTTCACCGATGAGTTAGCTATCTTTGTTTAGTGAATAGAAAATGACAATGACCGACATAGAATCGTGTATATAAAAACCAGTCATAAAAATGCAGGTGTCCATTTAACATCATAATGCAAATGTCATCTTGTCATCTGAATTAATTTGTTGAGTGCATCGTCGTTGATTGTTTTGAATTCCAAGACTGTGAAAGAAGTGATAAGTGCATCATCATAAGCAGCCAGTTTAAGAGTTGTTGCCACAGTGTGTGACCAGAAGGCAAAAAATAAATCGGTCAAAAGCGAATTGCAGCCACAGACCAGAGAAATTTACATCAAAAACAACACAGAAACAGAAATTTTGGTTTTGTTGGAGATAAACAACCTAGAAATCCTGTCACTGTATGATGCTCCATACATGCTCGAGGGAATTATAAATAACTTGATCAAATATCACAGCCTTTTAACTGGAAAAATGGACATTTTCAAAAAGCAGATTGGAAAGTTCATAAGTCTGATACACCAGATCATCTATGAATAGATTATAGATTATTTTATTCATTAAGTGATTCTCACATAAATATATGAAAATAAAATGTATAATAGCTATTTATACAATAAGTTACGAAATGAGCGTCTTTTAGGCACGCGACGTGAAAATTGTCCAACGAGGCAAAGCCGAGTTGGACAACACGTCGAGTGACTAAACGACATCGTTTCGTAACGTATTGTATACAAGATTTTTTCTACTGGCATTTTATAATAAAAAAACACAATTTTATTTCATGTGAATGAGTCGATTACGCCCAAAATCTTTGTTACCTGCTTTTGCTTGACACCTGACACTTTTCATGGGATTTTTTTTTTCAAGATTCGACATCAATAATTAAAATCCTAGAAAGTAGGTAACAACACAAAGTTCTGTTTTGAGTAACCCAAACGTTCAATTCAATAATTACATTTTTAATATTCATAATAAATACAAAACAAAATTCAAATCTGTATTTAGTGTGTTTTTTATTTTTGAATGATGAATGACACTTTTAGGCACTAGTGCTTAAAAATTACTTTTACGCACTCAAAAGTCACTTTTACGCATTCAAAAGTCACTTTTACGCACTGAGTGCTTAAAAGTAACTTTTACGCACTCAGTGCTTAAAAGAATGTCGTTTTAAAACTAAAATGACAATCGAAAAGTTGCTATTATGAAACGTCAGTAGAAAAAATTAATTTTAGTTTTGAAGCTCTGCCTTATTTTGAAATAATTGAAATGTCAAACCACTAATTTAAAACCGAGATTCAAACGGCCCGCCAAATATGGGCACTTTCCAAATTTCACCGATAAATTGACCGGTTAAATAAACCGGTAGCTGTCAAAAAATTCCGGTAAAAGTCAGATGCAAGTCCGGTTACAAGATTTTTCTGGTGCATTTTGGAACGCTTTGGTGTCAAAGTTTGGCGGTGTTGCTTATTATTTTTTGGAATGGGTTTTTTTGTGGGATGCAGTGAGGTTGGTATGTATTTTTATTATTTTTAACAGTCAACAAACGGTAGTTTTCACTTTTCAGTACGATTTTTGTAGATTATGTGAGCTGAGTATTTGATTTGTCGAGTTCATAATGACGCCCACGCACAAACATTTTTTTATTCTCCAATCTGCAAGCAGCAATTTAACGATAGACTGCCAATAGTACCCATTCAAAGCAATTAAATTAATGTACGTCAAAAAAAGTGCCAAAAAACCTCCAACCGAAAAAACCGACAAAAATTCCCGGTGGATTCGGTGCCTCACCGGCTTCAAACAGCTGATCATTCCGGTCAATTTTGGAACGAACGATCGGGTTCAACCGGTAAAAACTCGGTACATTTTGGAACAGTTTGGTGAGTAAACTATTAAACCGGTATCGCACCGGTTCAGAAACCGGTGAATTTTGGAAAGTGCCCTATTAGTTCAATGACTACACCGCTATGGCAGCACCGTCGTAAATGTCACTTGGCGACTACAACATGAGTGAGCGTTCTTTATCAGAATATAAATCACTTTTCTATGCAGATGATCGAGAAAGCTACAGAATATCCTAATATAAACCTATTGATGGCTTTTGTCGATTTCCGAAAAGCCTTCGACACAGTAGAAATCTGGGCAATAATAAAATCCTTGAGAAATGCGAGTGGATCAACGTTATATAAACCTTATATATTGAAAACATCTATAAGAACTTCGACAATGTCGATAAGATGTTCATGAATCATCTAACAGAATAAACGCCAAAAGAGGCGTTCAGCAAATAGGGGACGTAATATATCCAAAACTATTCACTTTGGTTAGGGTGACTATATTTTTTTCGTATGAATGCTGTACACATCTAAAGTTTTGGGACAGGTGAGTGGAGAAAGCACTAGATGCAAATTTTGTCGACTTTATAGCCCGTTTTAGTACTACTTAAAAAAAAAAAGAAAGACATAACATAATAATAGGTCTGTTCGCATAGAAATCACAAACCAGTCAGAGTGAATTTCATTGGTTGAAAACTTTAATGTTTCAAACCAAGGTTGTTTGAAAGAGGTAGGTTGGCTGATAATTTTTATGACGTCATCTGGATGCCTAAAATAATGCAAATCTCCCTTAGATCTTCCTTATGGGGAATTCTCATCCTCTAGTCGCAAACTATCGTCTTGACTATCCCATTGCAGAGACATTGGACTGCGTGTTCCGTATAGTTGCCGTATGCGGCAGTGATGGAAAGATGGTTAGGCAACCAGTCTTTCGCATTGTGGGCAAGAAGCTACACAAGCGCATTACCCACAACGAGAAATAACACATAAATTTCATTTAAAGGTGACATATAATTAGTTATCCATAGTGTATCATTAAAAACTAAATACCAGACGTGCTTAAATGTATGTGTTTTGTGCAGACCTGTGAGGGAAAAAAATAAAACAACACTTAAACGTTAGATAAAAAAACTTGTTATTCCTAAACAATTCTTGGGCAAATTCAAAGGCACAAAATACTAGATTGTAAGGTACAAATACTTATACTTATATGTAAACTTAAATTTAGGATTTAGATGCAAAACTGATTTTAATTCTACTGGTTCTTAACAATTACAAGTTTTGTATACATTTGCCTAACTCTATCAGTGATTCTACTTGCTTCCTTATAGTTGGGGAGCTGGCGTCAAAAACATGCAAGAGTTTGACTGTACACTAGCATTCTAGCACTAAAGTACGACCTATTTTGAAAATATCCGCCTTGCGAAAACTGTTGCATGTTTTTGGCGCCACCTCCTGGACTATTATTCTGATAATGGATTCTTACGAGAAAATAAACACGTAAAATTGCGTTGATCAGCTGAAGTAAATGATTATTAATAGGATCTTGGTCCAATATATGATCACTAAGCTCCTTAAAATAATTGTGAATGTTCATGTCACTCATGGTCCATATTATAATTTTTTTGAGTGTAGCGTTTGGAGTGTAATGAGTACGAAAATTTTTTTCGGCTAGACTGCACAGTTTTATTACATCCTCTGATGCCTTACATAATCCCCCAAGATCTTTTCTATTTAGTAAAAGTGATGACGACTCATCAGAAAACAAAAAATTACAACAAATCGCGTATCTAACACTAACGTATAACAAGTGCGCGCGGATTTCTGCCCCTAATGTGCAGTTAGGGTTGCCTACCCAAGTTTACTACATCACTGTTCGTGCCGTACACCCAGTCCATTTCATACTCATGTCTCTGTCCCATTGCCTTTCTACAAGTGAGTCGGGAAGATAAGTTGCGACTTAGAGGATGAGAATCCCCCCTCTGATGACGTCATCTGTTTACCATTACCAAAGAACCTATTAACTTTAGAAACCTTGGGTTGAAATTAGTTTTCTGACTGTTTCTGACTTGCTGACTATTTTCAACCAATGAAATTCGTGCTGACTGGTTTGTGATTGCTGCAGAAACAGACCTATTATGCTGTGTCTTCTTCTTAGCAGCGTGAAATAGAGAGAGATAAAAAAGTAGTTAGCATTAAAAAGAATACTCTGGGAAATGATGCCATATTGGTGTGAAATGAAAACCATTTCCGACGTCATCAGCTGTTTAAACAGCCTACGTCAAGGCGAAAAATAACATGCTGCCTACGTCACAACTGGTATTTGGGCGTGGGGGGATTTCTACTTTAAGTTTCTGGTTTGTTACACACAAGCTTTATGAGGATAGGTCATCCTGTAATAGTAGTGTGTATCATCACTATCATTCTTGGGTATCTCCGAGTTTTCCGGACATTATTCCGAATTCCGGCCGGACGTCCCCGGACACCCTAAAAACCCAAACATGTCCGGACGTATGGAAACCCTACTTTCAGGTAATGTTTAGGTATAGCATTTTTAATTTGAAACTTTCCGTATGAGGAGCGAGAGGAGGAAAAATCCAGCAAAAACAGGTGTGATCGATGATAACGCAAGCAAAAATGGACAGGATATTTTGGGAAGATGCTGCACTTGCTATTTAAAACAAATTCAAAAAGTCACATGAAAAAGTAATCAACCTGGTAAGTTTAGTCTCAAAATTTGGCAGGAAAAACCAATTCTAAGTAAACCTTGCTAGCGCAACCACTGTTGCAAATGAAGTCAAGGTGATCACTGAAAAAAAAAACACATTGAACTAAGAGCGAAAATTACCACTTTTGAGCATCTGGAAACATTCAAGAAGATTAGGTACAGCTGCTTTGGATGCTATGCAAATCTTCAAACATTTGTAGAAAAAGTATTGTTTTTAACACTTGCGCAAAGTGTCTTTCCCGCACTCAAAGCTTATTTTTGCGCATTTGCGAATATGCCATCAAGATGTGTTTGTGTGATTTTAACAACTTTTGGGCATGGCACCTGGCACCTCAAAAAAAATTCCGCCTCCGGCGAACATCGGGTGTGCCGTGTGCCCCCCCCTCCCAGAGCCCCAGGCTGGATACGCCACTACTGCCTGTTGTCACGTATGGTTGCGAGACCTGGGGAAAATTCAACATAAATTTGAAGTACATCAGAGAGCCATGGAAAGACGAATTTTAGGAATTTCCCTGAGAGACCACAAAACAAATACATGGATAAGGGAACGTGCCAAAGTCTCCGACATAATAAAAAGAATTGATTCCCTAAGATGGCAATGGGCAGGCCACCTAGCCAGACATACAGAAAACTGGAGCGGGTATATCACTAGATGGAGACCGTGGGAAGAAAGGAGAAATGAAAAGTGTTGGGAGCAATGAACTATAACAAAAAACTGGAATGCTAACACATAAGGACGAACGTGAAGCCTAGTGCGGCTGCTGCGGAGGGGATACCTGTTTTTGTCGCACTCACTATGTTTAATGGCGAAAATTGCTTCCAACACGTATTCCAATTGATGAAACCTGTGAAGGGAAATATGAAAAAACTTTCGAAAACGTCATATGACAGCGAGCAACAGAAAAAAACAACATTCCCCTTTGTGGCATCTGTCTTTCATGGCAGATATGGCAATGTATGCGCATTCCAGTTTTTAGCTATAGTTCACTGGTTGGGAGACCCCAACAAACATGGTATGACGAGATAAAGAAGGTCGCAGGCTTAAATTGGTACCTACCGAGCTGCGCAAAACCGAAGACAATGGTCAAATTTGAAAGAGGCCTATATCCTAAGGATAGAAAATAGCTAAAGAAGAAGAAGAATTATTCATAATAATTATAGGTAATTCCGGAAAACAATTTTAGAAATATTCAGGGATCTCAAAATCACATTTTAGTGCACTCCGAGTCCGACTGTCCCCGAACGGTCGTTTCACACCAATCTTACACCATGCACTACTCTAGTCTACTCCGTCTCCTCGCGCTGTTCTCGAACCCAGCTCTAGTTCTTAGAAGTAGTTTTCTTCCATTTAAAACTAGAACGGTATAGTCCGTAAGGTGTTCTCGGCTAGATGGCGCTAAGGTCGGCTGTCACTTTGCAAATTTATTGTCATCCTTTCCACTGAAAGGTGCGCCGTCTTTTATTTTTAAATAAATTTTTGCACAACAATTTAAATTGCCAGCGCGAAAAACCATCCCCGACCTATGGTAACCGAGGATCCATTTAAAGTGCATTGATTTTCCAAAACGTCGTAATTGTTATTTTCCGATTTCCAAACATTGGAAATGGATCGATCCGGGTTCTCTATTTAGTTTTGTGTGTGAAAATTTTGAATCCTTGATTTTTATCTCTATCCCTGAAATGTTTCTCTGTGCTAGTTTATAAGTTGACTAAACTGTTTTTCTTTTTCTAAGTTGGAAGTGTATATTGATTTCAAAAATCAAGTTAAAATTGTACACTGACTGACTGATTCCGTAGCAGAATTGTTGTTGTGAAGTGATTTAGGTAAGTTTTTCAATTTGAATTGTTTTTATTTTTTGTAAACAATGATTTGCCAAAAAACTTGTTTATTTAGCTTCAATGAATACTGAAATACCCATTGCCATTAGCTTATTTATTTGTCTGTGTGGTAAATTTGAAATAAAAAAAGAAACCACAAATTTGAGCTTTTGGATTTCTCACCTCCTACGAAAACAAATAGATCCTAACCTAATTTTATGAAACTACCTACTTCTCTGAGTTTCTGGCCAGCCTTGGGGATTGTTCAATGGAAAAACTGTTTGTTTATTAATGTTAATTGTTTTTCTGAGATATAGGGAGTGTCACTATTCACTAACTAGGTGCCAGGCCCAAGGGCAAGTTACTGGATTGAAGGCCCTTATTGCAAAGCACAATACTGAAACTACAGTTTATTGTATCATGATGAATAGGTCTATTCAGATTCCATACTCCTGATTTAAATAATAAATTTCGCAATAAATATAGTGCCAGTGGTATGTTGTCAATTTTCATTTTAGATTATTGCTAGGAGTTTTTCACCTAACAAAATTTGTACACCAATTAACAGTACTAACTGAGATATTTCCATGTATTAACAGATATTTCTATGAACCTAATAAGTTATTGCCAATTATTTCCATGTATCAACAAAATATTTCCACATATTGCAGTGGCAACCTAGTGTGGTTGTGCGCTCTTGGAAAATTTTTTGGAGGTGCCACGTCCTGTTTTACATTTATTTTGTATGTTGATTTTTTTTCTTTTTACTTTAGGAAAAATTATCGAAAACAAAAATATATGTATTTAAATGAGGCTTGAATGTTTGTATTCTAGCCATAATACATAATTGATATTGAAATTTATAATTAAAAAAAAAAACCGCGAACAACAAAGTTGTCAAACCGCCAAAATGGTGAAAAAACATCGAAATATTCTCGATTGAGTGGAAACAACATTAGAAGTGTGTATTCAAATAGCGCACGGCGCATCCCTTTCATCGGGCGACTTACCGTATATTCCCGATCAATCGCACAGCGAGAAAACATATTTACCCAGAGCGCCGAACGATTCCACACCGACCACCCGGACCACCAGCATAACCAAGCGGGAGAAAAAAATATACAAGACAGGCGCAGGGCGCGCTTTCGTTCCGTTCGTGCGAATTTAAAAATAGAAAAATGAGTAGATATTTATCCTAATTTAGAAAATTGGATAGGTATTTTTTAATTGAAGTTTCTTTCCAAAATTTTAATTTTATTTTCTTGCTTGGTTTTTGGAGGCAGTGCGCGCGCACGAGCGCACTTATTGAGAAGCCGCCCCTGACATATTGCCAGGTATTTCCCTAGTATTATCACATATTACCAGGTATTGCCATGCTATTGACAGACAAAATCAAATATTTGTCTTGCCAGAATTCTAGGTATTGACATATCCATAGGTATTTACATGTTATTAAAGGGTATCAACATCAACCAATGACATTAACATATATTGCCTAGATATCTATAAGTATTGACATATTTTACCTACAAATTAACAAATAGGTATTGCATAGTATTGACACTATTGACATAGTATTTACCTGGTATTGACATATATTAACCAGTGATTTGTTCACTGATTAACAAGGTGAAAAACCCCTCGGATTATTGCTATCACTGTGCAGCATTAACACTGGAAGATCTTATGGATAAGCTAAATACTCGTAAATACCTTGCTAAATGCAATGGAAAATATATCATGCTCTTATTGAAAAATACAATGAGCAAGCAGTCTCTGAAGCGAGAAAAAGCTATGAAGAAAATCTTTTGGAAAAAAAAATGACAAACACTTCTATTTTTATATTAAGGTTTAAAGTCAGGCCTATAGTTTTTTACAGCAACGCGAGATGTCAATGCTGTCGCCCCTATAGTGTGCCCTAACTTGACTGTCAAAAAAAAATAGAAATCTTCATTTGGTTAAATTGTGTGATGGAACGTTTTTTCTTTTTGAATGTTTGTGCTTTTAGGGAAAGGAGCAAGTAAGATTCTAATTTGTGTTGTATACTTACCTCCTAAATCTAACTTAGAACTTTATGAATCTTTTTGTAAAATAGTCGAAAATGTAATGGAGAAGACTGTATGTAATGATGTTGTAATTTGTGGTGATTTTAACATTCCAGGTGTGGAATGGGAAAATGATGAGTATGGGACTAGGGCGGTTGGTGTAATGTCACCACAGTGTAGAGTTCTTCCAGCAGACTTTTTTGCATACCTAAATTTAAATCAGAAAAACACTATTGCTAATATTTTTGGTGCCTATTTAGATCTAATAGTGACTAATGTTCACTCTGTGACCGTTTCACGCATGTCTGAACCTCTACTACCCCTTGACAACTACCACCCGGCTCTGTCCCTCAGTATTCGTATCAGTCATCAATCTGAGACCTTAAACTCGTCGCATGAATATTTTAATTTTAAAAATTGTGATTACATCAGTCTGAATAATTTTCTTGGTACTTTTGACTGGTCTCAGGTTCTGAGCTCAGATGATGTAAATACTGATGTGGACATATTTTATGAGATAGTGTATTATAGCTTCGAAATGTTTGTTCCAAAGAAAATATCAGAACGGCCAATATTTCCATCATGGTACAATGATTCTCTGAAGGAATGTATTCTTAGCAAAAGGGCGGCTCATAAAATGTTTAAAGAATCGAACAATGTGAATGACTACAAATATTTCTCTGATTTACGAGCTGAATGCAAGCGCCTGTTTGAAGTTGCCTACCATGAACACATCACGAAAACTGAAAATTGCATTACCCAAAATAGTAAAGAATTTTGGAAATTTGTAAAGAAAAAAAATAACGCTTTTGATATCCCTAAAACCATGTTTTACAAGACTGAATCTTCTGATGATGGAAATATTACGGTAAACTATTTTAGTGACTTTTTCTCAACTGTTTATGGTGATAATAATAATTGTGATACTTATAATTTTAATGTAGTTAGGTCGTTATCAATAAGTACTTGTGATTTTAATGAAATTGATGTCTACAATGCAATTGTTAGCCTTAAAGACCATTTGTCTGCAGGGCCTGATAACATAACTGTGATATTTTTGAAAAATTGTGTATGTATTTTGACCTTTATTTTAAACATTATTTTTACTAAGTCAATGTTAACTGGTATCTATCCAGATGTGTGGAAAAAGTCATTTGTAACTCCTATATTGAAAGGTGGCGAAAAAAGTGATGTTACTAACTACAGGGCAATAAGCAAAATGTCTTTGATAGCAAAAGTTTTTGAGATTATTATAGATTCTAAAATCAAGACTGCACTACAATCAATTTTAAAAGAAAACCAACATGACTTTATTGCTGGAAGATCCACCGTGAGTAACTTGCTTGTTTATGAGCATTTCTTGAATAGTTCTCTTGAGGGCGGTAACCAGGTGGATGCCATCTACACAGACTTTTCAAAGGCTTTCGACAAGGTTAGCCACACTCTGCTCTTGGGAGCTTGAGAGGTATGGTGTGTTTGAAAATCTCCTGCAATGGTTCCATAGTTATCTGACCAACAGAAAACAACAGGTGAAAGTAGGCAGTTTTGTTTCTGAAGAGATATTGGTCCCCTCTGGCGTTCCGCAAGGTTCACATTTGGGTCCACTTTTATTTAATATTTTCATCAATGATGTAACAGAGTGCTTGAAATATTCCAAATGTCTTTTGTATGCAGACGACCTAAAGATTTTCAGAGTTATTCAAGATTTGAATGATTGTTTGAAAATCCAAGAAGATTTAAATGCTTTGAGTGAATGGTGTAATAGAAATGGAATGACATTAAATGTCGATAAATGTTTTATTGTAAGGTTTTATAGATTGAAAAATATTATTGAATTCGATTATTCCCTAGATAATACTTCACTTAAAAGTAAAGAAGAGCTAAGAGACCTAGGTGTTTTTTTTGACAGTAGCTTGAGTTTCAACTTTCATGTTAACTATATAACTAATAGAGCATCAAAATTGCTGGGTTTTGTTAAAAGAACTCTGCAAGACTTTAGTAGTATTGATTGCTTTAGAACTCTATTTTGCTCTTACATAAGGTCAATTTTGGAATATGCTTGTCAGGTTTGGTCTCCTTACTATGGTCAGTATGTTCAACAGATTGAAAGAGTGCAGAAGAGGTTTGTGAAATTTGTTAGGTTTAAATTGGGTATACCAAATGAGAATATTGTATATGAAGAAATACTTAACTCCCTTAATCTTACAACTCTCAGCAATAGGAGAAAATATATTGATATGAGAACCCTATATAAAATCTTAAACGGCTTTTTTTTTTTTTTTTTTTTTTTTACGGATATGCGCACTCGTAAGGAAACGTCCTATCACGCTCGAGAAGCGGCAAGTGCGCGGAAATGTCGGTGTATGTTGGTCTTGAAATGGTTCAGGTTGTAACCTGCAGGGAAAACCGTCGCAGGGAGTTTATTCCACAGCGATGCTGTTCTCCAGAGATATGAATTCTGATATAATGAGGTTCTTGGTGCCTCTAGTTTGACAGTAAATTCATGGTTACCGTCTGTTTGACGGGTTCGTCTGGTAGGTGCTACTCTCGGTGGAATCATACGTGCCAACTCTTCAGAGCATTTTCCGTGAAAGTACCTGTAGAAGAGAGATAAATCGCCCACAGATCTGCGATGTTCGAGACCATCCAAGTTACGAGTAAGTGCGGGGTCATTGATCAGCTTGATAGCTCGTTTTTGCATGGTGTTCAAAAGCATTAAGGTATGTTTGGGTGCTGCACTCCATATATGTGAGCAGTACTCCATAGTTGGTCGAATCTGGGCTTTGTAGAGTGTCAGCAATTGGCTTGGTGTGTACAGATGTCTTATACGAAATAGCACCCCCAGCTTTTGGGAAGCCCTTTTAGCAATATCTGCCACGTGACTGTGCCAAGACATGTTGGTCTCTGCAGTAACCCCCAAGATGTTCAACTGACTCTGTAATGTGACAGCACTTCCAGATAGCATGATGTTTGGCTCACCGGTGCTGGTCTTTTTTGAAAACAGAGCTGCTTGGGTTTTCTGCGCGTTGTTATTATCTCCAGGTCGTTATTTATCTGCGATATTTGAGTTAGTCTAAGATGATGGAATTCACGTGCTGAAAGACCTGTGGGTGGTATGAGTGAGGAGACTACATTGCCATCGTCTGCAAAGCAATAAAGTGTATTTACTGTTTTATCTATGAGGTCATTTATGTAAATCAGAAAAAGAGTTGGCGAAAGGATTGCTCCCTGTGGCACACCAGCATTTATTTGGTAAGAGTTGGAGTTCTGGCCATCCAGTGCAACATAAATGGATCTGTCCTTTAGGTAACTTTCAAACCAAGTGCAAAGTTTCGGCGATAATCCCATTGCTTTGAGCTTGTTGAGCAGATTTTCATGCCAAACTTTGTCGAATGCTTTAGATATATCTAAGGCAATTGTTCTTGTTTCACCCCGCAACTCAATCGCTTACATAGACTGTCCAGAATTGCTATCTTTGTTAGGGCTTAAAGTGCCACAGAGAAATCTGAGAGGGGTAAACCTGTTTAATGTTCCATTTCATAGAACGAATTATGGTTTATCTTCATCTCTGACACGCTTTTCAGATAGTGCAAATAAATTGCTTGCAAATGGTGATGTAGACATCTTTAATGATTCTTTAAATGTGTTTGGTGCAAAAATAAAAAATATCCTGTGATACCTATAAACTAGTTTTATCGAATTTTAATCTTTTAACTTGTACTTATTTTTTATTTATTTTTTAACAACTTTAATTTTTGAATTGGTGTTAATGTGATGCTGGGGACTGTATTAACTGATTTAACTGATATGTCTATATGTTATATTGTTTGATTATTGTATTTTTGATGCTTATTTTTAGTATTAGTCCAATTTCTGTAAATGGCTGGTCCGTTAATAAACATTTATTTATTTATTTATTTATTTTTTGGCGGAAATTCGAAGTATTATTCTGTTTAACACAGGTAAACAGGGTTGTAGTTTCGACCGACGCAAATAATTTTGAACGTTCATCCGTCGGATTTTATTTAAAACAGTGTAGCTACGGGCGCATTTCCAACTATTTTTGCAGTAGCGAGAAAACTACAAGTTCAAAAAATTTGAAAAAAATATATGTAGCGTAGAATTGCAATAGTAGTTCGTAAGAAAAATAATGGGAAACTTCATCTATTCGTTTTGAAATAAATGGTGAAAAACTAGTTTTTTCTTCAGTTTTTGCGATATAACTCAAAAATGGCGAGTCAAATTTGCTTAAAAAAATTATGGATTAAAGTATATCAATAACCATAAAACATATTTTTTTTGGAAGTTTTGAACACAAGGTTCAGAAAATAGGGGTTGACTTTAAACCTTAAAGGCAATTTAAGTAGTCAGGTACCTACATGATTTAATCCTATGAGATCCAATAAGTAATGAGCTTATATTATAAGAAACAAAGACCAATTTCATTCGGTCTACAGGGGGAAAACCTTACAAACATGCCAACACTACTCATGGGGACTATGAACAATAATCAACTCCCTGACATTAACATAAAGTCAGAAAAAGCTACCATAGCTCTAAGTAACCTAAAAAACCTATTCAAGTCCAGGCCCAGATGGGATACCATCTATATTTTTGAAGAAATTAATCCCTTGCTCCACTATTGGCCCAATTCTATCAAGATTCAATAGATAATGGAACTATACCAGGGATCTGGAAAGAAGCTATAGTGATACCGATTTACAAAAGTGGTGACAAAAACGATCAGTGATGTGAAATGACGGTCATTTAAAATCGTGACGGTCATTACCATGGTCATAGTTATCATAGTAGTTATTTCAATTTAAAATGCCACCACCCACAGTCTATCGTCTATAAACTTACAAATGAGTTTAAAATAAGGATAGTTAACCAGGAATCAATTATAACATTTTGAGGAATATTTATTTTTATAGAATATTAGTACAGAAATTTCGAAAAACTACAAAATAAGTAACTAAAGCCATCCTAGCCTAGCAAATAGAACATATTAACAAAAGGAAGTGACTACTGTACTGTCCAGACAGTGCCGACTGAAAACTATCTGCACTGACCAGACAGTGCCGGCTAAAATCTATCAGCACTGTCTAGACAGTGCCGACTGAAATCTATCTGTGCACTGTCCAGACAGTGCCGACTAAAAATCATCTGCACTGTCCAGATAATTTCATTATCATACCATATAAAGTTATAGTTGCATTCAAAATGGCTTGCATTCCTTGCTGGAATTCAGTGTATTAATAGATATTTTTTTATCAAGTGCGCAAAATGCTCGGCAAAATGAGTGTTTTTTTTAATGGTGCCTGAGAGTGTCAATTTGAGGGTGAGGTCGAGACCAAAAATTCAATCGAAGGTGTCCATAAACAAAAGCCACGACCTGACCTGTGAAAATTGACACTCTCAGGTACCATTGAAAAACTCATTTTGTGCACTTAATATAAAAATAACTATTAATACACTGAATCCCAGCAAGGAATGCAAGCCATTTTGAATATAACTATAACTTGATATGATATGATAATGAAATTATCTGGACCGGGCAGATGATTTTTAGTCGGCGCTGTCTGGACAGTGCAGACAGATTTCAGTCGGCACTGTCTAAACAGTGCTGATAGATGTTAGTCGGCACTGTCTAGACAGTGCTGATAGATGTTAATCGGCACTGTCTGGTCCTGGTCAGTGCAGATAGTTTTCAGTCACCACTGTCTGGACAGTGCAGTAGTCCCTCCCTTAACAAAAATAAAAAATTTATCCTGACTTCCTAACCTTTAAAAAATAAGGTGAGGTCAATGAACTATAACCAAAAACTGGAATGCTAACACCGAGGCTAACACATAAGGACGAACGTGAAGCCTAGTGCAGCTGCTGCGGAGGGAGAACCTGTTTTTGTCGCACTCATTATGTTAAATGGCGAAAATTGCTTCCCACACGTATTCCAATCGATGAAACCTGTGAAGGGAAATATGACAAAACTTTCGAAAACGTCATATGACAGCGAGCAACAGAAAAAAACATTCCCCCTTGTGGCATCTGTCTTTCATGGCTTCATTTTTTTGGCAGATATGGCACTGTGTGCGCATTCCAGTTTTTAGCTATAATTCATTGGGTGAGGTTGAGATTTAAATAGAAAATAAAAACACTGAAATTCATATAACTTAAGTACTTATATCATTAAATCAAATATGAAATTAATCAACAAAAAAGTAACTTTCTAAAAAACTTTGACGTAGGGTTATAGTATAGTAGGTATCTATACTTCTCCATTAATTTTAATTTGCTCCTAACTTATCGCTCATCCATCAGATCAGTATCAGCATTGCTAATAACTTCATCTTTATTGACAAAGTTTTTTTCCATTTCATCAAATAAATCTTCATTTTCAGAATAAGAACTTCTGCGTCACTCTCATTACCGCTGTTTTCTGAAACAGAACTTAATTCTCTGTTTTGTGCTGTAGTTACTGTATTGGAAACTTTAGAATCATCTACAGGGTGTCCCACGGTGGATGGCGTAGTAGACGTTTATGGAGAACTAAAAAGCGGATCATTTTGAAAATTTGGCAACCGAGATTAACGACCATGATCTACACTTTAAAAATATTTTTGACCATGCGGTGTTGCCGCTTCTACTCTAAACTAGTGGCAACATCGCTATTTTAAATAGAACACCCTGTATGTGATTGCATATTTGGATTCTACGTAAAATTCTGAGCAGATTTCATGTGATATATCTAAGTTCAACTGTTTCGGAAATATTGACAGTTGAAAATTGACTTTTTGCAACTTTGACAGGCTGTAAAACCTAATTGGTTAATTTTAGAGGAAAACCGATTTCACATTCCTATCTTAGATTTTGATAAACTATCATTTGACACCAACTTTGAACTTAACCGGAGATTAAATTTAACTGGAATTTTTAATCATGGATTTAATTCAAAGTTGGTGTCAAATGATAGTTTATAAAAATCTGAGATAGGAATGTAAAATCGGTTTTCCTCTAAAATTAACCGTTCAGGTTTTACAGCCTGTCAAAGTTGCAAAAAGTCAATTTTCAACTGTCAATATTTCCGAAACAGTTGAACTTAGATATATCACATGAAATCTGCTCAGAATTGTACGTAGAATCCAAATATGCAATCACATACGGGGTGTTCCGTTTATAATAGTGATGTTGCCACTAGTTTAGAGTAGAAGCGGCAACACTGCATGGTCAAAAATATTTTTAAAGTGTAGATCATGGTCGTTTATCCCGGTTGCCAAATTTTCAAAATGATCCGCACTAGTGCATAAAGTAATTCACTTCACACACTAGTGCGTAATGTAATGTCAATGACAGATGTCAGCACTGTCAATTTGGCATTTTTCTAGTAAATTACTTCATGCACTAGTGCGTAAAGTGAAAATTTTTCACGCACTATTGCGTAAAGTATTTGCCAAATTTATTTTTTAACACATATTTGATTGGTAGTAGAAAAAATGTTGTATGCAATACGTGCGTAAAGCAGCTTTTTTCACTCATGTGATTGTCGCACTCGCCTCCGGCTCATGCGTCAAAATTCACATTCATGAAAAAAGGTTCACTTTACACACTTGTTGCATAAATAACTATTATTGTCCAAGAAAATCAAATTTCTGTTGACAAAGCATGATACTATAAATTTCCTAAATTACAATAAAATTAAAAAACGAAAAATGTTGTTGCTAAAGCTAAAAAAATCAAAACCAAAAGGATAAAATGGCGGATTTAGCAGAGTTGATCATTGTATTGACAGTTTTAAGCTTTGCTATGTCAGCAGTTAGTAAATTTGAGATATGTGAAACACAATCATAAAACGATATCTGTTCATTTGAATAACATACTTGCAAAAGTTCCCAGGCTTTCGTCATATTTCGCGAGCATTATCGGTTACACATGCAATTACCTTTTCTAACCCGATGTCTTCAAAAACTTTGGACAGCACTTCACAAATGTACTTGCCTGTGTGCCGTTTTTTGTTACTGGCCAACGTTTGGAATACTGGAGTTGGGATTGTTACTATGAAATTGATCACACTTTCATTGCGAATATTTGTCCACGAGTCGCCTTGAACACCCACAAATCGAGCATCAGCTATAAATGTATTAACCCTATCCTTCACATCTTGGTGAACTTCTTTTAACAGTGAGTTGTATAACGCTGAACGGGATGGTAGCGTCAAAGACAGACGGATTTTCTTAAATGTTTCGATCCAATGCCTATTTTCAGTTATTCTTAGGGGTGTTCCACTAGCATAAATTGCTTTTGCTAAGGATTTCTAAATATTTTGTTCTTCCGAAGGTGTAATGCAATCAAAAAAAGATTTGAGTTTGTTTGTAGATGTTAATATTGTAGATGTTGAATCAACAGAATCAGTTGCACTTGCACATCGGAACAAATCGGAAGTTGATTCTGATGTTGATGTTGAAGGACCATGGATAGATTTTTTGATTCGTTGGCTGATTGGTCTGCGACTTTCGTTTTTGTTTCTATTTTTTGATTTTCCTTCGCTCAATATCCTTTTACAGTCTTCTGGGCATTTGCTACAGCTACTAATCAAATGATTGATCATTCGTGTAGCATGCAAAGCATATTGTTTCTTGCAGAATGTGCAAAAATACACTGGTACTTTTGATGTTTTGTTGGCCGGACATCGCAAAAAATAAGCAAATACCAGGCTTTTATCCTTCATTGTTCATTGTATTGTACTCAATAGTCAAATTTAATTTGTGATCTGAAAAGAAACAGAAAATGTGCTCACTGCCCACTATCACAATTTATTTCCAAACAATTTATTTACCCGTTATTTTATTTTATTTGATTTATTCGCATTCGCATACAAAACACAACCTTCACAAGAAATCAGGAAACTAGTAAACACATAAATCAACCTTGTCAGAGTTGTCCGTAACACTTAACCCTTACCTGACAAAATGAAATTTGTGGTTTTGTAGTAACGGTCATGACCAATGGTCACATTGAATGTGACGTGACGGTCATGACCGTCATGATTACCCGCCGTCATGCGCGCTGGTCATGACCCACTCACATCACTGAAAACGATCCATCCAATTATAGACCCATCAGCCTGACCTGCACACTTTCCAAAGTACTCGAAAAAGTTCTTGTAAAAGAAACAAACATACTACTTCTTAGAACATGACATCATACCTCCTACACAGCATGGCTTTATGCCAAGAAGGTCTACTACAACATCTTCTCTGCTGTCTAGACGATTGGTCTGCAAATATGTCTTGACTTACAGAAAGCCTTCGATACAGTACCACACGAGAGATTCTGTTACAAACTGAGCTATTATTAGGGTTGCCAGATTTACGAGAGGGAAAAGCGTGGCAACGACGGTGCGGGGGGAGGGAAGTTCAAAGATAAACGTCAAAATGACATTATCTTGGCAATACAATGTGAAATTGTCAATGCTTTCAAATTTTTTACATAAAACAGTTATGTACCGAATTTTTGACCTGGGGTTTTATATTTAATGAAATAAACAGTTTTCGGTGGGCGCCCCCTCAACCCCCCCGTACCATTTACCCCCGACCCCGACTGATGGTCACGCGTCGCCACTGATAAGCCCTCTGGCACAGTGTTATCGGGTTTAACCATTATCAGGTGTTTTCTGATTTTCTGAAAAGCTCCATTCTTGTGTTTTCCTTTGAATTTGAAAAGCGGGGCATTGGGGTACTTTGGCGTGGCGCGTGACAGCAAGTGAAAAAGCGTGGTAATCACGACAAAATCGGGACGTCTGGCAACCCTAGCTATTATGGAATAAGGGGCAAGTTCCTGCAATGGAGCAGCTCCTTTCTTTAGCAAAAAACTTTATATGTTCCAGCAAATGCTCGAGCAATGGAACCAGCTCTGATTGGTGCCCAGTCGTCAGCAGCGTACCACAAGAATTTTTGCTTGCCTCTCTATTTTTTATAGGGTATATTTCAGATCTTTCAAAGATTATACAAATCAAAGTAAAATCGTCAGTAAAATCCTTTGAAGATGACAAAAAACTATATGGAAATCCTTTATCACAACTGCATCAACTAGAGAAGGACATGAGTACTGTAGATGAGAAATGATAATCTACAGTCCTATAACTAGAAGATATGTTTCAAAAGAATCAAAACTCAAACCTTAGAGGATACCAACAAAAACTTAAAAAGAAGAGAATCCTTCTTCTTGAAAGAAAAAAACTTCTTAACTAATCGCTTAGTCTATAATGGAATTCCCTAAACCCAGAAACAATAAATGTACCAAACAAAAACATTTTTGAAAATAGGCTAGACCTGTACCTTTTCACTATAAACAACACATTATTTGAAAAATCGAAAGCGATGGACTCATCAGACTTAGCTTAGGCCGCTTTCCATTGCCAAAACTATAATAATAATATTAGTTTTCCAAACTAAAAGAGAACAAATATCACTTATCTTATAGACATAGCCATACTCAATGATTCCAATATTCAGAACAAATATAACGAAAAAATATCAAAGCACACAGAATTGGGCATAGAAGTTCACAGGCTCTGTAAACAAAAAAAAAGTAACTGTCATACCATTTGTCATATCCACCACAGGCATTACAGCTGACATGTTCGATACACAATAGGGCAAGTACACGATCTGACAGTTTGACACTATTGACAGTCGCCTTGAGGTAAAACAAAGATAATTTACAGTGGTTTTTTAAGTATTTATAGCTAGATTTTTTTAAATAATTACCTTTTGTGTGATCTAGAAGTTTCTTGGACATGCATAGAATTTGTTTAGTAGTTAATTGTGGCAGTATAGCGCAAGTGATACAATATCCTTCCATAGGTTTCCATCAATTTTAAATAACAATGGGAGATTTGATTTGTTAGCTCAAGAATGAAGAGAAAAACTGAATAATATTGTTAAAAAAAAGATCTGACAGAAAAATAGATTGAATATAGAGTAAATATACTTATATATTTGTTCTTGTGACACTTGGTTTTGATAGTTGTTGGAAAAAAGCTGAATTTAATCCATTATAGAAAAACCTAGCAAACTTCTGGATAAAAGACCACATAGACTGGAACATAGACACTTTACGTGCTGTGAAAACCGCATTAAACAGAACCGGCCTAATCTACACGAATGTAAAGAAATGATTTGTTTTACCTCAGGGCGACTGTCAAACTCATTTGTGACGTCACATGGACATGCCCTATAGGGCATTCCAACGAACTGTCCAAAATGGCGGCTGTCAAAAGTTACCCAGGGTAGACAAATGTTAAAGTGCGAAAAACTATTGATAAAATGCCTGCATTCTGTTGTGTAGTGGAATGAAGTAGTAGGGGAGAACGCGACAACGTTAAATTTTACAAAATATCATTGAAACTGAATCGAGAACATCCTGATAAAGTTGAACAAACCAATTAGAAGACAACTTTGGTTAAATGCAATCATCAAACGTGAGGATTTAACTGGCTGTGAGTTAAAATATGCTCTAGTTTGTTCGAGATATATTTATATTAGTACCTATCATCAAGTACCTATCAATACTTTATAGCAACTGAGCAACTATTATTATTAAAAAATGTATATTAAAATGACGCGTGTTCGATAGTGTGACACTTATGTGACACAATCGAATTGTGTGCCCTGGATTGTTTTTATTTTGTTGGAATGCCCTATAATATTAATAAAGTAGAAGTCAATGAGAAACTCTAGGATGAACTAAGGCAAATTAAAGGGCAGTTAAATAAGCAAGAGCAACTTACTTTAACAATAACAATATTATATAGGGTGTAGCATGAAAACCAAATGAAAATCTCATAGGAATAGTGAAGAAAATTTGTTGGAAAGCTGGATGTGCAGGGCGATGTAGAATTTAGTGCCTATAGAAAATGGAGAGCAACAATAGACCTGTAATAGTGATATTTGAAGATGAAGAAACGAAACTTTGGACGCTCAAGTTCAAAAAAAAGATTCAACTCGACATCCAGGGATCTAGATTTTAATATCAAATCAAAAAATAGCTTCATTGTCGTAAAACTTATGTTATTGACAAAGCCATACTTAACATCTAAATATTAACTGAATACACAGGTCAAAGTTATGAATAAAAACCTCAAAATCTTAAGTTAAAATGACAAATAACAATATACCTGGACCATATATGGTTTCACCAAAGCAAACCTGGCTGGAACTGTCCAAGGCAGCAAGAATTCACAGAAGGGATATGGGTTTCAAATATGTTTGGATTAGCCATGGAAATGTATTAGGAAAGGATAGGGTAACAGATAACAATTGCATACATGAACATACAGAGTATGAGAAATAAAATAGACAATATTCAATGTTTTGTTGCTAGTGAAAAGTGTGATATTTTGGTATTGGTTGAGACATAGCTTTTTGAGGCAGATGGCCCACTTCACATCTACAACATAAAAAACTATCAGGCGGCACATTTGATTAGAAACAGCAGTGAAGGGGGGCATCTATCCATGTAAAGAATGCTATTAGGATTAGGATACAAGAACTTGGAAAATCATATGGAAATGAGTTAATAAATTGGGTATGTGTGACTTGTGACTGTAGGTGAAAATTCTATGGCATTCATTGAACTGGCAATGGTAAGGTGGCAGCGAAGAACTTGGTGATCCTACTGTTTTTCTTTGTCAGTAGGCCAGCTCTTGAATTTAAACTGTCGTTCGGAATTCCGTGACTATTTGACCACTTTGCCTTAATTATTATTTTTTGGAAGAGGAGTTTGGGAAATTGTTTCAATTTGTCTGCTGTGATCTATTTATTTCTTTATTAACGGTCCTTACTCACTTTTAGTACATGATTATACAAATAATATTACCTTAATAGAACTAGTAAACTAAGAATACATATTCCATTTTAATCTCACTAACAGTAAGTATTTATAAATTTAATTAAAAATAAAATACAAATAACACTTTACAAATTGCACCTTATTATCTATAAACAATCCAGAAAGAATGTTAGATGATCTAGTATTTTTAGATGGAACTGAGAGCAATATAGATGAATTTAAAATAGGAGAATCGACAACTCAATTCTGTGAATACTGAATATGACTGGGGTTATGAGGGATCCTAACTGTTGAACAATATTCCAATAAAGGTCCTACAAGGCTACAGTACAACAATCTAATAGCAGATATATTTGTAAAGTCTGATGTAGTTCTGTTGATGAAGCCAAACATACTTAGTGCTCTGAAAACCATAGTAGGATTAATATGATTAATAAATGATAGCGTGGAGTCCATTGTAACTCCAAGGTCGCGAATGATTGAAACCTGAGACAAAAGTGAACCTTTTATGTTATAATTGAACACAATCTTGTTGCGTTTTTTGGCAAAACAAATGTAATTACACTTTGCAATGTTTAAATTTATCACCCTTATGCCACACCATTCAACAAGTCTGTCCAAATCTGATTGGAGCTTAAGGCAGTCCTCCTAAGAAGAAACAGCATAATAACATTTCAGATCATCTACGAAACACAGAAATTTAGAAAATTTGAAGCACTCAGCAATGTCATTAATAAATATTACAAACATTAGGGGCCCAGATGGGACCCTTGTGGGACTCCAGAGGAATTATGAAAATTTTTGGACAGGAAATTATTTAGTTTCACAACTTGAAAACTATCTGACCCATTCCTACAAGGTTCCCTGAAGACCAGGTTGCCTTAAGTTTATCAAGCAGGATCCCATGATTTACCCTGTCAAAAGCCTTGGATAAGTCAGTTTAGACATCCTATGTAGACACCGTCATCCAAGACGCTCGACAGGAAGTCTAGAAAGGTAATCAATTCAACTCCATTGATCTTCCATTAAAAAAACCAAACTGCTCATCCATGATTGTTGAGCTCAAAGAAGATCCTAAATAGTCAGCAGCAACCATTGAAGAGTTTGGGAATACAACTGACATGTAGGCCTGTAGGTGCGGATATCTGCTTTATTTCCCAGTTTTGTATATAGGTTTAACCTCGGCTTTAACATAGCTCAATTTCTACACCTGAGGAAAGTGATTTATTAAATTAATTGAAATAAAAATCGGATGGAAGCTGCAAGCCTTTAAAATCAGTAGTGGAATCTTAGTAATTTCCTCATAAATAGTCGATATGGATATTGAAAAGTCTACAACACAAATATGATTAGAGTAACACTTTTCATGGTGAATACTGATTGGAAATATCTGGCAGATCAGGTCCAAGTTTACAATGACCATTTTTGAAAAACATCAAGGATGGTAGCTTGTTGCCACTTCTTTTACTTTGAACAAAATTCCAGAATTCTTCCATATTTTTCGATTTTTAATTAAGCTTTGTTCAGATTTTTCTACATATCCTATGTAACAAAGTCGAACTAAGTTTTTCATTCAGATCAATCAGATCTAAGGCTACTTTTGTTCAAATAATCTGGCCTTGATCCTGAATTTCTATATAATTTGTGAGAGTGATATATGAGGCATTATTAAGAATTATTGAAGAGGGTTCTTCAAGTCTTTTCAGAAGACTTTCTTCATACCACTCTTCATATAACTCTGCGTTTATGCTATTATCGTAGTCTTCTGAATTTGAAGCTGCAGAAAATATAAGACTCGTGTCTGCTATAATTCCATTTTTATTACCAGCATGTAGAATCATGTTTCGTTTTCCTTTACCTGTTGACGTGGAATAATTTTTGGTTTCATCCTGCCTGCCACGCTCTTTTGTCGTAACTCCCTCTTGTGAATATCCATGTCTCATCCAAGGACCAAGAACACTACAACATCTCTTGAGAAGGTGGAGTTTTTATTTTTCAAGTAGGTTCCTAGAAAGACCCAGCTTATACTAATGACATGCTGTTGCTACCTGTAATAGTATATTACATGCGGACGTGGAAAGTGTTTCATTATTGTCGAGAGATACTATGGTTGACCGAGGTGCGAAGCGCCGAGGTCAACCAATTCTCGAGACAATATCTGAAAACTTTCCACCGAAATATGTATACTATTTTATTTTGAACCATTATTTATTCAAAAAAAAATAAGGTAAAAATATGACAAAAAGGGAATTTCGACTGACCCTCCTGACACCGACATTGACATCTTATGAAATTTCAACAATACAAACACATGTGACATCTTTAAGTGTGAAAGAACAATTTATCAGGCTGCAAGTCAGTTCTCCAGGCCGAAAGTGACAGGAGAACTGTCACTTTCGGCCTGCTTTGAAGTAAACAAATGTAAAGTGACATTTTCGAACCTCCAAACCAGTGAGAAATGTAGAAATTACATAGGTATATGGTTCAAAATAAAAGCATTAGGTACTCTATTACCTACTTCAGGAGGTAAAATTTAGGCACCTATTTCTAGGAACTAGGAAATAATAATAATATAATTAGTGAGATAAAAATAATCTATTTTAGAATTAGAGATTAATCTATACCCGAGCTTATACCTGTATTTGAAAAACAATCTCAATCTCATAGTACAGAATGTTGAAAGACTTTAGTAAAAGTATTAATTAATTTGTGTTGTTCTATAATAACTACCTAATGATAAGTTACTCTAGAAATAATTATCGTAATTAAAAGAAAAAAAAACATATTTTTTTTTTTGAAAATCTAGAATACATATTCATAAATGTAGGTTTTTCTGAATAAGATACATATTACCTATGCAGTATAGGAGAACTAGCACGCATTACGAGGACAAGTCAATTTCGTCTACTTTGCACTTGCTGCATTAGAAACAGGATAAGATAAGAATTTTTTTTTCAATGGGAAGAGATAATTCGACTGATTCTTTCCTCGATTCTTTCTAGCTTTTTCAGAGATACAGAGAACAGTCTGTCTGTTCCAGATTATGACCCCGTCAATTTTGAGTAACGCAGATAAGGCCAGTTAAACGAAAAATAATTGACCGATCACTTCAGAGTTTTCTATGGAAAACATGCGACACTGCGACTGCAAACAGCCGAAATGGAGCAAGTTGATTAAACGTTAATGGTCCTTATGAAATATATCAAAGACTTGAAACGAGAAGAGCAAGCCTGAAGATAGAAAGAAAGACAAGCACAAAACGGAAAGCTAAAAGAACAGGAACAACTTGCAGCACTTTTACAACCACAAGATCAGAGATGGAAAGAAAAACAAGAAGAACCAGCTTCAACAAAATTTTATATTATAGTAAGAATGGATTTAAACTGGAAATCCAAAATAATTAGGAATTTCAAACCGATATAGATAGGTACGTCGTCTGGGTGATTTGGAGTTAACAGTTCAGAAGTGATAAATTAGAAAATAAAACCATCAAACCATTTTTGAACCTAGCGGAAACTGACATTATTAGAACGCCAAAAAATGTAGGTAAGAAATTTTTCTTACCTACATTTTTTGGCCAGCGTAGAAAGAAAAACCGGAAACAAAAAGATTGGTAAAATAAAAATACAATTGCTGACTCAGATGGGCAATCTATCCTTCAAACAGATGCTCTACAGATTCCTATGAGAAATTTGCGAGTGCTGGATATTAGATCAATGACATTTGACACCACTATTTACGAACCAAGCGCTAATATTCAGAAATTCCAGTGGGTGATTTAAACGAACAAGCATTTACGTGATTCCCTATTAGATGGTTTTACATATAAATCGCGTAGTTTGTGAGTACCTAAGTCGGTCATTCAGTTCAAATTGAAGAATCTTTGAATAAAGTTAAGCAATTAGTGAATTTTGTAAAGTCAATTTCTTAAAAAAAAAAAAAATTGTTGCTTAGGGAGTTTTAGTGGATCGACGGAATCCGTGACTCTACCTCATCATTAGTGTCGCGAAAATGCTTCTTTGATGCCGATCTCGCAGAAAATGTATTTTCCCAAATGTGTGTATTGAAAAAAACGAAAAGCAGGAAAAATCAATTGCATTTTGCTGTTTCCATTTGCAAATGCCTGAGAATCTGTACATAATGAATATATTTTTCATTAAATATCTATTTTCTATTGAATCGCAACCATTAAGACTTTTTATTGTACATTTCCCTATAAATAAATGGTACATTAAACCAGTATGCGAGCCAGTATGCAAAAGGTTAAAATAATATTATTTTTAATATAATAGCCCAAAGCATCTGACGCTAAGGTAGGTTAATTCACACTACTCTCAACATCAGATCTATTTTTAGCAGTCATTTATATAATTAGAGGCCAAGTAATAATAAATGTAGAAGGCATCTTGAACAATATACAGGGGAGTGTCTCAAAAAAATTTAGTTTCAGTAAATAATAATTACAAACAGCGTGTGTCTTTATTATCAAACTTGTGTCTAAATATCTCCCCTGTGTGCACATGCACAGGTCATTCATCTTCCAATATTTAATAAAAAGAAAAATTCTCAAGGGGGAAAAAGTATATTTGTTGCACTAATTGTTATTTTGTCCTGTGACGATATTTTTATATACCCACACGTGCTGATTTTTGCCTCAAAAAAGAAAAGCTAGTTGCAATTTTATTCATCCCCCACCCACTCTTACTATAGTTAGAATTGGAAAGAGCCCACACTGTCGCTTTATTTGGATATCATCAGATTAATTTTTTTCCCTGGGCGAGCCAAAAGTAGACTCTTAACGAGCAATGTATGAATGAATTTGTTAGCCCCCCGGGAATAATAGATCCCCTGGGATCGTACGCGTGGCATGGCTAATCGAGACTAGAATCTTTGTGAGTTGGAGTATAGTTATAATTATTTTTATTTTTCCAAAATAACAATCAGATGAATGATTGTTTTTTTTGCAAATTTGGCAATTAACAGTAAAACTTTTCCTCCCCCAGATTTCTGCCTATACTGCCATTGTAGCAGTGAGATTCATCGGCAGTGGTTGCTATTCTGCCATGTTCTAACTCAAGAATATAATAATAAAGTCGAAAATAAGGGAATGAATTTTGCTTATTTCAAGCGACTTTTCATTTACCTACATAATCTTTATGTAGTTCGTCTAAGGACTAAAGGAACGGTCACAAAGTTACAGAGTATACAGGAGCTACACCCTGAAAACCACAAAATAACGTCAGTAGATTCGATTAATTGCAGCAGTACATACTATTCCCACAGACTATGTAAAATTAGTTTCTAAGGAAAATTCAAAAAATTCAATACTTACTTGTATATCCGTGAATGTAATTATCCCACATTACAAACAATGGTCGAGTCAAGGTTTAAAAATTATCAAGTTGGATAGGTTAAAAACATCTTGCGCAATGAAATATCCAAGAGTTTTCGCAAGATATATCACTAGGTGGTTTGTAAAATATATAATTTCATTCATCTATTTAACATTGTAAATGTCATTGTTTAATTGATTTATTTATCTAGGTACTCCATAATGTGAGCATTCAATTAACCGGTCTAAGTGCTAGTATCTTCTCTACCGAGTTATTTATCGAATTCCTGTGCAGACCCAGTGTTCGAATTTTTTCCTAGACATAATCTCACTGTCAAGTTCATGTAGTTAAAAAGTCTTCTTCCTTTTGTGGGTGTGACTGATACAGTCAAAGCTTCCAAAATACTCGATTGAGAATGATTTTAAAGCGTTTTTACACTCACTGATGTTCAGAAAAACATCACTGTTGAGTGTTGAAACAAATCCCGATATGACTTATGGCAGCCATATGACCCAGTAAATTTCAGGAAGAACAGTATCATCTTTCCTGAATATAAGGCAGCTGGATTTGAACTTGAGAAAATACTCTGTCTTTAAAACAAAAATTTGTCAATTTCGTCAAAAGTATTAGAACCACATTTTTTATTTGTAGAAGTTTATTGCTGAGCAGTAAAATTACTGATAAGAGGGCCTAAATAGTACAGTTTTTACAAAATATAAAATGGAAATACATACAATGTCGTTATCTCAAGTACAATCATTTCAACAAGATACAAAACATCAACGTAACCAAACATTTTTAATAGTTTTTATCAATTTGACATTGAGGCGAAATACTTAGATATCTAGTAGTTTTAGTTTTTTTATACATACACTATTTCATGTTGTCTATGGAATCCTTATCTTCATTTAGGATAAGTCTAGTCTGACTAGCTTCTACGCAATAGTTGAAAAGAAGTATTTTTTTTTTAAATTTATTTGTTTATTTATTTCTGACCCTTAAACAGGTAACTGATATCAGGGCCTTATTAATACATTATTTGTTAACTGGATTCTAGTAAGGTTATGTTTACTTATTCTAATACATAATTTAATTCCATTCATTTAATATTATTCAACAAATCAATAAATATTATATTATTAGTTATGAATTCAGGTTTTCTTTTATGTATTTTTAAAGATTATTTAACATTATGTGAACATTTCTTGCGCTAGTTACATATTCAGGTACATTGTTATATTGACAGATACTTTTATTAATTAGCGAGTCTTGTGCTTTTTTTTTTGTTCTTGCATATTCACATCTGAAGTCCATTTTTTTCTTACATTATAATTTTGATAGTCTTTGGCTTGTTTTAATTCAGTATTGATTTTAATGTTTTTATGTTTGACAGTATATATCAATTTCACTTGTTCCAGTGTTTTCAGTCTAGCTATGTTCAATATTTGGGTTTGTTTATAAACATCTTCTGTTGCAGTATAATAATCAATTCCATAGATGGTTTTTACAGCCTTATTTTTAACTCTCTGTAGTTTTTGTAGTAAATATTGAGCGGAATTTGACCAGCATGGCATCAGGTATCTTAATTGTGATTCAATAAAGCTATCATAGTAGTATCGTTTGTGTTTTAATATTGAGGAATTTTAAACATCTTCTTACCCCCTATAAATGGTGCTAGTTTACTGATATGCTTTTGAATTTGGGCTGCCCATGTCAGTTTGTTTTCTATACTTAATCCCAAATATGTATATTCTCTAACATCTTCTAATTTCACATTATTTAATGTTAAATTTAAATCACCACTTTGCTTATTTTTTTTTGTTTGAATACCATATATACTGTTTTATTTGTGTTTATTGTTAATTTATTTGCACATTATGCACATAGCCACTTATAGTATGTGCTTAGGTCACTATTTATTTCATTTTCAAGATCACTTAATTTATCAGCCGAATAAACTAAGGTGGTATCGTCAGCAGACTTGAAGTATCTAGCTTTCATCAGACTGGCATACTTTAGATTATGGACATATAGTAAGTAGGTATTCGATAGGTCCTAGAACTGAGCCTTGTGGGACGCCAACTACAACTGTTTTTTTTTCGCTATAATGTTTATTTACCACAAATGTTGTCGACCTGTAGAGTATGTTCTGAATAAATCATATGCAACTCCTCTTATTCCCATTTTCCACATTTTGTCCATCAACAAATTAATATCAAGTGTCGAATGCCCTTTTTAAGTCCACATATATTACAGTTAAATATTTATTCCTGTTCAGCTCAGATGTCACATATTCCAGGAAATCCACAGTTGCTCCAACTTGGTTTCAACAAATCTCACAAGTCTGATTTTTATAATTTTTTCCAAATTTTTTAAAAATGTATTAAGTACTGAAATAGGTCGGTAGGTAGTTGTTGAGGTCATTATGGGGTCCATTTTTATATATAGGAGTTATTTTTGCATTTTTCAGTTGATCTGGAAACTTACAACATTGCAGGTGATTATTTACTAGTTCTACTATGCTTTCCCCAATAATGTCAAAAAGTTGTAATATGTCGTGTTTGGTAATATTGTCTATTCCAGGTGAAGAGTTGTTTTTTATTCCCATTATAGTTTTTTGAACTTCAGGTAGATCCGTAGGCACTAGAAATATTGTGCTTTGTTCTTCTTCGTCTTCAAATTGGTGATTCATTGTGGGTATTTTGTTTGCCAAGTCTCGGCCTACATTAGCAAAATGATTGTTTGTTAATTGTGCAATTTCTTCTATATCTTCCACAATTTGTGTATCTGATATATTGTCTGGTTTGGTTTTGTTTTTGGTGGAAAACCTCGGATTTGGATTCAGCACCTCAAAAAAGATATAGGGCCATCGAGAAAAAAACTTCTACATTTTTATTCCTGAAAACGCTGTTTCTGAACCTTGGATGACTGAACTGAAAATACTTCTAATCGAGCTTCTAATGATCACAGTAACTTGAAACTTTCAGGATTTATGAATTGAAGTCTCCTCTTTGTGGAAAAGTTAATTTGAAGTTGATTTGAAGCTCCAAACTAAATTTTGAAGGTTTTTCTTACGTTAATGCATGCAAAAATGATTAAAATCTGCAAAAATCACTTGTGCAAAATACTTCCAATGATCACAGTGACTTGGAACTTTCAGGATATATGAATTGAAGTTTCCTCTTTGTGGAAAAGTTAATTTATTTCCTACTGAACTATTATAACCATATAATACCTTGGTTACGATAATCATAAACAGGGTCTTAACTCCCAAGGGAGTTGAGGATATCATAACTCCCAAGGGAGTTAAGGATTTCCATAACTCCCGCTTTTACCTTGAATAGATAAATTTTGACAAAAAATTGAAATTTTGGTTTATGGTTTATTCCTTTATAAAAATGGACAAAATACAGTAAATTCAGTAGGAAATAAAATTATCTATGTACCACGGGAATTATCAGGTGCTAATACCCTCATAATTACCTCGATACATAAATAACTATTGAAGCTCCAAACTAAATTTGAAAGTTTTTTCTTATGATGATTAAAATCTGCAAAAATCAATTGTGCAAAATACTTATAATGATCAGTGACTTGAAACTTTCAGGATTTTTGAATTGAAGTTTCCTCTTTGTGAAAAAGTTAACTTAAGTTGATTTGAAGCTCCAAACTAAATTTGGAAGCTTTTTCTTACATTAATGCATGCAAAATACTTCTAATGATCGCAGTAAGTTGAAACCTTCAGGATTTATGAATTGAAGCTTCCTCTTTGTGGAGAAGTTAATTTGAAGTTGATTTGAAGCTCCAAACTAAATTTAGAAGCTTTTTCTTACATTAATGCATGCAGAAATGACTAAAATCTGAAAAAATCACTTGTGCAAAATACTTCCAATCTCGGTTCCAATGATCACAGTGGCTTGGAACTTTTAGAATGTATGAATTGAAGCTTCCTCTTTGTGGAAAAGTTAATTTGAAGCTTCAAACTAAATTTAAAAGCTTTTTGTTATGTTAATGCATACAACGATTAAAATCTGCTAAAATTACTTGTGTGCAAAATACTTTCAATGATCACAGTAACTTGAAACCTTCAGGATTTATGGACTGAAGTTTTTTCTTTGTGGAAAAGTTAATTTGAAGTTGATTTGAACCTTCAAGCTAAATTTGGAAGCTTTTTCTTACATTATTGCATGCAAAAATGATTAATATCGGCAAAAATCACTTGAGCAAAGTACTTCTAATGACCACAGTGATTTGGAACTTTCAGGATTTATGAACTGAAGTTTCCTCTTTGTAGAAGAGTTAATTTGAAGTTGATTTGAAGCTTTAAATCAAATTTAGAAGCTTCTTCTTACGTTATTGCATCCAAAAATGATTAAAATCTGCAAAAATTACTTGTGCAAAATACTTTTAATGATCGCAGTAACTTGAAACTTCCAGGATTGATGAATTAAATTTTTTTTCTATGGAAAACTCAACTGGAAGTGATTTTGAAGCTCTCAATTGAATTTGAAAGTTTTTTCTCATGTTGATGCATGGAAAAACTTTAAAGGTGTGCAAAAATCACTTGTGCGAAATACTTCTAATGATCACAGTGACTTGAAGCTTTCAGGATTAATGAATCAAAGTCTTTTTCAAAAGTTAATTTGAAGTTCATTTGAAGCTCCAAATCAAAGTTGCATGAAATAACTGTAAAAATGTGCTGACCTGAAAATTAGTGAGTTTTTGAATCAATGAGTGAAAATTCAGGATCAAAAATGGATGATTTATTGAACTAATGAGTAAATATCATGAGGAAATTGCAGCGGGACGAGCGAAGCGAGGTTCGTGAGTAATTCAGTCATTGATAAGAAAATTTCTGACCTGAAAATGAGTTAAATTTTTAACTGATGAGTAGAAAGTACATTTCATCATGAGCAAATTGAGTTATATTCATTTTTGAACCTCTGCGGGACGAGCGGAGCCAGTTCCGCAGCAATTAACTCATTAATGAGTCGTTTTGTTATAAAAATGAGGAGTTTCTGAACTACAGAATCTGGAATCCCACATGCTTGTACACTTTAATTTCAAGGTGGTATACCCCTCGTATAATAATATGGTATACAATACCATTAAGAAGGTAAAATAATTATCCCACTTATACGACTAGCAAGAATGTCTGTAAAAATACCAAAAATTTAGTAGGTACCTTTGCGTTCATTGAAAATGAATGCACCACCTTGAAGCAATAAATATGTAACAGGAAAGTTCATTGATTTTCTTCATTCTTTATGTTTTTTGAGAGTCGAATCAGAATCTGAGGTTTGCTAAAAAAAGTTCGTAACGCAACATTGTAAAAAATGCAAAATTAGTAAAAAAATGTAGTTTCGATAGGTATAAAGGACGAAATTTAAGGGAAATTTTATGTACTTTCCTTTTGAATAGGAGTATTTTTTCCAAAAAATTGATGGCTTTTGAGTTATAAGCATAAGTCTGCCAAAACTACCTTTTTTGTACTCCTTCTGATTTTTTTTCAATGTTGCGTTACGAAATTTTGTTCGCAAACCTAAAATTCGGATCCAGCACCCCAGAAACATAAAGAATGAAGAAAATCAAAACTAACCCAAAACTTTCCTGCTAAAAATACTACATAGATACTACATATACGTGAAATAGTAATCTGCAAGCTAATAATATATGCAGTTCCGCGAACCGGATTCAATTTAGGCAAGATAAATAATAGGGGGCGCTACTAGTTACAAAAACTGAATTATTAAACATGACTTATGAATAGGAATAGCAGAAATTAGAAAGAAGTAAACAGGGCAAATTAAGACATAGCTATGCGGGTATATCCTTAGACTTGTTCTATATCTGGGTAATCTAAAAAACACACACTTGTCTAATATCACAAGCAAATTCACAGAGCTCAGGCCATTACCAGTCGTAACTCTATTAATAAAAATTCCTTCAAACGACTTTCTGCAAGATGGGTTTGATTTACCGAATGTATTCCGTTGGAAAAACTCACCCTGTGTTTTCCGACCGCAAACTGCTTATTCAAGGGAAAAGCTCTGATGCTTGAAGCTTTTAATACACCCTAGTTTAAATGCGTCTTGGAATAGGAAGGAACTTGAAAACAAGTTTATTGTCTGGACTGGAGCTATTATCGAAGAAATTAGGTCAGAGGAATACTTCGAGTCTGACTTTAATGCCTTGAAAACTCGAAGCTTTGTCGAAAAACTGGCTCACAATTGAAGTTTTCAAAAGTTGAGTTTAAAATCCACAAAAGTAAGACACTTAAAATAGTAAACCAATTTCAAAATTCGAAAACAAACACTTATTTGATAAACAATAATTAATTAAATAGTCACAATAACTGTCAGGTCGTCAACAATATAGATAATTACTTATAAATGGATCAAAAAATACCCAAGATTGTTTGTTTGACGAGATATCCCTACTAATTCAACAATAATTATTCGAATAATATCTTTAAATGCAAATGAGACAAAACTGCTGCTAGCATAAAAAAATTCCATGACTAACTCCAGAGTTCCAACACACCATACCGAGTAAAAATGAAGCAAAATATAAATATAGTTTTCATACGAGGACTGCTGGGAAAAGTCGATTTGGAAAATTTTCGCAATTTCGTCCTGATATATTTTTATAAGGTTTTCTGAGATACAAGGTCAATCCATCCCAATTTTATTCGTCTTATTTCCATGGCAATTTTCGTTTTTAGCTTTTTCCAGCAGATGTCATTATTGTCAATTTGGTTTGGCCAGAAGATGTGCCATTGCGGATATTTTTATGAACATGTAATATCAATTTTTCCTTTATGATAAAAGTTTTGCAACTGGGGAAAATATAACAATTTACTCTAAAAAGCCAAATATAGGTACGTTACTAGTTGATAACTTAGACTTAACTATAAGAGTTGGAAATGGATGACTAAAACTTCAGCTCAACATCACAATATTAACAGCTAGATTGAAAATCATCATACTATACTACCATAGGTACTTATTTAATCAATTATGTATATATGATTATTGCAAAACTATCATTGGATTTTGCCTCGTACACAAACTACTAGCATGCGCATTATTTTATATCATCCACAAAACGACGCATCCTATGCATGTATGATGTATAGACTTTGCAACCATAAAATTAAAATAGCATTTTGCACTTAGTGCAGGTCATATGAAAGTCACACTGCGAATTTGTTCATTAATCGAGTCTCGAATTAATTAAATATTACCGGCATATTATTAGTTTTTCTTCAATTGATTTAGATTTTCTAGACTATGATAGAAACACTGTCTTGTGTACCTGTAGCTAGGTACCTACTCAAGGACAAGGTTAATTTATTCATATTAGATATTAATACTTGGTGAGTAGTGTAGAGGGGATTTATTATTATTAATGATTTATTGATACCTGTTATGTATTCTACTTATATACTTTCATTTATGTTTAAACAATTAAACATTAAAATTAATATAATTCTTGTCCATTAAAATATCTTAATATGTCGTGTTAAAAACTGTCCTAAATTAAATAATGAAAGAGTTTAATAATTAAAGATTTGTACTTGAGGTTTTACTTTTATTTTTATCAGGATTTTAATTCAATGAAGATGAAATTAAGGTAGTACTTATTATTTTTTATTTCCACGACTGACAACGTGGTTTCCGAGGTCGTACCTATATCTCCAAAAAACCATTTTGTTATTAGTTCCTACTTTGTCTTGAATGCTGTGATGATAGCAAACCTTCGATAGAAGATGCACTATAAAAATAGGATTTGCGTTAAAGTGCTTTACTTTGACAACTAAACAGTTGATGTTGGTATGAGGAGATTCATAATAGACGGCTTCACAATCATTCTTTCATTGTACAGTGTGATCATTTTATCTTTGATAACATAATTTCTTTATTTTTTAAGTTATTTCACTAAATAAATAAAAAAACATACTGTAGGGTTGTTTTTCAAGTTTTAGATAGGATGAACAAACAACAAAAGACTAATATATTTTGATAATTTTGCACACAAATAGCATTTTTTTAAATGGAAGACCCGGTAAATTTTCAATTGGTTTGATAATATGTTTCATTTTAATTGCAATAATATATGTACAATACTGTTATAAACCCGCCACTCGTACTTTTTGATTGCCCCCTGTAACTGCAGTTAAAGAAGCCAGAATTTTCGACTATTTTCAAGATGAACTGAATCACGAAAATTCTAGCGTGTTAGAGAAGGACGCGCATAACTATAAAAGCCCCGGTGCGCTCCGCGTAAGGATCAGTTCTGATTGACGTACGACAAGTGCAGTAAACTGTAAAGTCAGGAACTAAATAACCACGTTCGAAAATAATCATGCAGTATAACCTTTATTTGGAGTAGTTCGGAGTGTAAAGTAGTGTTAAATTTCGTGTGTTTTTTATGTTATGGTGTATAATAAAATTCCTTAAAGTTCGAAAAAGTAGTCTCACTTATCTGCGAACCCGTATAAGGCGAAATGGAAGAACAGCTAAACCAGGTGCTCGTTTTGTTGATACTTGCGGACGAGAAGAGAGCAAAAGAAAAACAAGAAAAACAGGACCGACTACAGAAAATTCTTCAAGAACAAGAAGACAAGCGACAATTAGAACAGGACCGACTACAGAAAATCCTTCAAGAACAAGAAGACAGGGCTGGAACTCTGTAACGGATAAGGATCGCAAGTGCCATAGCGATAGGGATAACCTATCGCTATGGCACTTGCTGTCTTCTTCTTTCTTGTCGAAATCAATAGAGAGAAGACGTCAATAGAGATAGAGGAAATATCTCTATTCGTTACAGAGTTCCAGCCCAGGCAACTTAAAGAAAAACAGGAAGAAGAGGACAAGCGGCAGCAAGAGCAAAACCGGCTCCAGAAAATTCTGCAAGAACAGGAAGACAGACGACAGAGGGATATTGACAGGATCGCTGGGTTGTTCCAGAACATCCAACAAGAAGTCAAAGGCGAAATAGAAACGGTTCGAGAAGAAGTCAAAGGCGAAATTGGGACGATCCGAGAGGAATTGGAGAAAAAATATGGAAAACTGGAGAAGAAAATGGAGAAAATTCGCGAAGAACCCAATATCATCGAAATTACCAGCAAAATGGATGTATCGGTGAGTCCAATCGTACGCGGCCAACCTAAACCACCAACTTTTGACGGCGAAACATCATGATCGATGTATAAGCGACAGTTTGAGGCCGCTGCTAGTACAAATAGATGGGATGACCAGCACAAAGCAACATCATTGGTACTTGCACTACGAGGAAAGGCTTGAAATTCTTCAAAATATTCCCGAGGCAAAACAAAGTGATTATGCAGCTCTTGTAGGAGCCTTAGAACTGAGGTACGGAAACAGGTATCTCAGTCAAGTCTACCAGAGTCAACTCAAAAGCAGAGTCCAAGGCCCATCTGAGCGACATCGAGAGAATGGTGAGATTGGCGTATCCACAAGCTCCTGAAGACTTCATTGAACAGATAAATGTCCAGTACTTTATCGATGGAGTAAAAGATACAGACCTGCAACAAGCACTGAGAATGAGTAGGCATAACACCTTAGCTGACACCGTTGTCCATGCATTGGAATATGAAGCTGCCAAAAATGCCTCTTTAAATTGAAGAAGCAAGATCAGGGAAGTGAAGATAGTAGAGGATCGCCCAAACTCAGACGCAAATATGTTCCTAAAACTTCTGTTTCAGGAATTCTGCGCGAAGTTGGACCAAGATCCAAGAGCTAGAAAACAGATCAAATGCAGCAGCAGAAATTGTAGGCGACGTTCCCGCTCAGGAGATCGTGAAGCGGAGGAAGAAGGTGGTTCCAGACATCATCAGGGAAACGCCACCTCGCCAGTGTAAGGGGGCGAATGCTGGCGACCACCGATTTTCGAGCCCCCAAAGTAAGGGTGTTCTCCATCAAGAAGAATTGTGAAAGTCTCGTTGCCCAAGGCACCCTCAACGGCCAGAAATGTGATTTGACCATCGACACAGGGGCATCAAGATCAGTGGTTCGCCCCGACAAGGTTTCTAAGGACTCTGTAATGATTTTGAGAAATAAACCACTGCTAGAAACAGCTAAGGGAGATTTGATAAATATTTTTGGAGAGACCACCGTGACGTTGGGAATAGGCAGCACCGAACTTAAGGTAGAAGTGATAGTTGCTGACAGTGGATGAATTTATATTGGGAGTGGATGTCCTATCAGTGGACTTTAAAAATGAAATGTTGAGAGTGGGCAACGAAGAAAAACTCTTCTCATCACCGTCAAATAGGGACTGTCAAATTAGACTAATCGTTGATGAAGATATACGAATTCCTGGAAATAGTGAGTCGAATGTGCGGGCACACCTAGAAAAACAGCTAGAAGGCGTGAACACCATGATCGTGGAACCAACAGGAAACATACAGAATGGAACACTTGTGGCATATTGCTTAGTGAATTCCGACAATGTTTTTTTCAGTGAGAGTGGCCAATCTAACAACAAACCGTGTGACATTGAAGAAAGGAGACGTCATTGGCAGATGTACACCAGCTATACGAGTAGTCAGATGCGCAAAGAAGGAGCCTGTGTCAAATGAAGCACATTTATCAATAGAGCTTCTGGAGAAGTTTGAAAAGAGCTGGAATGACTTAGGCCAGCAAGAAAAGAAGAAAGCTATTGACTTTGTGCAGAAAGAGGCTGGTGTTTTTGTGCAAGATAAAATTACTGGACGAACTAATTTGGTAGATCATTGCATCAACCCAGGAAGTGCTACACCCATTCGCCAACCACCACGAAGACTCCCTTTCGCAAAGCAACAGCAAGTTAACGCCATGCTTAAGGAAATGCTGAACGACAACATCATAGAAGAATCTAATAGTCCATGGTCATCGCCGGTCGTACTAGTTACGAAAAAGGATGGTTCTACCAGGTTTTTTTGTGGATTATAGAAGGTTAAATGACGTTACGAAGAAAGACAGCTATCCATCACCCCGGATTGACGATACCCTTAACACCCTATCAGGATCCAAGTGGTTTTCAACCCTGGACTTGAAAAGTGGATATTGGCAGGTGGAACTCAATAAAGAGGATAAAGAGAAGACCGCATTTACTGCAGGAAACGGCTTATATCAATTTAACGTCATGCCTTTTGGATTATGCAATGCACCTGCTACTTTTGAAAGATTGATGGAGTTAGTTTTGCGAGGACTGACTTGGGAAACGTGCATGGTATATCTAGATGATGTCATGGTGATTGGCAAAGATTTCGACGAACACCTGTCGAATTTGAAGGAAGTTTTTGTCAGGATTCGAAGCAGTGGCGCAGCCAGAAATTTTGTCTGGGGGGGGGGGGGGGGCATGCAGAAAAAAAGATAGGAATAAACACAGATTCGCTTTCCTTTAAACTTTTTCTGATATGAGCATAGGCGTATCCAGGGGGGCTGCAGCCCCCCCCCCCAAGGCAAGTCTAGACTATTTTTTTTCCAGCGTATTTTATGTGACATGTACATTTTTTGTATAAAAAAAATAGAAATAAAAATTCATTCCTTTCTAGGTATAATATGGTTTTCCTATGGCGGGCGCCTAATGCAGCAAGGGAATCAGTGCTTCATTTTAATCATCCCGCATATCCGAAATACTTCCTTCCTCAGGGGCTCGAGAGTAGAGCATTAGAGCTCCCCGATAGAACGCATGTTTTGTCCTTGTCAACGTTATCGAAAACTAAAAGAGAATGATAAAGACGAAAAATTTGTTCTTTCGGGAAGCTCTACTCTCTTAGACGAGAATCGAACCCCAGAGAACCATGAGACTCTTCAACAAATGGAGATATTATCTCTATCTCTATTCACGTGGCGTCCCTATTGATTTTACTCTTGTGGGTGACTTCAACGTGCCAAATTTTTCCATGAAATCCTGTGATAAAACCTGCCTTATCTATCAGTTCCTAGAGTTACATAGTCTGACACAAATTAATACTATATTTAACTGTAAGGAAAGGTTGTTAGATCTTATTTTTAGTAATATGAATTTTATAGATATTCTCGAATGTGATAATCCTCTAGTCAGTAAAGATATGTATCACCCGGCACTAAATATGTTAATGATATTGCATGGTAGTATGGTACCCAGTCTGATGAAATTAACATAAAGAAAAGCTTTTATTATGATTACGCAAATGGCAATTTTCCCATGCTTTATCACCTGTTAAACTCAGCAGATTGGTCTAAAATATACAGTGTATCTGATTGTGATGAATATGTGGAGATTTTTTATGATACTTTATATAAATGTATAGACCAGGCTATCCCTAAAAAGCTTGACAAGGCAAGTAGTGGCCGTAAGTATCCAGTCTACTTCTCAGTTGAATTAGTTAGGGACATTAGGAAAAAGAACAAGTTACATAAACTGTGTAATTCAGGGAATGCAACAGATTTGCAAATCACTGAATACAGGAATCTAAGACGTACTATTAAACACCAGACTAAACCTGAATTTAGGTCATATCAACAACAGATTGAAAACAACATAAATTTAGATCCTAGCAGTTTTTGGTCATATGTCAAAGGGAAAAGTAAAAACAATTGTATCCCTCATGTAATGAATTTTAACAATGTTAGTTTTAGTGAACCACAGTGTATAGCAGATGCCTTTGCTCAATATTTTTGTTCAGTTTTTCAGAAGTCTATACCAGTCGATGAAAACATTTGTTATGAGGGAAATTTCGTCTTTCCTATACTGACAGAAGAAAATGTCAGACTCAGCATTAAGAAACTTAAACCGAAAAAAGCCACTGGTGTGGATAATGTTCCACCCTATATTTATAAAGGCTATGTGGATATATTTGTAAAGCCCCTTGTACATATTTTTAATCTGTCAATCAAAACAAACAAATTTCCTAGTCTTCTCAAAAATTCAGTAATTTCTCCAATACACAAAGTTGGCAAAAGTCAAAACAACATTGAGCACTATCGACCAATAACAATTGTAAATTCTTTAGCCAAAATATATGAAACAATATTGTGTGAACAACTATTAGAATATTTTCAAAGTTCTTTTTCAGACCAGCAGCATGGTTTTTTGCCCGATAGGTCCACTGTGACAAATCTTTGTCTGTTGACCTGCAAGGCTTCGGAAGCAATAAATAACAAAAGTCAATTGGATGTCATTATGACTGATTGCACAAAAGCTTTTGACAAGGTCGATCATGGTTTATTGATAAGTAAATTAAGTAAGTTTAACTTTTCCAAAAGTGCATATACGCTGATTGAATCTTATCTTGAATCTAGGTCAATACAAGTTAAAGTGGGTAGATGTTTGTCTTCTGATTTTATTGTGACATCTGGTGTCCCTCAGGGGAGCAATCTGGGGCCCTTACTATTTACTTTTTTTGTTAATGACTTGCCCTTATGTGTTCAGCACTCTTCTTGTCTGATGTATGCTGATGACTTTAAGGTATACCGGGTGCCTACGAGATTACTTTCCGGCTGCCATTTTTTTATTTGTTCATTGATATCAACGAAACTTTGTAGGCTTGATATTCTAACGAAATGCCATTTTTGTGCATTCATGACAAGTTTTCCTGACTTCCGGTTTCACCGGAAATTACCGAAACTTTCGATTTTCAAATGGCACACCCTGTATATTTTTCGTTTTTTGGATTCTACAGATCGTTTTACGTCCTAATATACCACTTTTAAATCGAATTGTCCAAATTTCGTTTTCAAATTAAATTTAAACTAGAAAAAAATAATAACCTACATAGTAAAACAAAGATATTTGAATGAAAATTAAGAAAAATGTTGTGTTGTATTATATCGTTGGATCCGCTTCAAAATACTGCATTTAGTAATGTTATGAAAGTGATATGTTCCTATTCTAGTTTTTGAGCTAGGGCAAAAATACTAAAATAATGAAGTTTACAGGCTATCAAAAAAGTTTACAAAGATAAAATTCAGTTTGTATTTTTCTGAAATTGAGTAAAGTATGTAGTCATTTTAGGATGATCATGGCACTAGTTAAAAAATTAAAATTTAATTTAAAAACAAAATTTAGACAAAACTTGATTCAAAAGTGGTGCATTAGGACGTGAAACGATCTGTAGAATCCGAAAAACAAAAAATCTACAGGGTGTGCCATTTAAAAATTCAAAGTTCCGGTCATTTCCGGTGAAACCGGAAGTCAACAAAACTTGTCAATAATGCATGAAAATGGCGTTTGGTTATAATATCAACCCTACCAAGTTTCGTTGATATCGATAGACAAATAAAAAAATGGCAGCAGGAAAGTGATCTCGTGGGCACCCGGTATAGGGAAATTTGTGATGCTGAAGATTGTAGAAAGCTACAAAGTGATCTCGATTCAGTATCCAATTGGTTTCAGTTAAACAAAATGTATCTTAATGCTGATAAATGCTCAGTGATAACTTATACACGTAAAGTAAATGTTATTAAGTTCGATTACTTCATAAACAATGCTTCACTTACAAGACAAGATAAGTGTAGAGACCTAGGAGTTGAATTTCAGTCAAACCTAAATTTTTCTAGTCATTATAATAGTATTGTTAATAAAGCATACAGAGCGCTTGGGTTTATAATTAGAAATAGTAGGCATTTTGAAAGGATTGATTCTGTAGTAAAACTGTTCAATTGTTTGGTGAGACCTCATTTGGAATACGCTGCGGTTGTTTGGTCACCTCAAACCGAAGTTAACATCAACCTTATAGAGAAGGTACAGAAAAGATTTCTTAGATATCTTTATGTCAGAAGTTATAATGTATACCCATTGTTGGTGTCATATAGGAGTATGTTGGATGATTTTAAGATTCAATCGCTACACAGTAGAAGATGTATGCAGTCAGTCCTACTCATTTAAAACATAGTCAATAATCTTAAGTACAAGTCATCCTTATTGATAAATTATGTAAGTTTTCATGTACCAAAGATAAACCTTAGACTTTATGGTAACAAGATTTTTTCATGTAAAAATGTAAACAATTAATAATATGCAGTTGGATTGTAATAAATTTATTGAAAGGCATAATATTGACATTTTTGCTTGTCGAATGGGAGAGATCAAATCATTATTTTTGGCATAAGAACCTCGGCGGGCTTTACAAGGCATCTGTCTAACGTTCCTTTTTTTGTTATTTTTAGTATTTTATTGTTGTTTTTATTATTGTTATGTTCTGTCTTTTATTTTTTTTACTTATTTTTTTCTTGTCTTTTAGATTTAGGCACTCTTATAGAGTCCTTCCATAAACTACAGTAGCGCCCTCTTTCGACAACAACGTAAGTTCTTGTATTAGACAAGTGCTTGATTCCATTTACACAAATGTAATTTTTCTTATTAAAAACGATTTCAAAGCGAAATATATTTCATTATAAAGGTATGGTTGTTTACACGAAACAATCATATTTGATTACACTTCTTTTCTTGTAATTATTATTTGCCAAACACTTTTTATTATCTTTAATTCAGGCTATTGTGCATACCCACTACTTGTCATGCCTTTACCCAGGAACAGTTTCAAAAATTGTTGTGTTGTTAACTGTGGCAATAATTATGCCAATACAAGTTAGTCTGGGAGACGACCGCGCCGGAAATATCCTTTAACAAATTATTAACAAATTGAAAAAAACGTAACACTACCCCCACCGAGTTATGCCCTAACTAGAGTATCAGATTAAAGGTCTCTATGTCCTCTATCTAAAAAGTCGATCCTGCCTCGTGAGAACTTGCCGGAAAAAGGTGGCAGGGCAGCTTATTGGGGCAAGGGCCTGCGGTCTCAGCTTTGACACCTATCAAGTTTTGCACTGAATGATGTGTCAAATGAAAGGTGTCAATAAGTTGATTTAAGGTCTGTTCGCACAGAAATCATAAACCAGTCAGAGCGAATTTCATTGGTTGGAAACAGTCAGGAAACTAGTTCCAACCAATGAAATTGACTCCTTCTGGTTTGGGATTTCTGTGCGAAGAGATTTTAGATCAACTTCGACACCTTTAATTTGACACATCATTCAGGGCAAAACTTGATAGGTGTCAAAGTTGAGACCGCGGGCCCTTGCCCCAATAAGCTGCCTTGCCTACTTTTTCCGGCAAGTTCTCACGAGACAGGATCGACTTTTTAGATAGAGGACATCGAGACCTTTAATCTGATACCCTCCTTAGGGCATAACTCGATGGGGGTAGGTTATGTTTTTTTCAATTTGTTAATAATTTGTTAAAAGATATTTCCGGCAGCATTCGCTCTCAGGCAGGAATACCGTTTAATAGATGCACATAATACTATATATTGATAATAGTGTGGACACATAACTGGATCGGGGTAGGAAAAATGCGGTCGTCTCCCTAACTATGTGGAAATGTTCACTTCTACAGTTTTCCTAGTCGGCCCCATGATCAGGAAAGACGTAAAAAATGGATTAAAGCTGTCGGAAGAAAAATTTAAGTTCCTACACACCTCATAGGAACTACACACTGAGTTTTCATATTGATTTGGTTACTTTACTCTCTATCGTTTTAAGATCCAATTCAAAAAGTAGTAAAATGTGGGAGCCAGAAAGACAGTCGAGAATTTGTAGCGTCCATTTTATTGTTATACCTACCTGTAGCTCAACAGCATAAGGAGAGCTGTTTATGGAGGTTTGGCGCATAACATGCCCTTTCAAAATGGATAAGTTCCCTCCAAGTTTTCGTTCAACTACTTGCAATACATGTTCAGCTTTCACTAGAGCCACACCTTTTTTGTATGCAGCTTCGTGGTGATTAAATTCTATATTTTGGAAACCAAAATGTATTTCCAGCTCCATTTTTAAATGATTTTTCGAAATTCTAGTGAAAATTTGACAAACTATTAATACAAAAACTTTTGACATCTCTCACTAGGGGTCGCGGATTTAAATTTGTGACCGGTCCCTATATGTAATTACAAATTATTGTGTATGTAAGATGTATCAATAAATAAACAAATAAATAAATTGATTTCCGAAACAGAGAAGACAGCAAGTGCCTTAGCGATAGGGATAACGATCTTTATCCGGTACAGAGTGCCAGCTCAGGGTCTCTATTCTTGAAACCAAGGACCAGCGTTCTCGTGAGAACGACTTCTCTGTCGTCCTCAATGACATGCAAATGATAATATCATTATGAGTAACACAGGTGGAAAAGCTATTCTCATGGAAATACTGCTCCCCTGTTTCAAGAATAAGGGCCCAGGAGAGAAGGTGCTCCGTGTACAAAATTTCTCCTCCTTAGCAAAAAAAAAATAGGCGCGTAGCATTTGAGTATGTTACAGGTGAATTCCTGACAAAAATAGGCAACTTTAACATGTTTAAACTATTCTGTTAGTCATTCTGATAACATCTGTATACTTTTTTCCAAAAAAAACTTTTATTTTTGAAAATGAAATGATTTGAAAAACGAATTTTCTAACTGCTGCGAAAACGCCAGATATGAAAGGGACGTCACTTTCTCAAACATGCGAGGATGCCCGGGCCCCCTGCCCCCCCCCCCTTGGCTGCGCCACTGATTCGAAGTGCCAATCTGCAACTAAATCCCAAGAAGTGTGTCCTATTCCAGGAAAAAGTAAACTTCCTCGGCCATGTCGTCTCATCAAAAGAAATAGAGACAGATCCAGATAAAGTCCAAGCTGTGCGAGATTGGCCCAGACCAAAGAATAAACATGAAGTTAGAAGCTTTCTGGGACTCTGCAGTTACTACCGCCGGTTTGTCAAGGATTTTGGGCAGATTGCGAAGCCTTTACATGAACTAACTGAAAAGAACGCTCGTTTTGATTGGATACCTGAATGTCAACGGTCTTTCGTGGAGCTGAAAAATAAACTAACTAGTGCTCCAGGGATGAAAGTCTATTTATGTTAGAAATCGACGCTTCGCAAAGTGGAATAGGGGCTGTTCTTTACCAAATTCAAAACGGCGAAAAAGTAGTAATTGGATACTTCAGTAAGTCCATTGGAAAGGCAGAGAAGAATTATTGTGTCACCCGAAAGGAGCTTCTGGCAGTAGTAAGATCTATTGAACATTACCACATCTTTCTCTATGGCCGGAAGTTCCTAGTTAGAACCGACCATTCTGCATTGCAATGGCTGCTCAATTTTAAAAATCCGGAGGGTCAAATAGTAAGTTGGTTAGAGAAATTACAAAGGTATGACTTCCAACTCAAACATCGCAAAGGAAGGATTCATGCCAACGCCGACAACCTATCACGAAGACCATGTATTGAACACTCATGCAAATTCTGCCAAAGGCAAGAGGAAAAGGAGGCAACCAAAAATTCTGGAGTCGTTCAAAAAATAAGGCTTAAGAATTGCTACAACGACGCTTATACTGATAAGGACATTACGAGAGAAGACTTCGAAGAAGAACAAAATATGGATACGGAATTGAGAATGGTGCGTGGCTGGCTACAAGACGGACAACGACCTGGATGGTAAGAAATTTCCAGTTTGAGTCAAACGGTGAAGGGATACTGGCTGCAAGGGGACTCGTTGTGCCTGCGAGATGACTTGATCACTCGTAAATGGGAGAGTCTAGATGGAAAAAACCTGGTATATCAGACCGTTGTGTCACGGTCCATGGTGGACAGAGTGCTTCAAGAACTGCACAGTAGTAGGAGTGGCGGACACTTTGGAGTCAATAGGACCTTGGCTCGAGTAAAAGATAGGTACCATTGGATCAACTGTCGTAGGGATGTTGAAGAGTGGTGCAAGAGATGCGATCTCTGTGCTTCTAAGAAAGGACTCAAGACGCGATCCCGTGGAGAAATGAAGCAGTACTTGTCCGGTTCCCCTTGGGAGAGAATTGCCGTGGATATTGCAGGTCCTTCTTCTACGACGGAGTCAGGGAATAAGTACCTCATGGTTGCTATGGACTATTTTTCAAAGTGGCTAGAAGTAGTTCCCACACCCAATCAGGAAGCAGTTACTGTTGCGGAATCATTGCTGGAAAACGTCATATCCAGACATAGGGTACCGATGGAACTTCATACCGATCAGGGAAGGAATTTTGAGTCCGAGGTATGGAAACAACTGATGAGGTTACTGGGAGTAGGAAAAACGAGAACGACTGCACTTCACCCACAGTCGGACGGAATGGTCGAGAGGCACAATCGGACCATCAATCAATACCTCTCGATGTTTGTAGATGATCGCCAGCGAGACTGGGATAAACTAGTGCCTCTTTTCCTTCTGGCTTATAGAAGCTCTCAGCACGAGTTCACCGGCTATACACCATCTATGCTGTTGACTGGAAGAGAAATGAAGCTTCCAGTAGATTTAATGTTTGGCAGGCCTCTAGTCGATGAAGACGAGGCTGTACTTCCAGTTTACTTGGCTGATCTCCAGGACAGACTTAGAGTGGTACATGATTTCGCCAGAAATAAGCTACGTCTGACCAGTGACAGAATGAAGATGAGATTCGACTAACTTCAAAAATGAAAAAATTATCACAGTTTAAAATATTATCAATACTAATATAACTAGTGCAATGGAAATTATTGATAATTTTTGGGAAGTTTGCCCGAATGCATTTTTAGTTGAAAAAGAGCACGAGTGCACGTAGTGCACGAGTGCCTTTTTCAGTTAAAAACGCATGAAAATTATAAATATAAAAATTATAAATATATTTCCATTGCACGAGTTGTATTTAATGAGAGAATTTCATAAATCAAAAATTTAAATTTTTTGTCAAAAAATGTCAAAACACCAGTTTTCGCACTAGTTAGTATGCAATTATCTGATAATTTGCACTAGTGCAAATTATCGCGTAATTACAATCTGATTGGTTCAAATCAACAATCAAAACATGTCAATTTATTGTTGGAATACCAGTTTTGACAGATGTATGAAATTCTCAGGATAAAATGACCACACTGTAGGTACCGGGTGTACCACCACCTGTAACTGTTTTATGTAGGATCAAAAATAAAAAAGTTACAGGTGGTGATACTTTATAATTTGACACCCTGTACACGAAAAACTGCATGTATTATTCTGCGAATCTGGAGAAACATATAGGTATCGGAGAAAGAAACTAACACACAAAGAGTTGAAAGAGCCGGATCGGCATGATGGGTCAACATAAGGAAAGAAAATAGATAAAAAATAACATTGATTCGCGAGAGAATGATTCAAAGAAGCTCCACATATTTTTGATAATGTAAATATTTTTAGGAAACATAGGAAATCATCTTGAATAATGATATTCACCTCATCAAACTATGGTCTAATTCCAGAAAAATGTCGCAGTCCACCATTTTTTTGACATCGATTTCCAGGCAACTAACCCCTTTTGATATAAGATAAGAGCTCGTCATCATTCGATGAAAATTGTTGAAACATTGCGTTGAAAATAATACAGGAAATTGTAAGTGCCATTGTGGTATTACATTACAGCGTGACTCATGCCTGAATGTTATTCTAGATATTTTCCTGAATTGGTTGAATAGAAAATGCCCACCATCCTGTCAACGCGTTTCTTCTGATTAATCATTGAAAATAAATGGTGATTATTCAGACTCGTCTTATTAGTCATTTTTTCTACTGACATTTCATAATACGCTATTAAACGATTAAAATCTGTATTATAATGAACTTCATTACGATACAGATTTTCATTATAATACTCATTTTTAATATTATACAATCTTGATAGATGGCAGCACTAGTTAAGATATTGAACATTTTTAACGGTAATTTTGCGTAAAACAATTATTTTGATAACTATAAAAAAGAGTTCGAATTGTTTAAAAGTTACCTAAAGTTTGGGACAAAGAATAATTATTATGGAAATAATGAGTGATAAGGAAGAATTTTTACTTTATTCATTATTATACATTGTCAATAGATGGCGCCACCAATTAAGAAATTTTGAATTATTTTTTTTTTGAATGATGACAGCACTCTGTTTATAGCTTTTCCATGGTAATTTAGCGAAAAACAATAATTCCATGAAAAAAATACTTCGAATTGTTATAAAAAGTTACATAATATTTGGGATAAGGCATTATTATGGAAATATTGAGTGATAACGAAGAATTTTCACTAACACCTCCAAAAATTACAGAAAAGGCGACAACTGCAGGTAATAATATACAACTGGACAAGTCCAAGAAAATTTGCGAAAAATTATATGAACAATTTAGGGATTGGAAACACCAAAAACACATCGTCCTTCTCAGAAAATGTTTTGATAGTATATTTTGAAGAATTACAACAAAAAATGAAACCTTCAACTGTATGGATTACTCAATTATAAAAAAATCTCTATTCAAAGTTAAGCATAATGTTGACATATCTAAATATCATAAGTTTTATCAATGGCAGTAGAAAAAATAGTGTATGCAACTCTCATGTAATGGCCATTAATACACTCGCATGTTATATACGAAACTCGCCTGCGGCTCGTTTCGTATCCTACAACATGCTCGTGTATTAATGGCTATCATTACATGATCATTGCATAATATACTATTTATGGTGGGTTTATGAAGACACATAACATAATAATTAATAAGTAATAAAAACTACTTATAGCATAATTAGTTGGTAGTTTTCCTGACCGTCAAGTTTCTTCTTTCCTGGGATTTGGTCGTGCATTAAAACAAAATATTTGTGTGACGTTTCGGTATTTTTATTACCATCTTCAGACATACAGTTCTAAAATAAATCTTATTATCTATCAAGTATCTCTAAAACTTTTTTTTAACAAAAATCAAAGCGAATAAAATTACAAAATCTGGAACAAAACAACAAAACCCTGGAAGTTCTTATAATTGAAATCAATAGCCTGAACATAATAAATTGTTATGTAGCACATCAAATCACTAACTTGAAAAATAGACTTGAAGAGATAACCGCCCATTTACAAGGGGAACTCCTCATTCTGGAAGACTTCATTGCAAATCATCCAGATTAGGGTAGCGCCAAAACTAACACCAACGGAAAACAAATGGTAGAATTTTTGTTCGAAAACAACTTAGTCATATTAAATGACGGATCATCAACTATAGGATCAGAGCACCGGAAGAGGGACCAAGCCCTGTAGACATCTCCATCACAACAGCGCTGTACATGGACTGTCACTCAGGAACCCGGCTACAGCGATGATTTTCCTACAATCACCACAATCAACCAGAACTCAATACGTGCAAAGTCGGATTCTATAGTCAGATACCATTCCAAAAGTCAGTTCGCAAAAGCAAAATGGGTCGCATATTATGTGGATATTTATGATAACGTTAAAAATTTAAATCAAAACACAAACTTCAATGCACTGAACGATATAATAGAAGAAGTGGCAGCAAGTGGCTTATAAACATATTATCCCCAGAAAACTACAGAAGTAGAACAGGAAACCCTTGGTGGGATAAAGAATGTAGCCTCAAAATTAAAGAGAGGAAAACCAGTGCCGGTTTAAGGTAGTTGGCCGCCCGGTGCTACAAAAACGCAGCGCCCCCTGCCCATTCGAAAAAAAAAACAAACAATTTTTTTAAAGCATTTATTTCAAAAAATTTATTTAATTCTTTTATACAGGGTGTCCCAAGGAAAACAGTCCATCTCGATTTAATGGATTTGGAATGAGAATCTGGAGAAACGCTCGGACACGTCGATTTTTGATTTGAGAGGGAACCATTTTTCAATTTTTTTTTAACCCCCGTAGTTTTAACCCCCTAGCTAGGAGGATGGGCTACCCCCAAAATTTATATAGGGGATAGGGGTCGTGTCCTACCTCTTTTTAAAGGTCTGATCCAGTTCTTTATGACCCTAAATTTTTGTCTTATGATTTTCATCCGTAACGAAATGTCAAAATCTTGGAAATAGACTATTGTTTTAGTGGGAGTAAAAGCGATACTTATCTCCCCTTAATAAAAATACTTGAAATTGAAGTTTTTTATCATTATTAATAATCAGGTGACCACGTGAATTGTAAATTGTAAGTATGTTTATTAAGGGAGGCAAGTATCAATTTTACTCCTACTAAAAACAATAGTCTTTTTCCAAGATTTTGACAAGCTGTCATTTCGTTACGGATGAAAATAAGACGAAATTCTAAGGCCATAAACAACTCGATGAGACCTCTGAAAAGAGGTGTGACACGACCCCTATCCCCTATTCAAATTTGGGTGGTTGTTCTCCTCCTAGCTAAGGGATTGAAGCTACGGGGATGAAAAAAACTGAAAAATATTTCACCCTCAAATCAAAAATCAGCATTTTCGAACGTTTTTCCCGATTTTCATTCCAAATCGAAAAAATCGGGGTGGACTGTTTTCCCAGAGACACCCTGTATATATTTATTACGCAACGACGTACGGTTTCAGGAATTTAAGTAGAGCTGGGCATGGCTATAGAGACGGGCGTAATTGTACTTACTTATTTTTTCTATACGTATGGGTAGTAATCCCTAAACTGACTTGTAGCTTTTTGCTCTGCTTTTTCGTCTTATGGTTCAATACATTGAAATTTTAAGGGTCGTTACGCGCTTCGCGCGCCGCCCCTAAGATTTTGCCTACTGCACCCAAAAGACCCCTGGTTAAACCGGCCCTGAGGAAAACTCGTTCGAACCAATATAATGATCACCCCTCCATGGAAAATTACCTCAACCTTAAACATACCATAGCAAAAGGCAGAAGATATTTCAAAGAGAAGAAAAAGAAACCAGATGTCAAATTTTTGACATAACGCTTCCTAGACAAATGACTACCTAATTAATGATTGTCATTGTCATTAATTGTCATTTCAAACCATGAATTCATTTTAATAAATCTTGACATTTTTTCAGGTTTTAATATCATTTTCGGAGATAATACCTACCACATAATACCACGAGAGCTTCAAAATTACGGATCATTTTTCACGATTGAGTGTTTTCTATAATTTCACGAGTCCACGAGTCCGTAGGACGAGTGAAATTTGCAAAGAAAACACGCATGAGTGAAAAATTATCTGGTCCATTTTGACCATTTTAAAGCTCGATTGATATTTAGAGGATTATTTCATTCATTATAAAATAGACCCATCAGACAACGTCATTTTTTGAATGAATTTTGTTTAAATAAGTGATTATTTCACAAGACCTTGTTTATCAGCGATTACATTTTTGTTTAACTTTTTTGACAGAATTTTGATAGACATATTCTGACATTTTATAATAAATAGAACTCTTTGGATAGGATTCACGCCAACAATTCAATCCTATTTATTCAGGAAATAATCTAGCCGTATACCACTCGACCTATAAATTTAAATGGATTAAACTATCTAAATATTTTTTGCATAATTTTGCTTTTTGGCAAATAGTTTCATGCACAATAACTTTTAAATCGCTTCGCGGTCTCGGGCTTTTATCTCTCGGGAAGTTATTGTGCATTCAACTATTTTCCAAGCAAAAGCATGCTCAAAATATGTTGGATAGTTTAATCGATTAAATTTAAAGCTCTTGTGATATAATATATGATTATTTCACGAATGAAAATGCAAAAAATATGTTGCTAACAGCGTCCATATTTGTTTGTATTGATACAAATAAATGGTTGCTAGCGTCAGCAACCGTTTGTATCAAAAATTAGCATGATAACCATATATACGATTAACATGGGATAATATTCGCTGTCATTATTAATAATTATTATTATTATTTTTATTATTATAAACGAAAAACCCTAAGGGTCCTTTTGTACGGGTAAGTTTACCCCCATAAAGTGTTCTACTGAAAAGGGACCTCAAGCCGGCGTACTAAATCTTCAATAAGCACCCTAAAACGCTATAATCTCAAGAAAAAGCAACGTCGTGTAAATTTCTAAGTGGCACCCATCCAAGTAGTAACCGCGCTCGACGCTGCTTAGCTTATCATCAAATTTATACTTCATTTTTTTTTCTTCAAAAATGTCCCAATGAAACCTATTGAGATATTTGAGATTTTTGAGTTTTTTTTTTTAATTTTTTTTTTTTTTTTTTTTAAATTATATAAAGCAAAATGAGCTCTAACCAATGAATAAAAAAAAAAAGATGTCGTTCCCATTTAAAAAAAAGATCAATGACGTCATATCTTGGAGAGGATTTTTTTTTGCCTATATCTCTGTGTAACTTTTCCCTACACGTCTTCTTATATCTATTTCCAAAATTTCATCAAATTCCATCGAGCCGTTTTCTCAGAAAAATGCCAACACACAGACGGAAATGTGCCACCTTGCCAAAAAGGCTTAAAATGATCCAAAACGTCAAGATTTAATGAAATTTTGACATGTTCAAAATCGGGCTATCACCATAGCTTCCTATATCTAGGAAGCTAAAAAATCATAAAATACTTCTCCACTCTAAACAGAAACTCTGATATCAAGGAAATACGGAATAAAATAAAATAAATTCTGTGGAATATATTCAAACAAAAAAATTAAAATACCCAGCAATCCTTTAAGATTACAAATTCTTAAAAACATGGCAGTCACACAAATAGACCCAGAATTTGAGTCCCAACAATTCACTATAAATGAACTTAATGCAGCCATAAGATATAAAAAAGACTCGGCGCCAGGAGTCGACTTCCTACTCCATGATAGAAAATCTCCCAATCAAAGCAAAGGAAACCCTTCTCAACATTTATAACGGCATCTTGGGAGGAAAGAGCTCCCTCAGGCATGCACAGAATATCTAGTAATGCCCATAAGCAAACTTGGAGAAAACTCTGATACTCTGGAAGGTTACAGACCAATAACTTTGGCCTCCTGCTACTTCAAATTTATGGAAATAATGCTAAGGAACAGAATCGATTGGCAGATGGAAAATAAAAAATGATTTCCTTAATTTCAGATTGGATTTAGGAAAAAATCCAGTGTTCACAACAACTTTGCTTTCCTCATCACCTGCATTAACCTGGCTTTCGTGCAAAATGAAGTGGTCGTGGCAATATTTCTGGATATCAAATCAGCGTTCGATGCAGTGAATATTGGCAAAGTATATAAAAAACTCATATATTACAACGTGCCAACATCACTTTCAAAATACTGAATAGCAGGAACTTATTTATTAGAAACAACCAGAGCCACATAATCGGTCCAGAATAAGTATCCAAAGGACTCCCTCAGGGGTCTCCACTCACTCAGCACCATTTTATTCAACTTATACATGAAGGATATTTTCGAACTCGTGGATAGGTAAATAGTTATTATGACTTATGCAGATTGTTCAGTTTCGTCTACGCGCCCTGTATATAGTTGTAGGTTAAATTGGGTACTTAGGATGTCAAATCCTATTTGGGAATGGTAATTGATTCGTTTTTTTTTTCTCTTTACTTTTGTTTTTTTTTTTCAATTCTAATTGAATTGCGCATGCCTAAGAATTGATACGGCTTTGCTAAATTTGGCTTTTAAAAATGCGCGCGTTAAACGCAGAAAAAGGATATCTGCAACGTCCGACGAGTAAAGTCAATCGCCAAAAACACTCTGTCCGTTTCGTGTGGTTCGAGAGAATAGACCTGCGATTTCGTTTGCACTCCTTCGCATTAGACTTGAACTTCCTGAAAGAGCTGGCCACCCGAGTGGAGTTTGGAAGTAAAGCCAGGTAAGGTGAAAAAATATCCTTTTCAGTTTCGATATCTTTCAATTTCAATTTAAAATCTTTCATCGATTATCATTCTATCAGCAACATATGGATTTTCCAGTTTTAATTTCGCACACAGACGATATCGTCCGTCATACTCACAAAGGGGAAAAACATTCCAAACCTGATAAATAAAATGAACGTTTCCATAGACAAAATAAACAATTGACTCAGAAACAATGATCTTTCAATTTCACCAACAAAATGTGAACCAATGTTCTTCACCAAGGCAAAAAGAAGGAGACTTTCACCCAATCATGATTCAACAACAACAATTAGCTTTTTCAGAATCAATCAAATACTTGGGTATGATCATCGACAACCAACTTAACTGGAATAAACACACGGTGTATGTCACACAAAAAGCCAGAAAAGTCATCATCATTTAAAAAAATTTCGGCAATGTACGGTGGAGGGCTAACCCACAATCATTAATAAACATTCACTCTGGAATCGTTAAGGTACGGTTTGTTAAAATAGTGCGCGACGCAGAACTCACAACTCACAACGTAAACGTCAGCGGAATCTGTTCACCACGATGTTGGCACACTGCTGACGCTGTACGTCGCGGTCACCTACGCAACCGTAACAAACCGGTCTATAAAATTTACACTCGGTTACTCGGTTGATTTTAACAGACTTGCGCGGCGTTCAACAGAATGTGAGTTGTGCGTCGCGCACTGCCCTAACAAACCGTACCTTTATGTCCCATTTGGAATATGGAGCATTTCTTCTTAACGTATAAGCAAGAAAAACTCAAATAAAATTAAAACGCTTCAATACAATTCACTAAGAATAGTACTCGGATGCACCAAATCGACACCAACAAACGTCCTCCTGGCAGAATCCAACCAAATGGACTTCAGCTTCAGACAGTTATGGCTGGGAACTACATTTTTTACTAAAGCAAGTAACATTCATCAACATCTGATCGTTCCTTTGAATAAGGCTATCAAAATACATTACATGACCAATGCAAACTATTGTAGAGAAAAAGACATTCCCTACCTGGTTCAGGCTTCCAACTATTTCTTCCCTTACAGAAACAAAAAAAAAAATCGACATACTGCCATGCTATAACACTAAATATGAAATTCAAATAAGAAATATCTGTACCACCAATGTGAATATTGGTAAAAGAGAACACTGCAAAAATAAAACTCATGGCTGACACGGAAAAGTTTAGAAAAGATTTCGCACTCACTTACACCGATGGATCAGAAAAGGAATTTAAAGCTGGTTTTGGCGTACACTGTCCTTCCTTGAAATACAACTTCAGCTGCAGACTGGGTTCGACATCTGCTCAGCGGAAATAGTAACCATCCACGAAGCCATTATATTCATAGCCACGAGAAGCATCAAAAAACCAATTATTTTCACCGATTCTGAAAGTGCATCAGACATGGACTATGAACCCAGACATGGATAGTTTAGCATTTTTACCTATTCATTGTTAACCTGTATTTTAACAATAAAAAAGGTGTTGTTGTATTGTCAAAGTTAGTTCTGCGATTCTATGGTTCTGCGTGTGTCAAAAAATCTCTCCAAACATCATCAAATTTCTTCAAATATGCCATTCTCTTTAACAAAGGAGAGAGCAGTAAGTATGACACAAAAAACAATAAAATGGATTTCCGGAAGATATGAAGTAGATCTTCCTTGGAAGGCAGACAATATAAATATACCTGAGTCAAAGTAAATGGCTATGCAAAGACTCTTTTGTTTGGAAAAGGACAAAAATCTGGCAAAGGCTTATCAAATTGAAGTGGAGAAGTTGTTAGAAAAAGGTTATGCGGTACCTGTAAGCGAAAATCAATTAGCCAAAGCTGACAAGTTATGGTATTTGTCTCATTTTCCAGTTTACAACCCAAATAAAGGAAAAGTCCGTTTAGTTTTTGATGCAGCAGCCAAAACTCATGGATATTCTTTAAATGACTTCTTACTTACTGATCCAGATTTGTTATATTCACTCTTCGGTATATTACTGAAACTTGGTAAGCACATAGTGGAGCGACGAGCAAAGTAGTGAGCAGTGAGGAGAGCAAAGCAGCGAAAACTAACACACGAGATTAAATTGTTTGACACATAGTGAAGAGCAGTGCGGAGATTTAGCAGCGCTGTTAATATCGAGCAAAGCGACGCGTTCAAGCAAGTTTGATTTCTCTACTTTGCTCGTTTGTCTCTGTGTTGTAAAAATAGACGTTGAATAATTATTAATAAGTAGTATTTTTGTTAAAAATCCATTGTGGGACCAAAAAGATCCCCAACATCATAACCGATACATAATAGATAAGTTGTGGGATGATGTAGCAGGAGAAATGAAGTCAACAATTAAGTGAAAAATGTATTGTATTATTAATTGATTGCTGCTGGACCAGTTGGGTTTAATGTTAAAGTTAGAGCATTTTTTTACCAATCTTTGTTCTATTTCTCCAAAATGTAATCAAAAGTTTTAATATTCATTCGAAGATAAGAGTGAAATTTTTCTGGATGTTGCCGTAATTCCCCATATAAATGTTGATATTCGCCTAATCGAAGTCTGCTTCTGTTTATATGGTGTGCACTACACCTTCTTTTTTTTTTTCTGTGTCTTCTCATTAAATACCAAATTCTTAAAGACGACGTTTCAGTTAAAACCAAATTATTAATTTTTATCTTTTTCACTCGAGTATTAACTCGCCACTATGTGCATACAATTCTTTCATCTACTCTCTGCTCCATTAACGCTCTGCTCTCCGCGCTGCCCGCTGCTCTGCTCACCGCTCCACTATGTGCTTAACCTTAGAATTCATAAAATAGCATTTGCAGACGATATAAAAGAAATGTTTAACAGAGTCAGAATTTCTGAAAAAGATACATATTCTCAATGTTTTTTGTGGCGAAATATGAAGAAAAATGCCCTAATTAGAACCTATCGTATGGTAGCGATGAGCGAGCTGGAATAGGTTGGGATGATTTTATAACTCCAAATATTCATTCAAAATGGTGTAACTGGCTGAAAGAATTGCACGAAGTTATGGAAATTGAAATTCCTCGATGGTATTCTATTAAAATTTCAGAAACAAAAACTGTTGAATTGCACTCATATGTCGATGCAAGTGAAGAGGCATATGTAGCAGCAGTTTACCTGAGAATTTTATATAAGGAATACAATCAAGTTAAGATTGTTCTTGTTGCATCTAAAGCTCGAGTGTCTCCACTAAAGACTTTAACCATACCAAAACTAGAACTAATGGCAGCAGTAATGGGAGTAAGACTATCTCAAGAAATAGCAAAGCATCTACAGTTTGACTTCCAAAGAAAATAATATTGGTCTGATTCAAAAACTGTTCTGCAATGGCTAAAAACTGAGAAAAAGCTCCAAACATTCGTTGCTGTAAGAGTTGGTGAAGTTTTGGAAAGTTCAAATCTGGAAAAATGGAGTTGGGTGTCTACAACGACAATGTTGCTGGTGTTTGCACAACGAGTACCTCAAAAAATACTTTGACTCCGAATGATTGGTGGTTCACAGGACCAAATTTCCTACATTCTCAAGAAACTAACTGGCCCAAAATTTTAACATCAAATTATGAAGAAACAATAAAAAAAATTATTTAAATTGTGGAAACTAAAAATGAATGTAACATCTCCGATGATCTGCTTAAAATGAAAACTACTTACACCTGGATTAAATTACTGCGAATAACAGCAAGAATGCGAAAATGCTACCTGAAACTGCGAAAACATAAAGAATATAAAAGTTATGTGATTCCGGAATATTTAAAGTGGGCAGAGCAGCAATGGTGGAAAGCAGTACAGCAAGATTGTTTTCCAATCGATTTGAAAAATCTACGCAACAAAATTCTGAACAAAAATGGTCGTTTAAATAAGTTTTCAATAATTTTGGACTCAGATAATATAATAAGAATTGATAATAGAATTCCAAGAAACAAAAGAATAGAATTTATAACAGATGGTCCAGTTATTTTAGATGGAAATCACCCTTATACTTAGACAATGTTCTTTCATTACCACATCAAAAACGCTCGTTATGGCATAGAAACTGTTATAAATGAGTTAAGACAAGACTTCTGGATACCACACATTAGATCTCAAGTGAAAAAGTTTCTAAAGGAATGTCCTGATTGCAAACGAAAAAATGCCACACAAGTTACTCCAAGAATGGGTCTTTTACCAGAAGAACGGTTATTTCAAAATGAGAAGCCATTTACAGCAACTGGTTTAGACTACTTTGGTCCTTTAATAGGTAAAATAGGACGAAAAACGGACAAACGTTATGGTGTTCTCTTCACATGCATCACCAGTAGAGCAGTCCATGTCGAAATTGTACATTCACTAAACACAGATTCCTGCATCATGGTGATTAGAAGATTTTTGGCAAGACGTGGACAGGTTAAAATTATATGGTCTGACAACGGGACAAACTTGCGAGGAGCTAGTCGGGAACTGCAAGAAGCATTTGCAGAATTCGATATCAATTTAATGCAAGGCACCCTAACAAATCGTGACATTAAATGGAAGTTCAATCCCCTGTCTTCCCCACACATGGGTGGATGCTGGGAACGACTGAGAGGATGTTTCAAAAGAGCCTTAAAGGCAATTATGAAAGACAGACATCCATCAGAAGAAATATTAATGACCTTATTTTGTGAAGTTGAATATATTTTAAATAGCCGACCATTGATTCATGTATCAGATAATGTATATGATGATTTGGCTATAGCTCCAAATGATATTTTATTGTCAAATAGTTACACCTGGATTGTTTCAAAAAAGAGATGGCGAGTATCCCAGTATTTAGTTGATTTAATTTCAGAAAAGATGGTTGGGGGAATATCTACCTACTATAATTCGTGCTACAAAATGGCAAAAAGATGATAAAAACCTAGAAGAAGGTGATGTTGTGATAATAAATGACGATAACTTTCCACGGGGCCTATGGCCTTTGGGATTAATTGTTAAAACATTCACTGGCCCAGATAAAATAGTACGAGTTGTAGAAGTAAAGACATCACAGGGAATATTCAAACGACCTGCACGAAAAATATATAGATTGAATCGTGTTGACAAAAGTTAACACGGGAGGGAGAAGAAAATGGAGAGAAAATATCAACTATTAATTAATTTATTAATTATACCTATTCATTGTTATCCTGTTTTTTAACAATAAACAAGGTGTTGATGTATTGTCAAAGTTAGTTCTGCGTGTGTCCAAGAATCTCTCCAATCATCATTAAATTTTTTCAAATATACCATTCTCTTTAACACACATCCTCTAACTTACTTATTGGTTGTTCCATTATAAAACCATATAGTACAGTGGGAATCATTGCAATTGGCACACACTATATAAATATCCCTCGTAATGTGTCAAATCTGACACACAGTAATAGCAAAATGCTGCATTAAATAGATTTATTGGTTAGAATTTTGACTTAATACGAGGGATTTTAAAGAATGTGTGCCAATTGCAATGATTCCGAGTTCCGACTGTACATATTATGATGGTTGAAGACATGATGCAAAATAGTATTCGTTTATTTTTATGATAAAATGCTTACTTCAAACTCTTTAATTTACCACTTTAGATTGTGAAAGAAAGATCGTTCCGTTTGATTGTCGCTAATGGCGCTTACCATGCTATTCGTCTTTTTCCTGATAGTTCAATTTAAATGCGGAAAACATGTTGATTTGGCACGCTTGGTACCCTGTAGATTTGAGACACATTGTCCCTTTCTCGGAGGCTTCCACATCTCACAACCACACTCATTTGGCATTTTACAACATTTAAACCCCGACTTAAAGTAAACACAAAAAAAAATATCTAAATTCTGCCCGACTTATGACTTAAAAGGTTACGTAGGTACCTACAGTCCGTCGATTTTAATCTGATACTCCAAAGGAATGTGAACTGGTGGCTTCCTACGTTATTACGCCAATGGTGACCTGACGTCACACCTGTTTTTGCCATATGCTTCACCCCCTCGCTCCTCATACGGAATAACGGAAAGTGTCAGATTAAAAACGACGAACAATAGTCAACAAATTTTTTATTAAATAATGAAAATCAAGCTTGCAAGCAAAATTACTAAAATACGCATAAAAAACACATATTTAAAATAAACTTGCTTGGTCGCCACACCATATTGAATTTTGTGTCTGACATATGAATTGGATTGCCTTAATAAGGGATTTCGATTTCCATTAGGTTAAGTTTTTATCTTATGTTAAGTCTTATGTTATGTTATGTGTCTGTATAAAGCCACCTTTAGAAGTTACAAGTCTCATCCTACCATTCTTCTTTTTAGTTTAATCCTTGTTTAATCTCAGTTTTATTCAATAATTTACCAAACCAACTAAAACAATAAATATTCTGACATTGACATAATTGAAACAATTAGCTAACAAGATATGAAACAAATTTAACTTTAACAGTAATTATCCTTATTAGTTTAAATAAGTTCAGTGACGACCTTCAATCCCTTTGACAATCCCAATGCTTGGTATTTCCACTAATGGTGGACTTATACTTAAATAAATGTATTTAAATATTTTAAAAATAATTTCTGTCCTATTAAACATGGCGGATGCAATGTGAATAGTTTATAGATAAAATAAATTGATGTGGTCGTCGGAAAATGCACGCCTATCTCGCGTTTATAACCTTGAGCCTATAGTGTGTAAACATTTTCAATTGGTGTGTTGCAATGTAGTAAAACGACTGAGAAGTGCATTTAGAAGTTTAATTGGAATTTTATCTATAAGTAATCTAAACTCCGTTTTTCGGTTTTAAAAACTCCTTCAATTTTTTTTTGTAGAAAGTGAAAATCCCAAACCCCACCACTAACGGATGAGCTGGATAGACAAACAAAAGTCACGACGGAAAATTACGGGAGGCCGGGATCCGGGAGAATCTGTCCAAGTGAGTACCTATATTTATAAATTCATCGCACTTTCATTTGGAGTTTTTCAAGTGAATAAAAAGGAAAATCGACGAGTGGGGAATCTGAAACCCATCAGCTGACTGAGTGGATTTAAGCCAAGGCCGGATAAATCATTTGTTGTTTATTTGCACTGTCACAAACCTGAATCTTGGTTTAGAGAAGAGGCATTTGTGAATATGTTTTAGCTGTTTTAAGGCTTTGAATCTAAACGTCCAGATGAGATCAATAAAAAACATATGTTTAAATGTAGGTTTAATTATTCATTTACGAGTAAATAAGAACAGAAATAATGAAATACATATTTAATGAGCCAATTAATATGAGATCTAATTATATTTCTTGAAATTATTTTACTAATCAAAACACGTCAGTAGCAGAAAACAAGTCTTAAAAAAAAAAATTAAACAGGTAAATGCCAGTGGAATCTATAAACAAGCTATCCGGAAAACGTGAGTTTTAAGTTTGCAAGACTTGATAAAGTATGTCCCTCACCTGTTCAAAAGGGGTTATTTTGCTCAAAACTGACTAAACGAGTTGGTCTGTTCCTTGTGGAACACTAAAGTATGTTTAGAGCAGCTTTCTGCTGAAGGTTAAAAAGAAAATTGTTAGGATGACGCATGTGAAAAATGCAAGAAGTGAAAACAATCCGATTACAACTGAGCATAAGGAAATGCAGAGCAAAGGGAACAAAAGTACTACAGCTCTAATTACTGAGAATATCAGTTACAAATTCCGTTTTGGGTAAAGTATAAAAATACTATTACCCTTCATCTTCGATATCAAATCAAGAAAAAACATCTATTACTTTTTCTATACGTGGTTTTTGCAAATTTTAGGATTAAACATGGGCTACCGAATCGATATTCTTATGAGGCAAGTTGTACAAACCAAAAATCCTTTATAACAACATGATTTGTGAGAAATAAACTACAATTACATTTATATGGCATATTCGACCTTTCATACCTACTTGTTTTTTATAGTTGATATGAACCGGTCTCAATAGAATTACGCGATAATTGATCTTATGCAATTTCCACTTTTTCGCACAGATATAAAACAAGCCTTGCTAGAAATATTAGTTTGTTGTGATTTGGTTTGCATGTTCTGGGAGGAAACTGTCTCGTAGAATATAAGAATATCATTTATACAATGAAAATGTATATGTATTCATTGCAACGGACATATTGAGAGGAGTTGAATTTAGGACGTTTGAGGACGGTTCTCGGCTCTATCATGAGTTTATACAGTGTCCACTGGTTTCCTGGTTTGTGAAGTTGCATCATGTTGTTGAAAAACAGTCCCCTCCTTTTAATAAATGTTTGTCGTGCTCCAGAGTTTGGTAATGGCAAGGTCAGTTGCATTTTCGAGCAATTCAAAATAAGTTTCTATTTATAAAAAAAGACACAACAATATTATTGCCGAATAATCCGGCTCGACAGGATGTTGAGTTCGCGTCTCTCGAAATAAATGTGGATTTTTGTGGGTCCAATACCTGCTATTATTATTGTGATGATTAACTTGGTTATTTAGTAAATATAGCTTCGTCAGAGAAGCAACTGTGAACTAAATTGTTATAATCTGCGGTCTATCATCATCCATGCACCTATTGAGTTTTGTAAGAGTGGATCTTCGAAATTGGATGAATATTGCTTGATGGATAATAATAAACTGTATTCCATGAATTGATACATCAAAAGTTGAAAGTGGTTGAAAGAAAAGTTCATAAAGATAATCGGTCGTATAAATAAAGTGGAGCAAAAGCATTTGCTTCTGTTTTATGCATATGAGCCATTGACAATTATATTAATAATACCATCTTGTCACAGCTAGAAAATACCAGAAACAGGTTCACAATAATTATGTAACTCCCTAAAAAAGTTGAAATAATACAGGGTGTCCCACGGTGGATGGCGTATTAGACGTTTATGGAGAACTAAAAAGCGGATCATTTTGAAAATTTGGCAACCGGGATAAACGACCATTATCTACACTTTAAAAATATTTTTGTTTATGCGGTGTTACCGCTTTTACTCTAAACCAGTGGCAACATTGCTATTTTAAATGGAACATCCTGTATGTTATTGCATATTTGGATTCTACGTAAAATTCTGAGCAGATTTCATGTGATATACCCTATACCTAAGTTCAACCGTTTTGGAAATATTGACAATTGAAAATTGACTTTTTGCAACTTTGACAGGCTGTAAAGCCTGAACGGTTAATTTTAAAGGAAAACCGATTTTACATTCCTATCTTAGATTTTCATAAACTATCATTTGACACCAACTTTGAATTTAACCAGAGATTAAATTTAATTGGAATTTGTAATCATGGATTAAATTCACAGTTGATGTCAAATGATAGTTTATAAAAATCTAAGATAGGAATGTAAAATCGGTTTTCCTCTAAAATTAACCGTTCAGGCTTTACAGCCTGTCAAAGCTGTAAAAAGTCAATTTTCCAACGGTTAATATTTCCAAAACAGTTGAACTTAGGTATGGGGTATATCACATGCATGAAATCTGCTCAGAATTTTACGTAGAATCCAAATATGCAATTACATACAGGGTGTTCCATTTAAAATAGCGATGTTGCCACTGGTTTGGAGTAGAAGCGGCAACATCGCATAAACAAAAATATTTTTGAAGTTTAGGTTATGGTCGTTTATTCCGGTTGCGAAATTTTCAAAATGATCTGTTTTTTCAGTTCTCCATAAAAGTCTATACGTCATCCACCGTTGGACACCCTGTATTTTCATATATAATATCACGAGAGAAAAAAAAATTGTCGGGGATAATACCACGAGAGCTTCAAAATTACCGATAATTTTTCACGATTGCGTGTTTTCTATAATTTTACGAGTCCGTAGGACGAGTGAAATTTGCAGAGAAAACACGCATGAGTGAAAAATTATCTGGTTTATTTTGAAGATCAAGTGGTATTTAGAGGATTATTTCACGTATGAGAATGCAAAAAATATGGAAATAAATATGTATTAAACGATTTGAACATCTTAACAATCAATACAAATAAATGGTTGCTATCAGGAACCGTTTGTTTGTAGAGAATTTTCGCTGTAATTCTGAAAATCGTCACTTGTCTTATGGGATTTCTAACACATGAGTGGAATAATCGGCAAAATTTTCGAAAGGTAGATATGAAACTTTGTTGCTTGGCAATTTCGCGAATGACATTTTTGACAAAATCACGAGCCGTCAGAGTGTGTGTTAGAAAAAGACCTTCCTCGTTTTCTTTACAGATATAAAGTCCTTTTCCGACATATTGTTTCTTATGACAAAAACCGGAATATTTTTTTTTCTTGGAAACCGTTGGAGATAAACTTATCAAACTTTATATCAGTGAAATCAGCAAAAGCAGAGGTTTCCAATGAGCTGTTAATATATAGGATGTCCTATTAAAAAAAAAATGGATTTTGGATCGAAATCCAGCCAAATAGAAAAAAACTGAGAACGTCACTGAATTCTGCTTAAAAAAGTGTTTCTAGAAAGTCTTTACAGAAATCAATTATTCTCATAAACAAAAAAGTTATAAGGGTTTCACAGTATTGCTCAAAATCGAGAATCGCCCTCTAGCTGCTAAACGGTTAAAGATATCAAAATGCAGTCTGCACCAATGAAGATTTCATGAAATTTGAGCATCAGAGTGGGAGGTTCATTTTTTTCTATCTCTGACAATAAAGGGTGTTTCCTTAAGAAATTGTCCAATTTGGACCACCCTGTACTTTAAGTATCTTGGTGCTTGTAAAAAAATCTTGATCCTAACTCTTGCGGAAAATACCTCTCCGCACTTGTTAGTATAATAACTATTCTGCGCCATGTTAATCACATATTCAATATGCTTGATCCACTTCAGCTTTCTGTCTAATATGACTTCCAAATACCTATAATTTTCAACCCACTCAATTTCTGTATTCAACCCCCCTATATTTGATAAAGTTTGTGAGGCTTTCGCGGCCCAGGTTTATTGATAAGGGGTTTTCATTCGGGCTTAATGGCCGTCGTAAGTTGGAATTTCTTCCTGACAATCGCAGTCTGCTACCAGAATCGGACATGGAAGCACCTCTGAAGATGCTAGCCACGCGTGCTTGCGAAACGTCAGGAAGAAATTCTAACTTACGACGGCCATTAAGCCCGAATGAGAACCCCATATAGGGGATATTTGTTGTTGGATTATTTCTGCTACTCTTGAAAAACAACATAGCTTTAGTTTTTTCTGTTGATATATCCATGTAGTCAACCATCCAAGGACCTTTTTTTTCAGTTATACATGTAAACCCCATACTTTGTGAGTGGCTTGCTTACATCAAGTCCTACAACTTTTCCTCTACGACTTTTCTCGGAAATGGCACGTATGCGCGCAGGCGACTCGCAAACATTTTAGGGGTATCGGACTCCCCCAATTTGCCATTATTTTTGTCGGCCAAGTTGATTTCCGTGATTTAGAAATAAAAATCAAACATTATTCGTGAAATTAGATTTTCATGTATCAAGAAACATAACCACGTCAGATCGACATTTTGGGGGTATCGGACTCCCCCAATTTGCCATTATTTTTGTCGGCCAAGTTGATTTCCGTGATTTAGACATAAAAATCAAACAGTATTCGTAAAATTAGATTTACCTACATGTATCAGGAAACATAGCTACGTCAGATCGACATGTTTGCGAGTCGCCTGCGCGCATACGTGCCATTTCCGAGAAAAGTCGTAGAGGAAAAGTTGTAGGACTTAATGTAAGCAAGCCACTCACAAAGTATGGGGTTTACATGTATAACTGAAAAAAAAGGTCCTTGGATGGTTGACTAATGTTATTATTAACCTTTAGCCATCCTGTTGTAGTATAAAATACTCGGGTTCGTTCAGCAAGATTGAACGGTGTGAATTTTTATTACCTCTTCTTTTAACAAATCTTCTGAAAACGAAATGGAAAACGAATAGGACCTACGCTGTGGAAACCCTCTAAATTTTACTTACTGGACATGCGCCCGACAATAGCAAAAATTTGGGAAATTTAAGGGAAGTTGTGATATGTGAAATAAACGAAAAATTTGTGAAACGTGTAGTAATTTAAAGAAAATCGTACCGTTCTGGACCTGGAACTAACAAGGGGAAAGAGCACGGCAGAGAAACCCTCGCTCTAACATTCCTCAAAAATCAAAACATACTGTGTCATTTTAATACACACCCCAAAAAAATTAACGCATCACACACAAAAATAGATTTTTTAAAAATATTTTAATGAAAAAAAAAAATAGTTAATGCAGTTTACGCTATTAAGACATTGAAGTTGAACTCCTGAGAGGTATTGTTTATGATAGTATTGATGTAATATACCAAGGATGCAAGAAAAGTAAAATTGGGAATATTTGTGAAAGTTTTATTGAATTAATTTAGAGTAGAAACAATACGTTAAGGGAATTGACAAGCAAACAATTGGCTTTCTAGTATCTTGTGTGTCCTCCTCGAGCTCTTATCACAGCTTCCATACGTCGCGGCATACTTTGGAACAAATTCTGGACGTATTGCTGCTCCATACCATCCCAAATTAGAGTCAGCTCATTTTGAAGGTCATGAAGGGTTCGGAATGGATTACGACGCTGCTGTAAGGTCCATCCAAGGTGGTCTCACACGTGCTCGATCGGATTTAGGTCCGGACTTCGTGCTGGCCAGTTTAGGCTGACAATATTGACGTGTTGGAGGTATTCTGTCACGATCCTAGCAGTGTGTGGGCGCGCATTATCGTGCATAAACACAAAATTTTCACCTAGAAATGGACCATACGGTACAAGGTGCTCTTGTAAAATGTCCCTTATGTACCGATCAGCCGTCATTCTTCCTCCATTTACCGCGACAAGCTCTGTACGCCCATGGTATGAAATTCCACCCATATCATAATTGATCCGCCACCAAAACTTTCGGTTCCTCGAAAGTTGCACTGCATATGGCGCTCCCCAGGTCTTCTATAAACTGGCATACGCCGATCTGAGGTATATAAGCAGAATCTGGACTCGTCAGAAAAAAGAACGTTGGACCAGTCCACCATACCCAAGTCAGCGTGTTCCCTAGCGAACTCTAATCTGGCAACGCGATGTTCCCTAGTGAGGCGGGGCCCGTAGCTGGAACTCTGGCCCTGATATCGTACTCCCTCAAATGATTTCTAACTGTTTGTAGACATATATGGGTATTTCGAGCTGCTAGCAATTCGTTTTGAAGAAGTCGCGCAGTGCAATGTCGGGTTCTCAATGCAGTTAACCTTAAAAAATTATCATCCCTAGCGGTTGTTACTCTTCGCCGTCCCTGCCCTGGTCTTCGAGAGTATTGTCCAGTTTCTCTGTGACGCGCTAATACTCTCGAGATTGTACTCTGATTAGTACCCAACAGGTTAGCCACATAGCGTTGACTCCTTCCTTCCTCAATCAGGGTAATTGCCCTTACGGCCTCCACTTGACTCAAATTACGTGTTAAACGTTGATTTTCATTCATAATTAAGACGATCAAAAAAGAAAATGGCGCACCAAAACACTTTTCACAATAATAACCAGCTTAACTTGGCCAAACTTATTGTGTAGAAATTTGTCTTTATTGTACCTACCTTTCGTAGGTTTTTGCGGTTTTTGTTGTAAATAAATTGATACCATCAGAAAACATTTCGTTTTTGTTTGTAGTTATTATCTTTAACATAGTACTATACTAAAATTATACGAGGTGTTTTATAAAAGTACAAAATACGCAAAAAATGATGAAAATGTAAGTGATGCGTTAATTTTTGTGGGGTGTGTAATAATTTGTGAGTCAATTCAAATTCAAATTCTTTATTGGTGTTCATACACAGTGTGCTTACACAAGTCAGTAATAATATAAAACTCACAGCAAAATAATGTGCTATGGTACTATTCATCACAATCAATAATAGTTATTTATACACCAAGTGAGTTAAATGAATGTTTATTCATGAGAAGAAAGTTTAACCCACGAGCCCTAGCGAGTGGGTTAATTTTCTTCGAATGAAAAAACATTTTAACTCACGTGATGTATACAAAATTTTATCCCATTTTGATGGACATTTAGAAATTAAGTACTAAATAGGAATCAAATTATAAAAAGAATTCATATTTAGCTAGCGCTAATGTCTAATACCCATTGAAACTGGTAGTTGCTAAGGTAGGTATAACTAGTTATTTGTTTGTATTTGTAGCAGATTTTTGTACTGACAGAATGACTTAAAAGACCGAGAGTGAGTTAAAAATATTTTTTCTACAACTGTCACAAAATGATGATGTTTGCACACTCATGACAGTTTGCGAAGTCACACTTTTTTTCCCAGGTATTGATTTTTTAACGTTCCCATGACACCAGTGTGCGAAATAGCTACTTCGCACACTAGTGTCATGGTGACACATACGTGTCAGGATGCCAAAAATAATTAAAATTCACCTGCCTTTGATTAAAAATGCAATTTTGGCTTCGAATGATCGATATTTGAATGGAGTTGTAGAAAAAATATTGTTTGCAACTCGGGCGCGAAATAAATTTAAATATAAAATACAAATAAGTAGTTTAAAATCATTAGGACAATACGTAACTTGCTAAAATAAAAAATATACAAATATTTAACAACTACAACACTTTAAAATTGGGTAATATCACAGTCCAAACTTAAGAAATCAGAAATATCAAAAAATGCTCGACTGATGAGGAAATCTTTGATCTTTTTTTTAAACATATTTTTATTTGTAAACTCCTAATACTACTAGATAGTTTATTGAAAAAGTGAGTGCTGAGACTGCCCGGTCCATCCCGACACCTCTATAGCCGCCGATAGGAGGGCACCAAATTATTTTTACCACGCGTATCATACGAGTGCAGGTCCTCATGCCTTTGGTATTGGTCAGGGTGGGTCTTAACATACAGGAGATTCTCTAGGATGTAAAAAGCCAAGAGACTTGAAGGCATGACGGCATTCTGCTCGATAAGATAAACCAACAACCACACTGAAAAAAATAATAATTTGGTCCAAAGAAAAATGGAGTTCCCTTAAATAAATATTTGGTTGATAATGGACAAACAAATATTTGTTTAAAAAAAAATCTGAATTTGTTTAACCGTTTCCATTCCGTTTGCTTGAATTAAATTATTCTTAGTTTAGCTCGATATCAATCATTTTGACAAAATAAATAAATATTTAGTTCTAGTAAATAAATCATGCATTAGTTAGCTCATAGGCTCCTGTCCCATCATCAATGTTTGGAATCTGATTCACTTCGATGGCACTTCTGAAAATTTTTGCAGGTGGTTCGTCTGATGCACAGTTTTTGTGGTGGCAAGTATCGTACATTGAATTAAATCCGAGGTCTTACATTGGAGCAACTCGATATCTGTCGAACGGAAAATATTGCTGGTTTCTCTAATGTGAGACCTCTAATTTAAATAAATGTAAAATACTTGCGTCCAATATTATTGCGAATTACCTATTGCTTGTTGCCTCAATGTGAGAGGATGTTTGTCTGATCCAGGTAGAAATAAGTCTTCAATAAAAATTATATCGGCCAAGGCGACGTATTTTTTTGTTCCTGGAGACACCATCTTGCTGAAATTTTTTGCATGATGTGGAATTAAACCTATTATGTAGGTATTATAATTTCAACTTACTGTGTATTAAAGGCCACAGATATTGCACACCCACTTCTGCCAAAAGATCTTCCATCTTGCGGAAACCACTCCGAAAAATAAAAATTCAAAGTAACACCATGCGACGCGTGCCAAACCAACAACAGGAAATAGCGAGCAGTGATGCACACAGCACAGTATTCGAAACTCGAGCATGCGCGTAAATTGCCAAATGTCTACAGAGATCCCAGTTATTTGAATTTTGGTCATGTTTATTTTGTAAAAATTCCAGAATATTTAATTTAAAGTAGCTGTTATTTCGTTTAAAAAATCTGAATATATTAGATTTATGGCGTTCGTTCCAAATATATATTTATTTAATAATGTAACTCGTATTATTTTGAGAAGTCAAACAAATAATTTGAAAAAACCAAATACGCAGATTTATTTAAACCAAATACATTGTCGTCGGTTTAACTAATCATTATTTGGGTGAAATAAAAAAAAATCAAATAAATATTTATTAGGCAAATTTTTCACAAATTTTTTCAGTGCACCCTCACCGCTCTCCACTGCATTCGAAAGACATCCTTCGCCCCTGCGCTGTCTCCCCAAGCTAGAATCACGTAGTTTATTTGGGCTTGGCATAGTGCGAAGTAGGCATGCCTTAGAGTGGATGAGACACATTCAGAAAGTCTGCGCAGCAGGAACACATTGGGGGCTGTGTGTGAGGACTCCAGTGCAATCTAGGATCTAGAAACACTCCCAGGAATTTTACACTCTCATCTTCATCACCTTCAGGAAGCTGTCTTGTTGAAAAAACCGTCCTCTGTGTCTTGTCTACATTCAGGAAAAGCCTATTCGCTGCAAACCAGCTTGCAGCCCTCGATTGTGCCTCCCTCAAAGCTTCCACAGCCTCTGTATGCTCTTGTCTATATTGCAAGATATTGTGGTATCGTCTGCAAAGAGGGTGTATACACTCTCAGGGTCCACATTTGGTAGGTCGTTTATGTAGATTATAAATAAAAGGAAAGGGGGCCCAAGAATGGATCCTTGTGGTACTCCTATTGTCACCCTCCCTTCCGCGGACTCTACCCCATCCATAGTTGTTCTCTGCGTTATGTTTGATAAGTAGTTGCGCATCGATTGAAGCGCTATCATCGCTGAAGATGTATTTTTTCAGTTTTTCGATAATTATCTTGTGGGAGACACAATCGAAGGCCTTGCTCAGGTCGCAAAAGGCGCTGGGTAGGCACTTGCGGGTCTCAAGCATCCTGTATTTGTGTGACAAGGTTTTAAACGCCCATGGTGGTGCTGCGCTCTCTCTTGAAACCGAATTGATTTTCTTTCAGTAAGTTATTTGACTCGAAAAAGCTTGATATTCTAGAGGCTAAGCATTTTTCAAAAAATTTCGACAGAATGACTTTGGCAGCTTCAATATCGGAGTCCATTTTTGTGCCATAAATTCAGTTTTACAGTGGAAAATAATAATAATATTGGTAATTCTGAGTTCGAAAGTGTCTCTTCGAATATCGAGACAGCATCAATGAAGGTTCTTCTAGTAACTATCTTTCTTTTTGTATATTTTCCATTTCATAATTTGGGTGTCTTTATGAATTCTTAAACGCACTAGTGCTATTATGAAGGACCTAATGACATTCAAATGACAATGCTAAATGTGCCATAATGACACCGACGTAGATTAAACTTGTTAACCCTTCAACGGCGAAATTTTTTTTTTTGAATTTCACCAAAAATAGCTGTTATTTAGCTAACCAATAACACGAATTAAATATATAAAAAAAAAAAATTCCATGAAAATTGCTTTTATTGAAAGAATATCGCTGTTACCATATGGTAACGCTAGCCGAATAAGGGGTACAAATATTTTTATTTTGTGTGAAATATTTCGTTACAGTCAATGCATAAACCTACTTCACATTTACGACATTTAGTTCTTATACTAGACGAACAGCCTTCACCAGCGCATCTTCTCCTTTTCTTGCCTTCATTTGGCACGAGTAAATGGTTACTACCATCATATCGAAGATCATCTGATATTCTATTCAGAGTTACGCTCGAACGTGATATTGCGGGCTTCCCTGCTCCCTTAGGAGGAACTCCATATTTAGTGAGATATGATTGCACAATTTGTCTTCTGAAGTTCAACTGAGAAATAGCTTCATGCTTCCTGTAAATAGTCCAAGCATTCACCACTGAAACATCCAACAGCCAGGTGAAAATTGCCCACCACCACTTTTTGCGCCTAATACTGATTCTATATCTGGCAACATTCTCATCTAACAAATCAGTACCCCCCATGAAGCGATTGTACTCTGTTAGAAGTGATGGACGGCCAACATATATGATCTTCTTTTCTGCTCGAGAAAATCGTTTTACTTTGGTGATTGGATTTATACCATAACAAGTCGAAGCTGCAGCGACGACGTTGTTATCGACCCACTTGACAACAATAATACCATCATCCTTATTCAGACTTGAAGTGAATTCTCCCCTTTTTTTTTGTTTCAAAACATCTTTTTTATTTAGTAACGGACAAGATTTAGGAATGCGATTTTCTCGAATTGTTCCTGTGCCATCATATCCCAGTTGTTTCAGATAAAATAACACGTTGAAGTTAGTGAACAAATTGTCGAAATAAAAACGAAAGGGCAGTTTTCTAACAGCTTCTGGAAACTCGTGTATCATATTTATCATTGGTGCAATATTTTTCCCAAATTCTTCTTCGAAAGAATGATTTCCTTTCGGATTTTTCCCCTGGTACAAATCAAAATTGACCAAATATCCTGATGGAGCATTCAGACACCACATCTTGTAACCGAATCTTATTGGCTTTCCACGAATAAATTGTTTGCAAGAGTGCCGCCCAAAGTATTTGATCATCGATTCGTCGAAATCCAAGTCTTGCTCTGGAATCCAGTTTTCTATGAACCTTTGTTTTAGCATGTCCATGATGGATCTAAGTTTCCAAAGCTTATCGGATTGATTAGGTTTTGTATTGTCTGCGCAGTGTAAGTATCTTAGTATTTGCCGGAATTTATCCCTTCGCATTGCATTGCTAACCATTTGATTTCTCATATCATCTTGAGAGTCCCAATAAAAATCTCTACCAGGTAGTTCTGAATATCCTGTCAGGATGAGAATTGCTAGGCAGCATTTCATCTCAGCAATTGTAATTTTCGGATTTGCATGATTTAGGAATAACGCGTATTTGTTAGATTCGTTGACAATATATTGAACAACTTCGTCATCTATAAACTTTTCAAATACTTCAACGGGTGTCAAATTCACATATCGTAAGCGGTCTGATTTTGGAAATTCCCTTGGTGTCGGAAAAAGGTCTCCATCTGCCCAAGTTATTTTGGTCTTACCTGGACGCTCTGGTAAATTGTGAGTTACAACAGCAGGCTCTTCAACTTCAATAACTTCTTGGATTTGAGTTTCATCGGCTTGAGTAACCTCCGGTCCGTTCTCTATTTCACTCTCGGCCTCTGTCTCAGCATTGTGAAGTTTTATTTCAACATGAGCTGAGAGCTGCTGTCTGTTGAGATTGTCAATCATACCTCCTTCATCTTCTTCGGCTGAGTCCTCGTCTGTAAGAACATTGGTGTCTGGAGGTTCCAGGAAAATCTCTCTAACATCCAAGTCGTCCTCATAGACCATATTTAGAGCCTCCTCGAGAGTAAAACCCCGTCTGAAAAAAAAAATGTTTTGACTACATAATCGGCTAGCGTTACCATTTGGTAACGTAAGAAAAAACACACGCGAGAGAGCAAAAACATGATTTATAACATCACCATTACTAATCAACTATAAAGGTGGAACAGTTATCTGGCATAAATCACTGTTTTTGCACCGATTATAACTGAAATATAAAAATCATGGTACTTACTGTAAACAAAAGTCCAACGGTTGATCGGCCATTATGTTTTTTCAAATTTGACACAATGTCACACCAAAACCAAAAAAACTAAAAGTGCAGCAAATTATAAATCGGCTCAAAATACGATCGAACAACAGGTTGACATAACCTATAAACGTATTTTTTCATAGGAATGGGCAACTTTGATTTAAATAAAAATGTGCGTCCCTGATACCATACGGTAACGCTAGCCGTTCAAGGGTTAATGGTTCGGTTTTGATCATTTCGCTTATTATAGGTTTTTTCGGGAAAAGCTGATAGAAAAGCCCGTGAAAGAGCTTCGTGAACCAATGAAAATTTTTTGTTGGCATTATCATTAAGAAAATCCCACTTATTCCCCTCTACATATTTGAAAAACAGTGCCTGTTTTTGTTATATTAGGGTCTCTGATGTGGGTAATGGAAAAACAATGAGCTGGCCAAGGTGGTCGGATAAAGCCGTGTCAACAAGGGTCACACCGCACGAGAATCTAAACTCGAAAATACATTGTCTAGGCAACTACCAAGCCGAGTGGGTTCACTCACCAATTGGACAAGCCCAAATGACCGAAGCAAGCCACACAGGCTAATGCACTCTCGGGTCCCAGTATCGAAATGCACATAAAAGTCGCCCGCAAACATGATGTTATCAATGTTTCCAATCAAACTTAGCGCCCTCTCAGCAGCTTCCAGAAAGACCTCAAACGAGCCAGATGGTGACCTGTAAAATGAAATGATATGCAGCTTAAATTTGTTTAAATAAACACAACAGATTTCTATAGATTTCTCAACAGTTAGAGCATTTACTGGAGTAACTACTTTAAAGTCATAACTATAGAGTCCAGCAGGATAGCAGATCCTCCTGCTCTGTGGTCACTTCGGTAGATTGCAGTGGCCAGTCTGTATCCCGACAGATTAAGCATCATGGATTCAGGTTCCGTGAGCCAGTGTTCGCTTAAGCAGATGATATTGAACTGTTTACCAATCAGGAATGTTTCCAGTTCATTTATCTTGCTTCTTATCGACTGCATATTTATGCCTGTGTTTCCTTTTTTGACTGGTGGTCATGTAGTGGGAGACGGCGCTGAAGATTCAGAAAATGGTTTAGAAAAGTACCCCTTGTCCATAGCTTTGCTGACATAATTTGTTCTTCTTTGTCCTCCGGGATACCCAGTTTGAAAGAACTTTTGATATTATCACATTTTGTGATCATTTTGCCAGATACAGCCTTCATGCAGGTTATGGCTTTCCAGAAATTGGATTATATCTGCATCCCTGGTGTCTGGATCGAAACCAGAAATGTATTCCCATTTTTTGTTGGTAGGTTTTGGTTGGACTATTTTTAGAATTGTTTGGTTAGAACTCAACCCTACTCTTGGTGACGGTCGAGTATTTTTGAGTTGAGTGCGTTTTTTTTTCCTTTGAACTTTTACCCAGGGCGTATTATCATTTTCTTTGTTGTTATCGCTGCGATTTTGTGATGGATTGTTTACATTTACATGTCAACGCTCTAGTACAGATTCAACTGCTTTGTTTACTTGTGAAAAGGTTGTCTCGTTACCCAGCTGATTTATGACGTTCGCTTTGTTGGTTGAGCTGCTCGAAACTGTATTCGGAACTGCTTTATTTGTGGCGACATCTATTGAGTTTCAGTTATTTCTAACCACCGGACCAGCTGGCGATGCTATTTTCGCTGGCCCCGTCACCGTGGCTGGCTTCAGACGGGTTCGATGAGAGTATTGGGACCCTGTTGCCACATCGTCTTTTAGCTCCATGACCTCCTTCTGATCGTAGCTCGCGTTTTGGAGGTTAGGAGTATCTTCTTCCAAAATGTGTCAACAAAGGGCAATCTTAGCTTTACTCGCTTGCTGTAGACATGCTGGATGGAAAAGCTTGTTGCACTTTTTACATTTCACACTATTTACAACTTTTTTATCGCAGTGAAAACACAAAATTTCCACTTTTTCTCGTTCTGATTCGAAAACACATATCACCTGCCATGTTGCCAAACCATGAAAGTTTAAATTAGGTACCGCCCCTGTTCTTGTGCTAAAATTTTAATTCCTTACACTACATTCAATCAACACTACCTATATTCAATAGTGAAGAGTTTTTGGTTAGTTAGCCAGTTTCACCAGCAGGTACTGAGGTCCCGTACGGGATGCTACTCGGCTATAGATGTTTTTGAGCCAATATTTCTAGATTGATTTTTCAATTTGTTTCTCAGGATATTCGCTCGTCAAGGTAGGAAAATGTTAGTAGATTCAACAAGGCCCTAATATACGCACTGAATACCAAAAACTAAAATCCCAGCACAAAAGACAGCACATAATTTCTTAGGTTTTATTAATTTATTGTTTATCTGCGTTGTTTACAGCATGAAACGATTTTTGTTAAAACATTTATGTAACCTGTGAATGCTCCTTATGACACGCGAACTAATCACAAATTGGTTTAAACAATCAGTTAAAATTGAATAATGAACAATGGCAGACAACCTTCTTCTCACTGGTCTAGTCTCTCATTCTCTATCTCTCCTTCGGTACCTTTTTGTGTGACGCTTCTACGCTCGCCCCTACTCGACAGCGCATACATGATTGCAACATTTACCATTTGTTTGTCTATATTATCTACGCGTTTTCAAAAATTTAGGATTTGAAGAAATAATATTTCAAATAGGTGGTTTTCACCACTGTTAATCCGCCCAAGGCAATCTGCACTTTTCTTATATCTTCTTCCACCTTTTTACAAGCTGCAAACAGTACAATCTCTTCGGCATACTGCAATACACATGCTTCGCCAGCCACAATTTCCTGAATTTTATTGGTGTATATGTTGAATAGCAGAGGACTCAGAGGTGATCTCTGCGGCAACCCCATGTGTGCTTTTTGTGGGCCTATTAGGTTTCCATTGATCGGTTCTCTTATAGTTATATGTATTTCTATTTGAGTACAAATTATATATACAGGGTGTCCCAGGGAAAACAGTTCACCCCGATTTTTTCGATTTGAAATGAAAATCTGGAAAAACGCTCGGACACGCCGATTTTTGATTTGAAAGGGAAATATTTTCTAGTTTTTTTCCATCCCCGTACCTTCAACTCCCTAGCTAGGGGGAGAACAACCCCCAAATTTGAATAGGGGATAGAGCTCGTGTCATACCTCTTTTTGAAGGTCTCATCGAGTTCTCTATGACCCTAGAATTTTGTCTCATTATTTTTATCCGTAACGAAATGACGGCTTGTTAAAATCTTGGAAATAAACTATTGTTTTAGTGGGAGTAAAAGCGGTACTTACCTCCCTTAATAGAAATAATTATAAAACACTTCAGTTTCAATTATTTTTATTAAGGGTGGTAAGTATCGCTTTTAATTCTACTAAAACATTAGTCTATTCCCAAGATTTTGACAAGCTGTCATTTCGTTACGGATGAAAATAATAAGACGAAATTCTAGGGCTATAAAGAACTCGATGAGACCTTTTAAAAGAGGTATGACACGACCCCTATCCCCTATTCAAATTTAGCGGGTTATCAACCCCCTCCCCTCATCTAGGGGGTTAAAGCTACGTGTCCGAGCGTTTTTCCAGATTTTGATTCCAAATCCAATAAATCGGGGTGGACTGTTTTCGCTGGGACACCCTGTTTATTCAACAATCCATTCATTGACCTTGGCCTCCTTCAGCTTCTCTCTCACAATTTCCAATGATACATTATCATAGGTAGCCCGAATGTCTATGAAGGCATCATACTAATAGCACTTCATTATTATTCAAAATAACCAAAATGTTTTCCATTAATTTACTAAGGCAGGATGTCAGCACTATTGGTCTATATGATTTAGAGTCTTCAGGATCTTTCTTGGGTTATTCAAGCGGGATAACAATTTGGTTTCTCCACGCCACGTTTAATAGGTATTCGTTCTGTTTCTATGTGTTCAATATCTGTAAATAAATGAATTGATATTTTCCATGTGACCATTGCAGTGAAGTTGCGAAGTTTAGGATGTAATTTGTAAAGTTGTAGGATTTTATTCAGCCATGAATGTGGGACTGAGTTAAATGCTTTCTAATAGTCTATGTAGCATACTTGTAGGTTTCTTTGTTGCTTTTCAGCTTGTTTCATTATGACACTGTTAATAATTAACTCTTACCTATATAATACTACTAGCTGACCCGGCGAACTTCGTACCGCCTCTGAATTATTAAATATACCTATTAAATGTTGTGTTAACGTATCTATTAGCTGAATTAAATTCAGTTTTTTTCGATGGTGAATTTGGCTTTGGTTGAAGAAAATTAATGTTTACTCTCTGGATCAGAAGTCACCCAAAATTAAAATTTTACATCATCCTTTTTTAGGCAGCTTGTGGGCATGATTCTTGTAAAGTGTACCAAAGAATGTAAAGAAAACAAAAAAAATCTCTAGCGCAGCCCTGTTTCACTCTATCTGCACTGCATGCACTGCACTACTCTATCTGTTCTACTCTATCTGCACTACTCTAACTGATTTACTCTTTCTGCACCACTCTATCTGATCGGAATAGTGGAATAGTTCTGTTCGAAATAGCTCCAGTTCCTGAGCAGCATTGTTCTACTGTATCTGCAATGCCGAGCTTCGTTCCAGGTATCAGAGATGGCGTGGTATACAAAATACAAAATACAAAATGAACTTGGTATCGGTTATAAGAGATGGCGCCGTATGCGGGCTTAGTAAATTTTTTTTATAAATAAATAAAATAAGTAATGAAATGACCACATTAATGACATAACAACATGCTGGTACTGTCAACGCTGAGAAAAGTTTCAATTTGACAGCAAAATCCCCATTAACAAAATGATCCTCCATTAATTGAATAATTCATTTATTACAAAACATGTGATAAATGAAGAACCGCTCGACCGATTTTGTGCAAACTTCACATAAACCATCTAATAAATAGTCCGAACAAAGCCTAAACATTTGGTTTGGCTAGGTGAGTCCGTTCTTGAGTTATATAATTACAACGAAAAGTGGCATTAATTTTTATATATATAGATATACTATATACTATATTATTATTATTATTATTATTATTATTATTTCTAGGAATCTATGCAACTATTTTACATTTGTTGGCCTTAAAATATATGTACCAAAAAAACCCTTTTGATTAGCTGAATGTAACTTATCTTTTTTAAATGTAATGTTTTTTGCTCTGATGAAAAATTTTCTATTCGGTTATTATGCTGTTCTAGTGATTGAAGACAAAAATATCATCCATGCATCCATGTATGCCAAAGTTCCATCAAAACTACAAACCAAATCATTTTATATAAGAGAGATTGATTTAGCCGATAGTAGATGGAAATCCATTACAAATTTTGAAAGGAAACAGAAAAAGTTTCAAGATTTCCACAATCCTGTACCTATATCACTTAGATCATGTTTATTGAAAATATAGGAAAATGATACTGATGCGATAATTGTTATGGGATGTGTGAGGCAAACGTGAGATTGTCTTTTTTATGAAAATGTATAGAATTTACCTACATTTCTGGCTTTAGAACCCTGCAAAATCCCCTGTTACAGTTTTCATTAAGAAAATAAACACTTTCAACGTCTAAACGCATTTATTTCCGTACTCTTGTTCGTCTAAGTTGAGGGAAAAAAAAACGACCAGCATCTGGGGCTGACGGGGCCTCAGACCAGGGGAGTCCCTTGGGGTTGGGAAGGGGTTTGCAACAATGGCTCGATAAGTTCAAGGTCACCAGACGCGCTGGAGTAGGGATCGCATAACGGCGTCTGCCGCTTTCGCCCGTGTATTGGGGAAGGTGGGGTTGGTGGGTCCAGATGCAGACAGCCACACCCCCGCCTTCTCGAATAAGATTATCGTCTAGAGCTGTGGGGGCGCGATTCAAGTGGGATTTCGTTTGCGAGGACACGCTCACTTTGTTTAGTAGAAAGTATTAATTTCGCACTGAATTTGGAAATTAATTTCGGATAGAAAAAGATTCTCTTCTTTATAGCCCCGAGAGTTACTTAAAATTCAGATGTGTACAGTTTTTTATAGTTTATTTTGAAAGTTACTTACTTAAACAATTTCTTATAGAATAGAGCTTTTCAGCTGTATCAGGGGTTTAATGGTTTCTATCATTTATTTAAATAATGATGCTGTTTAGAACCTCTTTGCAACATTTTATTAAGTGTGAGTTTATTTTAATAATATTTATTTGTTAAAATTTATTTTAAACACATTTACTACCTAATTGCTATAATCAATATTGTTCCTACAGCGAATTACTTGTTAATTTGTTTATAATTTCATATTGTCAACTGAAATTATTGTCACAATAATTCGTAAAATTTCAATTGGATCGATTATGTCCAATTTGATTCAATTATGCTTTCTAGTAGCATTTAGTGTTTTTCAATGTTTTTTTGTAATTTAAGAAAACAAGAAATAAGGTAATTGCATTTGAAAGACGTTTATTTTTTAAATAAATTAAGTTGTTATTTGTGAAAAGCTGTATGTTTATTATTTCATATTTTCATTTATGTCATCTTAAAATATCTGTTCTCCCTCATTCATCTCTAGATTTCCCACAATGTTTCATAGTTTACTCTATAACATGTTGGTCTTTGTTTCTTTCATCTCTTAGTATTTTATATGTTTTGTCATCATCGTCCATAGCCGTTTTCTACTCTTTGAGTACACGCCTCCTTGAATGTGTAGTCCTTTGTTCTTACTCTTTAAGCAAATCCTCGTTTCTTGTATTTTCTGGATAAGGATTATTTGATCAATGTCTGAATTTCTTAGGGCCCTTTAGATGCTCCAGTTTCCCACAGTTTCGAACGGCTTCCGAAAGTCTATAAAAGCCATCTATAGCGGAACATAAATATTCATTTTCCTCTCGGTTTTCCATCAGGGTTTTTACTGTATGAACGTATTTTGTAGTGCCATAATTTCTACTTAAATCAGTCTGCTCTTTACTCAGATATAGTTCGTTTTCAAATTTATACTATACCATTATTTTCTTGGTTTGTTGTGTCTTTTTTTGTATGTCAATATTATGATGGCGTTTTCTCATCCTTATCTTTTTGTTATTGTTCCTTCTATCATGCATCCAATGAAGAATTTGTGTAGTTCGTTTTTTGCTGTTTCGTCACATTCTTTCCTTGCGTTCGGTATTTTGCTCAAAGAGCAGAGCGTGCTGAGTGGATCCGTAATCACGTGACCAGCGAGCGAACAGAGCAGTAGAACGCTATATAAAAGTGCCAGAAAATTTAATAAACGAACGCGAATGAGGCTGCACCGAGTACCCTTTTTAAATAAACGAACGGTAAAGTCAAGCTCGGAGAACTCAGACGAAAATAACGAACGCACGGTTTGATAATTTCTAGAGCTTAATTTGTCCTATATTATTCTCTTCTCGTTGGTGATATTTTCCCTACATGTTTCCATATGCATTATGATTTCATGATTTCTGTTTCTTGATTCTATTATGTATTTCCTTCTTGTCCTTTTATTTTCAATCCATTATCCCTCTGTTTTTCTCAATTCGTCCTTTAACGCGTTAAGTTTGTAAGTTTTGCTTTGCTGTTTTATTTAACTCTGTATACTCGTTCAATTCTCATTTTTGCCTAGCCGGCTCTGATTCGCGTTTGTGCCTAGTTGATGGCTGCATTGTTTTTACAATCTCCGACATAATTTCATTCATTCAAGTGTCTACAGTATCATAGAGTTTGAGGCTCGTTTCAGCTCCTAAAACATTGGGTATATTCAGGCGGTGCCAGCGGCTAAGTTCAGCCACTCAGCGGGGACTTTATTCTCGAAACAGGGAAGCAGCGTTCTCATGAGAACGAAGGTTCTGTCTTCGTCGTCTGTATTCATATTTCCATAACACTGACAATGACAGAGCAATCGTTCCCGTAAGAACGGTGTTCCTCGGTTTCGAAAATAAAGTCCCTACTGCTGAGTGGCTGAGCTTAGCCGCTGGCACCGCCTGAATGTGCCCATTATCTAGGTGCTTATTCTGTAACTTGATCGTTGCGTAAATGTTAGTTAACGAACGATAGTTTTCTAACGACAGGCTAAACGATAGTCATTATAAAGTCTATTCTGTATAGTGGATCGTTAGGCGGTGTCATTGGGGAAGTTTCTAACGATCCGCTACGAGCTACGAACGATTGCTTATACCATCATAACCTATATTGTCAAGATACTTAGAAAAGGAGGATCCGGTATTTAACCTTTTTACTTTAATTGCCGATTCGATCGGATGTTTATTGCAATTCAGCAATAAATTCATATAAATAGTGGGCTAAGCCGAGCAACAGACTTGAACCAGTGTTAGCACCGCCACCCTGGGAACATCCCTCTGAAATCAAGTCTCCCCAGTGCAAGTACCGCCACCCTGGGAAAGCCCCTCTAGATGAGGATCAATTAAACAACGATTAACATTCTACGTAATAGTAGTATCAAACAGACATTTCTTCCTTAGTAGCGTCGAACGTGTGGCCCTTCCCACGGAAGATTCATGACGTCATGACTTCTTAGCAAACATACACCTTTTCATATAAAACTGAGCGAGTTTTTCCCCATCTATCCACCCTATACCCCCCGTCACAGAGAGGCTGTGACAATATTTCTGTATTTTGATTATTGGTTGTCGTTGTTCGCTTTTTGGTATTTGTGATGATATTGAGCAGCTAAAGCTTCAATAAATAATGGAGGCAAAAAGTGTCAAAAAGGCAAAGCAAAGCCACGTGGTCCTAAAACAATAAGAGAGCAGTTTAATTTATACCTCAACGGTAACCACTCGGGTAACCTAACCACTTTATGTAGAGCCCTGCTGACTGCCGGTTGCGATAATGACCAATTGGAATCCGAGTTGGAATCATTTCCAACTGATTTCTGATAGCTGTCATTGCCGAAAAAATGTAGAGCTGGAAATAATTGGATCACTGGTGGTGTTATGTTCTTTGCATTATTCAATAAAAGTGGACTGTATTAAATGCCCGATGAGGCCTGTGCATAATTTTTGAACCGACAAGACAAGAAATGGTGAGATGATAAAATGGCCGCCACTCACCTTATTCGTTGCGCGTACCCGCTTCGCGATGTGTTTGTCGACTGGCTCTGCGCTCCGACTTGGTCTTCCTCTCCAAAGCATAGATGCGCTTTTCCCCTTCCATTCGTGACGTAACTGACATCCCAATTATAACGTACTTATTTGGCAATTGCCTGATTATACTGCATACGGCTAGTCAGCATCAGTTCGGAGGCCATGGGTCTATGGGTTCCTTGTATACATCTCATCTCTGGGCGCCACCAAGTTAATTGTGACTTAACTAGGAAGATTTCTTAATGATGTCATAAACAAAACCTGTGCAATTAGAGACAGGTTAGAGAGCTTACCAATAAAACAACTAATTAGGTACAATAATCTATCTGGCTTTCTTTATTAAAAATAATTACAATGTTAAATAGGGATAGCCAGGACGTTATTAAAAAAGTGTATAGATTATGGCTTGTACCAATTTATAAATATTTGATTATAAAAAACTGAATGTAAATAGTGATAGATAAATATGAATTTCAAGTAAACATGACTAAAACTGTTTGGTATTTACACTTGTGAGTGATAAGAAAAATACAGTATGGGTTACACCTTACCAACAGGCAAATTAAACACCAGAAAGGTAAAAATTATTATTAGGGCAACCTCAGGGTAAAATTCTAGAATTTTATTTAAGGGGCACGTACTGACGTAATTCAATGTCAGGTGATCTATATAAGATTTGCCTAAATAGTAAAAAGTGCAACTTACATGTATACATGTGTCATTTATCATCAAATGTATGTGTAAATCCAGAAGTTCCTAAAGTGAGGTTATCTACATGTATGGTCTCACTGTAGATAGACTATGTTATGGTAAGTGAGTCATGAGTCCTATCCACGTTATATCTGTTTAATGTAGGACTCCATGTGGTTCAATCAAAGTGGTACCAAGAGGGTTGCTGAAGGGAGGCTACCAAAGCCCCAACTGAGAGCAATCTAGATCCAGCTTAGAATCTCTCTAAATATAGCCTAGGAGTGGACTAAGTACAACCTAGGATCTTCTAAGTATGGCCTAGCACTAGGACCCTATAACGATGTTCGTATATAAAAACAGATCGAGCCCCAAATATAAGAAATAATCTTACCTCTGAACTGAAACTGAAGGATACTCTAGACCAAAGGTGAAGTCTTAAACTTCCAAAAGCTGCTCAGTCCTATTGAAAAAATTGAACACGTGTTGTAGGTTAATATTTCCTGAAGAAAATCTCAAAACTTACCGAAACAAAATCCAAAATGACCAAGGGACGACTCTAGACAATTACCAACAAGAAATTAGTCTAAAACTTGAGTTCCCCGGCACAAAATTCCAAAAAGTCTCGCCCCAAAATTAATTAGGGCCGAGGCCCGAGACTGACCTTTCAATATCAGGTCTCAAGATCAAAAGGGCAGATTCTTCATTTCGATTTGAGAAGAAGGCTTCCATTTGTCAAACTTCTAATTTTGACATTGAATAAAATTATAGAAAAGAGCGTGTTCAGTTTCACCCCAAAAATACGAACTGGAAAGTGGGTTGTGTAAAAATGACTGGTGAATGTTGAAAAATGCCTATAGAAACTATATGAAAAAGTAGAACAGGTCTAAAGAAAACGCCTAGACAAAACAGCTGTTCAATGACATGATCGAACTGAAAAATCAAAAAAGTAAACACAATTATCATAAGAGATTATTTATTAATTGAATTTGCGAACAGAGATGATGGATGATACTCTCTTCTTTATATAAGATTCTAATCAATAACAGCGGGCCCTGCCGTACTGAATCAAACCTTCCTAGATCAATTAACAAAAGCAAACCTGCTCCAAAAAACTTTCAGTAGAAGGCAGTACTCAAGGTAACAAAATCTGGGCACAGAAAAGATAGTCGTTTATTCATTTATTTCTTTCAGTTCTATATAGAATCATATCCACTAGAGCAAAACAAAGTAGCATATTAGCCAAGAAATTGAAAATGCTACACAATGACTTTTTGAAAAGCGCGGTGGATTTAAATGTATTTACAATTTGTGTATTATTTGTATGATGAATTGAATTTACACTATGTACATAACATACCCGAGAACATACCGGCCCCTTTTGAAACTTCTAAGTTTCAAACCGGAATCATTGTTCGATTGGAAGAATACTGAGCTTAGTAACAAGATTCCACTTTGAGTCTTCATTGAAGCAACTCTAATAACGCCGTCAGCCCCAGGAAATACTTCAACAACTCGACCGATCTTCAATTGCATTGGTAATAAATTGTCTTGACGAATTATGACTAACAAGCCTGTCTTGATGCCAGCTGAGTCATTCATCATCCATTTATTCCGTTGCTGCAGATTATGTAGATACTCTGATGACCAACGTTTCCAGAAATGTTGCAGCATTTTCTGGATCTCTTGATATTTTGTTAATCTGTTCATTGGCACGTCATTCAAACACTCTTCTGGTAAAGCGGTCATTGGTGCGCCGATTTAAAAATGTCCGGGGGTTAGGGCGTGAAGGTTATTTGGGTCTATGGAAATTGGACTTATGGGACGTGAGTTAAGGATGGTTTCGATTTGGGATAAAATGGTATAAAGATTCTCATATGTAAGATTATGTTCACCTACAACTCTGACTAAATGATATTTTACACTTTTTACCGCAGACTCCCATAATCCACCGAAATTTGGTGCACGAGGTGGAATGAAATGCCATTCGATGTGATTTTCAATTAAAAATTTTCTAAGTGTTTGATCAGTATGAAAAGACTCTAGATAATTTTGAGCATCAGTGATATAGTTATGAGCTCCAACAAAGTTAGGTGCACTGTCCGAATATATTTCTTTGCATATTCCTCTTCTAGCTATAAATCTTTTCAAGGCATTCAAGAAACAATCCTTGGACAAGTCTCCCACCAATTACAAATGTAATGCCCTGGTTGAAAAACATACAAAGACACAAATGTATGCCTTGACCAATTTTCTTGTTCTGACAGAACCATCTTTCACTGATATTGGACCTGCAAAATCAATACTCGTACATGAGAATGGACGAGAGGGATTGACTCAAATGGCAACTGACCCATAATTGGTTTACTTGATGAACCTGGCCTATGTTTAAAACAAAGTACGCATTTTCTTATGATTTTACGAATTGTATTTTTGGCATCTAGAATCCAAAATTTTGCTCTCAAACCATGTAATACTGTTTCGACTCAACCGTGAAAAGTTTTATGATGTTCTTGCCTGATAATAATTATTTCTGATATAAAATGTTTATTTGGTAATAAAATTTGATTTTTTTGATCTACTGGAATTTGTGCATTTTTCAATCTTCCCCCAACCCGTAAGATATTATTGTCTATATGAGGATTTAAAGATAAAAGTTTACTGTCCTTCGGAACAAAACCTTTCGTTTTGAGTTCTTCAAATTCTTTAGAAAAATACTCCTCCTGAACTAGTTTACTAATAACATGAATTGAATTATCAATTTCTCTAATGGTTAAAGGTCCTGAACTTCTCATGAAACTTTTCAGTTTTGTATTGTTGATAAATCTAAGGCAATACGCAACAACGTTTACTAGTGTGCAAAATTTAGAGTATTTAATACAATGTAGTGAACTCACTTTGTCTGGTGTGCAATGAAATACTATTGGCTGTACGTTTTTCTGGAGTTTCAATGGTTCCAAGATTATTAGAAAAAGATGGCCATTTACATTGATCTTGAGAAAGCCATTGAGAGCCTGACCACCACAATCTTGATTGCGCCAAATCACTAGGATTGCAACCTCTAGAAATAGTGTCTGCTGGGTTATCAGCTGAACTGACATGTCTCCAATTTTTAATAGTGGTTGAACTCTGGATTTCCGACACACGGTTGGCAACAAACGTTTTCCAAATGGATGGTTCCTGTGACAACCATGCTAAAACTATTTCAGAATCTGTCCACAAAAATAAATTTGAATTATCAATGTCTATTTTCAAAGCAATTAAGCTCTTTTGTTCAAGTCTGGAAAACAGCTCCACAAAGCTCTAATCGTGGAAGTGATACCGACTTAATAGGTGCAACTCTTGACTTTGATGTCAATAAATGACTATAAATCTCACCTCGAGAATTGCTTGTTCTGACATAGACAAATGCACCGTATGCTGACGTGCTTGTATCTGTGAATCCATGGATTTGCAATGACAAATAGTTTGGTATCAAAGCGTGCCTTGGTACTCGAATTTTATTAATTGATTCTATGTCTTTGAAGAAATTTAAAAAATGAAGTTGATGAGATTCTGGAATAGGTTGATCTTAATCTAATTTCAACTTCCCTAGTATCTGAAGAATGATTTTCGCCTTGACTAATACTGGACCTATAAGGCCTAATGGATCAAACACTTGACTTATGATGGACAAAACTACGCTTTTCGTTAAAACTTGTGAATTTAAATTGATATTTGAAGTGTACTGAAGAGTATCATTACTGGGATTCCAAAAAACACCCAAGGTTTTAACCTTTGCGTCCAATGAATAATGAATCTATTATGTGAAAGTTGAGTTGACTTTTAATTGCTTGGCTGTTGAACATTCACTGAGTTAATGAAAACCCTGCACTCTGAAGAATTTGACAAATCTGATTTTTTAATACTTCTAAACCATTTGATGTATCATCAGCTGTGATGAGATCATCAACTACGAAATCTGATATATAATCACACTGCTTGCTTTTGGAAATTGTTGAGAATGATCAAATGCTGCTTGCTGCAATGATCGAACTGCCAAGAAAGAAGCTGAAGATGTTCCGTATGTAACTGTATTAAGGACAAAATGGGAAATACTATGATCTTGACTTTCACGCCAAAGAATTCTCTGTAAGTTTCTCTGATTAGGATTCAGATTAACCTATCTATACATTTTAATTATATCAGCCTTCATCACGAAATTGTGCTTGCGAAATCTCAAGAGGACCGAATACAAGTCATCCTGAATGACTGGACCGATACACAAAGTATCATTGAGAGAAATATGGTCGAGTGAAGGGCCGGTATTCTCGTTCCCGAAAACGGTCACCGCTTTCAAGTCGCTCGGCACTTTTAATGTAAATTCACATTAGAAGTGCCGAGCGACTGAAAAGCGGTGAGCGTTTTCGAGGACCAGAATACCGGCCCAGATCTCGCCGAAGCGTCAAAAACAACACGTAGCTTGGTTGTTTTGCTACTTTCCTTATAAACTCCATGATGTGGCAAATAATGAACGATGTCTGAACTATGAATCTGATTTTCAGTAAGCCTTGTCATGTGACCTAACTCTTCATATTCTAGCATGAATTTTATGTACAAATTGGCAAAATTAGAATCTTTTTGCATTTTTGGTTCCATGTTTAAAAGTCGCCTTTTGGCTAAATTGAAATTACTTTCCTTTTGTGAAACAAATTTCTCGAAATTATTCCTTAAAGGTATCTCAAAGTGTCCTGAACTGTCCTTTTTATAATTTTCCAAAAAATGATTTTCACAATATATTTCTTCCTTTGTTAAGACTGGCTTTGCAATGTCTGAAATAGTTTCAATTTCCCAAAACTTTTCTAAGTAATTTTGAATTTTATCATTACTATCAACGGAGCTATCAACTAGAGAAAACAAACAAGTTTTGTGATTAGGGTGAGTTTCCGTTTGCATTGGACCGGCTATGATCCAACCCAAAAATGTTTTGGTCAGTATTGGTTTGTTTATACCGAGTTTAATTTGACCACTCGAAAGAAGCGAATAAAAAATGGATGCTCCAAGTAATATGTCTATTGGTTGAGAAATCATGAAATCTGGATCTGCCAATTCAATATTCTCTGGTATTTTTAAACTATTAATATTTTGTGAAAATTGAGGAATATTACCAGTTATTTTATTTAAAATTAAAAATGTTAAATCTCGTGAAAAATTATTATAACATGATTTTATTGTTGTTTTTATACTTTGATTTATGTTTGTCATGTTTCCGGCAATACCTATACAATTGGAAATGAATATTTGTTTGTCTTAATTTGCAATTGTTCAGCTGGATATGAAATTACTTTGAGAACGTCCATCGAGCGATGCTCTACAATGAATAAAATTATTCTTGTTATTTTTGATTAAAATATTTGCTGTACCTAACATTATAGTAGTCTTCGAGTCACCCTGGAAATCATTTCCACTGCAATGTGTATTAATCATATATTTCTTTGCAACAGAGTCTGACATTTCTGCTGTATTTGACATACAAAGGTGTTGTCCTTGTACGAACTCTTGTGCTTCATTTTGATTATGCTCTTGATCTAAAGACCTATTCTGATTTTGATTCTGAATAGAACCATTTTGAACTTGCCTCTAAGGGTCGAATAGTGTAACTATTTCGGTTTGAAAAATCATCGATATGTAAAATTGTATTGCGTGCTTTGGCAGTTTATACATAAGTTCAACTTTTTCACTTCTGTGAGTCTGACTCGGGGAGATAAATTTAAGAATTTTTGACAATAGTATAAGCAATGGTTTTACTTGCAAAAATAACATTTCAATGAACTCTGGCTCAAACCCTGACCTGAAAAATGATTTAAATGTGACTTGGGATCTTAATTGTAATTAACTTTTCTAATTTCAATCTCTCTTATCTCAAAACTACTTGGTCTCGAATGAATGGTTTCCAATAATTGACATCTGGAATTAAGATATTTCAAGAAATCACTAATCTTAGGTAAATTCTGGAAATCTTTAATGGAATTCTCCCATTCCCTTTTGCTTGAAAAATCTAATTTGGATGCAAGAATATAAATTGAAATTGAATCTCACTGATCGACTGGTTGTCCTAAATTATTCAATGATCTATAATCCTTTAAAAATGTATCCGTCAAGTTTCTAAGACCGTGAGAATTTTCTTTCGTTAATATTTGTAAGTCAAAAATTGATTTTAAATGGCTATTTATAATAATTCGTTTGTTTTCATAACGTTCTTTTAGAAGATTTAGAGCAATATCATAATTTTGATCAGTGATTTCTATAGATTGTACAATTTTTGTACATTTGTCAACAGTTGATTTTTGTCTATCAGTGACTCGAATATGTCTAAAAACTGAACAAATTCATGGTATGCACCTGAAAACTTTGGAAGGTCAAGAGGTGTTAATTTTACATTAATTGACTGTGGCATAACTCAAGGCATGACATTGGGACTTGTTGGGTTTTGACTATGGATCTGACTCTAAGGCTTGTTTTTATCAGCATTGATTACATCTTGGGCTTTTGAAATTACATCAAAATAAATTTGTTCGAAATTATCTACCTCTCTTGCCAAGTCGTCTAGCTGAGCATCACTGTTGTCTAAAAATTCAATTCTACATTGAATGGAATTAAATTCATCCCACAATGGTTCAATTTTGTTTAATCGTTTTTCTAATTCAGTTAATGATTTATTGGCTAACTCAAATGTTCTGAAAAAATTAATAAATCTTGTCATTTGGGACTTAATTTGCCCGCGACTGCATTTTAAACGTTTAATTTCGTCGTCGGCCATTTTGTTATTTCAAATAGTCGTCAACTCGGATTGGAACTGTGGCAACTGTGTAAAATACGTATGCGTTTTTATGCACAACGCAATATAAAAAAAATCAACAAAAAATAGGTATATGAGAATCCGACGAGGGATCCGATTTTAGAAAGGATGTACCTAATGGAAAATATGGAACGGACTTACATCATTTCACAACGATTTGACTTGGAAAATATCGATTTTCACTAATACAATCGCGTTTGGCTTGTCTCTCGCGATTAAAACACTTGTAACTTGATGATTTTTACGTTGGTACGGCTCGATGCGACCAAAATGTTAGGCTCTTTGCATTATTTAATAAAAGTGGACTGTATTAAATATTAAATGCCCGATGAGGCCTGTGCATAATTTTTGAACCGACAAGACAAGAAATGGTGAGATGACAAAATGGCCACCACTCACCTTATTCGGTCTATGGTGCGTACCCTCTTCGCGATGCAGTGTTGCCAGATTTTGATTTTGAAATTATGGTACATGAAGGTCAAAATTGTGTTATTTGAAAAAAAATTATGGTACTCATTAATTTTTGAATAAACTTTATTAGAATAAATAGCACAAACTAAAAATGTTTATGTTTGGTTAAGGGGAGGTTTATTCACCTTCTGATAAACTGTCAGGTATGCAATTTCACGGATAAAAATGCAATCTGTTATCCCATTGGTCGGCCAGTTATTCGCCGACCAATAGAATATAGAACGGTAAATTTATCTTGCAAATAGTTGCCAGAAGTATATCTGAAGATGAATAAACCGGGCCTGAGTGTGTAGTGACATTAATGAAACGATAAACAGACAAACTGTGACAGTGACAGTGACAGTACTGACAGTTCTTTTACTAGTTGTATTTCTTTCACACCTAGGAGGAGCTCCGGAACAGCTCCGGAGCGTTACGCGCTTATTCCTTTCGAAAAGTGTTTGTTGCACCACGCATCTGTTCCGTTCAAATCGGGGGCGACTGACACCGGAGCCAGTAGCTCGAGTGTTTCAAACCCTTGAATGGAATACAAGCAATTTTACTATGTTTTTTTTCTGCAAAATTATGGTACAAATACATAATTATGGTACGCCTGGCAACACTGTCGCGATGTGTTTGTCGACTGGCTCTGCGCTCCGACTTGGTCTTTCTCTCCAAAGCATAGATGAGGCGTTGAGAGCTAGAGTGGCCTAACCCCAAATTGAAGATTTCAAAAATATTGAGTTCAAAAATTACCATAAAATTTGTTTTAATTTTTTTTTGTTAAAATTAGCTTGTAGGCAGAAAAATTTTGAAAAATAGTTAAATCTAACATAGAGGTATAAGGTCTGTCATCAAAAAATTTTGATTTTTCAAAAATTTGAACTTTGATGTGGGTTAGGCCACTTCAGAATCTTGAAAACAATGGGAATCATTCATAATCTGGCAGCCTAACCCAAACCAAATTATGGAATTCTTTAGTGGTATCAAAAAAGTTGCATAAAGTATCGAAAAGATGCTTTATTGAAAAAAAAAATAAATAAAACAATGTACCTATTTCTGATTATAATTCGATACTAAAAAAACTAGGCTTCAGCGTTTTCATCATCATTTGTATCAAAATTTTCTCCCTCAGCATGCTCATCAGCCAGTTCATCAGCTGCTGTCGAAGAAGTTTTCAGACCTTCATAAAATGGGTGGTATATGGGCGGAATATAAGGAAGAAGGTCCATAAGATCTTGTTTCTTTTTTTTTTCAATTGGCCTACCATTTGGGAACAGCAGTTGTACAGCATTAACCTGATTACCTGCCTTGCGCTTTGACACATTTACAGAGTTGAATAAAACATCCTCCTCTGACTTAGAATATTTGAACTGAAAACGGTGCTTGTTTTCAGAAGTGTATCTAAGCCATTGCATTTTCATCCATTCTACCTTTGAACCATTTTCAGAAACTTTTCTATTAGTTATGCTGTTTTCCAGGACTCTGGTAGAAAAAAAATCTTTTCCGGATATTTCAATTACCTGAAAAGGCTTTTTTTTACGTGCAGATTTTATAACTGTTACCCAATGGACGGGTAAGAATATATCTTTAGGGAACTTTTTCTCTTTTTCCACTATGCCAAAGTCCTGATCACAAGGCAGATAAGAATGGCCTGATACCAAAAATTTGTGATCTATTTCATTCACAGTAAATTCTGTCGATGTTGCGATAAAGTCGCAAATAAGAGCCATTTTTATGTTCCTATTTTGGCCACCACATTGGTCACTGTACATAATGAGTTTTTTTTCCTTAACAAAATTTTTACAATAGTGTAACAAACACGATCCAATTTCTTGCGGCCCTCTTGAAGCAATTGATTCATTCCATACATACATAATAGCAGTATTTTTGGCAAGGTTGTGTATACCTAAAACATTAGCTACAGAATTTAAAAAACAAAAATTTGAGTTTAATTTTTAGTTACCTAGACAATAGGTCCACAACTGACGTTTATAGTAGGTAATACCTGTCGAAAGTACAGGGGTTGGAAGGGTCTTCATTAAATCAAATGCTATTGCAGCCGTTTCGTTTTCTTCAATCATTGCTTTTTCTCCATCTTTTTTAATTTCTGATCTAGCCAGCTCCGCTTTACGCAAATGTAACTCTTTTTCAATCTCTAGATTTCTTTTTTCCTCACCTTCGGTAACCTTTAGCTTGTTATTAAATTCGTCACATTTTCGGCAGCTGTCAGTTATTGGAGCGTGGAAATGCAAGTTGAAACGAGTATTAAAAATATTTCTAAAAATATATCTACTAACTGCTGATTCTGCTTGATCCTTATACAAACTATACATTATATTCAGATCTGGGGCCAAATACTTTCTATTGCCACTTTTTGGCCTAGAATAATGGCATTCAAAAACTGGAAAGCGTTTAATAAAATCCATTACTTCTAAAACTTTGGCTTCGGGAGTTTTGTTCGCTGAAGGGTGTTTTCCTCTTTTATCTTTTGGTGGTATTCCCTCAGGTTTGCTTTTTAAAATCCTCGATAATCGACCGTCAGAAACTTGTAAGTTCTTTTTGAAAAAGTCCTTGCAGACTTTTACATCTAAACCATTTTCATTGGGCAAATAGTAAATTCTAGTAAATTGGCGGCGACTCTCTGGATTTTCTGTGTAAACGGGAGTTTTTTTAATAACCTTAATCTGTCCAAAAATGTAAGCCGTCTGCAAATTGAAATCAGCCAGATCATAAAACTTTTTGAAAATAGCTTCGCTCTGAGCTTCTCTAATCTTTTCATGGCATTTATTACCACATTGGCATACAGGAATTTCGAATGTCTTTTTAGAAACCTGGACTCCCCTTGTATTTTTGTAAGCAAGACCTAAGGCTCTTTTAGTTTTCCGTTGATTGCAAGCCCAACTTTTTTCTCTTCTGACCCTTTTTCTGCTGCTTTGCGGAGTTGTTACAATGGCCGTGCTTTCTTCGCTACTTTCAGAGTCGGCCTCTGTTGGTTTTGGCACTTCAGGTTCATATTCAGAATCTTCATCTGTAGCATAAGGATCTGAATATTCTGAATCTGAATCTCCTGAAGAAATATCAATTACTTAATAATTTGCGACTAGCTCAGAAAAATAACTTAAAATAAGTTTTTGTGTGGTTTTTGTTTGTAATGAGCACCTAAAAACTATTTTCAACCCTGTTAGGTATTATAAAACTTACCATCAATATCCATGTTCTCCATGGGGGAGAAAATAATATTTTTTATATCACTTTCTAGAGCGAAGAGAATAAAAAACTGCATGAAACATGAAGAACACAAAACAAACCACACGAACAGCTGATATGTCAAAAATTAAAATATCACAGTGGCCTAACCCTCTTTAGGCCAGTATAGCATTTTATTTAGTGAGTCATATCTAAATGCTAAAACAATATTTGTGGTGACATCTCTAAAAGTGATAAAGAACTAGGGTTAGGCCGTTCTAACATTGAAAATATAGGCAATTACCATTACGATACTGACCTTAACATAAAATGGCAAATTTTGTGGGTTAGGCCACTTTAGTTCTCAACGCCTCAGATGCGCTTTTCCCCTTTCATTCGTGACGTAACTGACATCCCAATGACTTTTTGAAAAGTGCGGTAGATTTAAATGTATTTACAGTTTGTGTACTATTTGTATGATGGAATTGAATTTACACTATGTTTATAACAGGTGGCTGGTGGTATTTTAGCTCAATTTATAAACTTGCCGTCGGAATTCCGTTTTCGTCTACGTTTGCGTCGGCCTCGCTGGTTACCGTAGTCTCTTATGCTGACGGCGAACTGTGAAGCCGACGACGAGTATAAATGATTTTATGGGATTTCTGATATTCAATTGGCTCAACGCAAACGGAATCTCGACGGTGAGTTTATAAATTGGGCTTTTGGGTACGCCTCACAGCAATACTCAAATCAGGTAGGATTTGACGAAAAACGTATTGGGCTTATGGGCTAAATATCTGATTTCTGTCTAATCGGTAGTGTTCCTTCGGCGTCTTGTCAGGTAAATTGACCGGGCTACTGAAATCTCTCAATTGACGTAATATTAAATTTTTATTATTTCTTAGGTCCAATTCATCCACCGCTTCATTCAAAATATTCTCCATTCTTGCAGCAATATCGATACTGCAGTATTTTTTCACTTTCACATGGATTCACCACTGATCTCAATCACAACGATCACCCCAATAGCTGCCGTTAAATAACGATTAAATTTATAGGTTATCAATAGTTTAATACCGATCGGCGATCGTAGGGTGATACAGAATATGGCAAATCGTTTAGTAACGACAATCGTTCGTAGTCATCGTTAAATAACTAATTCGTAACGATTAATCTTCACAAGCGATGTTACAGAATAGTTCCGACCATTATTTACCGTTTTTCATTATTCAACATGATCGTGGCTTACAGAATAAGCACCTCCAAATGAATATATAAGGTGAGTTCGGCTTGCTCACTCCGTGCACTCGGTGACTCCATTCGCACTCCAGCCGTTCGGGTTAAGGTTCGGGTATTGCTTTTTACGGTATTAGGGGTGACTCCATTAGCTCTGTTCACTCCACTCCAACTCCGCGCTGAATAGCCGAACTCCCCGATTAATGAAAAGGGTAAAATGCAGTTACAAGGTAATTTTGGCACGTTACATATGTAAACTATTCAATTTCAAAAAATGTCAACTTATGGTCATAAATTATGGAATTTTCATATATTATGTTGGTTGTATGTGTATGTGTTTTGCATTAAAATCTACTAAATCAAGTAGTATAACTTGCATTATATCATAGACATAATGTACAAATTCCATTAGATAAATATTGAAATTATTACTCAATCAAAACATAACGAGATAATACCGGTGATGACAGCCGATCGATTTCACTCCGTTTTTCCTGCTACAGCCAAAGCCATAAATCGTCTAACCTTGACCGAACCTATCCCACGGCTGCTGGGTTTCAGGAGAATGGCTTAGCTCGGCGTGTTGGCCCCCCTTTATTCGCACCACGTTTTTTGTTGTCTAGGTCCAAATTGGAGTTTATATGTTAGCATAAAATCCATACTACCCTTGGTTGGCACTTTGCCAAACGACGAAAAAGGGCCCGTGATTATCAACATATTCGACCTTAAAAGCAAATTGTAGGTCAAGTTTATCGATAGAACGAAAATTGTTAATTATTGATGGTTCACCATCGACTTACTATGAACATGAACTATGAGTGTGTAGGTATTAAATATGAATAGTTTGGAACACAGAGTCCTGTGTTTTAAACTTATTGATGGAATATTAGTTTCTTCTCAGCAATGGGAACCACATCAACAATTACGGCATGCATGTTACAATAATTGAACGAAGGCAGCGAAAATTAAATGTTAACCTTGATATGCGGTGTTATTTTAAGAGATTTAAAAATGAATTGCATAGATTGAGGAATCAATTAAATCATCATTTAATTTTGATGTATGTATGTGTTTCAGATTCGAGCCACATCATTGAGATCTCGGTTATTTCACGTCCGTATATTGTTAAGATTAATAATAGGTAATTGCTTGCGGAATGGTTATTAGTCAGTTGTTAACGTATAAGAATAAATATTGAAGGAAAAGGTGTCAGGTGCGGTAACATGAGGTTAATCTTTGAAACCAAATTAACATTCAACAAAGACATTATAGATAGATCAGTTGAGCAGGGGTTTAATTTATTAATAAATCACGCATTATGTACAAAATGTTGGAGATTGAAAATAAGTTTAAAAATGTCTGATTTTTTACCCATGCAATCATGCGGATTCTTTTTGTATGATGTGATATTTGCCAGGCTTAAACTTGAGAAGCGAAAAAATATCTGGCTTCACAGCAAATTACTGGTGACATATGAGAGAATTAAATGGGCCATAGGCGAGTTCCACCCCTTTAAATCGCCAGGCCCGGATGGAATCTACCTAGCACTACTCCAGAAAGGTCAGGACATACTAATGCCACACCTTATACAGTGGCATTTAGTGGAAATTAGTGGAAATATAGTGGTAATTCGGGGTAATTTTTGGTAATTTGAGGCAATTTAAGGCAATTTTGGGGGTAATTAAAGGAAATTTTGTGGTAATACCTCAAAGTTCTGTAGTGATAAAATTATGATATGCCTTCGAATTTGCTTTAATTTAGAAGTAACAGAGCTTTAACTGTAAACTATTCAACTAAGATTTAAGTAAAATATTCTTCTGAATCCCTATTAGTCAGTTAGGGCCATATTCTCCGTAGTTCATAAAGCCTGGCTTAGTAGAAACGCTTGGGTGTTTTGTGTGACAAAGCCGAGCTTTTCCACTAAGCCAGGCTTTATGAACTACGGAGAATATGGCCCTTAGAAACATCAACTTTCATTTTCGAATGTCGGTTTTACACCAAATCGACTAGTTGAGTTGCTGTTTTGAAAAACGAAAACTTAACTAATTTTAACGATAAAACTGTTCACACTAAACGGACAAAAATTAATTGCTGTCGAATTTTTATTTTATATCGTTTTACATCACAAAAACGGTTGCAGTTTTGTTTAGTTCAATTCAGAAAGTAGATGGGTGTTCATTATTTTTTATTATTTATTAAATATGAACAGTTTTATCGGTAAAAACAGTTGAGTTTTTGTTTTTTAAAACAGCAACAAAACAGCAACTCAACTAGTCGATTTGGTGTAAAACCGCCATTAGAAAATGAAAGTTGATGTTTCTAACTGACTAATAGGGACTCAGAAGAATATTTTACTTAAATCTTAGTTGAATAGTTTACAGTTAAAGCAAATTCGAAGGCATATCATAATTTTATCACAATACGGTTTGATGTAAAACCGCCATAAGGAATGTTCCATTTGAGGTTTCATTACATGAGAAGTGGCAACCTTGCAATTGTTCAACACTTGGGGCGCGTTTGGGTTCACGCTCGGTGCACTCAGAGCATGCACTTTTGTCTCTCTTCCGTTATTTTTGAAGCTCCGACGACGCTTGATTGTGTTTGGTTTGACATATTTTGAGCGCTCAGAGCGAGCTCGATAAACTCCTAGTTTGTGGGGTGGGCAGCTGGAGCGTACATGCGCAGTTTAATCTGTCTGTATAACCTAACCTATTGTCCTATTTTCCATGATAAGATAAATAAACAATCCTGAATTTTAACATTAAACTTGTTAGGTGGATAGTTTTAACTATTTTGTTTAAATGTGAACAATCAAATAGCTAGTAGATTCTGCATAATTGTTTACTTTTAATTAAATTTTCTCGATAGTCCTCATCACTGGTATTATTGAACATATTTTTCCAAGGGAACTTGGCAGCCTCAGAGTGTTTAGGTCCGTTTTATTGTTTATGTAGTACGACATTTTTTGCAGAATACAAAAGAAAATGGGGCTGTTTGAAAATTATCGACTAAAATGCAAAACAAACGAGAAAACTCTGGTGCAAATGCCGAATGCGGGCTCGGACTCCAAAAAATATATGCTAAGAAAAATAAACAATAATCAGCTGATCGCTCAACCCAGCATTTTTGCACAAGTTTATTTGGCTTGACACGGTGTACTCCCTGTGACGTCACGTTACTCCGTAATCGCTCTGCTCGCTCCGCCGAGCGTCAACCCAAACACGCCCTTGGTTTGACATCATCTATGAGTCTATTAAAACTTTCAAGTCCTCGTCTCATTTAAGGCCTAGTTTTGTGTTTTAGTGTTTCTAAATGTAGAAGAAAAGGTAAATGTGATAGATAGAGTACATTCTTGTTATATTAATATAATGCCTTAAGCCTCTATCACACATTCGGCAAATAGCTACAAATATTATGTGTTTATGTGTTTCCGTCTCTCTGTTTCTCTAGTTTCAATTTTCAAGATTTTCACCTATCCTAGATGGATGCCAAATACCGAGCCAAATACGCAAATATGTGTGAGGAACTGTAAAGGCGTGTGAAGTTTCGTATTTTTTCATATTTTCGTATTCTAGATGGAATCCGAAATAGTGTCGGAATGTTCTAAAGTCGCTGATGGTGAACTCGGTTTGTTCCTCTAACATGAATCAAATGATTTTTATCCAGTTTCTAAAAGATGGACCTAAGTTTTGCAGGATTTTGGAATCCTTTTTTCTTCGAGACATGTTGAAGTGTCTCCTTGAGTGTTTCTCTTTTTCAACTTTCAACATCTTAATTTGCTCTTCCTTCAACATCTCGATTTGTTCGTTCATCATCAATCAAATAATTTTTATCCAGTTTCTAGAAGATGAAACTTCAGTTTTTGCAGGACTTTGGAATCCTTTTTTTTCGAGACATGTTGGAATACCTCCCTGAGTGTCTGCCTTTTTCAACTTTCAACATATTTATTTGCTTTTTTTTTAACATTTCGATTTGTTCCTTCAACATAAATCAAATGATTTTATCCAGTTTCTAGAAGATTGAACTTGAGTTTTTCAGGATTTTGGAATCCTTTTTTCTTCGAGACATGTTGAAATGCCTCCTCGAGTGTTTCCCTTTTTCAACTTTGAACATTTTGATTTGCTCTTCTTTTAACATCTCGATTTGTTCCTTCAACATCAATCAAATGATTTTTATCCAGTTTCTAGAAGCTAGAACTTTAGTTTTTGCTTTGCAGGATTTGGAAATCCTTTTTTCTTCGAGACATGATGGAATGCCTCCTTGAGTGTCTCTCTTTTTCAACTTTCAACATCTTGATTTGCACTTCTTTAAACATCTCGATTTGCTCCTTCAACATCAATCAAATGATTTTTATCCGGTTTCTTGAAGATGGAACTTGAGTTTTTGCAGGATTTTGGAATCCTTTTTTCTTCGAGACATGTTGGAATGCCTCCTTGCATGTCTGTCTATTTTAACTTTCAACATCTTGATTTGCTTTTCTTTAAACATCTCGATTTGTTCCTTCAACATCAATCAAATGATTTTTATCCAGATTCTAGAAGATGGAACTTGAGTTTTGCAGGATTTTGGAATCCTTTTTTCTTCGAGACATGTTAGAATGCCTTCTTGAGTATCTCGTTTTTTCACCTTTCAACATCTTGATTTGCTCTTCTTTTAACATCTCGACTTGTTATTGAGTTCTAGTCTCGGCTATACTTGAAAATTGAAATAAATTCCTGGTATTTAGTGGTAATTTCAGTGGCAATTAATGGTAATGACAGTGGTAAATAGTGGTATTGACAGTGGTAATTAGTGGTATTTAGCGAAAATAAGAGGTAATAAGTGGTAGTTTGAGTGGCATTGAGTGGTAATTCCTGAGGCAATGAAAGGTAATAGACGAGGGGAGGGTCATTCACCAGAATTTGTACACCTATTTATAAATACAAATAAATATGTAAGTATTTGCTGTATTTAAATGTATTTACTTCTTAAATTTTATTTGAAAGTATTTGAAAATATTTAAAATTACTTAAATGTATTTAAACATATTTATTTATATTTAAATGTATTAATTCATATTTTTATGTATTTAAATGTAATGGAATGTACCTATTTATTTATATTTATATGTATTTATGGTAATTTATAAGTACCAAAAATTACCAGTGCTATGGAAAATACATCTTACAATACTATGTTTTTCTTAATTATTTTGAAGTTCTTATTTATGAGCAGTTTATCAGCTCTTCTTAGCTGAAAAGGGTAATTTCCTACAAGGCTTATGGGTCAATAACGAGGTCAATAAATTACAAATTTCTTATCCAAGGACTGTATATCTTGATTGGTTATAAGGGCTTTATAGCTGAAACTCTACTGATTTTGGAAAAAAAGTTATGACTTCAAAGTTTTCCAAAATCTAAATCATAAGCTACCTTCTTATTAAAACGATGAAATTTAAAAATTTTTTTTGTTGAGATTTTGTGTCCTTATCTCGGTCCTTATGGTCCTTCAGGATCCCCCGAACTCCATACACTGAATTATTCTGAGATTTGGAGCCAGTTTCTATGAAAAAAGGCACTCAGAAAAATTGATAAATCATCCCAAATTACTCATGGCCGTTTCCACCAACTATTTTAGGGGAGCCCTAACGATAAGTATTCCCTAAAATGACATTTTTACATGGAGAAATGTCAGTTTAAGGCATACCTATCGTTAGGGCTTCCCTAAAATAGTTGGTGGAAATGGCCATTAACACGATTTTATCTCAAGAACTATATATAATAATATATAAGTCCAAATGAGCTGAAATTTTCAGCGATTGTAGTCCTCTACTAGGATAAGAATCGCTGAAAATATCAGCTTCCTATCTTTTATAGGAAAAAAGTTATGACCTTTCAAAGTTTTCCAAAATCTAAATCATAAAGCTACCTTCTTACTGAAACGATGAAATTTCAATTTTTTTTTAAATTGAGATTTTGTGTTCTAATGGTCATTTGGGATCCCCCAAATTCCATACACTAAATTATTCTTAGATTTGAAGCCGAAATCTATGAAAAAGGGCACACAGAAAAATTGAAAAATTGATAAATCACCCCAAATTGCTTAACACGATTTTATCTCGGGAACTGTAAGTCCAAATGAGCTGAAATTTTCAGGAATTGTAGTCTTTTACTGGCAGGGACGCAAGTATGGGGGGGGGAGGACGTCCCCCCAACCAGTTCAACCTTTTGGGATAGTTGAGATATCGGGTACATGTTGGGAGAATCGGTACACTTTAAAACATAAAGATTCACGGGGAAAATGAAAAAATATTCCAAAAAATGATAAAAATATGAAAAACAGCTTGAAAAAAACGCTACTTGGCTGGGGCGTAGCCACGGTAGGAGTTTTTGGGGCTGAAGAAAGTATAATTAGAAACCACTTCTAGAAATTATTAGAAATTAAAAATTATAATTCAAATACTAACAATCTCAAAAAAATACATGCTTTTGACTTTTATTTTTTTTAGTAAACATGTTGATTGTACAGTAGCGTTCCCAAAGGGGGCGAGGGGTCCGTGCGTCCCCTAAATTGACTCACTTACAACGAATTTTCCTCCCTAAAATGTGAAGTCACGAAGGACATATTGGGACATCACTAAAAGCTCTAGAAATTTAACTTACGAAACCTATGTTTTAGCATATACCTACTTTTTGACCCTCAAAATTTTATTCTTTTCATATAAAGCATTTGACCTTGAAATTCTACGCCTGCGGCGCTATTTTTTTTCTGACACCCCTATGGTCATGCAATGTTTCTCAATTTCAATAGCTGAATTTTCTGGCTACGCACCTGCTAGTTGGGATTTTTGAGTAAGACCAGTTGGGACATTTTACCTACGTCCCTGTTTACTGGGGTAAGTATCGCTGAAAATTTCAGCTTTCTATCTATAATAGAAAAAAAGTTATGACCTTTCAACTATATTATATTTTCCACTGGCTCCACAAATAATTTACCACAAAATTCAATAATAGATTATCGCATTTATTAATGAGTGTGATCAGTGAATAGAATCTTGTTCATGCTTGTCTATAGTCAGGTCGGCAGGACGCGCTGTATTTCACCCAAAATTTTGGGGGAAAATCGAAGATTTATTTGTATTTCAATCTATTTATCCGTATCTAATTCTATTTATTTATATTTAAATTTTTTTATTTGTATTTAAATGTATTTATTTCTATTTAAATTCATTTATTTGTATTTAAATCTATTTATTTGATTTAAATGTATTTACGCATGTATTTTTGTATTTATTTGTATTTAAATAAATACATTTATCGAATTTGTACACCTATTTATGGAGTGACCTGCCCCTCGGTAATAGAGGGAAAAAAGTGGTAATTTATAGGTAATTACTGGTAATTTGTGGTAATTTCTGTCACAGTTCCACTACTGAAATCCCCCTCGGTCTACAGACTCCGCACTGGATGACCTAAACAGACTCCTGGCAAAGTCAATTGATGACAAAGAGGTAGCGCTAGGCACGTTTCTAGATATAGAGGGAGCGTTTAACAACGTTTCAACCACATCACTAATGAACGCTCTCAAGCGTAGGAATATCCTGCATACCGTTTGCAACTGGATAGAAGCCAGCCTAAGAAACAGGGTAATTGCATCTACTCTGGGTGAGGACACAGTAAAAGCAATAGTGGGAAGGGGCTGCCCACAGGGAGGCGTTTTATCGCCAGTGTATTGGGCGGTCCTGGTCGACGATCTCCTCGCAAAAATGGCCAAGGAGAGGTTCTGCTGCCTTGGCTACGCGGATGATATAGTCCTGGTAGTCAGAGGCAGGCATCTAGAACATGTCTCAGAAAGAACTCAAAAAGCACTGAACATAGTAGTAGATAACTGGTTTAGGGATGAAGGCTTGTTGATTAATCCGCAAAAAACCGTAATTGTCCCGTTCACAAAGAAAAGAGTACTAAGAGGAGTTCGATGTCCTAAGTTCAATGGAGCGAAAATCCCCTTCTCAAAAGATGTCAAATATCTAGGAGTTATTTTTGACCAAAAGATGACCTGGGGTCCACACCTCAATAAAGTTGTCCAGAAGGCCAAAATTTCACTGGGAAGATGCAGAAGGCTTTGTGGAAAAAGCTGGGGACTTAATCCAAAGATGAATCTATGGTTATATAAAATGGTGATAAGACCAATGACAACCTACGGTTCGGTTGCCTGGGGTACAAAGGTCACACAGACCGTAGCAATCAGACAGCTTCAAAGTGTGCAAAGGCTAGCCTGCGTATGCATAACGGGTGCCATGAAAAAAGCCCCAGGTTTTGGAGGTGCTGCTAAACCTGCCGCCACTACATATCTACATACCTACAGGGTGAAATAAAGGCGGTACTATACAGACTGAAGTAAGGCCAGGGTCCAATTATAAAACACCAACGACTCATGAGCTGGAAAATAGAGAAGGATCCAGAGGTCAACTCGTTGTTTGGGATGCCCTCAGACAAAACAAAACCTATTTTCATCTTCAATAGGCACTTCCAGGTTGCCATACCAGAGAGGAAAGACTGGGAGAAAGGTCCTCCATATAAAGCAGACCACATCTGGTACACCGACGGCTCCAAGACCAAAAAGAGGGTCGGAGCCAGCATCTACGGGGACAAACCCAGGGTGGAAATATCCACAAGTCTCGGACAGTACGCCACGGTGTTTCAGGCGAAAATCGCTGCAATAATGCACTGTGCTATACTGATGAATGAAAGGAAAGTTGGGAGTAAAAACATCGTTATTTACTCGGACAGCCAGGCGGCCCTAAGGGCAATCAGCTCCCAAAAGATCAGCTCCAAGCTGGTTGGGGACTGTGTACGTGCCCTAGAGGAGGTGGGCCTGTCCAACAAACTTACCATAGCCTGGGTACCAGGCCACGAGGGCCACCCAGGAAATGAAAAGGCTGATGACTTTGCCAGAGGAGGCTCGGCCACTGAGATGATAGGTCCAGAACCATTCTGCGGAATTAATAAAAAGGACGGGTCCAGAGAACGCACTCTAAGGACAGATAGGAGATACAACAATAAATCTGATAAGGTTGCAGTGGTAGAGGACGCCTCTGCGCCATCTCCATTCAAACAAATCTACAATCTATCTACCGTATAATTTTATCAGATCATGAAGGCAGTGACTTTTGATTTAAAGGCTGGTTGGATCTCTGACAAAGGAGAGCTGGAAGACATTTCACTTCACGACAAATTTCGAACGAGGATGCAAGATGTAAGTAAGTAAGTAAGTAAGTTTATTAATCAAAAAATATTACACTTGTTAATTAAGCAATGTATAGGAAATATGACGCTTAAGTTTTCTTGAAACTTGTACGCGCCTTAACTGTTAGTACATTTTTCTATATATTATTGTATATTTGCTTACATATCTAAATTTATTCTAGTCTTAATAAACTAATTATAATTGGGTACCTAAGTATAAGTAAAATTAGGATTAAGGTACCTACCTATATAGTATGATATAGTACCTTTAAAAATAGCTATATAATAAGGAATTGAATAATGCTTTCAAGCGAATGAGTGAATAAACCCAGCTAGAGACAAGAACAGATAAAAAAGGAAAGAAAAAAAGGAGATCAATATTGAAAATCAAGCTACTGTGGTGTTCGTCATTTATCAGTAGGCATGATTGATAATTTGATGTACGTGACACCTATTGGTACGCAGCCAACAAGTCAAAGATTCCTTAAGCGTGTTTGTATTGCTTTTATTCTTTATGTTGCTTGGGAGTGAGTTGTATAGCCGAGGCCCTATATAGCTAAAAAATCTCTGACCTACGGTTTTATTAACTCTGGTAGTTTTAGCATTTTGCTTTGTACGGGTTTCGTATTTGTGATTGATGTGTTCGAGTTCGGATTTATTCCTAAATATATTTACCAAAACTGTATGTGCATACAGTTGTCTAACATCAAGTAGTTCAGTCTCTGCGAAAAGAGATTCGGTTGAGTAGATTAAAGGTTTATTAAACAATATTTTTATTATGCGACTTTGTATCCGCTGGAGAGGTGCAATTATTGTTTTAGCAGCTGCCCCCCAAATTATTATGCCATACCGTAAGATAGATTCAGCGAGGGCTTTGTAAATAATAATTAGTTCTTTGAGTTTTAGAATTCCTTTAAGCTGCTTGAGTTTGTATAGTACACATCGCAGTTTTTTATGGACGCTTTGGGTTTGGTTCTCCCATCGGAGGTTACTATCTATAAATATTCCTAAATACTTAATAAAGGTTGCCGACTTAATAGAGAGTTTTTTTACATCATTTGGAATGGTTAGTTCAGTAAAAGCAGGAAGATGTGACTTATAGGATGCGAACGGTAGGTAAAAGGTTTTATTATAATTAATTGTAAGTTTTTTGTTATCAAATAACTTTTTTATTTTTTTTCAGGTCTTCTTCGCAGATGTTTTTAAGTTCGTCCCAATTGTTGGCTTCATAAAAGATTGCAGTGTCGTCTGCAAAACTAACTATACTTCCAGAAACATTAGAGGTAAGTATACTGTTCATGTATATAATAAAGAGTATGGGCCCTAATACTGTCCCTTGTGGGATTCCATATCCTGCTGTACCAGAATCACTCAAACTAGATCCGATTTTTACAAACATTTTTCTATCGTCTAGGTAACTTTTTAGCAAAGTCTGACTTAGCCCCCTGAAGCCTATTCTTTCTAATTCTCTTAAAAGATTTGTATGAGATACTGTATCGAAAGCTTTTTCTAGGTCTAGGAAAATGCACAAGGATGCTTTTTTGTTATCCACTGCGTTGTATATTTTTTCGGTAAGTCTAGAGATAGCATCACTTGTGGATTGTCCCTCCCGGAAACCGTACTGATTTTTTGATATAATTTGATTTTTTTTCAGGTAAGATTCCAAACGATACTTCAAGATTTTTTCAAAGATTTTACTGAATACAGATATGAGTGATATTGGTCGATAGTTCTCAATGGTATGGGCATTTCCTTTCTTAAAAACTGGAGTAACAATCGCTTCTTTAAATTTTTCTGGATAAATACCAGTTGAAAAAATGTTGTTGTATATATGTGTTAATGGCGCAGCAATTTCATGTTGTATGTCTTTCACAAGTTCGGCTCTTATATTATCGTTACCTGGTGCTTTTTTTAATTTTAATTGATTAATATGTTTTTTTGTTTCAGTGGTATCTATTGGGAATAAAAAGAAGTTGCTATCCAGTCTTGGAGAGGTGCTATTTTCGTTATCTACAGTTATTTTATTAGCGAGTACCTCACCTATGCTGCTGTAAAAGTCTTTAAAAAGGTCAGCTTTTTCCTTATCGTCAGTAATTTTTTCATTCTGATTGTTAAATATGTACGGAATATTGTTATTACTTTTTTTGGATCTAGTAGTGAAATCATTTATCACTGACCAGAGGTTTTTTGTATCAAGTTTTACAGAATAAATTTTTTGTTTGTAGTAAAAGTTTTTCGTTTTTTTGATAAGTTTTGTTAAGTTGTTTCTATAAGATAAATACTTTTTTTTAATTTCTCTTCTTTCAGGATTATTTAAAAGTTGTTGATATAATTTATCTCGTGTTTGCATAGATTTAATAATACCTGCTGTGATCCAAGGCTTTCTTCCTTGTATAGGTTTTTTTATTGATTGCTCTATCGTGGATTCTATTATTGCACAGTTTAATTTATCTAGAAATGTGTTGGCTAAATCATTAGGGTTATTTACTCTATAGAACTCGTCCCAATTTATAGATTGCACTTTAGATTTGAACATATTATTATTAAATCTTTTCGCTGTTCGAGGTGAATCTTCGCTTCTAGAAGTATTACATATATTTAAATTTAAGTCTAGGATAATGGTGTAGTGATCAGTAATATTGTTTTTTATTACTGTTGGTAGAAATGGATGATTGCTGTAGTTGCTTTTCAGGAAGATATGATCGATACAAGTCCCTGATCCGTTATTCTCTCTAGTGGGTGTACTAATCATGGGCACATAACCAAATTCACTCATCGTTTCTAAATACAATATGGAAGTTGCAGGTAGTTCATATTTTTTAAGTATGTCTATATTCAGATCTCCAACCACTAACGAGAAGTCGAACTTTTCATTTACATTATTGTTTAAAAAAAATTCTAAATTTTCGCAAAACATTTTTGGGCACGTAGAAGGAGACCTATATATACACAAAATTTCAATTGATTTGTTCTTAACCTCTGTTTCTACCTTTATACAAGAAAACTCTCCTATTGCTTCCAGCTTGGAAGAAAATGACAAACTATCTTTGATATATACGAGAATCCCATCATTTTGGTTGAAAGGACTTAGGTTGTAAATTAAGTTAAATCCATCAATATTGAATATGGATGTGTCTGGAATTTTCCAGGTTTCACTCAGAACTATAACTTCAAATTTGTTTTTGAACTGTTGTAGGAACACATTGAGTTCATTGAAATGCTTTGCTAAACTACTAATATTTAATCCTAATATTCTAAAATCGGAACAAAATTTACTTTCCTTTAATATAAATTCATAATCTTTGACATTTAATACTACATTATTTTTAACATTAATTCCATCGAAATCGCGTATGAAGTAATCCATGACTATGCTATAGGAGGTTGTACATAAGAATATCAATTTAAAAGAAAAACAGTTCAATTTTTTTTCAGTTTTTTCCTAAGGCGTCGTGCTGGAAAATTTTTTTGCTCAGGGCTTGGGGTTTCTGTCTTCCTCTTACTACTGTTCCCATTCGAAGTTGACCGATTCTCCAATACTTTCTTATGATTTCCCCTCCCCTTTGTTTTGGTCCCCCCTACTTTAGGCTGCTTTACTGTTTTCTCAGTTTCTTTCTCCGTAGCTGAAGATTCACAATCACTTTCTTCTAACGTGTCGTAGTCTTCACCTGAGTTCTCTAACTCACTGGCTGTATAGAGATTATTTTCTATTTCCAGTTTGAACCCCTTGATTTTTGCAGGTACGTTATTTTCGCGAGCAGCTTTAAGGTGCTTTCGAAGAATTTGTTGTTGTCTTCTGTCTTCCTCGCAGTAATCATTAGAGATTGAGATCTTTTTCTCTCTGAGGGCTTTCAATTTATCCAGATTTTTGAAGGTTTCTAGCTTCTTCAGAAACGATACGAATTCGACAACTATCGGTTTTTGTGGACCTTTTCCAATTTGGTAAATATTGTTTATATCAGCCAACGAAAAACTTGTACCAACCAGTTCATTAATGCTGGACAATGTTTTGTTAGCAAGATCGGTTTCATCAGCTAGTAATCCAAAAATTATGATGTTATTCTTCCTGAGTTTACGTTCTAGAAAAATACATTTTCTGTCCAATTCACTAATCTTTTCTTCAGTTTTCTTAAGTTTCTGGTTTATGTCTGCAGTATTAGCGTTAATCTCTTTCTTAAGATCGCTAGTTTGTTCAGAAAGCAGCGATTTAATGTTTTCTATTGTTAGATCCGACATTTGCGTGAAAAATTATAGGTGTTCGGCTCCGTTGATGTGTAGATTCCTTGTCGGTGCGGGTGGTACTAAGTTATGTTCGATTTATTTGAAATTAATTTGCTCGTACTCGCTCGTATTTGCTCAAGGTCATTTATAGGATTATCTAGGCGACTTGTTCACAAGTGGGGTTGTCCGAACAAGAATATGAATGTGAACCTTATGGTAGGGCTCTATAGAGTCCTTCGTATAAATTTAGCCAAAAAACGTACCTTGCTGAATGGTGACGATCTGGTTACATAACTCACTGGATAGAAGGTGTTTTGTACTTCTTAGTTACGAACTTTTTTGTTTAAACTAACGCTTATGAATTTGTTTAATTGAAATAACTTGCAGACACACAAATCACAGCGTTGTCGACGCGATAGTCAACCTACGTCGACCAGACGACCACCTGATGAAAAAAATTAATATTAAAATGAATTTTTTTTTTATACGACCCAACCAAACCAAACAGTTCCCGATCAAAAAATATTATTTAGTTTTCACGCTAATGATCTTATGATAAATAACCGAATTCTGAAGACAACACGATGTACCCATTAAAAGATTCGTCTCTGTCCACCCAAAGAATAATTAACATTAGATTAGATTTGTAATACAATTAGTCTCTCAAGAATTGAAACATTTGACAAATACACAAACTTGATTCTTTGAACTAAATGTGGAACCAAGCGCATGGCAAGAAACACATTGTTTCCAAGCCTTATTCCTGTTATGCATAAAATTACAAAAATAATGACTTTCTCAGCGAATAGTTTTACAATCAGCGAAACCCTAGCATTTAATCCCGATGATATTCCTGTTATTGTTTTGTGTGAGGCCAACCTTAGCCTGTGCCATTATTGTTTGTCGTGTTGGTTGGGTGAATGGAAAACAACATCAAGGCCGCTTTTATATAACTTGCATACAATAGCGGCGCATTATTTGTCTTGCATTTATTGTTTTAGTTAGTTGCGAAAAATAAAATGTGCACTTCCAATGATTTGTCCGGGGACCTGTTAAAAGCGGCATAGTTAAATATCACGGAACCAATTTGCGAAAACGCGACATAAACTTAATTGGAATAAAATGTTTTATAGTTTAAGACTATATAAAATTTCCTTTTGACTTGATTAAAATTTTCAAATACCTTTGATGTTTGAACTAAATTGCCAATCATAATGCCTGTACGGGGTGCACAACTTTCTGTAATCAATATCGGTAACTTTCCTCCATTATTACTAAAGGCAAACTGAAAATACTTAACAGCGTGTTGTATAAATGCACTTTAAACTTGTTTACTGAACTGCAATTTTGATACCTCTACATTTTAAATAAAGTGTAGATTACACAAACTGCGTTTGTAATTATTTTAAGGCTAAAAGACCACCTGGTTAGAAACAATTTGTTTAGTATGTAGTTTTTAAGTCGATATTGTTTGCCGACAAACGTGCCAAGGAAGGTTTATATATTGCATTTTATTAAGACCGTAGACTTAAATAAAAGCTGACCAATCTAAAAAATGAACTACAGCTACAGATCATCGAATGAAACATCTGGGTAGTAGTTTGTGACATTTTTATTTTCAACTATTAAGGGAGACTCACACTGGACAGCTAGAGTTTGATTCTATATATTTTGCATTGAGAAATAACTATGGGTAAGTTAGTTATTACCCAATGCAATTTTTTTGTGAATATTTGCTTTTGTTCTTTCTATTTTTCTATAATTCGTTGTATCTTTCTCCTCTTAAACCGCTTTGTTCTTCATTGCCAAATATTTTATTTATTATTATATTATTTCCATGCCATTTGATCTACCTTTATTATGTTTTATATCACCATTCTATTATTTTATCTCCCCTTGATGATTCACTGATTTTCGTTAACTCTCCCTATGCTCTTATTATTTTTAAATTTTTATCTATTCGATTCTCCTTTTGGATCTTATTTCTCTGGTGATTTTTGCGGTATTGACATCACATATATTGAATAATATTTTACTATTAATTGTTAATTGGAAGTTGGAACTGACGGAACTGTGCCACATGCAAAATCAGCTGCTGCATTATCTCATCAGTTGATGTTGTGCAGGTTTATCCTTGACTGAAATGGCAGAGCCCGATTTGAATATTGATCGTTCTAGTCTGGCTAAGTATTTGGCCTTCAAGCATTTTAAATGATAATTGACAGAAAATTGTACTCATCCTAAAATTTTGTTTTTGTTTATTGTGATTAGTTTACTTTGCTAAGATTATTTTGTAGGGCTTTAATGTAATGTTAATGTTATTTTTCAATTCAGTATCTGTTATTATTTTGCTGTTGATACTTCGAATGAATAATTAAATAAATAAATGAATTATGTATGGGAAGCATTCGTTCGAATACATATTATAAATAAGCTTTTTAGGAAAACGTTTCAGATTTTGGCACACTGCCAAAAGCCAAAAGTATGGATTTTCCATTTAAAATACTATGCACGCAGGACCTAGCCAACAAGACGTTGGGTAAGGGAGGAAAGGATAAGGCTAGAATACAGTCAATCAGATTGCTTATTTCTCAGAGTTCTGGAACTTTCACTTAAGGGAATTGATGTAAAATGGGAATACATCTGAAAGTTGTACTGAAATAGTTATAATGAAAAGGAAACTGGTCAAGTTTTGCTTTCACTTAATGCGTTATTTACAAAGTGATTAATTATATCCAACTACAGGGAACTTTTCTGAAATCTTATAGTAATAGTATATTTGTTAGGGCGATCTCAATGCCTTGAAATGATAAAAGTGAATAAATGTACGTTATTATAGTATAGATGTTATGATAGATTCCACATATTATGACATCCTGAAAGGAAATTCACCAATTTTCACTACTAATATTTTTTCTGATATTAGGCTGAAAAATGTTTATTATGTCTCAGAGTTAAACGTGAATCTATTGTCAATTAAACAGATCGTTAAAAAAAAAGGGCACACAGTTATTTTCAATTCCATTAGTGGTATTTACGATTTTTCAAAGAAATTAACTGCATCAACAGCCTCTCTGGAACATAGTTTGTTTAGATTAGATTTGTTTAAGAGAAACAATAACAGAGCCATGTTTGGTGTTTCGTCGCAAATTGGTTTATGGCATTAGCTCATAATATGTGACCTTAGGAAGTTTAAATAAACCTAGAAATTGACTAGTTTATGGTATGGACATCAAAAGCAATTTACCATCAGATAATATTTTCAAAGCAGTGTTGAAATTGATACGCTCTGATTTTTGTGGCCCTAAGCAAGAAAATTCGCTGGCTGGTTCAAGGTATTTATTCACATTTCTTGATGATTATAGCCATAAGAACTTTGTTTATTTTTTGAAGAATAAATATCGAATTAAGTATTTCAAGATTTTTAAGAGCTTTGTGAAAACCCAAACTGGTAAAAAAAAATTCCTGAGAGGTGACAACACTGTAGAATATTGTCACGGCTTTGGATTGCCTGACAGAAATTTTGGGTTCGGTTCGTTTATTCCAAAAATCAAAGTCCAATTAACACAGCAATAATTTATTCCACGTAACAATACACTCTGACACTAATTACTTTAATAACTAACTCAACAATCAAACTCTTTACAACAATAATCACTATGTAACTCGTATCACAGTCAAACTTTAACTTAAACTTACAAGCTAAAACCCGTCCTTATACAGGGTGTCCCACGGTGGATGGCGTATTAGACGTTTATGGAGAACTAAAAAGCGGATCATTTTGAAAATTTGGCAACCGGGATAAACGACCATGATCTACACTTTGAAAATATTTTTGTTTATGTGGTGTTGCCGCTTCTACTCTAAACCAGTGGCAACATCGCTATTTTAAATGGAACACCCTGTAAGTGATTTCACATTTTGATTCTTCGTCAAATTCTGAGCAGATTTCATGTGATATACCCTATACCTAAGTTCAACTCGAGGTTCAACTGTTTTGGGAATATTGACAGTTGAAAATTGACTTTTTGCAACTTTGACAGGCTGTAAAACCTGAACGGTTAATTTTAGAGAAAAACCGATTTCACATTCCTATCTTAGATTTTTATGAACAATCATTTGATACCCACTTCGAATTTAATCCATGATTAAAAATTCCAATTAAATATAATCTCCGGGTAAATTCAAAGTTGGTGTCAAATGATAGTTTATGAAAATCTAAGATAGGAATGTAAAATCGGTTTTTCTCTAAAATTAATCGTTCAAGTTTTACAGCCTGTCAAAGTTGCAAAAAGTCAATTTTCAACTGTCAATTTTTCCAAAACAGTTGAACTTAGGTATAGGGTATATCACATGAAATCTGCTCAGAATTTTACGAAGAATCTAAATATGCAATCACATACAGGGTGTTTCATTTAAAATAGCGATGTTGCCACTGGTTAAGAGTAGAAGCGGCAACATCGCATAAACAAAAATATTTTTAAAGTTTATCCCGGTTGCCAAATTTTCAAAATGATCCGCTTTTTAGTTCTCCATAAACGTCTAATACGCCATCCACTGTGGGACACCCTGTATATAGCCGTAATTTATTCCTGTAAATTCCAGAAGAACCGCGATCGACGTTGTTCCCGAACACCACGTAAAATCTCGAATCTGCTATGCGATTCTTGACACACTGGCGGCCGTTGCAATATTGTAGCAAAAAACTTGCAAATTTGCTAAAAAGAGCTGGTATACAACATGAGCTCACTATTCTATTCCTCACTCAGCTGAACAAAATAACAAAACTGAAAGGCTTCATCGTTCCATCGTTGGAAAAGCACGTTGCTTTTTGATTAAAGCCGAGTTACCCAAAAGTTTTCGGGCTCAAGCTGCGTATACATCTGTTTATGTGTTGAATCGTTTATCGAGTATCACGACAATTAATAAAACACCTGGAGAATTGTGGACTAATAGAAGACCAACAGTAAAACATTTAAAAAAATTTTGGTTGTAAAGCATTCGCTTATATGTTCATAGTCAAAAAAGAAGGAAATTGGATGTAAAGGCCATTGTGACAGATTTTTTTCAATTTCCTGTATGTAAAACTATCCCAAATAAAAGAGACAATGAAGAAGAACAGGGAAACATTGAACTTGATGAAGAGGAGAGGCATGAAGAAAACATTGAAATTGAAAGAAGAATTTCATAGACTGCTACATGTGAGCTTATTGACACAGTTTATTCAGACAGAATTCAAAAATTGGGTAAAAGTGGTTCAATTTACAGCTCAGAAATCGGTTCAAAAGTTGTAGTTGAGAATTTAGCTGCGATTCAAAGACCACACCGTATAAGAAAACCAGCCTGTACATTAAACGATTATGTAACATATTCAGCGATTATTGAAGCAGTTGATGATCCTTCAACCGTAGAGGAACTCTAAGTAGATCAGATAAGGATAAATGGCTAAGGGCGATGAAAAGTGAACATGATGCGCTCTGATCAAAAATCAAACCTAGAATCTGCAATTTACCAGACGAAATTAATTGCAAGTGGGTTTTCAAAACTAAAAAAAATGAAGATGTCATTTCTCCCTACAAAGTTCGTTTGGTAATGAAAGGATGTGCACAAAGAAAAGGAATTGATTTTGAAGAAACCTATTCGCCAGTGGTTCGATATAGTTCAATAAGATGCTACTTGCTTTTGCACGACTTAGAACATTGATCAGCTTTCTTTCAGGGTGATCTAAATAAAGAAGTATATAAAGTCCTCTGGAATATTTTGTCCAGACAAAAAATAAAGTTTGTAAATTGAAAAAATCGCTTTAATGTTTGAAACCAGCTATTTGTATCTGGAACCAAAAACTAGATTCATGGTTAAAAGAATTGGGATAAACCAATCACAAACAGTTTGTTGTATTTCTTATCGAATTACAGAGATCATTATTATTCTAGCGATTTATGTTGATGATATGATTTTGCTTTCGAATGATAATGTGGTCAAAAATTGATTCACATCTCAGCTCATGAATAAATTTGAAATGAAAAATATAGGTCAAGCTAAATCAGTTATTGGATTTCAAATCTCAATGGGTAGAAGGAAGGATGATTGTTATCCTGTAGAAACTCCATTATGCATCGGAGAAAAATCGACTTCTGAACAGTTTTCCATAAATGAACAAGAAAAAGATGGAAAGCATTTCCATATCAGGAAGCAGTTGGCTTCTTGTTGTTTGCATTTCAAATTTCAAAACCCGACATTGGCTTTGCTGTTATGTGAGTCGATTTAACCGTAATCCTGGATCAGCTGGAACCAATCTCGCAACTCTCTACGCGTTTGGCATTTTCTCTAAATTTACTTGTAATTTCTCCATTTAATTTTTTGTGTGTGGTTTTTCAGTTCCCTTTCTCCCCTTTTGAAAATTCATAAGGATTTCCATTTTCCTATTTTGGAACGACTCATCGCCGTTTCAGATAATCTTCAATTTATTTCTTTTTTTTTTCACAAATATCCCTGAAAAGAATGGTGTAGCACCTCCACCTTTTGATATTTCATATATCTACTACTGCGCAATCCAGCATAGCCAAAGTTTTTCGTGGTATTTTGTTTCCGGCAACTGTAAGAATGGATTTTGGAACGAAAATAGCTTAATATAAATCGATGCCGTAGGTCAAACTCAAACTATTTCCGCGATTATGCGGTTTAAAGGTCGGTCGTCGGTCGCAACAGCCACTCTCGTTTCTGTTCGATTTCCGACGGAAAACTAATTACATATAGGTACTTTTCTAGTTTATGGTTTCGTATGGTATGAATGAAATAAAGTTTCAAAATCAAATTATTCTATAGGTATATTGAAACAAGAATTAAGCTCGTTACAATCATTGAAATAATACAATTTTGCTTAAGCTGATGTAATGTTTCAAGTTAAATTTTGTTACTTAGTTTTTAGTCTGTTCACCTTCAAGATGGATTATATTCGTTAAATGTCCAATGTTATTTTATGATGAGGTGTTCTCAAATTCGGATAAATTGAAGGGCTTATTTAGGTAGGTATATGTGCTTATGCTGGTTTATTCAAATTGAGTTCAAGGTTTTATCTTTAACATCATCCATTAATGACTCAGTCTCCTTTGATTCACTTTTATTTGTAGTTCACAGTCATTTATTTTATTTCTCATTAGTTTCGGTTAATTTCTTTTCAGCTTGAATCCTCAACATTGCACCACGTTCAAAGAGTCGAAATATCCCATGGAATTATATAATTTGCTGTAGATTTGTTGTAGTTTTGTTTGAATGGAGATGGCGCAGAGGCTTCCTCTTTTTACGTGCAAAACGTAACGGAGAAGTCGATAATAAGATTTTGAGGAGGTGGGAAAGTTAATGGGTAACTAAAAAGAAAAAAAAAGAAAAAGAGAAGAGAGAGAATTGGTTGGTGGCTGAAATCTAGAAACGTGATTTCGTGTAAAGGGTTGCCGACTAGCTTCCAATGCGGAGAGGGGTGTGGGTCAGTTAAATAACTAAATATAGAGCGCCACCTGCTTTTTCCCTGTAGTACACGAAATCAACCGATATAACGAAAGCAGGAAACTTCTACGGACCTATAGCAGCACAACCTGAAATATAAACGTAAACAAGAAGGAAGGACAAAAGTGAAACGCTTTGCTACAATCAGGTACGGGTTTTAATTAGATCCAGAAATGTAAACCAGAACAGGTTGACTCTGGAGCAGGTTCGAAGTGGGTTTTCCGAACGCCCTAGAACACTGAAAATTATTCACACTGGAACCAGAACAAGAAAAGAAATCGTCTCGGAGTACCAAACCATATGTTCTTAAAATAGTATTTACAATAATTATTAATTACACTCAACTTGAGTCCCTAAATAAAAAAAATAAACTAAAGAGTAATAACAATTAACAGCAATAATACCTGAAATATTAATTAATAAATAAGCTCACTTAATGCAGTATCTTCGTAAATGGCCATTTAACCCCAGTGTACAAGTATTTTCCTGTATTCAGTGCAGCATGTATTTACGGGATATTAGAGAAATATAGATCATTAATTAAACTTGAAGAAACAATATATAGCCTGAGGGGCAAATTTAATATAATGGAATACTATAGAAGGTATAGATAAATACTTAAAATTGAAGTACCTAACAGTACATAACCTGAATGGTAAATTTCATAAAAAAAAAGGTGATATAGATATAATTAATTAAAAATTGAAATAACAACACATAATCTGAAGGGTAATTTGATCTTGTAGTAGAACTGCGTTGTTGTGGTGATTTACTCCAACAAGGGGTTGGTAAGGTTTGATATTAAGACAATACAACACACTTATCAAACCTGAGTAGTCCCTAATCTCTTGGGAAAACCTGACGGATGGAATTAATATCTTCCAGTGTTTCCGATGGCCTGGGACTGGATCAAGACCGCAACAAGAAGCCACTGGCCCTGGGCACTGAAGTTCAGTAATTAGGAGTCACTAAAGCTTCGAATGGTCTAGAGGAGGCTGAAGATTGGAGGTACTACTTGAACCACACAGTAAGCTCAACGTTTAACTCTTTACTCAAGTTAAGGACTAAGCGTGACGAATAAAAGGTGACGATTAAAACGTAACGTCTAAAGGTGAAGATTAAAGTGTAACTTCTTAAGGTGATGAATAAAGGCCTGAAAAAAATGGACGTTATGAGACAGGGCGTAGAGCAATAGGTAGGTATGTTCAATATTCGGAATTTAACCATATAATTAACAGAAAATTATGCTTTTACATAGGCAATAGAGAAACACAGAGAAGACTAATAAGAAAAACGACTTACCAAAATTACTTTGGCCTTTAGGAACAAACAATTGGTCACGTTGCTCTTTTTCGACTCACAAAAAAAATCCGCACAAGGCGATTGGGTGCTAAAATAACGGATTAGCCACCCTAGATCTATGAGCGAAAATTAGACAACTCAGAAAATCGGCAAAATGTGCCTGAGGAGTTTTCTCGAACACTTAATCGTGGAAAGTCCTCGACCTGAATGACCTCTGCTTGTCCCTGCAATGTCCTTTAAAAAGGCTCTGTCAAAACTCCAAGGTGGAAGGTACTGGGGATTTTGATGGTAGTTGGGGCATGGTACTTATTCAAATTAAGTTAGTACCGGTCACTGACCGTATTTGGAGCGCTGTCAATCTAGTGAATCTACTCGGATCAGACAATCAGCTGTTCCAATGTAAATATTGTAATTTTATTTATTAATAAATTAACTGACTATTTATTTTAACCCTACCAAAAGGAAATCAATTCCATTATTAAACCTCTAACTTAATAATTCTGGGAAGAATGAAAAGTTTAATGAAAAGTGTGACCACAATTATCGGATAGAAAACAGTGGCTTGAGGAAGGTATGCTATTCAGAGAGGCGAATAAGCTTATTTCCTTTTATTTTGGCCCGGGAAAAATCATCCCGTAACACTCTACCATTGCAACCTTATCAGATTTATTGTGGTATCTCCTATCTGTCCTTAGAGTGCGTTCTCTAGACCCGTCCTTTTTATTAGACTCCACAGCCATGATACTGGCCACCCCATGTAGCTTGCCGGATTGGGCTTTTTCCGGCTTTTCCTCTCCAAGTCTCGCAAACCAAGTCTGCATAGCGCTTCGCAATGGCACCGTACATGTTCGGCAGTTTCTATCCTCTGCAAGGTTCATTATTTCCAGGTGCTTGTTAAGTTTACAATGCCGCGTTAATTGGCCTAACGTTGTGCTAACAATCTTGCGGCTGTGGCTTAGTAGGTCCGCTGTGAACTTGGGCGAGCAGGATTTGTTAAAACTGCTTTGCCTGTCGTTGTCTTGGTGTTCGCTGCCACCAGCTCTGGAACTCTCTGTCTATCCAGTTCTTAATAGATGTTTTAAAACTGCCTGCAGAAATTCCGCATAATGGTTCTGGGCCTATCATGTCAGCGGCCGAGCCTTCTCTGGCTAAGTCATCAGCCTTTTCATTTCCTGGGTGGCCTTCGAGGCCTGGTACCCAGGCTATGGTAAGTTTGTTGGACAGGCCCACCTCCTCTAGGGCACGTACACAGACCTCAACCAGCTTGGAGCTGATCTTTTGGGAGCTGATTGCCTTTAGGGCCACCTGGCTGTCCGAGTAAATAACGATGTTTTTACTCCCAACTTTCCTTTCATTCATCAGTATAGCACAGTGCATTAATGTAACGATTTCCGCCTTAAACACTGTGGCGTACTGTCCGAGACTTGTGGATATTTCCACCTTAGGTTTTTTCCTGTAGATGCCGGCTCCGACCCCCTTTCTGGTCTTGGAGCCGTCGGTGTATTAGATGTGGTCTGCTTTAATTGGAGGACCTTTGTTCCAGTCTTTCCTCTCTGGAATGGCAACCCGGAAGTGCCTATTGAAGATGAAAATAGGTTTTGTTTTGTCTCAGGGCATCCCGAACAATGAGGTGACCTCTGGATCCTCTATTTTCCAGCTCATGGGCCTTTGGTGTTTTATAATTGGACCCTGGCCTTGCTTTAGTATTTAGTTGGTTGGTCAGTTCAGTATTTAATTGGTTGAAAATAGTCAGAAAACTGGTTCTTGGCAAATGCACCAATTACAACCGATCTGCTGCGATCTGCGAACAGCTGCAATTCCGTTGATAATCGGGGAAGAAACATTGGGTATTGGGTTCATGGACAATCGGAAGTACACGGGTTTTTACTGGATTTTCCAAGCTTAACATGTGTGTATGTGTGTGAAATCTGGAATCTATTAAGAAAACTTTCAGTGCATCAGAAGTGGACTTCAGGTAATGTTTTTCTTCTAACTCTAATCATATTCGTGCAAGCTCGAGTCCCACAGCCATCCATTGTATCATCTCCAATTTGATATTTTGCTCGTGCAACTGATTATGTGCCATTCTGGAGAATTTCCTATTAGTTTTGGAAGCAAACATAATGCCGTTCTAAAACTGATGGAAAACATCAGGATGCTTCTCTGATAATTGCTTCGAGTTGAAAATACCGGCAGTTATCCATTACCAAGAAAGTCTTTCTAACAAACAATTCAACGGGCGTTTGGACATCTCCTTCGAAAGGAAATACAACATATTTTCTTACTTTTTCTTCTTTCAATCCAGGAATGAACGTCAATTTAATTGGCCTATCCGGAGAAGTTGGAACCGACCTAATAAAAGTTACACTCGAGAAAATGTTCAATTTTAGTAGGTTAACCTATAAACTTCCACTATACCATGAATAAATTATTGATATCGACTGTAATTTTTACGGTTTCCTTGCATGAAGCCTTCAGAATAAGATAAACTAATACTATCCTACCCATTTAACTTGATTATTATTAGTCTACTAATATGAAATTCCGGTCACGTTACTGCAGGCATGTACAGCGGATTACTAATCATGTTATTGACAACTCCATTGTTATTTATTTCCTTTACAACTGCTGTTTTGAAATCGTTTTGATCGCTTAATTGGTCGGTGTGTAATTGATATATTATTATTTATTCCGTCTAGCATTATTGAGTAGATTGAGACTATGTAATTTAGATTAGAAATTATAGACCAGGAGTTAGACGGAAATGAGTACACAAAATGTGAGGACCGGCAAAAATGCTCAAAACCGTATTCCTGTGATCCTAAAGAATGGGAAAGTACATGTTGCCGGCAGCTGGAGTGGTCCCTAACTCTCCTGCCATTCCCCAATGCAAAGTTATATTGAAAATATCACAATTTCATGTCATTTCACAATAATTCCTATTGATCCCTACGACCTAAGGCTTTCTTCTCAAGCACTCAAAATAAATTACCTACCACTTGTTGGATATCTTTGCAATTCTGCTCCAGAATATACACAAGTAAAAGAAGACTGCGAGATGTACAGGGTCATCCAACGACAACTGAACATGGGCTTATTTTTGACCTTCCCTGTTCCTGTAGTTTTGAAAAAATTCAAAATAGCCATTTTTTTTTCTGGAGAATACAAAAATGATACAAAAAAATCACCGTTTTTGAATTCTCCAGAAAAAAATATGCCAATTGGCTATTTTGAATTTTTTCAAAACTACAGGAACAGGAAAGGTCAAAAATAACCCCTGTTCAGTCGTCGTTGGATGACCCTGTACATCTCGCAGTCTTTTTTTACTTGTGTATATTTTGGAGCAGAATTGGAAAAATATCCAACAAGTGGTAGGTAATTTATTTTGAGTGCTTGGAAAGAAAGCCTTAGGTACAATCAATAGGAATTATTGTGAAATGACTTGAAATTGTGATATTTTCCATATAACTTTGCATTGGGGGATGGCAGGAGAGTTAGGGACCACTCCAGCTGCCGGCAACGTGTACTTTCCCATTCTTTAGGATCACAGGAATATGAATTTGAGCATTTTTGCCGGTCCTCACATTTTGCATACTCAACTACTTGTAGCGCCTGCTCTATTAGGAAATTTGCTTATTTTTGTACAACACTTTTGTGTTAGCGGGGGAGGATTTCAATCGAGGGGTCAATCACTACAATGATTTCCATATTTGGTAATCACTGATCAATGTATCTCAGTATTTCCATCCCAAAAATTGCGTCTGATTGCCAATGATTTTCAGATATTTTTGTATGATTACCAGGTGATTTCCATTATACAATCATCCGATCTCCAGCTGATTTTATTACGAAAACAATGTCTAATTGTTAAACTTCGCATTGATATGACCAAAATAAACAGTATTTTCTCTTATAAAAACATGTTTCCACTGAAAAATTGGCAACTTCTGTATTTGTAACTCTTCCAAAAGTGAGCAACTTTTATTTTCATTCATTATTTTCATTCACTAACCCACACCGATTTAGTTGTAGGTATAAATAGTTGTTGAACCCTATAATATGGATCATAAATAATGGATATTTCTTTGATTTCACTAGAATGTTTATCTGAATCAGAAACATCTTCACTTAGGGTTTCACTCGAAAACTTATTTCTGATCCAGATGTGCTATTGTCTCTGCTTTTTGCCCCGCCTATATTATTTAAATTCTACTTTCCCTTTTCAAATTCTTATTGCCTTGGATTCCGGACTTTTTCTTTTGTGTTTCTCTCAGGGTCCAGGGACATTCCCATAGCTCTTAATACTCGATCGACAAACGTCCCTGCTTCTCTGAAAAGAACTAAATTGAAGTTGAACCCTGAATAATCTCTTAATTATAGCGAATTGCAATGGACCTCTTGCATGAATTTTTTTTATTTGCTTATTGGAAAGAGGAGTCAAAATAAAGCTCAACTGTATTTTTTTCCGATTTTTTTCAGACTTGCAAAGGCTCTAAATTTCGATTTGAAGTTCAAATTTCTTGGTGCCGTGACGTCACGGCACCAAATTTCTGATTGGTCAATTTTATTCAGTGTTGCCCAGATGTCAAGAATTTCATGTAAACTTTTCCTGGGGGCGACAACTAAATTGATATGTCGAATTCACAGATCTGTAAGTATCGGATATGGAATCGATTCTCATCCCTATGGAAAACTTAACCCAACTTTTCAATTCATTTATTATAATCATTATTTATTTTTATTTATTTATTATTAGCCTCTCCAAAACAGACGGAAGGCAGAGAAGGCACACAAACCATCAAGAAACAAACAATAAGAATAAACCCGAGCATAAGGCCATTATGTCGTTCATAATTAGTTAGGTACTCATTTACTAGTGTGTCCTTCTAAATTTTAGAGGTTTCTACCTAATAAGCATATAAGGGAATCATTATTTGTAGAAGGTTGCTCTACTCCACCTGCATTTTACTAATACCTATCTACCGAGTAACTAAAGTCTGTTTTTTTTTAAAGATAATTGGGATTATTTTTCTTAGTGGTTTATGGGAAATAAAACACGAGTATAATTTTTATGTGTCTGTATTCCATACCTTCCAGTTTCCCTAAAGACCTTTTCAAATTTTCCCAGGGAAAAACATCATTTTTCTTTTTTCTTCAAACTATACTGCCCTAGCCTACTGTTTTTTGTTGTTAATTAGTTTATTTTGTGATGATAGGTATAAATTGGCCAGCCAGGGGTCACTGACCTATGGTAAACAAAAATCGCTTTTATCGTTTTCGTACTTTATACTGTGCCGGATTAGTACAGATATCGATTTCTTTGTTTAATTCGTATTTATAGACAAGGAAAGAAAATTGTCGATACTAGTCGATACTTGAATCAATAGATGTCGTTCTCCTCTTTCAAGCTTCAAGTCAAAAGTAGAGCTGTACCAAAATCGATACGCAAAGCGATTTTGATAAATATATGCCTCCTTTTTTGTCCGATGTGTTCAAAAAGAAAAAAAAAAGATTCGTTTGGAACATGGAAATTTGACAATCAGTAATTATTTTTGATTGGTGGAAAAATATAGCGCAAAATTCAAATAATCTGCTTTTTTTTCTTTCAATTTCTGGCTTCAAGATTTTAAAAAAAATTAACCAACCATACTGTTATGTACCTAGTGCATAAAATACACTTTCGTTACAGATAAATTATATACCTAATTTTGATTGAGTGCAAGAGGTCTATTGCTAAACCCTGATGTGTGAAGAAATTCTGTGTCTTCTTTTGGCAAGTCGGATTCGAGAGAGGTTTCAAGATTCATATTTTCATTTTTATGATCTAAAACATTGTCATACTTTAGCTCTGTTCTCAGAGAAATCATAAACCAGTCAGAGCGAATTTGGTTGAAAATAGTCAGAAAACTGGTTGTTGACGATTTGCACTAATCAAAAACGCTCTGACAAAACTTTATTGATTTATTCAAAATCTTATAATCATTAATCGTACGCGTTTTTTTTTTTTTTTAATTTTCACGAAAATTATACAAAACTCGATACAAAATTAACACGACTGTTATGATGACAGATAGTTTGTTTAAAACAAAAGATGCATTTACCAGCATAGCAATCAAATCACAAGTATTGAATTGATTTGTTTGGATTTTTGAGTGACAGACAGGTAGGGGAAGTATGCCGATGATGGCCCCCTTAAGAATAATGCCTCATAATTTTTATATTTATGATTTTTTTGTGGATCACTTCAGTTCATTTTACGGGTCTTGATAAGGGCTTTCAAAACCTGCATTGTATTCTTGATTAGTTTCATGAATTACTTTTTGACGGTCATTTTTAAAAATCAATTTGAGGGGTCCATCATAGGAGCATACATTCCTTTGATGGACCCCGGAGTGTTCCTATGTTGGACCACTGAGAATATTTATGAGAAATAATGAGAGAACATTTTGTTTCTAATATTTTATTGAAAAACTTTTATACCAAAAAACTAAGAGATCACATTCTTTAACACAAACCCCAAAATAAAGACTAGAGCAAAATAAATTGTACATAGTTCTCAGAAAAAAATAAAATAGAAAAACCACAAAAGTAAACAATACAAACAGGAGAATAACATGAATTCTACTTTAGGCATTCATTGACACAGTTCACAAACAAACAACTTGCACCTAGGGCTAACTCCCGCACAATCATTGTGGCACCAAGAGCTACAGACTTGACACTGAATCCACTTTTCCCTAGATTTTGATTGTGAATAAAGTTCATTACAATAGAGGCATGCGGCGTCGTCCGAATTTTCTTGTTCCAGATATTTGTCAACAACCGCTTGATTTTCCTCATCACTGTCGTCACTTGCAAGATCCTTCTTATTTACGAAAACTTGTCGTTTCGCTGCTCTTGCACAAGTTTTTCTTAATTTGACTGCCTTTTGAGCAGCTGTTGCTTTGAACTCATCAAGTTCTGGTGTAGAATTCAACGTTCCTGTTTTTCCACGTTTTCTAACCCTCCGTTGCATTGACTGAATATCAGCGACTGAAGGTGGAGGACAAATATCTTTGACCGATATGTTAAGAGCTGATTCGGATGATACATTGAGAACCGGGGATTTAGTGAGAGTTTGTGTAGTGGAAGGTCCTGGCAAAGACACAGAACTGTCCAATTGAACCATAATATTTTCTTCTTGATAAGATGGAAAGTCTTTATCAATGTTACCTTGATTGGAAGGTAATTTGACATTTTTGGGCAATGGAATAATTTTTTCAGGTTCAAGGACATCTTCTTGAGTTATTTGAGGTTTATCGGTTGTTAAAGATGGTGAAAACTGCCAATCTTCGAAAACCTCCGGGTTAAACGGATGTATTCCTGTTTTCCTGAAGGAGTTGATAGCATTTGTGGGTATGGCGCTTTTTAAATAGGCACGACTAAATAAAGCTGCTATTTGGAACTGCGTTACAGTTTTGCCAGGATTCTGTCGCAACCAGAGTTGAATTTCTTGTCCGTAATAAGTTTGCAAGGGTCGAAAAAATCCCACGTCGAGGGGCTGGACATGATGGGAACAGTGGGCAGGAAAGCAAAATATTACAATTCCGTTTTGTTTTGCGTACTGCAACGCTTCGAGGCTTTTATGACTACTATGACCATCTAATAGTAACAGAACCTTATTTTCTAGAGACGCTTTCGTGTATCTGACAAACTGTTTGAGCCATTTGCAGAAAAGTTCGGAGGTCATCCAGCCTTTCTCCTGTACAAACGAAATGCATCCCGGTGGAGCACCATTCATTAGCTCGTCTTTCATTCTTTGACGTGGAAAAATTATCACAGGAGGAACGTAAGAGCCAATGGCATTCATTGAACAAACGACAGTAACATGCTGACCGCGTTCTGCACTGCTGAGTGCCCCAACTTGTTTGCGACCTTTACAGGCATATATTTTTTGCGACTTCTTCTGGACTGTGGTCAAGCCAGACTCATCCATATTGTATATGTTCTCCGGGAGAAATTGGTGTTTGTTCCAAATAGACGCTAATGGCTTGAAATATGCCAGAATGTTGGGTTTGTTAAAAGCCTGAGCCCTAGCTAACGAAGTACTTTCGGGATTTCTTAAAGATATGCGGGGATTGCGTCTTAAAAAACATTTAACCCATTTCCACCCAGCCATTTTGCGTTCCTTGTTGAAATTGTGTCCAATGCCATTTCTTTCCGCTACTTCGTAGACCAACTTACGTAAATCTGTGCTGGTAAGACCAAAAAATCGTGATTCCATGTCTATGATGTGATCAACAATTTCTTGTTCAATTTCTTTGGAAAAAGTGGCTCGTTTTCCTCCAAGTCCCTGTTTGAGAGCACCTTTATTCGTGGCCAATCTTCTCCTTAACGTGGTTTTGGGTACGTTAAATGTTTGAGCGGCCAACTTATACCCCATTTCTCCTGCCTGTACATTCCTGATGGCTTGTTCCATGTCCACTTCATCCCATTGCTGTCTTTTGGTGGTCATATCTTAAAGCAATAAAGCAAAATGTATTACCCACTGTCTTACATATAAATTACATAGCAATATGTTATTCCTATGATGGCCCCCTGGTCCATCAAAGGAGAGAATACATGGGGCCATCATAGGCATAAGTGCATATAGATTGCTTAAATTTCATATCACATGTTATGTTCACTCTAACCTCAATTTCGATACAAAAACTGTAACACGATACACACGCGAACATTTGATATAAAATCCAATTCTAAATTACTTGTTTTAAGATAAATATTCACTAATATTTTCAACAGACTTATTAGATCAGGACCTACCTTTTTTTATTTTCACACAGACACCTTCCTATGGCCGACGCCCGTTTCATACTGCATGTGCAGCTCTAAAAGGAAGTTAGATGACGTTTTAAAATGGCCGGCTAAACGAAAATCGCGGGAAACTTAAAAATACGACGGAGGGGCCATCATAGGAAGTGGGCCATCATAGGCATAATTCCCCTACCTTGCATGTTAAGGACGGTCCAGGCTAGTGCAACAAACTTTGTGAACATTTTGCAACAAGCATTCCACTCAGCGCGGATTTTTGCCTATATTTGCGGCAGTAGATAAAATGTTGTGTATCACACATACGGTAAGGCTAATTACAACACTCGTGTGATTACAACGATTACAACCCCACTCGTTGCTGTAATGAAGTTCATACCGTATACCTACTAGTAATATAAATAACTAATACGAACAACGTAGTAGTGTGTAATCGACAAAAACTTGGACAAGTAGAATGAAAGCGTGTAGGCGAGAATAATAATTAGCCTTTACGGAATAATTGACGTGGCAACAACAGGGATAAATAAACAACTAATTGAAATGTTCAAAGCCAGCAACCAACAAAATATAATGTGAAGCAATAATTAGAAAAATCAGCAAGTGCACAAGAGTGACAATCCATCACAAAGCATAATAAACTAAAACATGATTAATCTATTCATACCAATTACTGCTTCATAAAATGTAATTAACGTCTCTAATGTGAACCATCTTAAATAAATCAAGCGAGCTTGCCTTTTTTCCGTTACCAATGGTGTACTGAAATAGACCGTGAAAAAAAATCTTAAAATATACAAACAATTCCTGAAAGTCACATACATACATCAAGTTCATTAACTGTTTGGTATTGCCAACAGAAAATCAGTTGCGGATACTTCAAAATCAGATAACTACTTCGGTGTTCGTGAATGGTTCCAGTATATTATATGAACGAGCGCATGGATGGGTTCGGCAACAGGCTATCCTAACCTATGTCAAACTGTTTGGGGTTAGGTTGCAGACACGGACAACGGGGCTCGGCATCGCGGCTCCAATAATTGTTTGCGAAGTAGCGTTACCAAAAACGGAACATATATTTTTGACAAATAATAATACAATGGAATTACTTGCTGAATTTGTAACATTTATTTATTAGTTAGGAATAAGTTATAGAGGCACATTTTGAAAGAGTGATTGGAAATTTTTTGTAGAAACAAGAAAAGTTACAGTAAGTATAGTATTTTTAATTTGAATTGAAACATCTAGTCGGTTTACATCAAACAAATAAAGAATATGGGGATCACATAATTTTTATTTCTTCAGAGTCCGGTTTATTCATCTTCAGATAAACTTACTGGTAACTATCTGCGAGATAAACTAACCGTTCTATAATTCTATTGATCGTCAGATAACTAGCCGACGAATGGGAATACAGATTGCATACCTGACAATTTAGCAGAAGGTGAATAAATCGGCCCTAAATGGTGATAATTAATATCAAATACGGAACTAAATAATACGTGGAATAAAACAGCAAATAATATACCGGGTTACAACGAAATCGTTATACAAGGCGTCATTCAGTTGTTTTTAAATTTAAAAATTTGAAAATCGGGTGGAACGGGGAAGTCAATGAGACGCACACTTTTCATAAAAAAATCAATTGAATATCACTTCCGGTTACTTTGGAAATGGACCCAAGTCAAGAAATTTTTGTAGAACCCTGTATATTTTTTAACACAGTTGGATACAGCGTAAAATCTCTTTTCAATGACATATGATAAGTGGAATTTGTTTTTAAGATGGCGGCGTGAGAAGCCACTTTTTTAAATTCAATATGGCGGCATTCTGACCTAAACTTTGAATACCTAACCGAAAAATGAATATGCATTTTGGTAGACATTTTTCGGTAGGCCATTGGACACACTTTAATTCTAGAATTTAATAAGTACCTCTTCGTATTCAAAATTTTTAAAAAATTTGAAACAAAAATTTGCATTTCAAAGAAATTTTAAAATGCCCTTGTTTTTGAGCAAAATCATTTTTTTTGTTCAAATTCGATCTAAAACCATTTCAAATCTAAAAATTATGGATTGTGAAAAGTGTTTGTTTGACAGAAACATTATCGGTTACGTCAGAATGCCGCCATATTGAATTTAAGAAAAATGCCTTCTTACGCCGCCATCTTGGAAATAAATGCAAGTTGTGATATGTCATTGGAAAGGGAATTTTAAGCTCTATCCAACTGTGCGAAAAAGTATATAGGGTTCCATAAAAATTTCTTGACTTGGGTCCATTTCCGGAGTAACCGGAAGTGATATTCAATTGTTTTTTTACGAAAAATGTGCGTCTCAATGACTTACTCGTTCCACCTAATTTTTAAATTTTTAACTTTAAAGACAACTGAATGACGCCTTGTATAACGATTTCGTTGTCACCCGTATATAGAACTTTTAATACCTATTTAGAAGTACCAGTTGTTCTAGTGACTAAATGTATGTCACTTCTTGAACACACAAAAAAATTAGGTTAGTTATTTCCTATTTGGAGCATGAAGACCTAAATTATTATTTTGGGCCACTGTAGCGATATTTCGTCGCTGCTTATATTTTGTACAGGGACACTTACAATAGATTTTCTATAAAATTAATAGAAGAGAGCAACGTGATGAAATATCCTCGTATAATGAAATACTATACGTTCAAATGTATTAAATGGCAAGCTGCTTGGTAAATCAATGTTCATAGTTTTACTGTCGTATGTCCTATCGATTGGTATATGTCATTATATGGACAAAACCCTGAACATTTGAAAACAACACGAACAAATGGATAAACATGTTTCTTTCTTATCGCTCTCACTTAATATGCACCTTCACAGTTGACTAGTTGAATCCAAATATTCTTCAATTCGTAGAACTAATACTGCGTCTCCAGTAAAAGAAGAATATTGAATAATTTTGCCGACTAAATTAAAATTACTTCTAAAATGAAAATAATTTCAGATCTACATCCATTACAGTAGATCCAACCACTGTGTCACTAATAGAAACATCAGAAGAGTACGTTTTTGCTATGAAAATATCAATAAACAATTAAACTAATTGATTTGCAGCCTAAAAACTACTATGAACACAGAAAGTAGTACCGAAACCGACTTTCTCGAAACTACAGTACATCAATTAAGTAATAATAATTCTATAAAAACAGAATCTCTTGTAACATCCACAAACAAGATCACGACAGAAAGTAATACCGGTTCCAGTAGTAGTACCTTAAGTAGATCTCTAAAGAAACGTCCGGTATTATTCCAACCAAGGCCGTTTAGTATTCCACAACTACTACTGAAATTCCAATAAATACAAAGTTAAGTTAATCTTCTTTCAAATTCCGTCTGTGTCAAATAACTTCTACTGATCGAATCACCAACAACAACTGTTGGCTCTAGGTCCAGAATTAGGGATAGTAACGTTAATAGAAACTTGAATGAAGACACTGAACAAGAAGAAAAGTATACGAACGTACCGTAGAAAATAAACTTGTAAAAGCTAGGAAGAGGTTATTGGTTAGCACTACCGCTGAAACTTATGAAGATGCAAATGAAGAATATATTAGAAAATATAGACCGGCTGAAATTGCTGCTGTAGATTTGAAGCAATCACAATTTGTTTCAAAAACAGACGGAGAAGACCAGTAAGTGCTGGTAGCACCATGTAGCACAACAACCACAACAGAAAAAACTGGATCCCTAGCATTATTTTCAGCTAGGAAAGCTATTGATCTGACAACATTTGGTAAAAGTCTCAGAGTTTTTTCCATAGATGATGATCAATTAAAGGATCACAATACCGCAAAAATTGTTTGAGGTTTCAGATCCAGCTCACCAAGAACGAATTTGGATGATGCACTGACAATACTTCGAAAAACGATATTGGTAAAGTTACGCCACGCACTAGAAGAATGGGCCACTTTCACGTGCCGGGAATATGGCAAAATATGATATTTTTTGACGCAGATACATCAATGCAACCGAGAATGAACAATATTTTGCAATTTGCAAGATTTTAGTCAGATTATTTAAATAAATAAATTGATAAAAATTAAAAATGTAAACAAAATATCACGTGATTGGAAACGCCCTCTGATTGGCTAAAGCCGATTTTGACGTTTTTGTTGCCACATGTAGAAATGCGAAATTTAAATGAGTTAATAAGGATTATACCTATCCTTTATTTTTTTATAATGTAGTAAAGGACGAAAATAGTTTCTAGCTAGTGAAATGTGTAATGCTTTACTAATGAGAAATTAGGCATCCTCGCATTTTTTTTGATTTTCTGGTTTGTGACGTCACAAACCAGGTTCGCGTTTTCGCGCCAGAAATTTTTTCGGAAAAAAAGTATACAGATTAGAATGACCAAAAAAATAATTTAAATATATTTTTGAAAAATGTAGACCTGCTCTGGGACTCTGTGTTCTATAGAATTCTACAGCTCACTTTCTATAGAAGATATCTATTTTCAAAAGCGATAGTCGGCTGAAACGGCACTCTGTGTCACTATCGATAACAGTTCGGCTACGTTCTCGGATCCTTTTATCAGGCTACTAACCATTCTAAAAACGTAGTACAAATCTAGGGGAAACTCTAGGGAATTTTTATTTGATTCCATGAAATGTCAATATTATTCATTGAATTGACTGTATACGTCATTAATAAGTTTGTGTTTGTTATTATTTGGTTTGCTTTTCAACCATAACTATTTTTGCTTCCTGAAAGTTTAGTTTAAGTTTAAAAATTATGTTCTGTTGCCCATTAATAATTTAAATAACAATATTGTTGAAGAAGATGAGAAGCTTGAACATATTTGTCTGGAAAATATCCACTGATGAGTGATGCCCAACCACTGTTTTCAAAAAGAAGATGTTAGATTTGAAGAAATAATCGAGCAAAGCTATAATATTTATGTGGCTAACCCAAACTATGTCAAGAGCAGAGCAATAGAGAAAGTATCAATAGCCATCAGGGTTCAGTTTCCTGTGACTCAAGACGAGAAAAATCTAATTGAAGCAGGATTTATGGAAAAAATTAATTTTCCAGGTGTGATTACTATCACACGGCTGATGGGACCCACAGTGGGTGAAATGATTAGCACAGTTTTATTAGACCACATGACGAAGAACCCTGGCTAACGACACCTAGAGAAAACACTGCGGTAACCAACACTGCTCCAGGAACTCCAGAGTTCAATTATAGCCAAAATCACATCCAAACTCGAAATTGTATCGGTGTGTTTAAACAAAGATTTGTGCGAGAATTTGTGTGTATGAACTTTAAAAGTGTTGAGGCATGCCCCAGAAAAAGTTGGGCGCTTTGTTATTGTTTGTGTTATTTTACATAATTGCTCGGAAGGGAGACTGAATGGTCCCCGAACCACATATCCAAAGGGATAACATTCAGGTACCGAGGTACCATATAATTTAACGTTATGCAAGCAGGAGTCCAAGCAAGAAACAATTTGATTCGTCGACATTTTATGCACTGATTTTCTAAAATGTTATTATAAAAATTTCAACCATAATATGTGTTTTATTCCGGGTTTTTCGCTTCTCACTCTCATGACAATGACGGTCATATTAATATTATTATTATAATCATTCGGAAACCGGCGTCTGCTCGAAATAAACTAATGAAAATATTAAATATTATTAAATAAATAAGAAATAGGAATGGAATAATTATTTCTAAATATAAATATGGAATATCAACAACAACAATTTCACAATTGTCAGTATCATTCATGAAACTTCACAATGCACATGCGTCAGTAGTATTCGACACGTCTCGAGATGTAGAAATGAAATTATAAAATAAATCGCGTTTTGTCGATATTCTTGATGCACAGAGTTTCAACCATGTAGAATCTTGTCGACTGATAGAATTCTACATGACACAGAGTCCCGCTCCTGGTGCAGGTACAACAGCTTCTACCAAAGAGACTAGGGTGTCATCAATAAGTGAATTAGTTCGGGAAAAGGTACAATCAGTTAGAAGTCAAAAATGTTACTGCCTCCCCTCCTTGAAAGTAATTCATCAGAAAGTCCTTTATTAAATTAACTCAAAAGCAGATCCATATTTGAAGTAGTTAAAAATAAAGCTGATGATGATGTTTATGAATCAGCTACTGAGTACACTGGTGTTTTGATCGCTGATGAAGAAGGTGAAAATATTAAGTTGTCCGAGTCAAATAATCGGGAAAGTATAGTCAAATAATAGTTATTTATGATATAAGTGCTAAAAGTGACATTTTATGTTGTGAAAAGTTTGGGACACGACGCCGGAGGCGGAGTGTTCCATCCTTTTGAACAAAATAAAATCACTTTTAGCACGAATATCATACACTATTTTTTCTACAAATGCACTAAAAGTGATTACTTTCAGCACTCAGTGCTAAAAGTAATCACTTTTAACACCAGTGTCATAATATGGCATTTTAGACACTGCCATCATCCGTTAAAAATGACACTTTTAGTAACGTTTGTAGAAAAATATATTTTTTTCGCGTTTTTGACAGTAAAGGACTATCCACACACATCAGTTCCGTATCAGTGCCGTGTCAATTCAGTATCAGTGGGAGTGAAAAATAAAATATCGTTGCCTAGTCTCAAATGAACCTATTTAGGCAAGTCCGGCGCAGTGACGTTTTTTACCATCAGTGCTGCGTCAGTGTGAATATATTTAGATGAAAAGCTAATGGTTCCCTCGGTGTTATAGCTCCAATGAGTACTTTACCTACCTATCTTGTTTCATTAAATGTATTTCTATTTTATCAAGCAAATATATTAAAATAATTTCGAGACATTCTAAAATATTCAAAAAATTTTGTTTCATCGTCCACTAATTCGTGATACATATAAAGTGATAAATTCTCCTTCACTTTCCCGTCTCATCCGAGCTTTATGTAGCCATTTTCATTTCTTTATTCGCTTTTCTTCCTCTTCGTCGTCTAGAGCTATGGCAATAGTGGCCAATTCTTTGTTATGCTAGTTTTACACTGACAATTTAAATTGATCAATTTGTTTGTCAATTTATTGGCCAATTTATGTTGACTCAACAATGGCTCAACGTTGCTTTACACCGGATCAGCTTGTTGACAACACAACCGACAATAAACAATTCTACCAACTTAACCAGAATTTCAAGGTTATGTATTTTTATATTCGAAGATGTTTAATAATAAAACTAGAAGAAACTGAAGGTAGAAAAATAAACATCAACAAGTAAATGATAAATAAAAATAAATATCCTCACCTAGCTTTAATATTGTTAAGGAGTCATTTCTAGGTTGAAAGCCTGAATTGAAACAAAAATTGACGGTAAAATAAAACATGCGCTAATCCGTCAATAAATTGAGCGAGAACTTGGACAAGTTAAATTGCCACCAATATGGCGTTTTACATTACATATCAATATTTCTTGACAAGCAACTTGATCAATAAATTGACCAATAAATTGTCAGTGTAAAACCGTCTTTAGTAAAAAAAGCCACCTCTGAATTCTGACATTTCACTTAAAGCAAGGCACGGACTATAGACGGATGTGTGTGAATTGTCACGACTGATGAAGCACGGATAGCACTGATACTGAATTGACGCGACACTGATACGGAACTGATGTGTGTGAATAGTCCTTTAAAATTATTAAAACTATAAAGTGTTATAGTGTGTAAAAAGTGTGTAAAAAGTCCCGGAACAGTCAATTATTTTGAAAATGGTGCACAATATAAAAAAACTTCCTGTATAAAAGTTGAAGGTCTTAATAAAATCTATTGAAATAGGACTTTTGTAATTATACAGGGTGGCCCAAAAAGTTGTGCTACACAAAACTTCATTTTTTTTAAATGGAGTGACCCTTTCTCAATTACATTTTCTGATTCCTCCGAAGAATCTTAACAATTATGAACCATTTCATATGGCTAAACCCATTAGTTTCAGAAATAATTTGATTGACGTTTTGTAACATTTCTTGGTTAATAGATGCACATTCTTCAATAATTCTTCTTCTCAATTCGTTCAGATCCGCAGGTTTTGTCACAAACACTTTATTTTTCAGAAGAAAATAATCAAGGGGCGTTAGGTCTGGTGACCTAGCGGGCCATTCTATGGCTCCTCTTCGCCCTATCCAGCAATTACGAAAAGTGCCGTTTAAATAACCTCTAACAGCTTGCCAAAAATGAGGAGGAGCTCCATCCTGCTGAAACCACCTATGGGGTAATAGTGGTCCTACTTCATCAGTTATAGCTGGACCAATTTCATTTTGCAGCATGCGGAGATACACTTCGGCATTCAAATTCCCCTCTATAAAGAAAGGCCCCACTAATCTGTTGCCAATAATGCCAGCCCACACATTCACTTCTGGGGGTGCTGAGTATGTGTTTCTCTCATCCAGTGAGCTCAGTAACGACAATTATGTCGATTGAGAGTCCCGTGCAACATGAATGTTGCCTCATCCGAAAAAACTATTTGATTAAAAAAATTGTTATTTTCTTCCTGTTTTTGCATCATTACTTCGCAAAATTCTAATCTACGATCGAAATCGTCTTCTGATAATTCATGGACAAGAGTTATTTTATAGGGGTGAAAATTACTTGTTTTCAAAATATTCCCAATTGACTTAAAACAAACATCAACTTGGGTAGCAGCTTTTCTCAGTGACAAATGTGGATCCTGAACAAAATGAAGTAATGTCTCTAATTTTTTTTCATCACTAGTTGCAGACTTTGGTCTTCCGGAACGAACTTTATCCCTGCAACTCCCAGTTTCCTCAAATCTTTGAACTGTTCTCACAATTGTAGATTTTGATATAGGCTGTCGGTTTGTAAAATTTGTATTAAATAATTCCTTTGTTTCAATAACTGATCTTTGTCGGTCTCCAAAACCTCTTATCATTAGAAAAGTTATACGATCCCTTTCGCTGAGAGACATTTTCAGAATTTACTTTGACAGTGACGCAAAAAATTTTGGTACCAGCTTGTAAAAATGCAAAATGTAGGTAATATCCACTACTATCGTACTTATCGTATTTATGTCCTTCAACTCAAATTATTTCTGAAACTCTTGCTTTTAGCCATATGACATATTCCATAATTGTTGTTTAGAATCTCTAGAGGAATTAGAAAATGTAACTAAAAACTTCATTCTATTTAAAAAAAAAATAAGGTTTTGTGTAACACAACTTTTTGTCCTATTTTAATAGATTTTATTAAGACCTACAACTTTTATATAGGAAGTTTTTTCATACTGTGCACCATTTTCGAAATAATTGACTGTTCCGGGACTTTCTACCCACTGTGTATACATATAGTTATAATCACAAAAAAAAAACATCCAATTTAACGCTGTAAAAATATATAGGGTGTCCTATTAAAAAAGTTAAAATTTGGACTATATCTCAAATCCTAGAAAAAATCTGAGTACGCCACTGGATTCTACGTGAAAAATCACACAAAAACGTATTGTAAAATTTCCTAAAATTTTTGATAACAACTGAGATACAGAGGAAAACAGAAATCAGCCATTTTCCAAAAAACCCCTGTTTATCGAAAACAAAGGAATTCCGAAAAATTCTGAGTGGTCCAATAAACTATACTCAAAAAGATAGATCGCGACATGTATATTAGTTTTTTTGTACTATCGCCGTTTAGGCTGTACCCGGCATTCCCATCCAAAATGACTCACCCTGTACAACTGATCAATGATTTGGCTCAATACATCATGATTTGCGTAGCTCGGGCATTAGAAGTTTTTCAGTTGCATGTGGATTAATAGAAATAGCATTTACTCCCCCTGCAATCTAATGCACGGGCTACGCAAATCACCCTGTATGCTAACCCAGTATCACTGTATGATAGATTGGAGGATATTTTTGTAAGTTGCAGATGTTTAGGTCAAAGAGATATGTAGAGTCACAGGGAAGGGATGAATAAACCAGAAAAGAAATCATTATCATCATCATTTAGCTTTGGTTGTCGGAAATGAGTACAATATCGTCCGCGAATCTAAGTTGGCTAAGTCTTTCCTCATCAATGTTAATATTATACCTCTGTTCTCCCACTCTAAGTTTTTAAAAGCATGCTCTAGGACGGTGATGAATAGTTTCGGCGACAGAGTGTCACCTTGTCTTATAAGCCTCTTTCCAATTGAATTTTCTCAAGTTGACTGTTGTTGTGGCATCTTTGTATAATATATTCCTTATAACATCTAAAAAATGAAATATCAACCAACTAATGCTTAAAAAGTGTTGTGATGTTTATGTTAGTTCAATATAAGAGTTTATTCAAGTCCGAATGAAGCAAACTCGCAGATGTAATAATCATTGGGAAATCATTTTCACTAAAAACTTATTCACCATTCAATAAGAATTGTGTTGAGTTATCATTTTATAATACATCGTACATTTGTGCAAATAAATGTTTATTTACTTAACCTATGAAATATTTATGAACATATTAACACTTATCAAAATAATCCATTTGTCATTGTCGTCACTTATTTCATTCAACAATTCCTCATCCTGATCCTCGGTAATATCAATTCCAATATCAGACATAATATAGATGATATATTATTATTATTATTCCCATTATCTAATATGACCTCCATTATCAGTAGTAGAAGGCAACTAAACCGCATAAAACTAATTTGCAGTGGCCAGGAGATAAACTGGACGATCCAAATTTTCTACTTTATAATTTCGCAACATTAAATAAAATCAAGCTATACTGTTTTAGCAGAATTCCAGTCATAAACAGAAATCTTTTGACAATTTTTATTTTATAAGCAACAATAATTGAACATGAGAGATTGAGGGCTATTTGAAGAACTAGCTCGATACGATGGTGAAGAGAAAAACATTCAACTTATATCCAAAATGTTATCAGTTTGATTTTCTAAACATTGTTTTTCTTGCAGGTTTTGGGTATTGGAGGAAGTCTCAAAACAGCGACAGACCAATCGGACGACAATATGCCAGAAGCTTGCGTTTCGCCAGGCAAAAATTTGCTTAACAACTGCAACATGGCTCAAAACAGGTAAATAACTTTCCGATCGTTTGATATTCGACAAACAACATTGTGAATCAATAGTATCGATCGGGTCAATCATTGCTGACCTCTAACTTTATTTCGAATACATAAATTATAATGGATGCGCCACGAGTAACATATTTTGCGAAAAGCCAAAACATTGAACCATTAAAGTTATCGTGTTTGGTAGAAAAATTTGTATCATACAGTCATTAGCTGCGCAAATAATGGCACATTAAGTAAGATTATTGATTATTGGTGTTGCAATCACATTTTTTGTATTGCGACGTGTTTAAGACAATAGCTTTGCTTTGAACACTTGAAATTAGAAATAAATTGAAATTCTTTCAGTGTTTGAGTTTTATTAGTTTCTTTTAGGTAGCACTTCAGCTGCAAATTGTTAGGAGCCGATGGGCGTGGATTCTCAGATTTGAACAAACGGTTATTGAAATTGACGATCGCCCCGCCCGTTATGGCAAGGGTTCAGTTAATTTTTTTCTTTGATTTTTCTCCACTTCATCTTTTACTAAAATTGCAACTGTTGAGGCTCTATATGCAAGTAGTTATGTAAAGTTATTTGCACAAGGCCAGCTATGTAACAGATCAGAGGAGAGCCTAAAATATCTAGTGAAATGATCCAGTTTCAACTCACAGTCACAAAAAGCAGATTGATCGTCCAAAGGTTGAAGTACAAAGGATAAGGAATTTAACCTTGAATTCATTATACAAACTGTCCACTAATTTGTCCACTTTTTCTTTTGGTCTCATTATCAATGCATCGTCCATAAACAACACCAAATAAACATCGTCCTTGACATACAAACAATAGTCATACTGTGATCTTATTTAGTCTTAATATTACTTCATTGAACTTTATTTGAGTCCCTCTGGCCTCTTGATATATACTTCACTGTCCAATTGACCATTTAAAAACGCGCTTGGCACATCTATCTGACTCGGTATCCAGTCTTTTTGCACTGACACTGACATTAAAAGTCTAATTGTCGAAGTCTGCACACTGGTGCATAACTAAACTCTTCGCCCTCGTGCGGTACCTGGAAACCCCTTGTTACCAAGGCTCGCCTTCTTCGTGCCATCCTCTTTCACCTTAAAAATCCATCTCGTGTCAATTACTTTTTGTCCTTCAGGTAATTCGGTTGGAGACCAACGTCGGGGAAGTTAGCAACACATTGGGAGTAGGATCTTTAAAATGCACCCTGCTTGTGCTGATATATTACTGGTTTGTCCTGCTTCAAACCACAACCCAGCCACACCCATCGTTTTCGAAATATATCGATTTCCATTTTGGTTGCTAACTTCACCCGTGAAAACACATTGGTAGCAGGATCCCTAAAACAGGTTCCTGCTTGTGTTGCTATAGCTCTGCCTCATCCTGCTTCAAATCTAACCCCGGCAACACGTACTATTTTCAAGATACAGCGATTTTTATTTTGGTTGCTTACTTCACCCTTGGCAACACAATGGAAGCAGGATCGCTTAAACATGTTCCTGATTGTGTTGCTATGGTCCTGCCTCATCCTGCTTTAAATCTCACCTCGGCAGCACCTAATATTTTTGAGATACACACTGGTAGCATTTCAAGAGTCTAGTCGTAGGAACAGGGAGTGCTCGAGACGCCGTTGCCAAATATATCGTAATGAGTGCTTGTCTCTGTATGTTGGTATTTTCGACGAAAAGATCTAATCCAAACTAACTCAAACTAACCCGTATTTTTATAATGAATGCTAGTCTTTGTATGTTGGTATTTTAGACGAGAAGAGCTAATCCAAGCTAACCCGTCCTCATACTATAAGTGCTAGTTTTTGTTTGTTGATATTCTAGACGAAAAGAGCTGTTCCAAAGTAACCCATCCTCATACTAAGTGCTAGTCTTTGTATGTTGGTATTTTAGAAGAAAAGATTAAAGAGCTAATCCAAACTAACCCGTCCTTTTGTAATGAATGCTAGTCTTTGCATGTTGGTATTCTGGACGAAAAGAGCTAATTCAAACTAACCTGTCTTTTTGTAACGAATGCTTGTATGTCGGTATTTTAAAGGAAAGAGCTTATCCAAGCTAACCCAAACTAACCTGTCCTCATACTAATTGCTAGTCTTTCTATGTTGGTAATTTAGACGAAATTACCCTACCAACGAAACTAACCCCCGTCTTCGTAATGTATGCTAGTCTTTGTATGGTGGTATTTTAAACGAAAAGAGCTAATCCAAGGATTGAGTTGGAACTAACCCGTCCTCCTAGTAATATTTAAGAAAAAAATAAAAATAGAAGCTTTACGGAAGCGCAGAGAGGCCACCTATCCCAGGACGGGTTAGTTCCAATTCAATCACGCGATAAGGAATTTGTTTCGTCTACGATTCCTGATAAATAAATTCTTTGATTTGAGAACGAGAAAAATTATAGGATAATAATAATAATAGGAAACTAAACTAGAAAATAAACTAACACTACAATACTAAGATACAAGATAAAAAATTTCGACAAGAAAAAAGAAGACAGCAAGTGCCATAGCGATAGGGATAACGATCTCTATCCGTTATAGAGTTCCAGCCCAGTATGATGACTTTTTAATAATTGAAGATTTCGTACCGACACTGAATTTAATATACGGTGATTTTTCCGATACACTATGCACTTTTTCGGAAAAGTCTTTTAAATTTATACAACTCGTTTCCAAAGTCTCCACATGCGCGATCTTTATTAGAAATCTCCCCGGAAATCTCCGAGGAAATCTTTGCTGAAATTAGGTCCAAAACAATATCGCTTTCATTATTAATATTATTTGTTACAAGTGAGATGAAGACAGAGTCTCCATCTATTTTCTGATCGGCACACTAAAAATTGCAACCAACAACTGTATAAAACTAGTATTAAATTGGAGCAAATCGACTCGCAAAGGCATTCGCCACAATTGCGAGAATAGCTATTCTAGTTGCCAACCAGAAGTTAAGTCGGTTGGTACCGAAAAACATTGATTTTAATTAGGTAACGGCCCAATTAAGGACCGATTGAGAAGTGTTTTATTTCTGCAGGACCATCCGTGGACGCGTTTCGCTGTATCACAGCTCATCAGCACGGTTAGGTCCCGCAGAGAGAAAACACAACCCATTTTTGGTTCCATCCTGGAACTGCGTTTGATACAAGTGAGATGAAGACAGAGTCTCCATCTATTTTCTGATCACTTAAAATTGCAACCAACAACTGTATATGTCTTCATCTCACTTGTATCAAACCCAGTTCCGGGATGGAACCAAAAATGGGTTGTGTTTTCTCTCTGCGGGACCTAACCGTGCTGATGAGCTGTGATACAGCGAAACGCGTCCACGAATGGTCCTGCAGAGATAAAACAATATTATTTGTGTTCGTCACATCTTGGTCAATTTCATTTTCTTCAACTTCAACGTCGTCTTCGTCGATGTCTACGTTCTCCTGTGTAACCCCGATATTTGTTTCCGTTTCATTAAGGGTACCTGCATAAATTTCCAATACCAATCATTTTCTTTAGCATTGAGACCGGACAAGAGACCAAAATGCCTCATGTCCTCTATGACATTCTGTAGAGCTTCTAGCAACCTAGCTTTGATATCCAAATTGAGAATTTCTTCTTTATGTGGTAAATTTTTTTTCATTAGTCTGTTTTTTAATCTCTTCTCTTCCCTTGGAAATGTAAAAGTCTCCCTCAGATCGTTTATTGTATCAATTGTTGTCTTAACTCTCTCAAATCGGTTCAGCATATCCTTTATACTGAAATTTATTATTGTTGAATAGGTAGAAGTCATGGACCTGGCAGCTCGAAATAAGGAATCACATGCTTGGCTACCAAAAATGTTGGTGCTGAACATCTCTGGTTCTAACTCACCGCGTTTAAGCTTCAGTATTAGTTTGATTAAAGCGTGGGCATTCATCTCGAAGAAAGGTAACAATTACTGATCAAAAAGTTGTCTGTTGTTTTATATTCTTTGTTTGATTTAATCCAGACTCTCCAGATTCTAGAAAGTCTAGTACGCAAATCAGTGCTGGAATTGAGGAACGACGATTCGACGTAGTTCATAAGCTTAAGATACGCCACACTACCTTCACTTTGTGGAATTTCTTTTTTCAGTTGTTCAATTACTATCAAACTGCACATTTTTTCTGCGGATGCAAAATTCATCTTGTTTTCACTTCTGAGATCAGAATCGGTCAGGAGATGTTTGTCTTTTGGAACCTTCAAGATCAACTCCCTGAGATGATCAGAAGTGGCAGTATATTTCTCAATTGGCAAATTTATTCCAGGTTTTAGGAAACGAGTACGAATTTTTGTTAAAATATGTGTGGTGTCCTGTACATAACATTCTTCATTTTTTTCCAATGCTGCAGTGGTACCACTCCCAATCTGGAACTGGCAAAGAATAGAGTAGCTCTGCGTCTTCTGGGGCTGGTTTGTTTTTTTTCAGTATTCAAACGCATAGCTCTCAAAAGGCGAGTATCGCCGTCTGAGGAAAATCCCATAATTGTGATGCCAAATTTCTTAGCTTCCTCCTTCATCCATTTCCATCTCAAAGTGACCTGTTCAGTAGTGAATGAATTACCAGTTCCGAATTAGGACAGGCAGTATGTCGATGCCCCAACATGTAACGGTTGAGCCATTATCACATCGGCTGCTTTTACTCCAGTTTGAAAATATGCCTTGATTGCTTCAGCAGAAGTGGCAGGAAACGTACCTTGTTGAGGCAGGCCATCCCTCAATGGTAAAACAAATCCTATCACATTATTAGATTTGCTGTCATATTCAATTTTGCCTGTTACCCGAGTGCCATCCTCGGATACCCAAATCATTTTTGATAAACCTCGATCATTTAAATGTTTCAATAGGCCTTAAAAATAAAATCTTCCTTCTTGTACAGCCTTATTTTATTTTCAGTGTCCATGAATCTATTTAGCGTAGAAACTGAAGGTAAACTATTCTTCAAATTTGCTTTTAGTGTTTCATAAAGTAACCTGCCCCCAATATAAAACAGGTATACTGCGAATTTTATGGTAGCATCATCGTATCTATTTCGATTGTTTGAGCAAGTAGAATTCTTAAGTGATAAATCTTGCAATGTTTTGAGTAATCGAGGTACAGATTTATCAGTATTTTGGACAGTTTCTATTTCATTTATGTTCTCCAAAAGCTCCTCAGCTAGTGCACTATTTCTACTGACTACTTCACTCACTTTTTCAGCGATAAAAAAGTAATTCGTGATTGAACTTTGGTCTTTTAACAAGTTTTCTCTAGCTCCCCTCTCTCTTTCATGTCTTTGATATTTCTGTCTATTCCATTTAGATGGTACTTTATTCTCATCCCGGCCTCGATCCTGGCTGTCGATATTGCACAGGGGATTTGATAAGGTTAGGTCTATGGATAAGGTGTCGTATCGATGCTGTCGATGTCTCTATTATAGGGACTGGTGTGGTTACTGCCGTCTGCATCTGAGAGTGTACCAGAAGCAATGCTTGATGCGGATTGTAACCTTGAACCTGAATAAACATCACAGAGTTTCTTCGGCATATTATTGGTGGAATTTGAGGCAGCAGATTAAATGACGTCACCAATAATTTTAGCATTTGATGATTCGTTGTGCATGATAGGATTATTGGTTACCAAATAGTGTAAGCAATTTAGCAATTTCCTTACTTTCATAGTGTTTATCCTATCTGTGCGCCATATTGAAGCATTCATTAGGTTATGTAGCAACCATAAAGGTAGCAACCCTGTCCTGTGACGTAATAGAAATGTCATTTATGAATGACATTTCTGACTTTTGACACAGACCAGGTTTTTTTCTAGAATCAAGAAGAACAACAACCACGTGCCACGAAACAAACCGTTAATCGCCAGTTTTTCCAATAAAAGTTAATTAAAATAGAATCGCAACTTCTTTTATTTTGTAAACTAACATCGCCGGCCTTCCCTACAACTTCAGGTGTGGGGTTACAGCATTGTTCATGTCGGGGTCTACAGTCTACACTCGGGGGCTACAGCAAGTTTGAGCCGTCTAGTGCAGTATAGTGAAAATTATGTTTTTGGGCAAAATTATGGTTTGCCTGTGATTTTTTTTTTTTCTTTAAGGAGCGATTATCCTATTTAAAAAATAAAAATGGATGTGAACAGTGTCGAGGACTTTGAAAATTTTATGGCGGAGCGGCTACAGCAGCAACCAAATAATAATAATAATGCCGAGCAAGCACCACCGAATCCTGTGCAAGATCCAGCTCAATTGGTGAACGTTGTTAATATGCTGGTACAACAGAATGCACAAATGCTGCAAATGCTTCAGTTGCAGCAGAATCAAGCAGCTACAACCCCTTTTGCTAGGAACTCCCAAAGCCAAGCTGGTAATATTTCAAATTTTAATATTATGCCTGACCTTTCGAAGAGCATAGACAAATTCAACGGTGAAGAAGACTCGAGTAAGGCCAAAATATGGTTGCAGCAAATTGAAAGCACAGCCTTGCTACATAATTGGCCGGATGCCTTTATTTTTCAAACAACAAAAACTAATTTAGAAGGTGCTGCAAAGTATTGGTTCATGGGTCGTAGTGCAGAGCTTGTTGATTGGTCCAGCTTTAAGAATGCCTTCAAAAAAACGTTTGTTTTCATTCAAAACAAAACAGACAATTGGAAGAAAATGCAAGAACGAGTACAGCTGTCAAGTGAGGGGGTTTCAATCTACTTCCATTGTAAAGTAGCATTATGCAAAAACTTGGAACTTTGCTTTGAGGAAATTAAAGAGCAAGTAGCGATAGGGCTCTGGTCCAAAGAGTTGAGCAATTTCATCATGTCGAAAAGCCATTATGACGAAGATAGTTTGTTCCAAGACATCGTTAATTATGAGAGGATTGTTTTGGCACGTAAAACCAGAATTAAGGACAGAAAGGAACCTCAATTAGACAAAAAACCTGCACAAATTTTTAAGCCCGAAATTAATAGGTCCAGTGGCGTGCCTGCAGTTGGAAATGGTAGTGCTTTGAGATGCTTTAACTGTAATATCCTAGGTCATGGTGCTTCCCAGTGCATTAAGCCACCAAGAGCAAAGGGCTCCTGTTATATTTGTGGGTCGCTTCAGCACCAGAAAAAAGATTGCCCAAAGTTTACGCCTACTGTAGTTAGGCCTAAGACGGAACATGCATCTACTTCTTCATTATTAGTGGAGCCAAGCGTCACAAGTGGATACATGTTGCCAATTGAATTGAGTAAGGAAAACATTTCTATTTATGTAAACTCTATTGTGGACTCAGGTAGTGCAATATCACTGATAACTTATGATACTATTAAAATGTTTAATTTCAAATTTTCTGAAATACCAAATAGGTCTTATGAAGGCATAAATAAGACAAAATTAGAAATCTTAGGTTCAGTTTTGTTTCAAATTAATGTTGCTGATATTGTTTTTGATTTACTTTTGTATGTGGTCCCAAATGATACTATACCCTATACATGTCTTTTAGGGCGTGACTTTATGACAAACAATCAAATTATTATATCTTTTACAGGTACACAAGTAAACATTTTGCCTTCACCTTTAAACTTGAGTAAAAGCAAATCTGAGTGTCCCGAAGAAATTTTGCATATAGAGTATGTAGAGCAAAATGAAATTGATTTGAATATAAATCCATCTCTGGATCCAACTCAAAGTAAAATGTTAACCGACCTTTTTATTTCTGATTATTTAAATCCACCAAGGCCTCTTGAGCCACAGACTAAATACGAATTTAAAATTGTGGTAGATCCTAACCATGTTCCTTTCTTTTACAAACCACGCAGGCTTTCTTTTTCTGAACGACAGGCTGTGCAAGAAATAGCCAAGGATTTACTAGATAGGAATATTATTCGCAGAAGCAATTCTGAATATAGCTCGCCTGTTGTGCTTATTAAGAAAAAAACTATGGACTATAGACTTTGTATTGATTACAGGTCTTTAAACAAAATTACTTTACGTGATAATTTTCCTATCCCATTAATTGAGGATCAGATCGATCAATTAAGAGATAAAAACTACTTTACCCAATTAGATTTGAAAAATGCATTTTATTCTATTAGTATTGAACAGTCATCCATAAAATACACATCTTTTGTGACACCTGATGCTCAATATGAATTTTTGAAATTACCATTTGGTACAAAAAATGGCCCTTCAGCATTTATGAGGTTTATTCGTACAATTTTCCAAGATTTATTAGAACAGAATAAACTTTTAATTTATATCGACGATTTATTGATAGCAACAAAAACAATTGAAGAAAATTTAATGATTTTAAAAGAAATATTCAATTTATTGGTACAAAATAACCTACAACTAAGACTGGATAAATGCTCTTTCCTTTATACAGAAATTAATCATTTAGGCTACTTAATTAACGGCTCTCAGATTAAGCCTAATGATGCACATTTGAAAGCTATAAAAAATTACCCGATGCCTCGAACTACAAAACAATTACATAGTTTCATAGGATTGGCGTCCTATTTCAGAAAATTTGTGCAGAACTTTTCAATAATAGCCGGTCCCTTATATGATTTGTTGAAGAAAAATGTACCTTTTTATTTTGGTCCTGGACAAATAAAGAGTTTTAACACTTTGAAAAATTTACTAATTTCCGAATCTGTCTTAGCTATATACTCTCCCACTGCCGAAACTCAAGTCCATTGTGATGCCAGTTCTCATGGTTTCGCTGGAATTATTTTACAAAAACAAACCCTCAAAAATAATTACTGATCGTGGATCAGCATTCACTTCTAAAGCTTTCACAGATTTCTTAGAATCTCAGAATATCACTCATATCTTAATTGCGACAGGTGTACCACGCGCAAACGGTCAAATCGAGCGATTTAATCGTTTTATTATTCCCATGGTTGCCAAATTGACAGAAACTCCTGACCGTTGGGATCAAGTTTTAAATCAGGTAGAATTTGCTATAAACAACACCGTAAATAGATCTACAGGTCAGACACCAGCCAAACTGCTATTTGGAATGAACCAAGTAGGCAAGATTAATGATGATTTGACATTTTTTCTCTCATTTATTAATAAAAACTTTGAAGATATTCATAAATTAAGGCAAGAGGCAAGTCAAAAAATAGAGCGAAACCAAGAATACAATAAAACTTACTATGACCAACGACATAAAGAAGCTAAGTTGTATGACATTGGCGATTATGTGGTAATACCGAACGTTGACGTTACTCCTGGAATTAACAAAAAATTACTGCCAAAATTTAAAGGCCCTTATGTGATTAAAAAAATATTACCTAACGAACGATACGTTATTACTGATATAGACGGATTTCAGGTCACTCAAAGACCTTTTGAGGGTATCTTTAGTGCTGATCATATTCGCCTTTGGGCGAAATCTCCAGAATAAAATATTATGATGTTCGATACTTAATATTTCTACTAATGTTTTTTTTATGCCTTCCCCTTCTTTCTGTTATTATTATGATGAAATAATTTATGTGTATTATGGTAGTATGATATTTTTGAAATTAAAACCTTATGTTTATGTCTTATGAAACTATTATGATGATTATGCCTTATGTATTTATGAACTTATGACCTTATGACCAGTTATGATTTTATGTCCATTCAGGAATTTATGTATACTTGATTATGAATTTATGTATAAGAACTTATCTAAAAAAAAAAAAAAAAAAACCTTATGTTGTAAATTTATGTTATGCATTATGTTAGCTTAATATGTAATATTCTTACATCACATTTTTATGTAATATTCTTATGTCTTAGTCTTATGTTATTTTTTTATGTATATATCTTTTCATATTATTTTGTACTTTGCAATCTTTGTTAGTATTGTGCATACACTCATTTCTTTACCAAAGCGAGGACGCTTTGAGGGTCAGGATGACCGAGTTGTAAGCAATTTAGCAATTTCCTTACTTTCATAGTGTTTATCCTATCTGTGCGCCATATTGAAGCATTCATTAGGTTATGTAGCAACCATAAAGGTAGCAACCCTGTCCTGTGACGTAATAGAAATGTCATTTATGAATGACATTTCTGACTTTTGACACAGACCAGGTTTTTTTCTAGAATCAAGAAGAACAACAACCACGTGCCACGAAACAAACCGTTAATCGCCAGTTTTTCCAATAAAAGTTAATTAAAATAGAATCGCAACTTCTTTTATTTTGTAAACTAACATCGCCGGCCTTCCCTACAATAGGAAGTAATGGACTGTTGTTGAGGACGTGTTGAAATTTTTGTCGATACATCGAATGTCGAGGTGGTTTGGGTTTTGAAATGTTTAGTCATCAAGTGTGTATGAAAATTGAAATAAATCTAACTTTTCTGCTTTTTTCCAGGTTTTAGTATTTTGGGGAGTTTGTATGTCGCGTTACAGAAGCAGGTTACTTTGGAGTACATATCTGAGGAAATATTGTCGTGTTGGTCCAGTGAAGTTACAATTTTAATATCATCAAATTTATGCTGAAGCGTTTCCCATAAATTAGCATTTGCTTTTGATTTCGCCCACTTCTTCAAATTTCGAAAAATTAAGGCATTTTCGTCTGTTAGGTTCACGGCTCGGTTCAAGGCAGGTTTCTGATTGGTAATTTCTTCAAGATTGTTCTCGGGATTGTCTAATTCCTTCTGGGAATCTTCATTCAAAACTTCCAAAGTTTCAACAGAAGTTTTAGGCCTCTTCTTGAGGGGGCCTTCTTGATTACTTGGCGCCTCGTTTGGTGCAGATGCTTGAATTCCTTTTTTATGAGATTTTCTTTTCTTTTTGATATGTTCGACCATCCAAAGAAGGACTTGTTGGTGTGCGGGTAGCATTTTGTAAATCTTCGGATTTTTGTTATATATTCCATAGTATTTTGCACGATCCCCTTCATCGATGAGTTGAAATAAATCAGTCCTTGCAAAATTTGCTATTTCTGATATAGTTGCTTTTGTCATCCCAGCTATTAAAGCTTCATTTTCATAACCACAGCTTTTTAGTGAGTTTTTTTAAAATTTCTTGTATTTTTGTATTAAGTGCCCTCTCGGCCTCTGCGAAAACATCGCTATTCCCAGGTTCGCTAGTATCACTCATCTGAAAAATAGCAATATTTCCCAATAAACCCAATAAAGACAATCACAGCATACCTAACCAACAATCCCAAGAAGAACCAAAAAAAAAACTTAAATAGGGCGATTTGATGTTTGACGTACCGGGTGATTGTCTATATCACAGAACACATATCCTCACGGATAGAAAAAAAAGCTTAATGGAGGGCGGGGCCTAAAAAAAAGCTTCGGATCGCATCCGCTTTGAGGTGCTGGAGTGAAACACAACTACAGGTGCGGAATGAACGCCACCAGAAAATATTTCACAGCTTACTTCAGCAGTTTACCTATATGTGTCAAAAAAATATGTCATAATAGTTTTGAATGATAATTTGTCTTGGTGTTGGTGTGTATTTTAAATACAGAAATTTTTCTTAAATTCAAAAAAAAAAATCAGATTTTACACAAAACATAAGAAGTTTGGCCATTTTCGCTCTACTCGGAAGAAAAAGCCGTCGAATGGAATTTGGCAATAATGAGGAAAAATTATTAAAATTGTTCGGACTTCAGTTCAAAATCAGTTCTGAATTGAACTGCGCTTGCGCATTTGGTCATATCAAACATATATAAACAAATGCGCAAACGTAGTTCGATTCTGAACTGAAGTCCGAGCAAACCATTGAAAATATTGACATTGGGAGAACTATTTTGAAAGCTGATTTGATTACAGAAACCTCTATTATAAATAGTTCGGGTCGCATCCACCGCGCCGTGACGGCGTATTGTTCTCCAAAATTTTATTAGGCAGTTTATCTTCTATCCGTGACGATATGTATTCTGTGGTCTATATTTTGCACCCACACCTATCTCACCTGTTTAAAGAGATACGCAAAAATATCAAATATGAGAGTTGTAGGTAATATCAGAAAGTTTTCAATGATGTTACTTGCAGGATGTGTCACAAAAGTGTGGCGAAACAAAGTTATACTTTTTTAAATGGAAAACCCCGTATATTATTGTTCCATTGGATTAGCCTTTCAAACCTGATTCCAAATATACTAAGTTTTTTAGGTTTATTCCTCATAGTCCAGCCTCGGAATATCACATTTTGAAGAAATAAAATGGATTTTTTTACATGCTCTATTACCTTTATATTTTGCTGGTGGTCTTACTTCACCTTTTTGAAAAAAATGCAATTATTCGACCCCTTTTTGCCCTATTTTCTTCTGAGCTATTAGGAATAAACCTAAAAAACCTAGTATATTTGGAATCAGTTTTGAAAGGCTAATCCAAAAATATACGGGGTTTTCCATTTAAAAAAGTATAATTTTGTTTCGCCACACTTTTATGACACACCCTGTATACTTGTAACCAACATCATTGAAAACTTTCTGATATTACCTAAAACTATCACACTTGACATTTCTGGGTATCTCTTCAAACAGGTGAGGTAGGTATGTGGTGCAAAATATAGACAATCACCCGGTACAAGATGACGCCGCGGTATAACAAACTTGACGTCCATAAGAGACTGTGTATTTTGTGTGAATTTCTAAAGTGTTTTTATCAGTTTGAGAACGTTTTTGATAGAAATTTTTATTTTTGGCGTTGCTGTGGTTCATGTAATTTATGTTTTTGACATTCCACCAATAAAATACCTGATGCCCAGGTATTTTATTGGTAAATAAATATTCCAAGTAACTCGGTTTTTAACTATGAACATTAAAGGAAATTGAAATAAATTAAAATTCATCAAATTAAACTCTGAAACAGGTAGAAATTACTAGAAATAACACACATTTATATGGAGGCATTGTTTGTTTACATTTCGGGCCTCATCGCCATCTTGAATTATCCGCTGATTCAAATCGCCTAATATGAATTAAGTAGGTATTTAAGGTTGAGGTTAGGGGGTCTTTCGTTTATTTATCTACTTTTATCAGGTCAATAATAAATGTTTATTGGCCGGATGGAGAGACTACAATGGGGCCGTCCGGCGCCTTCTTTTTTTATTGGGTTTTTGAAATGCCTGAATCTATACAGGGTGTATCAGGTACGAGTACAAATATTTTTACATGAGATAATATGGCCCATTTCAAGCTAAAAGTGTCCTATTGACCATGGGTCAATTGTTAGTATTTTCGGAGTTATCGCAGAATTTAAATTTAGAAAAATGTCATTCAAATGGCTTTCAAATAATGTACATAATAAGTTGCATTTTTATCAATTTTCTAGTAAAAATAATAAATGTGCAATTTTATTAAGTTGTGAATTGCATTGAATGACATTTTTGCACTAAACATTCAAGAGAAAAATCAAATAATACTTACTCAGCTACATGTCAAATCCTTATTATGAAAATATTAATTTTTGTTAAAAGGATCTCAAAACACTAAAATCAACACGCAGATTTTGCACACTCACAACTCACACTTCTTGTATCACGCAATCTTTGTAAAACGGGCACAATGTTCTTCCATCAGGTGAGTGCTTTTCTTTTGGAAAATCTTTCCCTAGTTTCACTGTGAATTCTGGTGGCTGAATGAGCATTTTGCAACGATTCTGTCTAAACAAGTATCTGCATATTCGATGTTTCTAAACATTTTATTTTCAAAAAAAAATGAATTTGAATTACGCGCGTTTCCCAACTAGAAAAGACAAATTAAGAATCAATTTATTCAGGTCTACCAAAGTTCAACCTTCAACCACCTTTTCTTTATTGTGCTGTGCTGCCAGATGTTTAGATACCCTTTTACAAGTGAAATTTGTATGTTGTTTTTCCAATTTTTTGTTATTGTTGTTGACTAAAAATGCATAATTACTTGATAATTGGATAAACTAAATTTTTCTACATCTCATAATGATTAAAATTTTGTTTAACTTTAAAATATTCGTCAAAAAATGTTAAAACTTCGAAGGCCTTTTTCTTCAAAATGGTTGAATGTGGACCCCATGTTGTGTAAACTTTTTTTGTTCAAAATGGACCATATTTTCATGTGTTAAAATTTTTGTAGTCAAACCTGATACACCCTGTATATATAAAAATTAATGCCACTTTTCGTTGTAATTTTATAACTCAAGAACGGACTCACCTAGCCAAACCAAATGTTTAGGCTTTGTTCGGACTATTTATTAGATGGTTTATGTGAAGTTTGCACAAAATCGGTCGAGCAGTTCTTCATTTATCACATTTTTTGTAATAAATGAATTATTCAATAAATGGAGGATCATTTTGTTAATGGGGATTTTGCTGTCAAATTGAAACTTTTTTCAGCGTTGACAGTACCAGCATGTTGTTATGTCATTAATGTGGTCATTTCATTAGTTATTTTATTTATTTATGAAAAAAATTTACCAAGCCCGCATACGGCGCCATCTCTTATAACCGATACCAAATTTATTTTGTATTTTGTATTTTGTATACCGCGCCATCTCTGATACCTGGAACGAAGCTCAGCATTGCAGATACAGTAGAACAATGCTGCTCAGGAACTGGAGCTATTTCGAACAGAACTATTCCACTATTCCGATCAGATAGAGTGGTGCAGAAAGAGTAGATCAGATAGAGTAGTGCAGATAGAGTAGAACAGATGGAGTAGTGCAGTGCAGATAGAGTGAAACAGGGCTGTGCTAGAGATTTTTTTTGTTTTCTTTACATTCTTTGAACATTCCTGTGCCTGAGTTCATTTATTTGGTGGTACACTTTACAAGAATAATGCCCACAAACTGCCTTAAAAAGGATGATGTAAAATTTTAATTTTAGGTGGCTTCTGATCCAGAGAGTAAACATTAATTTTCTTCAACCAAAGCCAAATTCACCATCGAAAAAAAATGAATTTAATTCAGCTAATAGATACGTTAACACAACATTTAATATAGAGGTGGGAAACTATCGAAGAATCTAACTATGGATATATCGATAGTAACGAATAAAAACTATCGATGTATCGATATAACTATATCGATAAAAAAAAGGGTTTACGTTTTGGACCCATTTTATATTTGGGGTTTCAACAATTAGCATCTAATTAGTCGGCTTATTAGACGGTCAGTACTTTTACAGCAAAAGTGCTGTTTAGTGCTGAATCCTAGTCTTAGATGGCGCAACGATCAAATTTCGCCCGTCGTGAATAACAATGTTAAATTACACACGTTCTTTTTTCTTTAAGCTGAAAGTAAAAAACAGAAATAAGCACCAATATGAACTGAAATAAAGTGTAGTTGAGTTGTGGAGGTTGTTGTTGTTAACTGATGATAACTGAAAACATAACTCATCTTCATCGTTTTTAATTTTGATTTCAACTTTCAACTACCATAGTACCATACCATCAGAACCAAAATAAAAAACAATCATAAATGTGAGGAAACCTCAAGGTTGTTTGATAAAGATAGGTTGCCTGTACTTTTATGGCGTCATCTGGGGTGTCTCAACAATTCCAAATCCTCTAGACACCTCAGAACAGATGACGTCATCAAATTACTCATTACCAGACAACCTATTAACTTCAAGAGCCTTGATGAAAGATGAAATGTAAATGATATTTCTTGACACTTGACATCGCTGACATGAGAAAAGACAGGAGGACTGCTATCGATTGTCCAAGTAGAACTATCGATAGTTCGATAGTGTAGCAAACTATCGATATATCGATAATTACTATCGATAGTTTCCCACCTCTAATTTAATAGGTATATTTATTAATTCAGAGGCGGTACGAAGTTCGCCGGGTCAGCTAGTACAATATAAAATGTAGGTATGTAACAATAATTAGATCGACCATTCGTCATTCAATTAGAAAAAAAATATATTGAATTTGCTGAATAAACGAGTCTATTCAAAACGCGCGCATTACGTGACGTCCAATGGTGCAACCAGGGGGGGTGCTATCGGGCCAGCCCCCTCCCCCCAGGCCGCCCCTCCAAAACTGTATTTTCGCGTTTAAAAAATGTAGCAACATCAAGAGGCCTTGACACCTGATTTTTTTCTTAGATTTTCAGTCACAAGTCACAACCGATGTAGGCCCCCCCCCCCTCAAACATATTTTCTGGGTGCGCCACTGGTGACGTCACATGACTCTAACCAATAATATAGGATTTTTAGGCTATTTTTAGGATGACGTCACATTCAGTAAATTTCTGCTGCCAACCTAACAAAATTGAAAGTACTATTCAACGCATTCAAAGTAGGGGAGTTTCAGATGTTTTTGGTTGGCAACAGCGCGCGACGTTGCATGGCTTGTGTAAACATTTTCATTTCGTTATTTCTAGCTGTCGTCAAAATTATTCACACATGACATTCTGGTAAATTATAAGAAAAAAAATAGGCATTGACAACATTGTCTATCCTTGTTCGATGACGTCACCTGAATATAACATAAAAAACCTATAGTCCAACAATCTCTCGTCAGAGCTAGAAATCAACCAATTGAGGGGGCGTTAATAGTTAATGACAATTGAAATCTATCAGTTCTATGTTGCTTTTTTGACATAAATTAATACTGTAGACTTATCTGGCTGCCCATTTTTCAGGGTTTAGGGCGAGTTTTAGGGTCTTTAAGGATTATTTTCGTTTGTATTCTATTGGCTGGAGACACGACACAAGGTGCGAAAACACCTTTTTCAAATAATGGCGAAAATTCAATCTTCAATAAAATTGTTACGTTTCAATCGTGAAACTTCTCTATCTCGAACTTCCCGAACTCGAAATATTCTCCAAATCAAATTTTTTTCATATATAATACCACAAGAGAAAAAAATTTCTTGGCAAAATTTTCGACTGGTATGAAAGTTTGTTGCTTGGCAATTACCAAAAAGCAACAAACTTGGATAAAACCAAGAGAATAATTTTGCCTACATAATTTTTTCTTGAGTGGTATTCGGTTGGACTATTTCACGAGAAAAACAAGCCAAATTTTCATTTGGATTTATTTTCTTTAAGTGACACTGGTCAAACTCAATAGTTTTTTACATTAACCACACAAAATTTTGTCGGGGGTAATACCACGAGTGCCTGAAAATTACCGATAATTTTCATGAAAGCTTGTTGTTTTAATTCCACGAATTCGAAGAACGTTCTCGCGCTGTCGATTCGATGTATGTGGGCTAATACAAGTCTTAAGTTAGCACTTTTCCATAGTTATTTCGTAATAAATACATCATTGTTAGTTTTTTAGGCGTGCCATGAATGTACTAAGTTAGCACTAAATATGAGGTACTAGATTTTGCCAGCTTGATCTGAAGCTGGCACACATGCACGTAATTTTTTAAAAAATAGAGTTATAATTTATTTTTTTCTCGTACTAAATTAGCACAAAATAGGCCCGAATTTAGTACTCTAGTTTTTCTGATGTGTGTTATTTTCGTTGTGCTAATTTAAGGAACCATAAAAAAAATAGTCCGGCTAATCTGTGAGTATGGATAATATGTCTGGCAAGTGAAAAACTGAAGATCCGAAAATTTTCAGCCAGGCTCACTTTCACTATCTGAGATAAGCCAAACTGCTATTTTCATATACCTACTTTATGTATATCTATTATAGAAAATGTGAAATATTTATGTGTGGGGAAAAAAGGGTACTTATATTTCTCATTGATCTTGTGAACCTATTCAAAAATTTTAGCCAGACTCAAAAATTCTTGCTTTGCATCACCAGGAGAACGAAATATTAAAAGACACCAATTGGGAAAATAAGTGCTAAAAAATTTCACTGCCTCCTGGACTATAATGTATTGATAATGTACATTAGGATAATTATTACACTTGGTTGTTTAATACGATTTATTCTCTAAGACTGAACTCCAAACAAGGCGCTGGTCACAAATTCCCCTAGCGGCAGTTTTCAAAAGAATTTGTATATTAAGCAATTGGCATTTTTACAGAAGCCCAATATATTCTTAAGGCCGGGGTAGACGTTACGTCATGTTCAGCAACTTGCTTGCGCAATCTCAAATTGAACGGCAAGACTGATTCTTTATTTGACCCTTAACTATTCAGTTTTCAGCTCCGTGGTGGATACATTCTATATTTTGGCAAAGAAACATTTATCTCCAACTCCATTTTTTGAAATACGAGTGACAAGAAAACAAAATAAAAAAATAACGCATAGTCTCATCCATAGGTTAAAAAAATATTGGCATTTTGTCAAAAGTCTTATTGTTTATTATACAAATCCTGAAAACTGCCACTAGATGATTTCAATTTGTGCCCGGTCCCTATAATATGCACGAGGCAAGAAACATGACATGACATGATTAATTAATTGACATGAAATAATTAACTACATGGCCACCAGGCCTAACTGGCTCTTAAAATCTACTTTGCACAAATATTGCATGAAGTTTTATATCGGGTCTTCAAAAAAAAAGCAATCAAAGATTGCTATGGTTTTTTAAACGTATGTCTTAGCAATATTTTTCTTTAATTTTGTCAATGAATTCTTATGTCAAAATGACGTGTCAAAAATCCTGACCAATAAAGAATCAATAATGCGACACGTTTTCGTACTCAAAGCAATCTATGATTGTTTTTTTTTTGGAAGACCCGATAGTTTAGACATTGACGAGGATAGACCAAAAACAGATGTAAGTATAACTTTCGGCAAAAAAGGCGATGTACCGGGTGTTTCACCTATAGAGGTAACCGGCAATATACCAGAAACTTAATACCACTAGGACTTTGTAGGAAAAGAAATTATTGATAAAAGAGGCCAAGAGAAATTGATGGAAATTTTTTTCAAGTTTGTAGGATGGCCGCTAGGGGTCGCAGTTGTAATGTCGAAAGATAAAAATAGAATTTTCTCGAAAAAATATCCGATTAGGGACGTCAATAAATATCAGCATTCCAATCTTTGGTACTTTCTGAACAAAAAAGCTCAGGTACAAATTTTTGTCCGATGTGGAATAAAGTGGTGGAAGGAGCTTCATCTTTTAACATTACAGTTGCGACCCCTAGCGGTTATCCTACAAACTTAAAAATAATTCCCAGCAATTTCTCTTGGTCGCTTTCATGAGATTTTCTTTTTTCAAAATTCTAGTGTTTACGAGATATAGCCGGTTACCTCCTTAGGTGAAACACCCGGTATACATACACTAAAAGTGAATTACTCTGGAAAACCAATTAACAATAGGGCAAAGTTGGACTGATTTGATCCAGATTAGAAAATTTGAACATTCGCGCTTCTAGGAACTGTCAAAGCTCGCCATTGATGTTGGTATGTTTATTCGACATATCCATCCATCGCTGTCACGCCTCATTTCCATTATAAATCCAGTTGGAACTCTCCGATCGCCAAGAAACCTACACTGCGCCTAGCCAAAGCTGCCGAGGTGCATTCCTAGCGTCATTTCTGATCATTTTTCACACGCATCAGGGCATAACGCGCGCGCCATTGCCAAGCTTTTCGCAGAAACCGTCAGCGATGCATTCCAGGTAATTTATAGCAATCGTGTTGTTTTGTTTTTGTTGTTCACCATATGAGAAAACAGCCACGTTGGCAACGTTGTCCCAATCTGCGCCTATAGCATTTTCCCATGAACAATCGCGGAACCGCGCAATTTAGTGTAGCTTGAGACACCGTTTATACGCGTACTTGGAGCGCTTCAATACCGCGACGCGAGTTTTTTTAAATTTACTAGCGGATTGGATTATTAGTGGATTCGGATGAGTTGTTTTGTCTAGCTTTATATAAAATTTGAAGGTCGATTTATTGGATTTTTAACATCACTGAAATTTTAAGGAATAAAAATATTATATTGCATGTGGTCAGCACATACTTAATAGTTTTTTGTTGACTTGATTATCGCTGTTACAAACAGTAAGTAACGGAATTCGGTACCAAAGTGTGTTGCACTGATGGTGAATGATTCCAATGTTATCCCACGTTGTCGGAGGTTCGGGTGCTCAAAATGTCCCTAGTGGTTATGTGCCCAATGGACAACCCACTGCAACGTTTCCTCCCGCAAATCACTATCATCAGATTCACCATCAATTTACTAACAGCTATGGAGTTAATGGAGAGCAACAGCAAAAAAGTTTACCATTACAAACGATGCAACCACCTGAAGCTGCTCCAGCAACAGTGCGAACCCAAAACAATGTAGTAGTGAATCGTGCTCATCCTGAAACTAATGTGAACAATAATCGTGCTAGGACTGCTAATAATCATCAGTGGTATCAACCACCGCAGACGCCCTATAATTATGGTGCTAACAGGTTTGTTTTGATTTTTATTAATTAAACCAAGTTGTCATAACATATAAGCTCACTTTACAGGTGTATTAACACCAAATTGAATATGCTCGCGCTATAAATGACCAATGCAATGTTATATTTACAAAAATTGCCCAGCTTATCATTTCACTTGCGGAAAAATGTAGTGATTTTCTTTTCTAACAAGTGCAGAAAAATGAAACTGCTGGGTTGTAGTGTGGAATAATTTTATACCGGAATCTATATAGGTAAACTTAACAAATAACAGACAAGTGGATTAGGGTGTTCAACTCGCCTTATCATAGCAAACAAAAAGCATTGTTGAGAGTCAATGACAATACCACTTTTAAAACCAAATTTTCATTATTTTTTTCAAAATAAGATTGCAATAATATTTTTGCAGATTTGCTTTGTGTCTAATCTAAATCACTTGAGAAGGTATCTCCCTCGGCCTACTGATAAACTCCAATGACTTGTTGTTTTTAAACACACACTAAAGTACGTGTTGAGTGAACTTATTTCGCATTTCGGAAAGCATCACTTTACTGCATAGCAACCATAGACGCAAAAATAATGTTTACTGCAGATTTTTCAAAAATCTTGAAAGTATCACATTTCTGTACTTTCACTCGTTATCGGGACGACAACGTATTTGTCTGCCTAAGCAGGAAATGGTATGTCGTGTATTTATGTCGGAAAGTAACACATTCTCAGCCAACGGTGGTATTTTGCATCCTTGGTCTTCTTTTCCGTTTTTAGTAATAGATTCAGTAGTATCAGTATTTGTAATGGTTTCATCTTGGAGTTTTCATTCATATCCGCTTTCAAAGAAACTGTGAGTTTTTCTGTTACATTGCAATTTGATCAACTAGCCAATAATAGCACCCCATTTTGTTCTGCAGTATAACCCGTTTCGTACGGGTCTTAGAAAAGTAACAAACTGTAACTCTGCCTCCTTTGTGAAATTTTCTTATCAAGTCTTGGTTTTGAATTATCCCTTTTTTTGTAATGTAGGTATAGGTTTAATAGGATCAAGTTTGGTTTGGATCTCATTAATCTGGTTTAAGTTAGAACATTAGTTGGAACATTTGTGAACTCTGACTTCTTCCATATCTCAATTATTTGTGCTACAAATCCCCTGGTTCTGCAACTATCTTGAGTTCTTTCGTGATTCATTATCATTCATAAGAATAAATCCAAATTGTCCAATTTTCTTTCGCTATACTTTAATAGCAGTGGAAGCAGTTTTTGATGCTATTGGTACAATTTCTGGCCACTTTGAAAATCAATCAAGGGGCAAACCACCTATTGCCAAAATTGTGCTGAGAATTTAGAGGAATTTCTGGGGACTTTGAAGAAATTTGTGAGAATTTGGAGAAATTTATGGGAAGTTGGAGGAATGTATAAGAAATTGAAGGAATTTATTGGCTTTAACACTGAACGTAAGGAAAATAGAAAAATACAAACAAACAACAAGCATTTGCAGGGAATTTGTGAGCAGTTTAGAGGGATTTTTGGGGACTTTGGAGGAACTTGCGAGAAGTTTAAGGAATTGTTTGCAAGAATTTGGAGGGGGGGAGGTTTATTCCATAGACCTTGTTCACCTTAGTAAAAAGTAATCGGATTGAAATTAACAAGGATATGAGGTAAAATCAAGCTTCAAAAAACGACATTGAAGGTAGTTTTATTTTTTTTCAGAATAAAGAAAGGGTTGAAATTTAGAAGAAAAAACTTTGCCAAAACTGCGTGGAATTTAGAGGAATTTGGTCGAATATGTGGGGAACTTGAAAGAATTTATGGGAAATTGGAGGAATGTATGAGAAATTGGGGGAATTTATTGGTTTTAACACTGAGCGTATTAAAAATAGAAAAATATATTCCTTGTAACAGACATCTGCAGGGAATCTGGTGGAATTAGCGGGGCGGGTAGTTTGATTTGGGGGGGGGGGGATGGTATACCCCTTGAAATGAATCGGCTTAAGTGAAAAAATATTTACCCATGGAAAAATAACATCACAGTTGTTTTTCTTCTCAGACAAATTTTGATAGTTTATACATTCTCGCATCATGATATGATATTTTGCACGTATCGCGTCTCAGCCGTGCTCAAGACTCTGCCAGCCGTCCACGTCCTCCGAAAATATGCTGCAAAGATGGTGGCACTATCGTCGGTGTGTTGAAGCAGTGCTACAAAATCAGGAATAAGCCACGGCTTAAGCATCTTACAGTTGCTTCAGGCAAAACCCCGAAACAGATGCAATTTTACAAGAGTGTTAAAGAACAGTTGATGCAGCGCTGGTGAGGCAGACTTAAGAATTAAGCACATCAAGGGCATTCCCACGATAGTGAAAATTAACAACGCCATATCGGAAAACTAGATGCATCCAACAGGGGTAATCCCATTTCTTCAACTATATACTGCTGCTATCAAAACGTTCGCGGCTTAAACACAAAAATCCTGGACTTCTAAACAACTGTGGCGGCGTCGGGAATGCACATTATCGCTGTTGCGGAGACATGGTTAATACCTGACATTGGAAACTCTGAAATTATCCCAGAATTTTATGATCTATATCGCAGTGACCGCAAGTTCGACCGTGTGGACTCCACTAGGGGAGGAGGAGTGCTTCTTGGCATCTCGACTTCTTTCAAATCACGCCTGGTCTTACTGTCGGGTCTGGAGGCAAGTGTACCACTTATAGACTTTGTCTGCTGTAGACCGGTTGTCGAATCATTCATTATTTTCATATTTGTTTTGTATATACCGCTTTCAGTACCTAATGATGATGTGGAACTTTTTTCCGACACATTGGTTTCACAAAACCTTCTCCAAAATAAGAAAATCTTTATCGTAGGCGACTTTAACCCACCGCTTTTCGTTAACGACGAATCAATAGATCAAAAGAGTAGAATCGTGAAGAATTTCATGGCCATGTCTATAACCTCTCCCAATATAATGGCATTCTAAATAGCCACAACCGAATGCTGGATCTTGTTTTGTCTAATGTTCCCTGTAATGTTGTAAGGAATGACGTTTCTCTTGGAAATGAAGATGCATACCATCCATCTCTCTGTTTTGATTTTGATGCTTCATTTGCACATGTTAAAGTACTACCATTATCAATTGAAAATCGCATCTCTATGGTGACTACTCAAAATTAGACAAATACCCTTTTATAATAATATAAAATAATTTTTATATTTTTATGCCTAGTCCTGGTACACTATAACAAAAACACCGCACGCCGGCAAAAACACTTGAAAATTGTCGGCGATGCCGTTGGGCTTTATCGCTTGCCGACAAAGCTGAGCCGCTCTTGTTGACAGTGTGAGATATTCTCTTTAGAAGTGGACATAAGTATAAAATTACACAGATAATTGAATAAAAATCAATTTCAAATTTGAATTTTTAATAAAGGAATAATATTCCCATTCAAATATTTATATTTGATTTATTTCAATAGTTTAAAACGGAATTTTAAGGATTACCTACTATATGAATTTTGCCCATTTATTTAATGTATTAACTCTGTATTCTAGAAGTAAATCAGCTAGAATTTCGGGGCAATGGCGTTCGTCATTTCAGTTTTTATAGAAATATCTGGAGTATGTTTATTCTTTATTAACCAATTTGTTTTCATTTGTCATGATAATAATATTAAGACGCCTATGGATTACCACGTGACTTCAAAGAGACCAACTGAGCCGCTTTTTTTATGAAGTTTCAATTAATAATGGTTAAACTATAACAACTTATTTGCGCTAAACAAATATCCACTAAAAGAGTTTAATTTTCGAAAAGCTAATTTCCCTTTATTGTACGAATCTATCCTTAAAGGGGGGTGTGACCCAGAAAGGAAAGTTTTGCATCTTGCTACGATGGTCCGTTTTCGAGTTAGGGGGGTTTAAAGTTACAACTAGGTGTTTGTGACGTCACGCTGAATTATCCAGGGAGAGTATTAACACGTGTTAGAATTTTCCAAAACAAAAGACAATTATCTCCTAATGCGAATTGCTACCACTCAAAGTATAGGGTACGGTCACTGACGACTAAACTAACAGAAGACTGCGATTTCCGCGGTTGTGACATCACAAGCTCCTGCATAATTTATCTTCACAAGGAACTTTCTCGGAGACTATTTTAAATATAGGACTGCGGTTTTCACGAGAGATCTTAAAAAAAAAAATCTTGATTTAAGCAGCTTAAGTCGTTTTTTAGGGTCACACCCCCTTTAATGCCGATTGGTCTGCTGTGTATGCCTCGACTGGCGTGGATGATGCATGCTCGGCCCTGTACAGTGTTCTAAGCTACATTTTTGAATGTTGCGTTCCCCTGAAAATGAAACGGAGTCGGAGATATCCTTCATATTATACGCGGGAGATTATTAATAACATCCGCAAAAAGAAAGTTGCACGTAATAAAAGGTACCTTAAATTCCAAACTCAACTTTGCTCTGAACAGTTCAACACACTTCGTGAACTAGTAAAGACTCAAATTAAAAAAGCTTATATTGGGTACATTGAAGGTGTTGGGCTGTCTATCAAAAATGATCCCAAAACCTTTTGGCCGTTTATCCAGAGTAAAAAAAACCATACCACGATTCCAGGCGAGTTGCATTTTGAAAATGCACAACACTCAAATGCGCAGGACATAGTTAATACTTCTGGCACATTTTTTCACAGCGTCTACACTGACATTATGTAATAGTAACATTGACTTACCATTTATTGAATTAAACGATATAATCAGAGCGGTTAAAAGGCTTAACAAGTTAACTGCGATAGCGATCTCTATAACAAGTTTTAGTTAGGGATTGCCTTGGTGTTCTGGCTGACCTTCTGATGCAATTTATTTTCAACCTCATCCTTAGCTGTTTTCCTTCAGCATGGAAAGTGGCCAAGGTAATTCCAATCTACAGAGCGATCGCTCATTAATAACCAACAGACCTATATCATTACTCTGTAATTTCTCTAAGATATTCGAAATAGTTATACATAATAAACTTTATCCATTGGTTAGGGGCTTGCTGTCTGAGGAGCAACATGGTTTTATGAGTGGCCGGTCATGCATGTCCAACTTGTCCTGTTTATTCCATAATTTGTGCACTGCTTTGGACAGTGTCGGCCAAGTCGGCGTAGTATACACCGATTTTCCTAAAGCGTTTGATAGTATTGATTACTATATTTTGACCAATAAGTTGCTCGCCTTGGGCTTTTCGGATAGGCTGGTGAATTTGCTTAAATCTTACCTGTTGGATAGAAGTCAGTTTGTACAGTGTGAGGGCTTTAGATCATTCCTATTCAATTCCTCATCTGGTGTCCCGCAAGGGTCTAACTTAGGCCCTTTCCTCTTTAACATCTTTGTAAACGATCTTATTGAGACACTGCCTTGTTCGAAGTTTGCATATGCCGATGACCTTAAGCTTTTTGCCACAGTTACTACTACCCAGGATTGTATTGCGTTACAGTCGTGCCTGGATATTTTGAATGATTGGTGCAAGGAAAACAGGCTTCTTTTGAATGTTGAGAAGTGCAAAATTATCAGTTTCCACAGAAAAAAAAATCCTGTTATATTTGACTATAGCATTGAAGGTACTATATTGGCTCGGCTCAATGAAATCAAGGATTTAGGAGTGAGGAGTGATATTCGATAGCCGTTTGACTTTTGTACCTCATGTTGCCGCAACAAGTGCATCAGCCCTCAAGACGCTTGGCTTTGTTTTCAGAAACAGCAGACATTTTTCAAATCTTATTACCTTTAAACTTTTGTATTACACTTTTGTAAGGTCAAAGCTTGTAGTCCGGGGGCCGAGGACCTTTTTTCCAAATCATTAATAACAAGCTAGTTTTTTCAATGCAGCTTCATTTCACCGAGACGCCCAACTTTTTTCTCTTCGAAAATTGCGAAAACAGGTAGCTAACTTACTGCGCAGGTGTAAAACATGTCGATTTGGTGACTATGAAAATTTAATTAATAACAGTTAGTTTTTCAGCTAAATGTTGACATAATTTTATGAATAATTTGAAACAACATTTGTCCGACAAAATAAAGGGTTTGGTCTACGATGTCCCCCCACTCAAACATGTAGCAAATACGTTGCATAAAAAATTATTAATAACAAGTTGATTTTTTCAATGTAGGTTGGTAAATATTATTACAATTAAATGGTCACACTGTCCTACAAACAAACAGGGCTGGAACTCTGTAACGGATAGAGAGATTTTCTCTATCTCTATTGACGTCTCCTCTTTATTGATTTGGACGAGAGTGAGAAAGACAGCAAGTGCCATAGCGATAGGGATAACGATCTCTATGCGTTACAGAGTTCCACCCCAGGTAGCTATTTTCAGTCCTACACTCAAAAGTTGTCGATTTCACGATTTAACTTTTTTCATTAATAACCGGCTAAATCTTCGTGAGTATCTTCATTTTGATAAGACGCCCAAATTTTCTGTTGCGAAAATTCCAAAAACAGGTAGCTAACAGAGTGCGCAGGTGGAAAACATGTCTATTTGGTGATCATACAAATGTAAATAATAAGTTAATTTTGTAGCTGAATGTTGAGATAGTTTCATAAATAATATGAAACAACATTTGTCCGACAAAATAAATGGTTTGATCTAGGCTGTCTCCCTTCTCAAACATGTAGCAGATACGTTACATAAAAAATTATTTATAACCAGTTGATTTTTTTAATGTAGCTTAGTAAATATTACTACAATTAAATGGTTACACTGTCCTACAAATAAAGAGGTACATTTCTCTAGTCCTACACTCAAAAGTTGTCGACTTCACGGTAATACTTTATTTATCAATTACCGGCTAAATCTTCTCTAGCATCTTCGTATTGATAATACGCCTAACTTTTCTATTGCGAAAAGTTGCAAAAGTAGTAGCTACAATACCTTGATTAGGTGATTATGCAAATGTAATTATTAACAGTTAACAGTTAATTTTTCAGGTGAATAATGAGATAATTTTATAAATAATTCGAAATTCGATTTGAGCCACAAAATAAATGGTTTGGTCTGCAGTGTCCCCTTTCTGAAAAATGTAGTAATTACTGGCTCATAAAAAACGATTTATAACCAGTTGATTTTTTCACTGTAGTTTGGTAAATATAACTACAATTGAATGGTCACATTGTCCTAAAGAGGTAAGATTTCTCAGCCCTACATTCGAGAATTTCGAAAATAGCTTTATGCATATTATACGTAAATATGTACAGGGCTTTCATTTCAAAACTTGCCACTCACGTTATCTGCGTAAATAGACAGATTTCTAGAAATCGCCGAAACATGTCAACAAATTTATTGAGGAGGTGCGTTAATTTGTTGACGTGTTCCGGCGTTTTCCAGAAATCGGTCTCTTTAGGCAGATAAGGTGGGTGGCAAATTTCGAAATGAAAGCCCCTGTATGTACATATGTACGTATACAGATGCGTGTATAACAGTATTTATGTGTTATGTGTATGTACACATACCTACATTTATGTCCATGGTTTCCATTCGAATCGACGCGCATGCTCGTAAATAACACAGTATCGTAGTATAGGATGATTCAAGAAGCGCGCCAGATTTGAATTGCTCGAAAAAGAGTTTTGGCATGCCATCAAAGTAGAGGGGGCCATGCCCTTTGTCATTTTCCATACCCAGATGGAGAAGGTTTGATCCAACCGGTTTATCTTAATTCTAAAGATATTTAAAAAAAATAGAGCTCCTTTTTTAATGTATTAAATCTGGCGCGCTTTTTTGCTGTATGGGTGAATACAGGGTGTTTTCTAAGTTAGAGTTTTTCTTTTTAAATAACGTGGAACTTAAAAAAATACAGGAGTTTTCCAAATAATATTTTCTCGACAGCTCAAAAATAAAAGAGATAGGTATGTTCATTTCAAATAATATCAAAAATCAAATATTCTAATAATTATATTTTTCAAAATACAAAAGGTAAAATTCTTGAATTTAATATTTTTTTCCAGAAATCTGTCTCTTTACGCAGATAACGTTGGTGGTAAGTTTTGAAATGAAAGCCCTGTACATATTTACGTATATTATGCATAAGGCTATTTTCGAAATTCTCGAATGTAGGGCTGAGAAATCTTACCTCTTTAGGACAATGTGACCATTCAATTGTAGTTATATTTACCAAACTACAGTAAAAAAATCAACTGGTTATGAATCGTTTTTTATGAGCCAGTAATTGGTACATTTTTGAGAAAGGGGACACTGCAGACCAAACCATTTATTTTGTGGCTCAAATCGAATTTCGAACTATTTATAAAATTATCTCATTATTCACCTGTAAAATTAACTGTTAACTGTTAATAATTACATTTGCATAATCACCTAATCAAGGTATTTTACATGTGCTCACTAGTGCTCACTCTAGTAGCTACTACTTTTGCAACTTTTCGCATTAGGAAAGTTAGGCGGATTATCAATACGAAGATGCTCGAGAAGATTAAGCCGGTGTCCGGTGATTGATGAATAAAGTATTACCGTGAAGTCGACAACTTTTGAGCGTAGGACTGGAGAAATGTACCTCTTTATTTGTAGGACAGTATAACCATTTAATTGTAGTAATATTTACTAAGCTACATTAAAAAAATCAACTGGTTATAAATAATTTTTTATGTAACGTATCTGCTACATGTTTGAGAAGGGAGACAGCCTAGATCAAACCATTTATTTTGTCGGACAAATGTTGTTTTATATTATTTATGAAACTATCTCAACATTCAGCTACAAAATTAACTGTTATTATTTACATTTGTATGATCACCAAATAGACATGTTTTCCACCTGCGCACTCTGTTAGCTACCTGTTTTTGGAATTTTTGCAACAGAAAATTTGGGCGTCTTATCAAAATGAAGATACTCACGAAGATTTAGCCGGTTATTAATGAAAAAAGTTAAATCGTGAAATCGACAACTTTTGAGTGTAGGACTGAAAATAGCTACCTGTTTATTTGTAGGACAGTGTGACCATTTAATTGTAATAATATTTACCAACCTACATTGAAAAAATCAACTTGTTATTAATCATTTTTTATGCAACGTAATTGCTACATGTTTGAGGGGGGGGGACATCGTAAACCAAACCCTTTATTTTGTCGGACAAATGTTGTTTCAAATTATTCATAAAATTATCTCAACATTAAGCTGAAAAACTAACTGTTATTAATTAAATTTTCATAGTCACCAAATCGACATGTTTTACACCTGCGCAGTATGTTAGCTACCTGTTTTCGCAATTTTCGAAGAGAAAAAAGTTGGGCGTCTCGGTGAAATGAAGCTGCATTGAAAAAACTAGCTTGTTATTAATGATTTGGAAAAAAGGTCCTCGGCCCCCGGACTATTGAGTATGGTGCAATTGTGTGCAGTCTTATATATGATTGTCCTGTTAAAACTATTGAAACTGCCCAGAGACAATTTCTTAAATATTTAGCATTTAGGGGCGTTGATCAGGATCAGCTGCTTGAGCGATTCAGCGTTCAATCTTTGGCCGACTGAAGAAAGGCTCAGGCAGTGAGGTTTTTATAATAATCTCTTGAATCATATTATAATCGCTCAGGTGATGTTTCATGTTCCACGCATTGGGAACATATATAGTCGGACATTTCATATGTGCACAGCTAGAAGCCCGATGTATCTCATGTGCGCTGTTTTTAATGCTTTGTCGGACGAATGTGATATTAATCATGATAGGCTGTCGCGGATTGTTGGTGCTCTTTTCATTGATTAATAATTATGAGCTTTAGGTTTCTAGCATTGGTGAAAAAAAAATTTTTGTTTTTTTGTTTGTTGCATTTTGTATTATTATTTTTTTGTTTCTGTTATTTATCTATAATTTAGCACGGTATATGACAATATTTATAGTGTGCTGTTGCGCACGATTTTCTATATAGTTTTTCTTTAAATTTTATGTGTTTTTTCCTGTAATTGGGTTTATTCTTGTTGGAAATAAAGGCTTATTATTATTATTATTATTATTATCATGATCAATATTTGGCCATTATACGAAAGCGTTGATTGAAAATGGTAGGTCTTACACTGATGTTGCTGACATGTTAGGGAAATCAAAATCCACGTAAAGAGAATTCACAATAAACTGATAGGTAACAGGTAACACTCTTAACAATAGTTTTATATATTTTATCCAACACATGACAGTTATGACTATTATTATCAATGTCATTTTAGACAAGTAAACTATCAAATAACACACTAGTGTGTTATAATCCATAACTCACTAGTGAGTTATGGATTATAACTCACTAGTGAGTTATGGTTTATAACTCACGTTCATATTTAAAGTAGTATTCTATTTATTTATTACTATTACAATTACAATTAAAGGAAAACGTTAACGGTTTATTCGAATTTGAAGTCATTGTAAAATTCGTTGGTTCATAGGAACCAGACGCTCCCATATCGGTACAGCTGCTGATAGTGCTGGAAGACGCAGACTAATAGAACCTTGTATTTTTTTGTATTATCTCATAAAAAACACGATTTCTTCTACTTGTTGGGATAAAACATTGTATGCCACTCGTGTGTTATGTTTCCTAAGTCACTTGAGAATTTATACCACTCGGCCTGACGGCCTCGTGGTATAAATCTTTCTCGCGTGACTTATTTTCAACATAACACACTAGTATCATAAATAACTATTAAACAACACATTTTCATATCCAATTCGTATGTCGACGTGGAGAAGATTTTCACCTTTTCTCCGAACCTCCGAACTTTCAATAATTATGGAAATATCAGAGTGAATAAAAAATGGAAATGTCCGGAATAGATTGGGGTACAATTTGGTGTTGAAAACTGGTCTCAATTTTCAGTGGTTTACTCTACAGGGTGTTTTAAAGAACTCTAAATATATACCGACTTTCTTTCCATACCTGTATATAATATAAAGACGGATCATTTCAATGGCGTTACACTAGTGTAAATTCTGTTCGTTCTCCTAATTTTGCCCGTGTGTTTATTTGACAGAATGACGTTTTTTTTTTTAGCTTTTTGTACAATTTCATTTATTCCTTTGTCAGGAAATTTCTTCATAACCATCTTTATACATAATATAAAATCGCAGATACAACAACACCGTATTTCATTTTGAGCTGGACCCCATCTCAAGGTACAGTTACAATGTATTAAGAGTAGATCAAGTTCATCTTCATTTTCTTCTCCCAAATAATCAAATTGATTCAAATTTCTTGAAGTTCCTGAAGAATTTTTCTAAATGGAGAAAAATTCATGTATTCTTCTACCACGTTTGAGGTTTACAGACCCCCAACTGAACTGAGAAATTCCACCACAAAGATAACAGGATTTTAATTTTTTTATCTGTTTCGCTCGTATTGTTTGTCTTCTTACTGCATTAACTTGATTTGAATCTGAAAAACTGCAACTATAGCTTTGAATTTCTTTTGTTTCTGGAGCAGAATCCAGAATCAATCGCTTCATCTCCACTTCCGGAAATTATGATTTCGTACAATAAAAACTCAGCAATTCATGGTAGAAAATAAAATTGTATACAAACCTCGACTGAAAATTTCATTTCTGTCTCCAGATTTATTAAACTCTTCGATCAGCAATAAAACATTATTTTCCACCTTGGACTTGTAATATACTGATGACATCTGCTAGACAGTAAAGTATTGTTATGCATATCTCGATGCAAACATTAAGGTGCCAATTTATAAAACGATTTTTAATGTAGTGAAGAGTTCCATCAAGCCAGCAATAACTACTATATATTGCTTCTACAAAAAAAAACGATTTTTACGTTTTAATGTTCAAAAGAGTCATTACGAAACAGTTTTTCAAATATTGAAATATTATCTCTATTTTCTGCCGATAATATTTATTCTTATAAGCATTTCTGAATATAACAAATTTCAAACTTGGTAACATGTGAAATAAAATGAAGGCGGAACTAGAACACGTTCGGTTCATTGAAATAACATCTGTATGAATAATTTATATGAAAACGGACAGAGTTTTGGACCTGCTTTTACCTTGGTTTAATATTTTTAACGCTTCTGCCTGCGTTAAGTTCTTTTACAAATGGTTGTAAGTAGGCGATAAAGTTTGTTTGCTTTCATTTTCTTTCCACAACATACTTCAAAAACTCATAAAAAATTCGGAAATGAGCCATATAACTCAATTTTAGTGCTTTGATAAATAGGTGAGTTATCTGTTGAAATCTCGTTTTATAATAAAGCTAGAAGTGTTTTCATATACTCTCCTCATGTGGGTGTAAAGTTGTTGATCTGCATTATACTTCCACCAGATTAGTATGGCAATTGCTTTTTATATCGTGATATATCCTTAGTTTCTCATTTTGATGGGAATTTATGTTCTTTCTGTTGAATAAAATTTCTTGTTTGTTATCTGTATTGTAAGAATCTCTTTTTTTTATTTATTTCTCCCTTGCTGCATTCCGCTGTTCTCTTCTGTTGTATTTTTATTATGCCCCGCTTGCCCAGCTTCTGTCAAATCCTCCAGATTTCTTCTTTTTTTCTATTAAACGTTTAGTGTTTCCTCTCAATTTCCTCTTTTTTTTCGGTCAGTTGTTTTCTCGTCGATATCTACATTTTCTTTTTCTGTATCCATTAAACATGACAGTCACATTCTGCTGTTAGGATGCTATTGAACTTTAACCTTTCTGGTTTTACATTAAGAAGACTTTTGCTCTTACAGCTCCACAAGCACTACCTTTGGAGAATTTTATTCTTGTGTAATGATATTCTTATCAAAGAATATATAAGCAATTTTGTTCTTCTCGACGTCACAGAAGTGACTTTTTGAAGTAGAAGTAAATATATAGTCATTGCATATTGAAGTTATCGCGGAAAGTTCAATAATAGTTGCCCTTTCCCGTTTCTCAGGCCTGGATTTATGTTTCGCTGTCATTTAAAAAATCCATAGGTATATTTGTGTAAAAAATATCAATTGTGAGATAAATTATTACCTGATTTTCAAATGGTTACATTTCTTATTCTAAGTAATTTTGATGATTAATGTATTGTTTGTAATATGCGTTAAATTTAATGACACGATAGATTAAAAAGCAATATTTTTATAATTGTCTATTTTTCAATTACATAGTAGTTGTTTAAAGTGTGTAGATATTTTGAATATATGTTGGATATACCTACCTACTTAGTTTCACGACATAAAAATACCTGTACTTAATACTGAATTTTATTTCATGCGACCGCTTTTGACCAGCTTTTGTACTTTTATCGTCCCATTTGAATGATTGTATCAAAATCTGACAAGAAATAAATAATTGAAACATAAAAGTCAGAAAAGCATGAGCAAGAGGGATTTTTATGTAACTAAATAAAACTTGCACCTATTTAAATAAACCTTTCGATAAATAATACAGAGATACTTACTTGGGAAACGATAATTGAATTTTGTTGCCAACTTAATTGTCTGGGAATTCGAATTAATTTATTTCTGGTTTGATTGAAAATTCTCAATAAGTTGCCATCCTGGTTTACTTTCTCTCTTTTCTTTTCTTTTCTTTTGCTGACTGGTTGTAAGCCATAGGGAAATTCTCGTTCTCTTTCGCACCTTTCATTAGCCAAGTGAAGAGGCATCCTTCATCAATTTGGAAATTTTGGTAGTTTTTACCCTGAATTGGGAATTTATTGGCGATTTAGTCCGAGGCTGGCTTTACACGCTATTTATTCCCATACCTATTATGAATAGGGAATTTTCATATTTCTCAAATTATTTTTTTTTAGATACTTCTAGTGATCTGTTATTACATAGTTTTCTTTTTTTTCATTTCAATTTATTCATTGTAGGTACGAAAAGAAATTATTGAAATTGAAATCAAAAACTTTGGCGCGTAAACACAAAATCTCAATATGACAGCGCCTGTGACGTTAAGATTTTATAAACAACAAATACGCAGTTAACGAACTACTGCTGACGCAGTGGTATTTTTGTGTTATTCAAGTGTGTTAAAGTTGGCTTTTTGTGAAAATTGTCGCAATGGATGAAGAATATTGTGAAGGACTGCTTTTGTATTTTTTTTTACTTGCAAGTTCTCTATTGACAGGTTTGTTTACAGAATCGTGACGTCGAAAAAGGTAGCCATCATGGAAGCATTGTTTTGGCGGGAAATTTTTTATTTCAAATTTACTATTATTTATTTATTTATTTATTTATTTATTTATTTATTTATTCAATCCTTAGTCCATCTGATACATTGGTATATTGGATGTGTCGATTACACTAGTATAAACATTAAAGCTATTACTATAAATATTAAATAAATTTGAATAAAATGTCAGATTTATAAAGATATGCACATTAAGTACATTTGTCGTTACAATAAATTGATTTTTTTTAACAAATTACACAGTACTACATAGCATTTCACGCAGAGCAACAAATAACAAAATATTCAAAATCACATGAACCAACATTACAATACACAAAATGATATTTAAAAGTTTACATTAAAAAATTGATTGTGGTTATAAAGAGGATTATCCATAAGCACAGCCTTAATCCTATTCTTAAAACTATTAAAACCTTGGATGTTTCTTACATCTGCAGGAAGATAATTGTATGCTTTTGTAGCCATATAAAGTGGAGATGACTGAAATAATGATGTTTTGTGAATAGGGATTGTTAACTTTTGAGAAAATCTGGTTTTGATTCCCTTGTTAATTTCACTATTGGTTTTAAAATAACTTTGATGTTTTCTAACAAACAACAATACCCTATAAAAGTATAAAGAATACATGGTCATCAGTTCGTATTTTCTAAAGATTGGGACAGCATGTTCATTCCATTTAGCTCTATCCAAGACACGTATCAAGCGCTTCTGGAGTAAAAACAGTCTTTCAATTTTAGATGTTGATCCCCAAATGATGATTCCATAGCTGATGCGACTCATTACATGTGAATGGATGTACAATAAGGTTGTTTTTGCATCTAATTCTTGTTTCAAGTTTTTTACAGCAAAACATGATGTCGCTAGTCTTTTAGCAAGACTTTCTATGTGACTCTCCCAGGTAAGAGATGAGTCAATGTGGACTCCTAGAAATTTGGTACTTTTTTTATTTGGAATATATTTGTCATTGAGTAGTACTACGGATGGTGGATGGTCATTATTTTGCGATCTTACGTTCTTAAAATCAACAACTACAGACTTTTGAGGGTTTAAGAGGAGACCATTACAAGTGCACCAATCTGATATTTTTGAAGATGTTAGATTTAGACTAGCAACCATATCGAAGTGATTTTCGTGATGTTCGGTTGAGCTTGTATCATCAGCGAACTGATGTAGTTTATGGACCTCATCAAACATGTCAGAAAGACTGTTACAGAAAATAAGAAAGAGCAAGGGAGAAAGGATTCCGCCCTGAGGGACGCCATATTTTATGCTCTGGGTAGCTGATCTAAATTGTTGGTTAACAATCTGACCATCCCCCCCTGATATTTGTACAAACTGCTGCCGATCTGTCATGTTTATTATTTTTTGTGTAAGAAGGGCGGTATCAGTTAAATAAAAACTGGTCATATGAATATTGTGCAGTATGAACTATCGATTTAAAACAAATTTGGGAAATTTTAGTTCACTTGCAAGTTCCCTATTGGTGCGAACTAAATTAGGACGCCTTCTGAAAAGTTTTTGGTATATACAGGGTGATTCAGTATATTTTGACACCGACCTGCAGCTGGTGATTACAGGTGATAGGAGAAATGAATAAATACAAAAGTTGTAGCATTTTATCTGAACCACCAGAATTTTTAATTAGTTTGAAAAAATAAGCAACACAAAATGAAAAAATATGTCGATGTTCCCTTTTTTTAAATGGAATGCCCTTTATTTTCTTTCAAATTCTTAAGTTCTCGTTTTTCTGATTCAGATTATATAATGTATTAATGTTTCTTTCAATAGTTTTGGAAATATCTGGAGTTTAGTTATTCAAAGACCTTTTCACGTATCAGAATGTTTTGTGAACAGGTGACAGGTAAATCAAGGTGAAATATATTCAAATAGTAGATTATACCACGAGTCAATAATAATAGCCATTATTGCGAGTAGTATACTCTACTTTATTTACGACAAATTAATTATTTGAGATTTTCAATGAACAAATTTCATCCGTCTCATAATTTTCAATACAAATCCACAAGCACTACACGTTTGACACTGACACTTTTGTGGAATAATGACCATTAATCCCGCTACTGGTCATTAATCCCTGGAGGAATAACATATGTCATTATACTGCCAAAATCACAAATATAATACGCACATTATACATTAGTCGTAAATAAAAAACTATATCCTTTTATCCGCCCCCAGTTCACAATCCTATGTCCACAGGTGCAGGTAAATTTATCACCTTTCCCTAATAGCATTGGAAGGTGATTTTACCTGTACCTACCTTTGGACATCGGATTGTTAACGGATAATACTGTCTGTGAAAAATTAAATGGGCCACTTTCACGTGCCGGGAATATGGCAAATTATGCTAATTTTTGACGCAGATACATCAATGCAACCGAGAATGAACAATAATTTGCAAGATTTTAGTCAGAATATTAAATAAATTAATAGATAAAAACTAAAAATTTAAACGAAAAATCACGTGATTGAAAACGCTCTCTGATTGGCTAAAGCCGATTTTGACGTTTTTGTTGCCACATGTAGAAATGCGAAATTTGAATGAGTTAATAAGGATTATACCTATCCTTTATTTTTCTATAATGTATTAAAGGACAAAAATAGTTTCTAGCTAGTGAAATGTGTAATGATTTACTAATGAGAAATTTGGCATCCTCGCATTCTTGTTGATTTTCTGGTTTGTGACGTCACAAACCAAGTTCGCGTTTTCGCGCCAGTTTAAAAATTTGATTTGTAAATATTTTTTTTTTCAAAAATAAGCGTTTTTTTTTTGGAAAAAAAAGTAGACAGATATAGTATTAGAATGACTAAAAGAATAATTGAAATATATTTTAAAAAAAATGTGAAAGTGGCCTATTCCAAATATTTCCAAAACTATTGAAAGAAAAATTTACACATCATAATATAATCTGAATCAGGAAAACGAGAACTTTAAGAATTTGGGAGAAAATAAAGGGCATTCCATTAAAAAAAAGTGAACATCGACATATTTTTTTACTTTGTGTTGCTCATCATTTGTGCAATCTAATTAAAAATTCTGGCGGTTCGGATAAAATGCTACACCTTTTACCTATCACCTGTAAGGGTGGTCTAAATTGGACACTTTCTTATGGAAACAGCCTCTATTTTTAGAGATAGTAAAAAACGGACTCCCCGCAATACTGTGAAACCGAAACCTTCATTACTTTTTTGTTTATGGAAATAATTGATTTCCGTAAGGACTTTCTAGAAGCACTTTTTTAAGCAAAATTCAGTGACGTTCTCATTTTTTTTCTATTTCGCTTCGATTTCGAGATATTAATCCGAGTAAGTCTTTCACTGTCCAAAAATTTGTACACCTATTGCCTTTTTCCGGCAATAAATGACAAAAAATTTGTATTTCCTTGTATTGCCGAATATGGCTATTTATTGCCGTATTATTTTGTTGTATTTCCGTACTGCAGATTCTAGACCCCTTATACCTGTCAACCCGTAAGCGAGGGTGACAGGTTCCCCTAAAATTTCAAATGGAAAGGGGGTCGAGTGATACGTCATTTGATTCAAGCTGCTACTATTCATCCTGTCGAAATGGCGGCTTGTCAAAGTTGTGTGTTTTTTAACTGTATCTTGATAAAAATAGCTAGCAAATGACGTACCTATCACTCGATCCCCCTTTCCATTTAAAATTTTGGGGATACCTGTCTCCTCCGCTTAGGGGTTGACAGGTAGGGGTTGAAAATACCAATGAAATGTGTCCCCCAAAAAAACAAAAATTGACGTATCCGAGAGATTTTTCATCCATCACCTAACACCTGAGAAAATCGGGGGAAGTTTTTCGTGTCCCACCCTGTATATTGAAAAAAATTAATTTCAACCATATAGGTTTTATTTGAGTCACTTCTTTCTAAAATGTCAAATAAAAAAGATAGAGAGGGGTGACATTTATAACCAGGCAATAACCCTACCTTCAAAATGACGAATACTTAAAACTGAGGAACAATTCACAAAATGAAGGACGAAGTAAAAAAACTAGACCGTAAAGGTATTAAAAAAAAGCACATAGCTTACGTCTCATTGTTTTATGCCCGATGAGTCCCCATTCAACGGTGAAGAGGGTCTAGGCAAAATGCATATCAAATTTGATTCTCAATTGATATGAACATCAAGCATAAACGAGTCAGAAACCTTCGAACAGCAACGATAATATGAGAAACCCTGTAGCATGTCAAAAGCTTCTTAAATAATAACATACAAAATGTTTGATACTAAACAATGTATGAGTTAGTAGGCAATATTTCACTAAGGGCCATTCCATTCACCTCTTGATAAACTGTCAGGTATGCAATCTGACGGAGAAAAACGCAATTTGTAATCTCATTGGTCGGCCAGTTATCCGCCGACCAATAGAATTAGAACGGTAAATTTATCTTTCAAATATTTAGTTTCCAGCAAGTTAATCTGAAAATAAATAAACGCGGTGAGAAAAACCACCTATTTAAAATATTATTTCTTCAAATCTTCACTTTTCAAAAAATAGTTTACTGAATAAAAGTAAATGTTGCAACCATGTATGCGCCCTCAAGTTTAGGATTGAACGGGCGCGCCACAGAAAACGAAGGTACCGAAACCGAAGAGGATACAAGAGAATACGCAACTAGACTGGAGAACAAACTGGGCTGGTCCCTTAGACGCGTGTCTGTAATTATTCATTATTCAATTTTCATTTTTATTTTGCAATAAATTGATTGTTCAATCCAATTTGTTATTAGTGTGTTTGTCAAGGAGCGATAAGGTCAGTTGAATAATTGTTATTTTGTTTTTGAGAGTTCAATTATTTATACAAGTATCTTTTTTTTCAATTTTATGTTTTTTTGTTTGTTTATAACAATTTTTTATAACATGTGCATTGTTCATGTATTTAAAAAAAATCGTTTCATGTTGTAAACAACACAGATAAAGAAGTAAATTAAAACCTAAGAAATTATGTGCTGTCTTTTTGTGCTGAGGTTTTGATTTTGTATATTCCGAACGTACATTAGGTTGTTGTGTTATGGAATTAACTAACATTTTCCTACCCTGACGAGAGAATATCCTAGCAAATTGAAATAATCAATCTAGAGATATTGGCTCAAAAACAATTATAGGTGAGTAGCTTTCCGTATGGGACCTCAGTACCCGCTGGGAAACTGGCTAACTAACAAAAAAACTCTTCAGTATTGAATATAGGTAGTGTTGATTGAATGTAATGTGTGTAATTGAAATTTTAGCACAAGAACAGGGGCGGTACCTAATTTAAACTTTAATTGACTTAAATTATTGAATTAATGACTCACAATTATTATTAAAATGACACAGTATGTTTCGATTCTTGAGGAAGGTTAGATCGCGGGTTTCTCTGCCGTGCTCTTTCCCCTCGTTAGTTCCAGGATGAGAACGGTACGATTTACGTTAATAATAAAGTAGACGTTTCACAAATTTTTCGTTTCTTTTAAATATCACAACTTCCCTTAAATTTCCCAAATATTTGCTATGTCTGATTTGTTGTTAAAAAGGTAATAAAAATTCTCATCGTTCAATCTTACTGAACGAACCCGGGTATGTTATACTACAGGGGCCTAAATGATCTGAAATCTTTATTCCACAATAAAAATCCGATAGAGGAAGAAAACCAATCCGAAAAGCTGCTCTGATGCAGAAATATCTTGATTCGAATAATACCGTGTGATCACAGAATTAACAAAGACAGGCAACCAACACAGGGTCGATAGGTCTGACAAGGAGGCAACACAATCGGCTATGTGGAGGCATAAAACTGACGAAGATAGGCAAATACGACGTCGACAGGTTTGACAAAGATACGATACATCAGGAGGAGCGTAGCTGAATAACCAAAACCGCTTGCGCCAAACATCAAGTTCTCTCAAAGAATCATGTGATCACAAGCAAACCAGCACGTTCTCCACTATTCTCCAGATTTGACATTGTTGGATTTTTTTCTTGGAGATACCTACAGCAAAAAGTTAGTAATAAAACCATTTATTTACGACTGACATATAATGTAAGTATTATAATATGTGATTTTGGCAGTATAATGCCATATATTATTCCCGCAGGGATTAATGGTCATTATTCCCGCTTGCACACCAATCACAAAATTTCTCAAATTAAATAAGTACCTAGTACCATGGAAACAATATACCTGAACAAACTCAAAAGTGTCAGTGTCAAACGCGTAGTGCTTGTGTATTTATTTGTATTGAGATGGATGAACAAAGAGCGTTTTTGGAAAGAAAATTTCGAATAACTTAATTTGTCGTGAATAAAGTAGAGTATACTGTAGTATAACATACCCGGGTTCGTTCAGTAAGATTGAACAATGAGACGTTTTATTACCTTTTAAACAACAAATCTTCTGACCTACGTTGTGGAAACTTACTCAATTTTACTTACTGGACATGCGCCCGACATAGCAAATATTTGGGAAATTTAAGGGAAGTTGTGATATGTAAGAGAAACGAAAAATTTGTGAAACGTCAACTTTATTATTAAAGTAAATCGTACCGGTCTCATACTGGAACTAATGAGGGGAAAGAGCACGGCAGAGAATCCCTCGATCTAACATTCCTCAAAAATTGAAACATACTGTGTCATTTTAATAATAAGTGCGAATCATTAATTCAATAATGTAAGTCAATAAAAGTTTAAATTAGGTACCATCCTTTGTCTTTGTGCTAAAATTTTAATTCCACACACAACATTCAATCAACACTACCTATATTCAATACTGAAGAGTTTTTTGTTAGTTAGCCAGTTTCCCAGCAGGTACTGAGGTCCCATACGGGAAGCTACTCAGCTATAGTTGTTTTTGAGCCAATATCGCTAGATTGATTATTTCAATTTGTTAGGATATTCTCTCGTCAGGGTAGGAAATTGTTAGTAAATTCAACAAGGCTCTAATGCACGCTCTGAATACACAAAATCAAAATCTCAGCACAAAAAGACAGCACATAATTTCTTAGGTTTTAATTTACTTCTTTATCGGTGTTGTTACAGCATGAAAAGATTTTTGTTAAATACATGAACAATGCACATGTTATAAAAAAAATGCTATAAATAAACAAAAAAACATAAAAATGGAAAAAAATGATATTTGTATAAATTGAACTCTCACAAACAAAATAATGATTAATCAACTAACCTGTGAACGCTTCTTACGCATACACTAATAACAAATTGGATTGAACAATCAATTTTAATGCAAAATAAAAATGAAAATTTAATAATGATTATTTAATTCATTATAAAATAGACCCATCAGACAACGTCATTTTTTGAATGAATTTTGTTTAAATAAGTGATTATTTCACAAGACCTTGTTTATCAGCGATTAAATTTTTGTTTACCTTTTTTGACAGAATTTTGATAGAAATATTCTGACATTTTATAATAAATAGAACTCTTTGGATAGGATTGACGCCAACAATTCAATCCTAATTATTCAGGAAATAATCTAGCCGTATACCACTCGACCTATAAATTTTAATGGATTAAACTATCCAAATATGTTTTGCATAATTTTGCTTTTTGGCAAATAGTTTCATGCACAATAACTTTTAAATAAAAGCCCTCGACCGCTTCACGGTCTCGGGCTTTTATTAAGTTATTGTGCATTCAACTATTTTCCAAGCAAAATCATGCTCAAAATATGTTGGATAGTTTAATCGATTAAATTTAAAGCTCTTGTGATATAATATATGAATAATTACAGACACGCGACACGTTTTCTAAGGGACAAGTCCAGCTCGTTCTGTAGTCTAGTTAAGTATTCTCTTATATCCTCTTCGGTTTCGGTACCTTCATTTTCTGTGGCGCGCTCGTTCAAACCTAAACTTGAGGGCGCATACATTGTTGCAACATTTACTTTTATTCAGTGAACTTTTTTTTAAAAAAAGTTAAGATTCGAAGAAATGATAGTTTAAATAGGTGGTTTTCCTCAATATTATGCAAATATTATTACTCCTGAGACCAAATTTTGAAACAAACATTTCGAATATAGACTCATATCGTGATAAGAAACAAGAATTTCCAAACTCTAGGTACTAGTAAAGATTCCCTCGGAAATTCCTGAATGACATTTGAGAGAATTAACACACGTCATAAGTCAAAAAAGAATCTACCAAATCAGAAAAATCGGTTTGAAGGAGACTCCAACGACAAAATAAGAATTATATTGCACTGATGAGAAGTGTCAGGTTCGAAACCGGTATGCAACTAGCTAGTATCCAATGAATGATAATTCAGTATCTCTTCATTGTCACCACATTCTGATTGGCTTATACCGTGCGTTTTCTTGACAATTACGCACGTTTCTATGTAAAATTTAACTTACAGGCAGAGTTTTATTAGTATTTACAATAATCGTTGTGTTAGGAATCGATTTACCAATGTTGGGAATTGGGAATTAGCCGATGCCACGAATGTTGAGTACTTCGATAATTAAAACTCGATTATTGAATAAAAATGCTTCGTTTATTAAAATACTCGTTGAGGGGGGACACTTAGTTAAAATGTTGAGAGGCAACCCGACCGTTCAAAGTGAAGCTTGAAATCTGAATGTGATGTTTTCAGCGTGAAGATGGAAGTCTGAATGTCCTTCTCTCCAACTATCTGCCACCCAGGCAGACAAGTTTGGACCTTTCGAAAAAGGGTATTTTACAGTTTCCTAAAATTAACTTATCCTTTTTACAAAGTTTATGAATGTGCTAAAATCTATTTATTAGGTACTATATTACTTAGAAAGTTTGTACAAGTGTGAACGATGACGTAACCTAAGGGACTAAGGGTCCGGATATAATAAAAGAAGGTCGGGTCGGTATGATTATATTGGGCCGACAAAGGCATCGTCGGCCTCTCTGTAAAATAGATTGGTTACAATAAAACAAATTAGAAATATAAGAATAATCAAATGTTAATACAATTATTGCTGTGCTATAATATTGGGGTTACAACAGTTGGCACACATTAGAACAATAGTTAATATTAGTTTAGTTACTGAAACAGTTATTATCCAAAGAAGTGATAAATAAATATTTTACAAGGCTTTATTAGCCCTGAGGCAAAACTAAGTGTAAGTTTGACTTATTTCAATTGCATGACCTTCACTGGCCAATACTGTTTCCCGTGTCAAACGTGCATTATAGTAGCACTTATTCATGCAGCAAAAGGCAGCAAAGTTTGTTGCCCCGTTTTCGTAAAACGTAAATTTTAAATTATATGTGGAATCTTTCGAGCAAATAAATTTTTCAAACGAAAAAACCAATAATTATATAGAATATGATAATAACACCAAATTACTCATTAGCATCGTCAATGATGTCAAAAATATATGTACTTAAAAAAAAAAAACGAAATTATGCTAAATAAGCAAAAGTAACATTCATTTTAAGTGGTAAATACGTATGTTGATTCCTCGGTTGATTCTAATGGCAGGCAAGCTTTGAAGCCATTTCAAATGAATTATAAAAAACATAATTAAGTTCAAGATATCATTGTTCACAAAGTCGCAACAATATTAAAAAGCAGAAAAAAAAAAACATGTCACGTGGAAAAAAGCATGTTCTTATTTGAAACGCATTTTATATAAAGTGCATTTTGTAGTTATGATTATTGTGAAAAATAAAATGACTCTAATTAAATTGTTATACAAGGAGACGATTTCGAACAGGAATTCGTCTGATTGCTCTCTATAAAAATAGAATGTATTTTTTTTTTCCACACAAGGTCGATTTCAATTGTTTATCAGCCATTGTTCCAAGAGACCTGATATCAGTCAATGTCGTCCGATTACAACATCAAGTAATTTCGCTATACTGACAAACATTTATTCAAAAATTTCGCTCGACAAAGTAGGTTTACCGCGGTATTATTTTTATCTACATTTTCCAGACTGTGATAACACAAACCGGAGGCTATTGTTTTTCATGAAAAAAATATGTATTTTTAATTTCATATTCGAACTTCCATGAACCTCAAAGCAAGCCAAAACTCAATGAAAACAATTATACAGGGTGTTCGTTTCAAAACTTACCATTCCTATTATCTCGGAGTTGAAAAATTTTCGGGGGTAATAAATACCACGAGTGCTTAAAAATTACCGATAATTTTCATGAAAGCTTGTTGTTTTAATTCCACGAGTTCGAAGAACGAGTGGAATTTGTACAACAAGCTTGAATGAAAATTATCTGGTTAATTTTTAAGCACGAATGGTATTTAGGGAGAATATTTCACAAATTTTATAAAAATTATGGAATAAAATTAGATTTAAATTTATTAAAGTCGTTAAAATACTTTTCCATGAACAATTTTGCGGTAACATTCCAGAGAACTTTTACTGTAATGCTCTTTATATTCTTCTCCGTTCCTTTTTATCATATTAAAGGCCCAGATTTTCAGGATAGATGCAAGTTCGGATAATAGAGTATCTTGATCAAAAGTGATTTTTTTTTTCGTCGCAAAATGACATAAACTGCCTCCAAATACTGTTTTTAGATTTCACTGTATTTTTTTGGTTCAACTTTCACTATACTTTCGTCGATTTCCTCATCTTTCACTTCACCAAACCGATTCATTTTGATTTTTAATGGCTTTTTCTTTTCTAAAATACACCAAATACTTGTGTTTCTATGGTTACTATTGATTCCCGTCTCTAATTTACAATACAAACATTACATTATTTTTTTTGTATCGTCAAAATGGTAAATTGACTTGTATAGGTGATAATTTCACGTTGCCTAGACAACGTTGAATTTTCGAATGTAATACCACAAAAGGTTTCAGGATTACCGGATAATACTTTTACCTGTCACGAAACGCGTTACGCAGCAACACCACGACTCCGAAGGAGGAGTGGTGTTGCTGGTAACGCGTTGAGTGTCAGGTAAAAGTATTAGGTAATCCTGAAATATCGAGTGGTATTCAAAAGGTTATACAACGAACTAAACTTCAATTCTTTATTAATTAATAATTTCACGACTCAAAAATTTAAATTTTTTGTCAAAAAATGTCAAAACACCAGTTACCGTGCAAAAGGATTATCACTTATTAAGCCTCTCGTGTCATATGGGAAGGATTATCACTTTTTAATCCTGTCGTGTCATATGGGAATAATGTACAGTGAGTTGTATAACCGCTGTAATTTTTCGATTTGTCACTTCTCTTATGGGAAAATTTATACATGAGTGAAATATTCAAAGAAATCCCTGAAACACGTCAACTATGTATAATTTGAAGGGGAATGAGTTTTTATGCAGAATTCATTTCATAGTTTTGGCCGTGAGAAATATCGAAACGTAGCCTGAAGAAATAAAAGAAGATTTATATCATTGATTCCCACTATTCACTCAAACTTTACCTTTTTAGAAACATAATCGCATTTTTACGTCAGTTGAATGCAAACAATCATAGTGGTAGGTAGATAAGTTGTAGAAAAACAAAAAAATCGAAAAGGAGAAAATACGAGGGGTAAACCACCATCCCAGAATTTATGCAAACAATTCCTCAAAGGGGAATTTTTCACGCTTAATTCCTCAAAATTCCTGCAAATTCCTCCAAATTCCCCACAAATTCCTCCAGATACCGCATCACAAATTCCTCCAAGTACCCCACCACAAATTTCTCCAAATACCCCACAAATTCCTCAGAATTCCCTGCAAATTCCACCAAATTCCCGTAAATTCCTCCAAACTCCTCTCAAGTTTCCCACAAATGTCTCTTACAAATTCCCTGAAAATCCACATAATTGCTCGTGATAAGAAATTTATTTTTTCTATTTTTATTTCGCTTAGTTAAAATACAAGAGCAGTTTATTAAATAGGATCGAGAGTGGGATCCAATGCAAGGTTACGTTAATTGACTTTAGAGCTAGAACTAATGATGGTTATCGGTAATCCAGAATGGGTTTGAACTAACATAAAACCCGCATTTGATATTATCACCTAATAATTGATCAAAAAAACCTTTTTAGGAAATTAAAACAAATATAATACTGTATAATACCAAGAATAATACACGTCATGTAGCTACTTTCTAAACAACTTAGGTAGGTATGTATATTGTTTCTTGTTTCACATTATTCAGGGTAGGTATATTGTTTCTTTTTATTTTAAATGAACCTTTTCCTAAAAGTTGAACAAGTTTTCAAGACAATAAACAATAAATTTAATCTGAACCTCAGCAGATGAATGTGAATAATTCCTTTTTCAATAATTTGGAAATAAGTAAACCCTTTTTTCAACATTCAGCCTTTTTTCCATAATATGATGCTAGTAGGATTTGGATACAGATAAACTTGTATCAACTTCAAGTAGCTTGAAGTTCTTTTGCACTCAGGGTCATTTTTAAGGAGATTTTGTACCTCTTCTGGAATCATAATCAATGCGCTTTTAAAGTTTATTCGATTTTCTGAAACAATGTCAAAACTAACTAATAGTAACTAATAAATGATTTTTCTTATGTTTTTCAATTATCCAATTATTCAATTCAATTCAAATTTTTCCAGTAGAAAATAACAATATGAAGAATCTTGGAAATCAATTAATCTACAATAACTGAATTAATTGAAAATACAGTCCCACACATTTCAAAGTTTTTCTGGAAAACTAGTGAAGAAAAAATTTTGAAACTTTTTGCATGTAAGGAGGAAGGTGAGAAGCTCATTTTCTCAAAATTTTAAATTTTTCCAGTAGAAAATAACAATATGAGGAATATTGTAAATCAACCTACAATAGCTGAATTAATTGAAAATACCGTCTCACACATTTTAAAGTTTTCCTGGAAAACTAGTGAAGGGAAAATTTTGAAACTTTTAGCATATAAAGACGAAGAAATCAACTTACAATAACTGAATTAATTAAAAATACTGTGTCACACAATTGAAAGTTTTCCTGGAAAACTAGTGAAGGGAAAATTTTGAAACTTTTTGCATGTGAAGAGAAAGGGGCTCATTTTCCCAAAATTTCAAATTTTTCCAGTGGAAAATAACAACTTGAAAAATCTTGGAAATCAACTTACGAAAACTGAAATAATTGTTAATACAGTCTCACACAATTCAAAATTTTCCTGGAAAACTAATTAGGGGAAAATTTTGAAACTTTTTAAATGTGAAGAGGAAAGTCAGAGGCTGTAATTTTCCCAAAATTTCAAATTTTTCCAGTGGAAAATAACAACATGAGAAATATTGGAAATCAACCTCCAATAACTGAATTAATTGAAAATACAGTCTCACACATTTCAAAGTTTTCTTGGAAAACTAGTAAAGGGAAAATTTTGAAACTTTTTGCATGTAAAGAGAAAGGTGAGAAGCTCATTTTCCCGTATTTTCAAATTTTTCTAGTGGAAAACAGCAACAGCAAGAATCTTGGGAATCAACCTACAAAAACTGAATTATAGTTGAAAATACAATCTCACACATTTCAAAGTTTTCTGGAAAACTAGTGAAGGAAAAATTTTGAAACTTTTTGCATGTAAGGAGGAAGGTGAGAAGCTCATTTTCTCAAAATTTTAAATTTTTCCAGTAGAAAATAACAATATGAGGAATATTGTAAATCAACCTACAATAGCTGAATTAATCGAAAATACCGTCTCACACATTTTAAAGTTTTCCTGGAAAACTAGTGAAGGGAAAATTTTGAAACTTTTAGCATATAAAGACGAAGAAATCAACTTACAATAACTGAATTAATTAAAAATACTGTGTCACACAATTGAAAGTTTTCCTGGAAAACTAGTGAAGGGAAAATTTTGAAACTTTTTGCATGTGAAGAGAAAGGGGCTCATTTTCCCAAAATTTCAAATTTTTCCAGTGGAAAATAACAACTTGAAAAATCTTGGAAATCAACTTACGAAAACTGAAATAATTGTTAATACAGTCTCACACAATTCAAAATTTTCCTGGAAAACTAATTAGGGGAAAATTTTGAAACTTTTTAAATGTGAAGAGGAAAGTCAGAGGCTGTAATTTTCCCAAAATTTCAAATTTTTCCAGTGGAAAATAACAACATGAGAAATATTGGAAATCAACCTCCAATAACTGAATTAATTGAAAATACAGTCTCACACATTTCAAAGTTTTCTTGGAAAAGTAGTAAAGGGAAAATTTTGAAACTTTTTGCATGTAAAGAGGAAGGTGAGAAGCTCATTTTCCCGTATTTTCAAATTTTTCTAGTGGAAAACAGCAACAGCAAGAATCTTGGGAATCAACCTACAAAAACTGAATTATAGTTGAAAATACAATCTCACACATTTCAAAGTTTTCTGGAAAACTAGTGAAGGAAAAATTTTGAAACTCTTTGCATGTAAAGAGGAAGGTGAGAAGCTCTTTTTCCCAAAATTTTAAATTTTTCCAGCAGAAAATAACATGAGGAATATTGGAAATCAACCTACAATAACTGGATTAATTGAAAATACAGTATCACACATTTCAAAGTTTTCCTGCAAAACTAGTGAAGGGAAAATTTTGAAACTTTTTGCATGTAAAGAGGAAAGTGAGAAGCTCATTTTCCCAAAATTTCAAATTTTTCCAGTGGAAAATAACAACTTGAAAAATCTTGGAAATCAACTTACAAAAACTGAAATAATGGTTAATACAGTCTCACACAATTCAAAATTTTCCTGGAAAACTAATTAAGGAAAAATGTTGAAACTTTTTAAATGTGAAGAGGACAGTCAGAGGCTATAATTTTCCCAAAATTTCAAATTTTTCCAGTGGAAAATAACAACATGAAGAATCTTGGAAATCAACCTCCAATAATTGAATTGATTGAAAATACCGTCTCATACATTTTAAAGTTTTCCTGGAAAACTAGTGAAAGCAAAAATTTGAAACTTTTTACATGTGAAGGGTAGAAAGATTAAAGGTTCATTTTTCCAAAAATTCAAATTTTTCTAGTAGAAAATAACAACAGGAATATTAGAAATCATCCTGCAATAATTGAATTAATTGAAAATACAGTCTCACACATTTCAAAGTTTTCCTGGAAAACTAGCGAAGGAAAAAATTTTGAAACTTTCTGCATGTAAAGAGGAAGGTGAGAAGCTCATTTTCCCAAAATTTCAAATTTTTTCAATGGAAAATAACAACATGAAGAATCTTGGAAATCAGCCTACAATAACTGAATTAATTAAAAATACTGACCCACACAATTCAAAGTTTTCCTGGAAAACTAGTTAAGGGAAAATTTTGAAACTTTTTGCATGTAAAGAGGAAGGTGAGAAGCTCATTTTCCCAAAATTTCAAATTTTTCCAGTGGAAAATAATAACATAAAGAATCTTTGAAATCAACCTACATAACTGAATTAATTAAAAATACTGACTCAAACAATTCAAAGTTTTCCTGGAAAACTAGTGGAGGAAAAAATTTTGAAACTTTTTGCATATGAAGAGGAAGGTTAGAAGCTCATTCTCCCAAAATTTCAAATTTTTCCAGTTGAAAATAACAACATGAAGAATCTTGGAAATCAGCCTACAAAAACTGTACTCATTATTGTTTTGAATTTTTTAAATTTGGACCTGTTAATCATGAAGTGAAATTTTGGGAGAATTTCTTTAATGAAAATAAATGTCCAACGTTCGACACAAAACTATTTTTTTTTTAAATTTCCATTTATTAATGTTTCTTATAATAAGTATGTGACCTCAGTGACGTCATAACCGTACAATTTCCTTTAAATTATTCACAAATTCCTCCAAATTCCCCATAAATTTCTCCAAATTCCCCAAATTCTAATAAATTCCGATGAGTTCCTTCAAATTCCCCACAAATTCCTCTAAATTCCCCACATTTTTGGCAAAGAATTCCTAGGTGGTTTGCCCCTTGAAAAAATATGTATAAACAAATGCGGCAATTTTTTTAAAAAAGTTAATTCAAAAAAAAATATATATATTTTTAAAATTTTAGAACAGAGAAAGGGACAGGAAGGGACTTTCCAATTTCCGCAATTCGTGGGCCGGGCGTGTGTACCTAATTAATTCCATTAACATTATTAAAAATAATTGATTTTCTATTTAATAAATGTATATTTTACGTTGTGTTATAGTTCAAATCACGATAGAAAGTGAAGTTGACAGTTCGCGTTGACATTTCTAGTAACTTTTTCTTTAGGTTGCCCATGCGTTAGCCCTTCGATTCCGTCAGCTGGGATAAACGACAGGGTCGTATTTAGAAAAGTGATATACATTTCAGAATAAAAATTTATTTTCAATTTCTTTAAAGGAAATTAAGATATTAAATTCCAAAAATCCAAAAATTAGAGTCCAAAGTAAACAGTTATAAAAAGAGTAAACACTCAAATTCAAATTAAAATCAGGTTTGAAACGCATCACCGAAACACACCGGCACAGAACACTACATAAAAAACCAAAAAACCGATTGCGAATATAGCAAATCAAAAAATAATGCAGAAAACGGCAAAAATCTGCAACGATTTCACACAAAAATTCGAAATTCAAAATTCAAAGACCCGAATCTGGTATTTTTATATGTCAAATCAAAATGTCATGTATCATTATTTGATAGTTAACGGAAAAAGGGGCAGATCTGGGGATTTTATTTACTTTCAACTGGTGAAAATAACGGTCAAAATTGAAACTCTATCGTGAATTCGACATTAGTACATACTCATATTGAGATACACTGTACAAGTTCTCATGGTAGAAAGAAGGACAGATTTCGTGCAAGTCGATGTCCTCTTCATACAAGCCTGAAACCGAAAAGTTTTGGAAGCTGAAAGACAAAAAGGCATTTGTAACATTGTAATATTGAAGATATGAATACTTTGAAGCTCTTTTAAACACCTAGGTACGTTTTGAAAGATGACATACAAACAGGCAGTAAGAAATTTGAAGATTAAACACAAAAACCCTTTGAGAATTGCATATGTTTTGGAAGATTAAAAACAAAAAATTTTAACCTTTTAGGTCAAAAAAGTTTCAGGATTTTTCACAGACTTCAAAAACACAAATACCTTGATAACCTTTCACTAAAGTTAATGAACTGGAATGAAAGGATTTAATACAGAAGGCCTAGGAGAAAATCACGGATGAAAAGCACAAAGATTTTAAGTCTCTTTTCTAAAAAGTTGAAAGCTGAATAACGAAATTACTCTAAAAAGCTCTACAGTACTTTTCCAACGCAAAAAGACTATGGGACATAGAAAATTGAAAAAACAAAAACTTACAGAAGAAGCAGACGGTAACTTTTTACAGAAATTTGGCCATAATGAAAATTGAAAGACTTGAGAACATCTTCTACAGACGTTAGAAGCTCAAAGAAAAAAATAATCTTTTTTTATAGAAGTACTGAAAGATTAAAGTGGAATATTTGAGACAGAAAGACGCTCAAAGAAGTTGGCCATACAACTTTTGAGATTGAAACGGGTTTAAGACTTATGAGGTTGGGAGCCATTATAGAAGCTGGGAAAGCAGAAATATTCTGATAAAACCTAGTAATCTATCATGAAAACCCGCAAGTTCATAAATTTCATTACTAAAAAGCACCGGACCAATAACAGTTTAATGACCGAAATCCGGACAAAATTTTCAATAAAACAAATTCCGAATGTAATGCTCAAAGAAAATCTCAAGTTTTATTTAGTAATAACGTCCACGTGCTCCTGGCGATTCCTTTAACGTTTCCCATGAACTTGCCTCGAAAATTTATTACTATGGCAACAGCACGTTCAATTTTCGAATGCAAATACCAGAAGTCTTTTGGAATTATCGACTTGAATCTTCAATTAGGCATCAGCTGACATCACACAGATAACCTCACTTTCATTGGCGGGACAAACAAACCGTTTAGGGACTATCTACACACATCCAGTTAGCCAGACTTAGACTTGTCTGGATAGGTAACAGGTTCATTTGCGACTGACGATATTTTATTTTTCACTTCGAAAGTGAGGTTATATGTATAACGTCAGCTAGTGCCTAATTAACCACAAATTAAATTATCTGCAAAAACACCAAGTATTGCTTAAAGGTACCTAGTACATATAATGTGGAAAATATTTAAGTTTCTAGTAGAACTTTTTTATGCAGAATTCAGCGACGTTCTCCGTTTTTTCCTGTTTGGCTGCGATTTCGAAATATTGATTTCTTTCAATAGGACACCCTATACAGCGTGTTCCGAAATTAATGCATCAAATTTTTATGGCATATTCTACGTCGAAAACAAGCCCTAGTTTCCTATATAAACATATGTCCGGAAACGCTTCCTTTCCGAGATACAGGGTGTTGAAATTCTAAGAAAAAAACTACTTTTTCATCATAATTTTCAAACCACTCTAGATATTTTATTGAAATTTTGTACACTGCCTCCAAGCAGCAAAAGGCGTTTTTTGATGTGAAATTATCTTTTTCAAAAATCACCAGAGACGTCCGTACCGGAATTATATGGAATATTTTCTAAGAAAAAAATGGTGCGCCACTGCTTTTTCCTGAAATTAAAATCATTTTTGAAATCCCCATTCAATTTGAAACAAATTTGATCTCTCTACTTTTTTCCGAAAGATGCACCGTTTTCAAGTAAATCAATAAAAAACCATTTTGATGCGTGGCAAAATCGCCACAATTCTGATATAAATGTTAAACATAAAACACCTAAAATTTCAAATTATTTTTGTGACGTCACTGGTAATTTTTTTAAAAAATATTCCCCTTTAAAAAACGTCTTTTGCTGCTTGAAAGCAGTGGACAAAATTTCACTGAAATTGTTTGAACTGTTTTGAAAATTATGATAAAAAAATAGTTTTTTTCTTAGAATTTTAACACCCTGTATCTCGGAAAGGAAGCGTTTCCGGACATATGTTTATATAGGAAACTAGGGCTTATTTTCGACGTAGAATATGCCATAAAAATTTGGTGCATTAATTTCGGAACACCCTGTATATTAATAGATCATTGAAAAGCTCTGCTTTTTCTGATTTCAATGATATAAGAGACTTTGATATAAGGTTCGATAGGTTTATCTCGGTTTTCGAGAAAAAAAATTATTTCTGTTTTTGTCATAAGAAACAATGTGTTGAAAAAGGACTACATTATCTGTAAGGAAAATGCGAAAAGTCTCTTTCTAACACATTGTTTCTTATGACAAAACAGAAATTTTTTTTTCTCGAAAACTGTCAGGGCTAAACCTATCGAACTTTATGTCATTGAAATCAAAAAAATCAGATTTTGTTCAATACTCGATCAGATTTCTGTTATAAACAATAATTACAAATGCACTAGGGGAAAACCACCTACCAAACTTCCTCTATTATTTAATAAATCCCCTCTTTATGAAACTGAAATTCTTGTCTCTATTAATTCTTCATTTTCTCGGATTTCCCTGATAATTCCTCATTATTTTTCGGATTTCCCCAAACTTCCTTTCGGATATCATGAGCGGCTATTCAAATTTTCAAATTAGAAAGAATCTCGAGTTTCACTATCCTTTGTTGTAAATTGTAGTATAACATACCCAGGTTCGTTCAGTAAGATTAAACGGTATGAATTTTTATTACCTTTTAAACAACAAATCTTCTGAAAAATGAAATGCAAAACAAATAGGACCTACGTTGTGGAAACTTACTCAATTTTACTTTCTGGACGTGCGCCCGACATAGCAAATATTTGGGAAATTTAAGGGAAGCTGTAATATGTAAAAGAAACGAGAAATTTGTGAAACGTCTACTTTATTATTAAAGTAAATCGTACCGTTCTCATCCTGGAACTAACGAGGGGAAAGAGCACGGCAGAGAAACCCTCGATCTGTGTCATTTTAATAATAATTGTGAGTCAATAATTCAATAATTTAAGTCAATAAAAGTTTAAATTAAGTACCATCCTTTGTATTTGTGCTAAAATTTAAATTACACACACAACATTTAATCAACACTACCTAAATTCAATACTGAAAAGTTTTTTGGTTAGTTAGCCCATCTGTGGCAAGTACCTACTGAGGTCCCTGGTTACGGTAACTCACAGCTATAGTTATTTTTGAGCCAATATCTCTAAATTGATTATTTCAATTTGTTAGGATATTCTCTCGTCAGGGTAGGCAAATGTTAGTAAATTCAACAAGGCCCTAATCCACAAAATCAAAATCTCAGCACAAAAAGACAGCACATAATTTCTTAGGTTCTAATTTACTTCTTTATCTGTGTTGTTTGTAACGTTAATATTTCCAACTTGAGGCAGTCCATTCGGTTCCTAAAAAAAAAATATCATAAGATCAAATAAAACACGATATATACTCACGAAGTTCTTTTATTTTAATGGCTCAGTGCATAACTATGTTTCAATAAATATTTATTCCTATTTTGGTTATAGTTTTGTTGTTGTTCCGCCAACCTGACTTTGGACGTGCTTTGGACTGTCATTGAATTGCTGGCACTTGACGCTTTCATTTGGTCGTGAGTGACTTACTCTGGTTGCTCTCGGTTGTACCCGGTTGCACCCAGTCGTACTTAGGCGTTTTCTTTGGGTCTTTCTAGGAAACAGTAATCCCACCTGTCAAACTTGGTGTGACCATGTGTTTCATGAGTACAAATTGACAATGTCGATGAGAGGGGGTATTCCTGCCACCCTTTAGGGGAGCTTCCGGTTTGTCCGAGTTTTTATTTATGCATTTTTACGTGCGCCACGTGCGGCGGATTCGAAATAATTCGGGGAAATTCTAGAATTCAAATTTTCGTGGAATTTGAGGGGAACTTCCGGCGAACTCTTTCTTGAGGTGCCATCATGCCTCGGGTCCGGCAGTCTCAGTTCAGTAGTGAGGTGGAGAGCAGCTCTTTGAGGAATAGTGGACCATTTTCCGGAAGTCTCTGTCTGGAATCTCGTGCTCTTCTGGTATATGAAGTGAGGATTATTGGTCCCTGTCCGTATTGCGAAGATTTGCCCTGTAGGAGGATCAAGGAATTGTGCATTCGAGGGATTTCGCACCCATTTTTGGGGAGTATTTTAAGTGCTAGTTTGCCACCGCCCACGTGCTTTACCCGATACTTTCGTCGGTGAAGCTCCTCACTACTGAACTGGTCCTCAACAACCCCTGGAAACGCATCCATTGGTGAGCATTTTTTTTCCTTTATTTTATATTATATTTGTCCCGAAGTCTGTATGTCTGGGATTTTTTTTCATTACCTCGTATGTCAAAGTTATTGGCCGAGGAATGTTCCCTTTATTTTATATTTGGGTTTGAGCTAAAGAATTTCGATCTTCTATTATGGGTATTGGAGTCCAGCCTCCGGATTCTATTTTACGAGTCGAGTCGAATTGTCTCGATATCGAATACGACGGCTCCGGACTTACCGTGTATGGGTACTGATAAATCGGAAAATAGAATCGCTATTTTGACAATTCGATACGAATTTCGACTCGACTCGTAAAATAGAATCCGGCAGCTGGACTCACAGTAGGGGCGGAGCCCTGAGCTCACAGCCTTCCAAGCGACACGTTCACCTGGCGAACTACAGTCCAGCCATTCCTGGCTCAGCGAAAACCCTCATCGAGGTAATTATGCTCCTTTAGTCTAGTGTGTGGTTTTCTTTTGAGGGTTTAAGTTTCTTAAGCGATATAGGTGGGATACTTATACGGGTTTTTTATTTAAGATTTTTTGATTTGGATTTCAAGTACTGGAAGACTCAGAATTCTTGGGCCTCCACCTCTGGTGTAATTGGTTCTCGCTCCGCTGATGTCTTGGCATAGAGCTGTTGCCGCTCTGAACGTCTTCCCTGTCCGTCTTTTGTCACCGCTCCATCATTTGACACAAGGGCACCATCTCGTCGAGGCTTGTAGAGCCAGATAAGTACTTACCAACTACAAACCATACTGTTTCACTTATTTAATTTTTTTTTATTTTTAATATTTTAATACCTGTTTGATCTTGCCTCAATCATTTCGAGGCCCGTTATATTGTACGCATTTTTCTCAAATATAAGGGAACGGCCCTACCCTTAACCGAGGTGCCACCCCCATTATATTAAACAAATCGTGGCCAAGTAGGCTAGTTCTCGGCACGCTCGTTTGGGGTGTAGGTGTCCTGACTCACCATAGAGTCATTAAGACTCCCAATATTAGCGGGACTCATTAAGAGTATAATTATTGTTATAATGTATATGTATGTGTATCTATATAGATACATATATATACTTAGTGCGTATTAAGTAATGCATGTGCAAACTGTCACATCGAGGTTTATGACGTCATAAGGTCGATCTGGTAATTTAATGAAAATTATTTATTTATTCATTTGAGGTGCAAGTTTGTTTATCTCATTGATAAAGGTGCAAATTTGTGTGGTGTAACTGCATAATTTAATATTTTTAACCGCAATATTTTTGTTCAAAATACTTTTGAGTGAGACGGTTGTATTTGTTTCCTACTTCTCAGTCCATCCTCAGTCAAGGATATTTATCTACGGTCGAATGGTGACCCTTTGAAGACAAACAAGAAGACTTAATTAATTTATGATCCAACTGTGATATTTTCACTTTTTTTTTGAAGTACACATATGTATAGGTATACACAATTTGTTTTTCCAATAAACTTCAATTCATTAACTAAACTCCGGCTTGAATCAATTAACCCCTCACCACCTTATAGGGACAACAGCAGCTTAATTTTTGGGACAATTTGCAACGATTATTTTTTTTAGGTTGGTCCAGAACCTGGCAAGTTCGTGGTTAGTGCTTGGGTCTGGACTTAATAATTTTTCAATCTACCATCTGTTCTACAAGCGATAAGTGGCTTAACTACGTGGCGCCTTATAAATATTTACAGCTTTAAAACCCACCTCATTCTCCACTGTTTAAAAGCTGCCGGACTCACTTGTTGCAGACTTTATACCAATCTGGAAAATTATTATTGCTTATTCTGTTTCTGTCAGATTTAATAGGGAACATCTAAATTTTACGCCATATGTTTACAGTATGAAATGATTTGAACAATGCACATGTTACATATAAAAAATGTTATAAATAAACAAAAAATACATAAAAATGAACAAAATAATAGGAACTTGCATAAATTGAACTCTCAAAAACAAAATAACATTTAATCCACTTACCTGTGAACGCTCCTTACACACACACTAATAACAAATTGGATTGAACAATCAATTTTAATGCAAAATAGAAATGAAAATTCAATAATGAATAATTACAGACACGCGTCTAAAGGAACAGCCCCAGTTTGTTCTCAAGTCTAGTTGCGTCTCCTCTATCTCCCGTTCGCAGTACCGTTCCTTGTGGTCGAACGCGGTCACCTCTAAATTTGATGGGGCAGACAAGGTTGCAACATTTACTTTTATTCAGTAAACGTTTTTTTAAAAAGTTAAGATTTGTAGAAATAATATTTTAAATAGATGGTTTTCCTCAAAACGTAAACATTTAAAAAAATCTCTTGCAATTTGAACTTCCTCCCACTTTCCAGGATTTGCACAAAATTTCTTTACTACTTCCTCTAAATCTTACTATAGATCAAAAATGTCCGTAAGGTGACAATTTCGACAACAAAATATCAAAACTTACATGATTTTCTTTTTTTCTCATACCTTTAAATGTATTGTTTCAAACGATTTTTTTACTTTACTATATTACATCAATCAAAAGTGCGGTAATGAGCTTCTGATTGTTATCAAATTATGTATACCTACCATCGAAACCTATATTATATCACTAATATTTTCCTTCATTTTCAGGTAAGCACCTGCCAATGGGCATGAGCAAATCCGTCTAGAGCAGTAAGTTTTGAGAATATCTAAAAATAATTTGGTTATGCAAAATGGCATATAAGTACTTGTACTAAATGACTTGTACGTTTACAATACCCATAATTAATTAACCACTAAGTCTTATGCAGAAGTGTTATTTCACCAGAAATGTGGTAACTTAAAAAACTATAACTCGTTATTATACCGAAAATATTAGGTACCTACTGTAATCAAATATTTCAAAATTTAAAATTCGAAAAATATATGGCATGTCTATGGATAATCGAGTTTGACTGATTTATAACTGACTTGCATTTGTAAATACACTTATATGGCATATCTGAAGTTCATAACATATAGTCACTTTGTGAAACAAAATCTAGCTAATTTATTGTCAAGTAGCGCTAATCACAACACTGACAAATGCTTTCATTGTTCAATGCGCACCAAAGCAGTATTTTTTATTTATAAAAAATATTATTTTTTTTAATTTAGTTGCAAATAAGCAATTTTTATGCCACTGGTAATGGCAGCAGTTTCATGGTCATTTAACAATACAGCGTACATTTATTGTTTGATGTATTACTGTGGCTATCAGTACAAGAAATTGTATATTTTCAATAATTTATTACGTTTGTAGATAAATAAACTTCAAAACTTTTTTCTTGTGTGTATTCTAAATAATAAATTACATTCAAATACGCAATTAATAATACATATTTAAAAATGTTTCAATGAGTAATGCTTAATGCATATAAGAATGTTAGGTTAGGCTTCCTTTTTCTGATCTATGACTATATCATCTTTTTTGTGGCAAGTTCCGAATTTGAAAATTTAACTTGTAAGTAATTTTGTTGGCCTCGAACCTGCATGACGTTTCATTTTGTGAAAATCCTTCTGGGAAGAATTTTAACTCAGTTGGTGACCATATTATGTGACCACGTTTTCCTCACAACGAACGTCTCAAAAAATTCTTTTAAATATTTGAATTTGAAAATGTACATTCAAGAAGTGGTTTCCTCCTTGTATATACATAGAACTTACAAAATTGCAAAACGAATTTGTAGGAAACAACAAAAATTCAAACTTTTAAATTAGAGAGTTTCATAAACTGTCGAACAGCTCAAAATCGGAAAGTTGCTTTTGTAAGTTGATGGAAAAAGTTGCAGATTTCCGGGTTATCTGGTTTCAAAGTAACTTTTGATTTAGAGGCTCTATACATCTAGAAATTTTAAATTGGAAAATATATTTATCTGTAGTTTGTTTTAAACCTCAAAACCTCAAAACCTGTATTTTATTGTGAAAAAAAGGTGGTTATAGAGGCAAAAGTAACTTCAATTATAGAAAGAATAGCAATTTATCACATGGAAATATCGGTAGTAATACTTTAATCCTTGATCGTCTTATTTGAATTCGAAAATTCTTGTTTTGTAATACCATACCCGTAAATGTTGTCTTTCCCAACGTTGCAAACTAAATAGCAAACCAGACATAATATATTAACCTTTGCAATATAATGACCAGCTCAGATTTACATTTGAATAAACAATAAAATATATGTTGACGTTGGAAAACTATTTAGCATCTAAATTGTGAATTAACAATAATCATTTAGTAACAATAATATTTTTATAATAGCGAGTATCGGAACCACATCAGACAAACTTGTTACGTAGGTCATAATATCGAAAATGATTGATAGCTTAAGTGGATTGAACATGAAAAAAATACAGAAGGCGGAGCAACAGGAATTACGACGACCGCCAAACATTATCAAACTTAATTTATTCAAATTGTTTACTGTCATTGAACAATTTATTCACAAATACCTATACAAAATGCATATTTTTCTACAGTACAATACATTCCTATGCGACAAGTATAAAATATCCTACAATTTTACACTAATTTTAATATGCATTGTTTTTGTAAAAACACGATAATTTGCTCTAGCAATTTCAGAACAGAATTTAAAACCGCGAAAAATGTCAAAATCCAGGAGTACGAAATGATTTGGGAAATAAAAAGAAATGTGCAAATAGAAAGGACAATAGAAGAGAAGAGGAAAACATTGAACCTGATTAAGAGCAGAGGCATGAAGAAAACATTGATATTGAAAATAGAATTTCAAACACTGCTACTTGCGGGCTTATTGACACAGATTATTTAGACGAAATTCAAAAATTGGGTAAAAGTGGTTCAAGTTACAGTTCAGAAGTTGAAGTTGAGAATGTAGCTCCAATTCAAAGACCACAGGGCATAAGAAAACCACCCTGTACATTAAACGATTATGTAACATATTCAGCTTTTATTGAAGCAGGTGATGATGCTTCAACCGTACTCTAAGTTGGAGTCCAATTTACTGTAATATTGAAAATCCACAAATAAAGGAAGTGTATATATTCGGACAATAAATTATTTGAAAAAAGAAATTTAAGGAAATCAGGATCAACAGTAAATTATACTATTTATTTACTGGTGTTGCAGAATTTGAACCTTTGAACCAATAAAATTGCAGGTTTCTTCATTACCTTATAAGGTAGTGGACCTTTCTCGCCGCTGTGATTGTTTCCTAGTTTTTGCAACCTGCTCCATGGCAGAGCTAGTCGACGCACATTCTTCAGTACTATTAGAATATGCGATGAGTTCGCGCCCTCGCGCCCTCTGATGCTCCTCAGAAGCAAAACCCTCAAAACCCCTGTTAAAACGCGCGATTTATAGTAAAATACTACTCTCTGTGTCTCAAGGCCTGACATGGTCTATATTATTGATTACAATTCATGTAATTAACCCCTAATTATTGCATGTCATCTCGGACGAGCAAAATTATCTCGTAAGCGCCTGTTTTTGGCTCTCTCTCTCACTCTCAACGGGCTCCAACACGCCTGCATATCGTTGTGTTTTCATCTCAGTGGAAAATTCCATAGCTGCCAGTGTGAATAGTGATAAATGGATAAATAATCGCCTTGTGGATGGATTTGCATGAACCGGGTTAAGCAAGTAAGGCCGTTACAATTTCTCTAACAGTCAAACAATAAATACTGATTAGTGATTCGCTTGAAATGTACTATAAATTGAAGTGTCTTCTCTAACGCTTATGCAGAAATTTGTTGTCACACTCATGAAATTAACATTTGTTGTTATAGAAACTGAGCATATATAAAGGCTTCTCTTGCACATATTGTTTACAGACTTCCGCAGAAAAGTGCTCAAATTGTTAACTCTCAATAAATAAAAGAACTTTCAAGGATCAATAAACATTTTGTGATTACAGTGAACTGATTAAAGTTGACGAATTATTTATGTTGTGCTCTCGTGCATTTAATTAGTTAATTTGTGTTTTCATTCACTTAACATTTAACCATAAATGATATTATTATCATTATCAGATTTCCCTACTGTTTATAAATCAAGATACTTCAGATTAGTATAAAATTTGTAGTTTGACTGGACGTCCAATTAGGAATTTTTAGATAGGATTTGATTGATCTATACCTACCGAATTACTTTCATTTATTAATTAAATTGATAATTATTTATTTATTATTTATAATTTCAGCGTTGATCCAATACCTAATGGTTAATTTATACAGTCAAAGTAAAAACTTTTAGCATCCCTGGTGCGGTTTGACTAAAGCCCAAAAAGGGGCAATAGCTAGTTATGTCACAACTGGGATGGACTTTATTAGGTAAATAAAATGCATACTTGGCTTCTCAAACAATGGGTAATGTAAAGGATTTGTTTTAAAATGAAATGAAAAGAAACTTAAGCTGATATGAAAAGAGACAATTGGACAATTTACACGATGCAATATTAAGAATTTCTAATGAATTAAAATTACAATTAAACTAAAGAAGACTAAGGACTGGTTTATTGATCGTCAGGTATGCAATCTGACGGATAAAAACGCAATCTGTAATCTCATTGGTCGCCCATTATGCGTTAACGAATAAAATTAGAGAACGGTAAATTTATCTTGCAGATAGTTACCAGCAAATTTATCTGAAGATGAATAAACCATAAACTGGTCCTAAAACATAAATGGATGTATATAAAGATGAAACCTTGTACTTAATTTATCTAAGTCAGGATGAGAAAATTTACCAGTAAAGCCTTAATTTTCAACTTAATTATAGGAAAGCCCTACATAAACGAAACTTAATAGAAGTGAAACGAAATTGATTAATTTGGCTTGAAATTCGTTGAATATTAAATTTAATAGCTCAAATTTAGGATTATGAAACAACGTTGGCTTTGCGAGCGAATCATTTAGTATGCGGAGATTTTAAAAGTACAATTAAATAAAGTTACTGAACTTGTGCACTGAATTTCCATCAAAAGACCTGAATCGTAACTCCAATTTGCATCAAACAACAAAATGGAACATCTCCCTACAAAGATAAATTAAAGATGAAATATGAAGTAAAGATGGAGTAAAGCCTGCAACAAACGGTCTCATTATAAAATGTCTTAACTCAATAAAACTTATCAGAATTCATTACTTGTTCGAGTTATGGGCCCAGAAGTGAGAGTTTGTGAAAAATAGCTGGAAACTGGTTTTACCACACATATTATTGTTTTACCTGCACTTTACCTTTGCCTGTTTTTATAGTGATAGTGAATTTCATTTAATCGAGTTTACTGGCTGTTTTTTCAACGAGAATTTCAAATTTTTTACTTCAAAAATTGGATTTATGCGGCTGTGCACTGATCGGCCATTTGGTCTCAAGCAATATCAGGATCAACATTACTAATGTTCACTTTCATAATCAAAAAAATAATTGATATATTCAACCGGAAACAGACATTTAGCATGCGGGATTTTGGCATTACCAACCGCCTATAGGAGTTTTTAGGTATTCTTCGTTTTTCGATGCACTTTCTGATAGTTTCAAGATTTTAGTAGCTACTCTGTTTTCTCCTGGACATTTTATACTTTTTATTTGATTCAATGCCATTTCTAATATGTTTTGACTTATTTCTGGAATTTCCTCAGAACTTATGTTTAGAATTTGTCTTTTTTCTTCGATTGTGTTTGAAATGATGGTTGAGAAAAAATCGGTGTAGAATTGTTTAATTTTTTTCGCTACCTCCTGTTTTTCTATAATAAGATTTTCCGATTTGTCCCGCAATTTTATTATTTCAATTATTCCTTGTGACATTTGGATTTTATTTTCTTCCATGGTGTTATTGATTAGTTTCGTATTGTATTTTCATGCCTACATCTTTTTTTATTTTTTTTTTTTCAATTGAATTTCTTTTTTAAATTTTCCTTTCGTCAATGAGTTTCAATGTATCGAGTCTAATTTTGTTTTTGTTTTTTGTGGAATAACATCTTTCTAATACCAGTATGGATACTAGATATGGTTTTTCTCATTCAGTTGGTCTATATCCATAGTATTCAGGGATTTTTTTTTTCAAGATCAATCCATAAATTGTATAAAATTACTAATTAAAGAAAAAAAACTCGTGGCTATTGTAAAATGTATATTTGATATGGATAGCTGGCCTTGGACATCTTATCATTTTTTTAAGATAACTCGACAATAAAGGTATTGACGCTACGCTATGTTAAAATAGTAACTATTCTTATCAAACTGAGAAATTACAATAGATTACTGTTACAAGAATATAAGCGAAAATATTTCAGAACCGGGAAAAAATTCATCAACTATTAAGACACAACAATTTCAGCTAAAAATAATCATATATGCCGACATTGACCTACTGAATCGTAAACTCGAGTCTCGTCTATTTAATTTCGAAATTGGATTCCAGTTCGATTGGACCTTATTAACATGAATATGCATGTCGTGGTTAGTAACAACGGAAACGATTTTCCTACAGAACAATTTTATCGTTTTCGATTCGATTTGCGAGGCATTGGATGATCAAATCGTTTAATATTTTATCCAAAATGTTGAAATCGGCGAATAATAATAATTATTATCGGGCATTTTGCTGGATGCAAATGTTTTTTATTTGAAGAAATATGTGAATACATAGGTATATAGGGTGTGACATCGGGAAAGAAATCGATCTATACCGGGTGGGGCACGAAAAACTTTCCACCCAGGTTTTCTCAGGTGTTAGGTGAGAGTTAGATCAAAAATCGCTCAGACACGTCAATTTTTGTTTTTTGGAGGACACATTTTATTGGTATTTTTACCCCCTACCTGTGCACCCCTAAGTGGGGGTGACAGGTAGGTACCCCCAAAATTTCAAATGAAAAGGGGGGTCGAGTGATACGTCATTTGATAGCTATTTTCATTAAGATTATATCCCCGAAGTTTCAAGTTGCTACTATTTACCCTGTCGAAGTGGCGGCTTGTCAAAGTTAGGAAAAATCAATGGAAAAATGCTGTGTGGTTTTTACCTGTTACCTACGCATAGGTGTGACATGTAAAAACTATACAGCTTACGGCCATTTGCACCGCTACAACTTAAGGGATATTTATTCCCAGTGGAGCTTTGAATGTGACTCTTGTAGTAACAAAAGTCACATTCAAAGATCCACTTGGATTAAATATCCCTTAGGTGATAGCCGTGCAAATAGCCATTAGATTATCTAAAAAAAGCATTTATCCTAACTTTGACATTCCGCCATTTCGGCAGGGTAAATAGTAGCAACTTAAAACTTCGGGGATATAATCTCAATGAAAATAGCTACCATATAACATATCACTCGACCCCTCTTTCCATTTGAAATTTTGGGGGTACCTGTTACCCCCACTTAGGGGTTCACAGGTAGGGGGTGAAAGTACCAATAAAATGTGTCCCCCAAAAAACAAAAATTGACGTGTCTGAGCAATTTTTGATTAAACACCTAACACCTGAGAAAACCTGGGTGAAAAGTTTTTCGTGCCCCACCCGGTATATGAAAAACTGTATACAGAAAATTTTTGAAAATTTGACAGTATGGTAATGTCAATGAGGTCAACCCGGCTTTCAAGATGGTGGGTGGCACTTCCGGTTACCACACCATTTCAACCTCAATTTCGGAAAAAGTAACTTTTATTTAGGAAATGTAAAGTCATTTTCGGAAAAAGTCAAATCAATTTCAGAAAAAGTAAATTTAATTTCGGAAAAAGTAAATTCAAATTCGGAAAAAGTAAATTCAAATTCGGAAAAAGTAAATTCAATTTCGGAAATTACGGAAGTAATGTTATTTTTTAGAATAATTCGAGTTGATAAAAAATAAATTTAGCAGTGACTATGTATACCTCGAGTCGAACCCGTACCCTGACGGGTTCGATTCCAACCAAGACCTGTGTACTTACTTTACTTAGGTTCTATGTACATTTTGTAGGTCTGATGATGCTCATATGAGCGAAACATATGTGACTATCAAGCGGATAATAGTATATTACATACCGAGTAGGGAAGTGTTTCATTACTGTCGAGAGATTTATATAGTCTTATTAATCTCGAGACAGAAATGAAAACTTTTCTCCAAGGTTTGTATACTATTTTATTTGCAAGCACACCATTAATTATGATTAATCATTAAATTTTTTAATATCAAAACAATAAAACAAATATGCCAAAATGTGTCATTCACTGTTTTGACGTTTTTACCTGACATGTTCTCATTGTTGCCAGCAAAGGTAAATAAATTACAGTGAGGGAAATCGGTGAGGGAAGTCGAATAGGGAAATCGGTGAGGGAAATCGAAGAGGGAAGTGACACAGGTAAAGTGACACTTCCAAATTTTTAAAAAGTCAGTAATGTCAAGATTACATATATGGTTGCAAATAAAATAATAAACAATCTGTAGACTTGGTAATTTTTTTTTATTGCTTAAAAATTGGGTCTCTTTGGGAAATATGGACAAATTTTTTGATTTTCTACATAGATAAATGACTTAATGAATTCAAATTATTCTATAAAAAATAACATTACTTTCTCCGTAATTGAATGTATTTTTTCCGAATTTGAATTTACTTTTTCCGAATTTGAATTTACTTTTTCCGAATTTGAATTTACTTTTTCCGAATTTGAATTCACTTTTTCCGAAATTAACTTTACTTTTTCTGAAATTGATTTGACTTTTTCTGAAAATGACTTTACATTTTCCTAAATAAAAGTTACTTTTTCCGAAATTGAGGTTGAAATGGTGTAGAAGTAGACGTCAACTTGCTTATTTAAATATATATATTATTTCTTTTTGATTTCTGCTCAAGTGTTGAAAGTAAAACTTTTTTTGGTTTCTGTTATATGTGAATAAAAAGTTTCAAAAAAAAATAAATAAAAATAAAATAAAATTTAATGGATACTTGAGATTGCAGGACTGAAGGTCGAAGTGCGTGTAAATTATGCCCTAGCTCAGAATTAAACGATTCGGAGAGTAGGGGTGGGTTTATTTTTGGGCTCCACCGACTTAGGAAAGAGTCGGACTCTCCAGGATTTTATCTGGCTCCAGGTCCTTACAATTCAAATACAAAAATATTTAAGAAAAGTTAAAACTAGGCTGAGTGCATAAAACCAAACAAAAGTCAATATGAATCAAGTGCTATAGTCTGATTATTTACTAATTGTGGTTATAGTCCACAATGAAACAATATATTATGTATTGAGATATTAATCCAAAAAAATAAATAAAATAAACAAGTAAATTAGCAATATTACCAATCAAAGAGTGAAAAACTATTTGACAAAAGACAATCGCTTGAATTGTCATTAATTAATAAATAAAGTGACCTTTTAATGAAGGGTCAATCAACAAATACAGGTAGTGGCTATAATATGGAAATCAATACTGAAATAAACATAACAATAAGTGGAAAGAAAAAAAACAGAATATTATTGTAGCTCAATAACCAAATGAATAAAATGTAAAAATTTAAAAAAATGTAAAATTGAGAGATAAGAAATAAGAAAAATAATATTATCTAGTAATTGGAACGGTTACCATACATAATAAAATAAGTCGCTATGAATAATCAACCACCTGAATCAGGTAACAGGTTACGTCTAGCTGAATTACCTATAATAATTACTGCTGTTTTGTTTCACTTGTCACATTGGTACAAGTACTGAATTACTCCCTAAAATACCGCAGTGATCACTTTGGCGCACAAAATAAGGGCAAAATGTAGATACTATAAATCAGTAACTTTAAATGAAAAAGGTAGGATAACGAAAGCTAGTACGATACCAAAATGTTCCACATGGTATAGCTGCAGGTACAATTAACCAGGTTTGTCCTGGGTTGTGGTTGTGGTTAAGGTGGTCAAGCCAATCTTAAGGTTCAAATTCAAGATAGGGAACCATCCAAATAAAAGGCGTAGGCTCTGGTAGTCTTTAGGTTGGGAGCAAAACTACTTCGTGAACTGAACATACACTTTATTCAAGACTATTAGACTAAACTAAGCCTGTGACCACTTATGGGCCCACTTATCTGGTTCTACTTTTTTGGCAGACCTGGTATTTTTCATTGAAAGGTCAAACTAAAGCACAGAACGCTAAAGCGAAAGCCAAGTTTACACTTGAGCTCTAATACATATAACAAGTAGCAACAGCCTTACAATCTCGGTGACAATGGGTTTCTTGCATGAATTTTTTTTTATTTGCTTTTTGGAAAGAGGAGTCGAAATTAAGCTCAACTATATTTTTTTCCGATTTTTTTCGGACTTGCAAAGGCTCTAAATTTCGAGTTGAAGTTCAAATTTCTTGATACCGTGACGTCACGGCACCAAATTTCTGATTGGTCAGTTTTAGCCAGTGTTGCCCAGATGTTATGGTTTTCATGTAAACTTTTCCTGGCGGGGACAACTAAATCGATATATCTATATCGAATCCACAGATTTGTAAGTATCGGACGGAATATGGAATCGATTCTCATTCCTATGTAAATCTTAACCCAACTTTTTAATTCATTAATTCATTATTTATTTTTATTTATTAGCCTGTCCAAGACAGGCAGAAGGCAGAGAAGGCACACAAACCATCAAGAAACACCATAACCCCGAGCATAAGCCCATTATGTCGTTCATGATTAAATACCTCAGGTAGGTACTCATTTTCTAGTGTGTGCGTCTAAATTTTAGAGGTTTCTACCCAATAAGCATATAAGGGAATCATTGTTTGGGAAAGGTTGCTCTACTCTACCTGCATTTTACTAATACCTACCTACCTAGTACCTACCCATCATGTGAATTTTTTTCCGAAAGCATATCCATGCTCACCTCTGGCCAGTTTCCGGAATCGGCTTTTACAAACCATTTTCCATCCTCCCCCCATCACACAAACAAAATAAACAATAATTACCTAACTATGTATTGAAATTATTAATATTTTGCTTTTAAGTGGTTTATGGAAAATAGAACACGAGTATAATTTTTATGTGTCCATACCTTCCAGTTTCCCTAAAGACCTTTTTAAATTTTCACTGGCAAAAAAATATCCTTTTTCTTTTTTCTTCAAATTACTGCCCCCCCAGCCTGCAGCAGCCTGCTGTTTTTTGTTGTTAATTATTGTTTATTTTGTGATGGATAGGTAAATTGGCCAGCCAGAGGTCACTGACCTATGGTAAACAAAAATCGCTTTTATCGTTTTCGTACTTTATACTGTGCCAGATTAGTACAGATATCGATTTCTTTGTTTAATCCGCATTTATAGACAAGGAAAGAAAATTGTCGATACTAGTCGATACTTCAATTAATAGATGTCGTTCTTTTCTCTCAAGTCAAAAGTAGGGCTGTACCAAAGTCGATATACAGAGCGATTTTGATATATACAGGGTGTCACGAAAGGTTTGTTACAAACTTCTAGGGATAGTAGATCTCGTAAAAATAAAACTTTTTTCTTAATAAACATGTGTCCGGAAATGCTTCGTTTTCCAGATATACAGGGTGGCCCAAATTTGAGCCTCATCATTGGGATCTTGGTAACCGTAAGAGATACGGGGTCGGTTAAATTATGGCAAAGTTGCGCAATTTTATGACCAATAGAATACCGTTTTGAAACTAGAAAGATTCCGAACACTTCCGGAGATATTCGGGAAAAACCAAAATTTTGTAAAATCGTTTTTATTTTTTCCCGGGCTTATTTGAAAAGCAATTTTAAAACAAATGTCACTTCATCATTGTCACTTTTTCTTCTTTAGAAGATGGTGCTACTAAATTTAAAATTCGACGTTTCGTCTTCAGGCGGCCATCCTCAACTTCCTTTTTTTTAATACGGACCTGGATTTTTTATTTGCGATTTTGTCATCTTTGCGCATCCTAAAACCGATACTGTTTATAATTTTTCAATAACACAGCAAAAAAAGCAGGTCCGTATTTAAAAAAAAAATTAATGATGATTTCAGAGGAACGAAACATTGTATTTTAAATTTAATACCGCCATCTTGTAGAGAAGAAAAAGTGACAATGGCAAGGTGAAATTAGTTTTCCACAATCTTTTTAAATAAAATCAGGAAAAAATGAAAACTATACGGAAAAAAAAAATTCTCGTTTTTCTTAAATTTTTTCCTGATTTCATTTAAAAAGATTTTGAAAAACTAATTTCACATTCCCATTGTCACTTTCTCAAAAATTTGAAATCCGACGTTTTTCAAATACGGACCTGCTTTTTTACCGTGTTATTGAAAAATTATAAACAGTATCGGTTTTAGGATGCCCAAAGATGACATAATCGCAAATAAAAAATCTAGGTTCGTATTTAAAAAACGTAAGTTAAGGATGGCCGCCTGAAGACGAAACGTCGAATTTCAAATTTAGTACCACCATCTTCTAAAGGGGAAGGAGTGACAATGATGAAGTGACATTTATTTTAAAATTGCTTTTCAAATAAGCCCGGGAAAAAAAAAACGATTTTTCAAAATTTTGGTTTTTTCCGAATATCTCCGGAAGTATTCGGAATCTTTCTAGTTTCAAAACGGTATTCTATTGGTCATAAAATTGCGCAACTTTGCCATAATTTAACCGACCCCGTATCTCTTACGGTTACCGAGATCCCAATGATGAGGCTCAAATTTGGGCCACCCTGTATATCTGGAAAACGAAGCATTTCCGGACACATGTTTATCAAGAAAAAAGTTTTATTTTCACGAGATCTACCATCCCTAGAAGTTTGTAACAAACCTTTCGTGACACCCTGTATATGTCTCCTTTTTTGTCCGATGTGTTAAAAAAGAAAAAAAAATGGTTCGTTTGGAACATGGGAATTTGACAATCAGTGATTTTTGATTGGTGCAAAATATGCCGCAAAATTCAAATATTTTTTTTTTTTTTTCAATTTCTGGCTTCAAGATTTTTTTAAAAATTAACTAACTATACTTTTATGTAGTACATAAAATACACTTTCGTTACAGATAAATTATATACCTAATTTTGATTGAGTGCAAGAGGTCCATTGAACGTGTAGTGTAGTGTTACAACTGTAGCCTTGGGTAAAAAACCCTGAGAGAAAAATTGTTATAACACACTGTATTTGTAACTGAACCATAGCGAGGCACTTCATGAAGAGACAGAATCAGAAAATGAAATTTAAATGTAACTTAAGGTTTAAAGTCAGGCCTATAGTTTATTACAGCAACGCGAGATGTCAATGCTGTCGCCCCTATAGTGTGCCCTAACTTGACTGTCAAAAAAAAATAGAAATCTTCATTTGGTTAAATTGTGTGATGGAAAGTTTTTTCTTTTTTTGGCGGAAATTTGAAGTATTATTCTGTTTTACATAAACAGGGTTGTAGTTTCGACCAACGCAAATAATTTTAAACGTTCATCCGTCGGATTTTTTTCTAAACAGTGTAGCTACGGGCGTATTTCCAACTATTTTTGTAGTAGCGAGAAAACTACAAGTTCAAAAAATTTGAAAAAAATATATGTTGCGTAGAATTGCAATAGTAGTTCGTAATAAAAATAATGGGAAACTTCATCTATTCGTTTTGAAATAAATGGTGAAAAACTACTTTTTTTCAGTTTTTGCGATATAACTCAAAAATGGCGAGTCAAATTTGCTTAAAAAAATTATGGATTAAAGTATATCGGTAACCATAAAACATATTTTTTTTGGAATTTTTGAACACAAGGTTCAGAAAACAGGGGTTGACTTTAAACCTTAATAAATCTTCAATAGCGAATTTACTCGATAAAACTGTAGCTCTTGAAAATTATAGTAATAAGAAAATTAAAATTATAATGTATCTATGATAATCAATAATTAAATTAGACAAAATCAGATAAAGCTTTCATAGTAAAGTGCCTCGAGTTTGCAAAGAAAATTTAAGGTTATTAGGTTATATCTCACCTGTTGGAATGGGTTTTGTTTGCCTCGAAAATACTTTGGAAATTGGTATGGATTCGAAATCCTGGAGTGAGTGAGATGATCTTTACTCTACTCTTTAGGGCAGCTTTTCACTAATGATTAAATAGAAAAGGTCAGAATCCACTGTGGGAAAACACGTGCAAACCAAAGCTTACCACATGGATGGTTGTAAAAATCCGAATTAATCGGCGGCTTTATAGCACTTCACGGAAACGTAACGTACGTAACGTAAGGCAACTCAATGTGCCATAAATTCAATGATTGAGAATATTAAGGTCAAAATCCCACAAAGGCGAAGACAAAATTTAACTCTTCAGAAAGACCTTACCAAATGTGAAAAGAAATCTGCACCACATAAAATTAATTAGCTGACCTGAAGGTAGGGATTTAGAGATGAGAATGAAGAATAATGACAAACGTCAAAAATTAATCGATAGAATTTTTACATACCAAAAATTGCACACAACAATAAAATCACAGAAAAATTACAGCAGCTGACGACTAATGATAATAACAACAAGTAATTATCCAATAGAACAATCATAATTTGAAGAATACGACACTGAGTAAGCAATCCGTGTTGCAAAACGTAAGCGCTTACTAAGAATTGATGATCCCAAAAACATTACTAATCGAAAGCCAATTGACAAAAGGGAACGACATTTCACCAGTCAGCTGAGACACAAATCAAGAGTGACATGACTTAAGCGTCAAGTGTCATTATAAAATAGAGAGCAATAAGAGCAATGCGGGGGTTCATGGAACCAAAGATGGAACCTGATGCAGAACGAAATTCGGTACCGAGTTCAGCAACCGAATAGCATACGGTACACACTTTCAAAACGGATCACGATTTGGGAAATATAACCCTAGAATAATTGATTTGTTCATATTAAAATTGAATTTTGAAATGGAATCAAAATATTGATTAAAACCGAGGAAAATCATTAGTCGTCACAAGTGAAAATAGAATTTAAATATTGAAAATTAGAAAATTTACAGGATCTGCAACTACTGTAATTGTTGTTGAATTTTAATAGAGGAAAATGTGAACAAATTCAAAGGAATTTTGAATGGAAAACTGAAAATAGGTAAGAAATAGTTAATGTCAATTTTGGCACTTCACAGTTTTCAATGCCGTCGTTCCAAGATAAATCGTTATCGATTATTTCTGACAGTTTGCAAACTGTTCATGAATGTCATTTTTACATTTTTATAAAGTAAAAAATTGGAGTGTGTGCATCTGATATCTTTTAAACTTAACAGAACTCGAAAATGGCTCGTTGGATTTTTTTGTGCCAATGATAATTTTTGTTTAGAATGTCCAGGAGCACAACATATCCAAATTTCATACAATTTCAAGATTGGTGCTTTAAAGGAATTTTGAATGGAAAACTGAAAATAAGTATGAAATAGTTAATGTCAATTTTGGCACGTCACAATAGATTTTCAATCTATCTGCCATGCATGCTCAATCGCAAATAGGTCGTCCTAAAAACTTTTCTCTGTAAAATAAACGAGAAATTTATTTTCCCTTTGCTGAAGAATAAATTCCAATTGATTTTTGCTTCAATTAAGCTTTTTTTCCCGGAATAAAAACGCTAATAGAGTTGTTTTGATTTTCGTATCCTATTGCAGGCATTATTAGTTTTTAATATGTTTTGCCTACTCCTCGTGTCGGCGCTCGTAGTCTCTATCCTTATACACAACAACATTTTTTAATGAGCTGCGCAGTTAACTGTTGTGATTCGTCAACAAAAATTATCGTTTTGTTGGCGAAATATAAAAATACTGTTATTTTTATGTTCTATTGAAGGTTTGATGTAGGCTTAATTTTATACAACTTTTCATCGTTCCGAATTTGATTAACAACAAAATCGATTTTCGGAAAAATCCAAGTACAAATAAACGGCAATAAGCTCGAACTCGTGAATGAGGTCGTCAAATTTCACAGGGAAGAGGCTTTACAATGTCAACAGAATTGGAAGCAGGGTGTTGACAACAGGTTGCGGGTCAGTCTTGATGCTCGCCTAAAATGGCGATACCTTTCTAATAATGGCTGTTTTCAAATCGTGTCTGCAGTAATGGGCTCTTTTACTAATTTCTGATACTGGCATAATTGGATGAAGAAACTAAAAATAGAATTTTCTACACCCTTACTTTTGAGAAACTTGTTGGAGTTCTTGTTGAGAAATAAAATAAGAAAGAAAACTCTTTGAATAAAAACAAGGAATTTATCCGCACTTTGTTACAACTTGAACTTGGACAGTGTTGCCACTCATTGTCAGCATTGCAAATTTGTAATATATTATATTTAATTCTAAAATTTAAACAAAACACCAAGAAAAATAGTTGAATTAATTACTTAGTGATTCAAGAGTTTATATATTTTTTTAAATTATTATCAGACACAATTTAAATTAAATTTTTGTATAATCAGTTTTTTTTCATGACACACTACAACTGGCAACAGCGAAATCAGAACTTTAAGCCAGCGGCCACCGGAACAGCTGTACGTGCTTTGTCGATGGAGTCTTCTTAAATTTGATTGGAAGAAGATGCTTATATCGTCTATACGTCATCGTCTGTCACGTTTAAGGGATTTTGAACTTTTCCACTTTTTAAGTGCCTGTATAACTGTAAACTCATTTGAAATCATGAGTCTCATTTCTTTTTATTTAGATACTGTATGTTGCCTATTCGTTTTCTGCAAACTTGATTACAATCCAGTGATCCAGTAGGGACCAAAACTTCGTGTCTTAAAAATAAATACTGACAATGGAATACCGAAATTGTAGTTTAACTATTGATATCAATATGTTTCAGTCTTTTGTCGTCGCATTTTCCTAGTAGATGTATGGAAGTTTGGTTATCTATTTAATTTCCAATTTTCGACTCCATAGCATTTATGAAGCAGCAGTTGCTACTCCAACTTCGATTTACTTCTTCTTCTTCTTCTTCTTGAACAATTCCTATCCATTTTTTAGTGTCATGAAACGATACTGCTCCCACTGCAATGACAACATAATCTCCAAGTTTTCCCCCGATTAGTTTTTCATCTGTATCTTCAACTTCTTCCGATTCCACTTGATTGTTTTGATGATACTGTAAATGTTGTTCATTCAGAACATTTTCTTCTACTTCTCTAACAATACTTTCTTCATTCCTTTTTCTCGTGGTCAGATTCAAATTCAAATCTATCTCTTCTTCTCCCTCCTGAATTTGTGATTTCTGGTGAACCGATTCTCATCAAATCTGACTCCATGACTTCTATTGATTTTCTTCTCTTTGGGACAACATAATCTGTATCATAAAGTTTGTGAGGCTTTCGCGGCCCAGGTTTATTGATAAGGTGTTTTCATCCGGGCTTGATGGCCTTCGTAAGCTAGCATCCTCAGAGGTGCTTCCATATCTGATTCTGGTAGCAGACTGACGCGTTACCGACCATAAGTTGTATTTATGTGTGAGTGGATGTGGTGGGGGAGGGGCGGGGCTCCGCGACACGTGGCTAATCTCAAGTTTCTCTGTACTCAGTGGGATCTTTCCTGCGTTTTTGAGGATCGGGTCCCAGATTTGGCTAAGTTTTAGTGTTTCTTCTTTCCTTTTGAGGTTCTCCGTATGATTGTGGATTTCTATAGCTTCATGTACAAAACGATTGTGGTATCCGGAAATCGGTGCAAGAAGCTTGACCTCACCAAAGAGTATTTTGTGATTCCCTTCACTAAGCGCATGTTCCGCAACTGTCGATTTTTCCGATTGTCCTAGTTTGCAGTTTCTTTTGTGCTCGTTCATCCTAATTCCAATGCACCCTTTTGTCGTTCCTATGTATACTTTACCACATGTACATACATGGTATACGATAGACTCCACCGCTTGACAGTGGGTTCCTCTTATCCTTGGCTGATCTGATTGATTGCTGTATTTTCCTTGTTGGCTTGAAGATTGTTTTTTTGTTGTGTTTCTTTAATCCTATGTGTCACCCGAGAAATGAAAGGCAGATATGCATTAGCCACCACTGGTTGTTCATCCACGTTTTGTCGTGTGGCAGTTTTGGGTCGCATGGCCCTGTCGATTTCAGATGTAACCATTGTAACCATTTGATAGAAAGGCCGACTTGAGGTGATTCAGTTCTTGCTCGAGATGTTGTGGCTCACAGATGTTCCGAACACGTTCTGTTAACGTTGTTATAATTCCACGTTTTTGCCTTGGATAGTGGTTTGAGAGTGCATGCAGGTATCTGTCTGTGTGTGTAGGTTTTCGGTACACCGTGTGACTTAGTTTTTCTCCAGATTTCTTTATGAGCACATCTAAGAAGGCGATTTCTTTTTTTTTCTCCATTTTCATGGTGAATTCTATGCTAGGATGTTGCGCGTTCAGGTGGCCTAGGAACTGGTTAAGCTTCTCAAAAGATTCGATAGCTTTCCTCTCGAAATCCTCCATAAAGAATTTGGCTATGACCGGGCTGAGCGGACTTCCCATAGCTACACCGTCCGATTGCTCATAGAAATCGCCGATCCACAGGAAGTAACTACCAGTGAGACATGTCCGGAAAAGCTCAACTATATCATTGGGGAAGGTACTTGATATCAAGTCAAGAGATTCTGTCAATGGCACTTTTGTTGATAGGGACACAACATCAAAGCTGACCAGGATATCCTTAGGTTGAAGAATAATATCCCTAATTTTCCGGACAAAGTGAGTGGATTCCTTGACGTAAGAGCTAGTTTTTCCTACATGCGGTTGAAGAAGCGATGCAAGATGTTTCGCTAGGTTGTACGTTGGTGCTCCAGGTGCACTCACTATAGGTCTTAGCGGGACTTCCGGTTTGTGAATTTTGGGTAGGCCGTAGAGTATCCCTTAGAACAGTAACCCCTCATGTAGCTATTTTAGTATATGAAAATTTGCAACCCATCGAAAATCTTTGTTTTTCTAGTCTATGCTTCGCTCCAAACCACTAATATAACTGCATCTTCTAGAAATTTGGTTAAATTTCTGTTTTCTAAACAAACTTCAGTCGTAGCTGCTTTCAATCAAAAAATCTTATCCATTGATGTATTCGTTTCAGTTCATTTTTTCAGCAACACCGTTCTGGTATGGTGTGTAGGAGATCTTATACATCATCCCATTGGATACCATTCTCCTTGAAAAATACTCGAACCTCCCATGATATGAGAAACGTTTCACGTCGAAAACGTAAGGATTTCCAATTAAATTTTACTGTGGTCATACCAACATGATCTTTAATGTTGGAGAAAACGTCAGCTTTACTTGACATTGTATAGAAAACAGTGAAAAGTGCAAAATTGTCAATCACGGTCAAGTACCAAAGACATTACTGCAAAATCAGAATGAGCTCGATTCTATTGAATCATCAAGTTTACCTCATGCATCTTCAAAATCTTTTCTGCAATAAACACTACTTTTTTTTGCTCTGGTTTACTTTACCATTTTGATACTCAATTTTGCATGCATCCAATCTGCATGCAGAATTGAATTTTTATCCAGAAAATCCGATAACTTGCTCTATATTTCTTTTCCTACTTCAACTTTTCTGAGATCATTGACCCATACATTCTCATTAACTTTTAAATCTGAGAGCTCTTTGGTACGATGATACCTATTATAATTCCGCCTCATATTTTCTCTATACTTTTCCCCCCTTTGGAAAATTGGGCTTGTATCAATCGTTTGATTAAGGAATTTAGTCAACATTGAAAGATGAGAACGAATCTTCCTCTGCTGGAGTGAAACTATTTTTCAAAGGAGTGTTACGGTATGCTAACAAAGATACATAAATCATCACTTTTTTTTAATAAGTTTCTCATAATTTTCAGGAAATGCAGTTTTTCTCAAATTTTCTTGACAATGCAACTGCAATTACGAAATGAATTAGAAAATGGAACATTTTGTTTATTGGCTTGAGGTGTACAGAAATCCCGTTACTAGATACGAAATGACCTGAAAATTCTAAAGACTCTGCACCGAAAAGACATTTTTCTTTATTCAAGATTATGCCATCTTTATAAATTTGAGTTGAAACTTCATTCAGTATTTTATTGTGCTGTTCAATTGTCGGTGCAAAAATGAGAATATCACCAATATGAAAAATTCTCGGAAAAATTACTTGATCCAGTCCTTTTAGAATTTTATTTATTAACATGTAAAAATACTCGGGTGCACAAGTTATTCCGAACGGTAACCTTTTAAATTTAAAACGGCCAAATGGTATTATGAAACGAGTTAAATCCTCACATTCTTTATCCAGTTGAATTTGATGAAATCCAGAACTAAAATAGACCCCTGAACTTGAGCCAGAATTCTATCGAGTTTACCAATAGGAAAATGGGTGCGCTTGACAACTTTTTTAATTTGGTGTAGTCAACACAAAGACGAATTTTATTATTATCTTTTCGAACAATATGGGACCATGGAGTATGATATTCAACAGATTCTATAATATCTAATTTCTGTAACCATTCAAGTTAATCTTTTAGAGGTTTGAGTAATGGAATGGGTACAACACGTGGAGCTGATTGTATAAATGGCTGAACATTTTCTTCAATCTTAATTTTGAATTCTATTTTAAAATTATCCAGTTGATCGAAAATTTTATGGACTTTTGCTTAATTTGTTCCAATTTAAGAAAATTGACTTTTGAAGCTAATCCATCACCAAAGCGCAAAATGTTTGAATCTATTATTGCAGATCGACCTAAGATTGGTTTACAATCAATGACATAGATGTCACCGAAACATTTATTTCTAGAATTACTTAATGTACCTTGCAAAATCCCTAACATATTCAGTCCCTTGCAGAATCAGAATGAGCTGGATTCTCTTAAATCATGAAGTTTACCTCTGAATCTTTTCTGCAATAAACATGACCTCTTTTGCCCTGGTAATAATTGCTTTTCCATTTTGATACTCAATTTTACTGCATCCAATCTCCACACAGAATTGAATTTTTATCTAGAAAATCCGATAACTTGTTCTATATTTCTTTTCCTACTTCTACTTTTGTCTTTGTTATCAAATCATCCTTTTGTTCTCCAGACTTTGTTATTCTTATCTCTACTACTTCATCAAGGATTCTAATTTTTGAAATTTGAAATTAACATACGGCTACTAGTAATGTAGTAAACAACACAACGCCTCCTTTGCTGTGATAGTCAAAGTGGCTAAAAGACATGGAATTGACGACACTACTTGTAGGTGGATACGAAGCATGCTCCAGAGACCTTGAGGTATAGTATTTTTAATACCTATTTGGAAGTACCAGTCGTTCTAGTGATTTAACGTATGTGGCTTCTTGAACATACAAATACAATTAGGTTAGTTGATGTATTATCAATCAACGTTCGTTTGTGTTGGTAATTTTTTGTTTCATCTGATCCGTGATGGATAAATAAGGATGGGGCTATTCCAAATGAGTAATAAAATTCTGCAACTTGAAGTATTCAAAGTTCAATAGCCGATAATAATCAAATTTTTGAATATGATCATTAGTTGCTTTTTAAGTTGATATCAATCAAAATTTCTTCTTCCGCAGCTTCTAATTGGCTCTAAAAAAATTAGCCAATGGATCAAGAGCCAGATAATCAAAATTTGAACTATCACCGGCTCTTGATTCTTTGGAAAACCTTCCTAGAGCCAATCAAGGAGCCGGTAATAGTCAACATTTGAACTTTTATCAACTCTGGATTTGCAAGAGAATTTTTCTAAGAGCATTCAAAGCTCAAGAGCAGCTCCTAAGTTGATTTCTCTTATATTTTTTCATTAAAAGGGTAGGGGGGACTAATAGTAATATTTGCTTAGAGGGGCCCAGTGCATCCAAGCTCCGCCACTTGACAGAATAATTTCAATCGACCTACTGAATGCAGACTATGTGAAGAAGAAGACGAACACAGCTTCCCACATATGTGACTGTGTGGTCCTATCACACAAAAGATACAGACTTTTCGGAGCACTGCAGACCGGGGATAGACTACCGCCTGAAAATCTAGTCCAAGGGCTAGTAGGCCAGGAATAGGACTCTTGTAGGACAAGAAGGTAATTGGGGTGCACGATAAACCAACAGGCTGCAAGGCACGAAAAGCCACAGCGCCTAGATTTCCCCTACAACCAACCAACCAATGTGGCGAACACTGACACATGACTTAGGTCGTTGTAGACAACACAAGACTGTTTATCTTCTTCTGTCGATTCTAGTTGTTCTTGAACTCTCAGTCGACTCTTATGTCCATAACATCCGCATATGGTACAATATGTTACTTTCAATAGTGAGTGATTTGCTTTTGCCGTACTCACTGAAGCAAACGATTTGACATCATAATGTCTAGAATCTTCCTTTTTGTCCGCTTTATCTAATAACCAAACTTGAAATGCGCCCGCATTCTTGATCAGTTTGTCAAAACATTATTGAGGTTATGTCTCATGTAAACAAAGGCCAATTACAAGATCTTGAAAAAAGGTGTAGATATTGCAAAAATAAAGTCACGTTTCCGCTTGATTGTGTAGTTTGCAAGTTGAGCTATCACCCAAGTTGTGGGAAACAGGCAGGAGTAGTGACCAACGAAAATCTGGTTACTTGTTGTACTACGCGTACAGAAAGACAGGTTAGAACTGAGGAAAAGCATTCAAAAACTGAGAAAATGGACGAGAAAAAGATGAAAACACTAATTCAAACCATGTTTAAGGTAATCCTCTGACCCCCTTTTCACCAGTCATTCCACACAGAGATTGGCGAACTCAACAGTCAGTCCAGTTTCTGTCAGACAGCTTTGATGAACATAAGAATGCCATCAATGAGGTGAAGTTTTCAAAAAAGGAAAACAGTCAGTTAAAAGAGCGTGTGAATATTCTTGAAGACAGATTAAAACACCATCGAGCAACTAGATAAAGCAAATAACCTAATTGTTGCAGGAATCCCCAAAACAACAAGATGAACCAAAGAAAATCGTAGAATAAGTTTTAAGTGGCATGAAACTGAGACTACAGGAAGATGATATACAAGAAGTTTACCAGACAAGTGAAAAGAATGATGCACCGATACTAGTTAAGCTAAGGAATCAAACAGTAAAACAGGCGGTATTGAAACAGGTGAAACATATTAAAGGAATAAAAGTAAATGAATGTGGACTGTTGGGAGGAAGCAAAAATATTTTCTTCAACGAGGACCTGACACTTAAAAATCAACTCCTGTTCAAGCAAGCCAGAGAATGCAAAAAAGGATCAGGAATGAGTAAGACTTAATACTGTGAGTCAGTCTTCACTGTGATACAAAAACGAAACCAAAAAAAAACATTAAATCGCTAAAAGTGCTTGAAAATCTGACCATTTTGTACATAAATATCAGAAGTTTAAGAAATAAATTAAATGATTTAATGATATATTACTAACTAGTGGGAAAACTATCCATCTGTGAGCACTATCACAGAAACCTGGATGTACCCAAATGAGCAAGATAGTTTTAATATACCTTTATACAATGCAGTACACGATTCCAGAAATACTCGAGGAAGAGGAATAAGCATTTATATAAGAAATGAGTTGAGCTATATACAGAACGAGCAACGTATACCAAAAATTGAGGACTGCAACATAGTATCTGTTTACCTACCCATACAAAACCTTACTGTCTATGCAGTATACAGAGCACCAAAAAACAAACACGAAATAATAATAATAATAAATAATAAATTTGTTTATTGACATTCAAACATTACAATTTCAAATAATACAAATAGCAATTCTTTTAAGGTTGCCTATATGAAAACATGTAAATGGCAATAAACAGACTCACGTTTGAAGTGTTACACACTTGTTGTGAGAAGGTTGTTTGTGAAGGAATACTTCACAGTTTTATAGTCCTAATCGGTTAGAAAAGTCTTGATCGGTAAAAATGTCTTAATCGAGGATAACGTCAATTTCGAGTTTTTTAAGTCACATTCGAGAATATATTTGCCACATCATATCACTACAGAACACTTTTTTCAAGTCACTTAGATTATATTTTTAATAAGGTCATTTGCACCTTTAATCCAGTTTTTAAATTCCTTTTTAAATTTTTGAATTTTTCTTTCACCTTTCACATAATCTGGGATAATGTTGTACAATCTAGGAGCAATATAGCCAATATGTCTAGTCCCTATTGTTTTATTGGCTCTTGGAAGTTTAGACTTTTTATTAACTACATTTCTTGTTTGGTGCGGGTGACTCATGACTTCAATTTGTTCTTTATTTTTGAAAATCCTTAAAGCTACCTTTTCACACATTAACTGCCTGATATTTAAAAGTCCGCTTTCATTGAATAGCTTTTCTGTGGAATATTTTCTATCTTTGTTGAAGATTACTTTAAGGATCCATTTTTGAATTGTATTTAGTTTTGAAATATTAAAGTCATTAACGCCATTAACCACTTGAGCTTTAAAATGAACCAGATAATTTTTCACTTATGCGTGTTTTCTCTGCAAATTTCACTCGTCCTACGGACTCGTGAAATTATAGAAAACACGCAATCGTGAAAAATTATCGGTAATTTTGAAGCTCTCGTGGTATTATCCCCGATAATAAAAATAAGAATAAACAACTTTGTTTCAGCAAATTTCAAGTTTGATGAAAGGCAATATGGTTTTCAGAAAAACAGCAGTACCCTGGGAGCCACAGTTGATTTATTGGAACGTATATCAAGTAAAATAGACAAAAATCAATATGTTGAAAAAAGCCTTTGAAACAGTTGACGTTGATCTACTGCTCCAGAAGCTCTATAAAATGGGACTTACAGGAACATGCTATAATCTCCTGAAAACATATTCAACTGGAAGAAAACACTACACAGTTGTAAATGGTGAATGTAGTGAAGAAAAAATTGTTAAAGTGGAGGTCGCACAGGGGTCAGTACTGGGACCGCTTCAGTACCTACCTTTTATATGTGCACAGTTTAAAGCATGTGGGGCTGAAATCTGACTACATTATGTTTGCTGATGACACTGTCCTAATGTACTCTGGAGAAAATAAATATGAAATTGAAGAAATCATCAATGATGATCTTGGACTATACTATGATTGGTTATGCTATAAAAAAAATAACTGTTAATGTGGAGAAAAACGGTGTATTTTTTTTTTTTTTTTTTTACGGATATGCGCACTCGCAAGGAAATGTCCTATCACGCTCGAGAAGCGGCAAGTGCGCGGAAATGTCGGTGTATGTTGGTCTTGAAACGGTTCAGGTTGTAACCTGCAGGGAAAACCGTCGCAGGGAGTTTATTCCACAGCGATGCTGTTCTCCAGAGATATGAATTCTGATATAATGAGGTTCTTGGTACCTCTAGTTTGACAGTAAATTCATGGTTACCGTCTGTTTGACGGGTTCGCCTGGTAGGTGCTACTCTCGGTGGAATCATACGTGCCAACTCTTCAGAGCATTTTCCGTGATAGTACCTGTAGAAGAGAGATAAATCGCCCACAGATCTGCGATGTTCGAGACCATCCAAGTTACGAGTAAGTACGGGGTCATTGATCAGCTTGATAGCTCGTTTTTGCACGGTATTCAAAAGCATTAAGGTATGTTTGGGTGCTGCACTCCATATATGTGAGCAGTACTCCATAGTTGGTCGAATCTGGGCTTTGTAGAGTGTCAGCAATTGGCTTGGTGTGTACAGATGTCTTGTACGAAATAGCACCCCCAGCTTTTGGGAGGCCCTTTTAGCAATATCTGCCACGTGACTGTGCCAAGACATGTTGGTCTCTGCAGTAACCCCCAAGATGTTCAACTGAGTCTGTAATGTGACAGCACTTCCAGATAGCATGATGTTTGGCTCACCGGTGCTGGTCTTTTTTGAAAACAGAGCTGCTTGGGTTTTCTGCGCGTTGAACTGTACAAGTATATGTTGATTTATCAAAAAGGCAAGAGACAGTCAGCCATATGAATAAAAATAGAGCATTTGCTTCTAAGCAAAAGGTAGAAGTATAAGCAAAAGCTGCAAGTAAAAGGTAGAAGTGGAAGCATTTACTTCATATCATATGAATAATGAAGACCTTTTACTTGCGAGCATATGCTTCAAAGAAATGAAGTGAAAGATATTACCTGTTGTACCTGTTGCTTGAATCTAAGACTTGAATGCCAAATTAAACTACCAGAACGATAATATCAATGGATACATAGGAAGTGGTAGTAAAAAAACGCCAATCATGGAAGAACGCAAAGCCACCGCAAGCGGACAACGCACCATTATGGAACCGTTGATTGGTGGTACACAGTCACACAGATGGGTCGAAGGTAACGGAAGGAGTCGGTCTTGGAATAACTGGACCAAACTTCAAAGTTTAAACTCTCATTTGCAATGGGCAAAACGTCCACAAAATTTCAAACTGAGGTTCTGGCCATAAGCATCTGTGCCCAAGATTGTCTTAAAAGAGTCCTTTTAAGAGAGCACATTTACATACTGTCCGACAGTCAAGCGGGTCTAAAGGTTCTAGAACCCAATCAAGTGCAATTTTCCGTTAGTTTGGGAGGGTAAAAATATCCTTAAGCACTTAACTTAGGAATAAAGTGAAGAGGGCAACGAGGAGGCGGGCTGTCTCACAAAGCAAGGCGCTTTAACACCTTCTCAAGGCTCAGTGGCTTTCTGTGTACTAATGAAAAGCTACGTCTTCAAGAAATTAACAGATCAAGAAGGTTCATATATCTGAGATCTGAACAGGTTCTTGACAATAAACAGAAGAGACATTAGAGAAGTCGTTGGTCGACTGCTCAGTGGGCAGTTTCTGGTGAAATCACCTAAAAACAATAGGTAAATCAGTTTACGATTACTGCAGATCTTGCGAAGAAGCATTAAAAACTACGGAACAATTAATCTGTGAATGCCCTGGTCACTTCTGCGAAAGGCTGAAATACCTTGCTTACACCCCAAGAGGTGGGTACTTTACCACCCAGGAAGCTGGCCTCCTTTGGAAGGAGCCTACAAATCTTGAACACTAGAGCAGCTGGAACAAGCTATATAGACTGCTAATGCAATCTACAATCTACAAAAAAATGGGACATAGGAATATTCGGAAATAATTTACCAAAATAGTAAACATACATCTGCTCTGGAGCAGATGCATTTTGCAAAGAGTAAATGCTCCCCATTTGAAGCAAATACTCTCTTTTATTCATAAGAAAAAGAGTATTTGCTTTTTCCTGGAGCATTTGCTTCCGACTTTTAAGTATAAGGTTTTGCTTGAATCTTTATTCATACTGGATGAAGCATTTGCTTCAGATTTTGCGAGAAAAAGCAAATGCTCTTTTTTATTCATAGGGCAGAGTGTGATCCAACTATAAAGCTAAATCAATTAGAGCTTAGAAGAGTGCAAGAGTACAGATACTTGGGACTAGTGATATCAGATAAATTAACTTCGCAGGGACATATAGAAAAAGTCATACAAGAAATCACTCCATTTATAGGTATAATAAGAAGGTGTATCCAGTAACAGTATCCACCAAATAAGCACAAAAACAAGACACTTATTCGGCTGTATGAATAAAAAAGAGCATTTGCTTTTTCTTGCAAAATCTGAAGCAAATGCTTCATCCAGTATGAATAAAATTTCAAGCAAAACCTTATACTTGAAAGTTGGAAGCAAATGCTCCAGGAAAAAGCAAATACTTTTTTTGTTATGAATAAAAGAGAGTATTTGCTTCAAATTGGTGGCATTTACTCCTTGCAAAATGCATCTGCTCCAGAGCAGATGTATGTTTACTATTTTTGTAAATTATTTTCGAATATTTTTATTTCCTATTTTTTTATTGATTGTAGATTGCATTACGAGTCGTCACAGCTTGTTCCGGCCGCTTCAGTGTCCAAGATTTGTAGGCTCCTACCAAAGGAGTCCAGCTTCCTGGGTGGTAAAGTGCTCCCCTGAGGGGGTGTTGGCAAGATATTTCAGCCTTTTGCAGAAGTGACAAGGGCATTCACAGATTTAGTGTTCTGCAGTTTTTGTTGCTTGTTCGCTAGATCTACAGTAATCGCTGTCTGATTTTCCTATTGTTTTCAGGTAATTTTCTGTTCTAAAGCCGCGTACAGTCCGAATTTCCAACACTAGCCAACGGCACATGTGAACCATGTTGGAACGCGTTGGTTTTTGTGTGTACGGCAGTGTAGACGATGTTCTCAAATCCTTTCCACTGCTCTCCAATTCCAACGCCAACGACAGTACATGTGGCGTTGGCGTTGGTCTACGTTGGAAATTCGGTCTGTACGTGGCTTAATGTCTCTTCTGTTCACCGTCAAGAAGTTGTTCAGATGCCAGATATGAACCTTCTTCATCTGTTGATTTCTTTGGAGACGTGACTTTTCATTAGTACACAAAAATGCTTTCGGCCTTGAAAAGGTGTTAAAGCGCCTTGCTTCGTGGAACGGTCTGCCTCCTCGTTACCCTCTTTACTTTATTCCTACCAGCCAGTTGTTTAAGGATATTTTTACCCTCCCAAAGTAGCTGAAAATTGCACTTGATTGCTCCTAGAGCCTGTAGAGCCGCTGGACTGTCGGACAGTGTGTAAATGTGCTCTCTTGAAAGGCCTCTTTTAAGACAAACTTGATGGGCGTAGATGTTTATTGCCAAAACATCAGTTTAAAATTTTGTGGAGGTTTTACCCATTGCTAATGAGAGTTTAAACTTTAAGTTTGTTCCACTTATTCCCTGACCGACTCCTTCCGTTAGCTCCGACCCATCTGTGTGACTTTGTACAACAATGATGTGTTGTCCGCTTGCGGTAGATTGGCGTTCTTCCATGATTGGCGTTCTTTCACAACCACTTCCAATCGAATGTCAAAGTCCATTGATGTTATCGATCTGGTGGTTAACTTTGGCATTCGAGCCTTAGATTCAAGTAACAGGTACAACAGGTAATTAATATCTTTTATGCACGAACGGGCGTAAAAGTGCACTTTTACGCCCGCATTTTAAGGCGTGAAGTAGTACTTTTACGCCCTAGGGCGCCTTTTATGCCCGCGGACCTGAAAGTTCCAAAATTTCAAAAATAAGCAAAAATTCGTCATTTTTTTTTGTCCAAAAAATACCAACTTTGTTCAACAAAACAAGCTTCAAGCTTTCAAGTAATAAGAATAATGAAATAAGCAATGATAATAAAATTCTACTTTAAAATTGAAAATAAAATTTTTACAATTTCTTTTAGGACCGGCCTTTTTCCACAGAAAAACACAAAAGAACTATTGCCTCAACATTGAATGAAAGCTCCATAGGGTGAATGGCTGATTTTTTTTTGCATTTTTCATATTAATGTATATGCCAGGAGAGTTTCTTCTACAAAGTACTGCTGCTCATTAACCTATGTTGGGCACACCAGGAAATAAAGGCATATGTTTTTTCATAGAGTCTTTTGGACTTCGAAGGTAATACATCTTCCTTGGCCTCTTCAACTGCCCAAGAATAAACTTGGGGAGGCTATTTTACTCCATTTTCAGACGTCAGACTACCATCATAAGAATACTATACACTTTACACAGAGTAGAATAATTATTTGTTTGTATTGTTCTGGGTTGCTATAATAGTTACGTGATATTTTTGTCAACAACTGCTTTCTTGATCATTTGACAAAAACTTACGACATGCGGTGAAGATGAAAATTTTTATTTTGAAATATTTTTGATCGATGTCATTACAAAATTAAAAATATATAATTTTTTGAATATGAAAACATGCTTATCGTGCATAAAATCTAATATGCACCTCGGTCAAAAAGAGCTTTAACGCCCTCAGCGTGTAAACAGCCCTCGGCTAACGCCTCAGGCTGTTACACACGCTGCGGGCGTTAAAGCTGTACTTTTTGACCTAGGTGCATAAATAACTATTACTTCATTTCTTTGAAGCATATGCTCGCAAATAAATTCATCATTATTCATATGATATGAAGTGAATGCTTCTACTTCTACCTTTTACCCGAAGCTTTTGCTTATACTTCTACCTTTTGCTTAGAAGCAAATGCTCTATTTTTATTCATACGGCTGATTGTATAACAGCTTTGTTGAACCTCACCTACGCTATTTAATAGCGTGCTGGGGCAGTGCTGGTGTTGGCCTCCTAAATAGGCTACAAAGACTACAAAATGAGTCAATCAAAGTGATCTTCTCCATGAATTACTACACCCCTAGTGACACTCTGTACAAAAAACTTCCATTTCTACAAGTGAAAGAGGTAAAAAACCTAGGACAAATAAAACTCATTTATAAAATTCAAAATAATTCACTAAAAACAAGAGTTGACCTAAAACAAAATAAAGACTTCCATAAATACAATGTGAGAAGTAAAGAAACAGAGTGTGTAATAATTTTCTAAGAACAAAAAAAGGACAAGACTCCCCAGTGTATAGAAGTGTGCAAGAATTTAATGCAGTACCTGAACACCTCCTAGAAGGTACACCAAAGACAGTGAGCTATAACGTTGTTGAATGTTATATACCAATTATTGGTAATATTTAAATGTTAACTAATTTTTTAAGGCCTCGATGCCAGTTATATGTATGTAACTGATTTGACGTCTGAAATAAATAATTTAAAAAAAAAATAATAAGAAAATGAGGTATATACATGACTCTACTCAGATGGATCATTCCATCGTGATTAGTTTTTAGGTAGCAGTTCCAACTTTCTAAAAAGTTCTTTGCAAGGCTTTCCACACATCGAAAGCTGTTTTATGTACTTTGATGTACTCTGTGGAGTAATAATTTTTACTATCAAATTTCCGCTCTGCTTTCTTTAATATCATATCCAACTTTTTTCTTCGATTTTTCTTACTGATACCGGCAGGGCCGCAACTAGGGGGTGGCGAACTAGGCGCCTGCCTAGGGCGCAGGAGTATCGGGGCGCCGAAGGCGCCTAGTTTAATCTATCCATATTATGGTAATTTATTTTGCTTGTGTTACATATCTCTCTTCAACCATCAACAATACGAATATCGATAGTAATCATATAAATTACTAGCTGTTGTCCGCGGCTTCGCACGCCCTATACAAATTTTGTAGGTATAGGGTGTAGGTAGCATTAGGTAATCTTCTTTCAAAGAGCTAAGGGGATAGTTGCGTCAGACAGATGGTCATGTAACTCTTATTTTTGCAGCACCTCTCTGTAAACCACATTTTTTGTTCTGCTTTTAGGCTGCAGAATATGAAGACTATTTTTTGACAGCTGACGTTAAATTTATTGAAGTGACACTCTCTTCTAATAGTTTTCTTCGCGGATCATATTTTGAACCGATTCCGAACCAGTCTGGAACTAATTCAGGACTATCGTAGAGCGCATGCCCAGTTATAGCTGGGTTCGGCTTGCTCACTCCGTGCACTCCGAGTGATTCCGTTTGCACTCCAGCCGTTAGGGTATTACCTTTTAGCTTATCAGATAACGGCTGGAGTGCGATCGGAGTAACTTGGAGTGAGCAACCCGAACCCAACTTGTGAATGGGTTCAGGTTCCTATTTTATCGCGAACAGTTTTGGAACCGAACAAAAGCTCCAGAACCTTGCTCCAGACTGTCGAATACGTGAACGAATTGCGAATGTCATGTCTCAAACTTGAAGTTAGCTTAGCCTGGGACCGGTGGAATTTGTTCAGAATCGGTTCCGAATCGCACAAATTTTTTTTTCACTGATTCTGCAAATGGAAATCGCTATGAATTTGATTCTGCTCGTCATATTTCTGAATTTGACAGCTGACGCGTCGTCTGTTTCTGTTTACACTTTTTTTCCCGCATTCCCGCACCATACCGTTTCTTATTTTTGGTTATTTAAGGCGATTGCTTAAGGCCATGTTGATATTATTTCTTAGTGAGCATCTCCAACCTATTACCTACCTGTTTGCAAAATTTCATCTCGATTGGTTCAGTAGTTTTGGAGATTTCGTGTTTAATCAGTCAGTCAGTGAGTGAGTGAATTTCACGTTTATATATATATAGATTATGTCACACAGTGCGCGTGCAAAAAGCAGCAGCAAATTGCAATGTCTATGATAAATTCAAGTATTGATGACGTAGCGCCCGAGGGGCTGATCACTCCCCGAAATCGTGTCACAAGTTCGTCCGAAATCCCCGAAATCTTTCCGAAATCCTATCAAAATCCCCGAAATCCTTCCGAAATCCATGAAATCACTCCGAAATCCGCCGAAATCCCTCCGAAATCTCTCAGAAATCTTTCCTCAGACCTAAAAATCCCTCGCAATTGGCCCACAATTTATAAATCGGTCAGCGCGGCCGTTTCTCAGTTTATACTAATACACTTTCGAATATTCTTATAAGATAAGTAACAGTCGAAAATCAAATTAAAATATTTGCGAAATCACAAATTTTCCGATATCACCCAAAATTCTTCGAAATCACTCGAAATCACCCGAAATCCGTCGAAATCACCCGAAATCCTACCGAAATCACCCGAAATCCCTCAAAATCGCTCTAAATCCTAAATCTTGTCACATTTTTCCCCTAGGTAGCGCCCAACATTCGTTAGCCAGAGCTTCAAGTCGAGCTTTGATCCGACCAAACTGAGCAAGAGCACTGTAAGCGACGTGAGCGCCCTCTGCATGCTGCATGCATTATCTCTTTTGACTCTTTTTCATTTAGCCGTTTACGGAAACTATAATCGGGTTAACCCGATCAGCAGCTCAATGTTTTCTATCTTTCCTTAATGAATACGATTGAAAAAAGACAAAATACGTCTGCTGGCGATCGGGTTAACCCGACCATAGTTTCCGTAAACAGCTTTTACTTTTACAATAGCTTCGTTCGCGATAAGGATTCTGAATTAGTTCGAAACTATTTCGCATGCGCAGTTCAAGTGATGGCGTTCGCGGATCACAAAATTCCGAACGTTTAGTTACGGTTCTAGATTCGCGGATAAACCAGAATCGGTTCGGAACCGTTTCTGAACCAGTTCTAGCGGTCCTAGGATTTTAGCAAGAACTTCAGGATTGACACATAACGTTCTTTTACGTATTAGACAGTGTGGAGAACTCGTTCCAATTCAAAAATATATTGAAAAAATTTCAAGCAAAAACCTAAGCATCAAAAAATATATCTATTGTTACTTTTGAGAAGGCGGTGGAGGGGCGCCAAAATTTGGACTTGCCTTGGGCGCCGAGGGTTCTAGTTGCGGCCCTGGATACCGGCATCAAACATAACATAGTTCTCTTCAACAAAATTCAGCAAATTTTATTCATCTAAAAATACTTCCTCATTCATAATGACACCGAATGCTCTTAGGGAATTATATAAGAGGAGCAGTTTATGACGAACCCTTCTGCACAGTCTATAATTATTAAGATAATATGCAAATTTTCCCCGTCCTGGAGTACAGCCAATTAGGATGCAGTCCAAATTATTCATATGAACGTAATTAATCGAGCGAACCAATGTCGACGAGAACAAGCAGTGAGCTAAGAGGTGACCTTGACGAGGATAAAAACCCGCGATAGGATAGATAGAACAATTGCGACATTGTTGCATCTTGCAACATACAATCCTGCTGATTAGACTCAAGGTTGAGTTTTTAAGTTGGATGTTGAGTTTGGGTCCAAGCACAACTTGAAGTTTATAAGCTGAAGATGACCAACTTCTGCGTAAAGTTGGGGTTACCGATTTAGAATCTGTAAAAGATTACATATTTCGGATTGCATTTTTTCAAACATAAAACATTGGATCCTGTAAATAAATCACCCACCAACTCAAGTTTATGAATCCTCCGCAGTTAATCAATATTATTCAGATTCAACTGTTACTAAATGCCATTTAAATTCCTTGATTAATAGAGAAGGTTAGTTCCGTCCATAATCATAACATAAATAATACTATTTACTACCGAGTTATCCTTTTGCTCAATTAGGTCTAGATCCAACGGATTCGGAGGCCACCGTCATTGTCACCCAACGAAATTACTTAATCGCTTGACTTATATGAGTGGTTTGTTGATCGAGTGTATTTTAAAACTTGTAGTATTTTAAGTTGTATAGCTACCTAACCTATGGCTGAATGCGAAATTTAATTTTGGACTGGCCGTCGGGCTGCGACGCATTGTTTGTCACCAAGATTAAAATTAATTCAAACTATTTCCAGAATGGGCTTGAATTAGAAACTGTGCTGTGACCTACAAAATATAGATTTCAATTAGAGTATAAGTTTCGAAATACGGAAAAGTGTTTTACGGAAACATACTACTACATACTTAATTATTTAGCTCGCATGCACACAGCCTACCTCATTTTCTAGTAGGCAATTGATAATTATTATTCGATGTACTTGGTTCGAGTTTTTTTAAAAACATTCAATTTTTTATGTTTAATTGATGCATGTTGCGTTTATGTTATTTAGGGCCAAATTATGGACCAACTAGTAAAGGTCCTGGTTGTTACCAAGCAGGTGAATTCTATACTTTGGAAATAGAATTTACCTGCTTGGTAATAACCAGGCAGGACCATTACCAGTTGGTCCATAATTTGATCCTATATATCATAGACAATAAACTATCTGACTTGTTACTTTGTTAGTTGAAATTCAAGTTTGCAAGTTCAAAAATATACCAGAGATAATTAAAACAAAGTTAATTTGTGAATTTATTTATCTATTTCTTACGTTATATAGAAGAAGAAGAAAGTATTGTTGAATTAAATGCATAAATGAATATCGTCTACACTCTCAATATAATTTAGAATCATGCGCTTTGCGAAATGCTGAGAAAATCCTAAGGTCAGTCCGATAACCTTAGTAAAAAGTTTGCACATAAAAATTATTAAATTTAATTGGCAAATATAATGTATTGATAAATTTTGAATTAAGGAGCACCACCACCAAAATATTATTTACAATGTAAATTTAGCCAGCAATATTTTGATCCGATAATATTGTATAAGGAATTATAAAAAAAAAAGCCAACAACTGATAACACACTTTAAACCGCTGCAATATAACATAGCCAGAACAATAAATTCTAATTTTCATAAAATCTATTCAAATTTCCTCCGATATAAGCAACTGTGTGAATGCTCTACTTTACTTCCGGGACGTAACGTGTGCGAAATTCGAGCAATAACATCAGGGAAATGCAAATTTCGAATTGAAAATTTGAATTATATTCAGGCAATTTATATGTTATGCCTATTGACGAATAGTTCGTGTGTCTGATATAAATAATATTAACACGTTAACTGCCACCTGTAGAGCCGGCTACCAACTACTGACATGTATAGTATTTTTTAATCTGACTTGAAACACTAAAAAACCATCTAGTCGGCATACATCAAACAAATAAAGGACATGGGCGTCTAGGAATTATTTGGAAGTTTATTAAAGAAATCTAAAATCAGTTGACATTCGTTGTCACTATTAGTTAACATAAGTTGTCACCTATACTGGTATACTATCTAATTGGAGTATGTACAGTATTGCTATCACTACAGGCGTCACATAATTTTTTTTTTTTTTTTAATGGTGCTAATCAATGTCAAACAACACAACTAAATAATACGTGGAATAAAACAGCAAATAATGAATTAATTGGGATGACACTGATTATAGAAATCGCGTAGTCTAGTCAATAGGTTCATCTACATCGTTCCCGGGAGGACATAAGTAGCCCACCACAATAATTGAACCTTATATTTTGTACAGGGAAACTTATAATAGATTTTCTATGGAATTAATATAAGAGAGCGATGTGATGTTGAAATATCCTCGCATAATGCACTGTTTCAAATCAGAATAAAAATACTTTACCTGAAGCGCCGCACGAAATATACGGCGTATTTCGAAAATGTCTATCCATTTTTTTTTTACATTGACATGCTCTGACGGCGGTTCAGGTGGCCCAATAATAATATAGCCAATTGGCCGCAGGCTGTACAGGGTGTCAAATTCACAATTCTTAAAAATGCCAAGTGGCAGTTAACGTGTAACATTGTTTTTGCATCTTTGGGACAAAATAGTGGGATTTCATTAAGTAACCTGTTAACTTTTAAACCTTCGCCATACTACGGTTCTAAAAATTTCACCATACTACGATTGGTATTTGGAAGTATTCAAGAAAAGTTGCATTAAGTTGCTCGGCCTATTGTTTTTCATATAGAATCAGTTTTGTTCTTTTTTGGTTTCCATAGATTCAGATTATTCAGAATATATACCGGGGGGGTTTGGTACATCGTTAGGAAGATTTCAATGAGTGATATTTGGGGTCATTTGGAAGCTGTTTGACCATATTTACTCTCATGCAAAGTTTTTGAGATATCGCCATTTTTAGATATTTTGAATCCATGTATTTTAACACATAAATTGGGCTACATATTTTTTGTATCAATCATTCGGTTTTTCTCTCCGTATTTTTCCGAAAGAGTGCATATTAGGAATATCGGAAAAAAATTGAGAAATGTTGAAGTGTATACTACCAAAAAAAAAAACAATGTTTTAGGAACAATTCAAATATTTCCCAACAATATGTAAAAATGCTGATATCTCAAAAACGACGAAACTTTGCATGGGGTAAATGTGTTCAAACAGCTCCTAAATGACCCCAACTATCACTAATTGAAAACTTCCTATCGATGTACCAAACACCCTGTATAATGCGTCACAAAAAATTCTGATACCTGGATAGGTTTTTGAATAACTAATTCCAGATATTTCCAAAACTATTGAAAGAAACATTAACATATTATACATAATCTGAATCAGAAAAACGAGAACTTTAAGAATTTGGAAGAAAATAAAGTGCATTCCATTTAAAAAAAGTGAATATCAACATAGTTTTCTAGTTTGCGTTGCTCATTTGTTCAATTTTCGGCGGTTCAGATCAAATGCTACAACTTTTGTATTTACACCTTTTACCTATCACGTCTATCACCTGTAATTACAGCTGCAGGTGGGTGTCAAAATATATTGACTCACCCTGTACATTCCTGAATACCTGGTCGCTTGTAAGGAAATAGGGGTATAAGCAAAGAATTTGAACCAGAAGAAATTGTTAAACATTCCACTGTCCAAATGTCTCAAGTATTGAAAATGAAGATATTCAATCGCAGAGTGACAATGAACAAGAAAACATTGAATATACAGTGTTTCCACTTAAGTTCGCAGCATATGGGAAACTTTTTTATTGTCAATTTTACGAAAAAAAGTTATTCTTTATAAAAGTCTCTGCTTGTTGAAAAAATAATATTAAACTATTAAAACTTGAAATAGTATGTACAGGTTGTCCCACTAAGGTCGACCAGGTACGATATTATGGAAACCATAAACCTTACGTAACTTTTAAACGATTGCAGATATTGAATTGCGGTTTGCGCAAAAATGTAGATATTTTTTTGCTCTTTAAGCACAGCAATATTAAATTATATCATGTCATTTGGATTTTTCAAGAAAATTAGAAAAAACAGGATCTTGGGTAAACAGCGCCCTCTAGAAGACGCGATGGAAACTATTGGCCAAGAACGGAATGGTGTTCTCAATAAGAATGAAATTCTCTTTCAAGTAAGCCCAAATTGAATGAGTTTGGATAAGGGGTATGGAAGATACAGCAATTTTTAATAGTATATTATTCAACGAGCGGGTAATAATGGCTATTACTCACGAAGGATGAAGTTTGTACTACGAGCCGCAGGCGAGAAGTGTAATCATCCGAGTGAGTAATAGCCATTACCCACGAGTAGAATACTATAGGTACTTTTTCTATGATTAATAGATAATAGGCACGAGTTATGCGGTTCTTTATTTAATTTTCGTAACAACATTAGTTGATAATTCTGAAAACTGGAGGACAAAGTGAGGTTAGGTTAGCACAAGTCTTGTTTAAATCAGCTGTCAAAATGACTGATTATAAGGTTGAAGTATGTTGTCAACTTGTCGAATTTTCTGATTGGCTCTTAAATAGTGGAGTAATGAGACCAGGATATTTTCATTGGTTGAAAACAATTGAGTTCACATTGATCAATAGAAAATGGATGTATATCAGGCATATTATTCAATACTCATAGAAAAACTATTTTTTCACCAGCTTCCCCCACCCTTATTAGTGGAGATACGAAAAAATAGAGGTGGAGAACTATCGATAGTCACGACTATTGATAGTTATCGATAGTCGGGACCTTGACTATCGATAAATATCGATAGTTTTCGATAGTAATTAAATAAAAGTTATAAGCTAAAAGGAAAGATATATGTGTACTAAAAATCTTTGTTTCTAGGAAATAGCTAAATATTGAACTTTAACATCAACATCTGCAGAGGAATTCTGTAAGGAATAGAGATATTTTCGCATGATTTTCGCTATTTCCATTGAAGTCCCCTCTCTATTGAGTTCGAAAAGAGAGAAGAAGACAACAAGTGCCATAGCGATAGGGATAACGATCTCTATCCGTTACAGAATTCCGCCTCTGATATCTCATTTGCAGAATTTCTTTCTAAAACTAAAAATATGTTTCTTATTCCAAAATCCTAGAATTTTTGTACAAAATCATTATCATTACCATTTCAACAATTCAACATTTTTGGCTTTCAGCACAAAACGCGTTCAGACAAGATTATTTGTCACAAATAATGGCACCACGCACCAGTAGTGAAAATCCTTTCAGACCTTTCAGATTACTTTTAATAATTGTCAGAAAATTTTCCATTGTCCTTGAACAATAAAGCAAGGAAATCAAAAAAAGTTTCCAAACCAGTTAAAACTGTTCTGTTTTTCATTTTTGAAATTCAGTTTTGTGCACAAACGTAACTTTCGCTTACTAACGGGCGTGTCAGCCAACTATCGAACACTATCGATAGTTAAAAAAAACTATCGATGTATTTCGATAGTCAATACTATCGATAGTTATCGATAGCGCCATCGATAGTTCTCCACCTCTACGAAAAAAGCCTAATAACCAAACTGGCGCAAAAATTAATGAACTTTTGATTTCTGTTGTTAAACCAGTATCTTAATATAGCGATTTCTTGAGAAAATTTGAGTTTTTAAATATATTGACGTAATTGCGCCCCCTAGCGGTCATCTTAGAAACTTGAAAATAATTTCCATCGATTTCTCTTGGCCGATTTAGTGAAGAAAAAAAAATCCCGAAGCCGTAAGGTCTATGGTTTCCATAATATCGTACCTGGCCGACCTTAGTGGGACACACTAGGTCAGTTTCTGCAGAAATCACAAATCAGTCAAAGTGAATTTCATTGGTTGAAATTCGCTCTGACTGGTTTGTGATTTCTGCAGAAACAGATATCTTGGTTCCCATAAACATGTGTCCGGAAATAAGTAGTTTCTGAGATACAGGGTGTCAAAGTTTTAGAAAAAATCATTTTTTTAGCTCAAAAATCCCTTTTCCAAATTTTTTTTTCAAATTTGGCAGATTTGTTTGTTTGTGATAACGCAAGGTATCTTTTGACTGTAATATGACTTGCTCAACCTGAAAAAAATATCAAAGGTTTATAAAAATAGTGACATGCCATTTTTTTTCTACTTTTACCAAAAAACCCTGTATAATCTTCTATTTTCTGACCACCCTGTACATGCTATTTCAAGTCTTATTAGTTAAATACTATTTTTTCAAGAAGCAGAAACTTTTATAAAGAATAACTTTTTTTCGTAAAATTGATAATAAAAAAGTTTCCCATATGCTGCGAACTTAAGTGGACACACTGTATAAAAACAGGAACGCGTCTTTTCACATTCAAAGGAAAAATATTACCCAGATCCGTGAGCATTTATGGGCTAGAGGTCCCATAGGGAATTACATAATGCCTATAACGCAATGCTATAATTGTCTTTTATATGGACACACTAAAAAACAATGTCGTATGGTAAAGAAAAATGCCAAAAATAGAAAAGCAGCACATGTGGATCCATGAACGGAAAATACAATGAATTGCAACAACTGTAAAAGTGAAGAGCATAAATCTATTTCATGGAACTGCCCAGAATACATCGACAACTAGTTATAAGACAATATTGTCCCTAAATAGTATATACTCAGAAGGTAATGAGATCCTATTACAAGAACAAAAACCAGAAATTATAACTTTGAATGATACATGGCTGAAAAAAGACTACAATGTTAGGAGTGGCCAGTATAAAATTTGTTTACAAAATAGACAAGGCGGTAAGGGTGGTATTGCATGTCTAATAAAGGAATATGATTTATCCAATTACAATTTTCCAGGAAATCTTCAAGTGCAGGCAATAAAAATTACAAATCCAAATCAATAATCATTTTCTACATTCCAGCATCAACAAATATTAGAGATAGATATAGACAACATCCCCCATCCAAAACTAATTTTGGGAGGCTTTAATGGCCAACACGCTCTATGGGGAAGCTCAGTGGCAAACAATAATGGAAACTTTATACATGATATGCTAAATGAGACTTCTCTAGTGCTAAGAACCAGAATGGCAACACCAGGCCAAAATAAATCTGCGCTAGATATTGCTCTGGTATCTGGCTCCATGCTCACAGAAATGCAATGGAAAACTCTAGAGGATTGTGGAAACAGTGACCACTACCCTTTATTAATCTCCTTGAATGATGAGATCGAGACAATACAAATAAGGAAACTTAAAAGGAACATAGGAAGGGGAAAGTATAATGACGAACTATTAGCCAGATTCCTGAAAAATAATCCACTTTCATGCTCTGACTTAGAGGAAGGATAGGATACTGAAAGTTGCTGAGAAGGCAAGACCCAGATGAACAAGGGAATGAGGTGGTGGGATGCAGAATGTCAGGAGTGTTTAAATAAAAGGAAAAATGCTATGCATGATCGCAAAAATTAATATTAAGTAATTGAGAATTTTATCCAAGCAAAAAGAGTAAATGCGCAGACAAGAAGGAAATTTAAAGAAAAGAAAAATAGCAGCTGCAAGGAATACTTTGAAAAGATAAATAGAAATACTGGACAATAATAAGAATATTCTCAAACGAGAAAATCAAACCCAGAAATAAAGCTCCTGCGGGTCAATTCTTGAAAATTCTCGTATACGTAAGTTGATTCGAATTCGAATGACAGCAACGTAAATTGAATAGGAAACATTCGAATTCATATCAATTTTCGTATGCGAGATAATTCAAGAATTGGGGGCCTGTGCGGAAAACGGCAATAGATATTTTTTTGTTTTTTAGGAGAAATCAGGGATGATTTCAGGAGAAATCAGGGATGATTTCCTATGATTTCCCCTGATTTCCTTTGATTTCTCCTGATTGCACAAGAGTTCCCCTCACCTCAAATTATAAAGATTTTTGAAAACTGCGTATGCGTTAGATCTAGAGATTGACTCACTTCCTTAAGATTTCCCATAATTTCTTTAAGATTTCCTCTGAGTTCCTTAATATTTCTCTCGATTTCTTTATGATTTTCTCTAATTTGTATACCTACTAGATTTCCCTTGTGGTTTACCCCTGAAGGGTTTATTGACACTTTTTACCGTAAAATTACGTTTTACAGGGCCGAGAATGAACGATTCGTAGAGGAAGATGTTGCGTGGTGATCATTGATCAATCTGATCACAATTCAGTGTAAAATGCTTTGCCCATGGAACCAGTACAGAGGTGAAACTACGTAACAAGATAAGGTCCAGATTATGGAATCTCATGACATGAATATCAATAAGTACCCAAGATCTAAGATTTCAAGAAAATCAATTCTCCTGTGGAAAGAAAAACAAAAAAATCATGGAAAGGTCGAGAAGCCAAGCTGGCAAAAGAACGGATACGTTCAAAAAAAAAACAAAAAATGCCGAGGAAACTTTTGTCTATGCCAGGCTTTTGATGATTTCTCCTTCTCTCAATTGCTCCTTCAAAAATTAATATTCTAGGAAACTCGAAATCCATAGAGTCTTAGTTGTTGTGTTGTCAAAAAATTTCAATTCTTTAGTCTTTAATTCCTTGGAAGACTTTATTAGTTTCCAGACTTTTTGTTTCTTGAAAATATTTGATCTTAAACGATGAGCTTTAATAAGTTTTCAAAGTTGATTAGGAAATCTTAAAAATTCTTAAGTTGGATCAGAATCTATAAAATATCAAGAATTATCAAATTTTTATGCTTTAAGAGTTGAATTTTGGATCTACGGAGGTCGAAAATGATCTTTTTTAAAGGAAATTAACAAGAAATTGTTTGACAAAAGAAGAAATAAAAATATTTGTCTATTCCAAGCTCTTGAATTGTCTCAATTTACGGAAATTTGAAAAAATTCAAGGGCCGGGAATATACAAAAATTAAGAAGAAAAATAATGAGAATTGGAAATCTGAGGAGAAATTGGTTGACAAGTACTTAGGAATATAAGTATTTTATCTCTTCCAAGCTCTTAATTTCTCTCAATTTAGAGGAAATTCGAAAAAATCCAAGATTGCAGGTCAGTTTTAATACACCAGGTTGCGGTTTAAGGGGAAATCATGGATGCATACAAGATTGCACAAGAGTTCCCCTGACCTCAAATTGCAAGGATTTTTGAAAAATGCATATGCGTTAGATCTAGAGGTTGACTGATTTCCTTGGGATTTTTTATGATTTCCTAGGATTTCCTCCGAGTTCTTTATGATTTCCCTTGATTTTCTCATGATTTGCTTATGATTTCCCCAGATTTCATCTGATTTCCGCTTGATATCCCCTAAATGTATACCAGATTTCCTTTGTGGTTTACGCCTGAAGGGTAACAGGGATGAACCGTAGGTCAGTTTCTCAACACCAGATTGTTATAGAAAGATTTTTGAAAACTACGCATAATGTATGTATGCTATCTAGAGATTGACTGATTTCTCAAGATTTCTCATGATTTCTTTGAGATTTTCCCGCAGTTCCTTGAGATTTCCCTAGATTTCCTGTGATTTCCTTATTTATTTATTTATTTATTTATTTATTTATTTATTTACTCTTCATAAACACTGATTTCTAGTAATTACATGTGAAGGTTTAAACTTGCAACTAAGTAGCTTGATTTACAAAAAATAATAAAAAACAATAATACAGATACTTGACTAGGAAATACTAACAGTATAAAACTAAGCAATACACACGAATAAAAGAAAGCTATATCTCCTGATGCAACAAATCCAGTATTTCTTTACGGCTTGTGTTAAAAAAATCGAAAAATTCATTTTTACATCTCATTACATAGGCTAGGATATTATTAATGGGCGATGTACTATTAACTGTAACACTAAAAATTTCTCTGGTTAAAATTCTAAGTCTAATCTTTGGTATCTTGAAATTCACAAACTGAATTAGATCACATTTCTTGTATTTATTATTATTTAAAATATAATAGATATAATTACCAAGCGCGCGGTGGTCCATATCTCCTATACTAACGGAGATCGAAGAAAAAACTATATACAAAACTTGTAGATAAAAATGAGTACTACATACCCAAATTATTTTCTAGTATACAGGGTGGCCCAAAGGGTAGTGGTGACACAAAGTTATGTTTTTTTAAACGACTCTCCCTGTATATTATGACGTTTCTGGATTCTGCGGAAAATTCTAGACCTATTTCATGTACAATGTCATCAACTGTTTAGGAAATATTGCCAGTGGAAAATTGACTTTTTGCATCTTTGACAGACTGTAAAACCTGAACGGTTAATTTTACAGCAAAAAAGATCACATTTTTAGCTTAGTTTTTCATAAACTATCATTTAACACCATTGAATTCAATCCATGATTAAAAATTCCGCTTAAATTATTAATCTCCGGTTAAATTCAAAGTTGGTGTCAAATGATAGCTTATGAAAATCTAGGCTAAAAATGTAAAATCGGTTTTGCTGTAAAATCAACTGATTAGGTTTTACAGTCTGTCAAAGATGCAAAAAAGTCAATTTTAAACTGTCAATATTTCCGAAACAGTTGAAGATAGGTTTATGACATTGTACATGAAATATGTCTAGAATTTTGCACAGAATCCATAAATGTCATAATATACAGGGGGAGTCATTTAAAAAAACATAACTTTGCATCATCACTACTTATTGGGCCACCCTGTATACTGGAAAATAATTTAGGAATATAGTACTCATGTTTATCTAAAAGTTTTGTGTGTAGTTTTTTCTTCGATCTCCGTTAGTATAGGAGATAAATGGACCACCGCGCGCTTAGTAAATCACCCTGTATATTAATCTTTTGTTTTTTGTCCATTTTATCTAAAACTTGGAAAACAACCCTGCAGTATGTTTTTTATTTATTTAAATAACTTTAAAAATAAAGAAAGTATGGCAGTTTAAAATGTTATCAAGATAAAATGACCATAGGTACAGATGAGATGAGACGCGAGACAAATCATCAATAATCAATATAGCATATCTTAGGAACAAACAAACTGTATACGTACTTTTAAGCAAACAATCTGTAGCTTTAACAAATAATCATTGTTTGGATAACTCAAATATGATTCTGTTCACAGGTGGTTGAAAACTTAACAAAGAAAATCATTGACGTCATCGGCGCGATTTAACAACAACGCGTAAATCGAAAAAAAAAAAAAAAACTGGAGAAAATCAGGCTCCGAGGACGCCAGCGTCGTTGCTATGCCAACGCTCCAAGGCAACGTCAGAAATTATATAGTCTCGACGCCCGTCTCTCTTCTATCCAGCGAAATTTCCAATTTGCCAACCCTTTTTGTCCGGAAAACTGTTGCAAGTTTACTGGGCTTACCAATCGAAAAGTTGCTAATTGTTTTCCTATTTACACGAAAAACGTCCCTGGCTGGAGGTTCTCGGGGACCTGAGATTTTAATTAATAAATTATTTTATGGACTTTTAAATGGTTTGCCTTTTTGTGTATAGTTTGTTTTCGAAAGGTGTGAAGCAATTAATTAACCGAAATGAAAATGTAGGTAGGAGTTCGAGGGAGAAGTCGTCTTCACTCTTTTTGATAAAAGATTGAGTTGCATCGTGATAAGAAGGAAAATGAGATATAAAGAGGTGATTTGGAACATAGAATACTAGAACAGCTGGAACACTGAAGGCACAGAAAAATAAGAATAATTCGTCCAACTTTTTTCCCTCTATACGATGGTGCTGCCAAATTTGAAATCCTTCCAATGGTTGAACATCATCAACTTTATTTTCCATTATACGGACCTTGATTCTTCTTCTTCTCTTTTCAGCCTGGATGTAGGCCTCTTCCAAGCACTTCTATCTTTAGCAGTTTGATTCTAACTCCCTCCTGTGAGATTTTGTATGTCGTCCCGTGATTTTGCCTCATGTCTTTTACTTATCCTATACATTTTATATTTTTCTTGTTTGATATTGATTAGCTTGGATTCTGGAATTGTTGTGGAAATCTTGAAAAACAGTTATTATTCCATTTCGGTTGCTACTTACAATAATTCCAACTTCGTTACTCATTTTGCTCACTTTTGGCGTTCTGTTGGATAGTTTGTTGTCTTTATTGCATTTATGATCCCTTAGGTTTTTTCAGATATTTCTGTTGATTTCCTTGTTAAGTTTCTTATAATTCTGGTTTTCCTCCTGTCTGGATCATATACTTCTTGTTGCAATCTGGATACGTCTCGAGATGTTATCAAAAAGTTCGTTTTTTCCATTCTGGACAAAAAAAAAATGGTGACAGTGGTTGTCACTAGTAGTGGAGCTCTTTCTAAGGCCTGCTGACTCTGTAACGAATAGAGATATTTTCTCTATCTCTATTGACGTCTCCTCTCTATTGATTTCGACAAGAAAAAAGAAGACAGCAAGTGCCATAGCGATAAGGATGACGATCTCTATCCGTTACAGAGTTCCAGCCCTGGTTCCTTTTTTGATATCTATCTACCGACATAGCAAATATTTGGGAAATTTAAGGGAAGTTGTGATATGTAAAAGAAACGAAAAATTTGTGAAACGTCTACTTTATTAATAAAGTAAATCGTACCGTTCTCGACCTGGAATTCTCGAGGGGAAAGAGAACGGCAGAGAAACCCTCGATCTAACATTTCTCAAAAATCGAAACATACTGTGTCATTTTAAATAATAATTGTGAGTTAATAATTCAATAATTTAAGTCAATAAAAGTTTAAATTAGGTACCGCCCCTGCTCTTGTGCTAAAACTTCAATTACACACACTACATTCAATTAACACTACCTATATTCAATACTGAAGAGTTTTTTGTTTCTTAGCCAGTTTCCCAGCGGATACTGAGGTCCCATACGGGAAGCTACTCAGCTATAGTTGTTTTTGAGCCAATATCTCTAGATTGATTGTTTCAATTTGTTAGGATATTCTCTCGTCAGGGTAGGAAAATGTTAGTAAATTCAACAAGGCCCTAATACACTCTCTAAATCCAAAAATCGAAATCCTAGCACAAAGAGACAGCACATAATTTTTCTAGTTTTTATAATTTACTCTTTATCGGTGTTGTTTACAGCATGAAACGATTTTTGTTAAATACATGAACAATGCACATGTTATAAAAAAAATTATAAACAAACGAAAAAACATAAAATAAAAATGGAAAAAATGATATTTGTATAAATTGAACTCTCACAAACAAAATAATAATTAATCAACTAACCTGTGAACGCTTCTTACACACACATTAATAACAAATCGGATTGAACAATCAATTTTAATGCAAAATAAAAATGAAAATTGAATAATGAATAATTAGACACGCGACACATTTTCTAAGGGACCAGTCCAGCTCGTTCTGTAGTCTCTCTAATGCCTAATCCCTCTTCTCTAGCTCTTGTTCGGTTTGGTGCCCTTCAGTACGCTTCACGGCGCATACAAGGTTGCAACGTTTATTTTTATTCAGTAAACGTTTTTTAAAAAAAGTAAGATTTGAAGAAATATTATTTTAAATAGGTGGTTTTTCTCACAATCCTTGTCACAGGAGTAAGAAGGAACGTTTGGAGGCTAGAAGTTGGTTGTCTGAAGCAATCGTGAATTTGATTTAATTTAATTTTCTTGGCCAACTTTTCTCCAATCCCCGTAAAATAAGAATTGAACTCACTAGCTATTAAGTTTGGGTCTTCCATCTCTATATCATTGTCATTATGAATACTTTTGATTTCACACTTACAGCTTAGATCATTCGTGGCCTCCCTAATTATCTGCCAAGTTTTTTTGTGTTCATTTATGCATCCGTTCAATTTTGTTTTGTAATACTGGTTTTTGGATTTTTTGATAAGTTTTGTTGAAGCGTTCCTGTATTCTTTGTATGTACTCATAGCATTAAGACAGTCTGGGTAGAGGGCACATTGCCTTTTTAATTGTATAACTTTGTATTTTTAATTGTATAACTTTCGGAATAATCATATTTGGACAAAATAAAAAAATTCGTATAGATTTTTTTTTCGATTTCCTATAGTTTGCAATAAACAATAATCAATATCTTTTTTCAGTAAAGTTCCCTATTGAAAGTGCCTGTTTCAATTAGACCTAGGTATTTGTATTCACACACATTCCTGGTAGGTCCTTTTTCCTAGGACTCATCCTTATAGCGGCAGATTTCTGTATGGAAATTTAAAAATCAAGTTCCCCAAATAGTTCAGATATATTGGATCATGTTTCATCCATATCCCTTATTACCGTTTCCATTCCCTGTTCTTCGGCTTCGGTAAAGTCATCCGAATATTGCAAAATTGCAATGTACCATTTGCTTAGTTTATGTATATGCTTCTCTATTACTAAGTATATTGTGAATGGAATTGTTCATCTCAATGAATGTATCTAGTTCTTTCTTTTCAAAACATTATATAACTTATGTATGTTAACCTGATCGTAAGCAGCCGAGGGGTGAACCGCAAAGGGAAATCTAATGTAAAAATTAGGGGAAATCAAGAGGAAATCCGAAGAAATTTAAGGCAATCAGGGGAAATAATAAGGAAATCACAGGAAATCCATGGAAATCTTGAGGAAATCCGGGAAAATCTCAAAGAAATCATGAGAAATCTTGAGAAAATCAGTCAATCTATAGATCTAAAAAAAAAAACAGATCAAGCCCCAAACATTAGAAATAATCTTACCTCTAACTGAGGGATGCTCTAGGCCAAAAATGAAGTCTTAAACTTCCAAAAGCTGCTCGGAACGATCCTATTGAAGAAATGAAACACGTGTTGTAGGTTAATAATTCCTGAAGAAGATCTCAAAACTTACCGAAACAAAATCCAAAATGACCAAGGGACAACTCTAGACAATGATCAACAAAAAATTAGTCTAATTTGAGTTTCCCTGGCACAAAATTCCAAAAAGTCTTGCCTAAAAATAATTAGGGCCAAGACCGACCTCACAGTATCAGGTCTCATGATCAAAAGGGGAGATTCTTCCTTTTAAATTTGGAAAGAGGGCTTCCCTTTGTCAAACTTCTAATTTTGACATTGATGAAAATTATAGGAAAGGGCGTGTTAAGTTTCATCCCAAAAATACGAACTGAAAAGTATGGGTTGTGTATAAATGACTTCAGATAACCGGTGAATGTTGAAAATGGCCTATAAAGCTTGTTTTTTTTTTAAAGATAAAAGTCAAAATGACATTATGTTGGCAATGCAATGTAAAATTGTCAATGCTTTCAAATTTTTATGTAGAAAAGGCTTGTGTTGCCAACATAGTTACTAAATTTTTGACTTAAAAAAAAAACAGACTTTAGAACCTATATCAAAAAGTAGAACAGATCTAAAGAAAACGCCTAGACAAGACAGCTGTTTAATGACAGATGTATCATCAAACTGAAAAATCGAAAAAAGTAAACAACAACAACTATCATAACATTCATAACCTCAGATTATTTATTGATTTGATCTGCCAACAGAGTCGATGGTACTTTCACCTTTTTCTAAGATTCTAATCAATAACAGCGGGCCCGGCCGTACTGAATCAAACGTTCCTAGATCAATTAACTACAATTGCAAGCCTGAACCAAAAAACTTTTAGTAGAAGGCAGTACTCAAGGTAATAAAATCTGGGCACAGAAATGATAGTCGTTTATTCATTTATTTCTTTATAGTTCTATATGGAATCATATCCACTAGAGCAAAACAAAGTAGCATATTAGCCAAGAAATTGAAAATGCTACAACGCATACGCATTTTTCAAAAATCTTTGACATTTGAGATCAGGGGAACTCTTGTGCAATCTTGTATGCATCCAAGATTTCCCCTAAAACCGCAATCTGGTGTACAAAAACTCACCTGCTCTCTTGAATTTTTTCGAATTTTCTCTAAATTGAAAGAATTTAAGAGTTTAGAAAAGAGAAAATACTTATATTCCTACTGGTCAACTAATTTCTCTTCAAATTTCCAATTATCATTATTTTTCTTCTCAATTTTTGTCTATACCCGGCTCTTGAATTTTTTCAAATTTCTGTAAATTGAGACAATTCAAGAGTTTGGAATACACAAATACTTTTTTTCTGTGACGGGAAAAAAGTAGACTTTTTGTACTTGTTGATAGGGGCAAAAATGTCACTCAACTATTATTTCTACTTGTCAACCAATTTCTTGTTGATTTCCTTTAAACAATAGTTATTTATGATATAAGTGCTAAAAGTGACATTTTATTTTGTGAAAAGCGAAGTTTGGGACACGACGCCGAAGGCGGAGTGTTCCATCCCTTTGAACAAAATAAAATCACTTTTAGCACGAATATCATACACTATTTTTTCTACAAACACTGTTTAAAAGTCCAAATTAACGCATCCTTGAAATCCTCAATTTCAAATCTTTCATCTAATTTATTTATGAAATAGGTTGCTGGCAAGAAAAAAAAACGAATTTGTTTATTTTTATTTGTCATCTCTGTTTGTCATTGTTGATTAATAACGTCAAATAATCACGAATTTTTGCTTACGGTTTCTGCACAATTTTTGTTTTTTGCGTGGTTTCATCCAGTTTCATTGTAGTTTATTTTCTGGGCGATGGAAAGTGATCAAGACAATGAATTTCTCCCGGCGGAAATTGAAGAAGCTGCCAATAAAGCTACTTTCGAATTATTGCCTAGCAAGTCAAAGCAACAGTACGAGTTTTCATACAAAAGAACATTGCGGATCAAATTCTGCCCAAAAGTTCGGAGAATAACATTGCTCTTTACTCTCCTGGTAGAAGTTTTACCAAAATAAATTCAGTATTTGCTACCAATGAGATTGGCCATGGAGTTTCTTATTCTAATTGCAGTTTCGCTAATTTTAATTTAATTAAATAAATATTTTACTTTGATATAAAATTTCCTATGTTTTTATATTTTCTGATCAGTGCTAGAAGTGATTACTTTTAGCACTAGTGTTAAACAGTGTCATAAAATGGCATTTTAGACACTGACAGCATCCGTTAAAAATGACACTTTTAGTGACGTTTGTAGAAAAAAATCATTTTCATCCTTCGTAGATCCAAAATTCAACTCTCAAAGCATAAAAATTTGATAATTCTTGATATTTTATAGATTCTGATCCAACTAAAGACTTTTTAAGATTTCTTAATCAACTTTGAAAACTTTTCCTTATTATCGTTTAAGACCATTTGACGAAACAAAAAGTCTGGAAACTAATAACGTCTTCCAAGGAATTAAAGAATAAAGAATTTTAAAACCTTTGGAAACACAACAACTAAGACTATGGATTTCAAGTTTCCTCAATTATTTATTTTTTAAGAAGCAATTGAGAGATGAAGGAGAAATCATCAAGAGCCTCGTATCGACAAAAGTTTCCTCGGCATTATTTTTTTTCGCACGTATCTGTTCTTTTACCAGCTTGGTTTCTCGATTTTTCCATAATTTTTCTGTTTTTCTTTCCAGCTTTCCAAGAGACTGATTTTCTTGAAATCTTAGATCTTAGATCTTGTCTTGGGTACCTAAAATTCTATTAAATCAACTTTGAAAATGTCTGAAAAATACAACAAGCAATCAGAGGGACTTCAAACTTCCATGATTTATTGAATAGGGTCTTTTCATCAAACAGAACAAACCGCGATTAGATCTCAGGGTCAGAAATGGAATTATGAAGTTTTTCTCACTTGGATGCAAAAAAAAACATACAAAATTTCTATTAAATTACCTTTGAAAGTTTCTGAAAAATACTTCAAGCAATCAGAGGGACTTCAAACTTTCAGGATTTATCCAGTGGAGTCTTTTTATCAAACAGAACACATCGCGAATGGATGTCAGGCTCAGAAATGGAATTATTAATTTTGTTCTCACTTAGATGCACAAAAATCATGTAAAATTTCTATTAAATCACGTTTGAAAGCTTCTGAAAAATACTTTGAGCAATCAGAGGGACTTCAAACTTTCAGGATTTATTCAGTGGTGTCTTTTTATCAAACATAACACTGCGCGAATAGATCTTGGGCTCAGAAATGGAATTATGAATTTTGTTCTCACTTATGCCCGTATTACATCTGTGTATTTTTCCGTGTATTTATTCATGTAGTTCAGGGTGCCAACATTATTTTGTTTTTCATAATGCTGATTTATGTTGCGTTTGAAGTTTTTCGGTTGTCATCCTGAACTACATGAATAAATACACGGAAAAATACACAGATGTAATACGGGCATTAGATGCAAAAAATCATACAAAATTTCTATCAAATCACCTTCAAAAGCTTCTGAAAAAACTTCAATGAAAATCAGAGGGACTTCAAAACTTTCAGGATTTATTGAGTAGGGTCTTTTTATCAAACAAACCAAACCGCAAATGGATCTCAGGCTTAGAAATAGAATAATGATTTTTTTCTCGCTCAGATGCAAAAAAATCAGTAGGTAATTAATTGGTGTTTACTACTTATTTCATTAACTAATTAAAACCTGGACAACAAAGTGCATTCATTAAAGAAATATATAAATTCTAGTATAGTAGAAAAATTAGACTTTCTGACGATGACAAAATATACAGGGTGTTTCATTAAAAATAAGGCAGTATTTTTATTTCAAAAAGTCTGTTTCCACAGAAATCACAAACCAGTCAGAGCGTTTTTAATTGGTTCAAATCTCAACTAGTTTCCTGAGCCAATGAAATTCGCTCTGCCTGGTTTGTGATTTCTGTGGACACAAACTTAAAAACTCGCATGTCTGTTAAACCGAATTTCATCAAATTTCAGAATTCAGCAATACTGTGGAAAAAAAACGTTAAAAAATCTTTATTCCTCCAGAACAAACCGCATTTCGTTTTCTTTTCTCTTTTTAGACATATTCACTTGCAAAATGTGTCAGTTTATCTAAGGACACCCTGTATAAAAAAATTAAAACTGAATAAATAGGAATAATGAAACCTTGCCTGATTATTAAATGTGTAACTTTTATAAAACCAATATCCTAACTGATACTGGCAGCTTATTCTCTAAGTTAAACTTTGGATCGGTCCCTGAGTTGAACATGAGTTAAACCTGAGCAGAACTGGAGTCCCTACATCGATGATTGTATTATAAGAAATTATAAAAATTATACTTAGACAATTTCACTTGCATGTTCGTACAGGGTGGTCCAATTTGGACACTTTTGATAGGAAATGTCAATATCTGAACCCAGATACAAAAAAATTAATCCCTTTTTCTCAGACTCAAAATATATAGAAGCGTCCAAATTGGACCACCCTGTGCATATGATAATGGACGAAAATCGATAAGCAGTTACGTAAGTTGGTGTTTTTATGCGGGTTGCAGAAAAAAACAAACATTTCGCGCTTGGAGCCACAACAGTTCTAATTTTAATTTTGTTCGAAAAATACACAAAACGTCTTTCATTATTTTTAAACATGAACAAATAATTATTATTACTTGCAGCGATATTATAAAACAAACAAGTTAGCTCGTAAAAATTCAACATGGCTATTTATTTGCATAATTATCGTATAAAGGAGCTACAATTTGAATAAAAAAATGGCAATCTAAGAGAATCTTTGGTGTGAATCTCCAAAGTTGGTCAAGAAATGTTTCTTATAATAATATGATGTAGGTATGTTTTAATAGTAATAATTTAGGTATTCAGGGCACAAATTCAGAAGGCAAATAAGTTGAAATTAAATGAAAACACTTCACAAAAACTCAAACCGATTTACAAAGAAAGTCGACGATCTACGTACAAATGGAATATCATTGGAAATTCAAAATTCTACCTCAGAATCGATATTGATGTCAGTTGCAAAGTGTGTTTTCATCCATATATTGTTTCAATTTCGCTTGTAATCCGATCTTTTCTAGGGTCTTTGTTATTTATTCAATGCCGTTTTGATCTCATTAGCTGTGTTTGAAACGTGAATGGAAAACGTAGGTATTGAAAACTTTTCCTTTGATTTTTTGTATTTTGCTGTTTCAGTTATCCAAATAAATTCAAATTCTTGAAGATTAGAAGAAAGTTCCCAGGCGCGTATTTGAGCCTCTCATAAATTCTATTTTATCCGGTACAATATTCATCAATTCCATTCATTTTCAACAAGTCGCATTTTTTTTTCCCGCACTCTTGGGCGTTATCGACAAATTTGTCGAACATCAACTACAGCCCAGAGTGCGCCGGAAACTGCCCTCGCAATCCAGAATCCAGACAAACAAATCCAAAACTAGCTGGAGGTGGATTTATTCCCTGTTGTTTGTCGTGGGCGCACGCTGTGGGGCTCGTGGATAGACGGGACAGAATCCACAAAGCTTCCGTTGCTGATGCCGAAAATTTGTCTTTTTGAGAATGAAGTAGCTTTCGATCTTCTTTATGAAGTACTGACGGCTACGGAATGGACAAATGTGGTACCATGATAATCAATTTGGAGACATTTATTTAATGGGATATTAAGATAGTTTTGAGTCCATTTTTGAAGTTTTGAATTCGATTTAAATTTCTAAAATTATAAATCCATTATAGGTCATTTCATTAACTTTGATATCATGAGTGGACCACCCTGTAGCTATGAATAAACGCATCAATTTATCAACTTTTGCACTTTGAAAATATGTAATTATTAAGTATACATCATGCAAATTATCTTTTGTTTGAAATAAAATGTGCGATTGCGTTATCATCGAGTTTTAAGTGCTTGGCAACATGACATTTTTCGAAATTTTCACTGAATACATAAATACATAATTACAATGTTATACTTATTTGTTGCTTCCTATAACAATGTAAACTTAATAATTATTTCAAATATGTACAGAGGGCTTTAAGGTTCAAGAGGATCAAAATTCATCCCTTCAATTTTATCTAAACTATTCTGGTTTTTGAACAAGAATAATTTTCGTAAATAACTGAGGTACTTTGTATGTATGTAGTAGTTAGTATTCTATGGTAGTAGATAAGTTTATAGCAAAAATAACTGGATAAAGAATGGTTGTTTAAATAAATGATGTTTACTTAAATCTGCTCAAAGTTAATTAATAAGATTTTTTTTTAGGATCTAGAAGGGATCGAAGATAAGGAATTTGTATCCAAATATTTTGTAAACATGTTTTTGTTTAATCCTGGTTTTTGTGATTTATTTGGTTTTTTCTTCTAACACTTTTGTGCAATTCATAATTTAGACTTTTTGTTTTTCTATAATACAGTAGTGTCGCAATAATCCGATCCCGCGATAATCCGTAAGCTTCTGTAATCCGCATCGCATTTTCGTTCCCTTGATGTACTCTGTAATCAGGATTTCACTTGATTCAGTAATCCGAATTCATTTACATGACTCTTGAAAATAAAAGCACAGGTTTTCCCTTGTCGTTTTGTAACTGTGTTCAAGTGGATAGATAGTTTTTACATGTCTACACGCATCATTCAATACACAACATCCTTCCTGACTGTGTGGGCTTTTTCAAAAAAATAGCACAACTTCTTCCAAGCGGTGCAGAAAAATGTAGAAGAAAGTGGACAAATGGTGAATATAAAGCTTGTTCTGCTTAAATACAGCATATTATTTTTTCAAAATTGTTTTAAAAGCGGAATGTAAAATGCCTTAGTAATCCGAATAATTTGATAATCTGGATTGGTCTGGTTTTAATTGATCCGGATTATCGCGACACTACTGTAATAGTCTAGGAAAATTGTCGATTTTCAAAAAAAAAAAAAATCCTACCCAAAAGAACTTTTTCTACAAACGTGTTAAAAATGCAATTTTTAACACCCCCCCGAAGCATTAAAAATGTTACTTTATCGCACTAGTGCCATAAAGTCTTTATAGCACTAGTGTTAAAAATGGAACATCAAATTTTGAGAGCGAATGTCAAAAAAAGTTTGTATTTTTAGTTATTTACATTGATATTAATGGTGAAATTTGAACAACTGAGGTAGCCCGATTGGCCGCCTCATCTATATTTTTCAAGGGATTTATGCAACCCCCTTTTTCTTCTGTATTTTGTTGCATTTTAAACAAAAATCATTACTGACCACGACAGACTTTCAAGAAACTGACAAGACAATTCTTTACCTGTAAAACAAGGTGCTGGTTGTTTGGACTTTTTGACAAATGTCAAATTCAATAATTTTATGTAGGAAAGGTGCTTCCAATTTATTATTCATTTGAAAATCCAATTTGTTACTGGTTATTGCTTTTTATTGCCGTTTGTAGAAAAAATATTGTATGATATTTGTGTTAAAAGTATTTTTAAGGCACTTATGTGAATTGTAGAATTCGCTTCGCTCATTCTGCAAACTTTCACATGCGTGCCTTAAAAATGTACTTTTAACACTTATATCATAAATAACTATTTCAGGGATGATAGGGGAAGGGTGGGTGATCATAAAACCGAAAATATCAAACATTCACCTCTCTGCCGTTTTGTGCTATAGGGGTTGAAAGTGCGCCATTGGCGATTACTTGGTACCTATTGATTTTACAAAAAAATGTTTCAAATAAAAGATGTGCAACATTATTTGATCTACAATGTTTATCTAAAGACTTTTTTGATTAAGGGCCGTCTGTGGTCAAAAGGGCCGTTTGAAATTTTATAATGAAAATGAAAAATTTTCACCAACGTGAACAAATTTTCTACTACACATACAACATTTTTGCTTTATGAAGTTTTTACTCACCCCCTGCCGTTTTTCAATAGGGGTAGTTTAAATTTTTTGTATTATTTTACAAAAAAAAATTCTCAATAAAAGTTTTATAAGATGACATTTCCTACAATTTTTCCTAATCAACTTTTTTTGTAACTCACCCCCAATCAGCGGGGGAACACTTCCCTCGGGGAAATTTTAGTTTTTAGGGGTATATATTAATTAATTTTTTCTTTTCTCGCCTTTAATGCGTATAAAAAGTTGCAATTAACATTGTTTTAAAAGGATTTTTTTTCCACCACCTTTTTGTTTTTAGGGGTAGTTCGCCTATCTTCAACTTACAAAAAAAAAATTATTGAGAAAACTTGTTCATTTTATTATTTTGAACAACTTTTCTCTATAATTTTTTTTATAAAGTTGAAAATAGGCGAACTACCCCTAAAAACAAAAAGATGGTGGAAAACAAATCCTTTTAACACAATGTTAATTGCACCTTTTTATATGCACTAAAGGCGAGAAAAAAAAAAAATTAATATATACCCCTAAAAACTAAAATTTCCCTAAGGGAAGTGTCCCCCCGCTGAATGGGGGTGAGTTACAAAAAAAGTTGATTGGGAAAAATTGTAGGAAATGTAATCTTATAAAACTTTTATCAAGAAAGATTTTTTGTAAAAAAATAAATAAACTTTAAACTACCCCTATTGAAAAACGGCAGGGGGTGAGAAAAAACTTCATGAAGCAAAAATGTTGTATGTATTGTAGAAAATTTTTTCACGGATGGCCCTTAATAAAAAAAATCTTTAGATAAACATTGTAGATCAAATAATGTTGCACATCTTTTATTTGAAACATTTTTTTGTAAAATCAATAGGTACCAAGTAATCGCCAATGGCGCACTTTCAAGCTCTATAGCGCAAAACGCCAGAGGGGTGAATGTCTGATATCGGTTTTATGATCACCCACCCGCCTCCCATCATCCCTGAAAAGTTCATTTGGGTAGGATTTTTGTTGTTGTTGCAATGCATGTATTTTTCGACAATTTTCCTAGACTATAAGTAAAGGTACGAGGTTGCCTTTTGATCTGATTTTTCATCGTTTGTTCAATTATTATATAATTTTGTAAGCTTGGCGTTGTCTCAATCAGATACTTTAAAGTTTTATTGTTGTATTTCTGGATATCTAGCTATTATCAGCATTTTCGTGATTATGTGCTTTTTTCAAAGCCTAGCATGACTTTATAGTTTTTTTTTAGATTAATCGATTTGGATTAATCAGTATATTTTTATGATGCGGCTTACTTTTGAAGCCAAACTTAATCTAGTAAGCTTAACTTTATCAAGGTGGGGGGTAAGTATATAGATCAACATGAATTTCTAGCCATAAAATAATTGTAAATACTGTCACGACTCTAGTGTGCGTGACAGAAATCTTGGGTTCGTTTATTCCAAAATCAAAGTCCAATTAACACATCTGTAATTTCTAGGGTAATCGATAGCCTAAGATTCTTGACACACTGGCGGCCGTTACAATACTAACAATACACATCGTATTTTTGAAACTGTAGCGACTTTATTATTTATAATAGTTTTCTGATTAATTATTTAAGTAATAATTAAAAAGTTAATGGCTGAATTCGACATATTAGACATAGATAGGTGTTATGATTTAATGAATTACCTTTAGAAATTAGGCTTTAATAAACAAGAATTATACACAACATTCACAATGTTGAAATGACAAATACAATATGATAATAATTAATACTGGTAACAAAAACTATATACAGAAGATATCAAAAGTAACACATTCTCCTCAGGTTTATTTTTCAACATAATCGTCAAGATTTTTGGAAGATTGTCTATTTCTTGATCCACTACGGATCTGGTTTTCTAGTTGTGGCTCACAGTGAGTAGATTGAGACTGGTTTATTGTCTCACTAACATTTTTCTTGTTCTATGTATCGCATTTATTCTGTGGGAATAGGTTTCTGTTAAAATTCTACACTTTCTTCTGATTGAGTAAACATTTATAACATGGTTATCAGCATTATTTTCCGATTGCAGTAGGCTTTCATCACCACATAGAGCTAAATGTTTTAGCGAAAACGTTGCTTCTCGTACATTTGAAAGTCGACCTAACGCATATTGAGGGTTAGCTTCAATGAGATCTACTTCTTCAACGAGAGGATCGTACTTTTATCGTCTGACATGCTTTTCTATATAATTTTTTCCAGAAGGTAGCCATAAAGGTATTGCTGTACCATTCATTGATTTTCTTGAATGACAGAACATTTTTTCATGTGAAGTAGAATTAGTTGCTGTACATAAAAGAGACCATCGAGTGCAATGCATCTTCTAAAACTGCTTCCCAGTGTTGAATTTTCAAATTTCTTGAGCGCAAGGCTAGAGTAATCGTCTTCTAAATTATACCATTAAACCGTTCTGTTTGACCATTGCCTTTTGGATTATAAGATGTCGATCTGCTTGTAGCTATTCCTTTTGAATGAAGATAATTTTTAAAATCATTTGACATAAATGAAGATCCTTGATCTGTGTGAATATATCCAGGCATTCCAAAAATGGAAAATAAGTTGCTTAGAGACCGAATCACCGTCTCAGAAGTCATGGATAGGCGAATGGAAAGCGAGAATACTCGTCGATGATAGTGAGTATATATTTGTTCCTTGAATCAGATGGAAGAGGGCCAGAGATATTCTCTCGAAAGCCGAAGTTGTTTTAATGAGTGTCCCTTGATTTTTAATAAATTTAGGTTTGAGTTTTGCACAGACTGGGCAGGACGCTGACATAATACGAATATCTTCTACAGAGTAGGGCATATTGCGAGATCTGACCCAGTGGACCATTCAGGATGACACAAAGCTTGATGTAAATCGAATAAAGTTTTCTAACTATTTGAACCACATAGTCGAGAAAATGTATCAGACACTACATTTTCTCGTCCTGATCTATATACTATAATATAGCTGTAACATGGTAGTTCAAGTCGCCATTTTAAAATCTTCTTATTTTTTATTTTGCCACTGTGTTTGATATCAAACATAAAAGATACAGATTAAAAATTCTTTTACATTTTTATCATGGTCTGCTTAATTTCTACCGCATATCGTAATATCATCTAAATATGCATAGACACCTTCAAGATTCTCTGATTTTATTATGTAGTCTATTACCTGCTGAAAACACGCAACTCCGTTTGTCACACCAAAAGGAATTCTTCGGAACTGATATAATTTTCCATGTGCCTCAAAAGCAGTATACCTACTGCTTTTCGTCGTCACGTATGGGAACTTGGTGATGCACTTTGTAAATCTATAGTACTGAAAATCTTGAATTTCGCCACAACACGAACAATATCTTCAATATAGGGAGATTCGTGGGTTATAGGACTGGGATCAAAAAGAAACTATCAAGTTTTCGGCAACGTTTTATTAATCTTTTATCAATCCCTAAAGGGAAGAAATAAGGCACATTAGTACAACATGTGCAACACAAATCTTTGGAGGTTTTGTCAACTTACTTAAGACGTCTCCGGGATCACTCAATTACATCCTGATGTATCCTACTCTTATTGAACATTATTATTAGGCTTATTCGGCCTCAGTTCAAAACCAGTTCAGAATCAGTTTTAAATCGATCCGCACCCGCGCGCCTGTGTATCTATGTTTAATGTAAAGAACCGCACGAGCGCAGCTCAACTCAGAACCGACTCCAAACCATGTCCAAACATATTATCACAGAAAGTATGGGTGATCTAACCAAGAGCAACCAAACAAGATGATACTTATTTGGTTGCAGACCTTTTTCCTCCCTCTATTATAGATATCAAGGATACTGTCGCTGACATCATTCAATCCATCAATAAAATGGAACATTACATGGTTTTTCACACCTGAAGCAACACATCACCTAATCACATACTGATGCACTCTACTCTCATTAAACATTGCTACTAGGTCTGCTCGGACTCAGCTCAGAACTAATTCAGAATCAGCTCCGAATCGATTTGCGCCCGCGCGCCTGTCTAATTATGTTTGACGTAAACAACCGCGCGAGCGCAGCTCAACCCAGAACCGACTCCGAACTATGTCCTAACAAACCCATCATCACAGAAAGCATGAGTGATCCGACCCAAGAGCAACCAAACGAGATGATTCTCATTTGGTTGCTCCTGGGGCCTTATTCTTGAAACAGGAGAGCAGCGTTCCCGGGAGAACGAGTGTTCCATCTTTGTTACCTACTTATTTTATCATTTGCATATCATTGAGAAAGACGGAACACTTGTTCTCCTGGGAACACTGCTCTCCTGGTTCAAGAATAAGGACCCTGGCCGGACCTTTCTCCTTCTATCATAGACATTTAAAAAAAATCAACGACAACCAATAAAAAGCATGAAAATAGGTGCCTTTCTCTCAACTGTACGGATCCCGGAGACAACAGTCTAAGTAAGTTAACAAAACCTCCAAATTTGTTTGGCACATGTTGTACTGATGTGCCTTATTTCTTCCCTTTAGGGCTTGATGAAGGATTAATAAAAATCCGAAACGTTGCCGAAAACTTGATAGTTTCTTTTTGATCCCAGTCCTAACACCTACGAATCTCCCTATAACAAAATTAAGGACACGATATGAATACAATATCTTCAATATTGGGCAGAGGATAGGCATCTAAATATGTAAACCTGTTAATGGTTTGAGAGTAATCGGTAACCATCCTTTTCTTGTGCGTTTCATTTTTCGTTACCAACACCTGTGCCCGCCAAGAAGAGTTAGGCACTAGCTGACATCACACACATAACCTCTCAATGACCTTTTTGGACCCCCTATCGAAAGTGACGTTATATGCTTTTTGACGTAATAGCTAGCGCCTGCGTGTAAAAATAGACTTTCAAACGCTTTGTTTGTCCCCCTATCGAAAGTCGAATGTGAGGTTGTGTGTGACGTCAGCTAGTGCCTAGTTGCTTTCATACCCCGCGATCTTCAAATGTACCATCGTCACAAAAAGTAACTGGGACACAAATAATGCATAATAATCTCCTGGACTAATTCTACTGTCATCCATTTCAATGCATTTAATGCATAATTTGACAAATATTTGACAATAAAATTCATATAATAGGACAAGAGCTAATGTGATGCTGTCCCAGTTACTTTTGGTGACGATGGTACCACTTGGTTCGATGATAAACTTGTTTCATGCCCGGTAGAGGCGCTATCAATTGATTTGCGTACGCGTTGTTGATTGTATCTCCAAGGTATCTCCGCTTCAGAAGAAGGTTGACGTGATTACTAATTAAATTATGACATGAACCAACATAAATTCATGAAATAACAAATGATGACAAAACGATGAACTAGAAAACGTTGTGCTTCTTATTGTTGCTTTAATATTTCTATTGGTTGAAAAAGTGTCTCGTAGTGATAGAGCATATCTGTGTGTATTTGTAGCCAACATAATTTTCTTCTTTCTTTGTAATAAACCGTTATTTGTTAAATTTGTATCAAATTGTGTCTTTATTATAAAATAAATAAAAAGCAAATCTAAAAAAAAAATAAGAAGCAAACTGCTCTACAAGCTGCTACAATGGGATGAGCTCATTTCATAGACAACAGATAGCGCCACAAATGGTTGTCCGACCCGTATAATGGGACTGTCCATTCTATACCCACTATAAACCTTATTCTATGGTTGCTTTTTTCTATGATTTTATTTAAAAGAAGGTTTCTTATTTCAATAGAAATAAAGTGTCTATCTTCTGGTGAAAATCGTCTAGATTTTGTTGTAATTGGCCTGCAGTCTGCTGATAGATTTGAAAATAATGTAGGCGGATCAATTTTTAGGAACGCCAAACTACAAATTGATGATAAGTTGTCAATATACAAGGGAGATTTAGAACCTCCAAAAGATACTTCAAGGATTGAATGCTGTCTAAAAATATCATGACCTATAATGACATCAGCACATAAATCAGAAAGAACTGATAAACGATAAACGTAATTTTCTGTATGTATGCCCCATCATTTCTTAGTCTACAAAGCAATGACCTGATATTTCAGACTAAGGCTGTTGTGGCCATTAGTATATATCCAGTGCTTGAATGTATAGGTGCATCGATAAATGAGGCAAAAGTTTTATTAATGTTTATTTCAGAGAACTCCCTGTATCTACTGAAGCATTAGCAACGACATTGTTCAATTTAATTTTGGTAAGGCATTTGGTTAAACTTCCAGGTGCCGCACAAGGAAGCCCAGAAGCAGGTATAATTGAGGCAGAAGCTTTGACTTTTCTTTTGCTTAGACATACCTTGGAGAAATGTCCACTTTTACCGCATTCAGTACACGTTGAATCTTTAGCAGGGCATAACGTGCGAAAATGTCTTTTAGTACTTCCAAAGAAATAACATTTGTACACTTTCGTAGCAGCGGAAATGAGGTCTTCATCATGTGTTTCTCTACTTTCAGATTGAATTGAGTTAATCACACCGTGAGAGATGCTATATGCTTCTGAATGTTTTTGTGCCGACTTTAGAGATAGAGCTTGATTCTTGGCTTCATCAAGTTTCAAAGTAGTATTCTCCAACAATCGTTGTCGAATTTGGGAAGGCCACTAATGAAAGAATCTCTAATATAATTGTTTTGACTTTCTTCAGCGCTGACGGCTTTGAAGTTAGAGTCTCTACTTGGAAGTTTTAATGCTTGTAAGTACTGATCAACAGTCTCTCCAGGTTGTCTGGCAAATATTTCATTTTTAGGTTTAATGAAAATTGAATCCAAAATCTTAATAGCTTCTGAGTGAGAAGCACAGCAGGATATGTGCTTATAATTGTTGGGGCTTACATAGTTCACCAAGAGTTTCAGTGTTCCATCATTTTCTAGCTTATCAACGGATGATATGAAATTGTTGAAAGTTGCTTTCCAGTGATTCCACACTTGTGCAGTTTTTGGAGAGTTTTGATCAGCGTCGAATCGTTCAGGTCTTAAGAGTTTATTCATCTTGTACAAAAACTATATACAGAAGACATCAAAAGTACCACAATAGGTACTTAATTTCTTTTTCAAACTTCCCCTTTGCCATTTTCTCTCTATTATACAAGCAAGCTTTCCTTTCATTAAACATTTTTGTCCATATGCCCTGAAAACCAATTGATCTAAAATTGGTTTCGAATTTTCCCAGACGCGCTCCAATTACAAGGTAACAATACGACCCTGATTATAATTGGTTTTTTTCATCTTATAGGTTTGGAAAACATATATTGTTTTGACGTCAAATGGCGATCGATATACATACCTGTTAATAATAAATATAAACTTTTATAGAACATAAAGTTGGCTACAACATTTAGCTCAAATGTCGGTTCCCAAGTACCTCTTTATCTATGAAAATATATGTGGAATAGAATGAGAAAACCAATCCAAAAACCTTATTATTATTTTGATGCTCTGATGCAGAAATAATATTATTCGAATAAAACTGATGAACCACCTGATAATAGATAATTATGAAACAAATACCACCATTAAATATTCATTAATTAAATGTGGCTATTAAAAGATTGTTTATTTACTCGAACCGAAACAAAAATATAATGTTAATTATATTTGGCTCGTTCAGGCATTTCGGGCATGTGTCCAATTTGAGATACGCGATGATATTTTCCCTCATATCACCATAGAAACCCCTAAAGTTACTGGGAATTAACGAAATAGTAGAAATACTGACTCATTTACTTGAATGAAAGCAATATGATGGACATTTCGATTAATTTTTTGTATTTGTTTCAGTAATAGCCGCGAGATGCGGAACAAGGCTGAAAAACAACGCAGAGATCGGCTGAATGCTTTTATAGCCGAACTGGCCGGGCTGGTGCCGATGGTATCCAAAAGTGCAAAACGTATGGATAAGACCAGCATCTTAAGACTGACGGCGACTCATTTGAGGATTTATCAAAGTAAGTTCTTAGTTCTTTACACCAATCGCTTATGATTTGAGCTCTATCTGCGTTCAAGGGAGGCAGTAGCATCTGTAAAATTAAAAACAAAAAAAAATCAAAAACTCCAGCAAGGATTATCAAATCAATAAAAATTGGAAGATGCCGAATTTCTCATTAGTTTTGGGTTACGATTAAGAGCAGTCTTTTTGACAATAATTATTGCATTTCGATAATAATACACCATTTCCCTCTAGGTCTTTTCCTAATTCTAATTCTAGAATTACTACTAGCAATCTTCGTCAGAATTCTCAAAACCCTCCTCCGAAAATAACGAATCCACATCCCTTTCTGGTATATTCATCCTTCAGCACTGAAGTCTTGCTTGCTACAGCATGTGTAGCCATCTATAATTTTCAAAATATACCAATTACTGTTCGTTGCTTGTTAGACTCGGGAAGTCAAACCTCTTTCATCGCAGGAAGTTTAGTTAAAAAACTGAATCTCAACATCTACAATAAATCACTACAGATTTCAGGTACTTCGAGAAGTTGCCCCTTTACAAATAAAATGGTTGACATTGAATTTTTCTCTCTAATTAATTCAAGCAAAGGGTTTAACATTTCCAGCGCTATTCCGAATAATATAACTTCCCATCACCCTCAATTTTCTTTCAACATCACTCATTAAATATACCTGAAGGAATTAAGTTAGCAGACCCCGCTTTTCACGAATTCGCTCAAATAGACATGATGTTAGGAGCAGATATTTATTTCGAACTGTTGATAGATGAATTGGTCAAACTCGGTCATAATCTACCTATACACTCCAAAATACTCATCTCGGATATAATGTGTCAGGAAAATTGTCTCACTCATCTCCTCAACGAAAAAGTCTACATGTTCACTATTATTTCTGCTTGTCCGAAGCATCTCACTCAAATAATCAACCAAGCTCTTCCTCTTCGAACTCGTACTGTGATGACACAAATATTTTGATGAAGAAATTCTGGGAATGCGAAGACTGTCCTTCGAACTCCTCTAACTTACTAACTCCTTCAGAACAAAAGGCTGAAAAAATATTCACAAAAACTACTGAACGCTTGCCGTGTAGCAGATTTCAAATTAATTTACCTCTGGAAAACGCCAATGAGCTCGGGGACTCATTTTCTCAAGCCAAAAGACGGTTTTTTAACCTAGAAAAAAAGATTACAAAAATCTAAAAACCTTTATTCTCAATACAGAAACTTTATTTCTGAATATGTTTTTTTCAAATCACCCTAAATATGTTCCACTTTCTTCACATGATATTCCCTCTGAAGTCAAATATTTTTTAGCTCATACGAGAGGATAATGTCACTACCAAACTTTGAGTTGTGTTTGACGGGTCAATGAAATCATAATCAGGAGTTTCGCTTAAATGACATAACTCTAAAAGGGTATACTGTTCAGCTATTCAACATATTGCTCAAGTTTAGGACCTTCAGGTATGTAGTTATAATAGATATTCAGAAGATGTTCAGACAAATTAGAATAAACCCGAACCAAACGTTTTTGCTGAATATTCTCTGGCGAGAGTCTCCTCAAGAAAATATTCAGTGTCTCGAGCTTCAAACCGTGACTTATGGAACGAACTGTACCCCCTTTCTAAGCACTAGATGCCTTGTAGCTCTAGCCCAAGAAAACAAGGAAAAGTACCCTCTTGCAAGCGACGCTCTTCTAAATTCATGCTACGTTGATGATATCCTGCATGGCTGCAATGATTACGACACTCTCCTAAAGATTCACAACAAACTAACTGAAAACTTAAAATCTGCAGGCATAACTATTCACAAATGGAGATCCAACAGTCATGAATTTCTCAAGTCAATTTCGGGAATTTCTTCGGACTCTTAACTATACAGTACATGAGTTACTAAGCGCACGGTGGCCCATAGCTCCTATATTAACAGAGATCTAAGAAAAAGCTGAATACAAAACTTGTAGGTAAACATGAGTACTACATTCCTAAATTATTTTCCAGTATACAGGGTGGCCCAATAAGTAGTGGTGACATAAAGTTATGTTTTTTTAAATGACTCCCCCTGTATATTATGACATTTCTGGATTCTGCGGAAAATTCTAGACATATTTCATGTTTAATATCATACACCTATCTTCAACTGTTTCGGAAATATTGACAGTTGAAAATTGACTTTTTTGCATCTTTGACAAACTGTAAAACATGAACGGTTAATTTTACAGCAAAACCGATCATACATTCTTATCTTAGTTTTTCATAAACTAGCATTTGATGATGAAGAATAACAGGGACGTAGCAACAGGGCATGCAAATCGTGCCGCGCACAAGGGCCCGGGGCCCGATTGTCCTGGCGCTTTCTGGACACAACCACACACAAAATACAAGAAAATCAAAAAAGCAATATTCACTTTGGCATTTTTAAACCGAAACAGAAAACTGTAATATCAATCCCTACAGATTTCTTTTCAGTTAGCCCTCCGATTCCTAGTAGTCCTGTCAATCTTTGCAATTGTCAATCTCAGTCAAGTATTAGCTCTCAAAAATGGCTATTTTACGGACCCATGTCAGTCCGTAAAATGCTTCATTACTGGCCTAGGCCATAAAATGCTCCATTTTTGGCCTAGTCCTTGAAAGTCGTTATAGCAATCAGAAACAAATTTTACCTGGCCCTCTTCCCACAACAATGCCAATGCGTAATCAGTTTAAAATTTTTAATGTCACATTTACTTCACATTTTTGTCAACGCGGTTTAATCAATTTTTAGAGTTCTTTAGACTAGAATAGTATATTACGTGAGAAGTCCAGACTAGGCCGGAAATTAATCACTTCTTGGCTAAGTAATCACTTCCTGGCCTGGGCTGAAAGAGACATACTTTCTTAAGTAAAACGCGTTCGAAAAGTATGTACTTCCAGAACAGTTGCCGAAAAACGTTATTTCTGGTACATGTTACAAAAATATGAAAATTTCTCGCCTACGAATTTGTTTCGCCGTCAATGAATATGAACCTTCCGATTCCCATGGTGAAGGGAGCCCGGTGTGCTCTAGTCTTGCACCAGGGCCCGGTTTTGACTTGCTGCGTCCCTGAAGATTAATAATTTAAGCGGAATTTTTAATCATGGAATAAATTCAAGGTTGGTGTCAAATGACAGTTCATGAAAAACTAAGACACGAATGTATGATCGGTTTTGCTGTGAAATTAACCGTTTAGGTTTTACAGTCTGTGCAAAAAAGTCAATTGTAAACTGTCAATATTTCCGAAACAAATGAAGATAGGTGTATGACATTGAACATGAAATATGTCTAGAATTTTCCGCAGAATCTAGAAATGTCATAATATACAGGGGGAGTAATTTAAAAAAACATAACTTCGTGTCACCACTACTTATTGGGCCACCCTGTGTACTGGAAAATAATTTAGGAATGTAGTACTCATGTATATCTACAAGTTTTGTATTTAGTTTTTTCTTCGATCTCCGTTACTATAGGACATATGGACGACCGCGCGCTTAGTAACTCACCCTGTATATTGGACTCAGGAAATCATCCTAATAAAGTATTAGGATTGTCTTGGAATTCCTCAAAAGACAGTTTTTCCATAGTTCTTCCTTCTCTAATCCTCAAGGTATCCTATTCTAAACGAGAAGTGCTACCTATCAATAATATAGTATCTATATTCGACCCCATTGGCCTAATAAATCCTATCGTGGTAACTGTGTGATACTTTACCGAACGACGCGAAGCGGAGTTCGGTCAAGCCGTTAAGGGTAAAGGCACTTTCCGCATGTGTTAGGTACAAAATTTTACCTATGAGCATATACATCTCCAAAAAAAGGCATTAATAAAATTAGTTAATGAATCAGATTAATTAATGAAATTAGATTAGATTTAGAAATGATCAAAAATCCATTTTCTGAAAAAGATTTTTAATCATAAATACCAAAGTCTACTTTACCGCATACTATGCGGTAAAGTTTACCGCACACTTTGCAATCCACTTTATCGCATACATATGCTGTAGAGTTAACTTTACCGCACACTATGCGGTAAAGTTCCAATTCCTGCAGAAATACTTTCTGACTGGAATTTTTTTCTGGAAAATCTCGAGAGCTTATCAAAACTTGAAATACCTAGACATCTTTCTACATTCAAACATATTCAAAGAGTGGAAGTACATCTTTTCTAAGCTGCCAGTCTCAAAGCCTATGGCGCCTGCGCATATCTCCGTATTTTATACGAAAATAATTTAGTTAAATCTACTCTCATTAGTGCGAAAAGTCGAGTTTCGCCATTGAAAATAATTACTCTCCCCAAGCTTGAAATGATGAGTTGTGTTCTCTTAACTTTGGTTACAATACATAATATCAGTACTTAAATGTGATACAAATTTCTGCGAAATACATTCCGTAACTCTGTGGACAGACTCGGAAATAGTTCTTGCCTGGCTGAAATCGCACCCCTCACGGTGGTCAACATTTGTTGCAAATCGTGTGGCCATGATACAGGATGCGACTTCGGAATTCTCCTGGAAACAAGTCAGGTTTGAGCAAAACCGAGCAGATTTATTGTCCAGAGGTTCACTTCCATCAAAACTTTTGAATTGTGCTCTTTGGTGGCATGGGCCCCAATTTTCATACGATCCAAAGTTGAACTTATATAATTTTCAGTTCAATAAATATGTATATAAAAAATCTTCCTGCAGAATGAAATAGTTATTTATGTATCAAGGGAATTATGAGGGTGTTAATACCCCAGGGCAACGTTTGTGTACCGAGGGCCTCTGGCCCGAGGGACACCAATTGCCCGTGGGTATTAACATCTGATAATTCCCGTGGTACATAGATAATTTTCTCGATAATTTTATATCCTACTGAATTTACTGTATTCTGTCTATTTTTATAAAGGAATTTTTCTCAAAGTTTAACCGATTCAAGGTAAAAGCGGGAGTTATGGAAATCCTTAACTCCCTTGGGAGTTATGATATCCTTAAATCCCGCGCGGGAATTAAGACCCTGTTTATGATTATCGTAACCAAGGTATCGGGTCTTCAAAAAAAAAACCAATCGAAGATTGCTTTGATTACGAAAACGTACGTCGCATTACTGTTTCTTTATTGGTCACGATTTTTGACATGCCATTTTGACATTAGGTTCATTGAGAAAATGAAAGAAAAATTTTGCTAAGACATACGTTTAAAAAACCATAGCAATCTTTGATTGGTTTTTTTTTTTGAAGACCCGATATTATATGGTTATAATAGTTCAGTAGGATATAAAACTACTTATGTAATCGAAAACTTGTATTCTGAACTTCATGACATTTTCTCAAAATATACTCGTCTCCAAAACGGTTGTTGGGTCCCCTCTCGGTTCCAGAATTGCGAAATGCTGCAACCAAAATAAGTTATGTTATTCAACGCACATGTTTTAAACAGGAAATAAACAATCTAAAGACCAAAGATCACACTATTAATAAACAGCTTCAAAAATTAAACCCCTTTCTAGACTCTGAAAATATCCTGCGAGTTGGTGGAAGATTGTCAAATGCAAATATCCTGTGCCAACAAAAATTTCCCATACTTCTTCTGTCTAAAAATCATACAGTTCGATTACTTCTCAGAAAAGAAGATTTGTGGCTTCTACATGATGGTCCTCAAACTACCCTCTCTGATATCAGTAATGGAGTTCTCTTCTGCCAATCTCATTACTTGGAAGTTCATCCCTGCTAGGTCTCCACATCGTGGAGGAATATAGGAGGCAGCCATTAAAAGCGCAAAACTAATACGAGCCATGTGCAACACTAAATTTACTTTCGAGGAGCTCTCCACTTTGTTGGCTCAGGTCGAAGTAGTCTTAAACTCACGACCTTTATGTGAACTGTCAAATGATCCCACATATTATTCTCACCTAACTCTTGGACATTTCCTAATTGGCTCTTGTTTGACTACCCAGAGAAAGATGTAATAGATGTATATCTCAAAATCGATTCACTCTATGGCAAAAATGTTCACAAGTTGAACAACAGTTGTGGAAGTTGTGGACTAAAGACTATCTGAATAGGTTATAGTCTAGGAGGCAGTGACGATTTTCGGCACTTATTTCCCCAGTCAGAAAACATGGATAGAATTGTAGCGTTAGTAATTCTAAGCAAATTTCATATATTTTTAGGGGGGGTTTTCCGATGGGTTGAGGCGCAAAATGCGTTAAAGCTTACGAATGCACAGCCTTTTTTTTCCAGTGATAAAAATAGGTCTACTAGTGGGAAATATACTGAAGTTACGTAAAAAAGTAGTCTGGCTAATCTGTGAGTATGGATAATACGTCTGGCAAGTGAAAAATTGAAGATCCGAAAAATTTCAGCCAGACTCACTTTCCACTTTCTGAGATAAGCCAAATTGCTATTTTTATGTACTTTATGTTCTATTGTAGTGAATGTGAAATATTTATGGGAAAATAGATGTACTTGTATTTTTCATTGATCTTGTGAACCCATCCGAAAATTTTCGCGAAACTCAAATATTTTTGTTTTGTATCACCAAGAGAACAAACTATTCAATATACAACAACTGGGAAAATAAGTGTAAAAAAAAATTTCACTGCCTCCTGGACTATTACAAAATCGACCTAAATCGTTTGTTCCCAATCAAAATGTTAAAGTTAATGACCTTGTTATATTGAGAGATGAATCCACTCCTCCATTAAAATGGCCTCTGGCTAGGGTTGTTGAGTTTTTTCCCGGAAAAAACGGACGTGTTCGTGTTGTGAAGATACGAACCAAGGACCATCGTTCATTGAAAAAAATCTCTCGGACCCGTCGATTTTTATTTGGAGGAGGAAATCTTTTGCACATATTTTCAATATTATCACTTCAACCCTTTCACGGGGGTAAGCTCCAACCCTTAAATCTCAAATGGCATTAGGGTTCAAGTGATATCTCATTTCAAAGGTTATCGAATTCTCTTTTCAACGATGCCTAGTTTTTTAAATTTACTAAGGTTTTTTTTTTTCAAAAGATATCTAGAATTAGAATGTATTCAGTTGAATTTTATTGAGTGATAAAAAAAACCTAGACTTAAATCTTGTGATTTCGTAGGAGAGCCGGCAACGGGTATGTGATCCTAGCAATGGATAATTTTCACATAAAAAAAATAGCTCAAAGTTACCTTTAAACTAAATGGATGGGTTGCCTTGATGCTCATGGCCGCAACCCTTTGGTGGCTGAGCGTAAACCCCTCTTTTTTCGAAGGAACAATGTTATCGTTGCAATAGCTGAAAATTGGTAGATATATTCTTTAATATGTCTTCTCAAATAATATATAGGGTTGCCTCGATTTTGATGGCCGGAAATGATGGCAACCCTCATTGAAAGTCGAGTGCGCGCGTTATTTTGCTTGCTGAATACAAATTTTTGAAAGTCACTTTTAAAGTTAAAAGAGGATTCTGTGAAAAGGATTTTGCATACGGCTGTACGTCTTTAGGAAAAAAAAGAAACATGAAATTGTGTTAATATAAAGTGTTTGCTGCATATGATGAGAACCCTCTACACCGCAAGGTACTTCTTATTTGTTGCGCTTATGGTTTTGTTCTATTTATAAAAGTTCTTATTATAAAACAACTTTACGGCCATGAGAATTAAAGCAAACCATCCATTTGGTTGAAAGGTTACTATGAACTATTGTTTTATGTAGAAATTATCCATTGCACCGATCCCATACCCTTTAGTATTGCCGGCTCTTGGACTATAGTACCGTCTATTTTTAAATGTATTTTCTCCAAAACCACTGCATCAAATTCAAAAAACTAGGCACCGTTGAAAAGAGAATTCGATGATCTTTGAAATGAGGTATAACTTGACCCCTATCATTTGAGATTTAAGGGTTGGAACTTAACCCCGTGAGAGGGTTGAAGTGACAACATTGAAAATATGTGCAGTGCAAAAGATTTCCCCCTCCGAATAAAAATCGACGGGTTCGAGCGATTTTTTTCAATGAACGATGAATACGAGATATCAGCCTTGTTCCGTTTTCATTGGCCTACCCGGTATAAATTTACATTGTTAATCATGCTTTGGTAATTAAGCGCCGACTTTAGATAGAATAACCGTATTACCTAACTTCTGCTATACGATTGGTGGGACAGGTGGTGCAAAAAGGTAACCAGGTAAAGGTAATTATAACCTGACTCGCAGCAGAAGTTAGGTAATACGGTTATTCTATCTAAAGTCGGCGCCTTACGCCTTATTACCAAAGCATGATAAACAATGTAAATTTATGTGTAGTGTTGTGAGTTATTTCACAACAAGTCTTATCGCTTTCCTTTGCGCTTTGCTCTTTCAATTTCCAAGCAGGATTAGCCGTGAACAGCATCAACGTAGCGGAAACCGAGATCGGCACTTCGAAAAACTTCGACAAAAAGATCCGTGAGAACCAGGATGAACAAGCACAAAAGGAACTGCAAACTAGGATAATCGGAAAAATCGGCAGTTCCGGAACATGCGCTTAGTGAACGGAATCACGAAATACTCTTTGTTAAGGTCAAGCTTCTTGCACCGACTTCCGGTTACCACAATCGTCTTGTACGTGAAACTATAGAACTACACAAACATATGGAAAACTTCAACAGGAAAGAAGAAACACTAAAACTTGACGAAATCTAGAACCCGATCCTCAAGAACGCAAGAAAGATCCCATTGAGTTCGGAGAGAGTTCAGACAAGCCACGTGCTGCAAAGCCCCGCCCCTCCCCCTCCACAGCCACTCACACATAAATGCAACTTACGGTCGGGAACGCGTCAGTCGGCTACCAGAATCGGACATGGAAGCACCTCTGAAGATGTTAGCCACGCGTGCTAGTAGGATATTTGTGAAATTCCATGTTTCGCTTCCATAGGCAACTACTAGCAGAATACATTCGTTGTAGACTTTAGTTTTCAGCTTATCCCAGTCGTCGGAACTTCATAGTGACAATGGGAACTTTATCATGGCTTCAGGAACTTTGAGATTGTTTTGTAGTTATCTCTCGCTACTATAAAGTTTGAAATATCTACAAGAAATGTGATACTTAATGCCAATAATGACTTTAAAGTGTAGTAGCCGCTACTTGCATTAAAGTTGCCAATCCCTAAACCACACAGTATCTAGTAAATACTTTTCCTATTTTGGTCGTAGGCACATAATGGCATCGTAGCAATACCGCTGCCGCCCTAGTAACCACAACTTCACATTTCCCAACAATAGTCGCCGGGTCGTACCAATGACTAAAAATGCTGCTTGGGGTTGTTGAGAAGATAATAATCCTGTTTCCGAAGCTAGCTGTTCAATCTTCTCCGTAAAATAGTTGCAATTGCAGTTTTCTCAGCAATCATCGACCAAAAAAGTTTGATGTCTTTTCTTGCTGTTGTTACGTATCTACTTTTTGATTAGGTACCCTAGATGTTTTCTAATTACTTATAATTATTATTTTATTTGAAAGCCTTACCTAAACTTGAAACATAAAAATAAATACACTTACTATTACAGCCTTGGTAAAGGGAAAAGGTGCTCCTCACATGGAATTGCCCCCACAAGTGGACCAGGATGTCCTAGAACAGCTTATTTGCGACCAGATGGGTGGTTTTTTGCTCATCACTTGTACGAATGGGAAAATTATCTTTGTTTCGCCCACGGTCGAAACGCTTTTAGGACATTTACAAGTAAGAAAACAACAAATTTCACTAAACCGAATAAAAAAATCGATTTTCTTACATTTTCAGACAGATCTAATGGGTCAATCACTGTTCACAGTAACCGCATCCGAGGACCACGATAGGTTACGGATGTATCTGGGTAGTGAAGGAGAGGTAAACAAAATACCAACATAATAATCTATATTATTATTCATATTGAAATTTTAGATGGAACAAGGCTGGAAAAAATATTTTAATATTAAAGTTAGGCGGGCAGGTCCGAAATCGGAAACGCCCCAGTACGAGTTGGTGAGCATGATGGGCTTGCATAGGAATATGTCAGTTTTGGAACAAGCTAGTACCAGTGCTAGTGGTAACAGTAGTCCCATGTCGTCGGCTGCGTCTACTTCTTCGATACAAACTTCATTAAATACTGACGTAAGTATATTTTTTTTGTTTTCGAACCAGACAAACAAGTTAGTAAACTTGCTAACTGATTAATGTATTATTATCGAACATACTAATTATTATACATATATGCATACAATTTGGCTGAGAGTCAATAATAGGCAAAATGGCGAGGTGACTTGTTAAAAGTGAAGGACATGATATGCATAAAAATATGAAAGAGTAGATGAAATATAATAGGGCGGGGTAGATTTAAAGTTCACATATTTACCAAATTTTTTTTTAAATATTACTGCTTTCTGTTGCTAGAAAGTTGATCTGTGTGCAGAATCTTGGTTATCTTTAATTTCTATATTACTTTCTGTAATACTTTCCCTTAAAGTGGTCAAATAATAATTTTTCAGCCATCGTTAACATTATTTTTATCAAAATTTGTGTGTGTAGGTACCTAGATACACTGGGGAAATTAATTTGTCAAATTACTTTCTATATGTATGATCAAAATATTTTGCATAAGAGTGCATTATTAGTTTAATCTCGGAAACCATGCGTTTTTTCTTTTTGCTGTGATAAAATAATCAATTTTTTCAGTTTCAACATTGATTTTACTCCATACTGTAACTGTACTTGAGAATCGAAGTATCAAACCAAATTATTCTCTTCACTCTCTATTCACCAAACTGAAATTACTTTGTGAAGATTATTGATGATTAAATTTGGTGTCATTTTTTTGTCTTGTTCAAATCCTGACGCGAACAACTATGTACTTTGGTAAGGTTCCAAAAATTATACACTTTGGTTCATTCGGATATAAACTCTATTTGGTTCGTCGAACATAAACTCCATTCAGTCAACTTAGTGTAAAAGTTTTTCAACCTGGAATTGAATTTTTTTTGTATCGGGATTTATCTTTTCCTCTTTCCTTGGCAATACAATATTTCTAATAATATATGACTAGATTTCTGTTGCCAATTCGTTGAGGAGTTAAGATAATGTTTTTTAGATTTACTCAGTACAAGGGGTTAAAATAGTGGTAATTTAAAAAATTGAGTCATACAGGCCAAACTAATGTGAACAGAGGAAACCGAGCAGAAACCTAATTATTGTCATGTGAAATTACCATGTTTGAAGCTAGGTGTAACTGGAAATTATGCGGAAATCAGTTTAGTTGCGTCAGTGACATTTCCTAATGTAATACTAGCTGCAGTGGAGGATAAAGCAGTGACTATTTTGGCCCTTTCTCAAAGGTATTTAAATGTTTGAATCTTCTTGAGAAGCTTGAGAATTACGGTATTCAGTTGGAGGCATAAAAATGAAATATGAACTAAAGTCTGAGATCTGAGATTTTGGACGCTGATTCGTCAAAATTAGGAAGTCGACTTGGGCGACCTGCGCTCAAATTGAATGATTAACCCAAGGCTCTAGTGAGGCCCCGCAAATCTAGCCAATCAGCGTCCAAAATCTCAGATGACGCACTAGAAAAAGTCTATAGACTTTATGAAAGGATTATATCTAGAAAATTCCCTCAAAGGCGAGTTAAATGATGGAACAATACGCGTTTTGGATCTTTTTTATTAGTGTATTCTTCAAGTTGGTTCTATTGAAGTTTGTAGACTGAGAAATGTTCCTTTTCTATAACCGTATTCTTACAATAATTATTTGCACACTGAAAATTGAGTAGAAATCCTAGCTATAGCAATACAATCTACAACAATATGAATTTTCACTTTTAGCATCTAACTGTTATTAGATTGGAAATATAAACCACCCAACTACCCACCTTTTTAGATGCGATTTTCAGTTTAATTTTCATAAAAACCAGAAGAGTTAGAAAATAGTTTGATAATTTATGAGACAAAAATGTCGTAATCACATTCAACGACAGGCACATGAACTATTTCGGGAATAACAAACTGTGATTCTTATTAGGGTATCCAAACTCTGAACGGAATTAGTCGTGACCTAATTTAAAACCACCACATTCTTTGCGGATAGTTTTAGTTTATACGGCTGAGTTTGCAGCACTCTATTCGAAACTCTCATTAATATTTGTAGGGGTTTATATACTTGAGAGAACCAAGTTTTCTGTGCTAATCACCAAATGGAAAACATTTTTATATGCCTTCCATTTCTCACCCATACTTAATTTAGTTCAAGGAATAATAATTTTTTTTTTTTTTTAGATTTTAATCTTTTTCGTTAAACTGTGCCGTCCCCAGCCACTTGTAGACCGACTAGTAGCTGCATCCAAAGACGAATACGTCACCAGGCATCTGATAGATGGCAGGATAATCGGTTGTGATCAGCGTATAGCGCTGATCGCTGGATATATGATCGAAGAAATTCAAGGCCACAGCGCTTTCCAGTACATGCATAGAGAGGACGTACGATTTGTGATGATAGCTTTAAGACAAAGTACGCAATAACTTAAACCATTTCAAAAATTACTAATCTAATTTTTTTTTTTTTTTCTTAGTGTATGACAAAGGCGAAAGTCGAGGAAACTCTTGTTACCGTCTAAAATCGCGTAACGGTCAATTCATTTACCTAAAAACCTTCGGTTTCTTAGAAATCGACGATCAGGGCATTGTGGAATCATTTATCTGCGTTAACGTGCAAGTGGACGAAAATGAAGGCGTCCATCACATTAGCGAAATGAAACGGCGCTATAGCGCCCTCTTTACCAGCTCATTGGCCAGCTTGCCGTACCAGGACGATGGTAATTCGAGTGATGGAAGCAACGTGGGAAACGTAAGCACCTAAACAGTAGGACAATTATATAATTTCTAACTTAAATGTTTTCAGATGACTTGGATGTCTCCAGCCAGTGTTGCTTTGGCTGCCAGTAGACTCGACCGAACTGAAGATCCTCAAGCATTGCAGGCGGCGCTCAACGAGCTAATGCAAAACTTGCCGTCGCCGGGATCAGAAGAGACCGACACTGAGCATCCGGTTAAAGTTGAAACGCCTGAGTCACCAGTGGCGCCGCCCAGTGTAGGCAAAGTTATGCCTGAAAGTACTTGTACTAGCACAGTAAGTTTAGTAGGGTGCTTATATTTTGGAAATTCTAAAACCGAAGGTAATCCAAAATTAAATTAGACAATGCAAAAGGGAAATATTTTCGAAAAACGAGATATTGGCATCATTGTATATAACAAGTACTAAAATATGACCGCATAATCCAAAAAGTACCTTTTTAGGTTACGGAGATATTATGATATAAGCTAAACAAGCTTTTAAAAAAAAAAAAAAAATCTTTATAAAAGTTTCTAAAATGTGTCTAGATCATAACAAAACGTCATCCATAATTATTTTTCTGTCTTTTGATCTATCGACGCGTGTTGCTTTTCCATTGCTTTGCTTTGTCTGTCTCTGTTAAACATACTGTTCTTAGTGTATATCTAACTTTGACATACAATTCTTAAGTAAAATAAAGGTGTTTAATTTTGTTAAGTACCTACTATATTTGTTGGAATGAGAAAAATGATCTGCTGAAAAACATTCCTCCAGCAAGCCAGCTTGTGATTCCTTAGTGTAATACCTATCATTCTCCTTTCGATTGCTCCATGATGTACTTGCAGCTTTTCTAGGATTTCCTTTCCATGTTTCGCTTCCATATGCAACTAAGTACTGGCAGAATACATTCATTGTAGACTTTAATTTTCAGCTTTAATGGTAACTTGGACCGGCGGAATATGTGGCCGCCCATCCCATTCATATTCTCCTATTAATTTCAAATTCTTGATTGACTTTGCCAAGGGTTATTTCCTGTCCTAGATACTTGAGCAGTTTACTTTTTTTACCTATTAGTTTTCTATGGATATTGTGTCCCTATCTGATTACTAATTTGTCATAAACTCTCTTTTGGATACGTTCATTTCTAATTCGACCTTCTTGGCTTCTTGGAGTAATTCTTTCAGCATGATTTCTTAAGTCTGTTTCGTTCGGGGCGCAAAAAACGATCAATCTCAAATTATTGAGGTTTTCTCCTGATATATTGATGCCTCTATTTTCCCAATGTAGTTTCTTGAACAGATCTTCGAGGATTAGGGTGAACAGCTTAGGTGATATTATATTGCCTTACGCCTCTTTTCATCTTCACTTGGTTTTAATATTCATGTATTCTTAATTTTATTTTTGTTGAATATTTTTGATTATATTTATATATCGCTGATTTACTCGTGCATTTCTCATAGCTCTTTCTATCGCTCAGACAGTGTTGAAGGGTTTCCTATAATCGCTGAACTCTAGCCATGTGTTAATGTTATATTCAGTTGTCTTTTCATTTAGTATTCTTATTGTCTGAAGATGTTCTATAGTGCTGTAGCTCTTTCTATAGCCTGCTCGTTCTTTAGGTTGGTAAGCATCGAATTTCCTTTCTAGGCGTTTGGTAATTATTCTCATAAACAGTTTGTATTTCTGAGACAGGAGGCTTATGGGTTTATAGTTTTCAAGATTTGATGGATCTCCTTTTTTGTATATCAGAACGCCGATGGCAGTCTCCCAGTCGTATGGTATTTTCCACTATGTTAGATATTTATTGAAAAGTGTTTTCAGCTATTGTCAAAGGTATCCTCCTTCAGCCTTTCTGGTCAAATATCGTCAATTTCTAAAGCTTTTCCGTTGTTTAATTGGCTTAGCGCTTTTGCAATGTCTTCCTCTTCTGTCTTCTCTCAACATTCAGTATTTTGATTTTGAATGTTTCGCTTTCGGTTTTTTGTTTGTTATTTCCGTTGATGCTTTTTACGTCGTATAGTTATATTATAGAAATTTTCTGCCGCATGCAATATTTCATGTCCGTCTTCTATAATGTTTCCTTGTTTGTTCATCAGTTTTGTAATTTTTCTTTCGTGTGCGATCTCACTTTTGAAAACGCTAATGTCTTTTTGTTGTTTTATCAGGTTTTCGATTTGTGCTTCTTGGTAGTTTTTAATGTCTTGTTTTTCCTTTTGGCTATTTTGTTAGTCTCTCTGTATTCTGGTGTATCTTTTTTTTCTTGTTTTGTGATCTCTGTTCTCTTTTTCAGCATTTGTTTCGTTTCTTTGCTAAACTTTTCTGACCTATAATAATTTTCATTAAAATTGTATTCACTTACATCTGCTGTTTTCTCTCAATGTATTTAGAGGTTTAATGTGAATTGATTCTGATATAGCTGAGATTATCCATGGTATTCCTCAGGAGTCTGTGTTCGGACCCATTCTTTTCCTACTCTATGGAAATGATGATTCGGGAGAATTCACGGCTTTTGCAAATGATGCTACCGGTCTGTGGACTTGGACTCTAGACAATTTCAAGACAACTATCAAAAAAAGTCTCTCAAAAATAGAGGTAGTGCGACGCAAATAAACTATGTTTTAACATACAAAAGACAAACATACTTACGTTTAAGTGCTGCCTGGAAAACAGAACAACTGCAACATTTCTTGGACTATAGGCATTAACATTGCTGAAGTTTGACTCTCATATTGACATTTTGAATAAAAAAAGCTATTATTATTATTACTAGGACTGTAGTACAGGAACTTGGCAAAAAGAAGCTAAAATATCTTCTTCACTTCTGGAATCAGATACAGGGTACCTTCCTGGGGTTACTCCACGCAAAAATCTGTACAGTCAGTATTTATGCTACAAAAAGGGCCCTATGTTATATTTTTAAAACAGGCTGTAGAGAAATTTGTCGACCGCTTTTTGTACAAGAGGAAATATTGACGATACCTACCTTTCATTTTGATTCTTGAATCGGTTTCTTTGATTCATTCAAAGTTCTCTGCTTTGTACAAGTCAGAAACTACATTCTAAGGCAAAATTACCCACCACTGCCAATACCAAAGTTTTCTCTCACAATAAACTCAATAATTTATGAAAGTGTGAAAATATTCAACCAACTACCTCAAGACATCAAAGATAGGGTCTGCTATGAGAGTTTTCTTATCTCTAGAAAAAAACTATCTAGTCGCCAAGGCATATTACCGTCTTGTGAATTTTATGAAGATAGAATGTTTTGATTGGTGCTGCTGGATTTCAATTCTCATCGGATTTTAAATGTGGTAGTTAGTGTTATTACTTTATAAATAATGTCAGTTAATGTAAATGTGGTAATGTGTTCTAAACTGTCAAATTGTTTTTATCTTGTGTTTGTTCAGTTTGAGTTCGGTTTTTAATATTGTTATCTTTTTGTTGTCATATTTTCTTTTCTTTTTCAGTCTCTATTCGTCAACTCCTGGATATAGACCTCTTCCATATCCTTCCACAGTTTCCTGTCCTGAGCTTTTTGTATCCAGTTCTCCTGCGATTTTCTGGATATCTGCCATTTTTTCTGGGGTCTTCCAACACTTCTCTTTGCTTTGCTTGGGCACCATAATCTATGAGTCCATCTGTCATCTTGTTGTCGTGCTATATGGCCAGCCCATCGCCATTTCTGCTGTGTTCTTCTTCGCACCACATCTGCCACTCTTGTTCTTCGACTTTTTTGGCACTCAATCTCTCAAACTAATCCCTGGCATGATCCTTTCTATTGCACACTGTGTTACCTGCAGGGTGTGTATAGATCTTCAGGTTAAGGACATTTGTTTCCAAGCTGTCAAAGTTTATGTACAGTCGTGAGCACAGAAAGTGGGACACCCGACTGACAGGTCTTGTCATTTTTCGCTATTTTGGGTGAATCATCTTTTTCTCTACAATGGATTTTTTGTCAAACATGACGATTCCTGTCATTGCCGTAGGTAAAGTCCGACAAATACCATTTTAAAGTCACGTGATATTGATGGCAAAAAATGTATGTTCTTGATTACGTCGTTGATATCACCTACAAAAAGCTACTGGTGGTTAATTACTATTGAATTTTAGGATATGTTCCCACTAGCATTTTACAATCGCGTTTCTGAAGTGGTATTGACCAATCAGATGAGAATTTGAATACTTGCAATTGTTGCGAGACTTACTTTTGTCGCATCTGCTGTCCGTTGTAATACATTCTGAACTTGAATTGGGTACCCGTTTTCTATTTGCTTCTTTTCGAGTTGGAAAAAAGTTAATATAGTCAAAATTATTAGCTGTGTTTGTTCTTTGCATCATTTTCGAAAATAACTTTGACAAACTAATTGATGACAGTGACGGATTCTATTTTAGGAAGGAATATTATGAACAACTAGCTGACCCGGCGAACTTCGTACCGCCTCTGAATTCTTAAATACCTATTAAATGTTGTGTTAACGTATCTATTAGATGAATTAAATTCAGTTTTTTTCGATGGTGAATTTGGCTTTGGTTGAAGAATATTAATGTTTACTCTCTAGATCAGAAGTCACCTAAAATTAAAATTTTACATCATCCCTTTCAAAGCAGCTTGTGGGCATTTTTCTTGTAAAGTGTACCACCAAATAAATAAACTCAGGCACAGGAATGTTCAAAGAATGTAAAGAAAACAAAAAAAAATCTACAGCGCAGCCCTGTATCACTCTATCTGCACTGCACTACTCCATCTGTTCTACTCTATCTGCACTATTCTATCTGATCTACTCTTTCTGCACCACTCTATCTGATCAGAATAGTGGAATAGTTCTGTTCTAAATATCTCCAGTTCCTGAGCAGCATGGTTCTACTGCATCTGCAATGAAATTACCGCGCATCGGTGGGCTTCGTTCTAGGCATCATATATGGCGCCGTATACAAAATGGTTGTGGCGGACTCATAACCTGGCTCTCTGCCACTCGACACCAGCCGGACGGAACACTCCGAACAGTCGGCACGGAACACGGCTGTCAAGGGATGCCTGAGAGGAGAAACGGAACTTAGCCACAGAACGTCAATGATCAAGCGTCAAGAAATGACAGGAAGACCAGTTCACGCTCTTTCGGAATGGACCAACAATAAAAAAAAAATACACTTTTTATTATGTTAGGATAGACAAAGACAAATCCAAAAAAGCAAAAATAATAAAAATCAGTCCAGCCGTTCTCGAGTTATAAGTGCTTACACAAAACACAACTGTGTTTTATATATATAGATAATTAGACACCAATTTTTTTTTCAATTTTACTATCACCGCTGTTTAGATGTATTCAACAAGGATAGGGAAACTTTAAAATCGTATTTGTTGGACTTTATAGCTGGTGCGCCCGTTTTACAATGGGAAAAAACGGGTGTCCCACTTTTTGTGCTCACGACTGTACAGAGTCGTGAGCATAAAAAGTAGAACACCCGACTGACAGGTCTTATCATTTTTCGCTATTTTGGGTAAATTAGTCTCTTCTCTACAATGGATTTTTTGTCAAATATGATAATCCCTGTCATTACCGTAGTTATAGCTGATGAGCTCGTTTTACAATAGAAAAAAACGGGTGTCCTACTTTTTATGCTCACGACTATACAGGGTGTCCAAGATTCGATGGTTTTGGGAGGTTTCGGGTATTTCTAAAGGAGTTGAAATATATCTGACCTCCACTTGTGAGCCTCGATTTTCAAGAGAAATTGACTGGTGAAAACCGCATCTGGATATGTCGAGTCCTTTTTATGCTACGAGAGGTTTTTGAACCGTTTGGAGTTGGGCAGGGGGTCTATAACTTTTGTAGCTTAAAAACGAATCAAGATATCGAGATGCGGGTTTTACCGGTCAACTTCCCTTGAAAATCGAGGCTCGTAAGTGGGGGTCAGATTTTTTTCCAACTCCTCTAGAAATTCCCGAAATTCCTAACTCAATTTTATTTGTGTGTAGAGGTGGGTTGCGATATCACGAACTGTGACTTTGTCACTGCTACTCGTCTGTCACAGTCACGACCTGCTCCAGTCCCAGTCAAGTAGCAGTGACTGTGTGAAGTGTCACTGCCCGTTCGAGCTCCGACCGATGCAGCGCGGACAAAACTCGAGCTAAGTGATGTAAATGAAATAATAATATTATAAATCGCATTATGGTCACGCCAAATGGAAACTGCTACTGCAGAGGGCAGGCTGGAAAGTGGAGCATCTCTCTCAGCCGTGAATGCGGACTGCGACTATGCCATTTTGCGATGTAGCATTAACATAATATTAGGTAGCAGTACGGCCGCCAACTAAGGTAAAACTGCTCCAAAAAATCACTGCTATATATATATACGTATTAAAAATACCATAGTTACCAAGTTACATTCTCTATAGGGTATGGTTTTCTATGTTTATTTCTGTTGGTGAAGGGCTTATTGTCGTTTTACTCAAGTTTACCGTTCATGCGACTTGTAGGGACGGTCTATAGAGTTTTTCTAGCATCATCTCCAGCTCTTCAGTAGTATTAATAATGAGAATGATGTTTGAGAAATGGTCGGTCTTGTTCCATCTAAGTATATTAATTCCTTTATCCCGCCAGTTTAGGTTTTTTAAAACATTCTCTTAGGCTATCGTGAACAGCTTTGAGGAAATTGTGTCACCTTGTCGTATTCCTCTGTGTATCGGGATTTTGTCGGTTTTCATATCCTTTTCTAGTTTGACTGTCATAGTTACATTTTCGTGAATGTTTTTTATGAGTGTTGAGTATCTAGAGTCGATTCTGGCATCTGGATCAAATGCTATTTGGAAATCGATGAAAGCCAAATTTCCTATATTGTACTCTGTCGCCTTCTCGATTAGCGTGCCTAAAGTTTACAGATGGTCAAATTGTACTGTGTCCTTCACGGAATCCTGCCTGATGTTCACAGGGTTGATATGAATCCAATTTGTGTGATACTCTGTTGTCATATATCTGACCTAAATTTTAAGTTACCACTGAAATTGTTTGATTGTTACCTTACAATTAGATATTACCAGTGTTGCCAACTTGGTAAAATCATTACCAGATCTGGTAATATCGACCCCGATTTTAGAAATGAAGATTTTCAAAATACATATATCTAGTAATTCGACATTTCATTCCAGCAAAATTCTGGTATTTTCGCATTAGCAATCAATAATCAATTTTTCTTGAATTTAGTCAAATATTGGATCGACGAACATACTCAAATCAAACTAAAGTCTGTTTTTTATTTAAAGATAATTCCCCAAGTCAAAAATTTAGTAACTATGTTGGCAACACAAGCCCTTTCTACATAAAAAATTTGAAAGCATTGACAATTTTACATTGTATTGCCAACATAATGTCATTTTGACTTTTTTTTAACAGATTTTACTAATTTTAATGAAAAATGTATACCTTCTTTTATTTTATGAATTATTATATTGATTATCTTAGTATCACAGTTGTTTGTTTTTTGAGAGACACTGCAGAAATACTCGTTTATAGATAGAAGGGATTTCACTGACTGTACTTGCGGGCATATAAACATTTAGGTCCCTTAAAGTATTCCAAACTTTACGCTCATTTTTTAAATTTTCTAAAAATTCCAAATAAGCCAACTTTTCTCTACATATCGAGGATTTGGTAAGATTTCTGAGTATTTTATAGTTTTCAAGACTTTCCGCAGTGTTTCTCATTTTAAAATTAAGCCTAGCATCTTCTCTTTCCTTTATTAAACCTCTAATTGCATATGTCAGCCATGGCGAACGCTGTTTTGTCACTCTAATCGACCTCAAAGGTGCATGTATCTCAAACAAATTCTATATATTGTCAGTAAGATATTTAACTTTACCATCAATGTCATGAAAATAATAAAAGATCATCCCACACCTTACCATTGTTTGCTGATCAAGTAGAAAATCCCTCTCCCTAAAATGTTTTAAATCCCTTAGGTCAAGAATTTTTCAAATCTTTTAATATATGAAATCTTCACATTACAATATGTTAGCAGACGATCACTCATGCCATTTGAGTCCTTTGTACCACTCTGACTCACAAAATTTTTGTCATTTCTAAAAATTGGGTCCAGTAGAGTGGCCGTTGCACCAGTCAGACGAGTTGGCTCATCTATTACCTGACAAAAGCCATAACTATCAAATAATCTGTTAACTGGGTTATGAATATTCAACATATTTATGTTCAAATAGCCAAGAACCAAAGTATACTCATCCATAGGTACAACCTCAGACAACAACCTGTCCAGGCAATTTACACATTCTAGAACATTATTTCCTACTCTATAAACAACACCTACCGACTAATCCAATGGGACAATAATATACGGGTTTTCCATGCAAAAAAGTTCAACTTTGCTTCGCCGCACTTTTGTGACAAACACTGTGTAATTGTAACTAACATCATTGAAAAATTTCTGATATTACCTACAACTTTCACATTTGACATTACTGAGTATCTCTTCAAACAGGTGAGATAGGTGTGGGTGCAAAATATAGTCAATCACCCGGTACTTAGCTTGGGTCTGTTATTTTTTTGGTTTGTTTTCCAACAATTTACACACGTTATCTCATCTACAGTCTAATCTTTGAAAGAATGACTTCTCGCACACTTATTAGGACAAACTTTTGGTACTGTGTAATTTTTAGCTAGATGATCATAACCCATACAATTGTTACATTGTAGCATTGCAGAATATGGACATTGTTGAATACCCATGCTCTCGACCAACCTATAGCTACTTTTTCCTTGGGTTGTCGGATCCACTTCCAGAATAAGGTCAATGTTTTTTCGCCTATTTTAATTTTTTTTTACAACTTTCATGTGAAAACTATCATGCTCCTGAATATTATTTGCTTGTACAATCTGTTCCACTATACTCTCCTCATCCATGGCTAGATCCGTGGGATTTAAGTTGACTATCTTGAGCTTTGGTCTTCTCTTAATTGGTTTATCAATTTGGTACCCCCTTTCTTAATTCCTTCTCCATCTTATTCTTTAGAGAATTAATTTCGCTTTCACTGTCACAGCCAATTACTACAGCACCATCTCTGGCCAATCTAAATTTGGACACATTAAGTCCATGAGGGCTAATTTTCTGTTGAATACAATTTCTGGTTACCGAACTTTCTTGGACCTGCCTAGGTTTTATAACTATTACAGATTCTGGTTTCTGAATTTTAACCTTGTCAGCAAACGTCGCTTGATTCATATTCATGCATGGGAAGCTGGGCGTTTTTTTATTTTTGAGGTCATTATATTTTCTATCCACTCTACTCGCAGCGCCAGCGAATGCAGCGCTGTTTTCAGGCTTCCACTATGTAATTCTAGATTTTTTTTTAACAAAATGTTTAAATTAAAAATAGTTTTTTTTTGTCACTTAGGTAGGTATGTTACCTATTTACTTTCAATAGAATTGTCAAAGTGGATAACTATATTGGATATTATTGTGAAAAACCAAAAAATCCAGAGTGGTTCTGGAAAAAATGTTCTCCTGCGGCGCTTTATTTTGAATATCTGGCCTTCGGTGGCGTTGCTCCCAAAAAAATTTCAAAATGTGTTTTTTATTTCAATAACCGAAAGTTGGCAACCGTAGAAATAATATATCTACGTAACTTGTAAAGGGCCTTTCTGGACTTTGAGGACATTATGTAGTACTCGTTGCGTTCTATACAATATATCTTGTTTTTTGAAAATAGTGCCCTTTTGCAAAGTTTAATTTTGTATTACATTCGGTTTTAGAGTCTCCAAAATATTAGTATTTACCACAATAACAATTTGACTTGTGACAGCCTCTCACAGAAAGCATAATTTCAATTGACTTTACAATATTCCTCCTTCTTTCTGATAAGCGTGTAAGTTGTTTCAGCTTGTTCATTGCCTATAGGTTTAGCTTAGTAATATACAACTTCCTATTCAAAAGCAAAACTTTTCGTCATCAATCGTAGGACCAAATAGAATATATATTCGTCGGCTTTTAATTTCTGTGTCACGCCACATGCCGTTATTGAAAAAGTTAGTTGTGTTCCAACTTTAGCAGGATCTATTTAATGGTTTTACAGAAGTAAAACTCGTGTAAAGTTGAAATTCTATTATTCACCAGCGCCAGTGATTTTTTTCGTTTTTGGTTTTAACATTTTTACTAAATGTAAAGTTAAGAGAACTTCTAGAGGTGTACAAACCAGATGCTAACCTTTGGGACGTTTTTTCTAGATAATTAAAAGAATTGTTTAGAGAAATTAAAACTTCCAAAACTCGTGAAACTAGAGGTTTTTTTGCAGTAAAAGCAAAAATGCATACCATAAATGGAAAAGGGTTTCTCACAATGTCGAGCTCTATAGGCACTGGCCTGGATCTAATTAATGATTTCTTTGACAGAGGTTTGTTTACCCCTTGCTCAAAGCTAGCAATATTACTAGCCACTGCAAAAGGGCGGTGGTTTTGATTCAATTTCTTAAGGCCAATTTCTTGGTTGGAACTTTGGATTTAAAAACCCAAGACTTTCTTTTGCAAATATGGAAATTTGTTTAAAATCCAATTAGAACTTACTTTACTGTAAACATCAATGTTTTTGTAAGAATTAGTACATTGCCTGGTAGCACTTGATGAAAGGCTGAAGGGTGTTATTTATTTCATTTCATATTGTAATTTATTTAATCGTCTTAATTTAGGCTACATCTAAACATCCGTATCTGCGCATGAAATCCAGTGGAAAGAGGGCGTCGACAGCATCGCCCGATCCCGTCAAGAGACAAAGGCTTACCAGCGTAGATTCGGAGTGTTCACAACTGTCTCCTGTCAGCACTTGCTCGTCTACGCAACCGCAGCCCCATCAAACGGAGCCGCATCTATGCAAAATACCAAAGGTGAGTGAAAATAATCTAGTTTTTTACAAAATCGTCCAAGGTTTTCTGGGTTATTCGATGAAGGATTGATATACCTATGAAACTTTTTTATTGAAAATTACAACTACCTAGTCTATTTTTTCTTGATAAAAAGTTTCTAGTTTGTAGACGTAATATATAGACCATGAGACAAGAGAAAAGGGTTTCAGTTATGGTATTTTCAGTAGGTACCGCTCATTAATGTAAGATCAGCGTTATATTATCAACATTGTTCATCATTCTTATTGATCATTGTCATTAACCTAAATATTATATCATCTATTAGTTTGCGGTTCCCGTACTAAAGTTTCTTCTCCTCCACCTGTCAACTTATGTAATCGGATAATGGCATCCAATGCCAATCAGTTACGTAGATAATTTTTTTGTAGATTACAATGCTCAAGGAGTGACGGATCAATCTTGAATTAACTCTTCTTATATCTGTGCAGTCTGACTTAGAATGCTGCACGTGATCCAATAAAACATTGAAACCATTTAGCCAACCCAATGTAAGATTTTTGAATACGGTTAAATTTGTACCATCAGTAAAAGCTCTTGGAATATTTGCTGGTCTGTCCTAAAACAAAAATCCTTTATTAGGATGCACTACTATAGTTCTAGGTCTTTTTAAATTTTTCAACAAAGTTCTATATACGCAACATTTCTCGTGGATAAGACGTTAAGGGTGCCTTTTCTGCTGTCGATGTAATATAAATTTCTAGCAGCCAAATCCACTAACAAACCTTCCACACGTTTAAAACTTTTTAGATTCGCCATTACGATGCACTCTGTAGATAACGTCTTGAGGCACGACGGAGGAAATTTGCTTTTCACTGGCATCGAATTTCCAAACCAACAAACCTAAATAATAATAAAAGACATTAAAACCCATTAAATTACTCCTCGAGTAAGATGGCTACACTAAATCCTTCAACAAATGGATCTAAAACTTCACCTTTGATGAAGCTTTATTGCTTAGAGTACATTAGGAAGTCATCAATGAGGTCACATTTTTGTTCATCCAAGAGTAATCTGTAGCCAATATTACAAAGCACATCTAGCCCAAAATCGGTATTCTTGCTTTAGTTTTGGTAACAATTCACATGTCCTGACATCCTCCATTATTATTTCCGCAAGGATTGTTGACGTATCTTTGCACTAAGGCCCAGTTGTACAATCTTGGTTCAAATCAGAGTTCAGCTAAACTCTACTGGTACATACTTGAACTTCCCCATTTGAAATGCATTGCTGTCAAAATTGATAGAATTTGATTAAAAGCTGACAGCAATGTATTTTAAATGGGGAAGTTCAAGTACCAGTCGAGTTTAGCTGAACTCTGATTTGAACCAAGATTGTACAACTGGGCCTAAGGGATGTACTGCTCATATGTCTCTCATTCAAAATTCAAAATTCACAATTTTATTCACGCAAAGAGCATTCTACAAATAGTTAAAATATTACAATAAATAAATTACAGTCACACAAAAAATAGGATAATCTTAATTAACAAACAGAACCTTAAAAAATAACGCAAAAAGCACAACATAGAGAAAAAATAATAACGATCAGTCAACAAAAAATTATTTCAAGATGGCAAAATATACATTTAAAGATAAAAAGCTCTTCTTCACTTTTCTACTAAATTTACTAAACGAATCAGAAAATATATCAAGATCATTTTTCTTTATCACATCATTAGCTAGTTTACACATTCTATTCAGAGGCGAATTCATCCCATAATTAGTTCTATGGAATTCAATATCAAAAAGCTCTTTATTTCTGGCTTACAGCCGATACACGAATGCCCACCGCCGCAAGTAGGTCTGGTGCATCTATAATACTATTAATAATTTTGTAAAAGGTTATAATGTCAAAATACTTTCTCCTATTCTCAAGTGATGCAATACCAAGTACTCTCATAATGTCATTATAATTTATTTAATCATGCGGGACGTTTAATTTAAATGCAATTCTACTAAGAAACTTATGTTGAACCCGCTCAAGTTTTTTGACATGCACATTATAGTGAGGATGCCATACACATGTTGCATATTCCAAAACAGAGCGAACCAATGCACAATAAATCTCTCTAAAAGTATATATATTCTCAAACCCACGCAGAGCTCGAAAGACAAATCCCAGGAGCCGCATGGCTTTATTGGTAATTATGTCAATGTGATTAATAAAAGATAACTCTGAATCAAGCCATACACCGAGATCCTTTACTAGAACCTGCCTTTCAAGCCCTACTGAGTTGACACCATAATTAAATACAATAGGAGTCTTTGATCTACTAAAGGTAACAATTGAACATTTGTTTGTATTTAATGACGAATTATTTGCCTTGCACCACTCAGCGAATCTACTCAGATCCTCCTGCAACAGCTTACAATCGTTAAGTGATTTGATTATCATAAATAGTTTCAAATCGTCGGCAAAAGCCAGAAACTGGCAAAAACGAAAAACACCCCTCGCATCATTAATGAAACAGTTAAATAAAAATGTTGACAGGTGCCCACCTTGGAGAAAACACCAGATGTAACAGCAAATTCGGAGGATATATGGTTTTTTATTTTTACTGCCTGCCTTCGTCCCTTAAGATTACTCTAAAACCAACTGAGCATTGCTCCAAAGATCCCAACGGATTTGAGTTTCCTCACCAATATGCCATGATCTACACTGTTGAAAGCCTTCCAGAAATCAGTGTAAACAGAATCAATTTGACCCCCATTCTCGCAGGCTTCCAACAGACATCGCTCATAGGATAAAAGATTGGATACAGTGGACCGTCCTTTCATAAAACCATGCTGCTCGTTTATAATGATATGTTTGGAAAGTGGAGTTATTTTTTCGGCAACCATGGATCCGAAGATTTTTGAAATTAATGAAGCTTTTGAAATAGCACGGTAGTTTTCTATGTCTGACCTATTCCCCTGCTTAAAGGTCAGGGTGACATATGACAATTTCCAACATGAGGGATATTTTCCGCTACTCAAAGACAGATTAAAAAGTTTACATAACACTTCGGACAAGACAAACTTACAATTCTTCAACAGAACAACAGGCACCCCATCGGGCCCAGGGCCTAAACTAAGTTTAAAATCATTAATATTATCAAAAACGTCCATCACAGAGAGTTTGAGGTCTGCAAGTGAGACCGATTTATCACAGTAAAATGTTTCATCTGAATCAAATTCTACATACTCTGAGTACACCGATAAAAATGGGTGCCAAACATCTCCGAGATTTCCTGAGGATCACTGCTTTCTTGTTTATTGAAGTTCATATACTGTAGATACTCTGTGTAGAGATGTAACGTGAAAAAAAACAATCCGTTTTTTTTTTGTTTTTTTTTCAGGTTTTTTTTCATGTTTTTTTTTCAAATGTTTTTTTTCTAAACTTAGCACCATATGCGCATTTTTTACGTTTTTTGCCAATTAAACTTTTCTTGGGACAAGAACAGTGGTGCCAATAAGCGTGTAATTACACGATTTGCGTGTATTTTGATTGGCTTGCGTGTATTTTTTGAACATAAACAAAAAGCGTGTATTTTGCGTGTAATTTGAAAAATTTGACTTTCTCTTTTTTTTTCTGTTTCACGGCTCTCCAATCTAAAGCCAGGGCCTCATTGTGACATGAATAGGACGTTTTCTCTTCCCTTGCATTCCCTTCCATTATCTTTTGTCTGTCAAAGGGTCTGTCATGTGATGATGTGACTACCCTTATGCCCAAGGATAATACATACATTGCTTATCGGCCTCGTTTCTGGTAATCACGGTTATATGGTATAGCACCATTGTCGACGTCATTATCTAAGTCGTCAGCTGTTTGCTACCATGGCCAAGGACAATACACACGTGCTTATCGAACTCGATTATTGGAATCAAGTTCATATGGTGTTGCACCGTTGCCGACATCAACGGCAACAGCAACGTTAGCAGTTTGCGTCAGCGGTCGTAGTTAAGAATATACATTGATGATGAAAAATATTATTTAACTGTGGTGCAAACACTCTACGTCAAGACGAGAAGCGACACGCTACGTCATCACTGGCGCTTTGGTATGGCAGGGGCGCTTGGGATTTAAACTACACAGGCCTTATGACGATAGGCTAGACTGTAGTGTCAAGAGCATTTACCCTCAGATTTGACTGGATTTAACCCATTTCCCAAAATCATAAATCACAAAAAAAAATAGGTAAGGTCAGTTGGGGTAAATGTGATAACGGGGCAAATGCAATAATTGGCATTTATTCTAACACAAGCGAAAATTTTAGACGTTAGAGTGGTTTTTATTACAGATAATATGTTTTCGAACGAACTCCCAATTTGGCGAATCGTTCCTGTCAGTTGTCAAAAATTTTCCGTTATTTTCCAAACAGCTGTTATTTTCGGTTACATGTCGAGTGCATCATTCAATTATTCGTGCTGTGGAGAGGGCAAGTAAAAATAAAGGTAAGCAACTGAATTTTTGGTTTTAGGGTGGATTGAGTATATATTTTGACTGTAGTATTTTACATTTTCGATATGTGTTTATGTTTTTTTTTAACAACCCTATGGTACACTTGCCCCCCTCAATTTGAATTGTGGGGCTAATGTGCTATACTACATTTACCCCACAGTCATCTGTATATCACACTTGCCCCATTTTGATTTCAGGAAAAATGGTGCGTGTCTACAAACGGAAAACTCAGCCCAACCAGAAATATGATGATGAAATCTTGCAACGGGCATTACAGGAGGTTCGAGCCAATCGAATGACTATGTACCGCGCTTCCGTAGTGTATAACATCCCCTATAGTACCCTCTATAGCCACAAAAAGGGTTTACGCGGAGTGAAAAGCTCCACCAAGGGTAGAATATGTGCACTTTCACTTGCAGAAGAAGAAAAGCTTGTCCTTGGCCTTACAACCCTCGAAAAATGGGGATTTGGGTTAACTCGGAAGGAGGTCCTAGAACTGGTCGCTGAATATGTGACCAAAAACAACATCCAAACCCCCTTCAAAAACAATGTTCCTGGACCAGATTGGTTCATAAATTTCAAGAGACGTCACAAGTTAAGTTTAAAGATTCCACAAGCAGTCGAGTTTGCTCGCAAGAAAGCAACAGATCCTTTCATCATATATAAATATTTTGATTTGCTAGAAACAGTACTCAAAGACCTGGACTTGGGCAACAAACCAAATCAAGTGTGGAACTTGGATGAAAGTTCTTTCTCCATTGATCCGTCCAAATGTAAAGTCGTGGGGTTAAAAGGAGTTGCTTGTTCTCGAACCGTTAGCTCTCCTGGCCGGGAGAACACCAGTGTCTTAATGTGCGCAAGTGCAGCTGGTAATAAAGCACCACCGTTAATCATCTTCAAAGGTCTTAATGTGTGGGATCAGTGGATGGCCCCTCAAGGAACAGGATTTCCTGGAACAGTCTACGCTGCTAGCAAAAAAGGCTGGATGGAATCAACGATATTTTTGAATTTTTTCAAGAAAACTTTAATACCCTGTTTTGGAGACGAGAGACCGGTGTTAGTTATTTATGATGGCCACAGCACACACCTAAGTCCCGAGATCATTGAGGCAGCCTTGGCAGAACGTGTGACAATTTTAAAATTGCCCCCTCATAGCAGCCATCTTCTTCAGCCTCTCGATCTGGCGGTTTTTAAAGCTTTAAAGTCAAGATGGGACGAGAAGTTGGTGAGATGGCAAAGACAGCATGTGGGGCAAAAACTTCCAAAGAAATTATTTGCGCAATATCTAGGCGAAACATGGCAATCGCTAGAAGGCACCATAATTCAAAATGGATTCAAAAAAGGCGGAATAGTACCTTTCAATCGAAATGTTATTCCTAGAGAGAAGTTCTGCCCAGAAGCTCTTAAAAGATGGGATCTCCATAATCGACGTGCGGATCCTCCAGAGCATATAACGGCGGACAGTTCCAATATTCCAGTGCATGTTGCGGCGGACAACCCGTACAAAGACCCCGTTGCTTCGACTGCAGCTATGCCCTCTGATAACCCGCTCTCATTTGAGTCGCTTCTGCTCTCCACTGTTAACCAAAAAACACCTAATGAGAAGCTTCCAAGGAAAAAAGTTGCCGCTGGGGCTGAAATAATAACCAACGAAATTCTTCTTTTCAAGTCCCCTCCTGTGAAACGTTCAAATAAGAAAAAGGAAAAGGCTGATAGTTCCTCGGACGATGACGACCCAGAAGACTTCTCGGTCCAGGACTCCGACAGCGATAATGAATATTTAGATTCTTTACGAAATCCCTCTCCAGAACCTACGGATGTGATAGAGCAAGTTCCAGCGGTTGACAAATGGGTACTTGTTGAGTACGCCACAAAAAAAACCAAGAAACACTTTGTCGGCCAAATAACCGAAAAGGATGGGAGGGACTGGGTAATTAAGTTTTCGCGACCAAAAGGAACTAAGTTTATATCACCTCTAGTAGATGACATCGATACGGTTGAGGAAGAAAACATTATTAAAGTGCTTCCTGAACCTGTAATTGATCGAAGGGGCATAATTTCATTTAATATAACCTTTACAGGGTTCAACATTAAATAAAAGCTAAAAAAGTAACCATATTTAAGTTAGAAATAAGTTGAAATGCCTAAAAACGTTTATACTTAATGTAAGAGAATTCCTATTAAGTTTTTTACCTGTTCCTCGTAAACAATAATAAAAGTTTTATTTTCGTTTTTTCACTTCTTGGCGTATTATTTCAAAACCCTGAAGTTGAGGCCCCTATAGGAGCCGCACAAATAATCTATTTTATGTAAAAAAATCCGCTCTTTCACAATAACCCCATCCCAAAAGTATATAAACTGCCTATGAGAGAGCAGAGACCATTATCACATTTGCCCCAGTAGGAGGGGTAAGTGTGATATAACAACATAGTTTTAAAAAAAAATTGCGGGAAAATCAGAAAAGGACCCTATCAGAAAAAAAATACTCAGAAGTGTTGAATAACATCACGATACACTATGTAATTTTTTTTTTTAAATTTTTGATGTTTTTGGTTTTCAAAGTATCGGCCACTAAAGTGTCACTATGCGAATTCTATAACACATTTACCCCAACTGACCTTATAATACTTGCTTCTTGGTGTTACGAAATAGGTACCAAGATCGTGTGTAAAAATCGTGTAATTGTGAGACTGAAAGCGTGTAAAAACGTGTAATTTGACCAGCATATCGTGTAATTTCACAAATTCAGATTGGCAACACTGGACAAGAAATTGGTTTGAGCAGTGAAATATGGTCATGGATAAAACGTAAAATATTGCTTTATTCTAGAAATAACATAGGAAAAATATTATTATGTAAATAAAACATGTTGTCAGGTCAGGTACCATCGTCACCAAAAGTAACTGGGACAGCATCACATTAGCTCTTGTCCTATTATATGAATTTTAATGTCAAATATTTGTCAAACTATGCATTAAATGCATTGAAATGAATGACAGTAGAATTAGTCCAGGAGATTATTATGCATTAGTTGTGTCCCAGATACTTTTGGTGACGATGGTACATGGTACCTACATCAATGTATCAACTATCATATTATATCACACATATATCACATCATACATTCATCATATTCATATAACATACATACTAGAACAGAACATCACTGATATGAGACACTTTCGCTGTCTGAAGAATTTTCAGACTGTAACTCCGTCTCCAGGGTTATCAAATGTCCGTTTTTGGAGATACTCACGAATTTTAAAATTAAATTATTTGGGTACTATTTCACTAGAGTGTTTTACACTGGCAAAATGTCATAGGAACGGCCGGTTTCCTTCGGACAAAACTCCTACCTGTTCCTACCTGGACAAAACCAGAAAATGCTTCTTTTTAAGATTTTTTTTCTTTCTGGATGCACCTTTATGATTTCAAAAATTAAGGAAAATTTGCAAATTTTAGGGTTCTGAAGAATTTTAAAAAGCGTATGACAAAAAATAGTGTTTGTCATGCGTACAAAAAAAAGTAGTACAAGAATCATCTCCAAAATCTCCTGGTCTATTATACATTAATTAAATTCATAACCAAAAATGACATATTTTTGTCATTTTTCGACAAGTTTTTAACCTAGAAAGCTTCAGATGACATTATTTTGACATTTTTTCACCCGTTTTCAACCTAGAATATGTCATTGCCTATCAAAATTTTGTATGTTACACCGGGAGCTCAAATTGGGGTTAATAATTTTTGTACTACTCTTTTTTGATCGCAACTGTACCTAAACGAAGTTTTTCAGGACTCATCTGCTATTCCGGACTCGGCCAGCGCCTCGTCCGGAAACAGCAATGATTCGTCCTGAAAAACTTCATTTTAGGTACTTGTGACAAAAATAACTATTTCCAAATGAAAATTTGGCTTGTTTTTCTCGTGAAATAGTCCAGCCGAATACCAATCAAGAAAAAATTATGTAGGCAAAATTATTCTCTTGGTTTTATAGTCCAGGAGGTGGCGCCAAAAACATGCAAGAGTTTTCGCAAGGCGGATATTTTCAAAATAGGTCGTACTTTAGTGTTAGAATGCTAGTGTACAGTCAGCACTCACAGTTCCGGGACAGCTGGCTCTGGGACGCGGGCAAAGTTGTAATTTTAAGAAGCTTCTAAACTGTTTTCTCAAAGCTCAAAATTTATAGAAATTTTGCACATTATCTGTTTGAAGGTCACAGATAACGTATGTAAATCGTCAGACGTCTAGTTCGTTGCAAAAAGGAGGTCAGACGTCCTCAAAGTTTTTATTTTATGGCATTTTCTTCAAATATATTTGTCAAATACCTGCAAAAATATATTTTGACAGGACACCGAAGAAAATGCCATAAAATAAAAACTTTGAGGACGTCTGACCCCCTTTTTGCAACGAACTAGACGTCTGGCGATTTACATACGTTATCTGTGACCTTCAAACAGATAATGTGCAAAATTTCTATAAATTTTGAACTTTGAGAAAACAGTTTAGATGCTTCTTAAAATTACAACTTTGCCCGCGTCCCAGAGCCAGCTGTCCCGGAACTGTGAGTGCTGACTGTACACTAGCATTCTAGCACTAAAGTACGACCTATTTTGAAAATATCAGCCTTGCGAAAACTCTTGCATGTTTTTGACGCCAGCTCCCCAACTATTATTCAAGTTTGTTGCTTTGTGGAAATTTCGCTCATGAAATTTCGTGTTTTTTTTCTAGTTTTTTTTTTTCATGTTTTTTTTTTATTCTGAAAAAAACCTGTTTTTTACATTTGAATCATTTAGAAAAAAAAAACAAAATAATAGATATTTATGCAACAAGTGTGTAATGTGAATCTTTTTTCACGAATGTGAATTTTGACAATCACATGAGTGAAAAAAGATACTTTACGCACGTATTGCATACAATTTTTTTTTCTACTACCGTGCGTAAAGTACTCACTTTACGCACTATTCAGAAGACGTAAAATTTCTCTTCACGCACTAGTGCGTAAAGTAATTCACTTCACACACTAGTGCGTAAAGTAATGTCAAAGACAGATGTCGACACTGTCAAATTACAATTTTTTTCTACTACCGTGCGTAAAGTACTCACTTTACGCACTATTTAGAAGACGTAAAATTTCACTTCACGCACTAGTGCGTAAAGTAATTCGCTTCACACACTAGTGCGTAAAGTAATGTCAATGACAGATGTCGACACTGTGAATTTGGCATTTTTCTGGTAAATTACTTCACACACTAGTGCGTGAAGTGAAAATTCTTCACGCAGTAGTGCGTAAAGTATTTGTCTAAATTATTATTTTTTACACATATTTGATTGGTAGTAGAAAAAATTTTGTATGCAATACGTGCGTGAAGCATTTTTTTTCACTCATGTGATTGTCGTCAAAATTCACATTCGTGAAAAAAGGTTCACTTTACACACTTGTTGCATAAATAACTATTCTACTACCAATCAAATATGTTTTAAAAAATAAATTTAGACAAATACTTTATACGCACTAGTGCGTAAGGAATTTTCAGTTTACGCACTAGTGCCTGAAGTAATTTACCAGAAAAATACCAAATTGACAGTGTCGACATCTGTTATTGTCATTACTTTACGCACTAGTGCGTGAAGTGAAATTTTACGTCTTCTGAATAGTGCGTAAAGTGAGTTCTTGACGCACGGTAGTAGAAAATAGTTATTTATGCAACAAGTGTGTAAAGTGAACCTTTTTTCACTCATGTGATTGTCGCACTCGCCTTCGGCTCGTGCGTCAAAATTCACATTCGTGAAAAAAGGTGCTTTACGCACTTATTGCATACAAATTTTTTTCTACTACCAATCAAATATGTGTAAAAAAATAAATTTTGACAATTACTTTACGCACTAGTGCGTGAAGAATTTTAACTTTACGCACTAGTGCGTGAAGTAATTTACCAGAAAAATGCCAAATTGACAGTGTTGACATCTGTCACTGACATTACTTTACGCACTAGTGTGTGAAGTGAATAACTTTACGCACTAGTGCGTGAAGTGAAATTTTACGTCTTCTGAATAGTGCGTAAAGTGAGTTCTTGACGCACGGTAGTAGAAAATAGTTATTTATGCAACAAGTGTGTAAAGTGAACCTTTTTTCACGAATGTGAATTTTGACGTACGAACCGAAGGCGAGTGCGACAATCACATGAGTGAAAAAAGGTGCTTTACGCACGTATTGCATACAAATTTTTTTCTACTACCAATCAAATATGTGTAAAAAAAATAAACTTAGACAAATACTTTAGGCACTAGTGCGTAAAGTATTTTCACTTTACGCACTAGTGTGTGAAGTAATTTACCAGAAAAATATTAAATTGACAGTGTCAACATCTGTCAGTGACCGTACTTTACGCACTAGTGTGTGAAGTGAATTACTTTACGCACTAGTGCGTGAAGTGAAATTTTACGTCTTCTGAATAGTGCGTAAAGTGAGTACTTTACGCACGGTAGTAGAAAAACCTTTTTTTTCTGGTTTTTTTCAAATGTTTTTTTTTTTTCAAATCTGAAAAAAAACCGTTTTTTTACATCTCTAACTCTGTGTTCCCTTTTCTTGAATTCACGAAGCTCCAAAATGATTTTTTGTCACACAACTGCCCTTCTAGTTCTTTTATGTAATTTTTATATGAAGATTGTGAGGTATCTCTGTATTTTGATCGCAAATCATAAAAAAACAGTGTAATCATCAATTGAATTTGTGATTTTAAATTTTTTATGAGCCTTTTTCTTTGTGATGATCAATTTTTTCAGCTCATCATTCGTCCATCTAGGAAACTTTGGTGATTTGTATCGAGAGGTTGGTGTGTAAAGTCTTTTTTTTTAAGATAAAAGTCAAAATGACAATATGTTGGCAATACAATGTAAAATTGTCAATGCTTTCAAATTTTTTATGTAGAAAAGGCTTGTGTTGCCAACATAGTTACTAAATTTTTGACTTAGGGAATTATCTTAAAAAAAAAACAGATTTTACATCTCAATTGCGTAATACAGAGTATCATAAAAATGTGACACTGCCACATCCACATCGGAACACCTGTCAATAAAACTCCAATCACAGCTGGATAGGAAGATATTCACATCGATAAAATTTGGAAGTTTAAAATTGTAATAAAAATAGTCACATAACATATTCTTTGGTACGCAGTCTAAAATGAAATTACACTCAAAAGCTGGGTGTGGAGCATCCAACTTCAACAAAGGGTTGCCGGACAGTGTGACATTGACATTCACATGGTTGCTAAACAATAGATCCAAAAAATTCCCATATTTATTGGGAACTTGGTTGTTTTGGTACAAACCCAAATATGCAGCACAATTGGACAATACAGTTGCCTCATTTGTCACCACTCCGACCGGAAATGTTCCATCCTTACCATTGATCCATGTCAGTTTTGGCAAGTTGAAATCGCCCCACAAAAAAATGTCCATAAAATCAGTTTGATCAACAAGATGCAGAACAGAGAGACTAAAACTCTCATATACATCAACATCTGAGACACCTGTTATATATATATTCCCTATCATGATCCTATGACTGCCAACAGAAACCAGAACAAAGACACATTCCACATTATCGAGAGGAGTATTAAGAGCGCCACAGGAGAGCGTATTCTTAACTGCAATAAGCACCCCACCCTGAGACAAGCAAGTACTAGTACTGGTTTTGACCACAGAACGTTCTGACTGATCTATCACATCTGTATATGAGGTACCCATCAAGACCGAGTTCACTGGATAAAATGCTATCATCCAGAAAAGTTGCCGTCAGCAATATCACATCGTAGTTCTCTGACAGTGTATTGCACATCAGGGCCTGGAGCTTTGATTTTAGACCCCTCACATTCTGATAATAAAAAGTTATGGCACTGCTACCACGATCTGCGGCTGTTGAAAATTTTGACCCCCTACTGTGGTTTGTGATGCTCTCCTTTTTGGCCTATTACGCTGGGTAAATGGTCTGAAAATGACATTCTTTGGCCAAAAATTGCTGTCATTAAGAGCTTCATACATAATCTCACAAATTCCAACCTTAAAACATTTGGAGTCAGCCTTGGTTGGCAGCTCCTCTACCACAAGATCCCTGTCATTCGCTAGATTCAGTGCACCTTTGATGTAATCAAATATAATTTGCCTTGTTGCTTCATTATTTACACGCCCCAAGAAGAGCCACTTTTTACCTGGCACCCCTCTAAATATGCTACTGACATTTGGAGAATTTCCTGTTGTATTTGTATTTGTATTTGCGTCGGAGTTTCTAGGAGACTTTTGAGCCCCCTCACCTTTACCTTGTGGACGTGCTTCCGAGTATTTTGGCAAAATAGTTTGAATCACTGCTTCATTAATCGCTTTTTGAACTTGGCTATTGCTTATAAGATTTTTTTTTTTCTCATAGGATAAATACTTTGGATGCTAGTGCTTTCAAATCTGTCTACCGACATTACTTCTTGTTTAGTACTGCCTGTCCAATACACTCTGGTTCCAAATAATGCCAAGTTTGCTGGACTAGGAACTTGTCCTTTAACAACAAAAACTCTCTTTTGTCCTTCATAATCCAAAGTTTCAATATAATCTAACAAGACTCGTCGGAGTAGGATTATCTTTGCTGGTGGTTATAACTGTGGAAAGCCATCATTGTTTCAAACAATTCAATTCAAATAAGAAACTTATATCATCTTTCATTAATTTTCATTTCACACTCATATTTTCCCCAGAAATCAAATCAAAACCATTTTATCCACTAATGAGGTTTTGCTTTGACTGACGACCAGTGGCAGATGCCCCATTTCATTATCAATGGGTAAATTCAATATTGACGACCTGTCGCTTTTACGGTTACAATGTGGAATTTTTAATTTCGGTTCAAACATGTAGTAATCTCAGTTTTGTTTTGTTAGTGCCGGTTGTTATTTAAATTTCAAATATGTCTGCAAACGCAATCACATTTGTGAACAAAGAAAGAACCAAAATGGAAAAAAAAAATGGCACATTCATGTCTTTAGTCAATAATATTAATTGCGTTTGATTAATATGCAATAGGGTTGATTAACACATAATACAAGTCCCAAAACACTTTTGTTAAATAATCATCGGGAAAATTAGTCACCGCCAATTAGCATTTTAGTTTTTAAATAAGGAGGCTCTTCTTATCCAATGGCCTTTAAAATGAAAGAATAAAAAACTTGGTCCCTGGATGCGACTTTGGTATGAAAGTTGTCTAATGCAACATTTTTGTCTTTTTTTTTTGTTTCCAAATTCCAAGACTTTTGAAAGTCCCATCGTGAGTCGGTAAAGATCAATGAGTCTCTGTTTTGTCTGTGTATTTTATGACAAGTTGTCAGCGCAGTGTGGACGGGTGTGCTGACAAAAGTAGGAGACCAGTGTCAATCAGTAAAATATCACACAAATGTAGTTCTGTTGTTGTATTGAAGTTAGTATGTCTTTTGGCAACTGCAGGACCAACAAGGCATATTAGATTGAGCGAATCTCACCACTTAGTCCAATGTCATTCTCACGAAACTGAACTAACAATTTATTTATGGAATAACTTTTTCGCTTTTTTAAGCTTGGTCTCACACAAAAACGTTTCCGTTTCATTTGTCCAACATTGGATATGAAGATGAGAGAAAGATATAACAGCTGGCGGCTAGCAATAAATCTTCATTTTTTGAATTTTCTTTCTGGAAACGCCACATGGTTAAGCAACTGATTCGCATCAACCAACAACTAAATTTTGTTGCACATTTTTGTCTTTCTGGTGTGGACAATTTTTCTCAGTTTTGTTTTGTCTGAATACCCAAATTTTTGTCGTTTTTTTGTCTCAAAATCGTGTTTGCCTTTTGTCTGCTTGGTCTGCACCCGCCATAACACTCACCCCTCTTATAATAGCTACAACAAATTTATACTCCAAAAAATAAAAGTAGTAGTAGTAGTAAATATGCTTTATTGTCCAAGAATACAAAAATCTTATTGACAAAGCTAACCTAACTTAAATTAAATTTTACAACTTAACCTAGAAGCCAGCAAGTCAACAATATCAATCAAATTGAAATTACCGTAGGCAATAATTTACAAAAATAATAAATACATTCATTTAACACAACATTTCTTGACATAGGTTTCAAAGACTACAACAACAAAAAAAAAAACCTTTATTTAGTAGGGTAGATATGTCAGTCAAATTAAGATAAATAAATAAATAGGTAAAATATAAAACAATACAGAAATACACAATTGAAAAAATACACAATATGCTACGCTAGTGCTACACACAGACAGAGATAAAAAAACAATATGTATGTCATAAAAAAAAAATATATAAACAATAAAAAGTCCACAAAAGGTTGAATTTAAAATTGAGTAACTGTTGACGGAATAAGAGACAACTATTGGTTAAAAGAATAATTAAAATACTCATCCTCCCTTTAAGGTTTTGCGAAACTTTGAGATATTTGATATGGTTTTGAAATTTAAAGGCAGCTGATTATAGATCTTTATGCTATTATAAATTATTGAATTTTGCACCAAAGCCGAATGGGGGATCGGAAGAGGAATGTCATGCCTTTGACGAGTTAAACAAATTGTCTGATGAACAGGAAACATGGCAATGTTTTTGTGTATTAAACTCGCGATCTCTAATATAAAAAGACAGGGTAATGTTAAAATTTCATATTTGATGAAAAGCGGTCTACAGTGATCTCTAGGAGAAGCACCCGCAATGTAACGTATTGCACGTTTTTGTAGTTTAAAAACAGATTGAAACAAAAACTGACTACAACAACCCCAAAATGGCAAACCATACGAAAGATGAGATTGTACAAGTGAAAAGTAAACCACCTTAGCAATTGAGACACCTAAGTTAGCTGCCACTGCTCGTACACAATAGCAACCAGATGCAAGTCTTCTGTTCAATTTAATTATGTGACCCTGGAATTTGAGGTCGGCGTCCAGCTGTAGCCCAAGAAATTTCGTGCTCTGAGAGCTTCTGATCGAAAAGTGCCCGCAATCTATTTCATTGACATTAAACCGGAATCCAAGTACTTCTGTTTTTTTAAAGTTGAATAAGAGTTTATTCGCATTACACCAATTCCTAACAACAACAATTTCGCGTGAAATTGTCCGAACCAGATCATCAGGGTCCTCCTTGTGCCATACCACAGTAGCATCATCTGCGAAAAGGCAATAATTGTTCAACACTATTTTGATTCATTGCGGACCATACTTTTACTATTTATTTATTACTACTATGAAAACAAGGACTCATTCGAAAGCAAATTACTTTACTTAATCCGAAGGAAAATGACATAAATTCACTGCCTTCTCTAGATATTGGTGAGTTTCTAAATTATGCAATACGAGACCAGTGATCTTCTAGTTGAATTCTACGTGAGGGAACTTTTGAAGTTATTTCTAGCTTATGAGAACAAGAAAAAGTCTCTTACTTCGTTCTATGATAGGATTGAGTCATAACTGCGTGCGTTGGAGACACTTGGAGTGACTTCAGATACCTGTGCAGCTATTCTGTATCCTTAGGTCGAATCGCGTCTTGATGCTGAACTCATCCGAGCTTGGCAGAGAAGTTCTAGCTATGCAAATGATTTGAATCCGCATAAGCTAATGAATTTCCTTAAGAAAGAAGTCGAAAATAAAGTCCGCTTCACGCTGGCAGAAACTAAGTTCGATGAAATCGTACCAAGAGACGGGAAAAGAGAATAAGAAAATACCATTCACCGGAGCTGAACTTCTGAACAGAAATCATGTAAAGTGTATGTTCTGTAAAAATGCACCCGCTGCCTGGACTTGCGATGAAGCATTGAGATGGCCTATCCCTAAGAAGAAATGAATTCTCACTCGGAATAGATGTTCAAAGTTTCAGTGTGGATAATGTTACGGAACTTGCGGTCGATTTTTTTTTTTTTTATTAACCCGGAATTTCCGAATTATTATTTTATTATTATTCGTCCGGAAAATAATACACCATGTGTACCCCTGCAATGACACAATCATTACTCCCCATCCCTCCAGGCCCCATTGTACTGGCGCTGCCGCCGCGCCGCCAATTTCGAATTTGAATTTTGTATTTTCTCCCGGACGATCAAGCAGGTTCAATATCAAAAAAAGGATTCCGCCACGCATAATATTTTTCCTACAGCCGTGCGGGAAAATCGATTTTCCGCACTGATATGCGTGCGGAAAATGAATTTTCCCGCACGGTGCGGTAATAGCTATTTTCCTAACGAGTGCGGGAAGAGAAATTTCTGGCACGAGGGTGCAAAGCGCCCGAGTGCCGGAAATTTCTTCCCGCAAGAGTTAGGAACTATATTTTTTCTACGAGCATACTAAAGCTGATGTTACGAGAGTTTAATTTAAAAAAAATGCGATTATGCAGAAGGTAGAATTAAAAATGTATTTAAAGGTATTTATAAAAAGGTAAAGGTACAGGTACAGGTGTATCAACAATACAAACAATTCCATGTCACAATGATTATTTCAAACTCTTCCCGCACTGAGTGCGGGAAGAAATCTCTTCCCGCACCGGTGCGGGAAGAAAGTCTTCCCGCACACCAAATCGTGCGGGTCTTCCCGCACAGCAAATCGTGCGGGAAGAGCCATTTCCCGCACGCTCGTAAAAAAAACTTTTTTCCTACAGCTGTGCGGAAAAATCGATTTTCCGCACTGATATGCGTGCGGAAAATGAGTTTTCCCGCACGGTGCGGTAAATCTTTTACCGCACGCATATCAGTGCGGAAAAAGTTTTTCCGCACGGCTGTCAGGGCGGAAAAAATTTTACCGCACTGATCTGTCAAAAGAAAAAAAAAAAATTTTAAATTTTTACGCCTGTAGGAAAAATATTGTACCTAACTCTTGCGGAAAATATTTTTCCGCACTTGTTAGGTAAATAGCTATATTGCACGCATATCAGTGCGGAAAAAGTTTTTCCGCACGGCTGTCAGTGCGGAATAGTTATTTACCTAACAAATGCAGAAAGTGATACTTTACTGCACGCAACGGCAGTTGACCGAACGACGCGAAGCGGAGTTCGGTCAAGCCGTTAAGGGCGGTAAAGGCACTTTCCGCATGTGTTAGGTACAAAATTTTACCTATGAGCATCTACATCTCCAAAAAAAGGCATTGATAAAATTAATTAATGAATCAGATGAGTTAATGAAATTAGATAAGATTTAGAAATGATCAAAAATCCATTTTCTGAAAAAGAGAGGATTTTTTATTATAAATATCAAATTCTACTTTACCGCACACTATGCGGTAAAGTGCACTTTACCGCACACCTTGTATTCTACTTTACCGCATACTATGCTGTAAAGTTAACTTTACCGCACACTATGCGGTAAAGTGCACTTTACCGCACGCTCGTAGGTAAAAAGTTTTACCGCACTGATCTGTCAAAAAAAAAAGAAAAATTTTACATTTTTACGCCTGTAGGAAAAATATTGTACCTAACACTTGCGGAAAATATTTTTCCGCACTCGGCAGCCGCGTGCTGAAATAGCTATTTACCTAACAAGTGCGGAAAATTAATTTTTCCGCACGCGGCTGCCGTTCACCGAACGACGCGTAGCGGAGTTCGGTGATGCAGCCGCAAATTTGTATTGATTGTTAAGATGTTCAAATCGTTTAATACATATTTATTTCCATATTTTTTGCATTCTCATACGTGAAATAATCCTCTAAATACCACTTGAGCTTTAAAATGAACCAGATAATTTTTCACTCATGCGTGTTTTCTCTGCAAATTTCACTCGTCCTACGGACTCGTGAAATTATAGAAAACACGCAATCGTGAAAAATTATCGGTAATTTTAAAGCTCTCGTGGTATTATCCCCGATTATACAACTCACTGTACATTATTCCCATATGACACGAAAGGCTTAAAAAGTGATAAGCCTTTTGGGATTATCACGCTTGGTGGCATTTATGGCAAATTCTATTATAGAAATTTTTTTAAATTTTAAAGTATTAAAGTTTAGTTTGTTGTATAACCTTCTGAATACCACTCGATGTTTCAGGATTACCTAATACTTTTACCTGACACTCAACGCGTTACCAGCAACACCACTCTTCCTTCGGAGTCGTGGTGTTGCTGCGTAACGCGTTTCGTGACAGGTAAAAGTATTACCTGGTAATCCTGAAACCTCTTGTGGTATTACATTCGATAATTTCATCCTCTTTCAAATGAGATATGACTTGAAACGATCGGTTAAGAAATAGCGGAGTTATAGGCGAAAAAGTCTTGTGTCGGATTCCCACAATTTTTTTCTGATCAAAATCGAAATTTCCTTTTTTATTTTTTTTCGGCCTTAAGATGTACCGTAGCGAGGAGGGTCAAATTTACTTTTTGACGTATTTTCTACTCCTCTATCCGATAGAATTTTTTTTTTTGAAATTCGATATTTGAATTTTTTCGACAAAAAAATTCAAAGGGTATAAGCCTTCGATTTTTTTTTTTTATTTTCAAACCGTCCTAACTCGAAAACGAAAAGCTTGGGAGAAAATGTAAAACTTATAGATCTCGTCGAGTACTACAAAAAAGCCTATAAGAAGTATCCCTTCGCGGGGCACCGTTTTCGAGAAAATCGACCTCGAAAATTTTAACAAAATTACAATAAATTTCAACTTTGACGGCCAATATCTCAAAGACAAAAACGGCCTGAAAACTCCATAAAAAAAATATTTTGTAGGTAATTTCATCCTCTTTCAAATGAGATATGACTCGAAAAGATCGGTTAAGAAATAGCGAAGTTATTATAGGCGAAAAAGTGGTCTCGTGTCGGATACCCACAATTTTTTTCTGATCAAAATCGAAATTTCCTTTTTTATTTTTTTTCGGCCTTAAGATGTGCCGCAGCGAGAAGGGTCAAATTAACTTTTTGACGTATTTTTTGCTCCTCTATCCGATAATTTTTTTTTTTTTTTGAAATTCGATATTTGAATTTTTTCGACAATGCAACTAGTACGCATTACGTGGACGGGTTAGTTTGGGCTAGTTTTATATATTTTTGGTTAGTTTCGTTGCAGTTCATTTAATACTGGTTATAAGTGTACTAAACACCCCCTCGCTCCTCATACCGCAAGTATCAGTTAAAAATCGACGAACTATACTGGACTACTGGTTAATAGCAAAGCTCGCAAAGCGCTCTGTTTTTTTTCTAAATTCAATACATGCAAGGACTAATTCGCATTACGTGGGCGGGTTAGTTTGGGCTAGTTTGCATATTTTTGGTTAGTTTCATTACAGTTCATTTAATACTGGATATAAGTGTACTAAACTACTGGTAAACTGGTACACAAGTAAAAAAACAATCCGGACGAATAATAACATAATAATTATCCGGAAATTCCGGGCTAATAAAAAAAAATTCAATCGGAAGATCCGGGTGATCAGGGACACCCTCAAAGTTTAGGCATTTTGCTCGTAGATGTAGAGTGAAATTGAGTATTGACCTGTACGTAGTGCAATGCCGAGGAAGACACTTAAAAGTTATGTGTCCAAATCATCAAGAAATGTTTTCTAAAGAAATGCCTGCTCCCAGTTCTTCGACAAGTGCTGAACAATGTGTATCAAATCACACCTATCCGGATGTTTTTTTTTTGCAGACCTTGTTAGTAGAGGTAAGAAGTGACTGCCAGAGCAAGATTGGTTTAATTTGAACTTCGAAATTTAGAGCCTTTGCAAGTCCGAAAAAAATCGGAAAAAAATACAGTTGAGCTTAATTTTGACTCCTCTTTCCAATAAGCAAATAAAAAAAAATTCATGCAAGAAACCTATTGATCACGATATCTATCGAGTATGCCTGAAGAATATCACCGAAAAGTATTCAGTGTTTAAAGAAAATGGTGTAAACCTAATTGAACTGATACTGGCAATATTGCAACGATTCAGAATAGACAAAATCGGTGTTATTTCATTGCAGATATTAGAAAAGCATTCTTGCAAATTGGTTTCGCCATGTCAGAGAGGAATTTTTTGAAGTTTGGTGCGATGCTGTTAATCTAAATATGTAAAATTTTTGACATGCTATAGTAGTTTTTGGAATTACATGCACTTCTTTTTTACTCGGAGCAGTACTAGATTACCATTTCCGAGATGCATTATGCATTTCATAGATCTCTTTCGGTGAGTCTGTCTGTCTGATGTTATTTCGAAGTTGATCAAGATATTCTATGTTGATAATGTAGTAGCATTTGATTATCTACGTTCTTCCACACAGACCAAGAATCAAGAATGAACTATTGGTTAACCAGTTTGGTGTCCTCTAGCTTCCAGCATTCAAAATAAACAGGCAAATTTCCAAGAACAGTGAAAGCCATGTAAAAATATTTCTATTTTAAAAACAAATAAAACAATAATAATAACAACTGTCACTTAGAAAAGATTACTATAGTTGAACCAAATCTAAGCAGCAGTAATGACATTGACGGCTATTTGCACGACTGCGACTGTAACTTAAGGGATATTTAATTTAACACGTTCGCTGCCGAAAGCTATTCAAAGTTGGCCCCGAAATCCGATGACATGTTTTTATTTTAGATGACAATATAAGTGTTACTTGCTACTATAGTGTTATTCATAGACCAAATTTGATAAAATAACCTAATCATAATGGCGTCACTGCCCCCTGAACTGTCATACTATCCGCCAATGCCTAATGACGCACATGCGCGTCATACTTAAGAGAATCAATTCTTGAACATCTTATAACGTTATTTATTTAAATGATTGTCACTATAATTTCGAAGCTAGCAACAAAGAAAAAAAAAACAAAAACCCCATTAATACTGTCACTACTTGAATCCGATGAAGGTTCGTACTCACTGGCCGATTCTTGAAACGGTTTACTATCATTACCTGAACATTTCAGCAGGTGTTCTAAGTCAGTTTGAGTTAAAGCCCGAGGATTATTCGACACTATATACTGCCTTTTGGCCCGGGAGTTTCACCATCCATGCCTTGCTTTATTTATAGATTAGTCGAAATCCGTTTGTGCAGGAACACGTGGTAGGATGATTCCAATAAGCCGACGCAAAACGATGCATCCACTCCGAAAGCCGAGAAAGTATTGACCTTGGCAAATCACAACTGGGCTAGACGCACATTGGCGTCGCCGGCCGGTGTGGATAAGCCGATATGACGCGTATGTGCGCCATCGCCAGCGAACGTGTTAAGTGGAGCTTTGAATATGATTCTTGTAGAAACAAAAACCACATTCAAAGCTCCACTTAGATCAAATATCTCTTAAGTTATAGCCGTGGAAATGGCCATTAATAACCTAAATTGTAAACAAACACCAGCTGGTAATCCAGCCTCCCTATTGGTTGAAACGCCCTACCAGAACCAGTGCGCATGCACGGAGGACATTTGATAGGTTGTAATGGAAATGACCAGTTATGTCATTACTGCCGCTTGGATTTGGTTCAACTATAGTTCTTTTTTCTAAAACAAAAAATACATCACCTATATCAATCTAACCTAACAAGAACACAGTGTATTCAAGAAACTTAATCTGTTGGAATTGTTCACCCCAACAGTAGCTAGTGTTGAGGATGAAGGCGATTTGGATCAGTTCATCTAGGAAGCTACAATCATTTTAAAAGAAGGCCAGTTCGATCTTAGAGGGTGGGAGTATCCAAGAGAGGACAAATGGCGTTGCGTATGCGTACTGTCGCTCTCCAGTTCTGGGGCTTCTATGGAACAAAGACCTGAGCTGTTTTCTCGCGTTCACTTTTTTAAAACTGGTTCAAAACAGGTTTGAAACAGTATATTCTCGTGATGAACCAATGACGTCACCTCAAAATTGGTTCAAACCGTTCCGAAATACAATCTAATCCACGTTTTCCAACCATTTTATGGCGTCGCGAAGTTATGACGTCATGTGACACTGTTTTAACCGTTTTGAAAAACGTTTTAAAATATTTGAGACGTGAGAAAACACCTTTGGACACACTTCAAGTTTCTACGGATTGGGTGAAGCATCTCAGTGTTCAAAAGATACGGAAGAGTTTATCTAGTGCTCACAAATGGTACGATCCAATTGGTTTTTCCAGTCCAATTGCATTATATCCCAAATTATTGCTTCAGAATATTTGGGAGTTAAGATAAGGCGGGGATACTGAAGTAGGAGATTAAGTTGGAGTTAATTTTCTCAGGTGAATAGGTGAGCTTCCATACTTAGTACAGATGAAGATGGTTTTTCAATACTGAAAACGCTGAGGGTCGCAGTCTGCATGTTTTCTGTGATGCCAGTAGGGAAGCATTATAGCTATTTTTATACGATCAGAAACCGATGGAAATGTTTTCTTTCACTCGAGAGTAGTATTGCTCCACTGAAGAAAGACAGACGAAGACTAGGATTGCTAGCAGCGACGGTTGGTGCCAGGCTTTCACACGTTGTCTTAGACGGTTTTGTCTTGGATTACGCGGGAAGAACAGTGGAAACCCTTTGTATGGAATCGTGTAAAGGAAATTCAACGGCTGACTGATAAGGATCACTGGTTCCATGTGCGTTGTTATGAAAATCCAGCAGATCTTTCGTCAAGAGGTTTGGGAAGAAGCTTGCTGATGGAAGAGGATGAGAGGGTCCTTTTCTTTGTGGCTTCAGAAACCAGTTAGCAAATGGTTTAATCCAAAATATCTATGTGATGAAGATTTGGTGAATGAAGAAAAAAGACTGAAGGTAAATTCGTCGCTTTCGGTGCGAACAAAAAATTTCACACATATATATTTCAAGTTTCATCAAGAATGTTCGGCCGATTGGATGGGTCATGGGATTTGTCTCCAATTGTAGAAAGCAGAATAATTCAGGTAACCTGACTGGTAAAGAAATGGATGCCGCTGAAAAGGCAGTTATTAATAAATATAAGAAGAAAGTTTTTCCTTTATTAAATCATGATGAGAAACTCTCTAGTTTGTGTCCATTTTTAGATGAGTATGGTTTGATTAAGATTCTTACCAAGATTGCGGGTCGTTTTGATGACGAGAATCTCTATTTACCATTGGTTCTTCCTTCCAAACACAAGATGGTTATCCGGCCAGTGTTGTCAGATGTCAAATTTAAAATTATCAGGATTTGAGAACAAAATTATCAGATTCCAAGAAAAATTATCAGAAAAAGTTTCTGTCGACTTTTTTGAATTTTTATCTCTATTTTTATTTTTCGGGTTCTAGCTGGGACTCTGGCAATTGTAGCTCTCAATAAGAACTTCAAAAAAGGTTATTCAAGACTTCGGCTTTGAAGCTTTTGCAAAACTTGAGACAAAGTTTTAACTTTGAGCCTCAATATCTTCGAAATTATTTAAGATATTGAGTTGAATCTTATTTTATCTTGAAGATTATTTAATTTTGATTCAGAATATATAATTTTACATCATATTTGTTATAATAATAACTGAGTAATTAGCAATTTTGTGGAAGAATATCAGATTATTGAAATTTTTTGAGCCCAAAAATTGCAAATATCGTTTTCATTTTTTTACAAGCCTTAAAACCATAAAAACAAAGTTGCGTAAATGCTTTTCCACTAATTTTCACCTCCTCTTTTGATTAGTAAAGTCAAAAATTGCAAAATCCAAAAATTTAAAAATTCGAACTTTTCCAAAGAAGTATGCATGGAAATTGGATTTTCAAATATTTCAAATGCTTGTATTTTGGAAACCAGTAAAGCTATTGGCATGAATCTTTTGCCCAATTGTAGCTCTTAATAAGGGGTTCAAAAAAGGTTATTAAAGACTCCGAGCCCAAGGGTTTCGTTTTCAAGATAATCCGCCTGGAAGCTTTTGCAAAATTTGAGGCAAAGTTTCAAATTTGAGCCTCAATATCTTCAGAAGTATTTAAGATATAGAATCGAATCTTATTTTATCTTGAAGATAATTTAATTCTGATTCAGAATATATAATTTTACATTATATTTGTTACAATAATAACCGAGTAATCAGCAATTTTGTGAAAGAATATCAGATTATTGAAATTTTTTTGAGCCCAAAAAATGCAAAAATCGTTTTCATTTTTTAACAAGGCTATAAAACCCAAAAAGGAAAGTTGCGAAAATGCTTTTCTACTAGTTTTAACCTCTTCTTTCGATTGGTGAAACCAAAAATTCGAAAAACAAATTTTAAAAATTCGAACTTTTCCAAAGCCATATTTTGGAAACCAGTGAAGTTATTGGCATGAATCTTTTGCCCAATTGTAGCTCCTAATAAGGGCTACAAAAAAGGTTATTTAAGACTCCAAGCCCAAGGGCTTTGTTTTCAAGATAATCCGCCTGGAATCTTTTGCAAAATTTGAGACAAAGTTTCAACTTTGAGCCTCAATATCTTCAGAAGTATTTAAGATATAGAATTGAATCTTATTTTATCTTAAAGATAATTTAATTCTAATTCAGAATATATAATTTTACATTATATTTGTGACAATAATAACCGAGTAATTAGCAACTTTGTGAAAGATTGTAAGATTATTGAACTTTTTTGAGCCCAAAAATTGCAAAAATCGTTTATATTTTTTTACAAGGCTTTAAAACTCTAAAAACAAAGTTGCAAAAATGCTTTTTCGCTAATTTTGATCTCCTCTTTTGATTGGTAGAGTCAAACATTGCAAAATCTAAAAATTTAAAAATTCGAATTTTTCCAAAGGGGTATGCATGGGAATTCGATTTTCAAATATTTCGAAGAGCCATATTTTGGAAATCAGTAAAAACACTCAAAACCAACAACCACGTTCAATTTTTTAATAAATTTTTAATTTTTAACTAGAAATTTGAAAAATCTATATTAAAATTGTAGTTTCAATAAATTATGGTAGATTAGCTTGTCATTATCGATTATTGAATCGTAGTCAAAATTATGGTAGAATTCGATAATTATCGGGTCATTGGCAACACTGTATCCGGCTCATAAGGTCGGAACATTTGAATAATTGTCATGTCAATGTATGATGTCCATTTTGCGAGAACACTTTTGGCTTTGGCTTCTTCGTTGACTGTGTGTGTGTGTGACATCACAAGTTCCTGCATAATTTATCTTCACAAGGAATTTTCTCGGAGATTATTTTGTATATAGGACTAAGTACGATTTTCACGAGAGATCTTAGAATTTTTTTTTTCATTTAAGTGGTTTTTTGGGGTCACACCCCCTTCAAGCTAAAGGAGAATCTGAAGGCAAGATTTAGGAGCGAGTACCTGGGACAGTTAAAATTGTTTTCGACTAAGAAGAACACATCGTTTGACAATATAGTATTTTTAGTAAAAAATCAAGAGAGAACAGATTGGCTTCTTGAAAGAATTATCAGGCTCATTCGTGGCAGAGATAGAAATGTCTTTAAGCCCGTACAGCGGATCTGTCCATTGGAAATAGGAAAGGACACTTTTCATGTACAAACTACAAGTTAAAACTAGTAATCGGGAAGAAGATTCAGGACCTGATTTTATCAGGATGTGTATTATGAAGGATGACGATACGAGTTCCTATAATAACATAAACATTTGTGACAATGTAAAAAGATAGCTACTACGAAAATAAGTGGTCGAATCAGTAAGATCCCAGAGAAATTCACATAAAATAGAAATTTGGCGTTCCCCAAGGTGGGAGGACTCCGACAAGGACTTCGAAAGCATTATAACATCATAGTGACAACATTCAACAGCCTGCCAAACCTCATCAAGTTTAGTTCTGATAGGAGGTACTTCGCTAGTTACAGACGTTTGACCTAAAAGTGCTTCTTTTTGGATTTTTTCCTTGAAATATCAATCTAAATTGATGCTACTCTTAAGATAATAACACAAAAATCACGACGATACTAGCATTATCACAAAACTTCGTTTAATTACAATCCCGCTTAAGTAGTCACAAAACAAAATCACAGCTCACTTGTCTCACTATCGACTCGAGTTTCTTAATTCACCATTAACTGATTCTTGATTAAAACAATATTTAATTTTATTCTATTTTTTTCTAGCTAGAAGAGCAATATCTATCCTCGACCGCAGACATGATGAGACACCAGCATCACCACGCGACGTGAAGGGCCTCTTAGTTGCAATTTTCTTCTTTTCTAATATTAAGTTAAATTTTGTTGAGTATTCGGAAAGCTTTGACAAAGTGAATGTGATAAATTTTCGTAAAATCAAAATCCATCCTTCTAAATAGGACAAAAACCAAATGAAATTTGAGGATTTTTGATAAAGGAATTAGTGAAAAAAGATTCACCATTTGTTTAATTTCGAACCTAATTAGTCAACGAAGAAGGTCCAATTTTTGATACTATTCACTTACTTTTACTAGCGCGATTTTTTTTTCTCCTGAACATGAGTGTAAATATTTGGTGGTTATTCTATAAAATAATTTATTTAACCAAACCTGATTTTTGGTTTTTAGTCTTACTGAAACTGAACTTCTGGCACATTATTGAAATCTTTTGTAAAGGGAAAAAATACATAGTTTTTATAAACACAAATTTGAGGGATTTCAGAAACTTTTTGATTACTTAGAGGCAATGAATAACTCTAAATTATGTTTCAAAAGATAACAAATAAAATGGTGCCATGAAACAACAGAAAAACATGAAATGTAGACTAATTATGTTTAGGTTATCAAGTATAAGCATAATATATATTATAAAATATTCATTAGGTAATTTTTTGTCAAACTTGTACAGATTTTTATTATTCTCATAACAATTTGTTACTATAATAATTAACTATTATCGATATAGTAATTCCTGTGATTGTAAAGAAATAAGAGTTAGCGAACAAAGTGTTTAATGTAGAATTAGAATTTAAAGATTCTTTCTTTTAACTGTTATTAGAGATAGTTTATGGGTAACTCTGATAGGGAAATAAAGTAATGCTTATGGTGTGCCACAAATGGCGACTTCGAAAAATGAGTGATGGATATAGTGTAATTGTAATTCCTCCTCCTGACTATCGGAATTACTCAAATATCTCTAATCATACATTGCAATTCACATAGACTGTATACACTATATTAAACACTTTGTGAGTAACTATGTTGGAGCGTAAGAGTTGTTTTTTTTTTTAATGTAGGTGATACAATCGGCTCATTCTTGATTTTTTTTTATTGTTTAGATAGTTATTTTTTAAAAAAGCGTAACGCCTAATCTGCACGTCCTTATCGCTGTTCGGGTTTATTGTTAAACAATTCGAAACAGCTTTAAACGTGGTTTTAGATGAGCTTACAGAGAAAAGACTTTTGAAATGGGTATTTATAGTTTGTTGACAATTTGCCATGTTTGATATACTAAAACATACTGTCTGTTTTAAAGGAACAGATTTTGATAAAGGATAAAGACGAATGTGGCAAAATGTTATAGAAACTATATAATCTAATAAATAATTTGAGCAAACTTTTCGAGTGAATATTCTCTTTAGATCGTTGTCTAGGTATAACTTTCACTCAATGTGCTTGTTAAGAAAGGATAAATGAAAATGATTGGACCGAGGATCGAATGCCGGGCCTTTTGTAAGACAAAAAGACCGGTTGTAGCTTAAGTATAAAAAAAACTGTATATGATCACAATATTTGTTTAAATAAAAGTCGTTTTTATTATGTTTTTGGTTTTTATCTTAACCTATTGATGCACTAGCACACTAGGGAACTGAAACACCCATTAACTTGAATTGTCCATCTAAATACAGAAATGTATGTACCATCATCACCAAAAGTATCTAGGACAAAAATAATTCATAATTATCTCCTGGACTATTCATTTTATTCATAGTTTGACAAATATTAATTTCACACTAAAAATCATATAATAGTATTATGATACAGTATATTTTTTCCGAAAATAGATTTTATAGAGTGTAGAAGAGCTAATATGACGCTGCCCCAGTGACTTCTGGTGAAGACAGTACCTAGATGAACAAATCTAATGTCCCTAAAAGTCATGAAACCTCAATAAATAATGCACAAGATCTTGGAAATTTGTCACATCTCTGACTACTAAACTTACACATGATAAAACAGAAGGAGATCACGATTCATGACTGTGTGAAAAATGTATAGCCAGTTATAGCAACAGGCCCGATTGTACATGTCTATGGATTGTACCAAATAAATATGTAGTGGATCAGTTAAACTCTACTGGTACGTGCTGGAACCATATTTTTTTTACGAGGGATGATTTTCGTAAGTTTGACGGCTGGCAAAGAATTTTCCTTTTGAGGGATGGTAAAGCATCCCTTGAACAAGCAATTTTTCAAATTTGAACGTGAAACACCCTCTAGGTGTCTGAAGAAAAAATAAGAAAATATGAAATTTTCAATATTTTTTTTTCCGAGAGATGATTTTCGTAAGTTTGACGGCTGGCAAGGAATTTTCCTTTTAAGGGATGATAAAGCATCCCTTGAACAAGCATGTTTTCAAATTTAACGTGAAACATCATTTAGGTGTCTGAAGAAAAAATAAGAAAATATGAGATTTTCAATATTTTTTCTTCCGAGAGATGATTTTCGTAAGTTTGACGGCTGGCAAGGATTTTTCGTTTTGAGGGATGATAAAGCATCCCCTGAACAAGCATGTTTTCAAATTTGAACGTAAAACACCATCTAGGTGTCTGAAGAAAAAATAAGAAAATATGAAATTTTCAATATTTTTTTTTCCGAGAGATGATTTTCGTAAGTTTGACGGCTGGCAAGGAATTTTCCTTCTGAGGGATGATAAAGCATCCCTTGAACAAGCATGTTTTCAAATTTGAACGTGAAACGCCATCTAGTTGTCTGAAGAAAAAATAAGAAAATATGAAATTTTCAATATTTTATCTTCCGAGAGATGATTTTCGTAAGTTTGACGGCTGTCAAAGAATTTTCCTTTTGAGGGACGATAAAGCATCTCTTGAACAAGCATGTTTTCAAATTTGAACGTGAAACACCATCTAGGTGTCTGAAGAAAAAATAAGAAAATATGAAATTTTCAATATTTTATCTTCCGAGAGATGATTTTCGTAAGTTTGACGGCTGGCAAGGAATTTTTCTTTTGAGGGATGATAAAGCATCCCTCGAACAGGCATGTTTTCAAATTTGAACGTGAAACACCATCTAGGTGTCTGAAGAAAAAATAAGAAAATATGAAATTTTCAATATTTTTTCTTACGAGGGATGATTTTCGTAAGTTTGACGGCTGACGAGGAATTTTCCTTTTGAAAGATTTTGGAGCATCTCTTGAACAAGCATGTTTTCAAATTTTAACGTTAAACACCATTTAGGTGTCTGAAGAAGAAATAAGAAAATATGAAATTTTCAATATTTTATCTTCCGAGAGATGATTTTCGTAAGTTTGACGGCTGGCAAGGAATTTTCCTTTTGCGGGATGATAAAGCATCCCTTGAACAAGCATGTTTTCAAATTTGAACGTGAAACACCATCTAGGTGTCTGAAGAAAAAATAAGAAAATATGAAATTTTCAATATTTTTTTTTCCGAGAGATGATTTTCGTAAGTTTGACGGCTGGCAAGGAATTTTCCTTTTAAGGGATGATAAAGCATCCCTTGAACAAGCATGTTTTCAAATTTAACGTGAAACATCATTTAGGTGTCTGAAGAAAAAATAAGAAAATATGAGATTTTCAATATTTTTTCTTCCGAGAGATGATTTTCGTAAGTTTGACGGCTGGCAAGGATTTTTCGTTTTGAGGGATGATAAAGCATCCCCTGAACAAGCATGTTTTCAAATTTGAACGTAAAACACCATCTAGGTGTCTGAAGAAAAAATAAGAAAATATGAAATTTTCAATATTTTTTTTTCCGAGAGATGATTTTCGTAAGTTTGACGGCTGGCAAGGAATTTTCCTTCTGAGGGATGATAAAGCATCCCTTGAACAAGCATGTTTTCAAATTTGAACGTGAAACGCCATCTAGTTGTCTGAAGAAAAAATAAGAAAATATGAAATTTTCAATATTTTATCTTCCGAGAGATGATTTTCGTAAGTTTGACGGCTGTCAAAGAATTTTCCTTTTGAGGGACGATAAAGCATCTCTTGAACAAGCATGTTTTCAAATTTGAACGTGAAACACCATCTAGGTGTCTGAAGAAAAAATAAGAAAATATGAAATTTTCAATATTTTATCTTCCGAGAGATGATTTTCGTAAGTTTGACGGCTGGCAAGGAATTTTTCTTTTGAGGGATGATAAAGCATCCCTCGAACAGGCATGTTTTCAAATTTGAACGTGAAACACCATCTAGGTGTCTGAAGAAAAAATAAGAAAATATGAAATTTTCAATATTTTTTTTTCCGAGAGATGATTTTCGTAAGTTTGACGGCTGGCAAGGAATTTTCCTTTTAAGGGATGATAAAGCATCCCTTGAACAAGCATGTTTTCAAATTTAACGTGAAACATCATTTAGGTGTCTGAAGAAAAAATAAGAAAATATGAGATTTTCAATATTTTTTCTTCCGAGAGATGATTTTCGTAAGTTTGACGGCTGGCAAGGATTTTTCGTTTTGAGGGATGATAAAGCATCCCCTGAACAAGCATGTTTTCAAATTTGAACGTAAAACACCATCTAGGTGTCTGAAGAAAAAATAAGAAAATATGAAATTTTCAATATTTTTTTTTCCGAGAGATGATTTTCGTAAGTTTGACGGCTGGCAAGGAATTTTCCTTCTGAGGGATGATAAAGCATCCCTTGAACAAGCATGTTTTCAAATTTGAACGTGAAACGCCATCTAGTTGTCTGAAGAAAAAATAAGAAAATATGAAATTTTCAATATTTTATCTTCCGAGAGATGATTTTCGTAAGTTTGACGGCTGTCAAAGAATTTTCCTTTTGAGGGACGATAAAGCATCTCTTGAACAAGCATGTTTTCAAATTTGAACGTGAAACACCATCTAGGTGTCTGAAGAAAAAATAAGAAAATATGAAATTTTCAATATTTTATCTTCCGAGAGATGATTTTCGTAAGTTTGACGGCTGGCAAGGAATTTTTCTTTTGAGGGATGATAAAGCATCCCTCGAACAGGCATGTTTTCAAATTTGAACGTGAAACACCATCTAGGTGTCTGAAGAAAAAATAAGAAAATATGAAATTTTCAATATTTTTTCTTACGAGGGATGATTTTCGTAAGTTTGACGGCTGACGAGGAATTTTCCTTTTGAAAGATTTTGGAGCATCTCTTGAACAAGCATGTTTTCAAATTTTAACGTTTAACACCATTTAGGTATAGCATAGCATAGCATAGCATAGCATAGCATAGCATAGCATAGCATAGCATAGCATAGCATAGCATTTATTTGTTCCATAATTGTAAATATAAAGAAAATTATCACAAAAGCCCTTTCGGACATAGAACGTGTCAATTTAAAAATACCCTAATCTAACATTACAAGCCAAATATAAATTGAATTGACTGTTTTGAGTTTAAAATCATAAATAAGTTAAAAAAAACAACATTTATACAATACTACACATTAAAATATAAAATATAAGAATATAAAAATACAATATAAAATAAAATACAACATGAAAATACACTATAAAATACAATACTGAGCATCAGAATACATATATTGGTTTGAACCTCATTTCAATTTTCGTTGTTCAAATTGTCCTCATACAATTCCTCCACCGAGTAGTAAGCCCTCTGAAGTAAGTGGTTTTTCAACTTATGTTTAAGGTTATCGAATTGCAAGCTTTGCCAATTTGAAGGTAGCTTGTTGAAAATTTTTATAATTGAAAATTGAACGTTTTTTTGTATGTAAGTAAAATTGCTTCTCACATTGACAAGATCAGTCCTTCCCCTTGTATCATAGCAATGCCCCCTAATGTGCTCAAGAAAAAGGTCAGGATTTTGCTTAACAAACAATGCTGCTTCCAGGATATATTGACTTGGTAATGTTAATATGTTGTGAGCCCTAAATATGGGTTTACAGCTATCTGTCTGGTACATAGCAAATATTGCTCTTATACATCTTTTTTGTGCAATAAAAACTCGAGAGACTTCGGGACTATTACCCCAGAATACAACTCCATACCTCAATCTTGATTGAATGTAAGCATGGTAAGCAGTTAATGCAACCTCATAATTTACCTCACGTGCCAGCACCCTCAGGGCATAGCAGTGCCTTGATATTTGGCCAGCCAGGCAGTCAATATGGTCACTCCAGTCCAACCGTGAATCCACCTTGACCCCCAGGAAATTGGCCGATCTTGTAGTGTTCAAAGGTATACCATCACCGCAAACAAACTGAGTGGGAGACCAATCCCGTTGATATGAGAAACGTAGTAGCTGTGTCTTCTCGACATTCAAAACCAGGTTATTTGAGTCAAACCAACCCTGAAAGGAACTCAAAGTTGTGTGAATTTTGTTACTCAATTCCTCCATTCGTTCTGCCGAAAAGACTACTGAAGTGTCATCCGCAAACTGGACCGTAAACTGATCAGTTATATTTGCAAGCTCGTTAGTATAGATAATGTACAGCAGTGGTCCAAGGATTGATCCCTGAGGTACACCTTTTTTGACCTGGCTAGAAATTGATGTTAATGTTTCCCCATTGTGTCTTTCAATAATCTGCTGCTTTCTATCAAATAGATAAGATGAATATTAGTTGTAAAGGAACGCCCCTCAATCCATACCTTTCTAGTTTTGCTAGCAGCACATCATGATTAACACTGTCAAAAGCTTTAGACAAATCCAAATACATCGCCACTGTCTCGTTTCTCCCATTAAGGGACTCCAAGATTTTAGTTAGTGCCTGATAAATAGCTCTGGTGGTACTTTTTTTCCTCCTAAATCCATTCTGATATGTTGAGAGCAACTGCTCACTCTCAAAAAACGAAATAACGCGATCATATATTATCCTCTCAAATATCTTGCTAAAGTTATTCAAGAGTGCAATTGGTCGAAAATTTTTTATTTCCTGCGCGTCTCCTTTCTTATAAATTGGAATAATTTGGGCTATTTTCAGTTTATCTGGAAATACTCCTGTGACAAGCATTAAATTAATTACATGAGACAGTGGTTCAGCAATTTCATCTGCCACTTTTTTGATTAAAATGACTGGGATTTGATCTTGCCCTACTGCTTTTTTATTTTTTAATTTGGATATGACATGCTTGATCTCATTAGCATTTGTAGGTTTTAAAAATAAATTTTTTGGGTAAAAAGGTATATTTTTTGAGATGCCATCTATATTTGTATTGAGGTCAGGACATAGGTTTATATAGAAATCATTTATTTCATTTAGTATAACATTCTTTTCTTTGTTTGGGTATTTCTTGGAATAGTTTTCAAGCAACGATTCTTTTCTTTTTTCCCCGTTTCCCTGTACCCAGTTAATCAATGTCCATATTGCTCTTCCTGGGTTTTTTGAAGTTTGTATAAAGTTTATATTTTCTCTTTTTTTAGATTCTCTTATAACTGATCTTAAGATATTTGAATATTTTTTAAAAAAATGTTTTGTGATACTACCCCTTATCATTTCTTTGTACAAATTTCGTTTGTTTTTTAAAGAAATTTTAATCCCACAAGTCATCCAGTACTTAGGTTTTTTTGGTTTGGCTTTAATGGTCTTCTCAGGAAATATCAGGTTGAGGTATTGAGCCAAAATACTGCTAAAAACATGGTATGCAGTATTTACCTGATGTTGAGAATACACTTCAAACCAATCCACCCTCTGCAATTCAAGCTTAAAGTGAGACAATCTACCATCTGAAAAAGAGCGCTTTTTGAAGGGCATGAAGTTGCACTCTGGGGCGACCGCATTCACGACCCTCAGAGTTTGAGCCTCGTGATCAGATAGAGCAGTTGCTACAACCTCTGCTTGAAATGGGTTTATAAAATTGATGAAAATATTATCTAAAAGTGATTTGGATGTATTTGTTATTCTTGTTGGCTCAAATACAGTTTGATTAAAATTAAAACTTGTTAAGAGGTCTTTAAATTTCTTTGACCTGAAGGACTGATCCAGCAAATCAATATTGAAGTCACCTGTGAGTATAGTTTTGTGACTTGAAAATTTCAACTGACAAATAGCAAGAATATCTGTAAGAATTTGAAAGAAGAGATCAATATCACCCTGCGGGGGCCTATAGATAGCAATAACCACTACTTCAGCGGACCCACTTACGATCGATGAGCATTCCAGGACTCCTTCTACACTTCTTGCCGTAATTTCGGTTTCTTCTGTTGCTTCATTATTGGAATGTACAAAAATCGCAGAACCTCCATGTGTCGTTGCTTTCCTTGCAAAAGCGGATGTTTGCTTATACCCATTTATGTTCATACACTGGACTTCCATCTCCGTAAACCAATGTTCGGTTACCGCAACAAAGGTGGGTTGTTGATTTATTTCCTCTAATACTGCTTCAAGTTCAAGGATTTTATTTTTTAGGCATTGCATATGTAGTGTCCACTATGCACTAAATTATATTGTTCACCTTTACCAGTTAATTGTTGTATGTCATTATGTCAGAGTATGTGAAAAAAATCCTCCCTGGCAAATTTAAAGATTCAGTTTTTCTGGTTGTTTTCTCGTTCTAATACTTCTTCGCAATGTCTCAGCATTTTCTGGTATCTGATTGGGTTTGGTTTTTGATTGGTAAAAAGTTTCAATGTTTTGATCAGTACTTTCCACCGGAAAAGTCTCTTGGTCTCTCGGTTCTTGATCATCTAATATCATCTCCGCCGAAGTGGAAACTTCTGGAGTCGAATCGGAAATTATAATTGTGCTTTTACTTTGCTCAGGATCAATATAAGAAAAATGTTGAGTAGATGAAGCACCTACAACATTATCTCTTGTAGTATTTTCGGTGTCCAGAGTTTGCTTTGCCTCTGGAACATAACAAACGTTAGGCTGTGATACTGGACACTCAACTTTAGTTGAAGCAATATGGTTTATATGTCTTCTGATTATTCTGTCTTCCATTTCAATCAAATAAATAAGATTGCTCTCTCTCTTCAAAATTCTACCAAATTTCCATAGACAATTTTTCCTACTATCAAAATGTCTCACTCGAACGCTTTCACCCACCATAAATTTAGAAGATGCTTGATTTGCCACCTCAATGGGTTTTTGAAATCTAACTAAATCTAATTTAGTTCGTATGTCTCTCCCATACATTAATTGAGAAGGTGACTGATTATTTGAAGTGTGGGGTATTTTTCTGTATTGCATTAAAAAATTTTGAAGTTTCAAATCAAGATCTCCTGGGTCATCTACCATCTTCTTTAGAGTATTCTTCATGGTTCCCACATATCTTTCAACTTGGCCATTTGATGCGGGATGATATGGTGCAGTAAATTTATGTATAATTCCATTGGTTTTTAGGAAATTCTTAAATTCCTGTGATGTAAAAGATCCTCCATTATCACTAACCAAAGTTACAGGTAAGCCAAAACGTGCAAAAACACCTCGTAAAATTGAAATCGTCTTCAAAGTATTCATGGACTTGGTAATAAAAATTTCAGGCCATTTAGAATATGCATCGCAAATTACTAAAAAGTATGTTCCTTGAAACGGTCCCGCAAAATCAATATGTACGCGCTGCCACGGTCCTTTCGGAGTTTCCCAACAATGCGGTGGAATATTAGTTTTGTTGTGTAACATAGATTGACAACTTTGACATTTCTTAGCCAATTCTTCAATATCAAGATCTATTCTTGGCCACCAAACGAAAGAACGTGCAAGTGATTTCATTCTCACTATACCGGTATGTGCTTCATGTAATTCTTTTAATACTCTTTGACGAAGCGTTTTGGGCACAACAATACGTGAATCTTTTACTATAGTACCTTCGTTTAAAGAAAATTCTATATCTTTCCCTTTAAATTCATTTTCTTCAATTTTCTTTCCAGTTTGTAAACTTTTGTAAACATTTCTTAATATTGGGTCTTCTTGTGTTTCATTAGCAATTTCTCTATGCGTAACTGGTAACGTTAGAATTTGTTGTAACTGATGAATTGTAACGCCATCCATTATTTGATTGAAAACTGGAGTGATTTTTTGAGGCAATCTCGAGAGTGCATCAGCATTTAAGTGTTTTTCGCTAGAACGATAAATAATGTCATAATTAAAGCCTTGCAAAAATTGAGCGTAATGAAGCATTCGAGTAGCTACCATACTGGGAAGATTTTTGTTTGGATTAAATATAGAAACTAGAGGTTGATGATCAGTAATCAGCGTGAATTTTCTTCCATAACAATACTGAAAAAATTTATTACATGCCCAAAAAATAGCAGTTGCTTCCTTATCAATTTGACTGTAGTTTTTTTCAGCTCTCGTTAGACTCCTTGAAGCAAAAACAATAGGACGTTCACCATCAGGAAAAATATGAGATAATACTGCACCCAAACCTTTAGGACTAGCATCGGTTGCCAAAATTAAAGGTAGTTTCGGATTATATGCGCAAAGAATCTGATCAGATGTTATTTCCTTTTTAATTAAATTAAAAGCCTGATCACAGATAGATGTCCATCGGAAAATAACATTCTTTTGTAAAAGTTTGTACAAAGGATGTATTTTTGAAGAAAGATCTTTCAGAAATCTTCCATAGTAAGTGACCAATCCTAACCAACTTTTTAACTCAGTGACATTTGTCGGTACTGGTGCATTCTTGACAGCTTTTATTTTGTCTTCAGTTTTCTCTAAACCCCTGCTTGAAATTTTATGACCCAAATATGTTATGGATTCTTCGAAGAATTTACATTTTTCTTGTTTAATATGAAGACCAGCTTCTTGTAGACATTGTAAAACAATTCTTACTCTATTCACATTCTCTTGTAATGTAGCTCCTTGTATTTTGATATCATCTAAAAACACACAAACTCCGGGTATTTTATCCAATAGGTTTGAAATGTAACGTTGCCAAATAGCAGGAGCAACTTTGGTTCCAAACATCAATCTATGTACCTTATAATCTCCCTTTTCCGTAGTAATTGCTTGCATTCTTGAACTTTCTTCATCCATTGGCATATGTAAATAAGCTTCGCGAATATCCAAAGTAGTAAAAATTTTCCCTCCGTGCATTGTAGTCGCAAAAATATCTTCTATGTTTGGAATCGGAAATTTATCATTTATTAAAACTTTGTTCAATGTAATTTTGAAATCCGCGCAAAGTCTTACAGAACCGTCACTTTTCATAATTGGTACAACCGGTGTGCCCCATTCACTGTATTCCATTTTAGTTAACACTCCTATTTCTTCTAGTCTATCGATTTCTCTTTCCACTTTTTCCTTCAATGCATAGGGAACTTTTCGAGCAGGAACATAAATTGGTTTTGTATTGTTTGGTAAAAATAATTTAGCTTTATAATTTGAAATTTTTCCAAGACCTGGTTTAAAAACTTCTGGAAAATTATTTTTAAGTTCTTCTATAATTTTTAATTTCAAGAAATCTGGGATATTTTCATTTTGTAATTGACAAATTTCAGGTAAATCGACTTTAATTTTCTGCATCCATTCTCTCCCGAAAATAGGTTCAACTTTTCCTGGTAAAATATATAAATTTAGTAATTCAATTTGATTATTTAATTCAACCTGGAAAGTTGAATAGCCGATAGGTCGAATTATTTCTCCAGTGTAAGTTCTTAAAGGTAAATTTGTTTTTTGCAATGTTTTTTTTGAAAATTTTGCGTTAAACAAATCTTGTGAAATCGATGAAACTGCAGCGCCTGTATCATATTCAAATTTAATGGATTCTCCATCTAATTGAAGATTTAAAAGAATTTTGCCTGGTTTTTTATAAGCCTCAGGTAAGCAATTATTATCTAGTACGTTCATAAAAAATAATTCTTCATGCTGAAAGTTGTTTTCCATTTCCTCTGGTTCTTCTTCCACTTGATGAACATTTTCTCTCCTAGGAGTTCCCCTGCATGCCTTAAACACGTGACCATATTTTAGACATCCTGTACACTTTGAATTTTTGTGCTTGCATGTATTTGCCAAATGTTGTGGATCACCGCATCTGTAGCACTTTCGTTGAAAATTTAACAAATTCGAAGGAGATATGTTTTTTTGTTGTTGTTCAGGTTTAAATGAAAATTTTTTAATTTGATTTTGAAAAGAAGTACTCGCACATGTTTGTAAAGAATGTATTTCTCTGGAATCTTTTTGTGCTAATTCCATAGTTAGTGCTGTATCAACGCAGTTTTTAAATTTATTATCTGGTTCTTTAAGTTGAATTAGTCTTTCAATTAAATTAGAATTTCGCAGACCACTAATGAACTGAAGACGTAAATGGGCATCAGACGTCGAAGCTTTGCAAGCATCACAGACAAACTTACAATTTGTCGTCATCTTTTTTAATTCAGTTACGTAATTTGCAATAGTTTCCCCTTCTTGTTGGACACGTTTTGTAAAACGGTTTTGCTCTGCGATTATACTTGAAGAAGGATCAAGATGGTTTTGTAAAAGAGAAACCAAAGTCGTATAATCTTTAGATTTAGGATCATCGGGACATGTTAAAGAGTGAATAAGTTGTAGCGTTTTGGTACCCATCGTGTGAAGTAACCATTCTTTCTTTTTAGTATCAATATAGTCTGCGGAACCAGTGAAGTTCTTCATGGAAAAAAAATTGTCTAACCTTTTTATGAACATCTCCCAACTTTCATTTTCTTCTGAGAATGGATCTATTGAAATGGATTCTTGAGTAATTGGAGTAGTATTTTGATTAACTTGTAGAGTCTTTGTAAGTGCAGCCATCAAAGTATTAAATTGTTCAGCATTCATTGTAAAAGGGTTTCTTCGTCCTCGTCGCCAATTTATTATGTATTTACTTTGATTATGGAAGTACAGTATTTGAATAGCAGATATGATAAGTTTACTGACTATTTAAATACTGTAACTGGGAAGATTTTTGTTTGGATTAAATATAGAAACTAGAGGTTGATGATCAGTAATCAGCGTGAATTTTCTTCCATAACAATACTGAAAAAATTTATTACATGCCCAAAAAATAGCAGTTGCTTCCTTATCAATTTGACTGTAGTTTTTTTTCAGCTCTCGTTAGACTCCTTGAAGCAAAAACAATAGGACGTTCACCATCAGGAAAAATATGAGATAATACTGCACCCAAACCTTTAGGACTAGCATCGGTTGCCAAAATTAAAGGTAGTTTCGGATTATATGCGCAAAGAATCTGATCAGATGTTATTTCCTTTTTAATTAAATTAAAAGCCTGATCACAGATAGATGTCCATCGGAAAATAACATTCTTTTGTAAAAGTTTGTACAAAGGATGTATTTTTGAAGAAAGATCTTTCAGAAATCTTCCATAGTAAGTGACCAATCCTAACCAACTTTTTAACTCATTGACATTTGTCGGTACTGGTGCATTCTTGACAGCTTTTATTTTGTCTTCAGTTTTCTCTAAACCCCTGCTTGAAATTTTATGACCCAAATATGTTATGGATTCTTCGAAGAATTTACATTTTTCTTGTTTAATATGAAGACCAGCTTCTTGTAGACATTGTAAAACAGTTCTTACTCTATTCACATTCTCTTGTAATGTAGCTCCTTGTATTTTGATATCATCTAAAAACACACAAACTCCGGGTATTTTATCCAATAGGTTTGAAATGTAACGTTGCCAAATAGCAGGAGCAACTTTGGTTCCAAACATCAATCTATGTACCTTATAATCTCCCTGTTCCGTAGTAATTGCTTGCATTCTTGAACTTTCTTCATCCATTGGCATATGTAAATAAGCTTCGCGAATATCCAAAGTAGTAAAAATTTTCCCTCCGTGCATTGTAGTCGCAAAAATATCTTCTATGTTTGGAATCGGAAATTTATCATTTATTAAAACTTTGTTCAATGTAATTTTGAAATCCGCGCAAAGTCTTACAGAACCGTCACTTTTCATAATTGGTACAACCGGTGTGCCCCATTCACTGTATTCCATTTTAGTTAACACTCCTATTTCTTCTAGTCTATCGATTTCTCTTTCCACTTTTTCCTTCAATGCATAGGGAACTTTTCGAGCAGGAACATAAATTGGTTTTGTATTGTTTGGTAAAAATAATTTAGCTTTATAATTTGAAATTTTTCCAAGACCTGGTTTAAAAACTTCTGGAAAATTATTTTTAAGTTCTTCTATAATTTTTAATTTCAAGAAATCTGGGATATTTTCATTTTGTAATTGACAAATTTCAGGTAAATCGACTTTAATTTTCTGCATCCATTCTCTCCCGAAAATAGGTTCAACTTTCCCTGGTAAAATATATAAATTTAGTAATTCAATTTGATTATTTAATTCAACCTGGAAAGTTGAATAGCCGATAGGTCGAATTATTTCTCCAGTGTAAGTTCTTAAAGGTAAATTTGTTTTTTGCAATGTTTTTTTTGAAAATTTTGCGTTAAACAAATCTTGTGAAATCGATGAAACTGCAGCGCCTGTATCATATTCAAATTTAATGGATTCTCCATCTAATTGAAGATTTAAAAGAATTTTGCCTGGTTTTTTATAAGCCTGAGGTAAGCAATTATTATCTAGTACGTTCATAAAAAATAATTCTTCATGCTGAAAGTTGTTTTCCATTTCCTCTGGTTCTTCTTCCACTTGATGAACATTTTCTCTCCTAGGAGTTCCCCTGCATGCCTTAAACACGTGACCATATTTTAGACATCCTGTACACTTTGAATTTTTGTGCTTGCATGTATTTGCCAAATGTTGTGGATCACCGCATCTGTAGCACTTTCGTTGAAAATTTAACAAATTCGAAGGAGATATGTTTTTTTGTTGTTGTTCAGGTTTAAATGAAAATTTTTTAATTTGATTTTGAAAAGAAGTACTCGCACATGTTTGTAAAGAATGTATTTCTCTGGAATCTTTTTGTGCTAATTCCATAGTTAGTGCTGTATCAATTGTTGTATGTCATTATGTCAGAGTATGTGAAAATAAAGTTCATATTAAATAGTCAGTAAACTTATCATATCTGCTATTCAAATACTGTACTTCCATAATCAAAGTAAATACATAATAGCATATTTTGGTGAAAAATTACATGCTCTACCTTCTTGTTTTGGCTATCTAACCTCTCAGATTGTTTTTCGGTATCTGATGGCGTTGTAGACTCAGAAAATGGTTGATGCAGATACCAACTGGCCAAAGTTCCGGATCCATTATTTTGTTTTTATTGCATTGGGGCACACCCAGTTTAAAAGAACTCATTTGTCCGTCCTTTTTTGTGTGCATTTTTTCGCAATATAGATCGTTTCCCAGTTGTTGACTATTAAGGAAATCCTTGATATTATTTACTTCCATTGAAGTTGAAAACCCAGACAAAAATATCCAATACCTTTTTTCAGCTACCTGTAGACCATTTTGTTTTTCATTTGTTCCTCTTACTGGATCAGGACGATTATGTTGCAGCATTATATTTTTATGTTTTGTTTTGTAGCTAACAAGCTTCCAATTTTCTTCTGATTGCCCAGTTGAAGTTGGAGTAGTTTCAGCAGAATTTGATTTTTGTAGTTCGCCATTATGTTTTTGCTTATCATTCTCGATGGGTTTGATGGCTAAATCAACTGCTTTGTTTACTTGAGCAAGAGTTATTTGATTCCGCTTTTCATTTTTTTTGTTTTGGTTCCCAATCCCAGTGTTTACATTATTACGACGATTGCCATTTTGACGTTTATTGTTTGTGGTTATGTTGGCTTTTCTTCGGTATTCAATGTCAGGTTCTGCAGCATCATTTTTGGCATCTGCTACCATAATTGCAGTACCACTTGTGACGACGCATGGAACCGGTGCCTTGATATTTGATATTTCCTTGGTGTTGACGTCACTGATGATGACTTTGACATTTGATGATTTTGTTGAAGTTTGACTTGTGGGGCAAGTTCCTGCGGGGGCGGAGGCTGCGGAGATAAACCTAACCTCTTCTAGCATTTTCGGCTTAGCTAATTTTTCCTCAAATTTTTCCAGTTTTTCCTCAAGTAAATGAACTTTCTCCCTAAGAAGGTCGTTATTTTCTTGTAATTGGAAGACGATGTTGTTTAAAAGTCCACTATTTTTAAAACACAATTTAACAATATCGGCAGTTGTCAAGCCTGTCAGGTCTTCTTCATTGATGCAATTTGTGCAGTTTATTTCGTTGATACCCACAATTTTCACACCGGGATTTTTTATAATGCACTGACTATGATAAATGACTATGATAAATGATGATAGGTGTCTGAAGAAGAAATAAGAAAATATGAAATTTTCAATATTTTATCTTCCGAGAGATGATTTTCGTAAGTTTGACGGCTGGCAAGGAATTTTCCTTTTGAGGGATGATAAATCATCTCTTGAACAAGCATGTTTTCAAATTTGAACGTGAAACACCATCTAGGTGTCTGAAGAAAAAATAAGAAAATATGAAATTTTCAATATTTTATCTTCCGAGAGATGATTTTCGTAAGTTTGACGTCTGGCAAGGAATTTTCCTTTTGAGGGATGATAAAGCATCCCTTGAACAGGCATGTTTTCAATTTTGAACGTGAAACACCATCTAGGTGTCTGAAGAAAAAATAAGAAATTATGAAATTTTCAATATTTTTTCTTACGAGGGATGATTTTCGTAAGTTTGACGGCTGGCAAGGAATTTTCCTTTTGAGGGATGATAAAACATCCCTTGAACAAACATGTTTTCAAATTTGAACGTGAAACATCATCTAGTTGTCTGAAGAAAAAATAAGAAAATATGAAATTTTCAATATGTTATCTTCCGAGAGATGATTTTCGTAAGTTTGACGGCTGTCAAAGAATTTTCCTTTTGAGGGATGATAAAGCATCTTTTGAACAAGCATGTTTTCAAATTTGAACCTGAAACACCATCTAGGTGTCTGAAGAAAAAATAATAAAATATGAAATTTTCAATATTTTATCTTCTGAGAGATGATTTTCGTAAGTTTGACGGCTGGCAAGGAATTTTTCTTTTGAGGGATGATAAAGCATCCCTTGAACAAGCATGTTTTCAAATTTGAACGTGAAACACCATCTAGTTGTCTGAAGAAAAAATAAGAAAATATGAAATTTTCAATATTTTATCTTCCGAGAGATGATTTTCGTAAGTTTGACGGCTGGCAAGGAATTTTCCTTTTGAGGGATGATAAATCATCCCTTGAACAAGCATGTTTTCAAATTTGAACGTGAAACACCATCTAGGTGTCTGAAGAAAAAATAAGAAAATATGAAATTTTCAATATTTTATCTTCTGAGAGATGATTTTCGTAAGTTTGACGGCTGGCAAGGAATTTTTCTTTTGAGGGATGATAAAGCATCCCTTGAACAAGCATGTTTTCAAATTTGAACGTGAAACACCATCTAGGTGTCTGAAGAAAAAATAAGAAAATATGAAATTTTCAATATTTTTTCTTACGAGGGATGATTTTCGTAAGTTTGACGGCTGGCAAGGAATTTTCCTTTTGAGGGATGATAAAGCATCCATTGAACAAGCATGTTTTCAAGTTTGAACGTGAAACACCATCTAGGTGTCTGAAGAAAAAATAAGAAAATATGAAATTTTCATTATTTTTTCTTCCGAGGGATGATTTTCGTAAGTTTGACGGCTGGCCAGGAATTTTCCTTTTGAGGGATGATAAAGCAGCCCTTGAACAAGCATGTTTTCAAATTTAAACGTGAAACACCATCTAGGTGTCTGAAGAAAAAATAAGAAAATTTGAAATTTTCAATATTTTATCTTCCGAGAAATGATTTTCGTAAGTTTGACGGCTGGCAAGGAATTTCCCTTTTGAGGGATGATAAAGCATCCCTTGAACAAGCATGTTTTCAAATTTGAACGTGAACCACCATCTAGGTGTCTGAAGAAAAAATAAGAAAATTTGGAATTTTCAATATTTTATCTTCCGAGAAATGATTTTCGTAAGTTTGACGGCTGGCAAGGAATTTCCCTTTTGAGGGATGATAAAGCATCCCTTGAACAAGCATGTTTTCAAATTTGAACGTGAACCACCATCTAGGTGTCTGAAGAAAAAATAAGAAAATTTGAAATTTTCAATATTTTATCTTCCGAGAAATGATTTTCGTAAGTTTGACGGCTGGCAAGGAATTTCCCTTTTGAGGGATGATAAATCATCCCTTGAACAAGCATGTTTTCAAATTTGAACGTGAAACACCATCTAGGTGTCTGAAGAAAAAATAAGAAAATATGAAATTTTCTATATTTTATCTTCCGAGAGATGATTTTCGTAAGTTTGACGGCTGGCAAGGAATTTCCCTTTTGAGGGATGATAAATCATCCCTTGAACAAGCATGTTTTCAAATTTGAACCTGAAACACCATCTAGAGGTGTCTGAAGAAAAAATAAGAAAATATGAAATTTTCAATATTTTATCTTCCGAGAGATGATTTTCGTAAGTTTGACGGCTGGCAAGGAATTTTCCTTTTGAGGGATGATAAATCATCCCTTGAACAAGCATGTTTTCAAATTTGAACGTGAAACACCATCTAGGTGTCTGAAGAAAAAATAAGAAAATATGAAATTTTCAATATTTTTTCTTACGAGGGATGATCTTCGTAAGTTTGACGGCTGGCAAGGAATTTTCCTTTTGAGGGATGATAAAGCATCCATTGAACAAGCATGTTTTCAAGTTTGAACGTGAAACACCATCTAGGTGTCTGAAGAAAAAATAAGAAAATATGAAATTTTCATTATTTTTTCTTCCGAGGGATGATTTTCGTAAGTTTGACGGGCTGGCCAGGAATTTTCCTTTTGAGGGATGATAAAGCATCCCTTGAACAAGCATGTTTTCAAATTTAAACGTGAAACACCATCTAGGTGTCTGAAGAAAAAAATAAGAAAATTTGAAATTTTCAATATTTTATCTTCCGAGAAATGATTTTCGTAAGTTTGACGGCTGGCAAGGAATTTCCCTTTTGAGGGATGATAAAGCATCCCTTGAACAAGCATGTTTTCAAATTTGAACGTGAACCACCATCTAGGTGTCTGAAGAAAAAATAAGAAAATTTGAAATTTTCAATATTTTATCTTCCGAGAAATGATTTTCGTAAGTTTGACGGCTGGCAAGGAATTTCCCTTTTGAGGGATGATAAATCATCCCTTGAACAAGCATGTTTTCAAATTTGAACGTGAAACACCATCTAGAGGTGTCTGAAGAAAAAATAAGAAAATATGAAATTTTCAATATTTTATCTTCCGAGAGATGATTTTCGTAAGTTTGACGGCTGGCAAGGAATTTTTCTTTTGAGGGATGATAAAGCATCCCTCGAACAGGCATGTTTTCAAATTTGAACGTGAAACACCATCTAGGTGTCTGAAGAAAAAATAAGAAAATATGAAATTTTCAATATTTTTTCTTACGAGGGATGATTTTCGTAAGTTTGACGGCTGACGAGGAATTTTCCTTTTGAAAGATTTTGGAGCATCTCTTGAACAAGCATGTTTTCAAATTTTAACGTTAAACACCATTTTAGGTGTCTGAAGAAGAAATAAGAAAATATGAAATTTTCAATATTTTATCTTCCGAGAGATGATTTTCGTAAGTTTGACGGCTGGCAAGGAATTTTCCTTTTGCGGGATGATAAAGCATCCCTTGAACAAGCATGTTTTCAAATTTGAACGTGAAACACCATCTAGGT